>CM061133.1:332503540-333736040 GCA_030789695.1 Scilla litardierei | reverse complement strand
ATCTCGTTGAGAGCATTAGCTATTTGATTTAATCTTCGTAGTCAACCTCCAACACCCGAGAGTTGATTACTCATTTTCTAGCTGAGTTTCAGTGAAAAAGAGCTCTGGGAGTCGACTACCAACGGAGGGAGTCGACTACCTGCTGTGAGCAGATTTTTCAATGAAATCTCTTTGTGAGTCGACTACCTCATCTAGGAGTCAACTACCAGCTGCGTTTCTGCCTTTTGACTTTGTTCCCTCAATTCTTTCATCTCCTTGATTTATGGGCCAAAGTCAAATGTCTTTTGAGTTTCAAATTCATCTTAGAAACTCTATAAATAGAGCCCCTTGAGAACATTTCAAATTACCAATTCATTATCATCTTGTGAGCTAAAGTTATATTTTTGAAATTCTCAAGTCGCTCTCAATCGCTCTCATCGTCATAGCCAAATTCTGGTTTTAAATTTCTGATCCCATATTTTTTATCTGAAATTCCTTTTTTAGATCTATTTTATTTTGGCTTTTAAAAATCGTTTTTCAAAATCCCTCTTTCTTGATTTAATATTCTTTGAAGGATTTTTGAAAAATGAAAGGATCTAGATCACATCAAATCAAAATATATTCTTTGTGTGATCTAAGATCACTTTGAATTCTTTAAGCCACATAAGCACAAATTGCAATATTATCTTGGCTATAGAATTCGTGTTGGATGTAAACCAATCTCCATCAAATATTGTGGAGAATTGGATCTTTGTTTTTATTTGGGATTCCCTTTGTGATAAGGGTTGTGAAAATTCTAGACAAGTCTAGGTGGTTGGAAATCCTGGTAGGGATACTAGGTCGTTGGAAATCCTAGCGAGTGAAGCTATGTAATTGTATTTCCAAGACAATAGTGGATTGAATCTCTTACCGGATTGGTCGGGATTGGACGTACTCATGTGTGGGGAACCAGGATAAAAATCTCTTGTCTCTGCATGCTTTCTGCGTTTGTTTATTTAATAATGCAAGATAGTCATTTATTGTTAATATATCATCTTTGTAATCATTTATTAATATATTGCAAAGTTGTTTTCTTTATTCCGCTGTATTAATATCTCTCTGTTTATAATATTCATCTGTTTGTAATTATTCTTTGTAATTGCTCTATCTTACTTTGTTGATCAAGAACAGAGCGTAGATCACTCTACTTGGAATCTTAGGCAATAGTGGAAGGGAACTATTGTGTTGTACTAATCAATGAAAAAGTTTCTTACAACACTATTGAACACCCTTCTAATGTTTTTTGCCATCCACAGGATCCAACACGTGGTATCAGAGCGGGTTTAAAAGACGATGGCATCAACATCCTTCCACTTTGAAGGACTCAATACCATGCGACCACCATTGTTCAATGAAACAAACTACGCAAGCTAGAAGATACGCATGAAGACTCATTTAGAGTCACTAGACATTGAAGCATGGATCGTCACCAAGGATCCATACAAACCACCCATTAAATTCGACCCCGGAAAATGGTCTGCCGACGAAAAGAAGAAGCCAACCTCAACGCCAAAGCCATGAACGCACTATTCTGTACTGTAACAGGTAATGAGTTCAATCGTGTCTCTCAATGTGAGACGGCACATCATATCTGGCATACTCTTCAGGTAAGTCACGAAGGAACCGAGAAGGTAAAAGAATCTCGAATTAACGTTTTACATTCTGAATTTGAATCTTTTAAAATGGAAGAAGGCGAGAGTATTACCAAGGTGAATACTCGCTTTACTAACATCGCAAACGAGCTTGCAGATCTAGGCAAAATGCTATCTGAATATGATCTAGTAATGAAGATATTAAGATCTCTTAGACCCGAATGGAAAGGAAAGACAATGGCCATTTGAGAAGCTCACAACGTAAAAGACCTTACTATTGAAGAACTGATGGAAAATCTCATGGCATATGAGATAGAGCTTGAGGAAGACAAGAAGATAGAAGAAAAAATGAAGAAAAAGAACCTTGTGTTCAAAGCACTAGAAGAAGACTCCGACTACACCGACAAAGAAGATCATATTGCCTTTGTCTCGAAAAACTTCAAAGACTTCATGACAAGTAAGTATGGTAAACAATCATTCCGTCCTACTAACAGTATTATTTGTTTTGGTTGCTATAAACCAGGGCATGTAAAAAGAGACCGTCCCTTGGAGAAGAACAACCGAGACCTCAAAGATATTGGCAAAAGCAGAAAGAACAACGAGAGAAGGAACGATAGAAGGAAAAAGCTTCGACGACCAAGGAAGGAAGCATATGCAGCCTTCGATCAATCTTAGGGCTATAAATTGCATATTTTACCCCCTAACTATCCCCATTTTGTGCTAAAGATTAGGCTTATTTGTGCTCTTTTTGGGTATATTTTCACTTCATATCAATCTTAGGGCTTATTCTCATTCTTGGCACAAAATACGGTTTTTATCGCCTTTATTGGCTTCCTATTATTTTTCCTATGCTCCTGCCATTATTTTGATCATATCTCCATTTTTTGGGAATTATTTGAGCATTGGAACATTTTATATGGATTATTGGAGGTTAATATTGTTTTCTTTTAATAGTCATTATATTATTTTCACATCAAATGGACTAATTTTTGCTTCTCCTATTTTTCAGGTACTCCTAGGAGTCTTTGAGATTTTCCAGAATTTTCTGGGATTTTTCTGGGATTTTTAGGTATTTTTGGGGATTTATTTGGAGCAAAAGAGGCATTAAAGGCTTTTCTGGAATTTTGAAAAGAAAAAAAAAGGATTTAAAAAAAAATTAATTAGACCTGTGGGCCGGCCCCCTGGCCGGCCCACAGCCGCCGTTGGTTTTAAAACAAAAAACAAAATGTTTCTGCGGGCCGGCCAGCAGGCCGGCCCGCTCATCTGATTTTAAAAAAAAAATTAATTAAAATTTTTTAAAAAAAAAATTTTTGTCTGTGGATCGGGCCGGCCCAGCGCCGGCCCGCCCCCGCTGTTAACGAGCGGAGCCCGCCCGCAAGCGGGCGGGCGTGCGTGCGGGGCCGGGATCCGACCCGGCCCCGCCCCCCCCCCCCCCCCACTTGTTGTGCAGGCGCGCGCGCGGGTCGGGCGCCGCTGCGCCCGACCCGCAATGCTGTTAAAGGCTGGGTTGCGATTTTTGATTGGGGGGGCTGTTTTTTTCGTTTTTCAGGCGTTTTTTGTGTTTTTTTAGGGTTTGGAGAAGCTTTGAAGGGGGAGGAGGCCATGGAAGCTTGAGGAAGCTTGGTGGAGCTTGGAGAAGCTTGGAGAAGGCAATTTGGAAGAGGCTAGGGCTCATTTGGGTGAAGGCTTGGGTGAATTTTTTTCCTCTCCCATTTTGTATTTTTGTATCTCTCATTTTGTAATGAACATTGGATGAATTTGTCTATGAATATCATCTTGTTTAGTATGATTGAGTAGTGCTATTGTGCTTGGGTTGTGATTCATTGGGTTGGATGTTAATTTCTTGCCCTAATTTCCTCTTGCCCTATTTTGAATGTTAATGTTGGATGTTTAATTAGGACACAAATTTAATTGGCTAAGTCCCGAGAGGGCAAATTTGAGAAAAATCCATGTGCTTAATTTGGTTAGTGCCTTGATAATATTTCCATCCCGATTGCAAAATTGTTGTGTTTTTTAAGCTAAATATTCCGATTGGGCTTCCTTAGCCGGATGACCGATTGTGTTATATGTGGTAATTAGGACTTGATTAACGCCAATTTTAATGATCCCACAACCCATGCTCTCTCTCCTAGCTATCCTAAACTCCACCTTTGGCTCTCTAACCCTACACACTTAGGTTAGATTTTCGTTTTCACCACACTTTTCCGACATTTCCACCGTAATTGAGTTAGTTGTAAAACACTTTATTTTTCGTTATCGATCAATTTTGTGAACGTAGAACGACTTGTCCCTGTGATCCGACCCGGTACTCACCGGTTATTTTTATATTGCATTGACGCTCCTACGCTTGGGAGCGGAAGGCGTGCACTTGCGCGTTTTCCGCGTCAACCAATTGGCGCCGTTGCCGGGGACAACGGTTTCTACTATTAGCAATCTTTGATTGATTTTGAAATATTTAGTGTGATACTTCTATCTTTTAGTGTGTGTCTTTTCGTTTATTTATTTTCCGTTTATTGAGTCTTTTGGTTGTTATTTTCATTTTCTTGGAAATTTTTTTTTTACCATGGCATCATCTTCAGATTTTTCGGACGTTGATTTGGAGGATATCCCACTTCCGCCATATTTCCATGGCACGGAGTGGGAGAACCCTCACTTACATATAAAAAAATTTGAAGAGTGGATGTTTTCATGTCTTGGTGGGAATATTGATGATGATTGCATATATTTTAGATTCTTTCCCGATTCTTTACAGGATGATGCTAGACTTTGGTTTGATTCATTGTCTCTGGACTCACATTTTACTTGGTTGTCATTTCAGGCTGAATTTCTCCGGGTATTTTTGCCTATCTTTTTGGAGCAGGTACAGGGGCGGCAGGCCATGGAGCATGTAGCGAGCTTTATCCAGGCTGAGTGGGAGGCCTACCATCAGGCTTGGCAGAGGTTCACTGATTTGGTGCTTACATGCCCACACCAGAGCTTTCACGAGGATCATCTTCTGCAGATCTTCTACACAGGGTTATCGCCATCTGGGCGAGATTTGGTGCAGATGAGCTGCGGTGGAGAGTTCTTTGATTATTCGACCGAGGATTCTTGGTTGTACCTGAGAGACCTTGCAGAGTGGGAGCGGACTGAGCCATCTGGAGAGCAGTGACTTGGATATGAGGATGATGGCCAGTCCTAGTTTCCACTTCAGGATGCAGAGCTGCAGGTCCAGTGTCAGCTTGAGGAGCCACCTTTGGGCTCTTTTCCTTGCGACCCCATGGGATACAGAGCAGAGCATGAGGATGGGTTGCATGAGAGCCAGGTAGAGGACATTGAGCATATACATTTTGATGAGTCGGAGGAGACAGATGATGGAGTGCGTGTCGACCACGATGGTGACACGATGCATTTTCATTTTGAGGTCGATGATGAAGTGGATGCGCATGATGGCCGAGAGCAGATCGAGTACACCATGGAGCCTGAGCCACATGCCACTTCAGAGTTAGCTTCACAGGTCGAGGCGGTTGAGTATTTTGGGAGGACGACTGAGATGAGCTATTTCTGGGATGGCGAGGATGATGTGTGCTTGGATTTTCCCAAGACGAGTCTACCTCCAGTCCTGTCACATATGTCACTTCCCTCGCTTCAGGATGCGCACTTGCCAGTCATCGAGGAGGTTTGTCAGGAGCAGTTACCAGTTGTGGGAAGTGCCGCAGAGATTGTTAATGTTGATATTGATGTCGAGGAAGAGGATTGCGACGGGGATTGCGACATGGTATATATTGAGCCCGAGTTTCATCCTACTCCAGTTTTCTCTCTGCAGACACTTCCACCTCCTCCTGAGGCCGTGCATCAGGCCACATCTAGCACCGCATTTCAGGGAAGTTTCCACCATCTCATGCCTTGCATTTCTGAAGCCCAATTTGCACTTCCACATATTTTTGCTTCAGATTGTCGTCCATTGCATTTAAATTCTTTTATTTGTTTTGACGACCCGTTTTGGAATGCTTTTGCAGGGCATGAGGACATGACTTGGATTGATGCAGCTCGTCTCCCACGTGATCCATATTATCCAAAGGAGATGCTTGGAGTTGCATTGCTGGAATCCAATGAGGCCGGTGGTGGCCTAGCTCCAAAGCAGCTGGCGGAGGAGCAAAAGGATATGATCGAGCAGTTGCCACCGCCGTTATACATTCGAGATCCGCCATTTGCCACGGTGTGTTCTTTCCATGTAGTGTAAATAAATAAAATTAAAAAGTTAGTTTGCTTTTGCATGTTTGCTTTCGTATTTTTTTTCTTTTCTAGGATCTTTTGCCGAGATCTAGTACTCTCCCAACATTGAGGACAATGCTTATTTTAAGTTGGGGGGAGAGTGTTAGAATCTCTAGGATTGTTAGGATTTTGAGCCTAAATTTTTTTTTTGAGATACCTCCATTTCTCCACCATCCATTACACTTCATTGCATATCATATTTTGGCATCCTTGCCCATACGCCATTTGTTTTGTTTAGTCCCTACTTGCTTAATGCCATGCAATTTTTTCGGATTATTACTTTGGTATCGATTTCTTGATATTGGATTGGCATGTTTCATTTCTTTTCCATTTTGGATTCATATGCTAATATGCCATGTATGAACTACATTATATGTTGTGATACTCTCTTTGAGATAATTTTGGAAAAGTTTGGTATAAGCGATTTCATGTGTTGGGATGAATGGTGTAGTTTTTAATTGGATTGCGAGTGGCCAAATTGTGTTTGTTTTGTTTTCCTCTTAGGAGTAGGTGGATGAGTTGATAATTCATGTTGGAGAATAAAAAAGAGAGTTAGTATAAGTGAATGTTTCTTCCTAATCAAATCGAGTAGCCGGTGCCCCACGAAACATTGGGAAGGACGCCAAAGATGAGATTTAGGGGATCATTCCATCCCTTTGCCTATATAGCGTTATCGCGTGTAGGTATTGGTGGCCGTGTTTGCATTTATAGCGTTATCGCGTGAATGCAAAACATAAACATGAAAAACATCAAAAACAAATAAAAAGAAAAAGAAAAGAAAAGAAAAGAAAAATGAAAGAAAAATGAAAGAATAACCCACATGAGTGATGCAATCTCATCTCCCACCTCTTAGAAGAAATATTCTTTTGTTTTGGCCACTTTCATGAAAATTGGAAATTTTGACATCGTGATATACCGATACGTGTGATACGGGGCTTATTTCCTCACTTTTCTTTGAATTGGATTGAGGGGAGTATCATTTGTTGTCTAATTTCATATATTTGGTATATTGGCTTTGAAATCAATTGGAAATCTCATTTTTGGAGTATGCCATGATGATATCGAGGATTTGGTGCATGTTTTTCAATTTAATCCGAATTTTTCGCATATTTTCTAGGGACTAGCAAAAAGCTAGTTGGGGGGTGTGATTCGGGATATAAATTGCATATTTTACCCCCTAACTATCCCCATTTTGTGCTAAAGATTAGGCTTATTTGTGCTCTTTTTGGGTATATTTTCACTTCATATCAATCTTAGGGCTTATTCTCATTCTTGGCACAAAATACGGTTTTTATCGCCTTTATTGGCTTCCTATTATTTTTCATATGCTCCTGCCATTATTTTGATCATATCTCCATTTTTTGGGAATTATTTGAGCATTGGAACATTTTATATGGATTATTGGAGGTTAATATTGTTTTCTTTTAATAGTCATTATATTTATTTTCACATCAAATGGACTAGTTTTTGCTTCTCCTATTTTTCAGGTACTCCTAGGAGTCTTTGAGATTTTCCAGAATTTTCTGGGATTTTTCTGGGATTTTTAGGTATTTTTGGGGATTTATTTGGAGCAAAAGAGGCATTAAAGGTTTTTCTGGAATTTTGAAAAGAAAAAAAAAGGATTTTAAAAAAAAAATTAATTAGACCTGTGGGCCGGCCCGCTGGCCGGCCCACAGCCGCCGTTGGTTTTAAAAAAAAAACAAAACGTTTCTGCGGGCCGGCCAGCAGGCCGGCCCGCTCATCTGATTTTTTTTAAAAAAAATTAATTAAAATTTTTTTAAAAAAAAATTTTGTCTGTGGATCGGGCCGGCCCAGTGCCGGCCCGCCCCCGCTGTTAACGAGCGGAGCCCGCCCGCAAGCGGGCGGGCGTGCGTGCGGGGCCGGGATCCGACCCGGCCCCGCCCCCCCCCCCCCCACTTGTTGCGCAGGCGCGCGCGCGGGTCGGGCGCCGCTGCGCCCGACCCGCAATGCTGTTAAAGGCTGGGTTGCGATTTTTGATGGGGGGGGCTGTTTTTTCGTTTTTCCGGCGTTTTTTGTGTTTTTTTAGGGTTTGGAGAAGCTTTGAAGGGGGAGGAGGCCATGGAAGCTTGAGGAAGCTTGGTGGAGCTTGGAGAAGCTTGGAGAAGGCAATTTGGAAGAGGCTAGGGCTCATTTGGGTGAAGGCTTGGGTGAATTTTTTTCCTCTCCCATTTTGTATTTTTGTATCTCTCATTTTGTAATGAACATTGGATGAATTTGTCTATGAATATCATCTTGTTTAGTATGATTGAGTAGTGCTATTGTGCTTGGGTTGTGATTCATTGGTTTGGATGTTAATTTCTTGCCCTAATTTCCTCTTGCCCTATTTTGAATGTTAATGTTGGATGTTTAATTAGGGCACAAATTTAATTGGCTAAGTCCCGAGAGGGCAAATTTGAGAAAAATCCATGTGCTTAATTTGGTTAGTGCCTTGATAATATTTCCATCCCGATTGCAAAATTGTTGTGTTTTTTAAGCTAAATATTCCGATTGGGCTTCCTTAGCCGGATGACCGATTGTGTTATATGTGGTAATTAGGACTTGATTAACGCCAATTTTAATGATCCCACAACCCATGCTCTCTCTCCTAGCTATCCTAAACTCCACCTTTGGCTCTCTAACCCTACACACTTAGGTTAGATTTTCGTTTTCACCACACTTTTCCGACATTTCCACCGTAATTGAGTTAGTTGTAAAACACTTTATTTTTCGTTATCGATCAATTTTGTGAACGTAGAACGACTTGTCCCTGTGATCCGACCCGGTACTCACCGGTTATTTTTATATTGCATTGACGCTCCTACGCTTGGGAGCGGAAGGCGTGCACTTGCGCGTTTTCCGCGTCAACCATTCAAAGCACTAGAAGAAGACTCCGACTACACCGACAAAGAAGATCATATTGCCTTTGTCTCGAAAAACTTCAAAGACTTCATGACAAGTAAGTATGGTAAACAATCATTCCGTCCTACTAACAGTATTATTTGTTTTGGTTGCTATAAACCAGGGCATGTAAAAAGAGACCGTCCCTTGGAGAAGAACAACCGAGACCTCAAAGATATTGGCAAAAGCAGAAAGAACAATGAGAGAAGGAACGATAGAAGGAAAAAGCTTCGACGACCAAGGAAGGAAGCATATGCAGCCTTCGATCAAAGCGATGATTCTACCTCCGACGAATCATCATCAGTTGACAATGAAGAGAAAAGAGAAACAGCTCATATGTGTTTCTTGGCCTCCACATCGTTACAGGTAAGTTCATTGCATGAGTAATCATTTAGTGAAAAGGATTCATCATCAAGTAATGATGAAGACATGGATTATAGAGGAGCATATAAGGAGCTTTGCTTAATGCATGAAAAGCTCATTAAAGAACATAGAAGAACACTTAGATTAGTTAAAAAGGATGCATAAGAAAAAGAAGAACTCATTAAAGAAAATGTTGTTTTAAAAGAAAAGAATGATTTATTAGAAAAGGATGTACAATCCATGAAAGTGAAAATTGAAGGTTTGGATAATCTTCTTGTGTCTATTAAAGATAAATATGATTCTACGATGAAGATTGTTGAAAACTTCAATAATGGGAAAGGAAAGTTAGACAGTTTAATAAATAGTCAAAAAGCATCATCTAGCAAAACCGGACTTGGTTATGATTCTAATCATACCAAGAAAAGGATTAAGCATACTAGGATGCATCATACCAACCCAAATTTTTTGAGCATATGGGTTCCCAAGAACTTGACAGATCAAAAGCGAAAAAGGTACACAGTCGATTTTGTTCAGAATGTTCATTTAAATAAAAATTATAAGTATATTTCTATTGAAGGAACTAAACCGTATTGGGTTTGGTTTCATAAGGGCTAACCCCTTGGACTCAATGTAAAAAGAGTACCATAAACGATCATATTTTTCAGGTACTTTAAACCAAGGAGGAGGAACGCAAATCATATCAACACTTTGCGAGGAAAATAAAATTGCTTCGCAAAACTTAATTATATGAATGTTTAAATATTTGTTTAATTTTTTTTGCTTCATATAAATGCTTATATATGTTGATTATATTTGCTCGGGAAGATTTTTTGGCCAAACATTCAAACCATTGCATTAAAACCCCTTGGGATGAGAAAACTGCTCAACCCAGCAGGGAGTCGACTACCACCACTAGGGAGTCGACCACCAGAGTGCTGAGCCGAAAATCTGTGTTTGATTTCCTGATTTTAGACTAACTCCTATTCGGTTTTGTTGAGTCTATTAGGTTCATATCCAAGGAATGACTTAAACCCACTAAGAGAAATTGATCATAACCCTTCACTCGCAAGATCCAAAGGCTATCATTCATCACTTCTCTTCATCCCAACATTTAAAACACCCTCAACCCATGCCCTAGGTAGCCGACTACCCCCTTTGAAATCATCTCCATTGAAATTTCTTCGGTTCTTGTTTTCTCTTCCTAGGAGCTCTCATTCCCTCATCTTCTTTCAAAGAGAACTTCAAAGATCAAGGTGTAATCTTTATCTCCTTTCTTGAATACTTCATTTTGCCTCTTTGAAATCCTTCATATTTCAGTTTACTATCAACATACCTTTTAAGAAAGTGATTGGAAAGAGGAGGAAGATCAATGAATCCTCTCTAAGTGAAAGAGAGATCATTGAACCATATCTCTTTAAATCCACTAATTATGATAAGTTTATCAATATCACCAAAAGGCAAATTCTCCATTAGAGATTTGGCAAACTTGAGGATGTTGAAAACTACGGAATTGATAGTATCCTAGAGTTCCAAAATCTGTCTAATCTGTTTTCATCTGATGACATGTATCTTTGTTATCCAAGACTTGTCCACTTATTTTATTCTAACATGGACACCGACCTTGCTAAATTTCGTTTCATCACCAAAGTCCTTGACACCACGCTTGCTATCACTGTTAAATCATTAGGTCAGGCTTTAGGGATTCCTTTTAGAGGAAAACTGCTAGATGAGATCGAAATGACTGATGGGGATATATTGGATAAAATGTACTTGCCTGGAAAATTTTTCCTTACTAAATTACCGTGTGGGGATCTTCGTTATCCGATAGAATTCTGGCAAATATTTTATCATACAATATAACCCAAAAGTCTGGCAGTCACTCTGTTCTGTCTGAGAAGCAAGCTAAGTGCATCTATGCTATGCTTGGAAATATTCGAGTCAATTTGTCCAGAGTTATCATGGACTCAATTCTTTCATCTGCTGCTTCAAATAGACCTCATGGTCACTTTCTCACCATCCTCTTCCATACCTATGACATTCCTTTGGATAATGAAACTGAGGCTCTCGAACCTGTCCATGTGTTTGATGCACATGCACTATGCCGAATGGGTCTTCACAGAGACCTCGATCAAAATGTTCCAGAAGAGAAGCTAGTCGGTGAAGCTAGCTCAACCTCGAGGAGGAAAGGTAAGAAACCTGTTGTTGTTGATTCAGATGAAGAAGATGATAAAAGTGAAGAAGAAGAAGATGCGCCACATGAGGATTTGCCTGATTACGTCGTTGAGCTTCAAGACATGCTCTTGAAGAAAATTGAGAATCTAAATATTTCTCAAGAGAAAGGCTTTGAAAAGCTTAACCAGAAGGTAGCTAACTTAAAGGAATTTGTGGCTCAAAGCAACGAAATGACCGAGAAGACCCTTGGTATGATCCTTGATGAGATCAAGGAGCTAAAGAAGGAGAAGAAGAACGACGGATCTTCTTAAACTCATTTGGTTTAGATTTTAAAAACAATTTCTTTTGAAACAATGCACTTTGGTTTTATAATAATTTTTACTATGGTGTGGTGAACTTGGACTTATGATATCAACTCTAGGATTTGAAACAATGATTATGATTATGCTATGACATGTGTTTAAAGCATTAATATATCATTCATGTACTCTCTCTCTCTCTCTCTCTCTCTCTCTCTCTCTCTCTCTCTCTCTCTCGAACTCTCGAACTCTCTCGAACTACTAACCTTTTTTTCCACTCTCTCTCTCGAACTACTAACCTTTTTTTCCAGACATATATATTTGGTTGAAATTTTTTTCTCTACATGATAAAATGCTTGATTGATGGTTGAATTTTGCTTAATTGTTAAAATTATATTCAACTTACATCGATGTTATCATGTTTGTCATCTTTTTGATTGATGACAATGGGAGAAAATTTGGTAAATGCAAAACATGAAAATAAATAAATGTTATATGCTAACTGGCTTTGATGCAGGGGGAGTATGAGTACATTAGTACATCATACCTCATCTAAGCAGGGGGAGTAAGTTATCTTACTTATCATTCTATTTATGCTATTATTCCTTTTATTTTTCTTTTGGGTGTCATCATCAAAAAGGGGGAGAGTGATGGGAAATCGAATCCCACCACTAACTAGTTTTGATGATGAGCACACCAAATGATGGTAGTATACTTATAAACACTATCTAAAGTGTGCATGTTGTGCGATCAATAGCTTTACGCATACTCCGATGAAGCTCAACGACACTCAAAGGATGGCGACGAATTTGGTAGCTCTAAGTCAAGCACAAGTGAAGCTCAAAGATAAAGCTCATGGACCGTGCTCAAGCCTAACGAAAGAGGAGCTCAGATTCAAAGTGAAAGCATGCATCAACATCTGATCGGCTTCAAATGTCTTAATTTAAGTCGAGTGTGTGAGGTGGTCTTTTAGGATTATGTTAAAGCCATGATTAATTGCACACACACACAAAACGTTTTCGAAACAAAGTTTTTGAAACTCATTTTTAAACTCGTTGAAAGCATTAGCTATTTGATTTAATCTTCATAGTCAACCTCCAACACCCGGGAGTTGATTACTCACTTTCTAGCTGAGTTTCAGTGAAAAAGTGCTCTGGGAGTCGACTACCAACGGAGGGAGTCGGCTACCAGCTGTGAGAAGATTTTTCAATGAAATCTCTTTGTGAGTCGATTACCTCATCTGGGAGTCGACTACCAGCTGCGTTTCTGCCTTTTGACTTTGCTCCCTCAATTCTCTCATCTCCTTGATTTATGGGCCAAAGTCAAATGTCTTTTGAATTTCAAATTCATCTTAAAAACTCTATAAATAGAGCCCCTTGAGAACATTTCAAAGTACCAATTCATTATCATCTTGTGAGCTAAAGTTATATTTTTGAAATTCTCAAGTCGCTCCCATTCGCTCTCATTGTCATAGCCAAATTCTGGTTTTAAATTTCTGATCTCATATTTTTTATCTGAAATTCCTTCTTTAGATCTATTTTATTTTGGCTATTAAAAATCGTTTTTCAAAATCCCTCTTTCTTGATTTAATATTCTTTGAAGGATTTTTGAAAAACAAAAGGATCTAGATCACATCGAATCAAAATATATTCTTTGTGTAATCTAAGATCACTTTGAATTCTTTAAGCCACATAAGCACAAATTGCAATATTATCTTGGCTATAGAATTCGTGGTGGGTGTAAACCAATCTCCATCAAATATTGTGGAGAATGAATCTTTGTTTTTATTTGGGATTCCCTTTGTGATAAGGGTTGTGAAAATCATAGACAAGTCTAGGTGGTTGGAAATCCTGGTAGGGATACTAGGTCGAACTTTGTGAATAGGAGAATGAAACAAGAAAGAAGGGGCTCGCTTGAAAGACAAATCCTAGCGAGTGAAGCTAGGTAATTGTATTGCCAAGGCAATAGTGGACTGAATCTCGTACCGGTTTGGTCGAGGACTCGACGCACCCAGGTTGTGGGGAATCAGGACAAAAATCTCTTGTCTCTGCATACTTTCCGCGTTTGTTTATTTAATTGTGCAAGATAGGCATTTATTGTTAATATATCATCTTTGTAATCATTTATTAATATATAACAAAGGTGTTTTCTTTATTCCGCTGTATTAATATCTCTCTGTTTATAATATTCATCTGTTTGTAATTATTCTTTGTAATTGCTCTATCTTACTTTGTTGATTAAGAACCAAGCGTAGATCACTCTACTTGGTTTCATATGCAACATGGAAGGAAATTATTGTGTTATACTAATCAACGAAACTGTTTTATAATTTATACAACACTATTCAACCCCCCTTTTTAGTGTTGTTTGTCATCCACATGATCCAACACTCTTAAGTCTAAATACAGAATTTAAGTGAGACCAATCATATCAATTATTCAAAATCCAACCTCATTTTCCCACTCAACATTCAAACGCTCTATCCATTCAAAACCCAACAAAATCCCCACAACCCAATGCCCACTCTGACATTGTGCCTTCCAAAGTGGGCCCACCCAAAAAAACCCCAAGAACCCGCTCCAGGGTTCACCCTCATCCAAACCCAAACCCGCTCCAAGGCCTCCTCAATGACGATACCCCTATCGGATCCGTTACAGATCTCCAGCGATGTTAGATCCCAAGTTGGCGAGGTAGTTAGAGCTCGAGTGATAAGCATGGAAGGCTCAAAGGAGGAAGATATTGGTGTTCAGATTGGCGGGGTAGGTGCTTTGAATCTCTTCCGTTAGATGCAGAACAAATTCATACCAAGCCGTCCAAGCTGACTTAATCTCGTTCATTGGATGAAGCGATAAGGAGCAATCTGAAGCGTTTAATTTCTATTCAAGGGGGCTCCAGCGTTATAGCCGTTGGAGCTACGGCGGAGTTTTTACCCAGCATATGAGAGAATACTTGTATTATTTCGACCAATCTGTTAAGCCGTTGTGACCATTATCATCTCCGGCGAGGTTGCCCGAATTATGTTGGGCTGTTCCATTCGTTGTGCGCAGCGGAGAAGGTTGTTAGGAGTTTGTTAGTAGCTACTTTTGTAGGAGATATAAATAGCAGCGGAAATGTAAGAGAGGGGCTATTGATGATCAATAGAGTTTTCTTTCATTTTTTACCCTTTACTTTCATTTCTTCTGTAATTTTTAATTCTATTAATAAAATTGTGTTGATTTCGCCATTGTTGGCGAAATCTTGCTTGTGAGAAATCTTAGTGAACATTGGGTCTTCATGAATTTGGTATCAAAGCTCTCTACAAGCCATGGGGGGAAAGAGAAGACCTAGGGCGGAATCCAACCATAAGCCTGCTGAAGGAGATCAAGGCCAGATCTCTAATCTTGATCTGCAAGTACAAGGCGAGCAGGCGGAGGATTCCCATACCGGGAGGCTTCCACAAGAAGAGCGAATCTGCGCTATAGGGTCGCAATGTCAAATTTTGGAGGGGAGCTTAGCAGTTCAAGTTCAACAATTATCTACACAACTTCAATCTTAGATTCAAAACCAATTCCAAGCTTTGGTGGAGTCCCAGAGACAATCACAAGAGCACATGTTGGCCCAAATCCAGATGTTGATTAATAACCAAAGCAAATCGAAGGAGAGGTTCAATAATCAAGATATTCAGATTCAATTGATAAGAGATAATCAGAACAGAGTTGATGCGCATGTAAGCAATCAGGAATCTGGCTCTCGCCACCATAGAGATGAAAGAGATGGAGAAGCGCATTTCAATGGTGAAAGAGGCTCAGAGAGGAGAGGTGGACATGGTGAAAACTCAAACCTGACACAGCCGAGAGTGTTTAAGCCGGAGTTCCCTATCTTTAATGGTGATGAAGATGTCCTACCATGGCTGAGCCAGATACAACAAATTTTTGCCTACTACTCTACTCCTTATGCAAATTGGGTTAATACATGCTCATTTTATTTGCGGGGTAAAGCCCTACAATGGTATAAATGGGGGAAAGTAAATGCTCATAATTTCTTTCATTGGAAAAAATTTAAAGAAGAGATCGTGATAAGATTTGGCCCTACTCAATTAGACCAACCATCTGCAGTATTTTCTAACCTTAAACAGACGGGATCTGTGAAAAAAAACTTGGAAAAGTATGAGCAAATTGTTTGTTTGCTCAGGAAAATGCTTGATGACTATGTTTTAGACAAGTTCAATAATGGCATCAGGGATGACATTCGACTTGATGTAATGGCATTCGAACCTGAGACGTATAGAAGAGCAGTACAATTGGCTAGAACTTTTGAAGAGAAGAAGATCTTAGCAAAGAAGAATAACTCCCATGTAATTTCTCATTCCTTCCCTAGATCCCACCAACTATAGCCACATGGGGTGACTAAAGATAATTCCAAAGAGAGTGTCACCAATGTTCCTAAGGGAAGAAAGTTAACTCCAGAAGAAGTTCAAACAAGAAGACAGAATAACTTGTGTTTTGCTTGCAATGAGAAGTGGGAGAGGGGACACAAGGGTAGGAAGCAGTTGTTCATTTTAGATGTAGAGGAGGAAGAATCTGAAGGTGTCATAGAGGAGTCTGGCAGTGCAATGGAGAATATATCCCTAGAGCTACAGGAAGTTGTTGGAGATTATTCACCTTCTATCTCCATTCATGCATTAACTGGAATACCAACTGTCCAGACCCTTAGGCTGAGAGGAAGCATCAAGGGACAGACTGTTAGTGTTTGGTGGATACAGGGTCTACCCATAACTTCATACATCCTAGATTGGTGAGGTCTCTGGGCTTGGAAGTAAAACCATCTGAAACTATTGAGGTCATAGTGGCTAGTGGAGAGACGTTACAAGGGACTGGGATATGTCATGAGGTCCTCATACATTGCCAAAATGTCCATATATCAGTCAATCTGCTGATACTTCCCCTGGGGGGACAGCAGGTGGTGCTAGGAACACAATGGTTGAGGCAGTTGGATGACATCATTTTCAATTTTAAGAAGTTGCGGATGAGGTTTAATCTGGGAGGAAGAGAATGTTCTTGGAAAGGGATACTACCTTCAAATTCTCAGATAGTGGATGAAAAAGGAATGCATAAGGCTTTCAGGAAACAGGGAGAGTGTAATTGGTTGCAACTTATTTTTTTAGAAGTGGATATAACCCAAGCCAGTACACAACTTCTACAAATTGAAGTGGAGGAATTACCTGACGATGTTAGAGAAGTCTTGAAGCAATTTCCTGAAGTGTTCAAAGAACCTGAGGGGCTACCACCTAAAAGAGCATGCGACCGCAAAATTCCAACTAAGTTAGAGGCTAAACCTATATATATCAGACCCTACAAGTATGTGTATTTCCTTAAAACTGAAATTTAAAAGCAAATGACAGAAATGTTAAAAGCTGGTACAATCAAACCTAGTTCGAGACCATATGCTTCACCTGTTGTGATGGTTAGGAAGGTTGATGGTAGCTGGCGCATGTGTGTGGATTACCGATCACTTAATCAACAAACCATCAAGGACAAACTCCCTATTCCTATTATAGATGAGCTCTTGGGTGAATTGTTTGGAGCTCAATTCTTTTCTAAACTGGACTTAAGGTCTGGATATCATCAAATACATATGAATGATGAAGATATCTTCAAACTGCCGTCCATACTCATGAAGGCCATTACGAATTTCTTGTAATGCCATTTGGATTGACAAATGCTCCATCTACATTCCAATCCCTCATGAACACTATCATCAAATCTTACCTCAGAAAATTTGTTCTTGTTTTCTTTGATGACATGCTAATATACAACAAAGATTGGGATTCTCATTTGGAACATTTGAGAGAAGTGATACATATCCTCTCAGAGCAGCAGTTAGTTGTCAAGTTATCCAAATGTTCTTTTGGGCAGAAATCTATGGGATATCTGGGGCATGTGATTTCTAGCCAAGGAGTAGCTATGGAGCCTAAAAAGGTGGAAGCAATAAGAAATTGGCCAGTACCTAAGAATACAAAAGTAGTTAGGGGGTTCTTGGTCTCGCAGGATATTATAGGAAATTCATTAAAGGATTTGGAGGATTAGCAGCTCCTCTAACAGATCTCTTGAAGAAGGAAGGATTTGCATGGAGTGAGGCATCCCAACAAGCTTTTAAGGCATTAAAGGAAGCATTGTCCACTGCTCCTGTGTTGGCAATGCCTAATTTCAATGAAGATTTTGTGTTGGAATGCGATGCTTCTGGGAGAGGAATAAGGGCAGTTTTAATGCAACGAGGGTAACCAATTATGAATTTCAGCATTAAGCTCACTGAGAGGAACCTACTCCTATCCACCTATGAGAAGGATTTACTAGCTATTATCCTGGCTGTAACAAGATGGAACCAATATTTGATGGGGAGGAAATTTACCATCCATATGGATCATCAAAGTTTGAGGCATCTATTAGACCAGAAGCGGCAAGGGTTATAAAGTAAATGGCTAATGAAATAGCAAGCTTACAACTACAAGGTGGAGTACAAGCCTGGGAAAAGCAACAGAGCTGCTGATAGTTTGTCAAGAGAGGTGGACAACAGTGGTGATACGGTGGAAGATTATTTCTCAGTCTACCACATCTCTATTCCCCAATGTGACTGGCTATATGACATCAAAAATATGGTGAGTAATGACCCCTATAATGAGGAAATAGAAGAGAAGATGCAGCAAAGAATTTCTAGAACCCAGAAGTACACTAAGGAGGAAGGAGTGTGCTACTATAAGGGGGGATTTTAATCAGTCCAGGTTCTATGGAACTTCAACAAACCTTACTAAAGGAGTTCCACAGTACATCTATGGGGGGCATTCAGATGCTTTAAGAACACTGCACAGATTGAAGAAATCCTTCCATTGGGTGGGAATGAAAAGGGGGGTGTGGCAGTTTGTTAGGGAATGTGAAGTTTGCTAGAGGAACAAAGCAGAGAACGTGGCTTATCCGGGGCTCCTCCAACCTCTACTAGTTCCTAGTTAAGTATAGGAGAGTAATTCTATGGATTTCATTTTGGGATTACCCTTGTGTAGTGGGTTTGGCATAATCTATGTGGTGGTGGACCGATTAACTAAATATTCCCACTTCTTTTCACTTAAACACCCCTTTTCAGCGAAGGTTGTGGCTTAATTTTTCTTTGAGGAGGTTTTCAAACACCATGGGATACCATCTACTATTGTAAGCGACCGTGATGCCATCTTCACCAATCAGTTCTGGACTGAGCTTTTCAAATTGCAAGGTACTACTTTGGCTCACAGCTCTGTGTACCACCCTCAAAGTGATGGAAAGACAGAGGTAACCAATCGTAGCTTGGAGTGTTATCTCCATTGCTTTTGTGGACATAAACCTCAGGAGTGGGTTAAGTGGCTGCCATTGGCGGAATTTTGGTTTAATTCTACATGGAAGAGCTCAACACAGATGACCACGTTTGAAGCATTGTATGGAAGAGTGCCCCTACTCTCATATCATATCTGCCCCACACTTCTCGAGTTGCTGCATTGGACGAAGCTTTGTTCACAAGAGAAGTGGCCTTGCAGCTACTCCGAGACAACCTTAACAAGGTTGGGGAGAGAATGTGAAAATATGCTGATGAGCACAGAACTGATCGGAGGTTCCAGGAAGGAGATTGGGTATATTTGTAATTACAGCCGTACAGACAGATCAATATAGCAATGAGGAAGACGCATAAACTCTCCCCCAAGTATTATGGACCCTATAAAATTCTATCTCGAATTGGAGAAGTAGCTTGTAAGCTGCAGTTGCCGGAGTCTACCCAAGGACATCCTGTATTCCATGTTTCTCAACTGAAGAGGAAGGTTGGGCTCGGACGATAGTATAGGACTCTCAACCGAATTACACTGAGGAGCTTATAGAAGAGCCGGAGTCTATACTGGACCGTCGTGTGATCAGCGGTCGGAGGGCCTTGATATCTCAAGTGCTTATCAAATGGCGACCTGCGGAAGATGCCACTTGGGAGTCATACTGGGACTTGGTGATGCATTTTCCTTCGTTCGACCTTGAGGCAAGATCTCGTAATGGGGGAGGGAATGTTAGAACCCAAGCTGATGAGGTAGCTGGAGCTCGAGTAATAAACAGGGAAGGCTCGAAGGAGGAAGATAAGGGCGTTCAGATTAGCAGGGTAGATGCTTTGAATCTCTTCTGTTGGATGCGGAACAAATTCATAGCATGCCGTCCAAGCTGATTTAATCTCGTTCGTTGGATGAAGCGATAAGGAGTAATCTGAAGCATCTAATTTCTATTCAAGAGGGGTCCAGTGTTATAGCCGTCTATTTTTTGTAGCAGATATAATTCGCAGCGGAAATGTAAGAGTGGGTCAGGGAGGGGCTATCGAAGTTTTCTCCCATTTTTACCCTTTACTTCGATTTGTTCTGTAATATTTATTTCTATTAATAAAATTCTATTGATTCGCCATTGGGTACTTTGATTTCGCCATTGTCGACGAAATCTTGCTTGTGAGAAATCTGGATGAACATTGGGCCTTCATC
Source organism: Scilla litardierei (assembly GCA_030789695.1). Classification (NCBI taxonomy): domain Eukaryota; kingdom Viridiplantae; phylum Streptophyta; class Magnoliopsida; order Asparagales; family Asparagaceae; genus Scilla; species Scilla litardierei. The sequence goes on along the minus strand of CM061133.1, from coordinate 333,715,938 downwards.
AGGCGAGTACGGATCCGGCAAGACCCAGCTCTCCATCCAGCTCCTCCTCTCCACCTCGCCTCTCACTTTCCTCTTCATCCACTCCGACTTCTCCATCCGCACCCGCCGCCTCCGCACCCTTTCCCAGACCCAAACCCACCCGAATCCGTACTCGGATCCGAACCCGCTCGACCGCGTCCTCGTCAGTGGGGCCCACGCTCCCCACGACCTACTCGCCATCTTCGCCCGGGCCCAGACCGCCTTCCTCCCCTCGACTCCCGCCAGGCGTATCGTCATCGACTCCATCGCCGCTCTCTTCAGGCCGATTTCGGCAATAGCGCCGGCGATGTCAAGCGCAGGTCGTATCTTTTCTTCAAGATCTTGTTGAAGCTGAAGGAGATCGCCGCGAGGTTCCACGTGGCGGTCGTGGTGACCAACCACGTGGTCGACGTTATGGATGGAGGAGGCGGAGGCGGCGGGTTAGAGTTGGGAATTTCAGGTAGATGTGATCGTCGTGGCGGAGGGTTAGGCCTGCGCTGGGGTTCTCGTGGGCGAATTGAATTTGGGGCTGTTCTTGTCGACGGACGATGAGATTGTTAGATGGGAAGAGGGATCGGCATCTGCCAGGGTTGTGACGAGGACAAGAAGGAAGATTCATGTTGTTTTCGCGCCGCATCTGCCGGAATCTTCGGCGGAGTTTGTGATTGTAAAGGAAGGAGTTTTCGGGGTCAGCTTGTAGGTAAAATGGATGAATTTTGTTACTCATTTGAGAATATCCAAAAATGTTAAAGTTTTATTTATTTATTTACTAGAAATAACCCATGCACGGGGCCAAAAAAACCATACATGCACAGCCGAAAATGAGTGAGAAGTGTTAGTGTGTGTGGGTATCGTTAGGGGTAAAAGGGGAAAATACGGGGTTAAATTGCAAAAAAACATGGGGGGGAGTGCATAAATTCCAATGGCATAGCCGTAAAATAGGTGAGAGCGGGAGGTTTATTTGGTAAAGGCAAGCATGTAATTTATGGGAATCGGGAGGCTTCTTTTTTGGTGTTCCACAACAACACCCCCCAAACCACACCCAACTCCACACTCACCTCCACGTGGGCCCCCTCATGAAGAGGTGACCAAACCTAGGCTATCAACATGTTGGTCCAAGTAGAACAAACATCCATTAAGAGCCCTCATTTGGATAAAGGATTTTTGCAGACTTTGATACTATCTGGATTGTACTATGATGTTATGGTGTGCAATTTGATCCAAAAAATTCACCTTCTGTTAGTCATTAATCACGTGATTTTCACTCTATAATAGTCAAGAGCTATAGCGGCATTCTTCTGCTTTGATTAGAACATGTGAGAGAAATATACAATGAGAGACAGAGATGAGAATGAGAATGGCATCCGCTCTTAGCAAATGGGAATGCTATATATAAGGTTTTGAAGGGACATTTTAGTAATTCAATTTCATAAACGGGCCAGTTACCTTCTAGTTCATGTTTTATTGGGCATGTTGTGACTCCTGAGCCTTTAGGCCTTTATTAGAAATTAGATTGAGCCTTTCATATTAGGTGGTATATCAACACTAGTATCCCTTAGTTTAATCGTAATTGGCTTATGATTGGATTAGTGAAAGACCTTGTATATATCTGATATCTTGTATTGAGACATACTTCCTTGGAACTTTTATTATAGGATATGAATCCTGGTTACTTTGATTGACTGTAATTATCTTCTTGTTGCATCCGTGTTTGAGTAGGAAACCTTGATGGTCATTCGATACTACATGATCGATTGAATGATCTCCTCAATAGTTCCAAATGACATGGGTCCCCACCCACTTGTGGCAACTCAAATAAGTGAAGCAATCACAATTCCTTGAAGCGAAGCAGGAAAGAACATATTTGAAAATGATGTCACTGATCAAGGCACATGAGCGAGTTGATGAGAGTGGATGCACCTTCAAGGCGCATGAACGGGAGCACAATCGAAGTTGAGACACTTCGTATGGTTGGGTGCATCACGCACGATCACCGTCACCGAGGAGGTACATATAAGCTAGCAGTCGATGCAAAAGCGACGATAAGCATATGCGCTCAACGTCATGAGGAAGCCATGGAGCCTTGCCAACTGTCGTAAGGGGGAGTGGGGCATCCTTACTCACCCTCGCATTGGTGGCAGGGCACCCCCGCTCGCACCCACGTGGGGGCAAGGTACATGGCTTGCACCCACATAGGAGGGGGGTCCCCTTGCTCCCTAACACGGGGGTTGGTTGCCTTGGCACCCCTAGTGAAAGAAGGGGGAACTCGGGTTCACGAGGAGAGTGGAAATCGTCAAGTCTCTTGGTATGCCAAGGAGGGTGGTGGTCTTCAAGTCGCTTTGTATGTCATCGAGTCATTTGGTATGGTTAGGGGTGGCAAACGGGCGGGTCGGGTCGGGTTCGGGTCGGGTCAGGTTTGACCCGACCCGAATAAGGGTAAACCCGAACCCGACCCGAATTAAATTCGGGTCAGGGTTCGGATATCCGAACCCGACCCGACCGTAACCCGGGTGACCCGTACCCGACCCGGTTTGTCTCACGGGTCGGGTACGGGTTCGGGTCGGGTTTGGTATGAAATAATGATTATTTTTCAAAAAAGGTCGGGTTCGGGTCAGGTCCGGGTCGGGTTGGGGTGAAAAGAGTGAAAATACGGGTCGAATTCGGGTCAACCGGGTCGAGGGGTCAAACCCGTACCCGACCCGGATTTTTATCCGGGTCGGTCGGGTTGACCCGAATTCGACCCGACCCGGATTGGCCCCTACCCATACCCGACCCAAGAGGCCGGGTTCGGGTCGGGTCTATTTTGTCACCCCTAGGTATGGTTGTCAAGTCACTCGGTATGTAAGCGCATCACTTGGCATGTAGACGAGTCACTCAATATGTTGTCAAGTCACTTCACATGTAGGCAAGTCACTCACCTAGAGCCTAGATCTTGATGTAGGTACAACGTGATAGATTCATGTGCCAAATACCAACGTCTATGCGAAAAGAGTTGGAGAGAGGATGAGAAGAGGTATTGCAAGTACCATAAAGATTATGAGTATACCACCGAAGAGTGTGCGCAAGCATCTGCCATATGTGGGAATATAGACATCATCATATACAACTCATGTAACACGTGGAAGAGCCCAAGTGAATGGTAATGATCACACTAGCCAAACATTAAGCGGCAATAGAATGGTGGTGAATAAGATGCTTCTCCAACACGTCCATCGTCACCCCAGGGTACTTGACAGTGGATGCATTCTATGCCATACAGTGGTGGTCACAGAGTAATTCATTGCTATGCACACGCAATTCTCCTAAGTATTACATCAACAAGCTCATCATAATATTTAAAATGCTACTTAGCAACAGAAGAGTCAGGGCTTCGCCGAACATGAGGCATACTCAAACTATGCCCCTAATAACCATACATCTTATTACCTGAGTCAACATCCAGTTGCCAATCCAACCCCGAGTAATCTAGGCGGTAAAGGTGCTTATAGTGTCTGCTTGCTTACTTCAAACACAACAACTGGATTGTCTGCACCTAATGCAAATGTGAAGCAGTATGATGAGATCGTGACAGTAGCAGAGGCGGCACAGGGCAGATCGTGGAGCAGCAAACTAGGCCAGATGCATTTTTGTAATTTTTGGGGTTCAAGGGTATTTTTGTAAATCTAGACAAATCAGTCATGTGTGTGTGTTTGGGGGTTGGGGTTATTGTTCTTCTTGTTGATACTAAGAGAAAAAAATCCTTAGACTAGCTTAGTACCTTAAGATTTATAGAGTTAAGACTTTTCTCTCAAATCAAAGGATAGTAGAGCTGTTTTCTCTCGAAAGAAACCAATTTATCCCTTGTATTTCTCTTTACATCTATAAAATCAGATTTTTTATCACTCCAAACATTATAATTTTCTATCAAATTAGTATCAAAGCATAGTTCCTCATGGCGGCAACAAAAAAGGTGGAAGATTTGGAGTAGAAACTCAATACCGAGATCAAAGGGCTTAAGAGATCAACGGAGGAGTTCTCTTCGATGAATAAGAAGATCTTATCAATGGAGGAGAAGATCTCACATCAAATCAAGATGTTTATTGAAACCGTAATGAAAAAATTTGAAGAGATAAATGGAAGCCCTAGATCTAGAACTCATCAAATCCAGATCTGAAGGAAGATGAATACCCCCGACGAAGATCTGAAGGAGAAAGGCAAAAGCTTTGGTCAAGGGGAAGGAGAATATCATCGATTTCGTTGAAGAATCCCTCTCAGAGTCGGAGGAGGGGATTCAGAGCCCTTGGACCACATCGCAAGGGGTGACGAACCACTGCATCACTGTCAGGGGTTGCACCGCCACTAGGAGTGTGTGGATGGGGGCAACGAGCCACTGTGGCTTTGCCAAGGGCCACACCGTCCCTGGGAGACATTTGAGGGGGCGACGAGCCCCTGTGACTTTGTCAGGGGCTGCACCGCCCCCAAGAATCTTCAGGAAGATTTTAGATGTGTTCTTCTTTTAGATGTGGTGTGGTAGAAGGATGTATTCAACATTGTCATACTTTGTCTGGCTTCCATTTGTTTGAAATGTCTTCGTCAATATTTATATTTTCTGTTCCCGTAAAGAAAATTACCAGGTCAACTATATTACTGTATTTCTGAGACGAGATATTTGAATGCGCACATGAGTCGGTTTCCCATCCCTGAAAAGCATGAAGGAGCCTTGTGCATATCTGTACTTCAAGTATGACCTTTCATTTATGTTGTTTGAGTAGATACTTTTTTTATTGTTCTGAATTGCTTAGTTAGGCTGGAAATGTTTTCATAGAATTGTTCGAATTTTTGGCCTCATATTTTCTGAATCAATGCACCAATTTGAATATGTAGTAGTTCTATCATAATATACTAATATAGTCACCTTTTTATGTTCCTATTGTTATGGCTGGATTACATATGCCGCTGGATTCTCAAAAGTTGAAAAAAAAGCATTATATATCGAGCTCGTATTTAATTGGCTTTCCCTCACTGGAAATTGTTGTCTCAAATATGCAAAGTATGCAATTTTTCATTTTCTACCGACGGCAATGTGATCCTTCATTTCATGCGGTCGTTTGTTTTTGTTGTTTTCACCTTGATGATTTATTGATTCATTGATTTCTTGCATCTATTACATAAGATCGAGAACACACGATTTCCTTTTTTGCAGTTTATTTCCATTAGTTTTCAGGATTTTTTATAAAAATGATATACTCTATTATAGACTAGCAACATAGAAGATATATAGACCATGATATACCATTCACTAATCGTTTCAATTTTCTGTGTAAAGAGGATGAAGATTGATAGTAAGTATGTTACATCAGGAGTCTCTCTTCCTCGATGCCCTTTCACTTTAGACCTTTTTTTCTCTCAAACAACTAAATACATCTTTAACTGTCCATTCCCATGATTCTGAAATCCCATCATCAAATAGAATGTGGTAACTAGAATAGTCCGCTAGTACCAGCAGTCACTTGGGGGCCATTAGGAGGGTTGACTGCCACCCATAGCAATGATACCGTGATTGCTATAAGCCCTGACCATACAAACACAATTGTCGGTGTCTTCCCTCTCTTCCCCATCAACCCCTTAGCAAAAGGGTACAGGTGAACCAACACCCAGAAACTAAAGAATCCTCCACCCATGAGCTTACTCCACTGCGGTACACTGCTATAAATTGTCCTTGAAAACCCTACTGCAATAGCAATGAGGTTCACCATCATAATTGTGATTGGAGGCACCATTAACGACGTCCACTTTACAACATAAAGGTCAGCAAAGAAATCTGCGTCGTCCTCATCGGAGGCGGCAGATTTGGAGGTCAAAGTGAATGAAATCTCAATCCCTGCAATAACTTTTAACAGGCCTTGAATGACGGCATAGAGGTGTGCAGACGTGCCGGAAATAAGCCAGAACTGCTCGTTACGCCACCACTCTTCAAGTCCAACCCCAGACCACTTGACCTCAAGGATTGCAAGGAGGATGAGCGTGACGGTAATGGTCAGGAGGTAAATGAGGAAAGTAACATTCAAAGTTTGGACTATAAATTGGCCAGAGAAGAGGGAAAGCGCTGGGAGAAAACAATAGACTAGGAGAAAAATGGAGGTGAAGGGGTAGATGCCGACATTGAGGTAAGCGATTCTTTGGAGGAACTTCATCTTGCTGCTGGCAAGGAGGGCATTGTTGCGGGAGAAAAAGATCTCAACGGAGCCGGTGGCCCACCGGAGAACTTGATGGAGGCGGTCGGTCAGGTTGATGGGGGCTGAACCACGGAAGGCATCACGCTTGGTGATGCAGTATACGGAATGCCAACCACGGTTGTGCATGTGGTATCCCGTCACCACATCCTCTGTCACTGAGCCGTATATCCACCCCACACGGTTGCCCCACTCTGTCTTGTCCTCAAACCTACGGTAATCCAGTTAACCAATGGTATTAAAAATTTGAATTTTATGGCAAAGAAATGCTGACTTGATGGTCAGTCAGTACGGTAGCATGCACCCTGTGATTATTCACCTGGTCAAAATGAATCTGTTGATTCATTGTTTTATTTGTTAGTTGCATAGGTTCCACATTCTTTCGATAGAGAATCTAACATATTTTCTGTTTTTGGTAAATAATGATTACCCATAATTTGATAATGTGCTACGTAAAACAAAGCATATTACACAATCAACTCCAGGAAAACAGACTCCTACCTCTATTTGCATGTCCAGTGGGCAGTGTGTAATTTGGGGGCATTTTTCTGTTTAAATGTATTGGGTGCAGTACTGGCATCCAGATGTATAAAGCGTCTTCAAGTCTTCTTCAAGATCAATGAGAAGATGTCGGCCAACTTAAGCATGCAACAGCTAAACTATGTAGGATAACTGTTCTAATAAAAATGATAATAGGATACATGTTTTCATCATGAACAAGGCAATTCAAGAACTAAAGCAAGCGTCATATTAGATAGGGTAAAATGTGATTAAAGTTTTGATCATGGGTTATGCTTTTGTTGTCATTTCCTGGATAAAATGGAGCGCTTCCAAAGCTGAAAGTATCTAGTTAAGCTTCATATTTTTTTGTTTTTGGAAATTGGAAAGTAATATCAGATGAGTGGGTTATTATAATTGGCAGATATGTTTGTTGAACAATTTGCTATTAGCTTCTCTAGATTCTGTTCTTTATCTCATCCATGTGTTGCTTGATGATTCATGGAAGACGGTCCAATACTTGATTGGGGAAAGCTCATGGAAAATGTTATTCAGGAAGTTTGAAAATGGCTATATGAACAAATTGTATCTGAACGTGGGCTAATGGAATCTGGCTGTAAGATCCTTGGGGGATATTAGAATAATGACCGAGCTAATCAAGCTGTACATAGTGGTTAGCTTAACTGCCAATTGATGAAATTCTGCATGGCCTGAAGTGAGGACCACTAGCGAAAAACATCAGTGATAAGTCAAGCATTGAAGCTAACTTATTCGGGGAATATGATTTAAGTTCGCTCTTTATCGTATATCATGCTTTATTGATGAAAGAAGGAAAAATTTATGAACCCCCCCCCCCCCCCCCCCACAAAAAAAAAATAATAATAATAAAACTTTGACCGGTTTACGATAATCCCTGCTAGCTTTTTTAGTTGAGTAATTTTTGCAATATGTCTATCCCTTCTGCCTGCCATCCAAACTATGGTCACACAACTTGCGGATGACAATTTTTTTTGACCAAAATGTAATTATGCCTTAAAATAATAATTAAGTTGAATTTCTAAAACTTAAAAATAACAAAAAAATTCATAAAATGACAAAAAATGTTTAAAATCAATACGTCATTAAAAAAATCATACGATCATTTAGTATGAATAATTTCTATAAAAGGGTGAAAGTAGGTTTTACCTCAAATGGGGATTTTGGTCTATTCATATTTATCATTAACGGCATTAAGGGAGTCGGGAGTCTCCTTGTAAATAGATGTTTAATGTGGGTTCGCTCACATAAGAAAGTTAGAAGGGATTTGTATAATAAAACGAGACAAAGTTGAGGGCGGTACTTGAGGATTACTGATGTACTTTGAAATTTTGGATGAAACATAAGTGATTCTTGCTGCAACCATACATCTCCTAAGACCCAAGAGTTTGGATCCAAATTCTTTCATGGAGCCTCACAATATAGAGTTCTTCACACCATCATACAATGACAATGATGATGCATTTGTTTGAAATGATTATAAAAATCATTTCATAAATAGAAAGGGATACCACAAAAAAACTGAAATTGTCATACCAGCAAGAGATGACAGACACGGCTTCTGCAAGTGTTGTAGGATCAATAGGTAGACGGGGAACCCTTAGGGCGCCGGGAGGGCGGCCATGCTTGACTCCAGGGTGGTCAGCAATTGGTCGACCTTGAAACTCAGCAATGGGTATCGATTCCACAATCGCAATTGAATTTCCAAAGTGCTTTGGCATCAGGTAGGAGTCTAGGTCACTGTAGAACTTTTCTGGTTTCAGTGCCTCAATCTCGGAATCAGAGTTTTCATCCATACTAGGATTCCTTGTTTCCATTGGTGGATCAAACCCATACAATGCATACCGCCTAAATATACATCCTGTTCCAACATACATTGGTCCCTGCAATTCAAATATGAAGAATGTAACAGACTCCCCATATAATTCTAAATAGATGAAACATAGATATAAGTTATTTTAGCTGTGCAGGCTTGCAATGTCAGCTATTTGAACATGATTAAGGCTATGAATAATAGCATGATTTGGAGCAAATTGCAGATAACAAATGATTGCATGAGATTGTATCAGATGCATTTCATGTTTAAGTAGTTTTGGATATTGTGAGAATACCTGGACACCATCAAGAGCCCGCATGTTGCCATCAAAGAAAACAGTGTTGTGGTTGGCATATCGGTCTGAAGGATCAATGCCTTCAAACCGTTGGGGGAATTGGATGTAACAGATGCTTTCACCACCACAGTCCATCATGAAGCACATGCCCTCGCGTATTGCCTGCATGTTGTATATGTAGTGGTCACAGTCAAGGTTAAGGATGAAGGGTCCATTTGACAATACTGCCGAGGCTCGTACGAGAGCATTCATCGCTCCTGCCTTTTTGTTGTGGTCATAGCCTGGCCGTTTCTCTCGTGATGCATACACTAGCATTGGTAACCGGATGTCTACCTCTGTGAAATCCATCATTGATTCCTCATCTGGCATCCCTAGTAGTGGCTTACAAGATGGTGGCTCAAGCATCACCTGTGCAAATTATGGAAAATTTTGATCATATATACCAAATAGTTTGATTGAGCTTTCTAGAAAGATTTTGGCTATGCTTTACTGGAGGTTATAAGGTCCAGTTGCAAATCTGAAAAACGACCAGGAAACCCAAGTTTATGAATGCTAATTATCTTATCTATTTAAGATTCCTATTCTCAATGCTTTTGCTTTTTATTATTCTTAATTTTATAGAACTGGTTATTAGATCTCTTATGAACCTTCTCTATGTTTACATAGTTATCTGATGCATTCATCTCAATTTTCTTTGATTAATATAGACCTAAATGCGAAAAATAGTTGCCATGTTTTCCAACGGTCAACTTTCGAGTCCCTACTAGTTGTAGTTTGCTGCTTTCAGTTAAAGTGGCACATGATGATTTTGTTCCTTGTTTTACATGAAGATTCTGATTGCTAGTTTATATATTAACTTATGTAAACAGTTATCAGTGGGTTCTCCGGACTACACAAAATGAGAATTTTGAAGTTCCCCCTCCTTTATTTCTGTCTGTCTTTCTTATTCATCTCTTGGTTTCAAGTTCTTCTTCAGCCACGTTAACATAAAAAAACAGAAAGCTTATGGACTGAAGTTTGGAATTTAAACTGAGTTCTGTATTATCATTTTTACACTGTACCTGAAGAATGCTAGCATGATCTCCTTTTGAATGCTCAGGCCCTGGAACAATCCAAGTGCCGGCCCAGTATGTTCCATCAGACATCCATGTCGCCTTGCATGCCTTGATTGGCTCCATCTCTCCACAGCTTTCCCTCATCTTCCTCAAAATCTTCATCTCCTCTCTTGCATTAAATGCATCCGACCTTCTCCGTATTGAATCTGGTAATCCATTGACCCTCACTTTAAACTCATCGTATTCTCGTTTCACCTTTCTCCTGTCTTTCACAAAATCAGAACGCATCTTATTTTTGGTCGGATCCCTCTTCAACCCAAAATAGCTCTCAGGGTTCCTAGGCTCAATGTCATGCTTCCGGCAGAAAGGGACCCACATGGCAGCAAAGCTGGCAGCCTCAGCTATTGCCTCAAAGGTGAGAAGGGACCCCCCATCATCAGATATATAGCATGCCAGCTTCTCAACTGGGTAATCCACTGCTAGTATTGACAGAATTGTGTTGGCGGTGACCAGAGGCGGTTCTTTCTCAGGATCTGCAGTAGAAACAAAGACATCTACCCCTGGGAGGTCAGACAGGGTGGTTTTGTCTTCAGGGGATGGTGTTTCAAACTTCTCTTGAAGGGCTGAGAGGTCCGTGGACCTGTTGACGGGAGTCAATTTGGGAACCTGGTCAAGGATCCAAGAGAAGGCAAACCAGATTTCACACACAACTGACATGCCCCATAGCCAAATGGCATCTTCATTTGGGTGATTCACTCTCCATGTAAGGAAGAAAACGAGGGCAACTAGTCGAATGACTATCAACATCCTGCATTCCAAACAATATTTTTGTTAGAACTCAGCCTATTCAATCCTTTGCTGTAACCATTACTAAGTCATCTTGTATATCAATTGTCATGATAAAAATATATTAAAACTCATGTTTTCATAGGGTCAAAAGTCATAGACCTGTATGGGCTGATGATTGCAGCTGACATAGAGATTTTACGAGTAAGAGGCTTCCAAGATTTGTCGGATTTTCCTAGAGTGCCATTCCCCAATTCCTCATCATTGAATTTTTTGACATTGCCGGCACCTTCTTTAGGCCCAAAGGCATTGTCATAGCCATAACCGCCTTGTATCTCAAACAGCCAGGTCTGGTCTGAATCAATTGTTTCACTTCTATTCATCACAGATATCCGGTTATTTTCTATCCATGCTGTTGTCTTTGCGATTGCTTCGACAGAGATATTTGTACGGTCATCACCATTATCGTCTCTCTTGTAAGGCTCCTTGCAGCTGGGGCAAGTTCCACCTTCCTTTTGCGCATCCAGGTAGCAATTTTGACATATATTAAATCTGCACCATAGTTTCATTCGATGTTGGATTGCTTGTATGTGACACTAGTATAGATAACATTTTTTTGATAACATTCTAAACAAATGATGGACCTACACAAAACAATCATGGATTGTTATAATGATTTTCTCATCTGGGACATTGACATTGACATTGACATCATCTAATATATTGATCACATTTGGAGAACCGATCTTGCAAATTTTCTTCATCCTTACACGTATCCTTCTTAAATTAGAGTGCTTCTCACCATGACTAGTCATCGTGGTGACATAATGTGGCGGTCATGTTGATGATGATTGTTATGGTTGTTACGACTGGTGATATGGAGTTCAAATATTTTTGGAGGGGAAAAGTATTACATGTGTTTAGTACAAGATTATTGTTAATTATAAGAATGATATATGATATCTCTTGAGTTGGGATATTAGAGCATATCATATATCGGGATGAAACGTTTTTAAGGTTCTTTGCTTTTGTTATGAGAATTTCCGAAGAAAACATATATATCAATGACAAAAAGATTATATGTAAGTTATTAAAAGAGAACCCGTTATGCATTCTTTCGGTTAGAAGTAGAGACATACTTTGTGGCAGTTATTTGAGTTGCTAATTTGTAGAGTATTGCTCTTGATTGTGCTTATGAAGAAACAATATTTACTTTAGAAGTAAGTATTATAACAATGTAAAATTGTTTAATCTATTAAACTTCATTATAAGTAGTGAGTATGTTTCAAGATTCAAGGACTTGTGATCTTTTGGATCTGTGATTAGAATTAAGGACAAGCTTCTGATGTTTCACAGTTTGCTCACCATGTTTTTTTACTATTATTTGGTGGAAGATTCTTAGAAGGAATATGACAACATTAGTTGTGAAAGACAATGATTTGGAGACATGGACACGAGTATCACACTTCAGCACATGCATGTGGCTTCTGACACTGAAATTATAGAAACTCTGGGTTTCTGACACCGACATTATTCAACTTTAGACATGATGACACAACATATATGTATATTTCTAAATATACATTGGGTTTATATTCATATAGGAAAAAAACTAAATTTTAGTATAATGATGTACAAAACTGTAGATTTTGTCAAGAGAGTGCATAAAATGCTTCATATGCTACATGTTTGTTAGCTGAATCACATTGTACATGTTATACGTGTCGATCACAGATGGAGACACATATCGTGTCCTGTGTATCCGTCAGACATGTTAATGTTTGGCTGGGGGAATGTCATGTATATTATAAGCTAGGCTAAAGATGGATTTTATTTTCGACAAGCTATACTTATATTCAAAAGGAAGTATGATAATCGAGTCTGGTTATTGTTTTACCCTTGAGCTCTTTGTTTTAATGTTATTGGACCTTTTTGAAGGTCTCTTGAAGTCTCAATGGTCAGTTGTTGCTATCTTGATCTCATTTTTTCTATAGCTGGTGATTATGAGAAAGTTGCTTCTTAAATTTGGTACTGTGGGAAATTTCTGTGCTATTTCTAATTCAGTTTTTTCTTTTTAAGATTAGAAAGCTTTAGTATTCTTATTCTCTGGTACCCCAAGGATAATTTACTGGCACGCTTTATTTCTTAATTTTCTTCCGGTTTGAGTTCAGACGCTGTGCTGCACCTAAGCTGTGTATGTTAATATCTATTGGAGTTGCTGAAGGCCTCTCTAAGAGTTATGATGAAAGTCAAAGGATGCCCATTACAACTCTTAGAGCGACGTCTTTTATCTCATTTGCGATGGTTGATGTGTCAGATGAAGTTTTTTCTTAGTAATATTGGACTCATCGGTGATTTTTGTACTATTTCTTGTCAATCTTAATGTTCTTATCGTCTGATTTCTAAAGGATAATTTATCTGTGATTTACTTGTTTATTGTTGCGGGGTTAGTGTGCCTAGATTTTTTTTTTTTAATTTTTGTTTTATTTTTTGTTCCCTTTTAAAGCTATTCATGTAGTCATGCTAAACATTTGTATTGCATATAGGACTGACATATATCAGATGGTCACGTTACTCACGTATTCATATTATCATATGGTGTGAGACTTATGACAGGTGTGGCATAAATGAAGACATACCTGCACTCACATGGATGCATATCACATCCATGCCCGTTTTGTGTGACGATCCGATCGCATTGTGGCATGGCGCATGCCGAGCCTCTGTATGCTGTCGTCTTGTTAACCGTGCGAGGGCGGGGAATGCCACCATAGAGGGCATCAAGCGGCTGCACCACCACCGATGCCTCTTCCTCTTCATCCTCCATTGGCTGGTTATCGGGTGTAGGAGGCAGTTGGACAGTGTAGTCCATGTCCTCCCTTGAAAGGCTCACATAGCGACCGCTTGATGTCTTCCTTGCAAACTTCACCGTCGTCGCCCTTTTCGCCGGATTCTGCGGTAAAGACGACATTCGCTCCTGTATCTCAATCAAGATTTCTACTGGCTTCAATTTAGCATGCTGAATCCTACTTGCAGTGGATTGAGCTAATGTCTGCAGGATTTTCTCTCTTACAGCTGCATCCGCTTTTTATACAGGTTTGTTCATTGATTCTGGATTAATATAATCAAGTAACAGCTGCTAGCATACGCATGGGAGCCATGTAAAGAGTTTGGTGTTGAATTTTCAAGTTGTTAAGGGGAGTGGGCACATTGTGACCTTCACGTTTCCCTCTCATCCTTCCTCCAGTGCTGAGCATGTCATGCATGGTTTGTCTCGAAGTATCATGAACATACAGCTATAGCTTTGCAAATTATAGTTTGCAGTCTTATAACTACTGTAATAATTTTTAGGTGTTATTTTTGATTTGATTGATCAGAAACTTTTGATAGGGGTTATCTGGCCTTTAAGTATGGGTGGCAAAATTGACCCGACCCGACCCGAACCCGGCCTCTTGGGTCGGGTATGGGTAGGGGCCAATCCGGGTCGGGTCGAATTCGGGTCAACCCGACCGACCCGGATAAAAATCCGGGTCGGGTACGGGTTTGACCCCTCGACCCGGTTGACCCGAATTCGACCCGTATTTTCACTCTTTTCACCCCAACCCGACCCGGACCCGACCCGAACCCGACCCGAACTCGACCTTTTTTGAAAAATAATCACTATTTCACACCAAACCCGACCCGAACCCGACCCGAACCCGACCCGGAAGACAAACCGGGTCGGGTACGGGTCACCCGGGTTACGACCGGGTCGGGTTCGGGTATCCGAACCCTGACCCGAATTTAATTCGGGTCGGGTTCGGGTTTACCCTTATTCGGGTCGGGTCAAACCCGACCCGACCCGCCCGTTTGCCACCCCTACCTTTAAGCTGTGAACGTTTTAGTTTTATTGATCATATTTCAGTAATATGGACTGGTGATTGGGTGTACTTTTGTACATGGATGATATGTTACTAGCTTCCGAATTTGTTCGAGGTACAAAAGTTGAAGATAAAAACTAATGAAGAGTTCAACATGAAAGAGTTCATGGAGCGGTAAAGAAAAGTTTTGAGTATGGAGACCATCGAGGATTGAAAGTGGTGTGAGTTGAGACTTGCACAAAATGGGTACATTATTAAGGTTTTGGTTAAGTTCGTGTTGGAAAGCGCGAAGCCAATTTCTGCACACATGGATAACATGTATTTGCTTTCAAAAGAGATGCTACTAGTGAAAGAAGTTGCTAAAACTTCCATGGCTAAAATCTCATATGCGTAGTTTGATGTAGGATATGGGTTGTATGATGTTGGATATAGCTCATGCAATAGGAGTTACGAGTAGATATATATCTAATCTGGGGAAAGAGCATTTGCAAACCGTGAAGTGGATGTTGCACCACTTGAAATGTACTTATATGTATGGGGGTAAATGACTGGAAAATACCCTAACGTATGACAGTTTCTCACAAATATACCCTATGGTTCATTTTGGGAAAAATTAGTCCCAAACGTTTGTCAAAAGTGACAACATTATACCCATTTTGAGTTTTCCGTCAGAAAATATGTTCGCGTGATATCACGTGATACGAAAATGACAATTATGCCCTCATAGCTTGTAAATCGGGGATGGACCAAAATTATGACGGCGAACTCGGTGGCTTCATCTGAGCTAGGGAAGACGCAACGGCGGAGCTAGGGCAAGCGCAACGGCGGGAAGGTGGAGGAGCTCCTGCAATGAAGAAAAAGGACTGGTAAGTATGAGATTAAAATGTGTAATTTATGTTCTAATTACATGTGATTATTTTTTTTGTAAAGGAAGAAATGAGCTATGGGGACAGCAGCAGCAGCAGCAGAGATCGTCAGAAAGATCCAGATTTTGAAACCGATTATGATGATTTCAAGCTGTGTGACTGTGGATTGAGGACGCGATGGAGGACATCATGGTCGGAAGATAACCCAGTGAGAAGGTTTTGGTCGTGTCCTAAATATGAGAAGTCCAAGAGATGCAAAATGTTCAAGTGGAAGGATACAGCCCACTCGGAATTCTCAAAGAAGGTGATACGTCACCTAATGGATGAACCTGAGAGGAGGGTGCTCGGGGTGGTAAATGAAGAAAATGATGTGATGCTTATGGTGACAGAGGCCAGGATCATAGAGGCAGAGATTAAATTGGATAAGGCTATAGGTGTTTGTGATGATAACAATTTGAAGCTGATGGAAAACAATGATAAGCTCCAGAGCATCATGAAGGAGTTCAGGCTAATGAAGCTGTGTTTGATTGCAAATTTGTGGCTTATAATTATGTTGTTGTTTGTGGTGATGGATAACAAGCCAGAGTGGTGATGAGTCAGAGAGGGTAAGGAGGAGGAATGTATCTGTTAGAAATAATTTAGATTTATGATGTATCAGAATAGTGATGAGAGAGGAATATATGTGATGTTAGGAATGTATCTGGGTGAACATGAATGTCATGTTGGTAGCTGAATGAAACAATGTATCCTGTATCAATATATGTTGGTAGGTCAATGAAACATTGTACCATGTATCAATATATGCCTGATGTGATGAGCTATGCAAACTGAAACAATTTAGTATTTGAAGAAGCCAACAGAATCATGACATAACACATTTCCAAGCAGCAAACAGAATCATGACATACCACATTTCCAAGCTAGATATTTCCAAACAAACTATACTATACACTAACACAGATCATGACATAACACACTAAGCCTGATGAAATACTGACATACCACATTCCCAAACAAATCATGACATAACACATATCCAAAAGTAGCAGCAGCAAAAACATGAACTAACAGCTGGAGTAGAAACAGAATACATTAGTCATATATATTGCTCAAACAGCTGGAGTCTAACAGATGGCTGTACTGCTGTCTCTACCACCAACATAAACAAACTATACATTGTTCATAGATACTGCTGTCTCTACCACCAACATTGTTAATAGACATTGACACACACAGATATTGCTCATAAACATGAACTATGCAGTCATCAAGCTACACCAAACAAACTCAGATGCTTGAGGCTACACTGATGTTTCCAAGCTGAGTACTCCTAGTCATCACTCTATGATGGACTGCCTTTGCCTTCTTCAGCCCTCCCTTGTGCAAATGTCCTCTATGTGGATGATGATGTTGTTGGGTCACACCAATGCCAGCCCCACCTGGAAGATTTGGGTGAGTGATCCCACATCCACTGTTATGATTGGGGCCATGAGGTTATTGAGAAGGCTGGAAACACACAAATATAAGACATGTATCAGAGATATATGACTAGTATGTATAAGATATGTATCAGACATATATAACAAGAAAGAATAAATAAGATATATAGCAGAAGTTTATCACTAGTCTATGTCAGACATATATCACTTACAACAGGATGGACTTGACCACCACTGGCAGAAGAAATTTGTCTTACTCCCAATCTTCTGCCTCCTCTTTGACTATGGGCTTGCTGGTGGGTAGGGGTAATCTGTAAACAGTTATGAGGAAATTATAGCATGAAATCACAATTACAGCATGAAATCACAATAACAATTACAGTTATGAGGATATCACAATAACAATTACAGCATGAAATGACAAATGTAAGCAAGCATGTTGAAATCACCAACTCAGAATAGCACTTACAACTGGAGGTACTTGACCACCCCTGCCAAAAGAATGTTTTCTTGAACCCAATCTTCTGCCTCCTCTATGACCCTGGGCTTGTTGTTGGGCAGGGGTACTCTGTAAAAAGTTCTGATGAAATCACAATAACAATATAGCAGGGGTGTTCTGAAATGGCAGTTCAATAATGAACTTACAACATGGGTATTCTGGGCATCTGAGCTCTGGCTTCTACCATCAACATTGATACCAGCCATCCTCAGCAAAGCTAAAAACTCTGGTTGATTATCTTTGTTGAGCTCCTTCGGTTGAGATTTTGGCCTCCCTCTAGGAGTTGCAGATCTTGAAGATGGCTGTGGGGCTAATGGATTTTTACAACTCCTCTTATTGTGCCCAACTTCATGACAGTTTTGACAGGTTTGTGTCTGTCCATGTCTAGACAGTTGGATTGAGCTTGCTGATGAGCTAGTCCTTGATCTTGATTTTGACCCAGGTTCAAATTCACCAATCCTCCTCTTCTTAGTAGGCCTTCCAGGCTGCTTGGTAAATGGGTGTGGCACCAACTCAGAATAAGGGGTCTTTGGCCAAAATCTTGAATCGGGAATTGGGTGGATCATGCATGAATATGCTTGCATATAGGCAGTCTTTGTGTAATATCTGTGCACATGATCCTCTGGATTTTTATTCTCAGCCATCAGAGCTGCACAGGCATGGACGCAAGGAATTCATGTCCTCTGCCAATACCTGCAGTCATAAGTTCTTGCCAACAAATTCAATGTGTACACCCCATTGTCTTGTCTAACCTCATACTGCCCCTCTCCAGCATAGACCACAAAAAGACCTGTACATTTCCTCTTCAACTTCATCACCTTCTCCAGAATCCTGGGGCATGTCTCTCCAATCCACTTGGCTGCACTGGTTTTCTTCTTTTGAAATCTAATCATCAGTTGCCTCCTAATCATTTCAAGGCAAGTTATGATTGGTTTATCCCTAGCCTCTAAAATGAACTTGTTGAATAATTCAGAGATATTATTTACAACTAAATCACAACAACTTTCATGTGTGAAGTAGCACTTACACCAAGCATCCATCCTCACATCACAAAGCCATTTAACAGCTTCTGGGGAAATCTTGTAGAATTCCTCAATTGCAGTTAGGCAGTCCTCCTCCACAAAAGCTCCAGCAATCTTCCATATCACCTGGCTATATAACATTGGCCTGAACTCCTTTCTGAAGTTGTCATACATATGCCGCCAGCAAAACCTGTGGTGTCCTCTAGGCAAGACCTCCTTAAATGTCTCCAGCAGTCCTTTCTGTTTGTCTAATATGAAGGTGAACTGCCCGTCATTGTTCACATCAAGTGCCTCAAGCAAGCAGGTCATGAACCACGTCCATGTGTCTTTTGATTCATTAGGGTTAATAGCTATGGCCAATGGGAACATTGCATTGTTCCCATCTCTGCTTGTAGCACTAAGCAACACTCCCCCAAATCTCTGACTTTAGAAAAGTTCCATCAAGTCCAATGAATGGCATGCATCCATCTTTGAAACCCTTAACCTGACAAGGGTAGGTGATAAAAATTCCACTAAATATTGGTGCATCATCCACATCACTAGGCCTTGACCTAACCCTGCAAAAAGTGCCAGGGTTTCTCTGTAATAGGGCATGGGAGTAATTCCATAGTTGCTTAAACTGCAACTTGTATGAGCCTTCTATGTAAGCATTGGCAAAGCTCCTTGCCCTGTATAACTTTTTATCTTGCCTAATATCTAGGCCATAGTCCCTGCTCAGATTCTTCCTTAACTTTTTGATGGGTGGATGGGGTTGGTCTCTTATGTGTTCAACATATTTTTTGTCAATCCATTGGAATGTTACTTGAGAATTGGTCCTCACAACATGGCATCCTGAATGTGTTGTGAGTTTCTTCACTACCCAGTATTCTCTGTTGCTATCCCAAGAGCCTGAACACACCCATCCACACTTGTTAATGCACTCCACAGAAATTCTGCATCCTTCGTTCTTCTTGAATTTAAAATCATATCCATTTCTTATTGCATGCTCTCTTAACAACTCCCTGAATTCTCCTGGAGTTGCAAACTTCATTCCAAGCTCCAGTTTTGGGTTATCCATATCAACATTATGCACAAATTTTCCCCCTCTGCTTTTCCTCTCATCACCACTGCCTCCCATGCTCCTAATCCCATCTGAATTATCTGTATCTGTGGCCCATTCATTATGTGGCTCACATTCTGGGCTTCCATACACATGGATGCCATCAGTCCTCTTCTTTTTTGAGTACACAATGTCTTCACCCAACATTCTACCTAACTCAACAACATCTTCATCCTCCAAATTGACATCACCTTCATCCTCCAAATCAACATCATCCTCACTGCTTCCACAGTCAACATCATCATCATTTGTTGGTTCATACTCATCATCTGCATCTGACTCACTTGGTTGCTCACTTGCATCATGCATAGCCTCTGTTGTATCATCCATTTCTTCTTCATCATGCTCAGTCTCTGATGTATCATCCATTGCTTCCTCAACATGCATAGCATCTGCTGTATCATCTTCAACATTGTCATCCTGAAAATCTGACTGCAACTCTGCAAGACACTGTAACGACTGGTTTTCATGTATCTGGATTATTATATTATATTATATGTTTTGGTGAATTTTCTCCTTATGTGTGGTTTTCGTCCCCGTAGCTTTCATTTTCGATCGTTTCGTCGTATTTTCTTAGCTTCTTCTGTTGATCGTCGATTTCGGAGTAAGTCATTCGTGACGGGCTTCATATCGGTCATATCTTATTGTTAGATCAAGCCTAGGAGTCTTAGGAATCTGTAACGACTAGTTTTCGTGTAATTGGATTATTTATATTATAATATATGCTTGGTGGATTTTCTCCTTGGATGTGTGGTTTTCGTCGCCAATGCTTTCACTTTCGATCGTTTCGTCGTGATTTTCTATCTCCTTCCTTCGGTCGTCGATTTCGGAGTAAGTCACTCGTGACGAGCTTCATATCGATCATATCTTAGAGTATAAATCGATCCTAGAAGCCATAGGAATCTTCCCGAAGCTTCGCGCTTCGAATCGGCACTTTTCGTGCACGTTAGTTGGTTCAAGAAGATCGGTCGACCGACTAGATCCCAATTTAGTCGGTCAGGAAATCAACTGGAACCGACTAGTTCTTTGAATCAATAATTCAGGAGTTACTGTTCATTCTTAGTCGGTCTAAGTTCATCTTTCGACCGACTAGTTGTTAAACTAGTCGGTTAAGTTTTGTACTCAGACCGACTAACTCTTTCAATTAATTTGACACTAGTTACTGTTTACTCTTAGTCGGTCTAAGAACGTTCATCGACCGACTAGATGCTAAACTAGTCGGTCAGTATTTGTTCATGGACCGACTAACTCTAAATCCTATTTTCGTTCAGGAGTTACTGTTTACACTTAGTCGGTCTGCGTTGGTCGACCGACCGACTAGTTGCCAAACTAGTCGGTCAGTGGTTGCTCTTTGACCGACTAACCAGTGTTAAAACCCTAATTTCTGGGCAGCCGCCAGCCTAGCCTATTTATACCCAACCTAAACGTTTTCATCTTCTCCAACACGACCCTAAGCCCTAGTTTCTCCCCCATTGAGCCACATCTTCCTCCAAGCTCCAATCCTTCATTCCAAGCCCTAAATCCATCATCCAATCCATCCATCCACTCCATCTACCTCTCATCTTCCCCAAAATCTCACCAAAACCCATCAAAATCCCCAAATCCCCCAAAACCCTAGTTTCCCCAAACTTCTCCATTTGCTTCCAGATCTGATCCTAAGGTTCCCCGGAGTGTTTCTTCCGTCTCCTCTTGGTAAGAAATCGATTCCCCGTTGTTTTCTTAACCTATTTATATTTTTATGAAACCCTAATATAATTTCTTGTTGTATGTTGATTGGTCCCCCAAAAAACAGCGATTTCCCCGTAGATTAGCATATGTGTGACGAAGTGGTCGTCATCCCCGGTGCTAGGCAAGTGAAACTTTCCACTTAGGATTTAGGCCATGTTTTAGGCCATTACTCTGCTTTAGCGTAAAAGAGACTAGACGGTGAAATGATAGCCGCCTAGACGCCTACTCGATCTAGTTTGACAACGAAACTAGATCCGTCACCTCAATTGATCTAGCTTGACAACGAAGCTAGAATCCAACCCATTTAACTTGTTGTTCACGCATACTAAACTGCCATGTTTAATTCAAATTAACGGTACGCGAATATGTTCATAACATTGCATTTTGCCTGTCACGTTTAAATTCAATTAACGGTACGCAATCATTTGTTCATGTCATTGCATAGTGATTAATCATTGTGATTGTGTAGCACACGCTACAATATTATAATCCTGGCTCGTGTTCCAGAAGCGAGCCCTGTAGTTGGAAACCCCAACGCTCGGATACCGGCTAGGCACCCACTTTTCGTGGGCACAACCCTATGCCAAATACACTTCCTGGCCCGTGATCCAGAAGCGAGCAAATGCTCGATACACGTAGGGGTGGGGTAAGAGATATGCGTCACCAGAGCACGAGATGGCCTGATCCGCCACTCCAGCCTGCAGGCGAAATCTCTAGTGTTTAAGTGAGTAAGAGATATGCGTCACCAGAGCACGAGATGGCCTGATCCGCCACTCCAGCCTGCAGGCGAAATCTCTAGTGTTTAAGTGATTAATAGTGATAAGTGATAAATGATAAGTGATTAGTGATTTGGTAGCTTTTGCTACATTGTGCATGCTCGTCTCCTTTAAACTGTTGCATCATACTTAACTGCCATGTCATTGCTTAATACTATAACTGCTAGGTTGCTAGTTGCCTTTCTTTTAGTTTCCTTGCACAAGTCTTTCCAGACTTGCTGACATGTGCCCCTCTCTCTTTTGGGTGTCACATGTTAGACCCAGAGCCAGAGCTTTGTTACAGGGGTTATAGTGTTGCTGATGTTTGCTGTGGTGGTGAGTGGACACCAGGGGCCTGTCTTGAAGACCGCTCGTGCTCACTTCCTTTTTAGGTTTGTTGTTAGTCTTTGGTGCGTGGCACCCTTGTATGTATGTTATACTCTGTTGGCCATGTTGGGCCTTAGCTTTTCCCTTTTGAGCCTGGTGGCTTTTCTGTGATATTGTAATTTATTTATGGATATTCAGGAATTCAATAAATTGCTTATTGTCTCATTTTCTTATTGTTATCTTTGTTTCGTATCGCATTTGCAAGGACTTGCCATAATAAGTGTCTTTATACGCTTATCAGACTTGGAGCTTCACGGCTTCAAGTTTGTGCGGACCTTCTCACGTCTCGCCTCCACATTTTTGGGAAGAGGGGCGTGACAGGTTTTAGTGGTGGCCCATACAGGTCCATTTGCAAATGCGAACTATCGGAACAACGATAATAATTATAGAATTTCCATTACATAAATTAGAACATCCAAGCTATAAGCCCGGAGTCTAGGTTTTTAGCGTTCCTATGTCTTATGTGGCTGGTAGGCGTGTTAGAGCTTCTGTCCCAGCTTGGTAGGGAATCCATTAGGTCAGGACCATAGTGAGACTTAGTTAGAAGTTTGTGCTTGCTAGTTAGGGATCCTTGATTGTTAGTTAGACTCCATGTTAGTGATTGATTTGATTGTCTTAAGAGTTACCTTAGTGGTTCCTGTCTAGCTTTGACTAGGATAGACTTCTAGAATTCTTTGGCTGTTCGCTTGGGTTCATCGATTTCGGACCAAGCTGAACTCATTTCATCGCTGTCTAGCCCTTAGGGAGTCTTAGCGCTTAGTTCCATAATCTTTAACTGGTTGACCGTAGGATATTTCCGTGGATTTTCCTAAGTCATAAACCTAAGCGTATTTATGTTTTGATCATCCGACCAATTCCTTGCCTCGATTCACGTGATCACCACATTTCGATAATCGTTGACTTTCAAATGTCCTCTTTCGCAAAACTTGATTTTTCCAAAGTTATTATTTCAATTTCCCCTTATTAAAAGTTTTTCGCTAAGTTTAAATTTTGTTTTAAACTCGCTACGTATATACTTGAATTTCTCACTTTTCGATTGAGTCAAAATCCCTTGTAGATTTCGGAGTCTAATGGTTGTAATTATAATTGCTATCTCGTAACCATTTTCTTGTCTATATTTTCGTATTTCGGTTTAAAGACTCCAATACTATTTTGGAAAAATTCAATATACCATTTCCTAACTATGAGATCCATTTTAATCGCATAGTATATATGCTTTAAAATCTTTTCCAAGCTAAATGGAATTTCAATTGTTATATGTATACTTATATCTTGTACTCTTTCGTTGACTTAAATTAATTTTTGAAATTCGAAAGTTTTGACGAGATTTTGATTACTGTTTTATAATGTTTTACAGCCTATACCTTTCATACCTATTCGAATATCTTGTCCCTTTTCATAAATCGATTTAATTCTGAGCCGCAATTCTATTTTCCAAATTCGATTTATGAACTTTCCTTTTTTATTTATGCTATTCGAACGAATCGTCGCGCTCCCTTAATATACTTTTCAAGTCACAGATGATTTCAGCTTTCAACAAATCAAAGTTATGTTCAAACATTTTCTCGACTACAGATTTTTGGAAAATTACGTTTCCGTAACCACTTCCCTTGTCCTCAATTCACATGACCACCTCATTACAATTATCCTTGATCTTTCAAATGTTTTCCGTTGCAAATCTTGATTCTTCCAAAGTTATTTTCGAATGCTTCCCTTATTTGAAGTTTCACTCAATTTAAATTTTGTTCTAAACTTCTTTAAATATGTCTCCCTAAATTTCGATGGAGTTAAAAGTCGTTCTTGAATTTTGAAGACTCTTGGTCGTAATTTTAAAAATTACTATATTGTACTATTCTTCTAACGATGTACCTTTCGCATTTCGATTTTTAAACTTTATTATTATCCTGATGGTTCGATATACCGTCCTTTTTCCTAACTACAAAAATCCTTTTTAACCACTTATCTTACGTACCTTTAGGGGTATTTTTCCAAACTGAATGGACTTCAACTAATTTTTGTATATATCAATTATAGGTTCGCCGTACTTGTTAAGTTTAAATTTGTTCGAAACGCTTTTGATATATGTAAGGTTTCATGCTCCTTCGCCGACTTAAATTATTTATGTTTTAAAATATCGAAACTTGTGTTGAGATTTTTAGATTAGAAGTTTATAATATTTTCTGCATATACCTTCGTATCGATATAAATGTCTTGTTCCTTTTCATGCACAAATTTCATTCTGAACCGTATTTCTATTTTCCTAACTCGAATCATAATTTCTTTTCTTACTTGTGCCATTAAAATTTTATTCGAAAACACTTCGTGCTTATTTTTAATAAACTTTTCAAGCCCCTTTGGACTTCGGCTTTTAGCAAGTCGATTTTATGCTCAACATTTTCCTTATTTCAGATTTTTGTATTAAAATAATAGTAATAATAATAATAATAATTTTTGTTACTATTTCGAAATCATTCCTGACTTAGACCCTTCATAAAACGGTTTAAAAGTTTTAACACTAACTTGATGAGTTTAAATATCCTTTTCTCTTTCCATACTACTAAGATATTATCTTTCCGTTCACCATACACACTTTTAAGATAATTTCTGAGATATGACTTCAATTATTTTGTATATCGATACCACGTTCGTCTGCTCGTACATTAAGATCTTGTATAAATCAATTTTGTTGGCAAATCCGGATTTCTCTAAAAGTATTTTCGATATGGTTTATTTGGGATTTCTCTTCAGTTTTAAGATTCGGAAAACCTTTAGCATGCGCTTAAACTCTCCACACTATACTTGATCTGATTTCAATCTTCGAATCTCAAAACTTTTCCAAAATTTTATGTTGTTGTCGCATAACATTTCTGACCTATGTTTTAATGTTCGAGTAAACGATTTCCTTTTTCCTCAGGATGATTTTATATAAGCCAATAAACCACTTTCCTCTTATTACGTATATTCGTCTCAAACTCGTTTTCAAACAACTTGTTTATCGACCCCTAAATATTTTTATACGAAAAGGGACTCCAACTTTTGAAGTATGACGGTTTTCAAACTTTTCGTATTTTAGAATATGTTAATTACACTATTTTCCATGTGTCCTAATGGAGCATCATAACATCATTACACGACCGTTTTCATGCTTTTCGATCCTTCTATTCGTTACGCTTTTGGTTTCAATTCTTTCCTATTGTCTAGCCATAGAGCTCGTCGTTGCCTGTGTCAACCTTGTTATGGTTTGGTGGGCCCATTAGTTAAGTGGTTACGTCGTCGTAGTGTTGATTTTGTGGTGTGTATAAAGTGGTATGGGTGTTGGCATTTGTATGTTGTGCGTAGGTAATTTTCTGCTTGAGTATGATGTGATATACGTATGATAACAGAATGATAATTTTGATTGGTACTACTTGTTTTGTGAGATGTCGTATGCGTGTATATCAGGAGGTATACCCGACTATTGCATCTCTTAAACTTGTATGTAGTTGATGTGTTGATATGGTAATTATAAATGGATGGATATGGTGTGAAAATATGTGATACATGGATGTGTATGCTTTGGAGTGGTATTGGTATGTGTATGGTTACTGTGTTACGCATATAAATGTCCTGCTATGATTTGAGTCTCCCTCAAGCTTGAGTGGGTATACTCTATGTACGTTGATATAATTGTATGTGGTGGTGAATAGTGATGGATGATGCATGTATGGTGTTTGAATTGTTTGTGCTTGGTTGTGTTACGCACACGATTGTGGGTGGCTATACCAATATATAGTTATAGGACTATATGTGAGGTGAAATATGGTGAAATATTTGCATGTATTTGAATGACTAAATAAATGTGAAATTATTTTCAAATAAGAGAGGCTTGGTTATTTTTTTTATATAGTAAGTAATAAGTATTTATTGTTGTATAAATATATTGACTATATATATTTGTGATTGAAATACGTGTATGAAAATGATTGACTATAATAAGTATGAGTGTACTATGTGCGTGAAAATATGTGTGTAGTGGTAGTAATATTTGATTTCTAGTGCTTATATATATAAGCACTCGAAATGAAAGTACTTGGTTGAATTTATGATGTGATATTGGTTGAGGGTAGTTACCAGAGCGACTATATATATGTGTTAGAAAGTCCGAGGACGGACTTTATTCTAAGGTGGGTAGGATGTAACGACTGGTTTTCGTGTAATTGGATTATTTATATTATAATATATGCTTGGTGGATTTTCTCCTTGGATGTGTGGTTTTCGTCGCCAATGCTTTCACTTTCGATCGTTTCGTCGTGATTTTCTATCTCCTTCCTTCGGTCGTCGATTTCGGAGTAAGTCACTCGTGACGAGCTTCATATCGATCATATTTTAGAGTATAAATCGATCCTAGAAGCCATAGAAATCTTCCCGAAGCTTCGCGCTTCGAATCGGAACTTTTCGTGCACGTTAGTTGGTTCAAGAAGATCGGCCGACCGACTAGATCCCAATTTAGTCGGTCAGGAAATCAACTGGAACCGACTAGTTCTTTGAATCAATAATTCAGGAGTTACTGTTCATTCTTAGTCGGTCTAAGTTCATCTTTCGACCGACTAGTTGTTAAACTAGTCGGTTAAGTTTTGTACTCAGACCGACTAACTCTTTCAATTAATTTGACACTAGTTACTGTTTACTCTTAGTCGGTCTAAGAACGTTCATCGACCGACTAGATGCTAAACTAGTCGGTCAGTATTTGTTCATGGACCGACTAACTCTAAATCCTATTTTCGTTCAGGAGTTACTGTTTACACTTAGTCGGTCTGCGTTGGTCGACCGACCGACTAGTTGCCAAACTAGTCGGTCAGTGGTTGCTCTTTGACCGACTAACCAGTGTTAAAACCCTAATTTCTGGGCAGCCGCCAGCCTAGCCTATTTATACCCAACCTAAACGTTTTCATCTTCTCCAACACGACCCTAAGCCCTAGTTTCTCCCCCATTGAGCCACATCTTCCTCCAAGCTCCAATCCTTCATTCCAAGCCCTAAATCCATCATCCAATCCATCCATCCACTCCATCTACCTCTCATCTTCCCCAAAATCTCACCAAAACCCATCAAAATCCCCAAATCCCCCAAAACCCTAGTTTCCCCAAACTTCTCCATTTGCTTCCAGATCTGATCCTAAGGTTCCCCGGAGTGTTTCTTCCGTCTCCTCTTGGTAAGAAATCGATTCCCCGTTGTTTTCTTAACCTATGTATATTTTTATGAAACCCTAATATAATTTCTTGTTGTATGTTGATTGGTCCCCCAAAAAACAGTGATTTCCCCGTAGATTAGCATACGTGTGACGAAGTGGTCGTCATCCCCGGTGCTAGGCAAGTGAAACTTGTCACTTAGGATTTAGGCCATGTTTTAGGCCATTACTCTGCTTTAGCGTAAAAGAGACTAGACGGTGAAATGATAGCCGCCTAGACGCCTACTCGATCTAGTTTGACAACGAAACTAAATCCGTCACCTCAATTGATCTAGCTTGACAACGAAGCTAGAATCCAACCCATTTAACTTGTTGTTCACGCATACTAAACTGCCATGTTTAATTCAAATTAACGGTACGCGAATATGTTCATAACATTGCATTTTGCCTGTCACGTTTAAATTCAATTAACGGTACGCAATCATTTGTTCATGTCATTGCATAGTGATTAATCATTGTGATTGTGTAGCACACTCTACAATATTATAATCCTGGCTCGTGTTCCAGAAGCGAGCCCTGTAGTTGGAAACCCCAACGCTCGGATACCGGCTAGGCACCCACTTTTCGTGGGCACAACCCTATGCCAAATACACTTCCTGGCCCGTGATCCAGAAGCGAGCAAATGCTCGATACACGTAGGGGTGGGGTAAGAGATATGCGTCACCAGAGCACGAGATGGCCTGATCCGCCACTCCAGCCTGTAGGCGAAATCTCTAGTGTTTAAGTGAGTAAGAGATATGCGTCACCAGAGCACGAGATGGCCTGATCCGCCACTCCAGCCTGCAGGCGAAATCTCTAGTGTTTAAGTGATTAATAGTGATAAGTGATAAATGATAAGTGATTAGTGATTTGGTAGCTTTTGCTACATTGTGCATGCTCGTCTCCTTTAAACTGTTGCATCATACTTAACTGCCATGTCATTGCTTAATACTATAACTGCTAGGTTGCTAGTTGCCTTTCTTTTAGTTTCCTTGCACAAGTCTTTCCAGACTTGCTGATATGTGCCCCTCTCTCTTTTGGGTGTCACATGTTAGACCCAGAGCCAGAGCTTTGTTACAGGGGTTATAGTGTTGCTGATGTTTGCTGTGGTGGTGAGTGGACACCAGGGGCCTGTCTTGAAGACCGCTCGTGCTCACTTCCTTTTTAGGTTTGCTGTTAGTCTTTGGTGCGTGTCACCCTTGTATGTATGTTATACTCTGTTGGCCATGTTGGGCCTTAGCTTTTCCCTTTTGAGCCTGGTGGCTTTTCTGTGATATTGTAATTTATTTATGGATATTCAGGGATTCAATAAATTGCTTATTGTCTCATTTTCTTATTGTTATCTTTGTTTCGTATCGCATTTGCAAGGACTTGCCATAATAAGTGTCTTTATACGCTTATCAGACTTGGAGCTTCACGGCTTCAAGTTTGTGCGGACCTTCTCACGTCTCGCCTCCACATTTTTGGGAAGCGGGGCGTGACAGAATCGATCCCGGAGCTCCGCGCTCCATTTCGGAACTTTTGGTGCACGTTAGCCGGTGTAAGAAGGGGCACCGACCGACTAGATGACGATCCAGTCGGTCGGAAAACCTTCTTGAACCGACTAGTTGGCTTTCTAAATTTCTCAGGAGTTACTGTTTCTTGTTAGTCGGTCTAAGAACGTTGGTTGACCGACTAGGTTGCAAACTAGTCGGTCAGCAATGCTTCTTTAACCGACTAACTCATCAACTATTTTTGGTACCAGTTACTGTTCGCTCTTAGTCGGTCTAAGAACGTTCATCGACCGACTAGATGTCAAACTAGTCGGTCAGTAGTTGTTCTTTGACCGACTAAATCTAAATCTTATTTTTGTACATGAGTTACTGTTTGGGCTTAGTCGGTCTGCGTTGGTCAACCGACCGACTAGTTTCCAAACTAGTCGGTCAGTAGTTGCTCTTTGACCGACTAATCAGTGTCGAAACCCTAATTTCTGGGCAGCCGCCAGCCCTTCCTATTTAAACCTCTCCCAAACGTTTTCTTCTTCTCCCTCACGACCTAAAACCCTAGTTTCTCCCCCATTGAGCCCCCTACTACCTCAAACCCTTATTCCTTCATCCCAAGCCCAAAATCCATCATCCAAACCCTCCCTCAACACATTCTACCTCTCATCTTCCTCAAAATCTCATCAAATCCCCCAAAACCCTATTTCTCCAAACTTCTCCATCCATTTCCAGATCTGAACCCTAGGTTCCTCGGAGCGTTTCTTCGTCGCCGTGGTTGCTCGGCATCATTCTTCCGTTTCCTATACGGTAATAATCGATCTCTTAATGTTTTCATAACCCGTTGTGTTTCTATGAAACCCTAATGAAATGGATGTTGTTTTGATGATTGTTTCTCCATAACAGCGACTTCCCCGTAGATTAGCATCCGCGAGACGAACCTTCGTTGATCGTCATCCTCGGTGCTAGGCAAGTGAAACTTGCCACTTAGGGTTTAGGCCATGTTTTAGGCCATTTGCTTGTTGTAGGCATAAAAGAGGCTAGGCGACGAAATGATACTCGCCTAGGCGCAAATTTAGGAACTAGCTTGACAACGAAGCTAGATCCGACATTTATCATGATTGCACAAATACCATGTCATGTTTAATTTCCATTAACGGTACGCAAATTAATTGTCATGTCATTGCATTCTTTAAGTGATTCCGTGATTGCGTAGCAATGCTACAATACTTGTGTTTTCTGGCTCGTGACCAGAAGCGAGCATAATGAGTTACTAACCCCAACGCTCGATATTAAGGCTAGGTGTCCCCTACGCCAAATACTTCCTGATTCGTGATATAGAAAACAAGCTCCCGTGCGGGGCAACCCTGGCTCATTTATTGGGCTCATGTACAGGGACCCTGGCTTGTCTACATGTGGGTATTGGGGGGTAAGAATTAAGCGGTCATTCAACTGGGAGTCTGCCCGATCAGCAACTGCAGTTGTAAGGCGTAAACTCTGGGTTTTGGGGTAGTTGTTAAGCGGCCACTCAGCGTGAATGCCAAACCATTCAGCTGTAAGGCGTAAACATCTACAAACAACTTGAAATGTGACTAGTGAAATGTTTGAGATTGTTAGTAGCTTGATTACTCTTGACTTGTCCCGATAATTGTTCTCTTGTACTTATTGTTTCACCATGTCTTGATTGTGCACTCATGTTATAACTGCCATGTCATGCATACTAAACTGCTAGGATGTTAGTTTGCCTTACTTTCAGTTTCCTTGCCCAAGTCTTTTAGACTTGCTGACATGTGCCCCTTTACTCTTTTGGGTGACACATGTTAGATCCTGAGCCTGAGTACTTTGTTGAGGACGAGGTGTTTGCTGACGCCGAGGCCGAGCTTGTGTTTGACGGGGAGTACGTGGACACTGGGGACCAGTCCTAGTGTCTTCGTTGAGCTTTCCTTTTGTTTAGACTGCTGTTTTGTTGTCGGTGCGTAGCACCTATACTTTGTTACGTTGTTGCTTTTGTTGGCCTTGTTCTGGGCCTTTAGACTCTTTCTTTTAGCCTGGTGGCTTTTCTGGATGTTGAACTTAATTTTCATGTTGGACAAATTATGAGATATGAGATTCTATTTCTGTCTCTCCTTGTGTTATTATTATTGTTCCGTTGTGGTTACAGGGACCTGCTTATGTTTTATTGACGCTTATCGGGTTTGGGGCCTCACAGCTCCACTCTCGTGCGGACCTTTTCACGTCTCGCCTCCATTTTAGGGAAGCGGAGCGTGACAGGTTTTGTTGGTGGCCCATGCAGGTCCTTCTGTAACTGCGATTATCGGAGTGACGATAATAATATTAGAATGTCCAATAAACTAAGTTCGACGTCCGAGTCATAAGCTATGAGTCTAATCTGCTTCGTTTTCTGTGTCACTAGATGGCAGGAAGGCGATTCACCCGTGGTGGAAGTAGTGGTGCGCCCCCTCATGATGAGGAGCCTGAGCGGGAACCCACCAATGGAGAGATGATGCGGATGATGATCCAGATAATGCAAGTGCAGCAGGGCGTGCTCCTGCAAGTCCAGAATGCTCCACTTGCTCGAGTTGCCCGGGCACTTCCGGATGTCCCTCGCTCCGAGCCAGGAGCGAAGCAATTTCGGGAGCTGGGTCCCGCATATTTTGATGGGTCTGAGGGTCATCTGGCTGCCGATGAGTGGATTCGGAACATTGAGGATAATTTGAAGATGGCCAAGATCACCCCGGCTAGATAGGTTGATTTGGCGAATAGGCAACTCAAGGATAATGCTCGGAACTGGTGGGATGTGGAAGAGAAGATGTTGGTGGAGCCGATAGCTTGGACTACCTTTAAGTCCAGGTTTGATGAGGAGTTCTTTCTGAAGGCTGCTAGGAAGGAGATGCTGCATCGCTTCATTAATCTGAAGCAAGGGAGCTTGACGGTGGACCTGTACCACCAAGAGTTCACTAGGCTGAGTCGGTTCGCACCGAAGATGGTGCAGGATGCTGATGAGAGGGCTCAGAGGTTCCTGCAGGGACTTGCTTTGGAGCTCCAGAGTTTTGTGTCTTCCTCCGATCTGGACTCTTATCAGAAGGTTCTGGTCGCTGCGAGGAGGCAGGAGCTGAACCTGAGTCAGAGGAGAGGACATGTTTCTGGTGCTGGGAAGAGGCCTATGGAGCAGGCCAGGGCGGTGGTTAAGCCTGGTTTCAAGCCTAATCAGCCAGCTCAATTCAAGAGGCCAGGAGGGCCTATTCTGAAGACTTGCCATTTCTGCGGTAAGCCTGGCCACATCAAGGATCAGTGTAGGAAGTTTCTGGGCCAGTGTTTGGTTTGTGGTGATGCTTCTCATGTCGTGAAGGATTGTCGGCATGCGAATCCGCTGCGGAGGGCACCTGTTGCAGCACAGCCGTTGCAGCAGCGAGCGTCTGTTCCTGCTGGACGTGGAGCAGCTCTTGTTCCACAGAGGCAGGCTTTTCAGCAGGCTATTCCGCCGAGGAGGCAGGCTTTTCTGATGACCGCTGTGGAGAGCGAGGCTGTGGATGAGGTTATCGCAGGTAATCCTCAATCTAGCTGTTACTTTCCTAGCTGGTTTTGATTGTTAGATTGTGTTGTTTGCTTGAACATGATTGTTGCTAGAATAGGATTTGATTGTTAATTGCTTGTTAGGTGTGGTTTTGGTGTGCACATTTCCTGCACGAGTCCTCTTTGACTCTGGTGCATCGATGTGCATTATTTCTCGGAGCTTCATGGAGAAGCATTCCTTGTCGACGTCCCCTCTTCCCAAGAGTTGGAATATCGTTACAGGGAATGGCGTGGTCTCGGTGCATCTTGGTTGCAATTCTTGCTCGTTGGTGGTCTGTGGACATGAGCTTTACGCTGATTTCATTGTCCACGACATCATCAACTATGATGCAGTCCTTGGGATGGATTGGCTTGCGAGCTTCTATGCTACGATCGACTGTCGGAGGAAGAAGGTGGTGTTCGAGATTCCAGGACATCCAGTATTTGAGTTCAGCCGTGGTAGCAGTTCGCTTGGTCTGTCAGGTTTCGGGCCAGGCCGGTGGAGGTTGTGGCTATGCAGATGGAGCTGGAGAGGCCAGCTGTGGTGCGTGATTTCGATGACGTCTTCCCCGAGGAGATGTCTGGTTTGCCACCTGATCGAGCTTTAGAATTTTCTATTGATCTTGTTCCGGGAGCGCAGCCGATTTTGAAGGCGCCGTATCGTATGGCACCCGCTGAGTTGGAGGAGTTGCGGAAGCAGCTGGATGAGCTTTTGCAGAAGGGTTACATCAACCCTAGTGTGTCTCCGTGGGGAGCACCGGTGCTGCTGGTGAAGAAGAAGGATGGTTCGCGTCGCATGTGCGTGGACTATCGGGAGTTCAATGCGGTGACCATCAAGAATAAATACTCGTTGCCTCGCATCGATGATATTTTTGATCAGTTTGGAGGTTCGAGGGTGTTTTCTAAATTGGATTTGAGGAGTGGTTACCATCAGTTGAAGGTGAAGAAGGGTGATGTTCCGAAGACAGCGTTCAGGACGAAGTATGGACACTATGAGTTTGTGGTTATGCCTTTCGGCGTAACTAACGCATCCGCAGTTTTCATAAATCTGATGAACCTGATTTTCTACGACTTTTTGGATAAGTTTGTCGTTATCTTCATTGACGACATTCTGATCTATTCAAGGTCGGAGGAAGAGCATGCATCGCACTTGAGGATGGTATTGGAGATTTTGATGAAGCATCGTTTGTATGCTAAGTTTTCGAAGTGCGAGTTTTGGCTGGACAGAGTTGCTTTCCTCGGGCATGTGGTGACTGTGGATGGTATTTCTGTGGATCCCGAGAAGATTAGGGCCATCAGAGAGTGGCCTGTTCCGTCGTCTGCGTCTGAGATCCGGAGTTTCCTTGGTTTGGCGGGATATTATCGGCGTTTCATTAAGGACTTTTCCCGTATTGCTGAGCTGATGACCAGATTGACGCGGAAGGATGTTGCTTTTGTTTGGTCGGGTGATTGTGAGAATGTTTTTGGCGTTCTGAAGGAGAGGTTGACGACTGCCCCTATTCTTGTTGTGCCTGATCGCAGCGGTGGATTTGAGATCTTTTGCGATGCTTCTGGCAAGGGTCTCGGTTGTGTGTTGCATCAGCATGGGCATGTTGTGGCGTATGCTTCTCGTCAGCTCAAGGTTCATGAGAAGAATTACCCGACGCATGATTTGGAGTTGGCTGCTGTTGTGTTTGCACTTAAGATTTGGAGGCACTTCCTGCTGAGTGAGAAAGTGAAAATTTTCACCGATCACAAAAGCTTGAAGTATATTTTTACTCAGAAGGAGCTCAACATGCGACAGCGTCGACGGTTGGAGCTCATGGCGGATTATGAGATTGATTTGCAGTATCACCCTGGCAAGGTGAATGTGGTTCCTGATGCGCTGAGTAGGCTTCCAGCGGTGATGATTTTGACCTCGCAGTGGAGATTGCAGCAGGATTTTTGCGAGTCTGGCGTTGAGATTGTTCTTCCTGGGGAGGCTTCTTCGTTGATGTGTATGCAGATACAGTCAACGATTGTGGATCGGATTAAGGCTGGCTAGGCTGGAGATCCGAAGCTGGTGAAGATTCGGGAGCAGGTGGAAGCCGGTCTGCGGACTGACTTTTTGATTCATGAGGATGGCTCGCTGAGGTTTGGAGCCAGGGTGTGTGTGCCGGCTGGAGATATTAGAGAGGAGTTGATGGTGGAGGCACACAGTTTGCCATATTCTGTGCATCCTGGTGGGACCAAGATGTACCAGGATCTTCGTCTGAATTTTTGGTGGCATGGTATGAAGAGGAGTGTAGCTCGGAGTGTAGCCAAGTGTTTGGTTTGCCAGCAAGTGAAGGCGGAGCATCAGCGTGCGGCCGGGTTGCTACAACCGCTTCCGATTCCGGAGTGGAAGTGGCAACACATCACTATGGATTTCGTGACTGGACTGCCTCGGAGTCCGAAGCAGAATGACGCGATTTGGGTGATCGTAGATCGATTGACCAAATTCGCGCACTTTATTCCATTCCGAGTAGGACAGTCCACTGAGGCGCTAGCGAGGAGATATATGGAGGTAAATTCTTTTGCTCTCCGTTTTTATTCCCTTTTCCTAGTCTGGATAGTGATGTAACGTGAATCGTGCAGAAGGTCGTGCGACTTCACGGAGTCCCCGTGAGCATCGTGTCGGACAGAGACACGAGGTTCACATCTCAGTTCTGGCAGAGTTTGCAGAAGAGTTTGGGTACGCGTCTGAGTTTCAGCACGGCGTACCATCCGCAGACGGATGGCCAGTCCGAGAGGACGATTCAGATCTTGGAGGACATGCTGAGGGCGTGCATGTTGGATTTCAAGGGTTCGTGGGAGGACCATCTACATCTGGTAGAGTTTTCTTAAAACAACAGCTTCCAGGCGAGTATTGGCATGGCGCCTTTCGCCGCTCTTTATTGGAGGAATTGTCGATCTCCATTGAGTTGGGATGACGTTGGTGATCGGGAGCTGTTGGGACCTGAGATGATCGTGGAGGCCGTGGATGTTGTCAGGAACATTCGGGAGAGGTTGAGGATTGCTCAGGACCGTTTTAAGCATTGGGCGGATGCTAAACGTCGTCCTTTGGAGTTTCAGCCGGGCGACCATGTGTTTCTGAGGATTTCCCCGAATCGTGGCATGATTCGTTTTGGGAAGCGGGGGAAGTTGAGCCAGCGATACATTGGACCGTTTGACGTTCTGGAGAGAGTTGGCGGGGTAGCTTATCGCTTAGCCTTGCCGCCATCTTTGGAAGGAGTTCACAATGTTTTCCATGTGTCGCAGCTTCGTCGATACATTAGCGATCCATCTCATGTTGTGGATTTCTCGGAGATTACCATTCGCCCCGATATGACGTATGACCAGCAGCCAGTGCAGATTCTGGACAGGCGTCAGAAGTCACTTCGGAACAAGGTTGTCAATCTTGTGAGGGTGATGTGGCGACACGGCTCGCCTGGAGAGTCTACTTGGGAGAATGAGGATGAGATGCGAGAGCGTTTCCCACTTTTGTTCCCGGACACGTGAGTGTTGGAAAATTCCGAGGACGGAATTTTTCTTAAGTTGGAGATGATGTAACGACTGGTTTTCATGTTTCTGGATTATTATATTATATTATATGTTTTGGTGAATTTTCTCCTTATGTGTGGTTTTCGTCCCCGTAGCTTTCATTTTCGATCGTTTCGTTGTATTTTCTTAGCTTCTTCCGTTGATCGTCGATTTCGGAGTAAGTCATTTGTGACGGGCTTCATATCGGTCATATCTTATTGTTAGATCAAGCCTAGGAGTCTTAGGAATCGATCCCGGAGCTCCGCGCTCCATTTCGGAACTTTTGGTGCACGTTAGCCGGTGTAAGAAGGGGCACCGACCGACTAGATGACGATCCAGTCGGTCGGAAAACCTTCTTGAACCGACTAGTTGGCTTTCTAAATTTCTCAGGAGTTACTATTTCTTGTTAGTCGGTCTAAGAACGTTGGTTGACCGACTAGGTTGCAAACTAGTCGGTCAGCAATGCTTCTTTAACCGACTAACTCATCAACTATTTTTGGTACCAGTTACTGTTCGCTCTTAGTCAGTCTAAGAACGTTCATCGACCGACTAGATGTCAAACTAGTCGGTCAGTAGTTGTTCTTTGACCGACTAAATCTAAATCTTATTTTTGTACAGGAGTTACTGTTTGGGCTTAGTCGATCTGCGTTGGTCAACCGACCGACTAGTTTCCAAACTAGTCGGTCAGTGGTTGCTCTTTGACCGACTAATCAGTGTCGAAACCCTAATTTCTGGGCAGCCGCCAGCCCTTCCTATTTAAACCCCTCCCAAACGTTTTCTTCTTCTCCCTCACGACCTAAAACCCTAGTTTCTCCCCCATTGAGCCCCCTACTACCTCAAACCCTTATTCCTTCATCCCAAGCCCAAAATCCATCATCCAAACCCTCCCTCAACACATTCTACCTCTCATCTTCCTCAAAATCTCATCAAATCCCCCAAAACCCTATTTCTCCAAACTTCTCCATCCATTTCCAGATCTGAACCCTAGGTTCCCCGGAGCGTTTCTTCCGTCGCCGTGGTTGCTCGGCATCATTCTTCCGTTTCCTATACGGTAATAATCGATCTCTTAATGTTTTCATAACCCGTTGTGTTTCTATGAAACCCTAATGAAATGAATGTTGTTTTGATGATTGTTTCTCCATAACAGCGACTTCCCCGTAGATTAGCATCCGCGAGACGAACCTTCGTTGATCGTCATCCTCGGTGCTAGGCAAGTGAAACTTGCCACTTAAGGTTTAGGCCGTGTTTTAGGCCATTTGCTTGTTGTAGGCGTAAAAGAGGCTAGGCGACGAAATGATACTCGCCTAGGCGCAAATTTAGGAACTAGCTTGACAACGAAGCTAGATCCGATATTTATCATGATTGCACAAATACCATGTCATGTTTAATTTCCATTAACGGTACGCAAATTAATTGTCATGTCATTGCATTCTTTAAGTGATTCCGTGATTGCGTAGCATCGCTACAATACTTGTGTTTCCTGGCTCGTGACCAGAAGCGAGCATAATGAGTTGCTAACCCCAACGCTCGATATTAAGTCTAGGTGTCCCCTAAGCCAAATACTTCCTGATTCGTGATATAGAAAACAAGCTCCCGTGCAAGGCAACCCTGGCTCATTTACTGGGCTCATGTACAGGGACCCTGGCTTGTCTACATGTGGGTATTGGGGGTAAGAGTTAAGCGGTCATTCAACTAGGAGTCTGCCCGATTAGCAACTGCAGTTGTAAGGCGTAAACTCTGGGTTTTGGGGTAGTTGTTAAGCGGCTACTCAGCGTGAATGCCAAACCATTCAGCTGTAAGGCGTAAACATCTACAAACAACTTGAAATGTGACTAGTGAAATGTTTGAGATTGTTAGTAGCTTGATTACTCTTGACTTGTCCCGATAATTGTTCTCTTGTACTTATTGTTTCACCTTGTCTTGATTGTGCACTCATGTTATAACTGCCATGTCATGCATACTAAACTGCTAGGATGTTAGTTTGCCTTACTTTCAGTTTCCTTACCCAAGTCTTTTAGACTTGCTGACATGTGCCCCTTTACTCTTTTGGGTGACACATGTTAGATCCTGAGCCTGAGTACTTTGTTGAGGACGAGGTGTTTGCTGACGCCGAGCCCGAGCTTGTGTTTGACGGGGAGTACGTGGACACTGGGGACCAGTCCTAGTGTCTTCGTTGAGCTTTCCTTTTGTTTAGACTGCTGTTTTGTTGTCGGTGCGTAGCACCTATACTTTGTTACGTTGTTGCTTTTGTTGGCCTTGTTCTGGGCCTTTAGACTCTTTCTTTTAGCATGGTGGCTTTTCTGGATGTTGAACTTAATTTTCATGTTGGACAAATTATGAGATATGAGATTCTATTTCTGTCTCTCCTTGTGTTATTATTGTTGTTCCGTTGTGGTTACAGGGACCTGCTTATGTTTTATTGACGCTTATCGGGTTTGGGGCCTCACAGCTCCACTCTCGTGCGGACCTTTTCACGTCTCGCCTCCATTTTAGGGAAGCGGGGCGTGACAGACACTCTGCACTTTCCTCCTGCAACTCTGTAATACACTCAGCCCTTGCCTCCTGAACATCTGCCCTTGCCTTCTGAAAATCTGTCCTAGCATCCTGCAACTCTGCTTGACTCTCTGCCATTCCCATTGCCTCCTGAAAATATGCCCTATCCTTCTACACCTCTGCTTGCAATCTACCATTTCCACTGCCTCCTGAAAATCTGCCATATGCTCCTGCAAATCTTCTTGATACTCTGGTGTTGCCACCTCAACATCAGCCCTAGCCTCCTGAATATCAGCCATAACCTCCTGCAATTCTGCCCTTTCATCTTCATTATCTCATTCATTAGCATATTCATGGGGAAGTGATGATGGACAGCTTAGGTTCATATCTATTTCCTCATACAGTTCCCTCCTACTTGTATCTGTATTTGTTGGTTGAATCGGACTTGCCACTATTTCAGCATCCTTTCCTTTCAAATTGACCTCTGTGCTTTCCTTCTCTGTTTGCTTGCTTCCCTCCTCTGTTGGCATATAAGTTGGAATGCTAAGATCATCTTCCCCTTCTGACTCACTCAGGTTGACAATTGCTTCCTGTGCAGTAGAATTGCCTTCAAGTTGATGCCCTACACATTCATGTGACACATATACGTCCACAGTCCTACTGCCCTGCATGTTCAAGATTTCAGAGGCCTGCACATCATCATCAATTCTACTACACCAACTGAAATCCTTTCTCTATGGTTTGAAGTATATGTAGAACCTGCCTTTATGTCCTAAATCTTTAATCCGCATTTTCAAATTTTCCACTATCAACAACCCAGCAACACAGTCAAGGAAAACTGCATGTTGTCCATGTTCATAACTTCCTTTAGCTCCAAGACTCAATACTTGCCCATGATGGATCTTCAAGTTAACTTTCTGACTCTGTCAACAACATTTTAGACATTTCTCAACATCACATATGCACAATATACCATTCACCATATGCAACATAACATATTCATTATGTTGTATAATAAAGACCTAGCAGATAACCATAATTAGCATTGACAAATTCATAACATTACTTAGATTAACAAACCATACTTAGCATAATTAGCATTGACATAGTTACATGCACCTTGCCGTTCTACAACAGACCATACTTAGGATACAGCTTAATTGACTTACAAATTCTACTACCTCACTCAACACAAAGTCATCATCTAAAATCCCTCAGCTTTGTATCCAAATTCAACCATTTCTACCAATTACCACTTTAATTTAACTTATTTTCGTCAAAAAAATTTAAAAATTTAAAAATTTACTTACCATCTTGCTCTTTGCTGATGCAGGTCTTCAACTTGCTTCGATCACTGACCTCCAGCAGCTCCTCTTTCTCCCCCTTGCCTGTGTTGCCCTCCGCCCTCCGCAATTTCCCTCCTTTCCCCAATTTTTTCGTCCTAGCTTTCCCCCTCCCGCGATTCCTCTTTGTGGACACGACAACAGGTAAGTGTTCTTTGATGCTGCATGTCTTCAACTTGCTTCGATCACCTACCTCCTGTGTTGCCCTCCGCCCTCCGCAATTTCCCTCCTTTCCCCAATTTTTTCGCCCTAGCTTTCCCTCTCCCGCGATTTCTCTTTGGGGACACGGCAACATGCAAGTTATTACTTTAACTCTTTTTTAAGTAAGGGGCAAAACGGGCAGTTTGTAAATAAGTTAACCCCGTTAGCCAATTTTCGTTCTGGGTATCAATGTATCCCAAAATGAACCATAGGGTATATTTGTGAGAAACGGTCAAACATTAGGGTATTTTCCAGTCATTTACCCTATGTATGGTTATGAGATTTTATGGGTGACAAAGATTATCTTCTGTTATGCATACATGTAGTTCTACTTTTAGTGAAGAACCTAGAAGGAGTAAGAGGCATAGGACTGAAACCAATTTTGGACCTGACTTTATAACTTCTTTTCTGTCAGAAAATGGATGTATATACATGCTTCGTGATGAGATAGTGTCTACCTTTATAATAGAAGAAGACCCAAAAACATATGATGAGGCAATGCGATCCAATGATGCTAGTTTTTGGAAAGAATCTATTAAAAGCGAACTTGATTCTATTGTATCCAATCAAACTTGGGAATAAGCTGAGTTACCTAAAGGTAATAAGCCCATTAGTAATAAATGGATTTTCAAGAAAAAGATGAGACCTGACGGATCGATATAAAAATTCAAAGCTAGACTTGTGATCAGTGGTTTTACTCAAAAGAAAGGATTAAACTAGTTTGACACCTATTCTCATGTGACCAAGATTACAACCACAAGGACTCTAATTGCCTTAGCTGCAATTCATGAGTTAGTCATACATCAAATGGATGTTAAAACAGTCTTCTTAAATGACGATCTAGAAGAAGAAATCTACATGTCCCAACCCAAGGGTTTTGTAGTTGTTGGTGAAGAGAATAAGGTTTGCAGGCTTAGAAAGTCTTTATACGACTTAAAGCAAGCTCCTAAGCAATGTCATGAGAAATTCAACAACACCTTAATAAGGAATGACTTTGATGTAAACACATCTGATTCTTGTGTTTATTCTAAACTAATAGGATCAGATTGTGTAATTATTTGTCTCTATGTCGATGACATGTTAATTTTTGGGAACAATCTAGATATTGTAAATGATACCAAAAATTTCTTGGCATCTCAGTTTGAGATGAAAGACCCAAGAGAAGCTGATGTCATTTTAGGAGTTAAAATTGTTAGAAACTCTTATGGCATCTCTTTGAGTCAATCTCATTACGTAGAGAAGGTGCTGAAGAAATTCAATTGCTTTGATGTTGTTCCTGCTAGAACTCCATATGACCCTAACATACATTTGAAAAAGAATTTAGAAGAGAGTTTCTCAATCTGAATATGCTAAGATCATAAGAAGTGTGATGTTCCTTATGAACTGTACTCGACCTGATATAGCCTATGATGTTAGCAGGCTAAGTCGGTATACTCATAACCCTAGTAATGAACATTGGACTGTTCTTCATCGTTTATTAAAGTACCTGAAAGGGACTGTTGATTGGTGTTTGCATTTTAGCAAATTTCCTGCTGTGTTAGAAGGATTTTGTGATGCAAACTGGGTTTCAAATAACGATGAAGTTAGTTCAGCTAGTGTGTTTTTATTCTCTTTGGGTGGAGGTGCTATATCTTGGAAGTCTTCCAAACAGACATGTATAGCACGCTCCACCATGGAATCTGAATTTATTGCTCTTGAGTTGGCAGGGAAAGAGGCTGAATGGCTAAGGAATTTGTTAGCAGACATGGCTTTGTGGGGAGGGAAAACTGCTCCAGTTTTCCTTCATTGTGATTCTCAGGCAGCCATTGGTGTTGCTAAAAATAGTGTCTACAACGGGAAGAAAAGACACATTCGGATCAGGCACGGTGTGGTTAAACAACTCCTAAAAATGGAGTAAGGTCTGAAAGAAATCTTGCAGATCCACTAACCAAAGGAGCGCAAGGAAAGTGGTTCTTGATTCGTCGAGGGGGATGGGGCTAAAGCACATGAGTTAAGGTTATATGGTTGATACCCAGTGTGGTCTAACGAAGCCATATGATTCTTAACAAACACTACATTTCCATCCCTATGGCATGTGGTAGTGTTCTTTGAATCCATAGCCAAGTTTGGTGGTGCTATTGAGAAGCACTTGATGGATTCACTTTGAGACAAGTCCATAACCAGTCTTGGTGGTGCTATTGAGAAGCACTTGATGGACTGAAGCAGAGGTTGAGCTGTATGCTCTTAATGGTTTCATAACCAGGTGGTGGTGCTATGGAGAAGCACTTGATGAACCACCTATGTGGGTGTGAGGGTTTGGCCGTCCTCTATGAAAGACAGGGGCAGTCTTTCTAGGGCACTCACGAGACCCAAGGTGTGCGCATGGCCTATAACACTTGTTATGTATCGCAGAGTTTGCACAAACTCAAGGGAACAATATGTGTTGTGGGCGGTCTCAACCGAACTCTAATGAGTTCAAGAGCAATTCACTCATTAGAAAGTAAGTTGTTACCTCACTTCACTACGTATCAATTCAATCGAAAGATATTGATACTTAAGTATTCATCCATCTTTACCCAGGAGCATTCTCTTCTCTTTCTTGAGCTATTAAGCGGGGGATTGTTGGAATTAATGGCTCTTTTAGCCATTTGTTCACTCCAAATCTTTTTTTAGTCTCACAATGGATAGGGTGACTCACTTGTGTGGGTATATAAGAGACTTCTTCTATATGGGCTATTGGACTTGTATATGGGCTAGGAATAAGGGGTATCTCGCAGGCACATGAGCCCAAACCAGAACCGAGCCCAAATCGGTTTGGGCCGAATGGAAAATGTGGGCGACGAATCCGGAAACCCTTAGCGTGTGTGCGCTGGCGTCGTGCCTGCGCGGGGGGGGGGGGGGGGGGGGGGGGGTTCACGGGTGCGCGCGGAGTGCCCGAGTTTTGTCTCGTGTTTTTTTAGCCCATTTTGTTTTTAAGAATTCAAAAGGCCCATTATGTTTTTATTTTCCCCAACAACTATTTTTTCATTAAATTGGTGTTTAATGTCTCAACAGCCATTTTCTCTCTTAATGACTGCGTTATTAATTTTTATTCATGGCTGAATTCCAACAGTCGTATCTTTTCCTCTATATAAACTCAAATGTCAGAGTTTTTCAAAGCAGCAAAAAATCATTCCTCCACATACACACCTCTTTCATTCCTCCTGGGTATCGATCTTTGTGCAAACTCCACGCTTCTGGCCACGAGTGGACGCGTTCAGACGCGACTGCGTTAACCTTGGGGAGCAACCGGCATCATCCGATTACCACCACGGTCGGACCATAGTTGTTTTCAAGGCAGTGGCCCCGCCACTGCGCAGTTCATCTTCACTGGATAAGTTTTCTTCTCTGATCTTTTAACTCCATGTTTTGTTCCTGCAGTCATAGCTCTTCCCTTTCAGGTGTAACACCTGGTCTCTACCGAGACAGCTAGGTTATTCAACCACTAAGGTGAGCCCCAGAGCTCGTCTAGACATTTTTCAAGTGTAGATAGGAGGATGTTGCGAAGGAGAGATAAATCCTTTACTTTTATAAATGCGATAATTTCACTAAACCACCTTGAGGCATGGCTTGTGTTTACTAAACCCATTAAACATTTTTATATCATGAAGTCACTCAAGCCTTTAAAAACAGAAACCAGTTATTTTGTACTCAAATTGGCAGTTTTCTTTTTCTTCTAGCATAATATTCATTAGAATGAATCAAAAAATTTAGAAAAAAAGGGCAAAACTGTTATGAGCGGGCTTTTGTAGGCCCATTTGTATATTGGGTATCCATCCATTATGTAACCCTACTTCTATAAATACATGGCTACGGTGTTCTGTAGCTGTCAAGCTTACAACACGTTATCAGCACGCTCAAAGCTGAGCCGAACCTCCGCCGACAGACGAATTGCGACGCGAACGAACTTCCTTCACCGAACGTCGCTAGATCCGACGGGTAGAGTCTAGATGTAATTTTTATTCCCTAGATCTAAACTTTTATGCATATACGATTAGATCTACATGTCTGGATCTATATTTGGTTAGTATAGATCGGATTTTTATCTCAGATCTGCATGCTAAATCAACCTCTTAATGAAAACTCGTCGTTTTTATCGCTAAAAATCAATTTTTTACGATTAAAACGCTGTTTTGAAGACTAAAAATAGTTTTTAAATAAAAATCCTGTTTTTATGATCTTCTTCCCCAAATCTTCAAACCCTAGAGGGGATTTTTCGTCGCCACGCGGCCAGAAGCCACGAACGCACGAAACCCCCTCCCCCATTGCAATCTCCCCGCTGCCAGACACGGCGTCGTACCGCGGCCGCTTCCCGCAGCAGCCGCCTGCTGCAGCGGTAGCCGCCGTCGCCTAACCGCCAGAAGCGGCGGCGTTCCCCCGTGCGCGCGAACGAAACCCTAACCGCCAGAAGCGGCAACCCACGCGACGGAAATCATAGCCGATTGCACGGGATCGCACGGCAGATTGCCTCCAAAAACCATAACTAGGGTTTGTCCACAAAAATTTTGTTTTTACAAAATCTTTTCAGATTTAATTAAGTTTTTTTCTTTAAATTCTGATTAATTACATGCTTTATATATCATCGCATTTTTGGATTATTTGATTATTATACGTTTAATA
Organism: Scilla litardierei; assembly: GCA_030789695.1. Lineage (NCBI taxonomy): Eukaryota > Viridiplantae > Streptophyta > Magnoliopsida > Asparagales > Asparagaceae > Scilla > Scilla litardierei. The sequence continues at coordinate 333,671,139 of CM061133.1, read as the reverse complement.
ATTAGGAAGATCATGTCACCGCTCTGCCGTTAGTTAACTAACTTAACGGTGTATGACGTTCCCCGTGGTCCAATAATTATTAAACGAAAAATTTTCATTTCCATTATAAAATGCATGTGATGATTAATTGCATGTAATGATTAATTGCCTGTGATGATTAATTGCCTGCGATGATTAATTGCAGGTGATGATTAATTGTCAGCAATGAAATAAAATGTCTGCTGCATTTTTCTGTGTTTATATTTGTTGTGGTTTTGGATCGGCTAGCTATCACCATTATTTTCCTCGCATTTTTTTCTATTTTGAGAGAAATTGTAGTGAGGATACAATTGTATAAATTCAAAGACTGGCGCACGTCCCACGAAGATGAAGATCTATTTCCAGAAGAATATGGTCCCCACGAGGGTTCCCGAGTTGTATTTTCTATTATATGGGACTGTATGGACTTTATTTAAAATGGTGATTAGCCGATCCACACACCAAATATCTGTGTCTGAAATGCATAATTACTTGTTTTACTTTAAAATATCTAAGTATTGCTCATTTTAACATGCTATGGATAATGGCTAAAATCGCCAGCGTCGACTTTGACGTATTGGATGCTACATGCAAAAATTATCTGAGCTGGCAGTTGGATATAAAATTCCACCTGCGCTCACAGGGACTGAGTCATGACATTGCTGTAGGCGAAATGGTTTCTGATATAGATAAAGCAAAAGCAATTATCTATATCAGACGCCATAACGATCGGACCCTGAAGGCCGAGTACCTCACTGCGGAAGACTCTAATAAGTTATAGACCACCCTCGAGGATAGATACAAACATCAAAGAGATGTTATCCTTCCCCGAGCGCGATATGAATGGGAAAACCTTCGTCTCCAGGACTTTAAGTCCATCACCGAGTATAACTCGGCACTTTTCAGTATCACCTCACGCCTGAAGTTGTGTGGTGAAAAAGTGACGGAGGAGCGCATGTTAGAGAAGACGTATACATCCTTCCACGAAAAGGTTGTCATACTTATGCAACAGTATCGTGAACGAAAGTTCACGAAATACTCGGAGCTTCTCTCATGCCTTCTGATGGTAGAACAGAATAGAGACCTCCTTCTGGCCACCCATAACTTGCGCCTTGCTAGTACTGCTGCTGCGCCTTGTTGCACAAGGTTTTTCCCAACGACCAAGAATAGCCTATGATGATACATATTCTCCGGTCATGGATGCGATCACTTTTCGTTTCATCATTAGCCTAACTACTACGGAAGGTCTGCATATGCAGCTCATAGACGTTGTGACTGCAGACCTATATGTCAATATAAATAAGGATATCTATTTGAGACTTCCGAACGGTTATAAACTACCGACGAAAATGACAGAAAGACCTCGAAACGTCTACTCTGTCAAACTCCAAAGATCGATATATGGTCTAAAACAGTCAGAGAGAATATGGTATAACAGACTTAGTGAATTCCTAGTGCAACAAGGATTCACAAATAATGAAATCTATCCTTGCATCTTTATAAGAGCAAATGGAACATGATTCGTAATTATTGCCGTCTACGTAGACGACTTAAATCTCATCTGATCTCCTGAAGAGATAGCTGAGATATCCAAGAGACTTACACAGACTTTTGAGATGAAAGACCTTGGCAAAACGAAGTTCTGCCTAGGCTTACAAATCGAACACCTAAGCGGAGGAATCCTGTTACACCAATCCACTTACACAAAGAAGTTGCTGAAAAACTTCCTTATGGACAAATGTCATCCGCTTAGCACACCAATGGTTGTCAGATCATTGGATATTCATACGGACCCCTTCCGACCGCTGGAAGAGGGGGATGAAGCACTGGGTCCCGAAGTACCATACCTGAGTGCAATTGGAGCACTCTTCTATCTGGCAAACTGCACGCTTCCTGATATAGCATTCGCAGTTAACCTACTAGTCAGATACAGTTCAGCGCCCTCAAAGCGCCACTGGAACGGAGTGAAGCACCTTCTGCGCTGCCTCCAAGGGTCAGTTGACCTGGGACTATACTTCAAGAAAGGAGTATCCCCAACTTAGCTGGTTATGCAGATGCAGGATACAGATCTGACCCGCACTCTGTAAAGTTCTAGACCGGCTTCGTATTCACATACGGTGGAACAGCCATCTCATGGAGATCTGTGAAGCAGACTTCAACAGCAATCTCATCCAACCACTCCGAACTCATTGCGATCCAGAAGCTAGCAGAGAATGCTTCTGGCTTCGTTCAGTCATCCATCACATCCTTGTGACAACCGGCCTGAAGACGGGAGATCTTGGACCAACCACCATGTACGAAGACAATGCTGCCTGCATAGCTCAACTACGAGGTGGCTACATCAAAGGTGATAGGACGAAGCACATTTCCCCCAAGATTTTCTGGACGCATGAACAACAAGTAGACAACCAAATCGACATCCAGCATATCCAATCTTGCAACAACCTGGCAGATCTATTTACTAAAGCTTTACCTTGCTGTACCTTTAGAAAACTTGTAATATGAATTGGGATGAGACAGTTGAAAGATCTACAAGCCTGAAGCTTGTACGCAACAGGGGGAGTTAATGTTGAGTTGTACTCTTTTTCCCTTAGCTATTGGTTTTTCCCAATGTGTTTTCCATAGCCAAATGTTTTAATGGGATAACCACATCAATTCTGGATCCAGAAGTATCCACCTCTGATGATATACATCGATCAGGGGAAGTTATAAAGACTAGTACTCTTTTCCCTTAGCCACTGGTTTTTCCTACTGGGTTTTCCATGACAAAGGTTTTAACGAGGCAAGAACTCTTAACTTAGGATACAGAAATATCCATACCCCTCCTGATTAGATAAGCCCTATGAATCCTAAAGCGCTCATATACCTAGCTTACAACAATGGATGGATAAGGGGAAGTGTTATGAGCGAGCTTTTGTATGCCCATTTGTGTATTGTGTATCCACCCATTATGTAACCCTACTTCTATTAATACAGGGCTACAGGGTTCCGTAGCCGCCAAGCTTACAACAAAAACAAAAAAATAAACACGCATATAACACATAATAATTTTTATATTCATGTAATGCATACGTATTTGAAGACGACGATGCTAAAAAAATACGTGCAAAACAGTAAATTTGGAAAACAAACATGAACTGTGTTAGTATGGGTGGCAAACGGGTCGGGTGGGTTCGGATTCGGGTCGGGTCAGATTTGACTGGACCCGGATAGGGGTAAACCCTAACCCGACCCGGATTGAATCCGGGTCGGGTTCGGGTTAACCCGTTGGGTTAAGATTTGACTTATACACAACTGCTCTTTTTTCGATATCATGCTATTTATTAAGAATCACCGGCAATTTATTAAGTGTAGGCTGTGTAGCATAATTTCCAGTAACTCGTCGCTTAAACCGCACTGATAACAGCAATGAAGTATAATTAATGTTACCATTTTATTAACGAAAGTAATAAAATTAACTAAAAAGTTGCATGTAAAGAGAATTGAATCCAAGACATCTTAAAGAATAGGACAACAATTCAAATCGTGTAAGCACAAATCTACTTGCAACTGTGTATTGAAGTTATATATAAATTTTTATATATAGAGAGAGTAAACCGGGTCGAATTCGGGCCATTCGGGTTGACATGCCAAACACATACCCGATCTGAATTTTAGCTGGGTCGGGTTGGGTCAACCCAGATCCTACTTGCCCCCGATTGGCCACTACCCATACCTGGTTAGGGATGTCGTGTTCGGATCGGGCTCATTTTGCCACCCCTATGTGTTAGTCGTTGAATGGCGTAAGGAGTGTGGTTAAAAAAAACTCAAGGAGTTTAGTTAATATGGGGAAAACTTTAGAGGTATTTTCGGTATTCCCTAAATAAATTCTAGAAGATTCGCTAACCGGTCCGGCCTATGCCTAACCGACCGGCCCGGTCCAGCGGATCGATCATGGCGGTCGATCAGTCTCAAACGAACGGTCCATGAGCCATTTGATCATCATCGGTCAAAATAGGACGGTCGAGATTAATGCTTCACCCGTGTTAATCTCTCTATAATTGGCCCACTCGAGGCCCTTTGCTCTTTTGCGAAGTACCAACGAAGAAACCCTAGAGGACGATTTTCTCCTTCGCCACTCGGCAATACAAAAAGGTATTTCATCTATCCGGATTTCCTTCGTTATTATCTAATTTTTTATTTAATTTGTAACCTTAGCTTGTATCGTCGATCTGTTGCTTGTCGAATATTGTTCTTTGAGCACTTTGGGAATTATGGTTCTAATTAGTTGTACTGAACTTCTTTCATCCAATTCTTGTTTTAGGGTTCTTTTTGTAATTCGATCTGGCATTTTTACATTCAAATTGTATAAAAATAAAATTCTATAAGCTTCCTATTTGATTCGAAATATTACTTGTATCGTGGCGATTATTTTGATCTGCGAGCGCGAGGGCATTAGGGTTTGGGTTATATTCTTTATTTTGAAGCGGGTAGAAGCTACACTGGCATGTGAGCCTGATAGGTTAATTGTGTGTGCAAACATTAATGTCTTAGTTTCTTGGCAGTTGGGAAAGAGCTGTTTGGTTACTTCATTGTGAAAAAAATTATCATTTATTTATTTTTACTTTTCAGTCTTCAATTTGTGATCTTTCCCACTCATTATTTTGAGGTAATTGCTTCATATTTAATTTTTTGTAAAGTTAGGTTTTCGTTTTGTCCTTCAACGTGTGGGGTTTTAGACTGGTATATGTGCGCGTGCGTGTTTGTTATTTGGTCCCAAGGGCCTGTTTCTTTTGTTGAGTGGAAAGTGGAATTTTTTCACTATTCACGCTACTATTCACGGGATTCTCACCTCGTTTTCGTTGAGTCTATTTCTTTTGTTGACTAACCGAGGGGGAAAAAATCTCTGACGTGAATCTCATGTGGTAGCGAAATTCTCAGCAGCGTTTTCTCTGCAAAACCTGTGGATTACGCTGTAGAATCTCACTGTGTGGGACCCATTGTTTCTCTCTCCGCCTCCCAGCCAATTGCATTTTTGAAAGTTTATTTTTTGATTTTTTCCTACGGAAATAGTAATCGCGACAAATTTTTGTCGCATTTGAGAGAAGTGAATAGTATTCACGAGTTTTTTCTATTCGGTGAGAAGTGAACAGTAATTGCGTTTAGCACTGTTCACTCACAACAAACAATATTGCGTTCGGTTTAATTAATGGTTTAGTTTATTAAGTGAATAATTCAATTAGACACCGATTTAATTAGGTTTATTCGATACAAAGACAATTTAAAATATTAGTTGAATAGTTGAATAAATTGAATAGTTTAATAAATTTAAATTACAAAGGTTTAATTGAATAGTTTAATTAATTAAGTTAGTTTTAATTAAATAGTTTAGTTTTAATTAATTAGTTTAATTTAAATAATAATAATTTTAATTTGTGTGGTCCCACATCACACTTTCTTCATCCAACTTTTTTCATCCAACTTTCTTAAGGGCTTGTTTCTTTTGTAAAGAATAGTTTTGTGAAATGTTGAGGGGTTGTGGAATCTTCATGTAAGGAAAGTTTGGTTGTGTTTCTTTTATTGGAAAGTTGGTTGAAAAGTTGTTTGAGAAAGTTTTGTGGGGCTCACACAACTTTCTTGTGTTTCTTGAAAGTTGGATGAAGAAAGTTTTGTTTGGGGCCCACACAAATTTAAATTATTATTTTTTAAATTAAACTAATTAATTAAAACTGAACTAATTAACTAAAACTAATCTAATTAATTAAACTATTCAATTAAACCTTTGTAATTTAAATTTATTAAACTATTCAATTTATTAAACTATTTATCTAATATTTTAAATTGTCATTGTAATTTATTAAGCTATTCAAATAAACCTGATTAAATCGGACACTAATTGAATTATTCAATTAATAAACTAAACCATTAATTAAATTGAACGCAATATTGTTCGATGTGAGGAGTGAACAGTGCCAAATGTAATCACTGTTCACTCCTCAACGAATAGGAAAAAAACTCGTGAACATTGTTCGCTTCTCTCAAATGCGACAAAAAAGTGTCGCGATTACTGTTTCCGCGGAAAAAAATCAAAAAATAAGCTTTGGAATTTGCGATTGGCTGGGAGGCGGGAGAGAGAAAGAATGGGTCCCACACAGTGAGATTCTGCAGCGTAACCCGCGTGTTCTGCGGAGAAAACGCTGCTGAGAATTTCGCTGTCACATAGGATCCACGTCGAAGAATTTTCCCCCTCAAATTGTCAACAAAAGAAAAAGACTCAAGAAAAACGAGGTGAGCATCCCGTGAATAGTAGCGTGAATAGTGTATAAACAGTTGAAAATTCCACTTTCCACTCCACATTCAACAAAACGAACATGCCCAAACAAAAGAAACACAAGAAAGTTGTGTGGGCTCTACAAAACTTTCTGAAAACAACTTTTCAACCAACTTTCCAACAAAAGAAATACAAAATCAAATTTTCCTCACATCAAGATTCCACAACCACTCAACTTTCCACAAAACCATTCTCAACAAAAGAAACAAGGCTTAAAGTAGTGTTGTGTTTGCCCGTGAGTGGAAATCTAGTTGCTATTTGATTGGTTGGAAGAGCTATTTTGTTGTTCTCCAAAAGAAGTCGTCTAGATATTCTATCAACTTGGTTTTGGATATTAACTTGGATATCAACACTTGTCTATTTTTTAATCAGGGTAAAATTTGCCTCAATGAATAACCATCACAGAAAAGATGTTTGTATTAGAAGAGAACTTTTCTGTTATTAAATTTTTTATTTCTATGGTGAAGAAGAAATTCTATGTCATATTGCTATTTCTTATTTTCTATTTTGTAAACAATAATTAGTTAAATCGTAACTAAAATAAAGTTTTAACTTCTTTGGTCTGAAATCTGGAATGTTTTCGGTGCTGAAAGTAGTTTTATGGCTGTTTTGTGATCTATTTTGCCGTTTATGTGTTATGTTTAAAAGAAAATCTTCTATGCATCTAGTAAAATACCAATTGTTGATGCTTTATCCAGGGTTTCTGCTATAAAAGAAGAGACTTGAAGTCATTTCAATTACCGGGTACTGATGGCGGAACATCTAGCATCGATATTTGGCACAGAGAAGGATAGGGTCAACTGCCCCTTCTACTTCAAGATCGGTGCTTGCCGCCACGGTGATAGATGCTCCCGCCTGCACAATCGCCCCACAATCTCCCCCACTCTCCTACTGTCCAACATGTATCAGCGCCCTGACATGATCACTCCGGGTGTCGATGCTCAAGGCCAACCCATTGATCCCCGGAAGATACAGGAGCATTTTGAGGACTTCTATGAGGACATCTTTGAAGAACTGAGTAAGTTTGGTGAAATCGAGAGCCTGAACATCTGCGATAACCTGGCAGATCACATGGTTGGGAATGTTTATGTTCAGTTTAAAGAGGAGGATCAAGCAGCTGCAGCTCTTCGGGCCCTTCAGGGTCGGTTTTACTCTGGACGCCCTATAATTGTTGATTTTTCCCCAGTTACAGACTTCCGAGAAGCCACATGCCGACAATTTGAGGAGAATAGTTGCAACCGAGGTGGGTATTGCAATTTTATGCATGTGAAACAAATTGGGAGGGAGCTGAGGAGGAAGCTATTTGGGCGCTATGGGAGGTCTAGAGGGAGCAGGAGCCGTAGCAGGAGCCCTAGTCCATACCATAGAAGGAGGAGCTGCGATTACCGTGATCATGGAGACTATCAGGACAGTGGACGAAGGAGCAGTGATCGACATAGGAAGTATGACAGCGATGGGGGCAGGCGGCGTCATGGGAGTCCAAGGAGAACGATGAGCCCAGTCAGGGAAGGGAGCGAGGAAAGGAGGGCTAGGATTGAGCAGTGGAACAGGGAAAGAGAGGAAAGGAATGGCTGAATTCAGGTTAATTTTCTCAGTCTAGCTTATTGGTTGGTCCGTATGATTCAGGAGAGCTGTCCTGTATTTCATTCTGGTCATTATATGATGATATTCTGTGGTCCTAACATTTTGATGCACTTGCTGAACCTTTGATGGTTGTCCTTTGTTGTTATTACTATTTGCATGGTAATATGGATCTTTGTGCATCGTTGGTATTCATTTTGGTTGGTAGGATTTGAAATATTTTCGGCTTTTACTTAGAATACTTAATTGCTCATATACATATGGTCTCTGAGCACTTGCCGCATTAATATCCTTACATTTTTTTCTATATGATTTTATGTTTGGAATAGCTTTGAAACACTGGTGCTGGCAATAGCTGGTGCATTGCCAGCCCTGAATAGTTGACCCAACCCTGCCGTGTTTTTAATTAAAAAAGGAATTATACTAACTATAAAAAGGTGCTGTAGTAGATGAATTTATTAGCTGTAGCATGTATCAGAGTTCACTGGTTCTTCAGCCCATATCGTGACCGTCTGTTTTCTACTGCGCTTTCTGATTTTTGCTTTGTGAAATGCCATGTGCTGGCTCATTTTTATAAGAAAGCTGATCAGAGGTAGGATATAGCTGAACCACTCACTGTCCAACGGTTTTTAAGTCGACTCATTTATCATAGAGTGGACCCATAAATTTTTTTCTGCATCATGTATCCTAAAGTGCATGATGATGGGGGTTTTAATGTGTAAATGATTGCATGGGACAAAACTTTTATGCTGATAATCTATCTTATGAATAACTTTGGTAATGATTACTAAGTGAGCTAGGCATGTTGCTGATTATTCCTTCTTTTTTTTCAGGTAGGAATGCGTTAATAGGACATAAATTGAAAATTGATTTTTGCACAACCCAAGTTTACAATTTCCCTATCCGTCTACCCTCTCAACCGGAGAATTTTGTTTGTGTATCACCTTTTTGATCTCTTATATGCCTCCGAATACGCTCCATCTGCCTTTAGACAAAGGAAGAAAAACTCACAGAAGTCCCAGGGGTTCCATTTTGATGATATATTTTTCTTCCAAGTTTACTAATCATTCATTGTCTACCCTTTTCTAGGTAGGTATGCAAGAGACGATGCTACGTGTCGTAGCACATGCATTGCTGCTATTTTAATCCATATGTAAGCTTTTATTATTATCTTCTTACATTACCTTCTTGATGAGATTTTCCCTCCTTTTTTCAGCTTCATCTATAGGTGGAGAGAAGAATAGGTATAGGAGCAACATCAAGTCAAGAAGGATACTGAAGGAAGATTTTAATGTTATTTAATTGATGTCCTTATTTTATTCAATTTACATTTTTTGTTTCTCACATCATTTCTTGTTAATTTGACCCACAATGATCAAAAGCTACCATAACAGTTCCATGTCTTTCTTCTAGACATAGGTCAACACCTCCCTAACTTCCTCATCCCAAAAAAAGAAAAAGAAAAAGAAAACATCTCCCTATTTTCTTGTAAATATTGTCCAAGATGCAGGTTAAATACTAGTGTATTGTTAAAAAAATGCGTCCCAACAACACTCACTCACTCACCCACTCACATAGGAAAAAGCAAACACACATTTCTATTTTTTGGGGCACATGCCCGTAGATCTCGTTGTACAACTCTTGTTCCATTTCTCAACCATTTTTACCCTTTAATTCACTTAAGAATTGATGTTTTTAGTACTCTTGTTGTCTCCCTATAAGTAATGACATTCAAATAATTGCGTATAGGTCTCAAAACTCACCTCAACTTAGCAATTATCCACTTCTACATAAATGTCCAGTTTTTTTGAAAAAAATTACCGTTTCCTATAGGATCTACAAAACTTACCCCGCTGATAAATCCAATTGAAGTGTTATGTTCATCTTTTTGGTATTGCGAGCTTTCCTCTTTTTAAGAACTATTGTGCTTTTAGGACTGCTATTAGAACTTTTATTAGAACATGTTCACTGATTTTACATTTGAATTGTCTAGTTTTAGGATTCTCAGAAGTGCAATATTCCGAAGACAACAGTAGATAGTCTGTAAAACTATTCAGTACATAAATATTTCCACTTTCTAATTAGGAAAAAAAATGGTTTGAATGTACTGTTTCATGTGTCTTCCTTTGGAGTTTGCACTAAAAATATCTCCTCACAATGCAGACAGTTGGACAGTTTGATAGATGGTCTAGGTTTGCACTGTGGAGAAAGGTAGAGAATTATAACTACCTTCCTGTTTTGTAAGCTTACTCTACATAATATCTATAGTTGTATTTGTCAAAAATGCAAGTACCAAATATAAAAAATGCAAGTACCAAATATGTCCAGATATTCATATTCAAATATGCAAGTCTTCAAATATGCAAGTCTGTCGGGGTTATACCGATTCTTGGACGTAGAGAGGAGAGATGACATGTGTCGTCATCCCCTACTAGCCACTCATAGAATAGAACAGATATAGACGTCGATAACATGCAGAATCTCCTATACACATTAAGACCAATTTTCTAAAGCAATATGGAAGTTATGCCTCCATTCCTTTCATTTGATAGAAGCACTAAACACGTGAATGTCTTCGTAGATATCTTGAAAAATTAAAACTTTATGTTTGCCAATGTTATAAACACCCTTCGGTTTCTTTCATGCCATGAGTGCCAAACCATATAGCAAGACAAGCAATACCAAGACAAGCAATACCATCAATTTTTATTTTATTTTTGAAACGATCTCGAATAAGCAACACTTCATCCATAAGAGTCTGAATAGGCACGGGGATAATCCATGCTTCAGTCGACATAGTTCTCATATATATATATATATATATAATATAATATAAATGGAGGTGTTTTATAGACTTTGTAAGGTGCTAGCAGAGAACACATGCACTATTGGTAATATGTATGTTACACATCATCAAATTGTCATACATTAGTAGCTTGTCATTATTTGCCCTCTGCAAACTAATAGACGTTTTAGGTAGCATTATGCAAACCGTAATATGGGATCATCGGGGACGTAGATTGAACAACACCTCACGCTGAGCGAAGCGAGAAAACTGGTGATTGTTTTTAACGTAGAGCCAAAACTACAGGTTCACTATTCACTTCAAATGAAGAAGTTACAGAAGTCTTGGAGGACAAAATGAAGTTTCATGTGTCTGAATGAACCGTAGACAATGGAAGAGTCACTCCATTTTTAATGTAAATATGTCGTATAAAAATGGCACATAGAGAATCTGAATGCATAAACCTCCAAAACAAATGAAAGTCTGCTGTTTTATTAATGACCGTTAGTATTTGAAGGCCAAGTCAACCCTCCTTTTTCGGTCTACAAATACTACAACTCCATACCCGTAACTTGTTAGTCTAAAGAAAGGGGGCACACACATATTTGTTTAATGAGCTAAATGATAGAGTTGGGAATTTTGAAAGCGAAACTCAAGATGTCAAGTTGTAGATGACTGACCATATTAGCTATACCTTGCTAGCCATCGATAAGTGCTGAGATGTCCAGCCCTAAAAAACTTTCTAAACTTATTAATAAGCAAAGAGATGTCTTGCATTCAGATAAAATTTAGAAAGAGGGAAGACCCAAATAGCGAATTAGGAGTATACCTAACAACTCACCAACAACCGCTGCAATCTATAGAAAAGATTTACTCTTATCTTTATTGATGTATAAACCCACCATGTTGGCCAGCTATAGAATTAGGCTATTTAGGCTTTTTGTAGTATTCAAAGAAAATAAATAAATCATCACCAAACAAGAGATGTGATTAAGTCAGGATAAGGTACTATTTTATTGGCTTAATTGATCCGTCAAGCATAGCCAAATATCTATATTACAAATGAGGGCAGATTTTGAATTTGTCCTATGTGGCAATGTCACATCAAGTTTTGGAGAGAAATTTTTGGGTTGAATAGAAATTTGTTGGGAATACACAATAACATTGAAATTAGGAATAGCCTTTTAATATTAGTTATGAAAAAAAAATGTTGTGCACACACACAATCTCATCTTGGGAATGAACGCGAGCTGTGGGAGAATGAACGCGGAAGATGCTGCCAACTCATTGATCCGCGTTGCAAAACCCTGTAAAATTTCGATCCCAGCTGCTGATATTTCAGGGGAAACTAATAATTATTGATTTTTTTAAAAATTAGTGGGTCCAAGATTTTTAAATGAACAGTGTTCCACGGGCACGTGTTATATGTATATGAAGGTTTTGGCGTGGGCGTCGAAGGCGCCCGCTAAATTTTTTAACCCTGATTTGTTGTTCCGCGCCTAAGGCATCCGCGCCGAAATTGTTGTTTTACGTCGAGTTTGTTGTTCTGCGTCGAAGGCACCCACGTCGAATTTGGTGTTCTGTGTCGAAGGCGCATGCGCTGAATTTGTTGTTCCGCGTCGAAGGCGCCCGCGCCATTTTTTAACGCTGATTTGTTGTTCCGCGCCTAAGGCACCTGCATCGAAATTGTTGTTTTACGTCGAATTTGTTGTTCTGCGCTGAAGGTACCCACGTCGAATTTGGTGTTCTGTGTCGAAGGCGCATGCGCTGAATTTGTTGTTCTGCACCGAAGGCACCCACACCGAAGGCGCCTGTGCCGCTAAATATTTTAAGCTAATTTGTTTTTTATTTAAATTTTGGCTTTGAAAAAAAAATTTCGGGGAACAAAGATTTCGCAAGGGAAAATCTTAAATGAACCGTGCCCGCGGGCACGGGTTATGACTAGTGCTATTATAAAGAAGAACTCCATTACTAAACTAAATAAATAAAGGATATGGAATCATTCTGTCGTATCCCTCGATTACTTGAGAAGAATCCGAATGGAAAACCATTAATTAGAAGAAAAAACGTGAGGCTGGATATGTGTGTTTTGATACAATCTATCCGTTGAGTGGTGAACCCCATGTGATCCATCATGAATATATAAACTTTCCGTTGACGTAGTCAAAATCCTTTCGAAAATCCATCTTGAGGCACACACGTCTACCAAGTGGTTTATTAAAATTCCTAACAAGTTAATGAGTCAATAAGGAGCAATCATTAATAAGATGGTCTTTTAAGAAGGCAGATTGATATGCAAATATAAGCTCAGATATAACTTTCTGGAGTCGGTTGTAGAGTACTTCAGATATAATTTTGTATAGCGCATTGTAACGGGAAATGTGTATATAATCATTTAGAGTAGAGCCGACTGTTTGGCACAATGCATGGAAAGATATGGCTCATTTCGTTCAAGATTTTTCCTAAATTAAAGAAAAATTTCATTGCTTTTACCCCATCTCAGCCCATTACATTCCAATTAGTCTGATAGAAGTAAACATTATAACCATCTGGGCCCGGTGCATTATCAGCTTCCAATTAAAAACACTTATTTTTATTGCCTCAGATGAGACCGATCGAATAAGCTAATCAGTAGTTGCATCAATTGACCTTTTAACATGAAGGTAAGTGAAGACATTCCAATAATTTGATTTATTAAAGAGATTATAGAAGCATGATGGAGATGTGATTCGAATGTCATGTATCAGTATCCACATGTATGCCTTCATAATTGAGTAAATGAGACATGGAGTTTATGGGGTATTTGGTTTTGGTCGCTGTGAAGAAAAGGATGCGTTCTTGTCTCCCTCGGTCAGCCGTGAGATTCTGTTCTTTTGATGTCATTTTGACTTTTCTAGCTGTAACCAATGTCATATCTTAACGCGTAAATGTGCTAAGCGATTATTATTTGTCGAGTATTAATACACTTGATCATTTGCAAATATCTCTTCTTGATTTCGTCGATGTTCTTTGATATGCGATGCATGGTCAACAATAAAATCATGGACCCACGATCAACATTATACGTTACTAGAATCATGGACCCATGATCAACATTGTACGTTACAGCAAGGAAAAACTAGGAGGTCATGCTTTATCTCAAGCTATTTTGGAACCCTTATGCAGGATCATTGACTTAAAATGTGTTGGTAGCACTTGGAGTTGCAACAATCATTTTGGGGGAATCTGTCTCTGGTTGTCTGGATATGGTTATTTACAACACTGATTGGATTAACCTACTGTGCTCATCAAAGTATCACTATTTGCCACCATTCACAAGCGACTATTTGCCAATACTTTTAAAGTTGGGAGATGGAATTTTGTTTGGACCAAAGCCATTCAGATTCTTCAAATACTGGACTTGGCTTCCAGAATTTGGCATCTTGCGAGGAGCATGGAGTTCCAATACGGCGTTCCTCAATTTTAGGTTGTGTCTAAACCGAAGATACTAAAAATACACCTAATCTTGGGTCCATGATTCTATTGATGACCATACCTCGCATTTCAACGAACTTCGACTAAAACAAGAAGAGATATTTGCAAATGATCAGAAGTACCACTACTCAACAAATAGTAATTGTTTAGCATATTTAAGCGTTAAGGTAGGACATTGGTTATAACTAGAAGAGTCTAAATGGCATCAAAAAAGCAGAATCTTCTGGTTAACTGAAGGAGACAAGAACACATCCTTTTCTTCACAGCGACCAAAACCATATACTCCCTAAACTTTATGTCTCATTTACTCAATTATGAAGGCATACATGTGGATAATAATGTAGATATTCGAATCTTAGTTCCATCCTGCTTTTATAATCTATTTAATCAGTTGAATTATTGGAATTTGTTTCCTTAACTTTTTGTTAAAAGAATGTTAACTAATGTAACTACTTATTAGCTTATTTGACCGGTCTCATATGATGAATATAAATATGGGTTTTTCAATTGGAAGCTGATAATGCACTAGGCTGAGACGGTTATAATGCTTACTTTTATCAGGCTAATCGGGATGTGGTGGGCTGTGATGTATTAAAAGCAATGAAAATTTTCTTTTATTCAGGAAAAATCTTGAAGAAAATAAACCATATCTTCTTCTGGCTTCTGCCAAAAAACAGTCGGCTCTACTCTAACGGACTATATGCCTATTTCCTGTTACAAATGCTGCACAAGATTATAGCCAAAGTTCTCTGCAACCGACAAAGGTTATATCTATGTATCAATCTGCCTGTCTAAAGGGCCGCCTTATTTATGATTGCTCCTTATTGGCTTATGAACTCGTCAAAGATTTCAATATATAATTTCGTTGCCATGTGTCTCAAGGTGGATCATCGAAAGGTCTTGTCAACATAGAGTTTATATATTCATTATGCATTGCTTGGGGTTCCCTGCTCGATGGATAGAATGATGGATAGATTGAATTAGAGAGTGTATATCTAGCATCATGTTTTCATTTATGGTTCATCTGGATTCTTCTCAAGTAATCAAGGGATAAGGTATGGTGATCACATATCGCTTATTTGTTTGTTTAAGTAATGAAGTTTCTCTCTATAATGATGGATTTGGCTGTGCTTGACGGGTCAAATAAGCCAACGAAACGGTATATTATTCTGACTCTCACATCTCATGTTTGTAGATGATTTATTGATGTTCTGCCATTGTGATTTGAAGGCTCCAGAAAGCCTAACCGTCTCTTTGATTTTATGGTCAACATAGTGGGGTTACAAATCAATAAAGATAAGAGCAAGCTTTTTGTAATAAAGAGTGCTCAAACTCAAGATTGCAGCGGTTGTTGCTGTGCCGTTAGGTATACTCTCAATTCATATCTGGATCTTCCTCTTTTATATCGTATCCGAAGGCAATATTTCTCTCCACTTATTAATAAGCGTGGAAAGTTTTTTGATGGCTGTGTATCTCGGCGCTTATCGATGGCTTGTAGGATTGAGATAATACGATCATTTATTTACAATTTGATATCTTATTGGAATCTCCCTTTCAAGCTATCCTACTCTATCATTCAGGCCATTGAGCATGTGCCTTCTTTCTTTGTAATAACAAGTTATATGTCTGGAGTTGGAGTAGTAATTGTAGACCAAAAAGGGGGGTGGACTCGGCCTTCGAAGACGGGAAGACATTAACAAAGCAACATGCATTCATTTATGGAGATTTATGCATTCAGATTCTCTATGAGCCACTTTTATGCGTCGTATTTACATCAAAGATGGACCAGCTCTTTCGTTGTCTGTGGTTCATTTAGGCACTTGGAAGTTCATTTTGTCCAAAAGTTCTACAGCTTCTTCCTTTGAAGTGAGCAATGACTTTGAAGCGAGCAAGTTTTGGCTCTACGTTGAAAACCATCACCAGATTTCTTGCTTAGCTTAGCGTGAGATGTTTGAGCTACGTCTCCGATGGTTCGATATTATGATGTGATATTGTTTGCACAATGCAGCTGAAAAATGTCTATTTTGTAGATAGCATTTAATTGCAAATTGCTAACGTATGACAATTTGATGAAGCATAACTTACATATTATCACTAGTGCATGTGTTCTCTGCCAACATCCTATATAGACTATAAAACCCCTCTTCTTTGAGTGTCCTTTTATATCATGTTTATAGGAACTATGTCGATCGAAGCTTGGATTACCGTCGGGCCTATTGGGACTCTTATGGATGAAGTGTTGCTTATTTGAAACCGCTTCAGAAATAGAGTAAAAATTGTCGGTATTGTTCATCTTGTTATATGTTCGTTGGTTTGGCACTCATGGCACGAAAGACGTCGGAGGGTATTTAATAATATTGATAAATACAAAGTTTTAATATTTCGATATATCTACGAATACATTCGTATGATTACTGCTTCTTTCAAATGGAAGGGAGGGAGGTATATCTTCTGTATTGCTTTAGAAAACTGGTCTTAATGTGTATATGAGATTTTTGCATGTTCTCACGGTCTATATCTGTTTAACTCTAGGATTGACTAGTTGGGGATGACGCCACATGGGTATTATCTCCTCTCTACATCCAATAATAGGAAGGAATACTATAGTACCCACACCATAGTACCCTTGAAGTGTACTGAAATTTATTTTCGAGTTAATGAATCATACTTATTACTTTTCAAATTTTCAAAAGAAATTATGTAAGTAACATGACTATAGGTATTCATAAAAAACTATCCATCATTTCATACTACGAAACTGTCTAGTAACAAATATGTGCTAATATTCATTGTCTTTAACAATGTCTACATGTCTGCAAGTCGTATGTGGTTGTTTGTTCCATATATTTTGTTCTTCCAGTTACCTATCGTCCATAACATTCTAGGCGTTATATGATATTCTATTTGTTCAAGCATAAGATTTTATTTGTTAATTTATAATTTGGATGACATGATATGTTACTATCAGTTGTCTTATATTTTTGATATTATCAATAATTTTTAGTAGAGACATTTTAATATTAGATGAGAAATTTGGTTTTTTTAACAACTTTCTAGTTTTTATTTCAAAGCTAATATACATGCAATCACAAGTAACTACTTGGTTTTGTTCTATATAGGATAAGATTTCTTTTTTTTTTGGGGGGGGGGGGGAGCAAGGCAGTATGGTCCCTGGTTCGGCTTCGCATGCAGAGCCTACACTCGGAACTAGTCGGGTCTTGAACCTAATGTGCTTAGGAAGGCACCACAACACTTTAACTATCTGCAACAACCCCATCCACCCAAACGCCATCCACCCAGTACATACATCTATTATACAATTGACCTTTTTTGAATCTTTGTCACACGTTGAAGCTTTGTCCCAGTCATATTTTGTGTTGCTGACTGTGACACTGACTAGGATAATGGACGTGTTTATATTTTAGAGGGAAGAGTTTGAATTGTATTTGGGGGACTTTACATTTTGAGACAACCTCCCCTTTATAAAATTTGAATGTGGCAAACGATTGGCCATGGTGATGCCACATCAACCCCGTGGGGCCTTGTGGGGGCTAGGTGGGGTTCTGGGCTTGGGTTTGGGGTGAGTGTTTACCTTTTTGATGATTTTTTTTGTGTGTTTTTAGTCCCTGCTTTAACTCCTTTTGCCCCCGACCCTCCTCTCACACACCCACGCTTTTTACGCTTTGGCGACTTGCTTCTCTTCGCTTTTGCACCAGGGCGACGACTGTCTCCGTGCCCTCCGGGCACGGGCAATTTCTAGTGCATACATATAACATGTTTATATAACTTGAATATTTTCAGTAAATAGGTAAACTATTTACTCTTGATATTGTAAGGTTATTTCTTGTTAATGTTTGTAAGTACAAAGTAGTATGAACGCAGTTCAGGTATTGGTATCAATCCTTTAAAAAAACTTCGGTTTCGAAAATTTTCCTCAGTTTTGTTGGTTTCGGTTCAAGTTTTGATCTTGGTTTTACATAGTCTTATGTATATATTTGGTTTTATATACGTGCGTTACGGTCAAATTGTGTGGATCTTAATGTAAAAGATAAAATGTTTTGTTTTTTTTTTTTTTTGGGGGGGGGGGGGAGGTGTTAAGTTATAGAGGACCAAAATAAATGAGCCTAACTAGTCAACTTGATCCAATTTGAGGGCCCAGATACCAGTCTACTTGAAGATGGCTAAAGTTAATCGACTTTTGGGTTCGAGCTTGAAAATCCAAACTTCTAATCCTTCTACTACTTAATAAATAACCCAATTGAATGGGTCTGGGTTTAACGAGGCAAAGCATGTATTATAGCATATAGCCCAATAAGAACCCCAGCCCAGTGAATATAGCTGCATTTTGGATTTCTCACCACTCCATCATGAAGTGTGAGCTCGATTTCGATCGATGGCGGTTGATGAAGCAGCAAAGCCGGATGTCAGTTCTCTCTCTCTCTCTCATTTATTTTTAGTTCCAGCTGGCTGATTTTAAGTCGAAGCTGGATCTGAAGGTCAACTGCAAAAGGCTACTTTTTTCTTTTTTCCTTTTGAATTTCAACATGATTTTGAATGATAATTATATCATGTGAATATTTTTCAATTTTCGTTAATTTTTTTGCAGTGTCTTGTGGATTTTTTCAATTTTTGTGAATTTGATCATTATCTTGCCAAAACCAACCGATACCAAGTTTTGCTTCGGCCCCCTACAAAACCGAGACGAAATAGCTGAAACGAAGTAGTACAAAGTAGTTTTGGCTGAAACATTAGATCTAAACAATTCATTAATAATTGCATTGGGGTGGCAAAATGAACTCGACTCGACCCAACCCCAATTTGGCCCCCTTAACCGGGTATGGGTAGGGGACAATCAAGGTCGGATATTTTCTGGATTGACCTGACCGACCTAGTTAAAATCCAGGTACGGGTTTGACCCGTCAACTCGGATTGATCCGAATTCCACCCAGTTTACTCTCTATATAAAAATTTATACAATACATTCAATACACAATCGCAAGGGGACTTGTTATACGGTTTGAATTGTAGTCCTTGTCTTTAAGAGGTCCTGGATTCAATTCTCCTTACATATAACTTTTTAGTTAATTTTATTATTTTCGTTAATAAATGGTAAAGTTAATTATACGTCACTGCTGTCATCAGTGAGGTTTAAGCGACGAGCTGCTGTCAATTATGCAGTACTTAATAAATTGTCGGTGGAAATAGCCGGACATCCAAAAATGAGCATTTGCGTGTAATTCAAATCTTAATTCTAAATGAGATTAAACATTTAAATGCTCAGTTTTGTATCAAGAGCTTTCTAGCTCAATTGGTTTGTTAATGGGGTGGAATATGGTTGGTCGCGAGATCTAGGCTTGATTTCACAGTTTAAGTGAAAGAGTATTAAACCAAAAATTTTAAATAAATCCGGATTAACTCGAACCCAACCCGGGTAAATTCCAGGTCAGCCGAATCCGACCCGAATTCAATCAGGGTCAAGTTAGGGTTTACCCATATCCGGGTCGGGTCAAATCTGACCCGACACGAACCCGACATGACCCGACACGACCCGTTTGTCACCCCTAAATTGCATGAGTCCACATGGTCCCTATCAAGATGATTGTATTATATGATCTTATTAATGACATTAAATTGTGTGCTTAGCTAGGATATGGAACTTGCAAGATTTAATGCCATATCTGCTCAGTGACATTCTCTTGCTCATTTCATTATTTGGCAGTGACCAGCTTTCATTTCATGTCTTGCCACTTTTAGCTATAATTCATCCTGATATGTTTGAAAAACATCCAAATGCCAACATCTTTCCATATATCTAATCTGTACTTTTTCGGCTTTTAGTTGAATCAAGTCTTAGACTCTCTTTTGTGAATTCATACTCCGAAGCATTCCATGGGTGTCTACCGTGCACTGTTGCATTCCACTATCAATTTCACGTACATGGTGGAATCAATGCTTCACCATCCTGTTGCTGCATATTTCATTGAACAAGTAGTTCTTTTCATTAAATCATATGATTATGTTTTTGCAGTCGGTCCTTATTTACAGGTAATGCTTTGCTACAAGCTTATAACAATCATTCTTACAAAACTAGTCTTGATTTGTCATTACCTTAGGTACTTTGGTTGCTAGTAAAGGATGAACTCTGGTTGTTTTGAAGGACCAAATGTGTTGTCTATTCCCATTCCTGGCTTGTGTAGGATGTTTCTTTATATTGAGACTTCTCCCTGAGCAAAAAGCTTGTCTTATTGTGATTGGAGTTTTTTTCCCAACACGAGGAACATCTTTCTTTTAGTCACATTCCGTGATACTCTTTACTATTCTTTCTGATGATTGACATGTCCGTCTCTCTTTGTTGTGCTAGCACACACACGTCACACACTATTGTGTTGTGTTGTCTCTGATTTGTTCCTCACGCAAGAACCCATTAAATAAGGAATGAACTTAGATGAAAGCCATTTGGATTTGGCTTTGTTTGTTTGTCTTTTACCCGGCTAACCAAGTGTAAAATCCTCTTTATTTCGGCTAAGACCAAGAAAAACGGCTAAAAATCAAATGAAGGAATTCACACATAATTGTCATGATGTCAGCTAAAGATCAATTAGCATGTGTGAACCCTTCACATATTTCGGCAAAAAACAAATTAATAAGATTAAGTACCTTTTAATGTCAGTCAAACTCTTGCTTAGCAAAGCAACTCACGGCTACACACAATTTCTGCTTTTTTATTGGCTAACGATAGGCCCCACCTATTTATGATGTTTATTTCAAACTTTAAAACCAATTATATCTTCCTCAACTCCGATTAGTGTGCTCTTGATACCGTTGGATTTGTCTCGTCGAGCTCTTCGAAATGATATCATATATGATATACTTTTGTTGAAGAAAATTAGTTGATGTCCATTTGCAAGAAATCCCATTTTATATTTCCAGAGTGAGCATGGGGAGAAAGTGAGAGAATTTGCTTTGCTTTTATATAGGGGGAGTTTGTTCAAAAGTGATTTGGGGAGTATGATATCTTATTTTACCGACTTGTTATCTGTTTGTTTTGTGACTACATAAGTGTGTTTGTTATAGGAGGGTGAGTATGAGAATCTTTTGCATATGTGTGTAGCATTTTGCATGCTTGTACAAAGTATTTTGCCTTTATGCATTCTTGCACAAATTCTATTTTTTTTGGTTTGTTCTCAGTAAAAAGGGGAGATTGTTGAGTATAACATTCGATGAGCTCTTGTTTGTAAACAAACACTGCTGAACTTTTTGATATGTTTGCTCTGTATTGTGTATTATCATATGTCATGATAGTGTTGTCCGTGACAAAATGAATTGTAAATGTGTTTTTATGCAAGTGGACATGGACATGATCATCAAAAGGGATTTTCATACAAAAGGAAAAGGAAATTTAAAATGAGTTTTCTTGCAAAGGGTCATCAACTGGTTTTTTTAACAAAAGTATGTCATATGAGATATCATTTCGAAGAGCTTGATGAGACGAATCCAACGGTATCTAATCGGATTTCAGGAGGAGATAATTGGTTTAAAAGTTTGAGATAAACATCATAAATAGATGTGGCATATTGTTAGACAATGGAAAAGAGGAAATTGTGTGAAACCGTGAATTGCTTTGTTAAGCAAGAGTTTGGCCGACATTAAAGGGTGCCGAATCTTCATTAATTTGTTCTTTGCCAAAATATGTGACACTTATGTGTGAATTTTGGTTTTTAGCCATTTTTTCTTGGTCTTAGCCAAAATAAAGAGGATCTCACACTTGATTAGCCGGCCAATGACAACCAAACAAATCCAAATCGAAATGGCTTTCATCTAACTTCATGCCATATTTAAAGGGTTCTTGCATGCGGAACAAATCAGAGACAAAACAACACAAGTTCATCCAAGAGAAAAGGAGTAAAAAAGAGAAGAAAGACGGGTGCCAGGAGATAATTCAAGGAGAAGCCGTCTCAAGCTCAATGTCAGCCACTACGTATAAATACAGCGGAGGATACACTGAGAAATTCTAAACTCTTACATATTTAGCAATTTCTATTTTGTGTTGATATTGTAATAAATTGTGAAACATTATTTTGAGGAGGTTGAGTCACGTGTTGTGATTTAGTGATTCTTGATTCACGGGGTGTGAATTAAGCAAGATTACTAGATTAGGTTAGATCAATCTTTCTTTAGCGATTGTAGCTATGTGTTAGTTTACAAATGTTGTAAGCGGTTGATTGATTGATTTAATTAGTGATCTTGGGGCGGGGGCAAGACGTGGGCTTTTTATAAGCTCAACCTGGGTAAATCTGTGTCTATCTGTGCCTGACTATTATTTCTGCACTATATATTTGCAACTGATGTTGTCACACACAATTTAATTGCTACGGTAAATCGAAAAATTTCCGTGGTAAAAATTATTTATCTGAAATTTTAATTAGCCTATTCATCCCTCTCTAGGCTTATTTCGATCCTACACACAAGTATAATGTTTTTTTTCCTGAATCCTTGTGCAAAAAAGTTATCATGTGTCACAGTTCATCTGTAGTGTCTCATAGAATTTAAGGCACAATTAATCATAGTATTTTCCTGTTCAAGTTCATTATTGTCGGCTGCAGTACTAATGTTTATTAGATTGTTTGAAATATATAAAACTGGAAAGTGATGTAAGGAACTTGCTTTTACGATATTTCTTTCCTTTGTATGTTCCATGTAAATACATTATTACTATAAATTCTGCACTCTTGTTGAAATATTACTCACTATTTTTTATTGTGACCATTTATGACGTTATGCATTGTACTCTTTTCAATTGGTACATGTTTGCATGACATTTGATTATTCCAAAGTGGTAATATTCCTGACTTCTCTCCATGCTTCTTCTGAACGATAGAATTTATTTGGAGTTTTCTTAAAATGTGTTAAAGTTTATTGGGGGGTTTCACATTTTTGGCCTTAAAAAACAGTACAGTTTCTCAGTAGGAGCCAGCGTGCAGTGTGATGTTTGAACGAAAGAATGTAGTGATTAAGCCACCAAGTTTGCTACAAGCTTATAACAATTCATGCAGTTAATGTTTTTTCGTGCTATGGATTTGGTTTACCTGTATTGGGGGGCTAAAACATTTAATTTCATGTTCAAGATTTGTGATGTTTAGCATTAGTTTTCATGGTTGCCTCCTGCTTGATCATGTAACTATTGCTGTTTGATGTTTGTCATGCCTTAAGAGAGCTGTGTTATTTGATTGATAGGATTCTTCTTGAGCTCGATGGGTGTACGGTTGTTTTGAAGGTTCGCTGCATGAACTGCGTTAATTTTCAGTGGTCAGAATATTTTCCTAACTTTTCCGCCTGCACCTCTTTAATTATCAACATTGTGTTATGGAACACTTTTGAGCTATAATTGCTGCAAATATTATAGTTCATGGATTAGTGACGCATAGGTCGTGGCATTGGAGGTGTTAGCGGAATTTATCCATGGTTATATTCTGTGTGCTTGTGCCGGGTCTTGTGATATTCAGTGTATGGGTTTTGTACGGGACTAATGCTACGGGTGATGAAGAGGTGTCCGTTCTGTGACGAAATTGTCTCAATTTTAAAATTCTAGTCCACTATTTGGGATTCTGAGTCAACTGGAGCAAACTGTTCTGCTGTGGGCGTCTCGGCGAGACTAGGACCTGAATTTAGATCATTGTCCTGACAGGAGAGAGGTTAAATATAATGTGTCGTTTGGCATGATTTCTTGGTCATTATGACTTGGTGACATTAGGGATGAGCAATGGTCGGTTCGGTTTGGGTTTTGACAAGAATGTCAAAATGGGCAAACTGACCGAACCAACCGGAAAAACTCAACCTAACGGTTTGGTTTGGAATGTTTGGCAATTAATGTTTAAGTATTACTTTTTGGTTTGGGGTGTTTGGCAATTATTGTTTCAAGTATTAGTTTTTGGTTTATGCATTAGATTTAGTCGTTCAATGAAATCTAGTTAATTAGTAGTGCTTTGGAATTCTAGGAAGATTCGGGTTGGGTTTGGTTTGCCGAGCTGAAATCAAACCGAACCGGAGTGTACTATTCAAAAAATCTAATTCGAAATTGTGTACTGTTCAAAAAATCGATTTTTCGAACCCAAAAGACGGACCGAATTAGACTGAAATGCTTGGTTCGGTTTGGTTTTTCGTTTGGCTTGGTTTATTTTAACGTTTGTTGCTTTTCCCCTACATAGTCTGGTAAATAACTAAATTCCAAACATTTCGCCTCAAATTCCATGCATCTCAAAATAAGACGTTGACGCAAAGTAATGCACCAGTCTTGGTAAATAACTAAATTCCAAACATTTCGCCTCAAATTCCATGCATCTCAAAATAAGACGTTGACGCAAAGGAATGCACCAGTCTTAATTGAAGCAAATTTTGTACAGTATTACTTAATTAGAACGGGATTGGAGGGTGGTCTAGGTGTCGGTGATACAGGCATTTGTTAGGATCGTCCTTTCGATCCACCTCGTTGAGTCTTTCTTTTTGGTTTTGGGAGGGTTCAATATCCTTTTATAGCCCTATTGTGAACAGTGACCTCACTTTGCCTGGCCTGAAGGAGTATTGCATCTCGGGACTACCACGAGGCTTAGTCATCCTTGGTTTTAGAAAAAAGAGATGGGGGGTAAGATATTTCTTTCAGAGATCCAAAATTTGACAAGTGCTTTTTTTAGTTAAGAATAAATTGCAACTTACAATTGAAATCCCTAAGACTAACCCCTCACAATTGACAATTATGGAGCCTTGCGGCTTACATTTCATTAAAATTAAGAGTTTTTTCTCATATTAGTCCCTTAAATTATGCGTAATTTGATATTAGTCCCTTAATTCTTCGTATTTTGAGTTTAATCCCTCAAATCTTAAGCCGTTAACCTAAATAGTCCACTCATCCTATTTTCTGTTAAATAGTTAGATTAAGTAACGATTAATTAATAATTAGTGTTAATTAACTATAAATTAAGCCCTAATGAGAGGAGGCGGAGGAGCCCCCGGCCCTGCCCCGCCCGCCCCCGCTCCCCCCTCCCCCTTCATCCACATCCTCTCCCTCATCCCCCTTCATCCCCGTCGTCGCTTCCCCCCCCCCCCCCACCTTCCCCTTCATCCCCCACCTCTCCCTCCCTCCTCCCCCTCCATCTCCCACCTCCTCCTCCCCCTCATTCATGCCGCCGATCCCCCCTCCTCCCCGTCGATCTCCCCTCCTTCCCGCCGATCTCACCTGCCTCCTTGTCCTTCATCCCCATCCTCCCCACAGTCGCTCTCCCCCTCCTTCCCGTTCTTCTCCCTCCCTCCCCACCACCCCCTGGGACACTGGGAGAGCTCTTCCCAGCCGCCTCATCCCCCTCATCCCTCTCATCCCCGCTGCCCATCCCTCCTCCCCATAACCCTCCCTCCCCCGTCGATCTCCCCCTCGTCCCCACTGCCGACCCCTCCCCCATCATCCCCTCTCCACACCGCCGCCGCCCCTCCTCCTTCCCTTCATCACCGTCGTTGCCGCTGCGAACAAGCCGACACGTCAGCACTAACAACCACGTCAGTATTAACGGATTTTTTAACAGAAAATTAGAGTGTGGGCTATGTTGGTTATAGTTAATGATTTGAGGGATTAACTCAAAATTCGAAGATTTAAGTGACTAATATCAAATTATGCAAGATTTAAGGGACTAATATGAGAAAACCCCTAAAATTAATTAATTAATTAATAACGAACAATCAAATCTAATCCTCCGTGCTGAATTTGTACGTAAAATTTTGCTTACAATAGGGTATTTCTACCCTTTCTTTTGTTTAAGTGTTGATTGTTTATAGGATTTAATGTAGAAAAGGTGGCACGTACTCCAATGGATCAGGTGTTAAGACACAAAAAAGGTGGGAAGTACAAGCCTCCACATGGGCTTGTACTCGCTATGTCCCACTTTTTTATGTCTTGCACCTGATCCATTGGATCAGGTGCCACCTGCTCTACATTAATCCCTTGTTTATAATGGGAGTGTTATGAACGAGAAACAGATTTGGAGAAGGGTTGAGGCTAGGAAACCCCTAGCCTCCTTTATATAGTATTCATAATGGGTACTCATGTGGGTGGATACCCAATAGGCCCAATGGGTCCTATTCATAACACTTCCCCTTATCCAACCAACGTGGTATACTCGACTTATGAATACTGAATGATTCATTAGTACTACTGAGTATCTTAAGGGGTGGATACTTCTGGATCCAAGTTAAGGGTAACTGCCTCGTTAAAAACCCTTAGCTATGGAAAACCCTGTGGGAAAAACCAATAGCGAAGGGAAAAGAGTACAGCACTCCATAACTTCCCCTGATTTGGGGATGTGTCGAGGGGTGGATACTTCTGGATCCAGAGTCAATGTGGTTGCCTCATTAAAACCTTGACTATGGAAAACCCTGTGGGAAAAACCACTAGCCAAGGAAAAAGAGTACAACTCTACAGTTGACTCCCCCTAATCTGATCAAGCTTCAGGCTTGCAGATCTCCTATATATCTATACATTTATCTCCTATGTGTCTATACATCCATCTCATCTGCAACATTCCGAAAGCAAAAGTAAAGTACAAGCATCACTCATCTATACAAGTTTCACTGATATAAGGCAGAAGCTGAAACTGGAGGAGCGCTACGAACTTGGTAGACAGCTCCACGTCTCAATCGTCAATATCTGCAAAGGTACTTCAGGACCTGGCTTTGTATGTTCTTGAACTGCTCCCTGGGTGATGAGCTTCTCGGGATGGTAGAAGGATGTAGACTTGGAAGGATTCTGTGTAGATCTTTAGGAGGTGGACGTCCCTTTTATGCCATTCATCGCGATGATCTGTAACCTGCATATGCAAATACATTTAACATAGAGGATTTTTCCTCGACCCTTAGAGATAGCGCAGAAGCTACATATCTCTGGTCCAGTGGTGCGCTGGGGGCACTGCACTGTACCTGGCTAATAGCTATACTGCTAACGCTCAAAAGAGACGCATGCAGTTTGCCAGGTAAAAGAGTGTTTCAAAGACACTTAAGGTACTTCTGGACCATATATATTCTTCCCCTCTTCCAGCTAACGGAAAGGGGTCTGTTAATGTATATCCATACAACCAAATAGGTGTATTTGGTGGAGAATGAAATTAATGTTTCTTCATCAATCATCATTGAATGAAGTTTACATCTTCGGGATGATTAATTAACGTCATCTTCAGGATGATAGTTCATTTCCAGGATGATAGTTCATCTTCAGGATGATTAATGTTCTGTAAGCCTAGAATTTATGCCTAGCTAGGGCTTTTCATATCATATCATATCTGATAGATAGGCTTTAACAGATATTTCGGTAATTTCTCTTCAGGAGATCCGATAATATATTGAGTTATTAAAATAATCTCAATTCTTTTAATTTGCTCTCTTAAGAACAATACTATTTTTAAGAGGTGCAAACAACAACCTTTTAGTATGAGTCCTTTAAGGATCTTTGTCTAGGTTGTCTTTCCTTTAATCATATTTTTAATATGTGTCCCAAAAAGAAAGGAAAGTAAAGAAAAAATTTGTACATGCAGTTGAAGAAATTTTTTATATCGGTGATGTTGTCACATCCAATAGCAACATCAACCCAAAAATTCCCTCTTTTGCCATTCGTTGGGTTACGCCTTGACATAAACCTGTCGATGCATCAGATTCATCTTGTAAGTGAGTTCAGCTCATCTTACTTGATTACTTCCTGGTTTGAGCGATTTATACCTCTAAAAACTATAGCAAATTAAAATGCTTATAGCTAACGATTTTATTTTAATTCTCCTTCAATACTCAGTTATCCCACAGGATTTGATATCATTTTTGATACCAGGACTTCAGGTCCAACACCTCATATTTCATAAGTGAGTCCAGCTCACCTTATTATTGCCTCATTCCACATTATTATAATTTGGCCAAATCTCTATCTTTGCTTCAGGCAAAGCAGAGTTGTGGAAACGATATTTTATATTTAACTGGCAAAATGAAATATGAGAGAAGTTGTCGACAAAAGGTGTTCTTTCTTGTCCAAAACTCACCCCGTACGTACTATAATCATTTGATTTCTCCCAGAGGAGTCTCCTTCACGACACGTTAAAGAAGTGAAGGTTCTGGGACGGGTAAAGAATATGGACAGATCCAGAATTGGTCCTTAGCAACCAAGTTGCAATAAGGTTCTGGATTTGAGCTCACTTTCCTGTGGTGGTATTGTTTTTTCGGTCTCCAGGAGTAGATCTCTCTTTTTGGAGCCTAGTGGTATGTCCTCTCATCCATTGAGGATATCCACTTCTGCTACTGGTGGATTGCATCCAATATATGTGGTATGTCAATCCTAGCTGGATTTTTAGTAGCAGGGATGTGAAAGTTTTGACAATATCTATATTGTCAGTAACTATGTCTGATAACTGTTTTAACAGTTTCATAAGTGTGGATCTTCAGGATCTCATCAAATCTTTAAAATAGGATCATCGATGCACGTCTTAGGAGAAGTGAATTTAAATGCTTCCCCTGTTCAGAGTGCTCAGACTCTATTTATCTGGGATATTTACTACCGATAAATAGTTCTGTATTTTGATGGTTTATATTGGTGATATGGGGGTGTCTACTCATCATGGCACAATCTATAAGATGTGCTCTAAACGCTTCCCCCGTCAGGGGTTTTCCGAAACTGTTTATATGAGGTGATCAGACTCATATAAATAGTTTCTAAGGAGGCGTTTTGATGGTTTGCAATGTAATTGCATGTTCCCATGTGGTCACCTACAACTGGATTTTTAATGGATAAGGAATCCATTTAAATCATTTTAATGATTTATATTACCCATACTTGGGTGTGAACACAAGCTTCAGGGTGTTCGTTTATTTTTCCAGTTGTAAAACATTTAAATTTCCCAGTGTTATCCAAAGTTACCACCCTTTAATAAAAGAATGTGGTTGGATAATGACCATTTATTTAGAGGATATATTGATGAGTACACCAAAGGTACATCATCAGTCCGGTTAAGGGAGTGGACGAAGCCTATTTATATCCCTTAAATACTCTCAAGAGATCTAAAGGTCTTCATTATCTTTAATGATGATAGTATATCATCTTAAATTCATTTGAGGAAGTGGGGAGAGTCAAGGTCCATGTGAATGGAGATGATCTCATTTTCATTTTTCCTTTTTGAATAGGACAATGAAAGTTTCACCCTTTTTGAAGAATCTTCGGGTTCGTCTGGTTGATGATGTCTTGCATCATCACTCCAGGGTGATATCGATCCAAAGTTGATCGATTCTGGACACTTCTGGTGTTCCAAAATAATTCCTCTTTTGAATTTATGTGGCACTTTTGAAAAGTCCATTAAAATGCTCAAGTTAATTTTGTCCGATAATAGTTGAACTGTGTTCAAACTGTGAAGGATTACATCTTCACTTTGACTATTGTGCGGATCATTTTGGGACAAAGCTTCAGACTTCATTTATTTCTTGAGTCATTAGGGATTTCGTTTTGACGAATATCCTTTTTGAAACTGTATAAGTTTCAGAGAGTATAAGTCATCCTCATTTTATTTTTTGGGTATTCAAGATAGCAAAGCATACGGAGTAAAATAAAATGTATTAAAACTACAAGAGAATAATACTGATGATAAGTCAACAAGTGACATAGTGTGATGTGTGCTCTTGAAAACATACAACAATAATTATGCTCATTTAAGACTTATGTTATGACAATAGATTTGATTTCAAAATTTATTTGTCCTCGGGGAGTAGCAAAATATACATAAGGTCAATTAGACTTTCGTCGTTTTGACTAGATATGTATGTATTTTTATATGGCATAAGTTAATGCACATTCATGTTTGCAAAAACATTATGGCTCTTATCAGAACTTCTGGTCTGATTTTGGCTTGCCATTGCTTACTCCATGTCGAGGTATATCGTATCTTCTCTTTCCCATTTAATCCAAGACTTCCCCTGTTTTGAGTTTTCCTTTTTTATTTCAGGTCATGTTTGATCCTGAACTTCCCCTGGTTTCAATATTCCTTATTTATAAAGGACAATGAAAGTTAGTCTTGCTAAGGAGACATAAGCAGGGGTTTGAGCAAATTATTTATACTTCCACTTTTCTAATTAATAAGAGACTTTTAAAAAGTCTATTTGAATGCTCGAGTATAGCTTCAGGCCATTTACTTGAGTCGTTCAAATTTTATGTGGATAGTTTACCATGCTCAGAGGGGAACAAATACGTGGGTGCGTAATATATTTCTCACTTATTCATTAAGTCACGACTTCAGGCGTGTGCTTATATTCAAGGCTAGAAAAAAAATCTTTCCTTGTAAAAATAAATGAGAGTACTCTTTTAAAGAGTTTAGCGGTATTATGGAAAACTTTTGGTGTCCATATTGGATTATATAGATCATGGATCTTATATATCTGTTTACCGCAAAGTGTGCATCTTTTATAAAGATAGCAATTATAATTTTCGCATAAACCATCGTATTTATTTAGGGAGAGAGAGTGTTGACTTTTGATTTGATTTTGAACTTCAGGTTCATTTTGTCAAAGTGGATATTTAAACTTTTTGAAATAATTATTGTCTTATTGTCATAAACATCGTCATATCATGAGCCCATATAATGTAAAGTTTGAAAACTAAAGATTATGTTCATTTGAATGAAACAAGTATGATGTACACATGCTATTTATATGCTGCAGGCATTTTTAAAGAAAACTTATCGCATGTATATAGTCTAGCAATAGGCGTTGAACTATATTAAAGTGATTTTAGCATGCTTTTTTCTTTTTTCTTTTCAGATAATGTGAATAATTAATTACTAAAAATTAACAATCACGCATGCTGTTTGATGGTTTTCATTGTGACATTAAAACATGGTATTAAAGCTAATTAATCAACCACGCAGTTTAATGCAAAAACAATGAAAAACAGAAATAATGACCTTAGGCTATGGGGATCAGCCAGCCGACACCGAAAAATAAATAAAAAGTCCAGTCCGAGGTTACATCAAAAATAAAAAGCATGAAAATAAATTACAACTCGGGAACTTCAGAGAGAAGCCCCTATCTTCGTTGAGCGAAACGCCTTCAGCTTCTTTTTGGTGTCCTTCGGTCTTCTTTTTACATTTTCATCCTCACATACAAAGTTTCTCTCAAAAGAAAAGAAAAATTGCGGGAATTTAAAACGGTGTCGGAAACCTGGCTGATCCCTAAAAACATAGCCTAATATTTGCACATCCACGCAGATAATATTTTTGCAACATACAACCACGCAGATAATCGAAACACAGGCATTTAAAATAATTTAAAATTGTGTGTCGTGCAAAAAACATTTTTTTTTTTTGAAAAACTTTTTGCCTTTTTGATCCATAATATAATGTTTTATTTTACCGCTTTCAACCCTTTTAAAAATTTCTTTTAACTATTTTGGGCTTTTTAGGGCCAAAAATAAATAAAATAATTTCTGTGGATGGGCTAATTTTCTGGCCTTTTGGGCCATGAAAACAACCCATTAGGGTTAATATTGGGCCTCCCCCGAAAAATAGCCCGTTAGGGTTAGGGTTTCTGGAAACCCTAGGGGGGGCCCGCGGCGTGTCGCCGCGACGGCTGGCCGCGTAGGGCGCGGCCGTCGTGGCGGCGACAGGCCGCGGCGGCGGGCCGGGGCCTGCAGGCCGCGGCCGCCGCGGCTTCAGGCCGCGGCAACTGGCCGCGGCTTCAGGCCGCGGCAACTGGTCGCGGCCTGAGGCCGCGGCACAGGGCCGCGGCTTCAGGCCGCGGCAGTTGGCCGCGGCCTGAGGCCGCGGCCGCCGCGGCTTCAGGCCGCGGCGCTTGGTCGCGGCCTGCAGACCGCGGCGACTGGCCGCGGCCTGAGGCCGCGGCACAGTGCCGCGGCTTCAGGCCGCGGCGGCAGTCCGCGGCCTGGGGCCGCGGCGATTGTTCTCCGACGGCGGCGCAAAGAGCGCGCCGCCGTTCCGCCCTACGGGCGTGCGGATTTTTATTTTTGGATCAAAGGCGGGGGAGGTAAAAAATCGGATTTTTCAACAAATTTGATCGTTAAAAAACAAGTTTTTATTGTTTTAAACATGTAGATCTTATTAAAAATGTTGAATATAACCGTGTTTGTGAACTTTTTGATCCTAAAACATGCAGATCTAATGAGAAAAGCAAGTTTAGATCTAAAAGTTTGGATTTTTACCTCTAGATTCGACGAGGAATCTAGGCGACGGTTGGTGAAGGATGCCCTTTTCGCTCCCCGTTGAGAAGATTACGATCTTCTTTTTCTGAGCGATTTGTGGATCTCCTTTCCCGCGAGCCGCCGTCTCCTCCAACGAGCGTGATCGTGCTGATAACGTGTTATGAACGAGAAACAGATTTGGAGAAGGGTTGAGGCTAGGAAACCCCTAGCCTCCTTTATATAGTATTCATAATGGGTACTCATGTGGGTTGATACCCAATAGGCCCAATGGGTCCTATTCATAACAGGGAGATATTTTTATTGTTTTTGCATTGTGCTTTTGTGTGTTCATTGCATCAGTTTTATTAGTTATTAACCAAATTGTTTCACGTTTTATCTCATTTTGATGTTTGATTTTTGGGGGGACCTACGCTATGGCCTGTATGATGGCCGGATTCTATGATTAATAAGGGGGCTAAATTTGCCAAATTTGCCATATAGTCTGGTGCTTTTGGCTAAAGCATCCTAACCTTCAATTTTGTTTGCATAAATCTATCAAAAACATAAAAATGTAGTGTAGTGTTTTCTATGGGAGACCGCGGACCTTATTTTATACAAAGGTAGGATATATTATTTGTAACAGGATAAACTATTCATATTAAGATAGACTATTTATGACACCCCCCTTATCCTGCTATTAGTGTTAGCTTATACTCATGAATACTTTGGGATTCTGATTATTTTGTGAGTATCAGTAGGAGTGAATAATTCGGTATCTAGAGTTAATAAGATTGGCCTCGTTAAAACCTTTGACTATGGAAATTCCAGTGGGAAAAACCATAGCTAAGGAAATAGAGTACATTTCTCTTTTAATTCCATTTGATCTGTACTAGCTCTAGTGTTGCAGATCTCTTAGGCATACCCTTCTAATCTTTGGTATAAATTTTCGAAAAGTGGATGTGGGAAGAAAATTTAGTGAACATATCAGCCAAATTTTCATTAGATTGCACTTGTTTCACGTCGATCTCGCCATTCTTTTGCAGCTTGTGTGTCCAGAAGAACTTTGGACTGATGTGCTTTGTCATGTTGCCTTTGGTGTAACCTCCTCGTAACTAGGCTATACACGCGGCATTGTCTTCAAACATGGTGTTTAATAGGCTGCATTGTCTTCAAACATGGTGGTTAATTCAATGTCACCAGTCTTCAATCCGGTAGTCACCTGAATGCGATGCATACATGAGTGTAACCAAACACAATATCTGCTTGCTTCATGGATGGCGAGAATTTCTGAATGATTGGATGAGGTCGTTGTCATAGTTTGCTTTACAGATCTCCAGGAGATGGCTGTCTCATTGTAGGTAAACACATACCCAGTTTGTGACTTCTTATTATCGGGGTCGGACCTGTAACCTGCATCAGCATAGCCAATAAGCATGAAGGATGATCCTTTTTTATAATATAAGTTCAAATCTATCGACCTTGGAGGTAGCGCAGAAGATGCTTAACTCCGGTCCAGTGGCGCTTTGTAGGCGTCGCATTGTATCTGGCTAGTAGATTTACTGCAAATGCTATATCGAGAGGCGTGCAGTTAGCCAAATAAAGAAGTGCTCTAATTGCACTTAGATAAGGTACTTCAGAACCTAGAATATCGTCTCCCTCTTCCGGCAGATGGAAGGGGTATTTATGTACATCCAATGAACATACTACTATATGTATACTCAGTGGATGTCATTGATCCATATGAATTTTCGTAATAATTTCTTGGTATATGTGGTTTGATGTAATATGATACCATCTTTCAGATGTTTAATCTGTAAACCAAGACAAAATTTTGTTTTGTCTAGGTCTTTCTTTTCGAATTCTTTTGTCAGTCTTTCAGATATCTCAGTTATCTCTTTAGGGGACCTAATGAGGTTTAAGTCGTCTATGTAGACTGCAATGATTACAAATCTCGTTCCATTTGTTTTTATAAAGATGCAAGGGCAGACTTCATTATTGTGGAATCTTTGTTGTACAAGGAATTCATTAAGTCTGTTATACTACATTATTCCAGATTGTTTAAGACCATATAATGATCTTTGTTGCTTAACAGATTAGACGTCCCGAGGTTTATCTTTGAAAGTTTTAGGCAATTGAAAGCCATCAGGAAGTTTCATATAAATTTATTTATCAAGTTTCCATATAGATATGCGGTTACAACATCCATTACCTGCATATCTAATCCTTCCTTTGGTGTTAAGCTAATTAAAATCGAAAAGTGATCACATCTATCATCGAGGAGTATGTTTCTTCATTGTCAATACACGGTCTTTGGAAAATCCCTGAGTTACAAGCCATGATGTGTAACGTACTAACTCATTCTTTGCATTTTTTTGACAAATACCCATTTATATCCCAAAGGTTTGACACCTTTTGGTGTTTGAACTACTAGTCCAAATATTTCGCGTTTTAAGCGAGTCTAGCTTTGCTTCTATTGCCACATTCCACTTTGACCAATCTCTACGTTTGCATTCAGCAACGAAGTGTGGATCGATATCATCATTGCTTTCAACAACGTGAACAATAATATAGAACATGAAGTTATCGTCGAAAATTGTGTTTTTCTGCCTAGTATCTCCCAAGTACGTACAAATTTTAATGGTATTTCAGTTTCTACCGGATTCACCACTTCTAGTTGTTTAGGGAGGGGAGAGTTTATGGATATGAGCTCATTTTTCTGTGGTGGTATTGTCTCAAAAACTCCAGAGGTTTTTGTCTTTCTTTAAATTTTATCCTTAGAGCCTGGTGGTCTGCCTCTTTTCAGTTGAGAAACAGCCACTTCTGATGCTGGTGGATTACATCTATTCTTGAGGATGTCAATGCGAACTGGAGTGTTAGCATTAGGGGTGCGTGATTTGACAACTTTCTTATTATCAGTAAATGGATCCGGTAACTGATGAACATTATTCTGAATGTGGAGGATCTTCAGAATCTCATCTTAACATTTCCTAGTTCTCGGATCATAATGGGATAATGTCTTTGTGTCTCACGAGATGGTTTGTGAAGCGTCAGGCTTTACTGATCTGAGCCTAGTTTGGGAAGTATCGTCTTATCAAATTCACAGTCTTCAAGACATGCCTTGAAAGTGTCCCCCGTTTGGGGTTCTGGGTATTTAACAATTGAGGATGATCAAATCATGCATGGATTCTTAGACGACATTGAGGACCCATTTTTGTCCTCTGTGGTGGTGCTATGTGGATGTAAACCGCACAACCAAAATCTTCAAATGAGAGATATTTGGCGGTGTTCCGTATGCAAGTTACATCGGAGAGTAACTCTGACTCCCAGAGTGTCTGAGTCTAATTAATGAAGCATCATGCAAGATTGCATATCCTGATGCAGTCACCAGCAATTGGGATTTCATTAATAGTGGGCGTGCAATCCATTGGAGTCTTTTTATAAGTGACTCAGCTAACCCATTTTGGGTGTAAACATGAGCTACATGATGTTTAACTTCTATCCCAGTTGCTAGGCAGTAATCTTGAAACGACTGGGAGGTGAATTTTCCAGCATTATTTAAACAAATTTTCTTAATTTGATTTTTGGAACATGTACACGTAATTTTATGATTTGTGCCAATTGCTTTGGAAAAGCTAATTTGCGGATAGATAGTATACACAAATATGACCAATTGGAGGATGCATATATTATTAGCATGAAGTACCGAAAAGGCCTAATAGGGTGGTGGATTGGTCCACATATATCTCATTGTATTTTTTCGAGAAAGCTTAGAGATTCATTATCAACTTTTAGTAGAGATGGTCTTGTAATAAATTTTCCCTTATAATAAGGGAGACACGGGAACTCACTCTTTTAAAGAATCTTGTCACGCCCCGCTTCCCTAAAATGGAGACGAGACGTGAGAAGGTCCGCTCAAGCGTGGAGCTGTGAAGCTGCACGCCTGATAAGCGTCAATTTAGTATAAGCAGGTCTCTGTAAACGCAAACGGAACAACAACAATAATAATAATAATATGAGACGGATACGCCTGATAAGCGTCAATTTAGTATAAGCAGGTCCCTGTAAACGCAAACGGAACAACAACAACAATAATAATAATATGAGACGTATATGAAATAACCAATCCCAAAGTTTGTCCACAAAATATTCAACATCACAGAAAAGCCACCAGGCTAACATGAAAAAGTCTAAGGCCCAGAACAAGGCCAAACAAAACACAAACATAACAGAGTATCAAACTAGGTGCCACGCACCGACAACTAAGCAGTCTAAACAAAGAAGCCAACTAAGGACTAACACTGATCCCCAGTGTCAACGAAGTCCTCGATCAACGCGGGTTCTGACTCAGCGTTGTTGAATATTGGACTCCACGGATTTGGTTTTGATGATGAGCAAACATAAATAATCCATGAACTAACAATTTGTGAGCGCAGTATTGGAGATCGTCGCCAAATTCACGAGAATAATCAAAGCGACATCTCAAGACTTCTCAAAGCTCGTATTCATGCCTAAAGCTTCGTTGAAGCTCTTGGACCGTTTTGGAAGTCATGAAGAATTGATCGAAGCCCTCGAAGACCGTTCATTAAGGTTTTATTTATAATCTTTTCGATTCGATCTATAGAATGTTAAGCCTTGAGTATATCTTATGGTTCTATCTTCATAACGCTCATATCGTAGCTCTAGGATCTTAGTTAAAGTCCATTCTAACTTCCTCGAAGCATCGCGCTTCGATTCGGACTTTTTCGTGCATGTTAGTTGGTACAAGAAGATGTACTGACTGACTAGATGGTGATCTAGTCGGTCAGAAAATCCTCTTGGACCGACTAGTGTGAGTTAATCTTTTCTTGTTCAGTACTGTTTACAGTTAGTCGGTCCACGTTGACTCACCGATCGACTAGTTTGTGAACTAGTCGGTCAGTGATGCTTCTTTGACCGACTAGTTGAGATTTACTGTTCATGCCAAATTTCTCCTAAGCTACTGTTTATCGTTAGTCGGTCTAAGAACGTTTGGTGACCGACTAGTTGATCATCTAGTCGGTCAACATTTGTTCTTGGACCGACTAAGTCAATTTGTATTCAGACTATTTGTTTTGCCTCTTAGTCGGTCTACGTTCTCTGACTGACCGACTAGTTGTGAAACTAGTCGGTCAGAATTTCTTCTTGGACCGACTAGATTTCTAGGTCTGAATTTCTCTCTCTTCTCAGTTCTTTACTTAGTCGGTCCATGTTCATTGTCTGACCGACTAGTTGATGAACTAGTCGGTCAGTGGTTGTTCTTTGACCGACTAGTTGCCTCAGATTTCTATCCGTTGGGAATTGACCTAAGTTGTTTTTATGGGACACTATAAATACGAACCTAGGTCATTTCTCTCTAGGTTAGAGCTGCCATTAAGAGATTCATTGAGATTGAAAGAGATAGCCATTCTCACTCATTTCCAAAGCTCTCTTCCTCACAAGAAATCCATTCTCTCACTTTCTAGATCTAGAATCCATCTTGAGAGAAGTTTGTTCTTGGTGAGCCCTTCAAGCTCTTGCTTGATTCAAGTCTCCAAATCACTCCTAGGCACCCATTGCTGGTCATTTCTTTGGTGCTAGGTCTTGGTGACTTCATCTTCCTCAAATCCCTCCTTGCACCTATTTGGTAAGAAAACTCAAGGTATAGGATTTTGTGGTAAGATTGTTTATTTCATTATAAACTTGTTTATATTGCTTGTTGATTCTCTCGGTTGTGAGAGAAGGTTGTGATCCCGGGTTGTGGGATTCACTATTGCCATTGCATGTATGATTTGATCTTGTGAAGGTTTTTCACAAGATATTCATAGTGGAAATCTTGAGTTAGGGTTTCTAACTCAAGTATCCGGAGGGAATCCGGGTGGTTGGGACGTAGGATCACCGGGAACAAGTCGGGGAGACTTGGGTGGATCCGAACCCAGTAACATCATTTGTTAGCATTGTTAATTTTGTTGTTGTCTTTCAATTTAAGCTTCCGCAAATTGATTTGGTAGTTGTTTGCACTATAATTAGGAATTATACTCCTTGTTATTTTTAAAGTACTATTCACCCCCCCTCTAGTACTTGTGCAGTAGCTTGTAGGGCATTACATTTGGTATCAGAGCCAGATACTTAGCTATGTCTACTAACGACAATAAGACCGTGCGTCCACCTTCCGACTATGGCACCTTCAAGAACCGTGAAGGAGCGTCTTCGGTGATGGAAGGACATTCCTCTACGAGGCCTCCATTCTTCAACGGTACCAACTACGGGTACTGGAAATGCCGGATGGAAACCTTCCTCCGGAGTGCATCTCTATGGAGGACCACAATGAAGGAATACATCGAGCCCGAAGAAGAAGACTTTGAGAAATGGACAACCGCGGAGGTCGCCGCGGAGGTAAGCAATGCCAAGGCAATGAACGCCTTGCAATGCGCATTGGAGCCCGAGGACTTCAATAAGATATGCACATGTAAGAGTGCATATCAAATTTGGAACTCCCTCCTCATTCTACATGAAGGGACGAGTAGGGTAAGAGACTCTAAACTCGTAGTTGTAAACAAAGATTACGAAATGTTTCATATGCAACAGGGCGAGAAGATGAAGGAATATTACGCTCGTTTCGTTGACATAATAAACGAGTTAGAGGCCCTCGGCAAATCCTACACCCAAAAGGAGAAGTGCTCGAAGCTTATCGAAGGACTTCCTTCTTCTTGGGAGAAACGTACCTTCGCCATCGAGGAAGGTAATGACATGAATAAGTATACCGTAGTTCAATTGATGGGTACTTTGATGTCATACGAGGTACGCAAAGATAGCAAGGTGAAGTTACAAGAAAAGATGAAGTCTTATTTGAACCAAGACGTGCCTAAGAAAAAGGCGATTGCATTCAAGGCGGCTTCATCCACCTCTACCGATGATGAGGACTCGGAAGAAGAAATGGACATGGAATCCATTGCACTCATGGCAAAGAAGTTCAATCGCTTCTTCCGAAAGGGTAACTTCAAACAAAAATCTAAATTTACTTCTACTAACGCCTCTCCACCTTTGTGCTTTAAATTCAATAAGCCAGGACACATCAAAGCGGATTGTCCTCAAAACAAGCAAAAGGAGAAGTGGAAGGCGCCGAAGTTCGACAAGTCGAAGAAGTACAAAAAGGGGTACAAAAAGGGACTTGTCGGAGCAACATTCACCGACTCCGAGGATTCCTCAAGCGGAGAGTCGGACGATGAGAAAGTGGAGCAAGCGCACATGTGCTTCATGAAAAGAGAGGAGCATGATCAAGGATCTTCCTCCTCTGATGATAGCGACGACGAAGGCGATGAGGTAACTATGGATGATCTTAGGGATGCTAACTCTCATTTATGGTCTAAATATACTAAATTAGTAAATAGATATACTAAAGTAAAAGATGACCTAGCTAGCATTCAAACCTCGCCTAAGACTATCATCACCAACAACGACACCGTTGTTGAAGAGTTAAGAAATGAGATTGTGAATCTCAAATCTAAACTTGAACATGTTTGCATTGAAGATCCGGAAGAACATAAGATAGCGGATTTAACTTCTCAAAACTCGACTTTGAGTATTGAGAATGAGAATCTTAAATCTCGTGTTTATGTGCTCACATCGCAAGTATCCAACTTAGATACTTCTATGCGTTCTCTCAAAGAGAAATATGAGAACACATTAGGCCGAATTAATAAATTCAATATGGGTAAGGACCATTTGGATAAAATCCTAAGTGACTTACTTCCGGCCAATCACCACATTGGTTTGGGGTATACGATGGGATGTTCATCCAAAGCGGCCACTACTTTTGTTAGGCCAACTTCCGGTGACTCTACGAGTGGTAGCAAACACTCTATTGGTAGTTCATCTACCAATGGTGCTTCCACCTCGTACACACCCTCTTTTGGAAAGAAACCCACTTTGGGTGGACCTCCAAAGAAGGGGCATGCTTATATGTACACCAATACCATGCCACGTAGGAACACACGCCCTACTCCACCGTCTCACACATATGATGATTTTTATGCAACACATTCTCGGGCACGTGCACACCATGTGAGACGCCCTCACGCACGTGTTCCCACACATGCATATGTTCACCCACCTCATCATATGAATAATTCTCGTCATGCACCATTCCATCATGTTCCGTATGCCTATCCACAACATGCATCACGTAGAAATCAACGTCGCATGCATGCACCCAATAAGATGAGGGGTCCCAAGATTTTCACTATTTGGAGCCCAAAGGACACAAGCATGGATGAAAAACAAGTGTATATGAATGCTTATTTTTCGAATGTTGTGCATAGTAGAAATTATGTGGGGAAGTCTAAGTCCAATTGGACTTGGCTTCCAAAGGTCTAACCTTTGAGGACCCAATGACCTTAGGTACCATGATATGAAATTCTCTATCTTTAGGTACTCAAGGAAAAGAAAAATAAAAGGAGCAACAAATTCAAATTTAGCTCCAAAGGGAATTGGATACTCGATAGCGGGTGTTCAAAACACATGACGGGTGACGCTCAATTGCTCTCCGGAGTAGTTCCCATTGCAAATGGAAACCGCGTCGTATTTGGAGGCAACGAGAGCGGAACCATCGTCGGTGTTGGTAAAGTGGGTAACCCGTCTAAACCCTTAATTAGTGATGTTTATCTAGTTAATGGTTTAAATCATAATCTTATTTCAATAAGCCAACTTTGTGACAAAGGTTACAAAGTTAGATTTGCGAAAGGATTATGTCATATTTCAAATGATAATAATAAGTTATTATTTTCCGGCACACGCCATAAAGATATTTATATTTTGGATCTTCCTAAGTCATATGAACAATGTCTCGTTGCCAACACAAGTGAACAACACTTATGGCATCGACGCTTTGGACATGTGAACTTTGGAACACTTTATAAGCTTTCAAAATTAAATTCCATTAAAGGTTTTCCGAAGCTCGTTTTTGAAAAGAAAGGTTTTTGTGATTCTTGTCAACGTGGCAAGCTTCCTAAATATTCATTTAAACCTAAGAAAAGCATTTCTACTAAACGGCCACTAGAGCTATTACATCTAGATTTATTTGGGCCAACTAGAGTTGCTTCCTTAGGAAATGCAAGATATGGACTTGTCATCGTCGATGATTATTCTAGATTTACATGGGTATTTTTCTTATGTAATAAAAATGAAGCTTTTGAAAACTTCACAATATTTGTGAAGAAAGTACAAAATCTCATCGGAACCACCATTGTCACTATTCGTAGTGATCATGGGGGTGAATTTGAGAATGAGTCTTTCTCAAATTTTTGTGATGATCTTGGAATTACTCACACGTTTTCTTTCCCTCGCGCACCTCCTCAAAATGGTGTTGTTGAGAGGAAGAATAGAACGCTTGTGGAGTGTGCTCGCACTATGCTCGAAGATAGTCAACTTTGTTATCAATTTTGGGCGGAAGCGGTACACACCGCTTGTTATGTGTTTAATAGAATACTTTTGAGGCCCGGCACCAAACAAACTTGCTATGAATTGTTGTTTGGTAGATTGCCTCAAGTTAAACATTTTCGTGTTTTCGGCGCAAAATGTTTTATTAAAAACACATATGATAATTTGGACAAGTTTGATCCGAGATCGGATGAGGGAATATTTGTTGGGTATTCCTCACGTAGCAAAGCCTACCGGATATACAACAAAAGATCCTCTACGATCGAGGAATCACTTCATGTCTCTTTTAATGAGAATTTTACTTCTTCTAGAATTTCAAATGATGATGATTCTATGGATGTTTTATGTGATTCGTTTGAAAATTCTAAGTCTATTGATTCAATTGATTCTATTGATACTAACCCGACTAATGAAGTTGTTGAGAATGTGCCTAGTGATCAAGGTATTCCCAAGCGGCTTCATACCGTTCGCGACCATCCCCATGAGCAAGTCATTGGCAATATTCATGATAGTGTCAAGACGAGATCGCAAGTCCACCACTTCGCCAATTGTGCCTTTGCCTCATCGATAGAGCCAAAGAATATAGTTGAAGCGTGCGAAGATAGTGCTTGGATCCTTGCCATGGAGGAGGAACTCATTCAATTCGAGAGGAATGAGGTATGGGAGCTTGTTCCTTTGCCATCGA
The DNA here is from genome assembly GCA_030789695.1 of Scilla litardierei. Taxonomy (NCBI): domain Eukaryota; kingdom Viridiplantae; phylum Streptophyta; class Magnoliopsida; order Asparagales; family Asparagaceae; genus Scilla; species Scilla litardierei. Next base: position 333,628,661 of record CM061133.1, on the reverse strand, counting down.
AGAACCACACCGTCATAGGGACAAAGTGGATCTTCAAGAACAAAACCGACGAAAATCAAGTCGTCGTCCGGAACAAAGCTCGGTTAGTTGCTCAAGGCTATCGCCAAGAGGAAGGTATCGATTTCGAAGAATCCTTCGCTCCGGTAGCTAGATTAGAATCAGTTAGACTATTATTGTCTTATGCATGCCATAAAAATTTTAAATTATTTCAAATGGATGTTAAAAGTGCATTTTTAAACGGAGATGTTGTTGAGGAAGTCTATGTTTCTCAACCTCCGGGCTTCATAAATGAAAAATTTCCAAATCATGTTTTTAAACTAAAGAAAGCTCTTTATGGTTTGAGACAAGCTCCTCAAGCTTGGTATGATCGCCTAAAGAATTTTCTTTTGGATTTGAATTTTAAAATGGGCGAAGCCGATTCTACATTTTTTGTTAAGCATGCGAATAATGATATTTTATTAGTTCAAATTTATGTTGATGATATCATTTTCGGTGCTACTAACTTCACTCTTTGCGAAGAGTTTTCTAATGTTATGAAGGAACAATTTGAGATGAGCCACATGGGCGAACTCAAATATTTCTTAGGTCTCCAAATTCGCCAATTGAACGATGCAATCTTCATCCACCAAACGAAGTACACGGTGGAGTTGCTAAAGCGATTTGGAATGGAGAATGCCTCCGGGAAAAAGACTCCTATGAGCACTACAACGCATCTTGATAAAGATACGGGCGGAAAAGATGTAGACATTCGTCTATATCGAGGTATGATAGGTAGTTTACTGTATCTTACCGCAAGTAGGCCCGATATTATGTTTGCCATTTGTATTTGTGCTCGTTATCAGTCTCAACCTAAGGATTCTCACTTAGTAGCGGTTAAACGTATTTTTCGCTATCTAAGTTACACTTTAGATTTTGGATTACTTTATCCGAAATCTAGCACATATGAGTTAGTCTCATATAGTGACGCCGATTATGCGGGATGCAAATCCGACAGGAAGAGTACTAGTGGCACTTGCCATTTTCTAGGAAATTCCCTTGTCTCTTGGTTTTCCAAGAAGCAAAATTCGGTATCACTTTCAACCACCGAGGCGGAATACATTGCCGCCGGTGCCGCTTGTGCCCAGGTTCTTTGAATGAGACACACACTGAAGGATTTTGGTATTCATTGTGATACTAGCCCTATCATGGTGGATAACCAAAGTGCTATTTGTCTTTCAAAGAATCCGGTGCATCATTCCCGATCTAAACACATAGATGTCCGACACCATTTTTTAGATGATCATGTTGCTAAAAGGACATCATTTTAGTGTACGTTGAAACCCAAAAGCAAATCGCCGATATTTTCACGAAACCCCTAAAGGAGGAATCCTTTATGCGGTTGCATCGAGAATTGGGGATTATGGGTGAATCCGAGATATAGGATTCATGTTTCATTCAAATTATCTTGCATGCTATTATATTTCGCAATATTTCGTTCATGCTAGATTTATTGAATTTTTGGGGATTTTATGTGATATGTTTGAATTTTTGCTCGAATTCTTATTTGAATGTCGTATTTAAGCTTTCGATGTTTTATGGGGTAGATTAGATGACTAATGAGAGGGTTAAGATGTTTCATCCAAGTGTTCTTATGAAGAGAACTCATTTATCAACATTTGGACTCTACTAGTCGGTTTCAGTACATCAGCCAACCGACTAGATGCTCATCTAGTCGGTCAGCTAGTGTACTCAGACCGACTAGTTCAAGCTTTAACTTTCCTTTATCTTTAACTTCTTTTAGTCAGTCACAGTTCTCTTACCAACCGACTAGATTGAAAACTAGTCGGTCAGTGATTATACTGTGACCGACTAACTCTTGCCCTAGAATTTTTCGTTTTGCCTCTGTTTCGACTTAGTCGGTTTAAGCTCATTGACCGACCGACTAGATCGTAATCTAGTCGGTCAGTGCTTGAACTGTGACCGACTAAGTGCGTTAGGGCAAACACGTCTTTTCGCATTCTCGACCGACTTAATCTCTTTCAAACCGGCTATTTCTCTTTTTAGTCGGTTTCCTTCAAATCTCCAGCTCGAAATCCCTCAAAACCCTTTCGAGACCCTTCGACTTCCCTTCGTTTTCCGGCCACTTTTCCGGCCAACTACGCCGCCCGTCGCCGTCGACCACTCCCCTAGGTATCTCCCTCCTCCTCCTAGGTCGTTTTCCTATTCTAGGGTTTGATCTTGGCTGATTTCACTTCTAGGATTCTAGGGTTTCGAATTTTCTCTCTTAGGGCTGCGTGCTTTGGTTGTTTTCGGATCTAGGGTTTAAGCTTAGGTGTCTTTGATCCAATCCCGTCGCTTGGTTGTACTCGTTGTGCCGAGATCATGGCACGAACGAGAATCCCGATTACCTCTTCTGGGGCATCCCCTATGACCGTAGAGGGTGCTACCGTTTCGACCGCTCCTAAGCGTAGGGCCAAGACCACACGTCCCCCCTCTTCGTCTTCAACGCCGTTGAAGAGGAAGAGGACGTCCAAGCCTAAACCTGTCGGCCAATCTTCCAAGCCAAAACCTAAACCCAAAGCGTTCCGTGCTCCCACTCCTCCCGGTGAGCGTTCAGATAGTGATTCAGAGGATGATTCCGATGAAGAATACACTCCTGAACATCCCGAGAAAGCTCCTACTCCACCCCCTCCTCCACCTCCTCCTAAGACCCGTAAGGCTAAGGGTAAAGGTCCGATGCCAGTCGGCGGTGTAGATATATCGTTGTACCGCGACGACCCTCAGTGTCTAACAGCGTACAACCGTATAGAGCACTGCCCACTGCTGTTGGAGCATTACGTTCAGTTTTCTGATTTTCTTGCCCTTGCGGATCTTCTCTCCTATAGCGGCCTATTGGACTACCTTAGACATGACCCTAAGGCGAACCCCCGACCATATCCTCGCCTGGTCAAGCTATTCTATGCCAATCGTGTCCGGGGCCAGTACGGTGAGTCTCACTCCATCGAGACTTCTGTTTTGGGGACTCCTATAGTCCTCACGGCAGAAATCTTGGGGGAGTTGATAGGTTGCTCGTCGTGTGGCCTCCTCCCTTCTGACATCTCGGTTGACGATATCTCCTCCCTCAATCAGCGGACCCTAGGCAAAATCTTCCAGGTTATTCCCCCTGCATTCATTGGAGTCCCTTCCAAATCATTCAAGCCGAATGCTTGGGTGATTAACCTGATCTTGAAATCCTGCCTCCTTCCCAAGTATGGATCTTCGTCACTTCCATCTCAGCCGTTTCTGAAATTGATTTATGCTCTGTTTATGGGTAGCGAGATTAATTGGGCTCGCATTATACTCGATAAGATGGATTCTTTCGAGTGTATTCGCAAGACCACTAAATCTGCGCATATCCCATATCCATGTCTCCTGACCTTGGTTTTCCGTCGATTCGGTGTTCCCTTGCCCCCTGATGATGAGCGTCCCCTTGGTCCTCCTCTGAACGCGACGGCCGTTAAGAAATCTCTTGCGGCGCTCCGTCATGTGCAGCGGTCGACACCTTCTACATCTCAGGCCACCCCTTCAGCTGCTTCAGTCCCTCCTCCCTCCGCCTCTCTTGACGATGTCGTTCGGTTGCTTCGTCGGCACGAGTCTCGTTTGGCTCGTACCGAGGAGGTAGTTTGCCGTATGGCTCGTTTGATGGGTATTGATCTTCCTCCTTCCGTTTCTGAGGATGAGGAGATGGACGATGAGGATATTGATGAGCTCGTCACCTCCTTGGCTCGTGGCGATGAGGCCACTGCTGCTCCTGCTACCACATCTGCTCCTGATGCTGGCACCTCTTCCGGTGCTCCTGAGACTTCTGCCCCAGTGGATCAGACTTCTGATGCTGCTGCTGCTCCTGTTGACGACCCTGCTCCTGTTTTGACTGCTGATATTCCTGTTGACACTTCTACCGTTGAGCCTATCGTCGACGTCTCCACTCCTGCCCCGACGATCCATTCTGTTCAGACGCCTCTCCTCCCTGCAGAGCCTGAGTCCACTCCCTCGACTGGACCCCCGGAGACTGCAGATCCTGCCACTTCCTCGTGATCGTCAGTTTCGAGGCCTCTCCTATGATCTTTGGATGATGCATCTTGTTGAGAGTGTTTTTGGGTTAGGATGGAGTGTTGGGTTGTTTTTGATGTATTTTGGTTTTATGGATGTCGGAGTTGTATTTTGATGTTTTTGGGTGTTGATGATGGTGTATCGATGTTGTATGATGTATTATCTTTTTGATGTTGATATAGATGGTATGTTGCACTTGATATGATGTATTCATCGAGATCTTTTTGGATGTACTCATGATGTTTCAATATATATTTACATCGATGTTCTCTTTGTTTTACTTCGACGTGCACTTTTAATTTTTTATTCAATGTCTATGATATGTGAAATCGCCGCTCGTCGCTTAAAAAATTGGTTAAATAGATTATTTTTCTATGATTGTATAGAATTGTTTTCCATGCACAAATTTAACCAAGAATATTGAATATTGGAGAGTATATTTCTTTATTCAATAAATGAATAAATATATGGTATTATTGATGATTTTAATTATCGTTTTTTGATAATGGACAATTTGACACACCTTGATTTGATTTCATCAATTTTCCCTTGGTGTCAATTTGGTCCATCGTCAATATCTACGACTCCCGATGTTGGATTTTCCATTTTCTAGTTGTTGTCGTTGTATGCCCCCCATTTTTGGGATAATGCCAAAGGGGGAGAGATAATGATAATAAATACGTCAAATGAAAATTTAACTCAATTTCCACGAATCTAATTTGATGTGTTAGATTCAGGGGGAGTTAAGATATATATAAGGATTTTTCAAAATCCGATATTTCAAAAATCGATTCTCGTTATATATCTTACTCGTCTGATTGATGCAATTTATATATATTCATTTTGGAATTAACGTGTCATCAATGCAGGGGGAGTAAGTATTTTACATTTGAATCATTATTTTTTATTATTATTTATGTTGGTTTGTCATCACCAAAAAGGGGGAGAATGTTGAATATTGGACTCCACGGATTTGGTTTTGATGATGAGCAAACATAAATAATCCATGAACTAACAATTTGTGAGCGCAGTATTGGAGATCGTCGCCAAATTCACCAGAACAATCAAAGGGACATCTCAAGACTTCTCAAAGCTCGTATTCATGCCTAAAGCTTCGTTGAAGCTCTTGGACCGTTTTGGAAGTCATGAAGAATTGATCGAAGCTCTCGAAGACCGTTCATTAAGGTTTTATTTATAGTCTTTTCGATTCGATCTATAGAATGTTAAGCCTTGAGTATATCTTATGGTTCTATCTTCATAACGCTCATATCGTAGCTCTAGGATCTTAGTTAAAGTCCATTCTAACTTCCTCGAAGCATCGCGCTTCGATTCGGACTTTTTCGTGCATGTTAGTTGGTACAAGAAGATGTACTGACCGACTAGATGGTGATCTAGTCGGTCAGAAAAGCCTCTTGGACCGACTAGTGTGAGTTAATCTTTTCTTGTTCATTACTGTTTACAGTTAGTCGGTCCACGTTGACTCACCGACCGACTAGTTTGTGAACTAGTCGGTCAGTGATGCTTCTTTGACCGACTAGTTGAGATTTACTGTTCATGCCAAATTTCTCCTAAGCTACTGTTTATCGTTAGTCGGTCTAAGAACGTTTGGTGACCGACTAGTTGATCATCTAGTCGGTCAACATTTGTTCTTGGACCGACTAAGTCAATTTGTATTCAGACTATTTGTTTTGCCTCTTAGTCGGTCTACGTTCTCTGACTGACCGACTAGTTGTGAAACTAGTCGGTCAGAATTTCTTCTTGGACCGACTAGATTTCTAGGTCTGAATTTCTCTCTCTTCTCAGTTCTTCACTTAGTCGGTCCATGTTCATTGTCTGACCGACTAGTTGATGAACTAGTCGGTCAGTGGTTGTTCTTTGACCGACTAGTTGCCTCAGATTTCTATCCGTTGGGAATTGACCTAAGTTGTATTTATGGGGCCCTATAAATACGAACCTAGGTCATTTCTCTCTAGGTTAGAGCTGCCATTAAGAGATTCATTGAGATTGAAAGAGATAGCCATTCTCACTCATTTCCAAAGCTCTCTTCCTCACAAGAAATCCATTCTCTCACTTTCTAGATCTAGAATCCATCTTGAGAGAAGTTTGTTCTTGGTGAGCCCTTCAAGCTCTTGCTTGATTCAAGTCTCCAAATCACTCCTAGGCACCCATTGCTGGTCATTTCTTTGGTGCTAGGTCTTGGTGACTTCATCTTCCTCAAATCCCTCCTTGCACCTATTTGGTAAGAAAACTCAAGGTATAGGATTTTGTGGTAAGATTGTTTATTTCATTATAAACTTGTTTATATTGCTTGTTGATTCTCTCGGTTGTTAGAGAAGGTTGTGATCCCGGGTTGTGGGATTCACTATTGCCATTGCATGTATGATTTGATCTTGTGAAGGTTTTTCACAAGATATTCATAGTGGAAATCTTGAGTTAGGGTTTCTAACTCAAGTATCCGGAGGGGATCCGGGTGGTTGGGACGTAGGATCACCGGGAACAAGTCGGGGAGACTTGGGTGGATCCGAACCCAGTAACATCATTTGTTAGCATTGTTAATTTTGTTGTTGTCTTTCAATTTAAGCTTCCGCAAATTGATTTGGTAGTTGTTTGCACTATAATTAGGAATTATACTCCTTGTTATTTTTAAAGTACTATTCACCCCCCTCTAGTACTTGTGCAGTAGCTTGTAGGGCATTACAAGCGTCAGCGAACACCACGTCCTCAGCAAGTAACTCAGGCTCGGGCTCTAACATGTGACACCCAAAAGAGAAAAGGGGCACATGTCAGCAAGTTGAAAGACTTGTGCAAGGAAACGGAAGAAGGGTAAACTAGCAACCTAGCAGTTAAAGTATGGTGCACGGAGGGTAATGTAAGGTGGTAACAAGTAAAGTAAAGTACAAGTAGCAAGTGGTTGTTGGGACATGTAATATCAAGTAACAAGTAAGTACAAGGGATCACTCAACGAGTGCCCTATTGCCCGCAGGCTGTGTTCAAGTATCAAGTACAAGGGATCACTCAACGAGTGCCCTATTGCCCGCAGGCTGTGTTGAGCTCGTCTTTTGGAACACGAGCCAGAAAGTGTATTTGACATAGGATTGTGCCCACGCAAGGTAGGGGCCTAGCCGGAACAAATAGTACAAGTATGTAGCGAAGCTACGCAATCACGATGAGTATTCAAGCATGCAATGACATGAGCAGATATTCGCGTACAGTTAATTGTATTTAAACGTGACAGGCAAAATGCAATGACATGAACATATTCGCGTACCGTTAATTGTAAGTAAACGTGACATACAAGCATGATGAGGGTGACAGACCAAGCTTCGTTGTCAAGCTAGGTCAAAGGCGTCTAGACAGCTATCCTTTCACTGTCTAGTCTCTTTTACGCTAAAACAAGGTAATGGCCTAAGCACGGCCTAAACAACAAGGGTAGCAAGTTTCACTTGCCTGATACCGGGATTGATGAGCAATGAAGACCGTCACACAAGCTAACTACGGAATGGATCACTGTTATGGCAAAACAATCATTAGCACAATGTTTCTAAATCGGTTTCTTATTAGAACCCTAATCATCTAATAATCCATTTTATTAGGGTTTCACAATGTCAATGTGGGTTGTACTAAAACTAAAGGAATCGAGTATTACCGTGAAGAAGCGAAGGAACGATGCCGAGCAACCACGGCAACGGAAGAACGATCTGGCTCAGATCTGGAAATGAGGGAAAAATCTGGAGAAATGGGTTTGGATGTGGATTTTGGGGGTTTGATGAAGGTTTGGGAAAGATGGAAGGTGGGTTGTGACAAGGGAGGGTTTGGATGATGAAGGATGAGCTTGAGATGAAGGATTAATGGTTTGAGGAAGATGGGGGCTCAATGGGGGAGAAACTAGGGTTTTAGGTCATGAGGGAGGAGAAGAAAACGTTTGGAGGGGTATTTATAGAGTTTGGTGGCGGCTAGGGCAAAACTAGGGTTTCCTGTACTGTTTAGTCGGTCAAAGAACAACCACTGACCGACTAGTTTGGGAACTAGTCGGTCGGTTGACCAACGCAGACCGACTAAGAGTAAACAGTAACTCGACTGTACAGAAGAACTAAGAATTAGTCGGTCTGAGTACAAAACTTAACCGACTAGTTTAACAACTAGTCGGTCGAAAGATGAACTTAGACCGACTAAGAATTAACAGTACTGATACAAAAAAAATAGTAAATGAGTTAGTCGGTTAAAGAAGCATTACAGACCGACTAGTTTGCAACCTAGTCGGTCAACCAACGTTCTTAGACCGACTAACGACAAACAGTAACTCCTGAACATTTAACAAAGCTCACTAGTCGGTTCAAGAAGGTTTTCCGACCGACTGGATCGTCATCTAGTCGGTCGATGCCCCTTCTTATACCGGCTAACGTGCACCAAAAGTTCCAAAATGGAGCGCGAAGCTCCGGGATCGATTCCTAAAACTCCTAGGCTTGATCTAACAATAAGATATGACCGATATGAAGCCCGTCACAAATGACTTACTTCAAACACGACGACCGACGGAAGAATCTAGAGAATCACGACGAAACGAACGAAAATGAAAATTACGGAGATGGAAATGGAAATCACAATCAAGGAGAAGCAACCATATATATATATATATAATAAAATCCATACATGAAAAACCAGTCGTTACATCCTCCCCAACTTAAGAAAAATTCCGTCCTCGGAACTTCCCAACACTCACGTGTCCGGGAACAAAAGTGGGTAGCGCTCTCGCATCTCATCCTCATTCTCCCAAGTAGACTCTCCAGGTGAGCCGTGTCGCCACATCACCCTCACAAGATTGACAACCTTGTTCCGAAGTGACTTCTGACGCCTGTCCAGAATCTGCACTGGATGCTGGTCATACGTCAAATCTGGGCGAACGGTAATCTCCGAGAAATCCACAGCATGAGATGGATCGCTAATGTATCGACGAAGCTGCGACACATGGAAAACATCGTGAACTCCTTCCAAAGATGGTGGCAAGGCCAAGCGATAAGCTACCTCGCCAACTCTCTCCAGAATATCAAACGGTCCAATGTATCGCGGGCTCAACTTCCCTCGCTTCCCAAAACGAATCACTCCACGATTCGGGGAAATCCTCAGAAACACATGATCGCCCGGCTAAAACTCCAAAGGACGACGTTTAGCATCTGCCCAATGCTTAAAACGGTCCTGAGAAATCCTCAACCTCTCCCGAATATTCCTGACAACCTCCACAGCCTCCACAATCATCTCAGGTCCCAACAGCTCCCTATCACCAACATTATCCCAACTCAATGGCGATCGACATTTCCTCCCATACAATGCGGCGAAAGGCGCCATGCCAATAGACGCCTGGTAGCTGTTGTTGTAGGAGAACTCCACCAAGTGTAGATGGTCCTCCCACGAACCCTTGAAATCCAACATGCACGTTCTCAGCATGTCTTCCAAAATCTGAATTGTCCTCTCGGACTGGCCATCCGTCTGTGGATGGTACGCCGTGCTGAAACTCAGACGCGTACCCAAGCTCTTCTGCAAACTCTGCCAGAACTGAGATGTGAACCTTGTGTCCCTGTCCGACACGATGCTCACGGGGACTCCGTGAAGTCGCACGACCTCCTGCACGATTCACGATACATCACTATCCGAACTAGGAAAAAGGAAATAAAAACGGAGAGTAAAAGAATTTACCTCCATATATCTCCTTGCTAGCGCCTCAGTGGACTGTCCCACTCGGAATGGAATAAAGTGCGCGGATTAGGTCAATCGATCTACGATCACCCAAATCGCGTCATTCTGCTTCGGACTCCGAGGTAGTCCAGTCACGAAATCCATAGTGATGTGTTGCCACTTCCACTCCGGAATCGGAAGTGGTTGCAGCAACCCTGCCGTACGCTGATGCTCCGCCTTCACTTGCTGGCAGACCACACACTTGGCCACACTCCGAGCCACACTCCTCTTCATACCATGCCACCAATAGTTCAGACGAAGATCCTTGTACATCTTGGTCCCACCAGGATGCACAGAATACGGCAAACTATGTGCCTCCACCAACAACTCCTCTCTAATATCTCCAGCTGGCACACACAACCTGGCTCCAAACCTCAGCGAGCCATCCTCATGAATCAAAAAGTCAGTCCGCAGACCGGCTTCCACCTGCTCCCGAATCTTCACCAGCTTCGGATCCTCAGCCTGGCCAGCCTTGATCTGATCCACGATCGTCGACTGTACATGCATACACATCAACGAAGAAGCCTCCCCAGGAAGAACAATCTCCACTCCAGACTCGCAAAAATCCTGCTGCAATCTCCACTGCGAGGTCAAAATCATCACCGCTGGAAGCCTACTCAGTGCATCAGGAACCACATTCACTTTGCCAGGGTGATACTGCAAGTCAATCTCATAATCCGCCATGAGCTCCAACCATCGACGTTGTCACATGTTGAGCTCCTTCTGAGTGAAAATATACTTCAAGCTTTTGTGATCGGTGAAGATTTTCACTTTCTCACTCAGCAAGAAATGCCTCCAAATCTTAAGAGCAAACACAACGGCAGCCAACTCCAAATCATGCGTCGGGTAATTCTTCTCATGAACCTTGAGCTGACGAGAGGCATAAGCCACAACATGCCCGTGCTGATGCAACACACAACCGAGACCCTTGCCAGAAGCATAGCAAAAGATCTCAAATCCACCGCTGCGATCAGGCACAACAAGAATAGGGGCAGTCGTCAACCTCTCCCTCAGAACACCAAAAGCATCCTCACAATCACCCGACCAAGCAAAAGCAACATCCTTCCGCGTCAATCTGATCATCGGCTCGGCAATACGGGAAAAGTCCTTAATGAATCGCCGATAGTAACCAGCAAGCCCAAGGAAACTCCGGATCTCAGACGCTGACTGCGGAACAGGCCACTCCCTGATGGCCCTGATCTTCTCGGGATCCACGGAAATACCCTCTCCAGTCACCACATGCCCGAGAAAAGCAACTCTGTCCAGCCAAAACTCGCACTTCGAAAACTTAGCATACAATCGATACTTCCTCAAAATCTCCAATACCGTCCTCAAGTGCGAGGCATGCTCTTCCTCCGACTTCAAATAGATCAGAATGTCGTCAATGAAGATAACGACAAACTTATCCAAAAAGTCATAGAAAATCAGGTTCATCAGATTCATGAAAACTGCGGGTGCGTTAGTTACACTGAAGGCATAACCACAAACTCATAGTGTACATACTTCGTCCTGAAAGCTGTCTTCGGCACATCATCCTTCTTCACCTTCAACTGATGGTAACCACTCCTCAAATCCAACTTAGAAAACACCCTCGATCCTCCCAGCTGATCAAAGATATCATTGATGCGAGGCAACGGGTATTTATTCTTAATAGTCACCGCATTCAACTCCCGATAGTCCACGCACATGCGACGCGAACCATCCTTCTTCTTCACCAACAACACCGGTGCTCCCCACGGAGACACACTAGGGTTGATGTAACCCTTCTGCATAAGCTCATCCAACTGCCTACGCAACTCCTCCAACTCTGCTGGCGCCATACGATATGGTGCCTTCGAAATGGGCTGCGCACCTGGAATAAGATCAATAGAAAACTCCAAAGCTCGATCAGGCGGCAATCCAGATATCTCCTCGGGGAAGACGTCACCAAAATCTCGCACCACAGCTGGCCACTCCAACTCCATCTGCATAGCCACAACATCCACCGGTCTGGCCCGAAATCTGACCGGACCCAGCGAACTGCTACCACGACTGAACTCAAATACTGGATGTCCGGGAATCTCGAACACCACCTTCTTCCTCCGACAGTCAATCGTAGCATAGAAGCTCGCAAGCCAATCCATCCCAAGGACCGCATCATAGTTGATGATGTCGTGGACAATGAAATCAGCACAAAGCTCACGTCCACAAACCACCAACGGACAAAAATTGCACCCACGATGCACCGAGACCACACCGTTCCCTGTGACGATATTCCAACTCTTAGGAAGAGAGGACGTCGACAAGGAATGCTTCTCCACGAAGCTCCGGGCCAAAATGCACATCGACGCACCTGAGTCAAAGAGGACTCGTGCAGGAAATGTGCAAACCAAAACCACACCTAGCAACAGTCTAACAATCAAATCCTACTCTAGTAACAAGCATGAGCAAGCAATCAACATAATCAACAACCAAACTAAGGAAGAAAAATAGCTAGAATGAGCGTTACCTGTAATAACCTCATCCACGGCCATGCTCTCCTCCTTAGTCATCAGAAAGGCCTGCCCTCTCAGCAGCACAGCCTACCGAAAGGCCTGTCTCTGTGGAACAAGAGGCGCTCCACGTCCAACGGGCACAGGAGCTCGCTGCTGCAACGGATGTGCTACAATAGGAGCCCGCCAAGGCTGCTTCGACTTCGGGCACTCTCTGATGGAATGGGCAGGATCTCCGCAGACAATACACTGTCCCAGGAACCTTCTACACTGATCCCTGAGGTGTCCAATCTTGCCACAGAAATGGCAAGTCTTCAGAATAGGCCCTCCTGGCCTCTTGAACTGCACCGGATGATGAAGCTTGAAACCAGGCCTAACCACCGCCCTGGCCTGCTCCATAGGCCTCTTCCCAGCTCCGGAAACATGTCCCTTCCTCTGGTTCAAATTCAACTCTTGCCGTGTCACGCCCCGCTTCCCATTCTACCGGGAGCGAGGACGCGAGCGGGTCCGCGATGTGCTTAAAACAAAGAGGAGTACTTTTTTTTTTCTTTTCTTTTTGAAATCTTTTGAAATCCTTTTCTTTTTCTTCCTCCTTGGTTTAAACACACTAAGCGTCTGTATAAAAATTGCAGATCCTTGCATGCAAATTTAAGAAGCAGCTCAAACAACATTATTACATATCCAGCGTACAATAATTAAGATACATCTCGGCCTAGTATGTCCAATACAAACAAAGTACACAATTACATTATTTTAAATGTAAATAAACAGTCGCGAAGGGGATTGTCTAATCTTCTGTGGGTGGGTACTCCACGTGCTTGTCAAGCACTGGCTCGATTCCTGTGGTAGTGTCTTCAAAGAACTCACTATCGATACCTGACGGACATTTCGTAAAACAACAAAATGAAATGTCCGTCAGCGAGATTTACTCGGCAAGATATTCTCAAAACCAAAATATTGGACATTTTAAAATTAAACATCGATGAACTTTAAAGACAAGCAATAAGCTTAATTTACAAATAAGCAATAAAAGAGATAAATCAGTTTAAAGCAGTTAAAATAGTTAAAGCAATTAAAACAGTTAAAGCAGTTAAAGCAGTTAAACATTTGCAACCTGTAGCAATTTAATCATTTGATAGCCATTTGCAATACCATTTGCAACCTGTAACAATTTCATTATTCAATAACAATTTGCAAGCCGTCTGTAACCTGTGACAATTTAGCATTCAATAAACACACTGTAGCAACCTGTAGAAAAAGATGTTAGAACAATAATCAATAACCAGTCTATCCTAGTGATAAGTCCATGTCCAAGAGTACTAGAGATAACCAACATGCAGCCTGCGACGGGAGCAACTCCGAGGCTTACCCACCGTTCCGATATGGCAACGGTCAAGGTTCTAACCCCCGTAATGTGTTGGAGGTAATTTAGTATAGCGCATCCAGTTATTCTGTAACCTTTGTGATCATAGACTACCCCAAACCCAGGTCAAGTCTAGTGCCGGTCAAAAGAATGTGTACTATCTGTCTATTATTGAAATTCCATCTTCCATTCTATATTATTAAAGTTCCATCTTCCATTCAATATTGTTGAAGTTCCATCTTCCATTCAATATTGTTGAAGTTCCATCTTCCATTCAGTCAATCCAATCTCGGTGTTTCAATAGTCTGTACAACAGTCTCGTGAAAGTTCACAACTTCACGACTCGATTAAAAGAAAACATCAGGATCACTTAAGTAAATCAAAGGACGAGTAAGATATGATTTTAACCAAGCAAAAGAGTTTAAATTAGCTTAAAATACTTTCTAAGACTAGTAGTTATTTTTCAATATTTTTAAACAATTTTTAAACAATTTTAAATAGCCAAAAAGCAATTTTAAATCAAGAAATGATTTTTAAAACATATGTTCAAGGAATTGTTTAGAGCAAACCGTACATCAGAATTCTTCAAACAAGGTGTCAAAATGATCGTATTCACTAGTACTATGACATATATTTTTATCGTACATAAGTGTACGTAAAATCACAGATTACGAATTTTAAAAGGATTTTTAAAATAAGAATTTATCATTACAACATATCTTCAAAGATTTATTCCGGGCAAACCGTACGTCGGAATTTTGTAAACAAGATGTCAAAACGATCGTATTTACAAGTACTGTAACATATATTTTTATCGTACATCGGTATGTGTAAAAATTGCAAGCTACGAATTTTAAAAGAATTTTAATCTATTTAAGTTTTGCCTTTAAAAATTCACTGTGAGAAATATACTTGCCTTATGGCGATGAAACTAGCGCCAATGGATTCGTTTCGACGTTTCTGATTTTCTGGGACTATCCACACATTTTTCTGGCCCCTGTATAATTAGTTATGGATTTATAACCTTAAAACCCATTTATTAATTAATAAAAATACGAAAAATACGAAAGTTCGTGATATTTACAAGTTTGCCATCTCGAATTAAACTCACGCTCGCCGTCGACAGCAGCAGAGGGCGGGGAGATCTCGAGTTCGCCGGCGGCGGCGGCGGCGGTGTTCGGGGGTCGGGGTCGGCGGCGTCTCGGCGGGGAAGAGCTGCGAGCTCGGAGGGGGCGGTGGCTGCGGTGGTGGAAGTGGCGGGAACAGGGGAGAGCGGAAGCGGGGAGAGAGGGGCGGCGGTGGCGGGCTGTCGGAGGGCGGCGCTGGGCGGAGGCGTGGGGGAGGTGACGTCCAAGGCGGAGCTCCGACGGTCGATGCGAGGAGACGGCGACGGGGGCGGTGGTCGGAGACGGGTTCGCCGGCGGGGAGCGGGAGCGGGGTGCTTCTCGGAGGGGGTGGCTGACGGCGCTGCGGGGGTGTTTGCGGGGGTGCTCCGATGGCGGCGAGGCACGGCTACGGCGGCGACGAGCTCACCGGAGGTAGCGTGAGAGAGAGGGGGAAGTTGGGTTTGACGTGAAGGGGAAGAGATTAAGGGTGGGGTGTTTAAATAAGTTGAAACAATTAATTAAATAATAGTGTAATGAATACTTAGTCAAATAGCCATTAAGACAAAGTTTAGCTTTTGACTAAGTATAGAACTTTAGGGCTAAAGCTTATCACATGGGCTGCCATGTTAGCTTGTTTTGGAGTCATCTACCGACTAGAGTATGGGTGATTAGGATAGTAATTAGGGTAGTGTAAAACGGTAATTAGTGAATGTAATTAGTGAAATTACAATTTTGCCCCTCGGGTTAAACGACTCCGAAAAATTACGAAAATATAGCCACGGGTTCGTATCGTCACGAGGATCGTGACTACGAGATCTATTTCGTAGTTTGGACTACGGAAATACGAGTTTTGGGTCAAAACGTTTAGGAAGCGGGTTTACGGGTTCTCTATTGATCCGACTTCGGAAAATTACGAAATTAATGTGGGAGGCTTTAAATGATCTTAGAGTGATACTGTAGAATTTTGAAATCATTTTGATAACGTTTACTTAGAAAAATAATTGTTACGACTATAACATTAAAATTGAGTTTAGATAATTATAAAAATCATTTAGGGATTCAGGATGGTACTCGTATACTCTAAAGTAGGCTATAACTATATTGGTTCTTCAAAACATTTTTTTTATAAATGATTTATAAACTATTTTGATGTTCAACTCATAACAAACCATTATAAAATATTATTAATTAAGAAAATACGTAGAAAATAAGTATGGTTGAATACGGGTCATCACATGCCGCCTCGCAGCAATCAGAACCTTCTGATATGTCTCCAGGTCAGAAGATGTCACAAAGCTCTGAAGCTCCAAGGCAAGTCCCTGAAGAAATCGCTGAGCTTTCTCATCGGCATCCTGCACCATCTTAGGTGCAAACCGACTGAGCCTCGTGAACTCTTGGTGGTACTGATCCACCGACAAGCTCCCCTGCTTCAGATCTATGAAGCGCTGCAGCATCACCTGCCTAGCAGCCTTCGGGAAGAACTCTCCATCAAATCTGGACTTAAAGGTAGCCCAAACTATCGGCTCCACCAGCATCTTCTCTTCAGCATCCCACCAGTTCCTGACATTGTCCTTCAGCTGCCTCTTAGCCAAATCAACCCATCCAGCCGGGTTAATCTTCGCCATCGCCAGGTTATCCTCAATGTTCCGAATCCACTCATCGGCAGCCAGAGGACCCTCAGACCCATCAAAATATGCGGGACCCAGCTCCCGAAATTGCTTCGCTCCCGGCTCGGAGCGAGGGGCATCTGGAAGTGCCCGGGCAGCTCGAGCAAGCGGAGCATTCTGGACTTGCAGGAGCACGCCCTGCTGCACTTGCATCATCTGGATCATCATCCGCATCATCTCTCCATTGGTGGGTTCCCGCTCAGGCTCCTCATCATGAGGGGGCGCACCACTACCTCCACCACGGGTGAATCGCCTTCTGCCATCTAGTGACACAGAAAACGAAGCAGATTAGACTCATAGCTTATGACTCGGATATCGAACTTATTTGTTGGAAAATCTTATATTATTATCGTTATCCCGATAATTGCAGTTACAGAGGGACCTGCATGGGTCACCACTAAAACCTGTCATGCCCCGCTTCCCTAAAATGGAGGCGAGACGTGAGAAGGTCCGCTCAAGCGTGGAGCTGTGAAGCTGCACGCCTGATAAGCGTCAATTTAGTATAAGCAGGTCCCTGTAAACGTAAACGGAACAACAACAACAACAATAAAATATGAGACGGATATGAAATAACCAATCCCAAAGTTTGTCCACAAAATATTCAACATCACAGAAAAGTCACCAGGCTAACATGAAAAAGTCTAAGGCCCAGAACAAGGCCAAACAAAACACAAACATAACAGAGTATCAAACTAGGTGCCACGCACCGACAACTAAGCAGTCTAAACAAAGAAGCCAACTAAGGACTAAGACTGATCCCCAGTGTCAACGAAGTCCTCGATCAACGCGGGTTCTGACTCAGCGTCAGCGAACACCACGTCCTCAGCAAGTAACTCAGGCTCGGGCTCTAACATGTGACACCCAAAAGAGAAAAGAGGCACATGTCAGCAAGTCGAAAGACTTGTGCAAGGAAACGGAAGAAGGGTAAACTAGCAACCTAGCAGTTAAAGTATGGTGCACGGCAAGTAAGGTAAGGTGGTAACAAGTAAAGTAAAGTACAAGTAGCAAGTGGTTGTTGTGACATGTAATGTCAAGTAACAAGTAAGTACAAGGGATCACTCAACGAGTGCCCTATTGCCCGCAGGCTGTATTCAAGTATCAAGTACAAGGGATCACTCAACGAGTGCCCTATTGCCCGCAGGCTGTGTTGAGCTCGTCTTCTGGAACACGAGCCAGAAAGTGTATTTGACATAGGATTGTGCCCACGCAAGGTGGGGGCCTAGCCGGAACAAATAGTACAAGTATGTAGCGAAGCTACGCAATCACGATGAGTATTCAAGCTTGCAATGACATGAGCAGATATTCGCGTACAGTTAATTGTATTTAAACGTGACAGGAAAAATGCAATGACATGAACATATTCGTGTACCGTTAATTGTAAGTAAACGTGACATACAAGCATGATGAGGGTGACGGACCAAGCTTCGTTGTCAAGCTAGGTCAAAGGCGTCTAGACAGCTATCCTTTCACTGTCTAGTCTCTTTTACGCTAAAACAAGGTAATGGCCTAAGCACGGCCTAAACAACAAGGGTAGCAAGTTTCACTTGCATGATACCGGGATTGACGAGCAATGAAGACCGTCACAAAAGCTAACTACGGAATGGATCACTGTTATGGCAAAACAATCATTAGCACAATGTTTCTAAATCGGTTTCTTATTAGAACCCTAATCATCTAATAATCCATTTTATTAGGGTTTCACAATGTCAATGTGGGTTATACTAAAACTAAAGGAATCGAGTATTACCGTGAAGAAGCGAAGGAACGATGCCGAGCAACCACGGCAACTGAAGAACGATCCGGCTCAGATCTGGAAATGAGGGAAAAATCTGGAGAAATGGGTTTGGATGTGGATTTTGGGGGTTTGATGAAGGTTTGGGGAAGATGGAAGGTGGGTTGTGACAAGGGAGGGTTTGGATGATGAAGGATGAGCTTGAGATGAAGGATTAATGGTTTGAGGAAGATGGGGGCTCAATGGGGGAGAAACTAGGGTTTTAGGTCATGAGGGAGGAGAAGAAAACGTTTGGAGGGGTATTTATAGAGTTTGGTGGCGGCTAGGGCAAAACTAGGGTTTCCTGTACTATTTAGTCGGTCAAAGAACAACCACTGACCGACTAGTTTGGGAACTAGTCGGTCGGTTGACCAACGCAGACCGACTAAGAGTAAACAGTAACTCGACTGTACAGAAGAACTAAGAATTAGTCGGTCTGAGTACAAAACTTAACCGACTAGTTTAACAACTAGTCGGTCGAAAGATGAACTTAGGCCGACTAAGAATGAACAGTACTGATACCAAAATAATAGTAAATGAGTTAGTCGGTTAAAGAAGCATTGCAGACCGACTAGTTTGCAACCTAGTCGGTCAACCAACGTTCTTAGACCGACTAACGACAAACTGTAACTCCTGAACATTTAACAAAGCTCACTAGTCGGTTCAAGAAGGTTTTCCGACCGACTGGATCGTCATCTAGTCGGTCGGTGCCCCTTCTTATACCGGCTAACGTGCACCAAAAGTTCCGAAATGGAGCGCGAAGCTCCGGGATCGATTCCTAAGACTCCTAGGGTTGATCTAACAATAAGATATGACCGATATGAAGCCCGTCACGAATGACTTACTTCAAACACGGCGACCGACGGAAGAATCTAGAGAATCACGACGAAACGAACGAAAATGAAAATTACGGAGACGGAAATGGAAATCACAATCAAGGAGAAGCAACCAAATATATATATATATAATAAAATCCATACATGAAAAACCAGTCGTTACAAATCTTCAGGTTCTTCAGATTATATCTGTAGGATTGGGATATGATACGGTGCAACATTACCGATACAGGATGGCCAAGTCTATCATGCCAAAGTAAAAACTTGGGTGATTTTGGGCACTTTAGGTGCTCCGTTAAATTTGCTTCCTCTCTTCGAATTGTTGTATGATAGAGACCCGATAAGAGCCCCTCAAATTGCTCAAGTATGGATTTATATCTTTTTTCTTGAGACATTACATACAAGTATTCTATATTATGTTTACTGTCAGTTTCTAAGTGAAATCCATTTTGGCGGATGTTCTTGAAACTTGGAAATTTTCTTTTTGAATTCGAAGAGAATAATGAATCATTTATTTTTATTCGCGTATTATTTATGAGCAACAAAGTTGCATTCACTGATCCTTCAATTATATTGGATGGCCCTCATATAGTATTCACAAGGCTATCGTATAGTATTATGCTATTGAAATATCATTTATTTTATAGGATTGAATTCACTGATCCTTGTGAATGTTGGTTGTCTACTCTCTTTGTGAGAGTTAGGTTCTTTCTTTGTGAAAGAACAAATCTTCTGTGCGAGTTATCTCTATGTGAGATTGTGTTCACTACCTTGTATATGATTATAGTGAATATTTGATGTGGCTGGATGTACCTAAGTTGGGGAACTCGAGTGAAATCTTTGTGTTAGCGTTTGCTTGATTGTGTTGTTTAAATTCCTCTTGTACTTATAATTCCGCATTTGCAAGTTTACTTTTTAATTACACGATTATTGCCATTACTCTTTCATCCCCCTCTAGAGTGTTTGTTGTTAGTATTGCAAGGCATAGATGGTCCTTACACTCCCAGCTCTCCCAACTGCCCCCAAACTAGTACGGCCGTGCAAGCTGTCCGTGCATCCTCTGAGCTCTTTTGTTTAATTAGCACGGCTGTGCGCACTGTCGTGTCGACCTTCTGTAGCTTCTTCTTGGTAGCTGGTGCACTGACACGGTCGTGCAAATGCATGCACGGCCATTCAAAGCCTTCTTTCCTCCCAATCAACCTCCAGAGCATGGCTAAGTCCTCGTCGCTCTCTGCACTTTTTCCATCGGCCTCAATGCCACCAAGAATGCATCGTTTTTAGCTCGATTACCTGCACACATGAGATAAACACCTAAAGCGTGAAATTGTAAAACAAAAAGGCAGAGAAAATAAAGGCGATGGAGGGAAATAAACCAAGAAAAGTACGGGAAAGGGGTGGAAAATAAAGGTAGAAAATATGTTGAGTATTGGACTTCTCCCTACTTGGTGTTAATGATGAGCAAACATAAATACTTGTGACTAATCCCCTATTTTGCAGTTAATCCATTGCCTAAGCTTACTATGAAGATCAACTAGCAATGGATGACTCACAAACGTGATTGAAGGCAAATGATATGAATTGGATGATCGTAGATTGATGATTGAAGCTCCGTAAAGACTTCAAGCTCATACGATGGAAAGAAGAGATTATTCGTCAATGTAATTTTTCTTTTATCTCTTCTAGTATGTAGCTTAGAAGTAGAACTATGATGGAGCACTCACACACATCTACTTTCGGTCATAGGACATCTCTAGACCTTTGTCCTTTGATCTCAATTCAATTCTCTTTTGTTTGTGCTAGGATTGTTCTTAACAGCCGACTGCTTAACAGTTTACAGTCGCCTGTCTCAAAAACAGTCGACTGTGTTTTGTTCTACAGTCGCCTGTTATACACAGACTATTACAATGCAGTTTTTGGGTCCTCTCTGATTATCTCGCACAGGCTACTGTTGAACGTTTTTCAGGTGCCTATCTTAGCGACAGTCGACTGTGAATGGTTCATCAGTTGCCTGTCTCTCCTTGCCCAAACTCTGTTTGATCTGATTTCTACGGCCAGTCGACTTATGCTGTATATACAGTTGACTGTCTATTAGATCAGTCGACTGTCTATGCTGCAACAGTCGCCTGTCTGTAAGTCTATTCCTTGACTCAGCTCTCTGGAAATTTCTTCTGTCTGTGACAGTCGTCTGTTTAAGGATATACAGTCGCATGTTCTGATTAACAGTCGACTGTGTTCCTTGCATCAGTCGTCTGTCCTGTATCTTGTGAGATTTCTAGTATTTCATCTAACTTACTCTTCTCTCGGCCAGTCGCCTGTCGAAGAATGTACAGTCGCCTGTTGG
The DNA here is from genome assembly GCA_030789695.1 of Scilla litardierei. NCBI lineage: Eukaryota > Viridiplantae > Streptophyta > Magnoliopsida > Asparagales > Asparagaceae > Scilla > Scilla litardierei. The sequence continues at coordinate 333,607,308 of CM061133.1, read as the reverse complement.
TTTTACAGACGACTGGTTTGGCTTTATCAGTCGACTGTCCACGTGGTAAGTTACCGTTATGAATTCTCACCTACCCTTGCTGACTGTGCAACAGTCGACTGTGGTTTGTTCAACAGTCACTTGTCGCAAGTTCAGATTATATCCGTTGAGATTTTTCTCACAGATTTCGATTGGGTTTTTACCTAAACTGTTTTGTGGATTTGAGAATTCTATAAATAGAGCTTCTACTGTTTCATTGGAAGGTTACTCATTCATTGCAAAATCCTTCAAGCATTCATTTCCAAAGATCAAAGCTTTCAAATCCAAAGCCCTAAGTATTTCCAAATCTTGTTCTCTTGCTCTCCAACCTAGAACCAAAGATTGATCTTCTAGGCATTTGGTGCAGTCAAGAGAAATGGCTTTTCTCCTCTCTTCCAAGAGAGTTCTTCAACACACATCACACTTCTCCTTCAAGTTCTACTTCAAGGCATAGGTGATTGTAAGTGTTGCTTTCAGATTTCATAACTTCTTTATTTGAATTGTGCTCTCGGTTGTGAGAGTGGTTTTGCTTGCTCCCTGGTTGTGGGAGTTAAGGACATCGATTGTATTCGATTGCACTTGTAGGGTTGCTACAAGTGGGCTATAAGGAAACCTCAAGTTAGTGTTCTAACTTAAGTATCCGGTGGTATCCGGGTGGTAGGGACGTAGGATTACTGGGAACAAGTCGGGAGTTGACTTGGGTAATCCGAACCCTTGAAACATCTCTGCGTTTGCGTGTGTTTCATTTTGGGTTGTTTTCTATTCCGCACTATTTGTTGGATTGCATTTTATTTGGCGTAAATTCCTTTTAAATTTGCATAAACACTATTCAACCCCCCTTCTAGTGTTTTCCCCATAGACAGGGTCCTTACAAAATATGTACAACAATAACCAGCACCAAGCTCGCCGCCCCCATTACCGGCATAGATTGAATCAATGATTGTTGCCTACTGGAACTCATCCTCATCGTCCCTATTGGAGCTCGTACTCAACCGATGCCGAAAATTCTACAAGAGATCAAGCCAGGGAGACGGAATGAAGGCCTTATACTTCTGTCGACCTCTTTGTGTTCATTCATCGTCTCCAAAGCAAACCATTCTCACAGATGTGTATATCAATGAGGAAGCTTATATGCATGAAAGCTTGATATGGTGATGTCAGGCATTTCGTCGTTGCACAGTGCATTTTGTTATATTGCTTAATCTGTTCTTTTGCATATTGCTTGACTTTCAAACCATGTGCACTAAAATCTCACGGTCTTCAATTGCTCGACCTAAGTAGGAAGTCCACAAGAGGAAACCGATCTATCCATGCCGAACTAACCAGGCGGACCGAACTAGGCCGACCCGCACAGAGCAAGGTCGACTGATCCAGCAGGAGGCCGAGCTAACCAGGCGAACCAAACCCAACCGACCTACAGAGAGCGAGGCTGACCGATCAAGAAGGAGTTTGAGCTAATTATGTGGACCTACCTAGGATGACATATACAGGAGGGACTGTACTACCTCTGTCATCCAAGCTCATCCAACGGCTTAGTTGAGATGTTATCGGTAAAACAACCCAACCAAGAGAACTCTTCATTTTATTTTGGTTCCAATTCATAATAAGCTAACATTTTTTCGTAACGAGCTAACATTTTTTTGACAAATGTATCCCAAGAGGGCATTTAATCGGACCACTTTCCCACTTTACGTTTAATATAGTGTGCAGGCCCATAGATCAGCTCAAAACACTTTGCAAGCAAGTCTGCCGTAAGGCTGGTGGACATTTCCCCAGCGGGCTGACTTACTCCAAATTGACCATTAGTCAAGTGGTCACTCCCCTCGCATCAGATCAAAGACTTAGTCGGTCGTAAGGCGGGGGTCACTCCCCCAGCGGGCCGACCTACTTCTCGTCGGACGTTAGTCGAGGGGCCACTTCCCTCGCCATCGAACGAACGAGTCCGTAGTAAGGCTGGGGCCACTCCCTCAGTAGGCTGACTAATCTCTAAGTTCACTGTAAAGTGGGGGGCCACTCCCCTCGTGGGCCGACCTACTTCTTGTCGGATGTTAGTAGAGGGGCCACTCCTCTTGCCACCGAGCACATGAGTCCGTCATAAGGTGGGTGGCCACTCCCCCGCATGAAGGCCTACTTCTTGTCGGACGTTAGTCAAGTGGCTACTCCTCTCGCCAACGAACGAACGAGTCTGCTGTAAGGCAGGGGCTACTCCCCCGCGTGTAAGGTCCCTGCCTATGAGGAAAACACTAGAAGGGGGGTTTGAATAGTGTTTATGTAATTTAAAAAGATAGTTACACCGAATTAAATTCCTAACCAACAAATAGTGCGGAATAGAAATAAACCCAAAATGAAACAAATGCAAACGCAAGGATGTTTCAAGGGTTTGGATTACCCAAGTCACTTTCAGACTTGTTTCTGGTAATCATACGTCCCTTTCACCCGGTTAACAACCGGATACTCAAGTCAGAACCCTAACTTGAGGTTTCCTTAAAAACCCACTTGTAGCAACCCTATAAGTGAAATCGAAATACAATCGATTAACCTTGACTCCCACAACTTGGGAGCAAGCAAACCACTCTCACAACCCGAGAGTAAATCAAATAACTAAAGTTATTATGAAATTAAGCAACACTTACAATCACATATGCCTTGAAGTAGAACTTGAAGGAGAAGTGTGTTGTGTGTTGGAAGACTCTCTTGGAAGAGAGGAAAGCCATTTCTCTTGACTGCACCAAATGCCTAGAAGATTTCTCTTTGGTTCTAGGTTGGAGAGCAAGAGATTGAAGATTGGAATTCTTAGGGCTTCAGGATTTGAGAGCTTTGATCTTGAGAGAGTGAAAGCTTGAATGAATGAGTGAGTGACTAAGTAGCCTCTCAATGGAACAGTAGAGGCTCCTTTTATTGGTTTCTCAAACTCTTCAAATGAAATCAACAAAACACCTTTGAAATCCGTGAGGAAAAACTCAACGGATAGAATCTGTGCCCGAGACAGTCGACTGTTGAAGAACTCACAGTCGACTGCTGCACCGTGACAGAGGGTAGGTGAGAATTCATAACGGTAACTTACCACGTGGACAGTCGACTGATGAGGCATAGACAGTCGACTGTTGAACCAACAGGCTAATGTAAATCCTACTACAGGCGACTGGCCGTAAGCTGGGTAAGTTAAGGAAATCTGAGAAATCTCTGGGAGAACAGGACAGACGACTGATGAAGAGACGACAGTCGACTATTAAACTGAACAGGCGACTATAATTCCTTCTACAGACGACTGTCAAGCCCCTGAGATTTTCCAGAGAGTTGAGTCATCAAATAGGCTTAAAGACAGACGACTGTTGAAGCATTGACAGTCGATTGTTCCATTGGACAGTCGACTGTAAATCCAACGATAGTCGACTGGCCAGACTAAACAGAAAAATAGAATTTGGGCTAAAGATAGACAGGCGACTGATTAACATAACACAGTCGACTGTCACTGGGACAGGCGCATGTGAATCGTTCATAAGTCGCCTGAGAGAGTTAAAGCTAAGAAGCCCAGAAACTAGCTTAAAACGTTTGTACATAACAGGCGACTGTAGAACAAAACACAGTCGGCTGTTTTGAGACAGGCGACTGTAAATTGTTCAGCAGTCGACTGTTATAAACATGACATGCACAATCTAGATAGAAATGAATTGGAGTCTAAGGAAGGTTGATCTAATGATATCCTAAGACTGAAATGGAGATGTGTGTGTGTGTGTGTGCGCGCGCGCTCCAACAAAGTTCTACTTCTAAGCTAAATACTAGAAGAGAAACACGAAAGTTACATTTGACAAACTCTCTCTTCTTTCCAACGCATGAGCTTGAAGTCTTCTAGGAGCTTCAATCACCATCTACGATCATCCAATCCATTTCATTTGCTTTCAATGATCTTTGAGTGTCATCCATTACAAATCGATCTTCATAATAAGCTTAGGCAATGGATTAAGTGCAATAGGGGATTAGTTACAAATATTTATGTTTTCTCATCATTAATACCAAGTAGGGAGAAGTCCAATACTCAACATTCTTTCCCTTTTTGATGATGACAAACAAACATAAACAAATAGATAAATAATTGTGCTTAAAAAAACTTACTCCTCTACATAGATGCCAATCAAGTTAGTCAAGAAATATTAGGGCATCTATATATCAAATGAAGAAAATGAGTAAGATATGCATGAGTGAAATGAATCCATGAAATCTAGGATTTAAAAACATATTCATTGTATCTTACTCTCCCTGAATCTAAAGCAACTTCAATCTTAGATTCAAGTGTTATTAGTATTTACTTAGCACATTCATTATGAATCTGTATGTTTATTTCTCTTTCCCTATGACATTATCTAAAAGGTGGGAGTAAAATAACAACAACAATCGTGCTAAATAAGAACTAGTAACAATTACAAGAGTCTAAAGATATATAAATCAAAACTCATAAAACCACATCACAAATTTAGGTGATTAGAGGAATTAGAGTCCAATATCAACATTGAGATACACGTAGGAAAAAATACCGTCTCAAACCACATCACATATAGAATATAGCATATATGGAGACAATATCACAAAATTCACACGGAAATGATAAACAATTATACAATGTGTGGAACAGACGAAGAAACTGCAACTTCATATATATATATATATATATATATATATATATATATATATATATATATATATATATATATATATATATATATATATATATATATATATATATATATATATATATATATATGAAAGACCACATGAGTACAAAATATATGAACATCACCATGTCCATCAAAGTGAACAAAATACATGATACATCCATATATCATCACTAAAAAAATACTAATCATCAACCAAACAACATTGAACTACTCATCCCTAACCAAAACAATCACAAAAAAATCCTAGACTAGGGGTGAGTGTCCAAAATAGTAACAGCAGCATCAGTCAATGTGGATGACTTATGGATCCGAGGGACGACCAGACGGGCGAAACATAAGTCTGGCGGAGCGACGAGTAGGATAAGCAGGAGCCTTCCTCTTGGAAGACGATGCACCCTCGGTAGAGGTTTTCGCATGAGCATGAATGGGGGTCTGGACCTCAGAAGGCACATGCACAAAGCCTGGAGGAGGAGGGACAACAACATGAGCAATATCCTCAGGAGGAGGAAACAAGGCCTGAAGTTCGGCAGGAATGGGGAACCGATGAAGCACGAAAGACTTGCACTGAAGCTCCAGAAGGAGAGTGAGCTTCTGATCCATAGAGGCAGCAATGTTCTCGATCGAAGTGACACGGTCACACAGCTGAGCGAGAAGGAAATCCTCTAGAGGTACAGACGGAGGTGTATGGGGAGATTGATCGGTTGGCTGAGAAGAGGGTTCAGCTACATTTACTGAAGGAATATGATCACCAACCAGGATGTCCAAGAACTCCCCAGACGATGGAGGCGAAGAGGGTAGCTGCTCAGTAGGTGGAGAAGAGGATTTAGCGAGAAAGATGTTCAATGTTTCTCCTGATGACGAAGGACCATTAGGATCCATGAAATCGGGTGACAGAAACTAGGTTAAGCAAGCGACGAGAAACGAACGAGGAAGCTACCTTAGACTTGTCGATCGACAGACGAGTGTCAATCGGGCAACTAATCGAAGGAGGGAGACTTCGTTTCGACTCGTAATAGTCGGAGGAGAGATCGACTGAGAAAACGAACGGAGGAGAGATCGACTGAGAAAACGAACGGAGGAGACGAAGCTAAGGTGATTGAACGGAGGAGAACGAACGGATCGACAGTTGACAAAGCACGGAGCGACGCAATTGACAGAGCGAGATGATGGAAAACGTCGGCGAAGCGATCGACTGAAGGTTCGAATGGGGAAGATGAAGGGTTTTTCAATTGGAGGAGAGAGAAAACTGTCGATTGAAATGAAGTTTCTCATTGAAATATCGAAGGTGCAAATGAATCTGGGCCGTTGGATCGAAGAATCGACGGCTCAGATCAAAATAATGAACCGCCACAATAGGAGACAGTCGACTGATGAACAATAGTCAGTCGACTGGTTGAAGTGATAAAAGATGAGCTTAGGTTGACAGACAGTCGACTGTTGGGTAACATACAGTCGTCTGTCCGTGAGACAGTCGACTGTATTATACTCATCAGTCGACTGACTGAGAATCAATAAAAATGATGATAAAAACAGAGACTACTGACGAAATGGACATGCACCTGATGAATAAAATGCAGTCGCCTGTTGATCCAACAGTCGACTGTAAATTCGTCATCAGTCGTCTGGGCGAAAGATACATTCTACTGAAAGAGAAGATAGAGTAGGGCAGTCGACTGTCGAAGGAAAGACAGTCGTCTGTCCTGGTCCAAAAATGAACAGCGAGGTTAAAATCCAGAGGATATGCACAACTCACCCTAGGACCTATACTCTAACAAAACTCATCATAAAATCAATATCAAAAGATAAATCATTTATTACACAAATCTCTTAAGACAATCCGAAAACTCATGAAAACAACGAAATCTCAATAGCCTTTCTTAAAACCAATATAAGATATATCAAATGAAGAGAGGCAACATGGTGATATGAGTTCATAAGATGATATAACAAGTAAATTGAACTCCTAAATCTCAGATTCACCCATAATCCGTAATTCTCCACGTAACCTCACAAATGAATCTTCTTTAAGAGGTTTTGTGAAGATGTCGGCAATTTGTTTTTGGGTTTCAATGTACTCTAAGATGATGTCCTTCTTAGCTACATGATCATTGATAAAGTGGTGTCTCACATCTATGTGTTTGGTACGGGAGTGATGTAACGGATTCTTGGAAAGACATATAGCACTTTGGTTATCAACCATAATAGGGCGGGTATCACAATTGACACCATAGTCCTTAAGAGTGTGTCTCATCCAAAGAACTTGTGCACATGCAGACCCGCGGCAATATATTTCGCTTCAGTCGTGGATAGTGATACCGAGTTCTGTTTCTTAGAGAACCAGACACTAGGGAATTTCCTAGAAAATGTAGTACTCTTCCTATCGGATTTGCATCCGGCAAAGTCGGCATCACTATATGAGATTAACTCATATGTGCTAGATTTAGGGTAAAGTAAACCATAATCTAGTGAATGATTGAGATAACGAAAGATTCGTTTAACCGCAATCAAGTGTGACTCCTTAGGTCTAGCTTGATATCTAGCATACAAGCATACGAAAAAACATGATATCGGGCCTACCAGCAGTTAAATAGAGTAAGCTACCGATCATACCTCGATATAGACGAACGTCTACAACTTTTCCGTTCTCATCCTTGTGTAGATGTGTTGTCGTACTCATGGGAGTCCTTTTGATTTAAGACGATTTCATGTGGAATCGCTTGATAAGCTCCCATGTGTACTTAGTTTGATGTATAAAAGTCCCATCATTCATTTGCCGAATTTGTAGTCCAAGGAAGTAGTTGAGCTTTCCCATGTGGCTCATCTCGAATTCATCCTTCATAGACTTAGAAAATTCTTGACAAAGATTAAAGTTAGTAGAACCAAATATGATATCGTTTACATAAACTTGAATTAAAAGGATGTCATTTTCATAATTCTTAATGAAAAGTGTTGAATCAACTTCACCCATTTTAAAACCTAAATCCAAAAGAAAGGTCTTGAGTCGATCATACCATGCTCTAGGAGCTTTTCTCAACCCATACAACGCTTTTTTAAGTTTGAAAACATGGTTTGGAAATTTTTCATGTATGAAACCGGGAGGTTGAGAAACATACACTTCTTCATTAACAATACCATTTAAAAATACACTTTTAACATCCATTTGAAATAATTTGAAATTATTATGAGATGCAAAGGATAAAAGCAATCTAATAGATTCTAACCTAGCTACAGGGGCAAAGGATTCTTCGAAATCGATACCTTCTTCTTCCCGGTAGCCTTGAGCTACTAACCTTGCTTTGTTCCTTGTGATGACCTCGTTCTCATCGGTCTTGTTCTTGAAGATACACTTGGTCCCAATAACTTGGTGACCATTTGGAAGAAGAACGAGCTCCTAAACTTCATTTCTCTCGAATTGCATGAGTTCTTCTTCCATTGCCACTATCCAAGAGCTATCCTCACATGCTTCTTGGATGTTCTTTGGCTCAATGGTAAAGACAATGCGCAATGAGAGAATTCTTCAATTCTAGACCTCGTTCGAACACCCGCACCAATATCTCCAATAATTTGGTCATGTGGATGGTTGCGAACGGTTGGGTAAGCTTTGGTACTCCTGCATCACTTGGAACATCTTCAACAATCTCATTAGTGGTGTTAGTCTCAATAATTGAATCATTAATCTTAACGTTAATAAGAGAATTACATATAGCATCTACACTATCATCAATAACATGAGGTGAATCAAAATCTTCATAAAATGATACGTGTAGTGATTCCTCAATCATTGAGAAGGTTTTGTTGTATATTCGGTAGTCTTTGCTACGTGTGGAATATCCAACAAAAATTCCTTCATCGGATCTTGGCTCAAATCTATCTAAGTGACCAAAGGTGTTCTTGATAAAACATTTTGAACCAAAAGCTCGAAAATATTTAACTTGAGACTTTTTGTCATAAAATAACTCAAAACAAGTTTTGTTCGTTCGGGGTCTCACTAGGATCCTATTGAGCACATAACATGTCGTGTGCAATGCTTCTGCCCACAATTGTAGTTCAAGATGACTACCATGGAGCATGGTACGAGCACACTCAATAAGAGTCCTATTCTTTCTCTCTACAATACCATTTTGTGGTGGTGCCCGAAGAAAAGAAAAGTTGTGAGTTATTCCGGGGTCATCACAAAACTTTGTAAAAGACCCATTCTCAAATTCTCATCCATGATCACTACGGATAGTGATAATGGTTGATCCTAAGAGATTCTGAATCTTCTTTGCAAATATGGTAAACTCTTCAAAAGCTTCATTCTTATTAGTTAATAATGAAACCCAAGTAAATCTAGAGAAGTCGTCAACGACAACTAATCCATAATGAGCATTGCCTAAAGAAGCAGTTCTAGTTGGCCCAAACAAATCTATATGAAGTAGTTCTAGGGGCCTCTTAGAAGTAATGCATTCTTTAAGCTTAATAGATGATTTACTAAGTTTACCTCTTTGACATGAATCACAAAAGTTTTTCTTACTAAAAGCAATTTTTGGAAAACCTTTAACTAGATCATGCTTTGCTAACTTATATAAGTGCTTGAAATGAACATTACCAAAACGGCGATGCCATAATAGTTGTTCATTTGTATTAGCAACTAAGCAATGTTCTACGGTTTTAGGCAAGCTCAAATAATAAATATTTTTACGCCTAATACAGTTAAATAAAACATGTGAATTAGAATCAACAATTTTACACAATCCTTCTTCAAAGTTAACATTGTAACCTTTGTCACAAAGTTGACTAATGGAAATGAGGTTGTGACACAAACCACTAACTAGAAATACATTAGTAATTAAAGGTTTGGAGGAGTTTCCGACTAAACCTACTCCAATGATGGTTCCCTTTTGGTTACCTCCAAAAGTGACCGTTGCAAAATTCTTGATGCTAATCACTTCGGAGAGTAATGAGGGATCTCCCGTCATGTGTTTGGAGCAACCACTATCGATAATCCATCCTTTTCTTTTAGAGCTAATTTGACATTTATTGCTCTCATTCTTTCTCTTGGGTACCTACATAGTATACCATAAGCTCATGGTACCCAATTTTTGTTGGGTCCAAGAGGGTTAGCCCTTTGGAAGCCAAGTCCAAGTGGACTTCCGCTTTCCAACATAATTACCATTATTGATAACATCATGAAAATAGAAATCAACATAGGCATTTCTATCATTTAAGCTAGTGTTCTTAGGACCCCAAATGGTGTATATTTTGGGAGTCCTTTTCCTAGTTGCATGCAGAGTTGTTAGATTTCTATGTGGTGCATGCTTCTTAGGAACATGGGGTCTAGCATAAAAATGAGGTGGTGGATATGCATTGGGCATATGAGGGTTGTATGCATGCTTGGGAACATGCATGTTGTATGAAACATACGGGTCTTGCATGACATGTGGAAGATGTGCATACATGTAAGAATGAAGTGTATGAGCATATGGGTGTATAAGAGCACGTACATGAGAATTTCTCATGTGTGGATTTGCACGTGTCCGTGGGCGTGGAGCATAGAAAGTGTCATGAGTATCCACTTGTGAAGTGAAAGATTTCCTACGTGGATGAAGGTTGGTGTACATGTAAGCATGGCTTCTCTTTTGGTTTCCACCCTTAGTGGGTTTCTTGCCAAAAAGAAGAGACGGTGAAGTGGTGACTTTCTTGGTAGGTTTGCTACCTATAGTGTCTTTGACACCACTTGTGGATGCATCGGATGGTGGCCTCACAAAGTCTATAGTGACACCACTATAGGAGGTGCGAGCATTGTATGCACTTGCTTCCACAAAATCAAGACCAACACGATGTGTGGCCGGAAATTGGTTTGTTAGCAAATCATCCAATTGTCTCTTCCCCTTATTAAATCTCACAATACGGGAGGACATGAGCTCATAGTTCTCCTTAAGAGAAAAAATATTGGTATCCAAGGTGGACACCCGTGCTTTGAGCTCGTGTGTCACGCCCCGCTTCCCAAGTATGGAAGGCGGGACGTGAAGAGGTCCGCTCAGACTTAGAGCTGTAAAGCTGCAGTCTGACAAGCGTCTCTTAAATTAATCCATTATCAGGTCCTTTGCATTACGACGAAACAACAATAATAATAATGAGGGATAGACAATAAAATTATCCAACATTAAACATCCACATAATCTATTCCAAACATTACAGAGATAGTCATAAAGTGAAGTACAGAGTCCAAAAAGAAGGCCTAAGCATGGCCGAAACTACAACAAGAACTGGTGCAATGCACCGAACAACCTAACAGCAGATACTAAGAAAGTAAATAACAACTAAAAGAGAGTAACCAGCTGAGACTAAGAGTAAAACCGGTATCCTCGAACTGGACATCAGTAACCTGTCGATCGCTTCAACCTACTCAGGCTCAAACCTGACATGTGACACCCAAAGAGAAAAGGGCACATGTCAGCAAAAGTCTCCGAAGAGGGAAAAAGGAGACTTTTATGCAAGGAAACGTAAGTGCAAAAATGTACAACTAGCAGTTCTATAAAGAATGAATGTAATGACATGGCAGGTATGGCATGTGTGCAACAAGTGAGTAAACGAGACAAGCACGACAAGTGTAGCATAGCTACTAAACAATATTCACGATTTTCATGATTAACTTGTATTCACGATGTGCACAGGGTTTACGCCTTACAGCTGAAGTTGCTGATCTAGCATACTTCTACAATGAGTGGTCGCTTAACCCTACCCCTCCACGTGTATCGAGCCAGGGTTTTCCAAGTACATGAGCTCGCTTCTGGATCACGAGCCAGGAAGTGTTTTCAATATGGCATAGGGTTGTGCCGGCAAAGCAGGTGCCTAGCCTCAAGCGTGTGCTACACAATCACAATGAAATATTGGATGCATGCAATGACATGGCAATGAATAGATAAATTGCGTACCGTTAATTAAAATTAAACATGGCATGACAGAATGAATGCAAGCATGGTTAAAGTGTCGGATCTAGCTTCGTTGTCAAGCTAGATCTAAAGGGGCGTTTAGGCGACTATCATTTCACCGCCTAGTCTCTTTTACACAATATGGCCTAAAACAAGTATTGTGCAAGTTTCACTTGCCTGAAATACGTGCTAGAAACACCAATCTCAAAGTCCAATCACAGATTCACAAAGTCCAGAGCTCCCACGATCAGTTCAACAATAGTCCAGATCTCCCTATGTGCTCCAAAACAATCATCCCAGCCTACAGTCCCATATTATTATTCTTTAATTAAAGAGTTACCAAGGCAATGAAAACACAGTTTTTATCTTGTTAACATGCGGTGTAGGTTTCTACGGTTCAGATATACCTTAATACGACGCGATAGCTACACTGACGTCGGGTAGCGACGTCAGGGGTTGAATTTCGGTATCGTGCAAGGTACGGTGACGTATACGGCTTGTGACGACGACGGCGACCACGACAACGATCAACCGAGTAGCGACACGATCACTGAACAGCGGCACGGTGGGGATGACAGCCGTACGACGTTTTACGGCATCGGGAAGACGCAGACCGCGAGCAACGAGTTCTACGGCTGGGGGAAGGCGTGGCAACAGCAGATAGAAGGCTAATGACAGTCTAGGGCAAATGAGGCTATTTTGTTGTGGAGAGGGCTAGAAGATGGGGATGAAGATCAGTTTGTGCGGCAATGGTGATCAGAGAATTGGGGTTGCGACATTGTGTTGTGGGATGGGGTTCGGATCTAGAGGTGAAGGAGTAGACGATATAGCCGGAGGTGAGCGGTCGAACTTGGTGGCCGGATCTTGGCCGCATGGAGGAGAAGGGGTCGGACTGGGTAGCAACCGGCGTCCATATGGGAGAACAGGGGAGGTCGTCAGCTGTGTGGGGGCTGTCGCGCACGTGGTGGTCGGGGGAGGAGATGGCCGACGAGTCCATGGTGGCCGTCGGCAGTTCTGTGATGGAGATGAATATGATCGGATCTACATGTGTAGAGGGGGATGCGATCTTGGCCGGAGATTGACAGGGTGGCCGGAGCTTCTGCAGTCGACCGATAGCGCAAGGAGGCTGGGCGAGCGCTTGGCCGGCGGCAGCTTCTTAAGGGCTTGCGGCGGCCTGTGTTTAAGGTAGAGAGGGTGTGTGGCGGTTTGTTGGTGGCCGGAGATGCGAGTGATGGCCAGAGAAGAAGGAGTTGAGGCCGGCGGTCGTGGGATGTGAGGGTTCTAGTTGGCGGGGCCTGGTGTAATCCCTTGCGTGAAGTTTGAAGCCCTATGGGAATTTGCTATATAAGACAGAGGAAGAGTGGATTTAAGGAAAATGGGGTGAGAGAATGTGAGAGGGAGGGGTAGAAATTAGTTTCATGTAGGGTGTAGGTAGCTAGGAAGAATCCAACATGATAGCTTGATCATATGGCTTAGATTAGATCAGGTTTTAATTACGATTTGAATCAGGGATTAATTAGGCCAATTACAATATGAAAAAGATTAGTGTGAAAAGCCGACCAAACGGTGTCCGAAAAATATAATAAAAATACGGGGATGACCGTGTCGACGAGAGAATCGGGGCTAGGATGATTGGTCACTGGTTAGGATAAAGGAAGACGACACTAAAAATAAAAAGGTCAAACGACGAAGTCTAAAATTGCGACACCCCTTCCAACAAAGTTTTTTTGTGGGAGAACGACCCGTGAAATGACGTTCCAAAATAATTCCACAAATAAATACTCTTCCAGAGGGTCACAACGGCATATCACATCATAGGATTCGGATATAAGAAAGGTCCAAAATAAATACGTGTACGAACAAGAGTACGTCCACGAAAAGCGTATGATCGAAAACAGACCGTGACGTCCTACCCACCTTAGAATAAAGTCCGTCCTCGGACTTTCTAACAAAGAATATATATCTTGCCAGTCTAGTAGCTACCCCAATCACATCACATTATAATTTAAACCAGATATAGTCACTACAAGTGCTTATATATGCACTAGATAGTCAAACATTAATACTACAAACACGTATATATCTAAGCACAATCTATACTTATACCTATCATTGGTAGTCAAATTCATACACGTACTTCGATTATTCATATAGTCACATACATCCTTATATAGCTATTACTCACTTAACACATAACCAAGGTACACATATTTACACGAAAAGTTCACACTAGCAAATACAATCATAGCACTCACGCATATATATATATATATATATATATATATATATATATATATATATATATATATATATATATATATATATATATATATATATATATATATATATATATATATATATATATATATATATATATATAACCACTTATGCACAATAACCTGGGTAACTAATCCCTATATCTTCTAGTATACATCCAACACCAAACATATCAACTCATGTAATCATACCACACAATATTAAATCAGGTTTACTATATCTAATATATATTCACCACTACCATAATTTCACAAATATATAATTATTCAACGCACGCAAATATTTCGCCATATATTCACATCATATACAGTCCTATAACTATAATCAAGACTCATCACACGTACCATAATCACAAATACCTATAACTAAGTACATACTTACCCGTGCATGGTGCATACCCACACACACGCTAATATACCATTCATACATACCTCTCATACCACTATATACTTAGCACAACAACACACCTAGTTTAGCTAACAGACATACCTCAAACATGGAAAACCTTAGTAATTAACTTTACCACAAGACCAACACTCATAACTATAATAGAGTATAGTCACCCACAATCATGTGCGTAACACAACCAGACACAAACAATCCTATCACTATACATACATCATCTATCGCTATATTCATGGTACTACACGCAAACCACAGCCATACATAACAATATACTTAGAGCATACACACTCAAGCTTGAGTGAGACTCAAAACCCACATCAGAATACTCTATATACATAACACGGTATCTATACATATACCAATACCACTTTAATATATATATACACACACACACCAACGTAACCACATACATACCATAATAATATTACTTTCATCAGCACACGTATATAATCAAATACATTATCCTATATATATACATGCATCGTAATAGGCATGCACATTTAACTATAAGTACTCTATTATCATTACACTTAACCTGCACATGACTTACTAGTATACTATTTCAAGCATCTACAAGTATCTTCAAACTACATACACTACTAGTATATACTCTAATACAATTTCTAATATATATACAGTCATTCCTAAAGTGGTACAGCTATCCACACACATATATATAAACACTATCACTCATACAACTTCATTTATACCATGAAATACACTGAGTATGTATATATCACACAAGAGACAACATTAATATACTACAGGGGAGCACACTCATACCGGTCAACACACTCTACCTATATACATGCACCACGACGACATCCCAAAAACCAAAGGCCCATTACTAAATTAGAGTTGACTTAAGCAACGGCAAGCATTAGTAGGGTGACTAAGCAAGAGAGAGGAAACCAAGATCAAATAGCATAACGAAACAAGATCGGAAAGGACGGGTTCAGGTAGGCGAGGATAAGGAGATAGCTGACTGGGCGAAACAAAATATTGCTCCAAATAATTAAATAGATGGAAGAAGGACATGTGTAAAATGTGGTATCACACACACACACACACACACACACACACACACACACACACACACACATAAATATGTAGAAATGGCGAGCCAACGGCAAAAATTTTAAAACACGGAAAAGTGTTGAGACAAGGAAATAATGAGTAGGGTGAGACAGTGATCGTGTTGTAAATGGAAATAGGTTTATACCAAAAATTTGAAGTATGAGCACGATGAATATAGATCTTGTATATAAAGATATATTGAAGTTTTATTTATCTTAGAAAACATTCTAAAAGTAAGTACGATAAGTGAAAAAATTTAATAATAAACTTAGTAGTATAGAAATGGAAGGAAAGATATATTGAATTATCAAAAATGGTAATAAGGTTTTTAAACCGAAATGCGAAAAATATAGATTAGAAAATAGTTAGGAGATAGTAATTAAAATTACAACCAATAGACTTCAAAACCTACAAGGGAATTTTAACTCCATCGAAAAGTGTGGAATTTAAATATATACGTAGAGGGTTTAGAAACAAAATTTATACTGAGCGAAAACTTTTAGAAAGAAAAAATCGAAAATAACTTTGGAAGAATCAAGATTGGCAATGGAAAAGATTCGAAAGATTAACGATAATCGTCAGGAAGCGATCACGTGTATCGAGGGCAAAGATTATGACCACGTGATGAATACGCCTAGGATATGTTTCATGAAAAGCTACGATGGGATTCTACGGTCGATAACCCAGAAGTGTAATGATCAGGGAAATGATAGAATCAGGGGTTCTAATTATCGGGTCGGCTGGAGATCAAGAGGAACTTAACACTATGACTCTCTAGTGAACTTAGATTGTAATAGAGGTCTCAGGAAAGGGTCCTAAGAGTAACAAGATTGCGTTCTGCTGGGCCCGAAATTGTCGGACTAAAACGAACGGATAAAAGAGAAGCTCTGGAAGTCTAATATGGTCAGGTCTTGGTGAGAGACTGCTAAGGCAACCTAAGACGAGTACAGCCTAACCTTGACGAAGGCACCTGACTATCAAACCTGGACATCTATCTAAGTCTTCCTACCATCTAAGACAGGGTAAACCTTCAAGTTAGACTCAATTCATGACTTGAATGTCCCGAATAATTTAATGGATGCTGTTATCATTATTTTTATTCTGATATTTCGCAGATGCAAAGAGGACCTGCATGGGCCACCAACAAAACCTGTCATGCCCCGCTTACCAAGTATGGAAGGCGGGACGTGAAGAGGTCCGCTCAGACTTGGAGCTGTAAAGCTGCAGTCTGATAAGCGTCTCTTAAATTAATCCATTATCAGGTCCTTTGCATTACGACGAAACAACAATAATAATAATGAGGGATAGACAATAAAATTATCCAACATTCAACATCCACAGATTCTATTCCAAACATTACAGAGATAGTCATAAAATGAAGTACAAAGTCCAAAAAGAAGGCCTAAGCATGGCCGAAACTACAACAAGAAGTGGTGCAATGCACCGAACAACCTAACAGCAGATACTAAGAAAGTAAACAACAACTAAAAGAGAGTAACCAGCTGAGACTAAGAGTAGAACCGATATCCTCGAACTGGACATCAGTAACCTGTCGACCGCTTCAACCTACTCAAGCTCAAACCTGACATGTGACACCCAAAGAGAAAAGAGCACATGTCAGCAAAAGTCTTCGAAGCGGGAAAAAGGAGCTTTTGTGCAAGGAAACGTAAGTGCAAAAATGTACAACTAGCAGTTCTATAAAGAATGAATGCAATGACATGGCAGGTATGGCTTGAGTGCAACAAGTGAGTAAACGAGACAAGCACGACAAGTGTAGTAGAGCTTCTAAACAATATTCACGATTTTCACGATTAACTTGTATTCACGATGTGCACATGGTTTATGCCTTACAACTGAAGTTGCTGATCTGGCATACTTCTACACTGAGTGGTCGCTTAACCTTACCCCTCCACGTGTATCGATCCAGGGTTTCCCAAGTACATGAGCTCGCTTCTGGATCACTAGCCAGGAAGTGTTTTCAATATGGCATAGGGTTGTGCCCGCAAAGCAGGTGCCTACCCTCAATCATTACAATAAGTGTAGCGTGTTCTACGCAATCACGATGAAACATTGGATGCATGCAATGACATGGCAATGAACAGATAAATTGCGTACCGTTAATTAAAATTAAACATGGCATGTCAGAATGAATGCAAGCATGGTTAAAGTGTCGGATCTAGCTTCGTTGTCAAGCTAGATCTAAAGGGGCGTCTAGGCGACTATCATTTCACCGCCTAGTCTCTTTTACACAATTTGCAAGATGGCCTAAAACATGGCCTAAAACAAGTACTGTGCAAGTTTCACTTGCCTGAAATACGTGCTGGAAACACCAATCTCAAAGTCCAATCACAGATTCACAAAGTCTAGAGCTCCCACGCTCAGTTCAACAATAGTCCAGATCTCCCTATGTGCTCCAAAACAATCATCCCAGCCTACAGTCCCATATTATTATTCTTTAATTAGTGAGTTACCAAGGAAATGAAAACACAGTTTTTATCTTGTTAACATGCGGTGTGGGTTCCTACGGTTCAGATATACCTTAACACGACGCGAGAGCTACACTAACGTCGGGTAGCGACGTCAGGGGTTGAATTCCAATATCGTGCAAGGTACGGTGACGTCTACGGCTTGTGACGATGACGGCGACCACGACAACGATCAGCCAGGTAGTGGCACGATTACTGAACAGCGGCGCAACGGGGATGACAGCCGTACGATGTTCTACGGCATCGAGAAGACGCAGACCGCGAGCAACAAGTTCTACGGCTGGGGGAAGGAGTGGCAACGGTAGATAGAAGGCTAATGACAGTTTATGGCAAATGGGGCTGTTTTGTTGTGGAAATGGCTATAAGATGGGGATGAAGATTAGTTTGTGCGGCAATGGTGATCAGAGAATTGGGGTTGCGACATGGTGTTGTGAGGTGGGGTTCGGATCTAGAGGCAAAGGAGTAGACGATATAGCCGGAGGTGAGCGGTCGGACTTGGTGGCCGGATCTTGGCCGTGTGGACGAGGAGGGGTCGGACTGGGTAGCAACCGGTGGCCATGGGGGAGAACAGGGGAGGTCGTCAGCTGCTTGGGGGCTGCCACGCGCGTGGTGGTCCGGGGAGGAGATGGCCAACGAGTCTATGGTGGCCGGCGGTAGTTCTGTGATGGAGATGATCGGATCTACATGTGTAGAGGGGGATGCGATCTTGGCCGGAGATTGACAGGGTGGCCGGAGCTTCTGCAGTCGACCGATAGCGCAAGGAGGCTGGGCGAGCGCTTGGCCGGCGGCAGCTTCTTAAGGGCTTGCGGCGGCCTGTGTTTAAGGTAGAGAGGGTGTGTGGCGGTTTGTTGGTGGCCGGAGATGCGAGTGATGGCCGGAGAAGAAGGAGTTGAGGCCGGCGGTCGTGGGATGTGAGGGTTCTTGTTGGCGACGGCCTGGTATAATCCCTTGCGTGAAGTTTGAAGCCCTAGGGGAATTTGCTATATAAGATAGAGGAAGAGTGGATTTAAGGAAAATGGGGTGAGTGAATGTGAGAGGGAGGGGTAGAAATTAGTTTAATGTAGGGTGTAGGTAGCTAGGAAGAATCCAACATGATAACTTGATCCTATGGCTTAGATTAGATCAGGTTTTAATTACGATTTGAATCAGGGATTAATTAGGCCAATTACAATATGAAAGAGATAAGTGTGAAAAACCGACCAAACGGTGTCCGAAAAATATAATAAAAATACCGGGATGATCGTGTCGACGAGAGAATCGGGGTTACGATGATTGATCACTGGCTAGGGTACAGGAAGACGGTACTAAAAATAAAAAGGTCAAACGACGAAGTCTAAAATTGCGACACCCCTTCCAACAAAGTTATTTTGTGGGAGAACGACCCGTGAAATGACGTTCCAAAATAATTCCACAAATAAATACTCTTCCAGATGGTCACAACGGCATATCACATCATGGGGTTCGGATACAAGAAAGGTCCAAAATAAATACGTGTACGAACAAGAGTACGTGCACGAAAAGCGTACGATCAAAAACAGACCGTGACATCGTGCACTTGGATTTTTAGAGAATCATTCTCTAAACCCAATTGTGTGTGTCGTGAAATTAGATCACTATTATCCTTAGGATGTGTTTGATCTAGTTGAGATTTGAGGGTATTCACCTCATTTCTCAAAGTGACATTTTGAGAAGCTAAATTCTCTTTCTCATGGGTTAATGTATCAACATTGGTGTCATTGTTAATAATGCATATGATGGATGGATTGCTAACATTCAATTTCTTTAAACTAGTATATCTAAACATTAAAGATTGATACTTAGCAAATAATTCTTCATTAGCAATACACAATTCATCCATAGTTACCTTGTTTCATCCATGTCGGAATCACTTTCATCGGAGAGTGAATCTTCCCGGGCCATGAAACACACCGTGGGCCGACTTATCTCCAAGTCTACCGCAAGATGGGCGACCACTTCCCCCACGGACCGACCTACTTGTCGTCGGATGTTAGTCGAGGGGCCACTCCCCTCGCTACTGAACGAATGAGTCCGACTTAAGGCGGGGCCACTCCCCTGCAGGCCGACTTATCTCCAAGTCTATCGTAAGGCAGAGAGCCACTCCCCCCACAGGCCTGCCTACTTCTCGTCGGACGTTAGTTGAGGGGCCACTCCTCTCGCCACCGAACAATGAGTTCCATAAGGCGGAGGGCTACTCCCTCTGCGGGCCGACTTATCTCTAAGTCCGCTGTAAAACGGGTGGCCACTCCCCCTGTGGGCTGACCTACTGCTCGTCGGACGTTAGTCGAGGGGCCACTCCCCTCGCCACCAAATGAATGAGTCCGCCATAAGGCAGAGGGCCACTCTCCCTGCGGACCGACTTACTCCTCATTGGACGTTATTCGAAGGGCCACCCCTTAACCACCAAACGAACGAGTCCGTCGGGGGGGGGGGGGGGGGGGGCACTCCTCTTGCAGGTCGAGTTATCTCAAGTTCGCCGTAAGACGGGGGACCACTCCCCTTGCGGGCTGACATACTTTTCATCAGACATTAGTTAATGGGCCACTCCCTTCGCCACTGAACGAACAAATCAGTGGTAAGGTGGGGGGGGGGGAGGGCACTCCTCCCGCGAGTCGGCTTACTTCTCGTCTATCGCTAGTTGAGGGGCCAATACCCTTGCTGCCGGTCAAACATGTCCGATGTAAGGCGGGGGCCCACTCCCCCTGTGGGTTGTACTTCTCATCGGGCCGACCAATTACTACTACTAGACGATTTCGCAAGCAGACCTAATTATACGACTGAAGTCACTCCCCTCTCATGTCACAGCATCCAACCTCAACCCACGCAGCGGTTGAGCTCGGGAGATGGGGGGCCATTGTTACCCCAATTATGGCATGCCTTCATGGCCATTAATTAAGCGATTACGGCCTGCCATCATAATCATAATCATTAATCAAGCGATTACCCCAATTATGGCATGTTCTCTTGGCCATTAATCCAACGATTATTGCCTGCATTCACTGCATTCATTTCTTCATCAAATGGTGACAATTACTCCTGTCAATACTTCATCATCAACACATCATCATCAATGTCGGCAATAAAGTCTCATTATTCGCCCGGACATTACGAGGCAATGGCTCACCTATAAGAAAACATAGAGGCAACAAGTGAGGGTTGGGGGGGGTCTGGGAGATCATACACTGGGGTAACCTAAATACCAAATAGATATCATACCAAATTCTATATCCTCTTCCATAGCTCGGTCCGAGGACTCGCAGACGGCCTTCCAACAGGTTGGACCTGGCCCCACCAAGCTCTTTTTCAGTCAGACACGAACTTAAGCATAGGAGAGGATTTGGTCAGGTTCCAAACCCGACCCCCCTGATGAGCTTCTTGTGTTGCAGATAGCGAGGGAGATAGCCCGGTCCCAACTTCCACGGCGCAAATCGGAACCCCGCCAATCGGGAGTTAGTGCGCCCAATCACCCACCTGGTGCGCATCCCGGCTACTCCAACCAAAGGCCCACCTGCTGCACACCACTGGGCTTTGTTTTGATTTTGCCAAATATCACTCATTTTACTTTGCTCGGATGATTAAATCCTGCAAGAGTATTGCTTTTATTTGATTTTTCCTAGATGATTAGGTTTTACCGAAGTATATTGTAGAGAATTTCTAGTGAACGTATAAATACTTTGTATAACTTTAATGCGGTTGGTGGCTTTGTCAGGATTTCAACAGAGGCCGTATACGAAACACGGTGCGCCTTCACTTTGATGCCCACACACAGCGAGTGGCAGAAGGAGGCGAAATCGTGGATATCCAACGAGTCCAAAACTTAGAAGCCCGTTTGGGAATAGCAAATGAGGCTTCGGACCTGGTTGGTGTAGAGGGCTGCGGCCCACACATGACTTGTAAAGGGGGGTTGTGGTCCACATCAGGAAGCTTCGAGACTGTTTAAGGTGAAGTGGGCCTCGACCCATAAGGATGACACCGACCTAAAACATACATATTTCACGCGAACGAAGATGAAAAAGATAGGTACGGTTTCAATTTTTATTGACAAAAGTGCCACTATAGGGTCTCCCCTGTATAAACCATCGTAGCCATGAGATCATGCACGCTATTTTTCTACCATTATAAATTTATTGCTTGCAATTCATCTATCTTTGTATATTCTTTTGTGTTGCAAAACCTGGACAGGAAAAAAGTAGAATCTCTTTCTTGAAGGCTTGCGTGCCAAAGCAAACCAGAGATGCTATACAAACGAATTTAGATATTCTATTCTGCACTTTTTGTTCGTCTTCCATTAGGGCCTGTTCTTTTGCGGGAATAGGAAAAATGGAATAGGGGAAAGTTTGTATTCCAAGGAGAGAGAAAATGGACTTTTGTGTTCTTTTGGGTGGAATAGAGTATAAAAAGTGGGGTTTGGAATAGAAAGTGGGGTCCACATTCTATTCTTGTGTTCTTTTGGATTGGAGAGTTGGAATGGAAAAGTGGAAAGTGGATGAGTTGGAGGAGAGAGATAGAGAGAGATGAGAGAGTGGGGCCCACCATTCCAAGGATTCCATTGTATTCCAAGCAAAAAGCTTGGAATACAAAAGTGCTCATCATTACCAAATTGGAATAGCCACGTAGGATTCTATTCCACGCCCAAAAGAACAACCGCTTGGAATACAAACTTGGAATAGGATGAATAGTGCATGAATAGTGTCTCTATTCCTATTCCCGCCCCTATTCTTGGCAAAAGAACAGGCCCTTAATTACAACACTGTCTATCATCAAACACACTTCCCCCGTGATCGACAGCTGAAGCAGGCGAGAAAAGTGTTTTGTGTGAATCATTCTTAAAACTCGGTAAATCTAAGGACATTACTAAAAAATAATTAAAAAAACGTGTGTATCTAGAAAACTCAAGATTCAGCCTTTCCCAGATGGCGTTGTCCTGCCACGTGTGCACGGCCATGTGGTCCTTATAATCCACACCCGAAATCACCAAAAAGTCTCCGTCTTTTGCCAACGCTCTCTCTGTCTGGCGAGCTTCTCGAAGAGTCCAAATGGGCGAGCTCCTCAACGTTGCCCGTCAGCCCGCGTCCGTCACCGACGCCGGCGACGGCCCCACCGTCTTCACAGGTACGGAATATTCCGTTGTCCGTACCACCGCCGCCCTCTTACTCTGGCTGGGCGCCATCCACTTCAACGTCGCTATCGTCCTCGCCGCGATCCTCATCCTCCCTGCTCGCCTCGCCGTCGCGTAAGCTGCAAAAATTTCCCCTTTTGCTCCTGCGTTTCCTAGTTGGTTACTTTTCTTGCCATCTTTGGGTTGCAGGGTATTTGGGTTGCTGATATTCTTTATGGTTATTCCATTGAATGATAAGAGCAAATCGGGCAGGCGATTATCAAGGTTTGAGAGATAAATAAGACACACATGATTATTTTTTTGAAGATTTTTTCTGGTGTTCAAGTAATTTTTTCTTATAAAAACACAGGTTTATTTGTAAATATGCAAGTGGGTATTTCCCAATGACCCTTCATGTGGAGGACTTTAAGGCATTTGATCCAGATCGAGCTTATGGTGAGTTTTTGGGATCTTTCATTTAATTTTTGCATATGTTTAAAGCTTGATATTGGTTTTAATTTCAAGACTTGATTAGCTTTTGTTAAATTATGTTATTGCATAATTGGAATTGGTTCCATCTTTTAGGAAGCTAGTATTATCTTCGAAAAACTTGTCAATTTGCAGTGTTTGGATTTGAGCCGCATTCGGTGTTACCGATTGCTGTGGGAGCTCTTGCTGATCACACTGGTTTCATGCCATTGCCAAAGATCAAGGTTCTTGCAAGTAGTGCTGTAAGGGTTTCTGCCATTGGCCTTTGTTCTTTTTAGGCAAATCGCCATATGTTGAGATCTTATGTACAATTGATTTTTTATGTATGATCTTGGGTTGATGTTGTTAGGTGTTCTACACTCCATTTTTGAGGCAAATTTGGACGTGGTTGGGGCTGGTGCCCGCATCGAGGAAGAATTTTTACTCCTATCTGGCTGCTGGGTACAGTTGCATAATCGTGCCGGGTGGAGTTCAGGAGATACTTCATATGGACCATGAGTCTGAGGTTTGCGTTGAATCTTAGACATGTCTTTCTCATTACGCATCCCCGCCAACCCCCTCTTCTGAATTCATGAAATGTTAAAGTCAGCAATCACAATGCCTTTTGTTGGTGGGGATTCAAGATACAAGTTAAATCCTATTATTCGCCATGTGTAAAAGAAAGGGAATATTTTATGATTTAATATTACTTTAATTTCTGAGTTATTAATTTTCTTGGCTTGATTGCCTTGGATTCTCTCAGTAACTTTGTTTGAGCCTTTTTTCCATTTGTAATATATAACATGTTATAATTGTGCTTAATTTCAAACAATTTCACTGATTTGGATTTGAAAATAACTTCAATTTTGATCATTTCTTTTTCAATATGAGCTAGTTGATTTTGGAGAAAACGGCTTGATACCAACTTTTAATAAATTTTCTATTTTTTAATTTTATACTAATTTTAAACCATCGGATTCAGTTCAGTTCAATAATAGGTTGTAATAATAGGTTGGTTAATTGATCATAATATCTAACTATATCGCTTTAAATTACTCTTGTTGGTGCTATACCTTTTTCCCATTTTGAACACAATGGTTTGCCAGAATCTAATTGTGTAAGGCAAAAGATAAGAGTGAAGCGTTACCTTAGTTGGTTAAAGAAGTCTTTTATTGGATTAATATCTCATGTTGATTGCTATAGCAATTGCTTGATTTGAACACCTGCCTGGCCTCCCTTCCCTACTTATGATATTAAAGCATGAAAAATCAGAGAAAGCCGGGCTTCCAATTTAATTAAAGAATTAAGTCAGTTGTCTCACTAGTCGTAAAAGACTGATGTATTATTAATATATTCCCAGCCTAGGTGCATGTGTTTTCTTGTTTGTTTGCTGTCCTTTGTATACGTGTTTGAGCATGCATGATTACTTATTTATTGTCTTACTTCTGAAGGGACTTTTCTTTCTCGGCAAGTTATTTTTGAGTATGTGTTCCAGTTAGAGTTAATCAGCTGTGAAATATGCTTTTAGCTGGTAACTTGGGCAAAAGATAACTTATGCTATGCAAGAAAGTAATATTATTAACCACTTGCCCAAAAAGCTTAAGCTATTAACTTGTGGGTCCACATGTTATTTAAAGAGGAAAATCCCAACACACACTCACATGGGGTTTTCTGGACAACCTGATGTCTTACACTTGGTTTACATCACAATGAGGAACCCAATGATGTTTATGGTGTAATTTAAACCTTAGATCACCTGCATTTCTGCCCATAGCTACCATTGTGTCTTCTATACAGATGCTTAAGCAAGAATGCAGCCAATCCAGACAAGTTCCTCACATGAAGGAAGTATGATGTGTTATAAAGCTTTAGAACATATCATATATGCATTATTACCTAGTATGCTTTAGAGTTTAGATATAGTACCATTTGCAGTTTATATGCTTGCAGTGCAGATGGGCTAGGGAGGGAGGGAGGGAGTGTATTACTTAACTATATTTTTAGTTTAAGTTGTAATATTTACTAAAAATTGATAATTAATTCCATCTTAATCGTTGTATTCTTTTGCATACTGTTTGATATTTTTTTGCCTAATATCCTGTGCTGAATTCTATATTATCATCTTAAACATGGTTACAGATGGTAAAATCTTTTGGCAATTAAACTCATATTTTTTTTTTCAATGACATGGTCAGTCGATGTCTTTGCTATAAAAATGGCAACAAACTTTTAATATATGTAATACTTGAAGGGGCCACTTATGTAAGATGTAAAATAGAAATCTCATGGCTACGAAAAGGAAATTGATATTTGAGCGGGCATAAAATTTTTTCTTGCTTTTTTTTTCATGTATTGGTGTCATAAAATGATGTTTGAACTTTCATATATGGAACTGTTGGTTTAACAAATCTAAGGTATTCAGATTGCTCGAATTTATTTTATTTAAATTTTAGAGAAATAGATTGCTTTTGGTTTTTAAAGTTAGGATTCTTCGGCCTATGTTGTAGGGACGGTCTGAAATCGCACAACGACAAACTAAAATTAATAATAATAATTCTAAAAAGTACATATAAAAACAAATGGATCATGTCTCTGTTTGACATGAGTACATGGCACAAAGTGCTGCTTTACATTACCCCCCCCAAAAAAAAAGGTAATTTAAAAAAGAAAGAAAGGAAGAAAGAAAACAGCCGAAAAAGGGGAAAAAAGAAAAAAAAACGCCAACCCTAAGCACACTGAAACATCAAAGAATGAAAATAAATATAACAAATAATGAAAAGAATAATAGCCCTTTGACGCCAAAAAAGAGAGTTACTGTAGTCACTTTTGTAACAATGTACTCACTTTTGTAGTCCCCATTGGTATATGGTTGTTGGACAGATTAATTTGGGCAAGATAGGCGTTATCTTTGTCTTGACTTGTATATATCAATTTTCCAGCCTTCACATGCATAATGCAGAGAAAAAAAGTGGTCACTGACAGACACAATGAGAATGGGACTCCCATTTCCCATCGATGGTGTCTGTCATTTACACAATATGACAAATGGAGACATTTCCAACAGTTTTTGAGATCAAGGAATGTTTCTGGCACTGGATACTTTTCCTAAACGAAGGAAAAGTAATTACTGGATTCAGTTATACTATGCGTGGGTCCTTTATTAAGAAACTTTTATGAAATGGATATATATCTGTTTGTAATTTTTAGAGAAATGTGTGGTCATTTACAATATAAACTTTTATTAAGCTTGCCCTCAAAAGTCACTGCCATTACACCAGAACTCCACATTTTTATGAGGGTTGATGGTTATATTGTTCATAATACGCTCCTTCAAGTTAAACACCCTTTTGGGCTAAAAGGCTTTACCGTAGCGTTATTGTTATAAATCCACTTTATAAGATGCACACCAAGTGAATTTTAATGTGGGTTGTGTTGGATATTGAGATACCCCTAGTGTGATTTTGATGATGAGCAGACAATTAAGTTGTGCTAATCAAGATTTGCGAGTGTGTATGTATTTAAGATATATCACAAAAGAAGTTGAGCTATCTATTTCAAAGACTTAAGGAGCCCATCAAAGGTTCATGAAGACACTCAAAATGGAGAGCCGTAGTCAAGTTGGTGATGAAGCTCAATCAGGGCCAACTCGAGGCTCAAGAAGAATTAAAGACATGGAGTTGGTCTTTAAGTATATATCAAGACTACAAGATAGTGGTAATTTTGATGTAAATATATGTATGTCTTTAGATTCTATGTGAAGCCTTAGCTTGAAGCTTCAAACACACTTAGGAATCACTTTAAATGTTTTGAAAAAGGTTTAAAATTATATTAAAGAGTTTTTTCAAGATTTTCTAGGCCATAATTCTGATTTTAGACTAGGCAAACTAGTCGACCAGACTGATACGCCAGTCGGCTAATTGTTGTATCTGTTATAGGCTAGGACAGAGTTAAAAAAATAGTCGACCATAGTTATGGAACTAGTTGACTAGTGTTTACACTGTGGTTGACTAGTCCATGAACTATGGTTGAACAGTAAAATACAGAGAGCAACTTTTCTGACAACTTTTCTGACAATGCCAAACTGATCGACCATTGTTCACCAAGTAGTCGACTAGTGGATGAACTGTAGTCGACTACTAACTAGCCGTTGGACTATTCACATTTTGACTAGCCCTTTTCTAGCCGTTAAAGGGCATTTTGTAAATCTGTTTTGACCAGATTTGTGGGTTATAAATATCTGGTTGTTAGGAGAATTTATAATGCAATTATTGAGCAATTTTTATAAGAAAAATCAAAGTTTTCCAATTCTTAAGCCCTCAAAAGTTTTCTAAGGCCAAAGTTTTTCAATAGTTTTCAAAATATTTTAAGCAAGGATTTTCCTGGCTTTTCTTGTTGTGATCTTAAGCTCTTATCTTGATTCTCTTGAGATCGCAACTTGAGTTTTCCTTAGCCACTCATTCATTTTAAGCTTCAATCTTGGCTATAGGAAGTTTTAACTTTACCAACGCAAAAGGTTTGTGAAATTTTCTAGTGGAAGAGGTGGTCAGCTTCCTTGTATAATTGCTTGGTGTATTTGGTGTATTGGTGATTGTAAAACCACATTTGTGTGGTAGGTTGGCCAAGTCTTCTGGTTGAAGAGATGCAAGTTGTTGAAGTCCTCTAGTGAGAGAGGCAAGTGGTGAAGTCCTCAAGTTTGTGAGGCAAGCTGTACAATATTCTAAGCGTTGCTTAGTATTTGACATAGCCCAAGGGTTGGGTGAACCAGTATAATTCTTTGTGTTTACGATTGCTCTCTTGTCTCTTTTCTTTATCTCCTTATTTGCATAATTGTGTATACATTCCGCTGCTTATAACTTTGTGCAAATACTTGAGATTAGTTGATTAAGTATCAAGTCGGAAAACACCAACTGATTTTTTAGGTAAACATAGAGGTGAAATTTTTAATTTAGTATTTTTATTGGTTAACACTATTCCCATCCATCTAGTGTTTACTTGTCATCTGAGGATTCCAAACACGTGGTTTCATAGCTTGGTTGTCTTGATAGCGTCAATTTCTTCACCATTTCCCGAGGGTCACTCTACTACCCGATCTCCATTGTGCAGTGGGAGCAACTATGGTCTATGTAAGACTAGAATGATGATTCATCAACAATCCATAAACTTGGACCTATGTAACATCGTAAGGTGGAGTACAAGTTGCCTACTATACCAATGGAGACGTAGGAGAATGATGACACGAAAAAAGGTAAGCTCAACGCCAAAGACATGAACACACTCTTTTGTGCTTTGGATGCAAATGAATTCAATCGAGTCTCGCAATGCACTATGGCTCACGAAATATGACAATTGCTGTGACTCATGAGGGCACAAATAAGGTAAAAGATCCCCAAATTAATGTTTTGAATGGTAAATTTGAGAGATTCAAAATGGAAGAAGAGGAGACTATTTCTGATATGAACACTAGATTTTCAGAAATTATTAATGGTCTTGTTGGCTTCGAAAAGAAGATGTTCATATATGAACATGTGATTAATATTCTCAGATCGCTAAAGCCGGAGTGGAAGGTGAGAACTACGGCAATTCAAGATGCACAAGATCTATCCAAACTTACCATGGAAGATCTTATTGGAAATCTCATGGCATTTGAGATCGAGTCAGAGGAGGAGGAGGAGCGGAGGAGGAGCTTCAACTGTAGAAGAAGCGCTTGGCCTTCAAGGCAAAAGCTAAGGGATTGGACACCAAAGAGTCCGAGATTTGACGAGAATGACGTAGCACTCATCTCGAGAACATTCAAGAAGCTTTTCTGCAGTAAGTTATCTAAGCTTAAAGCTCGTTTATCTAACGAAGTTATTTGTTTTGGTTGCAACAAGCTAGGACACGTAAGGACAGAGTGTCCACTTGAGAAGAACACGGACAAAAAAGAAGAAAAAGGTCTACAAAATTGAGAAAGTAAAGAAGAAGAAGAAAGCATTGGTCGCTTGGGATATGAGCGATGAGGAGAGTTCGGATGACTCATCATCGTCATCATCGTCAGACGAAGAGCAAGAACGGAGGAAAGGGCACATGTGTTTTATGGCCCTAAACTCCGCAAATGTATGCTCCACTTCTACTTCTAGAATAGATATCGATAATGATAGAGACAATGATAATAATGTTGATGAATTTGATGTTGAAAGTGCTTTTGATGAGTTATGTGTGTAGCACGATAAATTGCTTAGGAAATATAAAAAATTAGAAAAGATTCATAAAACTTGGTCAAATCTAAAAGTTGTAGAAGAAGAAAACACTAGGTTAAACATATAAATTATACAACTTAAAGATACTCCTGAAGAACTAATGTTGGTTAATCAATAATTAGATAATGAAAATAAAAAGCTTAGGAATGAGAACCAACAATTTAAAAATGATAATAAAAGACTAACCAATGATTGTAAAATTTTAAACTCTAGTTTATGCAACATAGGTAAAGAATTAGATAACATTTAATCTGAGTATAATGATTGCACGCTAATGTAACAAAATCTAATAAAGATAAAGAACACTTAGATTGTTTAATAGGATCTCGATAATAGAAAACAATAAAAGTGGACTAGGTTACAACCCCAAACTTAACTATAGTAAATCTAGGACCCCTAAAATCACATTAAGAAAACTAATAATAGCAACCCATCAACAAGTAAAGATAATCCTAATTCCAAGAAGATGATAAAAATATGGGTTCTAAGAGGCTTAAATCGTAAGATGACTAATGTCTATGCAACTAAATTTATGAAAGATACATACTTTTCATCTAATTAGAAGTATGTAAAAGATGAAAAATCCAAACCCAATTGGATTTGGTTTCCAAATTGATTAGCTTAGGTATAGCCTAACTAAGATACCAACACATAACCTTATATACATTTATATGGTTCATTAATTTTCATGATTGATTGTGCATGTAATTTAGATTAGAAGCCTTAGGTTTTGATTTGTGAGTGTATACTTGAGTTTTGACTTGAGTTCTAAGTGATACAATGAGTTTTAGACTGATAGTCGACCAGTAATTATACAAGTCGACTAGTTTTCACCCAAAATTTTGACATGTTACGCAAGGTGAAACTAGTTGATCATAGTGCAAATACTAGTCGACCAATGTTGACAAACTAGTTGACCAGGTTGAACTGTAGTAGATTAGTGGATGTCTTCCTGCAGTCGAGAAACCCCGATATATTTTGGGTTCAGTTGGGTTTGATTGAGCTAATTTGACTTCAACCCATTGTCTATTGGGTTTCTTTAACTCAAACCCTTTAGGAGAATTAAATCCTAGACTTAAAACTCTTATCCTATAGCTAAGATTGATTCCACCTTTCACAAAACCTTAACTTTCATTCAACTCTTCATCTCCCCAATTCAAGAGCCCATATCAAAATTCCTCCGAACCCTTGCTTCCCTTATCCTATTGCTTTAGATTTTCAGAGGATTCACAGGATTTCTAGGGGAGCATTCTTCATTTTAGGTATATTTCTTCATCTCATCTCATCTTGTAGTTATTTGCATTGTATCATCTTTAGCTTGCATACATTTAGTTGTTGAGTTTAGCTCACACTTGCACACTTTTTAAAATGTCCAAAAGAGCTAGAACCATCAAGAGGGAAGCCCTATCATCATCCTCTCAACCCTATCATCATCCTCTCAACCCTATCAAGGTAGTTCATTTATTTTGCAATATTTAAATAGACCCGAGCTTGAGGATGTTTATGAGAGGAATTCACACCTCAAAGTTGTAATTGAGAGGTTTGTGAAATTTGATGATTTTGAAGGGTATGTCATAATGCAATTTTTTGCTTATCAAAGACTTGAGTATTTATTCTTAATTAATAGTTTATGACCTTGCTACCATAGGTTGGTATATTTATTTTATACCAACATCTACTAGGGTGATGAACACTTCATTCACATTATCACATAGTGAAATATGAAACATACTAAGCCTTCATTATCCGGGGATAACCCTTAGGGTGGTATTCATGAATGATGAAAGCATTCGTATCCATATGTTCCCTGCAGGTAAACTATATTGTACCGACATGACAACAAGTCAACTACTTCTCAAGGCTAGAATCCTTGCTAGAATTCTATCCTGCAACAGTGTTCAAAAATCTGAAAGTTTTACCAATCTATCTGAGAACTTAGCAAAATGTGTATACACACTCTTGTTTGTCAAATTAAAATTAATTGGGCAAGTGTTATATATAATAATCTAGCCTGTACACTGCACCATTTCTGCATCATGGTCATTTTCTGACTCATATATTGATGCATCATGGCATCTAATTAGGCACCGAGACTCTAATCATCCCACCTCAAGTGCGTTTTGATAAACATGCATTAGCTAGGATGAGTATTCCTCAATCTGACGAGTCTGAGAATTTAGAGGATGAGTCCGAGGATGAACCTGCTATACGCCCACAACATAAAGGTTCATGCAACATAACCATTGATTACTTTGTCACTCTTGAGCACACCCTCTTGAGAAGACTGTATCAGTTAGAAGTCAATTTGAAAAAAGAGTTTTCTTAGAGACAAGATATGACTGATTTCAAGATTGATGAGATGCAGAAAGAGATTACAGAAATTAAGCCTGAAGTCTTTGAGCAACTACCTCCTTCGGATTGAAGTGTGCTTAGCGCTTGTGGTGATTTGTGTTGATCATTTTTGAAGATGTAAATTTTAACTTTTAGCTTGTGTTGTTTGGAACAATATTGATTAAAGTTTGATACAATGTTTAGGTGGGATGTCGTTTATATTTTTGAGACAATATTATGATGTTGATTATATTTCTTTAATGATGTATCTAGAATATTCTGTTTGCTTATATAATCATTTTTATTGTGTTGAGAAATTCTTGGATTTATGTGACTGATATGCTTAAGGTGACAATATTAGTGTTGAGAACATGTGGTATATGTTGAGAATATCTTTGTGAGATTATGTGTATCACTCTTTTATGAGAATATGCATCTTTGTGATTTTATGCTTGGAGAATGAGGCTTGCGATATTATTGAGCTTGTTGTTTAATTTGGATCTAGCTTAAAATTACAATCTTTTATGTTTGGTTTCATCTTTTAAGCTCATCTTGTGACATATTGATATTATCTTTCACTATTTGGTTATGTCAGACATATTTCACACATATATAACACTTCGTATCATGACACATATAATTGATATCATTGTCTTTGGCACTAAGGATCACATCA
This sequence comes from Scilla litardierei, assembly GCA_030789695.1. NCBI lineage: Eukaryota > Viridiplantae > Streptophyta > Magnoliopsida > Asparagales > Asparagaceae > Scilla > Scilla litardierei. The sequence continues at coordinate 333,574,631 of CM061133.1, read as the reverse complement.
ACACTTGAAATTTATGGACTTTGAATATTTGTTTCATGAAGAAAATATTCTTTCTTGACTCGAATAAAATATTATTTCTTGACTCGAAGAAAATATTAAATTTTGAAATATAGAGCCATTCTTGATGAAAATGTTTCGTGCTTCATAAATATCAACACATTGTGTTATACTTTGATTACACTTATTACGATTCATTATTCATATTCTTAATATGGTTATTTCATTCACCTTTTTTGCTTATGACAGAGGAGGAGAAAATTGGAATTGCATATAAAATATGATCCTTCATATGCATACATATGGGTATTCACAAAAAAATACCTTAATGTTTGGGGTACCTTTCAAGTTAATATCCTGAACTTTTAAGTTGTACATATTCAAACCCTAACGTTATATGTCGATTTTAAATTGATACCTTTTTAAATTTTTCGTTCAAATGACTGAACACGTGGCAACAAGTGATGAAATTTGGACGATTATACCACTTCGCTCATTCTTCATAGGAAAAATCACAAAAAATACCTAACCTTTGGGATATATTTCAAGTTAATACCCAGGACGTTAGCAGAATTGCCTTCTATGGCCATCAATGTAGCGATGAATCTACACTTTTCCAAACTGCCTCTTAATGCCACCCGTCGTTGGTGGCTCGTCGCTGGATGCAGCTCTCTCTGTGATTGCCTTTAGCACTTCTTGAATCGACGCCATGGATTGCAGTAGCCGATTCTGATCAAAATTCTCGTCTCCAGTGATAACCAACATATTCTTGAGGTAGCCAACAAGGGTTGTGATCTTAGCCTTGAGTGTATCAGGAGCTGCAGAACTTTAAGTGCCTTGATGAGTTCAGGGAGAAGACTAGCACGATCGTCACATCACATATATGCTTTCATGATGAACTTGCCCTCATAATCGGTTGTGGCATCGACGGTGAGCTCGTCAGGTTCCGTAGGCAACGCGATCTCTTCGGCGATTTCGGATGTTTGCCTCTTCAGATCCTTGACGTGCTGGATGACATCTGCTAGCAATTAGGCCTTATTTATCCACAGATATAGAAAACAATGAGAATTGAAACTATGCATGCATGAACAAATTCATTGGGTATTGGAGTTTGTTTTTCTGACAGTTAGAGATAGAGCTTGCTTTTGTCTCTCTTCACTTCGGCAACACAGAAACACTCTTTTGTTAATTGCAAGCTTTTTGTTGTTGTGCTCCCCCCTCACTTATGTTATCTCCTATCTAGGCTATTCTCTCTCTAGGCTCTATGATTCTTTCAAGATCATGGCCATAAACTAATAGGTTTAAATTTTATCATTATTGCTTATAATTATGGATAAATTTGGATATGCATGGTACTTACTTTGATGGTGCTAAGCAATAAGCTGCGTAGTTTAGCAAAATGAGCATTGATGCGCTCCCTACACATGCGCTCGGCCTCGCTGTGGCTCTTCGACGCGGTCATGGCCTTGGCATCCATGATCTCATGCGCGGTCATCTTCCCTAATTTGGAATGAATGCTGCTCCCAAAAGGCAAGGACGACAAAGGATCACCTTGGCCATAGGCCATGTAGTTACAGAAGCCAGAAGCCAGAAGCCAACCCTAATGGATCATCATGGTAATCAAAATGCAGTGCAGAAGAAGCATCCTGCTATACAAATGTTAGCTGTAGAACAGAATGATCGGTGATGGCGGTGTTGGAGGAAAAGGAGGAAACAGCGGAAGCGACAAAGGCATGAAATATCGATCGATAGGGTCACGAATGAGTTGGTTGTTTGATTGAAATTGAGGAGAAAGAATTGGCCATAGAGAATTGATGTTACTTGGGGATGATCTTCTGTTTCTTGGTGAAAGCCGTGGAACAAGCAGCTGAAGCCAGCAAAAAGCTCAAGAAGGCAGCAATGCAACGTTGGCGACGTGAGCGGCCGGCGCGCTGCTTGCCAGATGAGGTCATAATTTACAGCATTCTCCCTTGGATTCCCTTCAAATCCATGTGTCGGCTAAAGTCCGTGAGCAAGAATTGGAGTCGAGCCATCTCCGACGATCATCTGTTCAAGATGCTGCAACATGGGCTCGCATCTAAACATTGCTCGGTTTCTCTTGACACTACGAACCGAGGCCTCTTTTTTCTAGATGGCACACTCGGTTGAGACGAGCTTGTCGGAGTGCCTGCTGCTTCCTTGAGATTCATAGGAGACGACGACGATGTCCTAAACATCTTGGCATCCACCAACGGGCTCCATTGTCTCCATTACCAATGGGACATATGCGAGAGGTTCTTGTACCTCTGCAATCCCGTGACGATGGAAGACGACTGCATCGCTTTGTCGAACAGCTTCTGCAGGTACGCACAGATCCGTTGGGATGGTCTATGATCCGTCAAGGTCTCCAAACCATTACACGCTGGTCCATCCGATGTTTAGCAATGTGAGCAGTAACAATGTGGTGGAGTATCAGTTCGAGGTGTTCTCGTCGGATCGCACGGATCCGTTGGGATGGTCTATGATCCGTCAAGGTCTCCAAACCATTACACGCTGGTCCATCCGATGTTTAGCAATGTGAGCAGTAACAATGGGGTGGAGTATCAGTTCGAGGTGTTCTCGTCGGATCGCAGAGAATGGGTCGAGCACATGGATTATATTGTGGTCGTAGAGAACAGCGGAGGGAGGGACACCAAGCCCGTTTTCGACGATGGAGTCAATGTACAAGAACTGTACATGCATCAGATTTGAACCAAAAAAGCATGATAGTGGCTTACAGAGGTGTCGCCGACGATGAATGTCTGAGTGGGTATTAACTTGAAAGATACCCCAAACGTTAGGGTATTTTTTGTGAGCTTGGATCAGGGAAAAAATGGGTATTATTTAACGCCGCCGTCGTCTGTTAGCCAAAACACACAAAAATGTACTATTGTAAATGACCTAAACGTTCAGGGTATGAAGTTGAAAGATACCCCAAACGTTAAGGTATTTTTTGTGTGAATTGCACTGCATACATATTCTACATGTGGTTGTTTGATTTGTGATTGACATTATGATTTGATTAATAATTGACAAGTGATAGCTTGAGCTTGAACTCACACACTCTCTTGGCACACACTTATATATTCTACATGTGGTCGTTTGATTTATGTTTGACACTATGATTTGATTAACAATTGACAAGTGATATCTTGAGCTTGAACTCACACACTCTCTTGATACACTAATCTTGGCATGCTAATTATGATGAAAATATGAAAATATGTTTTAATCATATTTTGTCCTAACATGCATAAATGCAGGAGTTTAAAGATGTTTTCTGACACCATACATCAATGTAGGGGGAGTAAGCATATTTCTTTTTGAATTTTCATATTTTATATCAATCGTTTGTCATCATAAAAAAGGAAGAGAATGTTGGATATTGAGATACCCCTAGTGTGATTTTTCATGATGAGCAAACAATTAAGAGTGCCTATCAAGATTTATGAGTCTGTAGGCATTTAAGATATATCGCAAAAGAAGTTGAGTTCAAAGTTATGGATGAAAATATACTTCAAAGACTTAAAGAGTTTACCAAAGATTCATGAAGACATTCAAAATAGAGAGCTCGTAGTTAAGTTGGCGATGAATCTCAATTAAGGCAACTCAATGCTAAACAAGAATCAAAGATATGGAGTTGGTCTTCAAGTATTACATCAAGATTACAAGAGATTGGTAATTTTGATGTAAATTTATGCATGTCTTTGGATTCTACGTAAAGTCTTAGATTGAAGCTTCACATACACCCTTAGGAATCACTCTAAATGTTTTGAAAAAGTTTTAAAATTATTTTAAACAGTTTTTTTTCAAGATTTTAAGGCCGTAATTCTGATTTGAGGCAAACTAGTTGACCAGACTGATAGTCAGTCGATTAGTTGATGTAAATGTCCTAGGTTAGGGTAGTGTCAGAAAAATAGTTGACCATGTTATGAAATTAGTCGACTTGTGTTTACACTGTGGTCGACTAGTTCATGAATTGTGGTCAATCAGTAAAATACAGAGAGCAACATTTTTTCTAACAGTGCCAAACTAATTGAGCATAGTGTACAAAGTAGTCGACTAGTGCCATACTAGTCAACTAATGAATGAATTGTAGTCGACTACTAACTAGCTATTGGCATATAACTGCCACATTTTGACTAGCTGTTTTCTAGCAGTTGAAGGGCATTTTTGTAATCTGTTTTGGCCTGATTGATGGGTTTTAAATAGAGGGTTGTTGGGAGAATTTATAATGCAATTATTGAGCAATTTTTGTAAGAAAAATCAAAGCTTTCTAAGGCCAAAGTTTTAAAGAGGTTTCAAAAGCTTTTAAGCTAAGATTTTTAGGCCTTTCTTGTTGTGATCTCATTAAGTGCTTATCTTGATTCTCTTGAGATCCTCTTGAGATCGCAACTTCAGTTTTTTTAGTCACTCATTCACTTCAAGCTCCACTTTTGGCTACATGAAGTTGTAAATCCACCAACGCAAAAGGTTTGTGAAATCATCTAGTGAAAGAGGTGGTAAGCTTTATTGTATAATTGCTTGGTGTATTTATTTTATTGGTGATTGTAAAATCACATTTATGTGATAGGTTGGCTAAGTCTTTTAGTTGAGAGATGCACGTTGAAGTCCTCTAGTGAGAAAGACAAGTGGTGAAGTCATCAAGTTTGTGAGGCAATGTGTACTATACTCCTATCGGAGTTTGGTTAGTAGAAAGCCAATCGTTGCTTGGTGCTGGACATAGCTCAAGGGTTGGGTGAACCCGAATACTTCTTTGTGTTTGCGATTGCTCTCTTATCTCGTCTTTATCTCTTTATTTGCATAACTGTGTTTACATTTCGATGCTTATAACTTTGTGCAAATATTTGAGATTTGTTGATTAAGAATCAAGTTGGGTAACATCAAATTGATTTCTTCTTTCCTAAACATAGAGGGGAACATTTTAATTTAGTATTTTTATTGGATAACACTATTCACACCCTCTAGTGTTTACTTACCATCTTAGGATTCCCAATAGGTTGCTCTAATATCATCTTAAACTCCTTGTCACTGCAACGAAGCTCTTAAGTCTTGATGAGTCTTGATGAGGGTTGATGGTTATATTTTAATATTATGATACCTACATTATGTAAACGAAAATTTAGGGAACATTCACTTAAAAGCATAGTTTTAGGTTTCGGCCGAAACCGACCGGTTTCGGCCGTTTCGGATCGGTTTCGGAGGGGACCGGTCCGAAACCACACGTCAGTTCTCGGTTTCGGCCGTTTCGGCCGTATCGACCGGGGTTTCGGCCGTATCGGCCGGGGTTTCGGCCGTATTGGCCAATACCGGCCGAAACTTGTCCGATACTGACTGAAACTTAAAAAAATGAAAACAAGAAGAAAGAGGAGGAGGAAACATCACCAAAATCCAAAAAAGAAGAAGAAACGAAGAGATGGACGTACCTCATGGCCACTAAAGGCTTTCCATTTAATTACAAGCTTGACATTCAGCCACTAAATGTTTTCTATTTATTTACAAAGTTATCATTTTCAGCCACCAAACCCTTCCATTTATTCAAAAGCTTGCCATTCTCATTTATTTTCAATCCTGTTGATCAAAAATATGTAATATATTTAGCATAATACTTTTAACAAAATGTGTAACTAGTAAAAAAGTATTTGTGCTAATATTTGATAATATTTGATAGTATTTAATAGAGTTTTAAGTATCTGAAATTACCGATACCGATGAAACGAAACTACCGTCCGAAACCACCGAAACGGACGATACCGAAACCGAAACCTAAATTTTGGGAAGAGCGATACCGAGACCGAAACCGAGACCTAAAACCTTGCTTAAAAGGAATCTCCAATTATAAAGATGTAATAAGTATTATGGGCATATAATAATATTCAAACCAATATGCATGTATGTACTGGCATATGCATGCAGGTAGTGATATGTTTGTGTGGTTTACATATAAAATCGTTCTGTAGCATTACCACACAAACTTTAAATTACATAACCATAGCTATGAAACAAATAAGAACACATGTATAACTATTCAGTACTCTATAATATAAAATTAAAAATACATTACTAATAGGCAGTTGCAGAAAGATAAACAAAGATTTGTGTATTACCATTATCTATGGTATTCCTCATAATATATGATTACGAAAAGAAGTTTATAGATTATGTTTATGTTTATCGAATGTATCTAACAATTGCGTCATATATGAGAATAATGAGTAACATATGACATGTTTGAGTTTTAGAACATGAAGATCAAAATGACGGGAGTTGATCGTTCAGGAAAAATAGGGGGATAGGAATTTTTGAGCGACAGATGATACAAGGTTTATATGTCATATGATACCCATTATGTTGGGAATAAATCGACAAATTGAGATCCCCGCGGAAACAACCAGTCCTAAAAACTGATCAGGAATTTAGGACTAGCAAAAATCGGATACTCAAATAACCCAACAAAATCCTTACGATCTTGTAAAGTAAAGCAGCAAACGAAATGGCAACAAATGAATCAAAACGCAGACACAAAGTTTTTATCCTAGTTCGGTTGCACACAACCTACATCTAGCAACTTCCGTGATGATTCCACAGTCAGAGAGATCTTCAAAGGGACTACAATCTTGCTTCCACTCACGTGAGTATTAACTTGGCTAGATGCACAAGCCCTCACAAACTCACTCAAAGAAGAAGAAAACAAAGGAGGCAAGGAGGAGGCAAGGAGAGAATCACTCAACTCCACAAACTCCTAGCCCTAATCTCTCAACAAGAAACTTCAATGGAGGTGGCTCAAGCTCCTCTCTTGCTCCAGATCCGAAAACAGCCTTCTTTCCCTAATCTAATCAACCATTAGATTAAATAGGGCATAAAAAACGAGCCTAAAAACCCATCTGAACAGTTGACTTAAAAATCTGGGCTACGCACCGCTCGGGCGAGCGAGGAACTCGTCCAAGCGGTCGCATCGCAGCAGCAGCTCCTGGGTGGATGAATGGGTTCGCTCGGTCAAGCGTCTTCTTCGCTCTGTCGAGCGTCTACTCGAGCGCTTTGCTCTGCAGAGCTCAAACTACCTCTTAATATAACTCGGTTGAGCGCTCAAACCGCTCGACCGAGCAGACATTGCTCGGCCGAGCGGTAGAGTGCTTGACTGAGTGGTAGAGTGCTCGGTCGAGTGAAGTTCAGTGCTGCTTGGCCTTTAATCATGTGCCACTAGCTCGGTCGAGCGACTTAGACAGCTCGACCGAGCGACCTGGGAGTGTGAGATGATAGACTTGAATCACCAAATTTTATCACTCTACCTTGATTCAAATCTCTTCACACATACTCGTGCACATCCACGCTGCTCTCCATAACCCTCTCTCTGGGTTTCATCATCATCTCAGAGTTCGCGCCTTCTGATGCCACCTAAGCCAATAAAGAGATCAACTCCAGGCACACCTGGAGCTTGACGATAGGAACTGGCTTGATAAATATGTCTGCGTGGTTCTTCTCAGTCGGGATCTTCTGAAGCTTCACTTCCTTTTTCTCCAACTCTAGGAAGGAATCTCGCACCTCAATATGCTTCGTCCTCGAACTGTATGCCTGGTGCTTTGTCAGATGAATGGTACTCTGGCTGTCATTATACACTAGTTACGAACTCTGCAGCACCCCCAAATCTCTAAGCAGACGCCTCAAATATTTGGCCTCCTTCACAGCTTCCACCGCTGCGATTAATTCGGCATCTGTGGTTGACAAGGCTACCACAGACTGTAGGACCGACCTTCACGATGCCGCTGCAGTGCCCAAGATGAACACGTATCCTATCCTGTTAGCACCTTTCCGTCTCTTCTTCCGTAGAGGATCCTATCACCAGCTGTGCCTTGCAGATACAGCAGAATCCACTTGACAGCCTGCCAATGCTCTTTGCTGGGTTGGCCATATACTTGCTAACCACTCCCACGGTCTGTGCAATGTCTGGACGCGTGCATACCATCGCGTACATCAAACTCCCTACTGCACTTGCATATGGCACCTATTGCACAGACATGTGCATACCATCGCGTACATCAAACTCCTTACTGCACTTGCATATGGGACCTGAGATATACTTCATTTCATCCTCAGTGCTAAGTGACTGTGTTGCAGACAACTGAAAATGAGCTCATAGTGGTGTTGTCACTGGTTTTGTGCTCCCCATCTCAAAATGGGTCAGCACCTTTTGAATGTACACATGTTGTGACAACCTTAGCTCATGTCACTTCCTATCTCGAAAAATATCCATTCCAAGAATCTTCTTTGCGGGTCCCAAGTCCTTCATATCGAAGTCTTGCCCCAGCTTCGCTTTCAGCTTCTTCATCTCAGATATGTTATTGGAAGCAATAAGCATGTCGCCCACATAGAGCAGCAAATAAATCTTCATGCCATTCTCCAGTGTGCGCACATACACACAGTGGTCCTTGATGCTCCTCTCAAAGCCTACTCCCATCATGAAGCTGTTAAATCGTTTGTACCACTGCCTGGGTGACTTCTTCAACCCGTACAATGATTTCTTCAATTTACAGACCAAATTTTCTTTCCCTTCTACTTTGAACCTCTCTGGCTGTTGCATGTATATCTCTTCATCAAGATATCCATGCAGAAAAGCGGGTTTCACATCGAGTTGCTCCGACTCCTTGTCCATGCTTGCCACTAGTGCCAACAACACACGAATGGATGTGTCGCACAACAGGTGAGAATATCTTATTGTAGTCCTCTCCTTTCCTTTGTGAGAATCCCTTGGCCACCAGTCTCGTCTTGTACCTGACATCATTACCATATTGGGTTGAGCTTTCTTTTACCTTATATATCCGACATCCAATGGCACGCTTCTTGCTGGGTAACGGCGCCAACTCCCAAGTGTCATTGCGGTGACGGGACTCCATCTCCTCCATAGATCCTTGCCAATGAGCGACATCTCCTGAGTCTATGGCTCCACCATATGTCGTCGGCTCCTCATGCTCCAAGTTGAGTGCATATGATGCCATGTCATCGAAAGAAAATCCCGAATAGTCTCATGCTCCAAATCTCTCGGGTGCCTTCTTCACCCTCTTTGATTTCCGCGTTCCTTCATCACCTGCATAAGTGTCAACGCGTACTTGAGATGGACCGGGTGTCTGCACATGGTCCTCAACACAAATCTCATCAAGTCCTTCAACTGGGACGTCGACCATCAACTCTTTGCCTGATCGCTGAGTGGGTTGGACTGGAAGGTTGACCATGTCTGTCAATGTCTTCTCTACTGACTTGTCCTCTTTTGAGTGAGAATGCTCTGCCCTAAGCATTGCATCCTCATCAAAAGTGACATGTCGGCTCACATTCGCTTCTGTCCCTCTGGATTTCACAAGCGATATCCCTTGACGCTGTGGTCATATCCAAGAAAGATTTACTTCTTCGCTCTTGGATCCAACTTGTCGTCCTTCTCGTGCACATACATCGGGCAACCCACTATGCACAAGTATGAATAGTCTCCAGCTTCTCCTCTCTACTTTTCTTCAGGAATTTTGTAATCAATAGCCACTGACGAAACTCTGTTTGATGTGCACTGCAGTGGTAAGATTCTCCCCCCCAAAATTTCTTTCCCAAACCGGCTGAGTGCTTCAAGCATCACACACGCTCCAACAACGTCCAATTCATTCGATCCACCATACCATTAGACTGCGGATCTTCGGGTGCTAAAATGACGACGAATTCCATGGAATTTGCATAAATTCCTAAATTCCCTTGAGGTGTACTCACCTTCATTATCAGACCTCAACACCTTCACGTGCCTTCTGGTTTGCTTCTTTACCATGGTCTTCCACTTCCTGAAAATCTCAAATGTATGGTCCTTCGTCTTCATCAAGTACATCCATACTTTGCGGGAGTAGTCATCCATGAAAAGAACAAAGTATCTAGCTCATCCTCTTGACGGCTACGGGCACGGTCCCCACACATCTGTGTGTATATAGTCAAGCGGTCCCCTGTTAGTATGCTTTTCCGTGTTAAACTGCACCTTTGTCTTTTTCCCATACACACAGGACTCGCAGAACTCAACGCTCTCATTTGTAGCATCAATTAACTTTCTCCTCCGAAGTATGTCAAGGGTCTTGTCACACGGATGACCCAAGCGATAGTGACATAGCTTGGCTGAATTTTCGGTACTTGAGCTAGTAGCGCCAACGTCTGCATCTCCATTCACTGTGGTACCTTGAAGGGCATATAAGTTTCCCACTTTCCTTCCATTCATCACTGCTATGGCTCCTTTCGACACTCTCAATTGGTCTTTCTCAAAGACCGATTTGCATCCGGCATTATCCAAAACGCCTATGGAGATTACGCTCTTCCGCAGATCTGTGACATGCCTCACATCGGCTAGTGTGCGCACTGTCATCACGTATCTTGATCTGGACGGTTTCAATACCCGCAGTCTTGCACACTGCATTGTTCCCCTTGAGGATTGAGTCTCCATCTTCCTTGGAACGGTATGTCGTGAACCAACTCATATGCGGAGTCATGGTATGAGCATCTACTATCCATAAGCCAAGCAATGTTTGCTTCACCTGTAATTCCTGCTGCAAACATTTCCGGATCTCTACCTTCATCATGGATATGCATACCATCTATTCTCAATCACGTATCTTGATTTGGACGGTTTCAATACCCGCAGTCTTGCACACTGCATTGTTCCCCATGAGGATTGAGCCTCCATCTTCCTTGGAACGGTATGTCGTGAACCAACTCATATGCGGAGTCATGATATGAGCATCCACTATCCATAAGCCAATCAATGTTTGCTTCACCTGCAATTCCTGCTGCAAACATTTCCGGATCTCTACCTTCATCATGGATATGCATACCATCTATTCTCAATGATGCTGAACCTGACTCTTTATCGGCATCCTTGCCTTTCTTCATATTCTTTTTATGACACCGGTTAGCAAAATGACCCTTCTGCTGACAGTTGTAACATGTGATCTTCGCGAATCTATCCTGCGAATGTCTCGACTTGGAGCGATCATTGTTCTTCCTTTGACCTCCTCTCCTTTCCTGTCGACCTCTCACATGTAGGGCCTCCACACGGTTACTCACATGATCTGTATCTTGAACCTTGCCACATATCTGCTTAGTGTAAAGCGCCACCTTCACCTCTTCCACGGTGAGAGTCGTTTGGTTTTAAATCATAGACCAAACAAACTGATTATACTCCTCAGGCAATGACCACAACAGGATGACTGCATGTTGCTCATCTTCAATCTTCACATCCATACCCTGCAGCTCTAGCACTATCCGGTTCAATTCATCCATGCGATCCTTCACTGTGGATCCAGACTTCATCTTGAGCGTATACAGTTGCTGAAACAGATAGAGACGACTCATGAATGACTTCTTCATATACAGTCCCTCAAGCTTCTTCCAGATATCGTACGCCGTTGCTTCATCCAAGACCTCTCTGAGGACATTATCTGCCAACGACAACTGAATCACACTGTATGCCTTTCTCTCCATCTCAGCTCTAGCGGATTCCTTCACCTCCTTATTGATATTCGCCTCATCGAATACGATTTGGTAACAATCAGTCTGCATCAGAAAATTTTTCACCTTCGTCTGTCAGATTCAAAAATCATTCCGACCAGTGAACTTCTCAATGTTCAAAGTTGCTACCGATGTCATTTTCGCCACTAACTTCCGTCACAAACGAACACTGGCTCTGATACCACTTGTTGGGAATAAATCGACAAATTGAGATCCCCGCGGAAACAATCAATCCTAAAAGCTGATTAGGAATTTAGGACTAGCAAAAATCGGATACTCAAATAACCCAACAAAATCTCTACGATCTTGTAAAGTAAAGCAGCAAACGAAATAGCAACAAATCAATCAAAACACAGATACAAAGTTTTACCCTGGTTCGGTTGCGCACAACCTAAATCCAGCAACTTTCGAGATGATTCCATTATCATAGAGATCTTCAAAGGGACTACGATCTTGCTTCCACTCACGTGAGTAATAACTTGGCTAGATGCACAAGCCCTCACAAACTCACTCAAGGAAGAAGCAAACAAATGAGATAAGAGATAATCACCTCAACTCCAATCATAAACTCCTAACCCTAATCTCTCAACAAAAAACTTCAGTGGCGGCGGCTCAAGCTCCTCCTTGCTCCAGATTCGAAAACAGCCTTCTTGCCGTAATCTAATCAACCACTAGATTAAATAGGGCATCAAAAACGAGCCTAGAAACCCATCTGAACCGTCGACTTAAAAATCTGCGCCACACACCGCTCGGTCGAGCGAGTACATCGCTCGCCCGAGCGGTCGCTTCGCTCTAGCAGCTCTTGGGTGGATGAACAGGGCGCTCGGTCGAGCGCCTTCTGCGCTCGGTCGAGCGTCTGCCCGGGTGCTTTGCTATGCAGAACTCAAATTCCCTGTTAATATAGCTCGGCCGAGCGCTTAAACCACTCGACCGATCAGACATTGCTCGGCCGAGCGATAGAGTGCTCGGTCGAGTGAAGTTCAGTGCTGCTTGGTCTTTCATCATGTGCAACTAGCTCGGCCAAGTGATTTAGACAGCTCGGCTGAGCGACCTGGGAGTGTGAGATGAGAGACTTGAATCACCAAATTTTAACACATTATTCTATCTCATTCTACATATATGTATGTATGTGAGTGAGTGTGCGTATGTATATATATAATAATAGGAAACATATGACTTATGTGGCTAAGCCACATGAGATTTGAAAAGTCTATTCTAGACTTATTTATTGAAGGATCGATTTTGTTAATTTTGATGATCATATTCTAAAATTACAAAAAAACCGAACATTTCGGTTCAAACATTCAGTAAACTGAATGTTTTTTCCTTGTCAATCTAGTAGTGATAAAAGTTCTATTGTTGCAAGGTCGTTAATTTTTCGACAAAAAGATCGACCAGCAAAAAGCTTTAGGTTCACTCGATATTTTGGTATTTTGGGATTTTAGAATATGATCAAAATGAAGGGTGTCGATCCTTCAAAAAATAGTGAAAAAAATAGTGGAGTGTATCTTTGGAGATGGTATATGTAGCATATGTCATGTTTCTTATTATTCATACATACATGCGCATACGCATAGATACAACAGCTGGTATAGAAAATTTTCTAAGCCGGCATAAAACATATCCATAGACTATTCTTTGCCCAATGATTGGCACTGTTAGTTATATATGTATATAACATCCGTTGCAGAAAACTTCCTATACCTTCCTTAAAAATACACTCATTGTTCTTTGCTCCATGTTTTGCACCGTTAGTTATTTATGTACATAGCAGTTGGTTAAAAACATTTCCAACATTGATCCTAAAAAAATCCACTCCCTACTCTTTACTCAATGATTGGCTTTGCTAGTGTTGATTTACACATCCTAACACATATATGTATTGACATTCTTGTGGTTTTGTGCGCGTGTGCACACGCCATAAATTCGAAATTTGTTTGGTAATTGTCTCGAGAAAAAAAGAACGAAATACACAAGGGCCTCATAAGTTAGAAATTTGTTTGGGTAATCGTCTCAAGAAAAAGGAGGGAAGGAAAGAAAGAATAGAAAAAAGACAATATAGCAACATGCAACTGATCTGTAAACAAATCTAGCTCTTCCAACCAACAAACAAAGCCAGCCTATTGCATGGGTTACAACATACTTAAAGAGCATTTGCTTTGTTGTTGTCTGCTGACTTTATGGTTGCAAGTCATTTTTTCATTTTTTTAATATAAAACTCATACATATCATCCTCATCCTCATCTCCATTTAAGATTCTTTCACATCGAGATAGGATGAGCCGAAAATTTTAAATATAAACCCTATATGTCCATGTGAAGGGAAAATACTTTATGGTCGTTGAACACATAATCGATCTCTTCTTGACGAGGTTAAAACTAAAATGACTCTGTTATGACTGCTTGTGCTCATTTTTCACTAATTAGGAACTTGATGTTACAAGAAGCTGGTTGGTAAGATTTTTACTTTTGGGTAGTTGCTCACAGGCTTGACATATACAAGTAGACCAATTCTCTGCCCATTACATTAGATCATTCTCTTCTTTCAACCTTCCAATCCTAACTTCTTAATCTTAAATCTGATATATTTATTTAAGATAGGAATCTGTAAAATCAGGATTTTAGAGTATAATGATGGAAAATGAATAGCAGAAGCTAGATCTAGAGCTTGGTGGTTGATAGAGAACCGATTAGGGATCTAATGGATTTGGAAATGAATGTATCTAAGGTTTTATAGGAAAAGGATAAATATAGGGATATGGATAATTTTTGGGCCTCATGCATAGGGGCCTCATACACCCACTCACATGTACCGCATATGCATGTAGAAAGAGATGACTGTAGGCGATGTGTTGGGGCCGACGGGCATCGTCGATAAGGTGGAGGTAGCTGGCAATGAGGTGAGTGCAACAAAGATAAAGATGATGCTGTTGGCGATGCGATGGATGGTTGATGGAGGTAGTGGCATCGCTGTGGGTTGTTGATGAAGGCGATGTTGTGTTGTTGATGAAGGTGGCGGTGATGAGGATAGTTGTAGTGAAGGTTGAAGCTGTTGATGATGATGCTGTTTGTGAAGAGAGACAGTTAAGAGATGTTAGGGCGATACGATTTTTCTAGGGTTTTGATGGATAAAATAGGAGTTTTTAGAAAGATGAGATTTTTAGCGGAATGTGGATTTTAGGGCTAGAAAGTTGATTTGGGGACGAAAGATTGGATTTTTATTAATAATAAATTGAAATAGAAAGGGGATACAAAAATAAATTGAGTTCTTTTGAGAGGAACTTGCTCTCCCAAGTCGCCTAGTCGAGAGGGCGGCTTCGCTCTCCAAGAAAGAAGGAAATCTCAACATCCCACAAGTTCTCTCAAGATTCAACACCTCTCTAATCCCCGTAGCCCCATATACATTCTAATCAGAAAATAACAAAATTATAGAATTACCACTAGACCTGAAAATTACAAAAATATCACTGAAAACTGAAAATTATAACAAAGCACCTGAAGACTAAAATCACAAATCTGCGGCCTCATCATTACTCCGCTCCCGAAGAACCACATGGTCTTCAAGGTGGTGTCGTGAAATCTATGAACAAGCTACTCCAAGTGGGGGTGCTTTTCTCCCCTAGCTCCTCCCCAACCAAGTCATCCTCCTCGTCCACCATAAATAACTGAAGCGTGCGGTCTCGACACCAATGTTCCTGCGTGAATTTCTCATCGCATCGTGAGCACAATCTTTTAACCTGTTTGTCACGCATCTCAGTCCCCATCATCTTTTTGAGTTGTCCTTCCGGCAGAGGCTTGCTGCTCTGCCCCATACTAAATTGTTCCCACGGACTGTGCCTTTTGCCCATCCTGTATCTGGCTGTGAGAAGTGGATTCACTTCAGACTCTCTTGGACATCTGCTCCTCTGTGAGACAGTCCTCTACTATCTTAGCCAAGTACACCGTCTCCATCAGTCCAATGGACCTCTGTATGTGGAGTTTTACACTGATGTTCGCCTTGAGACCCTTCATGAAGCTTCCCTCTAGAGTTTCCTCAGGTATCCCTCTTACCGTTCCGAGAGAGACTTGAACTTCTCTTTGTACTCCCTGACGGTCCCATCATGTCTGAGTGCGAATAGCTGTTCTTATAAGTTCATGTCAATGGTGTCTCTGAATCTGTCCATTAAGAATTTCTTGAACTCATCCCATGAACGTAAATGTCATCATTGTTTCCTCTACTGGAACCAAGAAAGCACATTCCATTCGAAACATATGCCAGCTTTCTCTAATTTTTGCCTCTGTTAGGCGTGTCATTGCAAAGAATCTCTCAACTCGGTAGATCCAACCGTAAGGATCATTCCCTTCGAATAGTGGTATCTTCAGCTTCCTCACCGGTCATCAATCCCAAGTCTCTACAGGCCCACTCGTCCTCATGTATGTTCATAATAAGGGGGATGATAATTGTCATGCCGTATCTCCTTGCGTCGCACATAGCTTCTCAATAGGCCGCTGCCTGTCTCCATTGCGGCCACAGTCATCCCCATCCCAAATGTAGTCATCAACATCCTCTTCAAAGTCTGGGTCCTCATCATAATCATTTCGAAACTCCCCATAGGCTGAAAGGACTTGACGTCGTCGTCTCTCTGCAGCAAACCACTGCACACGAAGCCCTTGGAGCTCATCCAAGTCATCCTCAGGTCCTGGAAACAACTGAAATTCATCGTCGGGCCGTTAGGAAGTCGAGAGGCCCCTGACGAGCAAGTTGAGGCCCATCGGGGACCTGACGGCCTTGTGGGGCCTCGACGGTGACCAAGCGGTCTTGCAAGGGGCTAGCAGTGCCCTGGCGGCCCCACCCGGGTTCGCCGGCCCTAGGCAAAGCTGCCGTGGGGTCGGCGAGCCCCTGGGATGGGTGGAATTGTTTGTCGCCCCCTCCTATTCGTTCTTCACGTCCTCTAAACTCTGTCTGCATCGGAGAGAAATCGAATCGATGTATTCATCAGACTTTTACTTCCATTTCTCCAAATATTTCTCTTTTTGTTCTAGATTTGGTTTGCCTCCCAAATCTGAGTTCTTCGCCACTTTCAGATCCACAAGTTGTTGTGTTAGGGTTTGCATGAAAGCTTCCAACTTTGCATCCATCATAGGCTCTGACGCCCTACATCATTCTTCGATTGATGCCCTAACCTCATATCTGAAAGACATAAATCTTTCTTCCAAATTGATAATCGACTTCTTTAGATCCGCTACTTCGTCATCGAGCTTCTCCTCCAAAAGTTTCACCTTTTTCTTTGCTTCCGTCGTCGTCATGGATCGTAGTGCTCTGATACTACTTGATATAATTTTTTATGGTTTTGATGGATAAAAATAGGATTTTTGGTAGAAAGATGAGATTTTTAGTGGAAAGATAAGATTTTTAATGCTAGAAAGTGGTTTGAGGATCCCAAGCCGTCTATTCGAGAGGGTGGCCATGCTCTCCAACAAAGAGAGAAAAACCTCTCACAAGTTTTCTATTAAGATTCGACACCCCCTCTCTACTCGCCCTACCCCATTTGGAAAAAGAATGGATTTAGTATTTATTTGATAGAAAGAGTTTTAATCAAGAGATTTGAACAACTTTCGGGTCTCTTGTTCAGGTGCATCACACACCCTCTCACAAACACCTCACATATATGAAGCTTATAAGAAATCTAGAGTTTCTCACAAACCATAAACGGTTTCTCTCAAAAACTCAATTCATTCTCTTTACTAATCAATTCCCGCAAAAGTTTTGATTACAAGATTATTTATAGACATAATCCACATGCTCAACATGTGTATCTAAAATAAAATAAAGAATATAATAAAAGCACTAAAGCTCAATGGGCCTACGTGCACAACACGTGCTATTTATTACAATAAACGGAATAAGTATAAAAAGATTAAAACTAAGCATCTTGAAAGATAGATCTTTGGTAATATCATGAATTTCTTCGGCTCGCAATCAAATGGAAATCTTGACGCAGATTTGTTGTGCGTCAACTAGACTTCTGTGGTCTGCCTTAGCATTTAATATGAGAAACTTTAATGTCTGTTATGCCAACTAATTATAATTCTTGATGAATTCGAAGTCCCCTCGGGAGTTATGTAAAAATCTGTAGTTATCTATATCAGCAATGGATATGAATAGGAATTCGAAGTGATCAACCTGAACTATTTGGATTAGTTGTTTTTGAAACTTGGATGTATCAGCATCAGTTAAAGCCGAATTTACAATGGACTGTCTCAAAGTATACTGCTTTTTCTTGCCCAAAAGGTGATCTTTGTGTATATGGCTCGTAGTATAGGTGGATACAATATTCTATTGGAAAGGGGCCAGGGTTCACATCATGTGTATGAATTTTCTTCCTGGTGTATGTGTGGATAGCTATGCATGTGGAGTTTCTTACTAGTGTATGTGTGGCTAGCTACGTTGCAACAACGTCAATTAGAGTCTGCCATATTCGTGTATATCCCCATTAACACGTGCAAGATGCTTGGTTGATACATGTCCGGCTCAAACCAGTTTGGAGACGGCTTGATTTGGACCAGGTAGTTGTTTTTTCACAGTTTGTGTTACCAGGTAGTTAGAGTTAGGAAATCACATTCACCTTCACCTTGAGGTTATTTCGTGCTTTTCCAAACTCCACACACACATGCACATGCACACAATATTATTCTATTTTCTGTCCGAATGATGTATCCATAGACTAGTTAAAAATTATTTTTGCAAGTTTTTGTGTATTTGCATGTCTTGCCGTGTCTATGTTATGTGCAGCATAAGTTGCTGGTTAGTTAATAGTCTAACAATGCTCCACACATTATCAGTTTACCTTGTTCTGAAATATTGTTTAGGTAATCTAGCATTGCAGTCTGTATGACTTCATCAACACCGCACATTTTGGCTTGATTAGAATTCTACAGATAGTGATGTCTTGTGCCTTTGTTCCCTCTTCGCCATTACATATCTACTGTCACATTGTGGTGACAAGCATGTACTTTTCCATTTTAAGGCATTTAAAAAACAACTCTAAAATTCCTGTGATGAATTTTGTTGATTGTAGGTTGCATTCCTCAAATCAAGAAAGGGGTTTGTACGGATAGCCATAGAAATGGGTGCACCTCTTGTTCCAGTATTTGCTTTTGGTCAGGTGAGACATCATTATTTGTCTGCTTATGTTCTCCGCCTTTCTCTTATTCTTTCAAAAAAAAGGAAAAGGAAAAGAAAAATAAAGCAAAAAGAAAACAAGGGAAAGAAAAAAGTGAAAAAAAAGAAAGAAATAGGTATCTATTGTCACGGAGATGATCCATTTTGGTTTATAAAATTGTGTTTCTTAAACTAGTTGCAGTTGTTTCTGAGTTAAATAAATTAATGAGCATACACACACACACACACACACACACACACACACACACACTACCGAAACAAGGATTGTTATGCTTCATTTATTTCTTCTTATTACTATCTGCAGAGTCATGTTTACAAGTGGTGGAAGCCCAGTGGGAAATTATTTGTTCAGATCGCTAGAACAATCAAGTTCACACCTATCATATTTTGGGGAAGATTTGGGTATATATATTAATGGATTCTAGTCGTATGCTTGCACTTTTTTCTATTTATACTTTTTTCTATAGTCGGATTGCTTGCTTGATCAAACGCATGGTTTCTATTCAGGTCACCTATACCATTTCGACAACCCATGCATATTGTAGTTGGAAGACCCATAGAGCTGAAGAAAAATCCTCAGCCCACAATAGATGAGGTACACAAACTTCTGCCCTTTGTTTTTTATTCCCCATATCGGTTGAAGTTTTAAAGCTGTCCCAATCTTGTCTGAACCCATCACATGTTACTTCTGTTATATATAAGATCATGAAGCATAGAAGATTTATGTGCTAACAATTGTACAGTGGAATCCATAATATGCATTATTATGATGTTTGTTAATTGAGGTGCAAACCCGATTCTCTTACTGCTAATTAGTTCTCTTTCCTAATGCTAATTACCTGATATTGAAATTTATATGTGGATTGAAGATCACAATGTAGTGCAAGTATGGTTGCAATAACCTATGTAAATTTGGAAGCATAATGAAGAGAGAAGGATGTCAAGTCATATGAATGGATTTGTGAAGAAGATGATATAAAAGAAATAAGTTACAACCGTCACCTAAAATAATTAGGCTAATTTCCAAAAAAGCTGCATATATGTTTCATCATTTTCCTAAAATACACTGAACTTTAAAAATAACAAAACACTACATTGTACTTTACTTTTCTTAAATTAGTCATTTAAATCATTACATGATAGATAGACGTAGTGTGTTGAAATGTTATTAAAAAATTAATGTGGTTTTTTGAGAATCATAAAATGTTGGAGGATGTAATTTGAGTTTGTTTAGAAAGATTGAGGTAGTTTTCTTGTTAACGAAGTTCGGTGTATTAATCAAGGAAAAGTAAAAAAATTTAGGATTTTTTGTTATTTTTAAAATTCAAGGTAGTATTTTGGGAAAACAATGAATCATAAATGCAATTTCCACATCTTTCATTATCGTTTAATATTTGAAACGGTACAAAACAATGGAAGAAGCTCGAGGGTCAATGTATGTTTATTTCAACTACATAAGCTATCGGGTATATACGTATACATTATTGCAGAAGCATTTTCTAGATCCAATTAGATGAAATGGACTCTACTGAGTTAGAAGCCTAATTTAATTGGCTTGGACCATCTTTCATCTCTAGCCCAAAGTTTGACCAGTCATTACAGTCGGTCAGGATTTATTCTGATCCCTCTCCCCTCCCCAACAGTAATTTCAAATTTCAAGTCAATAACATCAAATATGGCTAATGGCTCCAATCAGCCAATTATCAGGTTAATAGCTTGAGACTCTCGACTATGCTACATGCGCTTAGTGGTAAGACAAACAGAATTTTTAGCTTAAATTTTAAGACTCTTGCACGGGTCTTTATGATTTACATCTGAATGTGATATTCTTCTTCCTGAAATGATCAGATCAATGAAGTCCATGCACAGTATATTTCGGCGCTCCAAGATCTCTTTGAGAGGTACAAAAGCAGAGCTGGCTATCATGATCTCAAACTGAGGGTCCTATAATCCTCCACGTTCGTCATCTACAGTCATACATTCATCTCGGTGATATCCTGTCGGCAAGCTGGATACAAGCTTGGCCTGTCCAAGTCTGAAAGAACTGTCGGAGATGTTCTCACATTAAACGATCTGAATATGCATGCTGCTCCGATTTGACATTTAATCTCCTTAAGGAAGCTGGAAACTAGTGTTCTGTTTCCCCGGTTGTATTTATGCCTTAAAGAAATGAAAGATATGTTCTGTATGTTGCAGTAGCAGAATAAATCTTAAGATTGTAGAACAAATGTTTATACATGTTGGTTATATCATGGATATATTTCCGCCGACCTCACCAAAAATTTATTATGTCAACTCTTACAGTCGACCTCACCAAAATTTTATTATGTCAACCCTTCAGTCTTTCATACATTTGAGCAGCAGGTGGAGGCAAATGTGTATACAATTTATCAAGTGGACTTATTTAATTGTTGAATGGTTGGCTCTTTGTTTAATGGAATCTTGATCTGTTCATAACATTGCAGGATCCGGGTCAATCGGCCTTAGCATGTGTCAGGTTTTACTTCTTGCGTATTGTCATCATATAATTCTTAATTTACATGAAATCCTCTCTCATCATCATTTTGTGTTTGTTGCAGAGAGGAGTTGACCAAAGAGAGGTAGATGGAGTGGATGCCGGTGATTGATCTGTTGAAGTTCCCAGCTGAAAACGGTAAGCTCTTAACAGCGTGCAAAGAAGTAGGCTGTTTTCGGGTGGTGAACCATGGGATACCTCTTTCGCTACAAGCAGAGATGAAGGCAGCCGTAAACTCCCTGTTCGACCTCCATGAAGACGTCAAGCGCCGGAACAAGGATGTCATCTTTGGGACCGGTTACAGGGGCTTCACGGCACGAAACCCGCTCTTCGAGGCGTTTGGAGTCTACAATTCTGCTTCTGCTCTTGATGTAGATGCATTCTGCTCTCAGTTGGATGTTTTACCTGAACACAGGTACTTCTTTGCTCCGTTTTTCATACTCATCTTCATTTCGCCCCAGATGATGTTAATATGGTAAAAAATGAAATATTCACCATAATATGATCGGCCAAGAAATGCATACATCATTTCGAGACTTTCCTATTTTTCATGTATGTTCGGCACGGTAGAATTATAGGCATATACCAATGAATTTGAAATTTCATTTGCTTACTCTTGACGGACCTTGGATTTGCCTCTAACTTCTATAAGCAATCTTTAGAGAAGTTATCAAGTCCTATGCTTCCAAGCTTCATGATCTAGCAGTCAACATTGCGTCAAAGATAGCTGATAGTATGGGCTTGGCTGGCCAGTCATTCCAGGAGTGGACATGCCTGCTGAGGCCCAACAAGTACAGCTTCACGGACGAAACCGTGGGTTCTGCTGGTGTATTCGTCCACACCGATACTTCGTTCCTCACCGTGCTGCAAGAAGATGAATCTGTTGGCGGGCTCGAAATGATGGACAAATCATCAGGTGCTTTTGTGCCTGTTGATCCTGTTCCGGGCTCTTTTCTGGTGAATCTTGGAGATTTTGCCAAGGTGAGTTCCACCTATAAGGATCTATTTGCCTTGGAAGTTTTCTAAACTAGAGCCGTTTTGAACGATAGTTTCATTAATTTTAGTATTGATTGAATACAAATTGGTATGCCATTTTTTCCATTAATATGAGAATAATGGGTATAATATGACATATGAGGCTAATATTCATATACATATCCAATTCCCTATCATCCTCTATTTTTTCACGTTCCATCATTTTGATTTACATATTCTAAAACCCTAAAACATAGAAGGTTTTGTCCGTTCTTCCACATATCGCATATTTAAATGGTTTGTATGAATAGAACTTTTGTTACATGTGGATGAACTAGCAAAACCCCCTGGGTTCATCTGATATTCGGTGTTTTGGAGCGTTAGAATATGAACATCAAAATGAACGGTTCTAATCCTTCGAAAAAATAACAGAAAATGGAGTTTTGGGGGTCGCATACGAGGCTTAATCTTATATGTCATATGATATACATTATTCTTCTATAAGAATCTAATTTGATCGGATTAGATCGCACTTTTCTAAAACTGTAGTTTAGGCTAACTGTTGACTTCAACAGCAGTTTCAAAAAGTGTGGACATTAGCAAACATACTTCAGGTTTGTTTCTGTTGGAGGCTTACGGACTAAACTGAAGAGAACTATAGTTTAGAGCATCTTCAACCGCACGGGACAATGTCAAATATGGCGTTTCCCCTCCAATCGCACGGCAAAATCGGCAAAAATTTGCCGATTTGCTATAGTGACACTCCAAATTTGGAATGTCACTGTAGCAAACTGCATTTTTTTTTCTTGTGAGGGCAAGTGCTAAATGCACACCATCTAATGCGCACACGCACTGCATTTTGGGGTTGGAGGGTGTATTTTTTAAGTGCTAGAAATTGTTAGGGGTTTGCGTTCAACAATTTTAGAGTGTTGGGTTGGAGCTCACTCCATTTCACACTCTCCATATTGGGAATATGCTTGTAATATTTCCATCCAACACTCCCATAATGAAGTGTTGGGCTGGAGATGCTCTTAAAACTCTAACTCCAAAAGCCTAAACATGCATGTAGTGCTTGGTTGATGTAAATGGAGCATGGCTAAACGTGGTGTTGAATCTTGCAAGGCTTGGAGCAATGGGAGGCTGCATAACGCGAAGCACCATGTGGTATGCAAGGAGGCAACACCTCGACTAACGATCGCCTTGTTTCTGCTGGTGCCGAAGGATGGGATGGTGGAGGCGCCAGATGCACTTGTGGATGCTGACCATCCTCGGGTATATCGAGCCTTTGCGTACGAAGAGTACAAAAAGCTCCTGGTCTCCACAAAGTCATTTACCGGCGAAGCCCTTTCGCATCTAGCTACAGATCAAGATCTTGAGAAGGCCATGGCCTAGTATTCTCTTTTCCTCTAGTTCTGAAGTATCCAATTGCTAGTGCCGAAAGGAAATCATGCTGAATAAGAAGGATCATGTACGGCTATAAGTACACTATTACATCTCTTGTGTTTGCTCTTTCCTTTTATGCTTCAGGGTCTCATCTTCTCCCATATTCCTAGAGAGCGTAATGCTAAGGCTAGCTTCATCGTCCACTGGATGATCCAATGTTTATCGGTTTAAGGGTTTCCCATGAATATCCTTATATCTTGTGTGCTAGCACGATTTGAGCAAGGAGGAGCCCGTTACATACAACCTTACATGCTTTTTTTGGGCTTGAGGAACTATATATGGGGTCAAACTTGGACATTAAGAACAACGGAATGACCTATTTCACCACTACTAATTCCCTTGAACCATATTTTTGGCCATCTAGATGGACATAATGTGACCTATTTTGTTCAATTTTATATCATATATAAAGGGATAAATTTCCATAGAGCTATCCGAAACTTTACGATCCCCCCCCCCAAAAAAATAAAAAAAACAAAAAAAAACGAAGTGTTAGAAGAGCATTGGAGAGGATTAACCATGGCAAATAGCCATGGTACTATATTTATAAAACTCTCATGTTGATTTGGGAGTCAAAGGGCCTCCCCACTAACTTAGTGGGGAGTAATGGAGAGTGATGAGGGGAGGGATGCCAAAGGCCTCCCTCAACTCACAACACTCCCCCTCATCTCTCCATTACCTTGGGTTAAGCATATGAATACTTCAGAATTCAGTATGCTAATGGGGTGGATACTTCTGGATCCAGAGCCACTGTGGTTGCCTCGTTAAAACCTTAGCTGTGGAAAACCCAGTGGGAAAAACCAGCAGCTTAAGGGAAAAGAGTACAACTATCGAGGGACTCCCTCTGATCTGTACAAGCTTCAGGCGTGCAGATCTCCTATGTATCTATACAATCATCTCCTATTCGTCTATACATCCATCATGTTCTGAAAGAAAATACAATTATCACTCATCTATACAAGTTTCACTCATCTAGCGGCTATTGGAAGACAGAGTCGCTCTGGAGTGTAATGCTCTTCGAAGTTGGTAGATGACTCCACTAAAGTATTCTTTGAATCAGTCTTCAGTGTGTCTGCAAGGTACTGCTAGACCTGGCTGAGCGTTTTCAATACTTGCTTCGTGGATGATGAGCTTCTCAGAAGATGTAGACATTGGATGATGATGTGTATATATTTAGGAGGCGGCCGGCCTATTGTGTTTCAGTCATCGCGATGATCTTTAAACCTGCATATGCAATATATATTCCTTGACCCTTGGAAGTTGCGTAGAAGCATCTTATCCTTGGTCTAGTGGTGCTCTCCAGGGCAACACTTTATCTGGTTAACAACTTTACTGCAGACGTTCTATCAGAGACACGTGCAGTTGGCCAGATAAAGAAGTGTAACAAGTACACTAAAGCTAGGCTCTTCGGGACCTAAGATGTCCTCCCCCTCTTCCAGCTACTGGAAGGTATCATAAATAAGCATACATTTTTAATTGGATGCAAGTGGACATCATTCTTCATAAACTCCAGGTGTATGAATGATATTAAAGGATTCCACCACGAAGGTGTTAAACATATAAGCCGAGATAATACCTTGTTATACCTAGGTTTTTCATTTACAAGGTATGCTTAAAGCTATCTGATTTCTAAATGGTCTCTGCAGGAGATCCTATTACCTTTAAGTCGACCACATATACGGCGAATATTACAAATTCTGTCATCGATCTTTCGAAAAAGATACACCGGCAGAATATTGCTAAGATCAACTAATGATCTTTGTAGCCTTTATGGAGAAGACGTTTCTACGTCTCTCTTTCCTCTCTGGGGGTAGAGTATACCCTTCTGGAAGTTTTATATAGATCTCTATATCTATATTGCCGTATATATATGCAGTCACAACGTCCATGAGCTGCATGTATTGGCTTTTGCAGAGAAGTTTAGGCTTAGTAGGAAAATGATCACATTTCCTTCATTTCAATTTCTTTATGAAATCTGAATTATATTCCACAGGTTTTTACACATTCAGGTGTATAGACTACTGGTCCAAAGACTTTGCTTTTCAAGAGTGAGTCCAGCTCTACTCTTATTGCCTCGTCCCACTTTGGCCATTCTATGCGTTTACGCTATAGAAAAGTGGGTAGAAGTCATCGTCGTATTCAGCGACGTGAACGGCAATAGCGAAAGCAAAAACCGTCGTCGACGACTGTGCTATATCTATCAAGTACCTCTCCAGTACGTACGTAATATAATGATGTTTCTCCTGTTATTTCCTCTGCAGGGGAAATTAGGAGGGGAGAGGTTGCTGGTCTGAGCTCAGCATCCTGTGGTTGGATCATTTTGATATATCCAGGAATCTTCCTATTTTGAGGAATTTTATATTTTGATCCTGGCAGGCGTCGTCTTTTAAATTGAGGTACAGCCAATTCTGCTGCCGGTGGATTGCATCCATCTTTGGGAATGTCAATCCTAGCTGGCGTGTTGGCAGCAGGGACGTGTGAACGAACAATCTTCTGGTTGTCCGTAATTTTATCCGGCAATTGATGTACTTTAGTCTGAATGTGAAGGATCTTCTGGATCTCAACTTCACACAGAAAAAAGTATGCGGATCATAACGAGATGAGGACTTTTGTGTCCCATGATATCGTTTCAGAAGCTTCAGGCTTCTTTAGACTGCGTGCCTATTTCAATGAGAATTTGCTCATCAAATTCACATTTATCAAGACTTGGTGGCAAACCATAAGCAAGCAGCATCAGCAATAAGATATGGCAACAAGCGGGCCGTATCGTGGTAAGCGATGCGGAATGCAGTGTAATGGTCCCTAAACATCAACAGGCAACTGCGATTTTACAATGGACATGAAATCCATTGGAGTCTCTTTACCAGAGACTTTGCTAACCCGTTACGAGGTTGAACATGCTGCAGGATGTTCAATTTTACTGCCAGTTGCTTGGCAGAAGTCTTGAATGATATGTGTAGTAAATCCACCCACATTATAAGCTTTTGAGAAAGCTAGGTTGCGAGTGAATATAAAGGCACACATAAGACCATCTAGTAGATGCATATATGAGTACAGTAATGAAGCACCGATAATGGGCCATTTGCGGGGTGAATAGGCTCACAAAGGTCACCATGTATTCTCTCAATGAAGCCAGGAGACTTTAAACCCACTTTCAGGAGGGAAGGTCTCTATATTAGTTTTCCCTTATGACAAAGGGGGACAAGGAAACTCAACCTTTTGAAGGATCTTCAGGTTCTCCAATGGATTCATTTGATGATGCGTCCATCATCGCTGATCCAGGATGACCAAGTCCATTTTGCTAGAGTTAAAAACTATGGCAAAGAAAGGCACTTCTGGTGCTCAGTCGAGTTGGCTTTATATAGGATGAATATCTATTATTATACGGGCCCGACGGGGGTCCAATGAAATCGTAAGTAGATGGTCTTCTGGCCATTCTCTTGACGAGTTACATATTGATATTCAATATATATTGTCCACAATTTTCAAGATATTTTCTTTAAAAGAAATGTCCTTGAAAATTGGAGATTTCCTATATGTTTAAGAGGAGAATTTGCATCTTATAGTCTCGTTGTATGTGGGAGCAATATCAATGCTACACCAGTGCAACGAGGCACTGTCCACAATATTCCATACTTCATCTATAACTAAAACGAAATTTTATTTAAGTCAATGAAAAAGACATTTAAAATAAAAGTTCGTATTTAAGCAAATTAAAGATGAAGCAACATTGAATTTTAAATGCATAGATAAAAGATGAAGCTTAATCGAGCAGGTCGTCGTTCTCGAAGTCTTTTGCAGTGAGCATCATTGGTCGCTGAATAACCGCCAAGTTTGTTTCAGGCAGAGACTTCTGGCTTGCCTGATATAGTTTCTGGAGGTGGCGAGGAGTGCGGCAGATTCTGGACCAATGGCCAGTCATGTCGCATCTATGGCATTTATCCTCCCAGTTCTTCTTCGGAAGTGACACTTGGTCAGTGTTCTTTTGCTTCCATATGAAGTTACTCTTTCATGTATTGTTGTTGGACGGGGGTGCTACTCCTCGTCCATTCTTCATCACAGCTTTCCCTTTGTTATTATTAGCCTTCTTCTTATTTTTCCACTTCTGGGGAGAAACGTAGTGGGCTTCAGGGATAGGTGCAGTGCCAGGTGGACGTAAATTATGAGGGGCTAGCAGTAAATCTCGATTCTGCTCTGCCCTAAGTAGGCATGAGATCAGAACAGAGAATTTTGTGAAGTTGCGTTCACGATAATGCTGCATGAGGATTGCATCTTTCTCGTGAAACGAGGTAAATGTCTTTTCCAACATGCGTTGTTCTGTCACTTCTTCACCGCACAACTTCAGGCGTGAGGTGATATTATGAAGTGCAGAATTATACTCAGCGACGGACTTATAGTCCTGAAGTCTGAGTTTTTCCCACTCATAACTGGCACGCGGTAATATTACATCAATTTGATGTTTATACCGTGCCTCCAACGCTGTCCACAGGTCCTTCGGGTCCTCAACCGTTAAGTATTCGGCCTTTAAGGTCCGATCTATATGTTTCCGAATGTAGATTATGGCTTTCGCATTTATCTACATCGGATTCAGTGGTTGGAGTGCCGCTGCAAGATGCAGTAGAAGCATCGACCGCTGCTAGGGCCGAGGAAGGAGGCAAAATGGACCCAAGGAGGGCCATCGAACGCAAGTGGAACTTCAGGTCCACTCGCCAACTCAGGTAATTGTTCCCTGCAGAGTCAAGGACTTCGAAATCGACGCATGCCAATTTTTGCCATTTTATCTACGCAATTTAAAATAAGCATGAATTAATTAAAATTGAATTAAAAATAAAATAAATAAAATGTGGGGATCGGCCAGATACCCAAAGAAATACAAAGTCCAAAGTCCGAATATACAGTCCATAAACAAAAGAAAAATACAATTTGGAAACCCAGAATGGGTCCCTATATTTTCCAATTTTGGCCTCCGTCTTCATTTGCTGGTGTACCGGTCTTTCACCGGTCTTTGGCATTAATACATTTAATCCTCACTTACAAAATTCTCTCAAAAAGAAAATAAAATTGCAAGGAATATAAAGGGTATCAAATTGACCGATCCCAAAAATCACATTTTATCTTATATAAACAACCACGCAGTTTATAATATGCTACAGGCACAAAAGAAACAACCACGCAGTTTATATAACACAGGCATATATTAAATGGAAAAATAGGCTAGAAAATATAATAATCTCTCGGACCACGGGGAGACGTCATACACCGTTAGGTTAGTTAACTAACGGCAGAGCGGTAGCAGGATCCTTAAGATAATTATATTTTGAAAAAAATCCTAATATTCCATAAATTAATAATAATGCAAGAGTGTTATAATTTTAGCAATATGACGCAACATGCTCATAACAAAGAATTAAAATAAATTAATATTTTGAATGGGGCTGCAGGCCCATAAATATTAATCATTTTAATATATTATTTATATTTGGGCTGCTGGCCCATTTGCCAAAAACTAACAAATAAAGTATTGCGATTGAATTAACTTGGTGTCAGGTCCAATAAGTCAAGTAAAAATATTGTTAATATTTGAGCTTCAGGCCCAGTTACAAAATCTTAACAAACATATTTAAAAGTAAAATTAGATTAGCTGGGCTTCTAGCACCATTTTGGTAGTCAAAATTAATTATTAATCTAAATGGGGCGACTGGCCCGTAAAACTTATTTTCATTTATAAACCGGGCTTCTGGCCCAATAAACAGCCCATCTACTGGCATAGGCCCATAAGTAAAATGAAAATCATTTTAATTGTAATTGTTTATGTACTGGGCTTCAGGCCCAATAAACGGCCCAATAAAATTGTCAATCTTCCTCGTCTTTCTGTGTAACTCGCAAATTCCAAAAAAAATTGTTGCTCAAGAATAATTCCAGCCATCTGGGCTTAATCCTCCTCATTTCCCCAAAGATTTCAACCATCGGCCTCTTCGAATTCTTGTAGTGAAAAGTATAGTGGGTGAAGAGCCCTCCCCCCGACAGGAGGGGAGGTAGCGAGGCGGTGGGAGGGGGCTGCGCGAACTCAGGGAGGCATTCCGACGAACTCCCTCGACAGGAGGGGGCTTGGTAACTCCGGCGCAGAAACATCCCCCATGTCGGCGCTCGGATCTCAGGCGCTCAGATGATAGCCCTTCGGGGGGGAGGAGATGCGAAAAACCCCCTCGCCGTCGGGGGGGTATCGCCTGAGCCCCCCGCCCGCTGTCGGGGGGGGGGGGGGGGGGGGGGGGGGGGGGTATTTGCCGGAGGCCCCCCCGCTGCTGGGGGGGTCCGTGACGACAGAGTCCCCCCTTCAGGGGGGGTCCCAGAAAAGCTCCCCCTTCGGGGGGTACAAGGCGCCGTACAAATCCGTATACAGGGGGACGACAACAAATTTGTGTGGTGAGAATAACTCATTTTGTGATCCCTGTTAATTTCACGAAATGAAAACAGGACGAGTAGCACAAATTATTTTGACAGGCGCCAGACGAAATGAAAACTACAAATTTATGATATTTTGTGATATTAACAGAAAACAGGGCGAGTAACTTCTGGATATTTGTGATATCATGATATAATAATTCCACTGCCTAGATGTATTTAGTAGAAGTTACTTGCTATCAACTCATAACTACAAATATCCCCATATTTTGTGACAAATGAAAACATGGCGAGAAAATACAAATGTCTGATTTGATACTTCAGGCAAATTTTCCAGATGCCTTGGCAAGGAGTACGCAAATTTCCCAGATTAATTACTCTAGATCATTAGATCGTACAAACAGATCAAGTACACCAAAAAAAACTCAAATGGTTGTGCTCAAGAATTTTTTTTCATCAAAAGAGGTGTATGTTCTTTATTTTTAGCAAAAAAAATGTTTAATATTTTGCATAATCCAATTATCTACGAGCCAAGAAATTTACCTCTAGATCAATGATCTAGGGAAGAATCAATATAATCCGTAGAAAAGATAAAATCCCAGCTACCATAACGCCTTGCAGATTCGTCGCAACTTTGCCGCAACAAATAAGATTCCTTCGCAAGAGGGAAATTTTGTGGGGAAGATGAAAAAAAAATATTTTATGGCTCAAAAATTTTCTCTAGAGCGAATTCGTGCTGATAACGTGTTAGAAGAGGATTGGAGAGGATTAACCATGGCAAATAGCCATGGTACTATATTTATAAAACTCTCATGTTGATTTGGGAGTCAAAGGGCCTCCCCACTAACTTAGTGGGGAGTAATGGAGAGTGATGAGGGGAGGGATGCCTAAGGCCTCACTCAACTCACAACACGAAGTTGAATTTTGCAAATTTCAAGAAACTATCACTAACTACCCGGTTTGTAGTTGTTCGAGTTATAAAATTATCCCAGACGTACGAGTAGTTGTAGCATAATACGGGTTGATCATGGGGCAGCTAGGGATTTAATTACCAACCAATCTCAGCCTATAGTTAACTATGCTATGCGATCTCTGAACAGATTATAATAAATCAACCAAGGGTTTATCAATAAGAGATGTTAGGGAGAAGTATTTCCACTATCATGAATTGATTGCGGAATTGATCAGAAGAGTCAGATTATTAAACTGATTCGTCGGGTGAGATTGTTGTTTCTTATATTACTACCTAATACCTTCTCTCGAAGCGCATTAAGCCTATCTATCATGAGTTGACACCTCGTCTCGTGGTTCCCAAATCGTGACATGCATTAGTAGCCAACAATAAATAGTTTCCAATATTTGTTCTTGCATACTCTCGTGGGAGAATTCAGATCAAAGTCAGAGATATCTGATTTAGGAATCCAACTCTCGTTGATAATTCTAAATGAGCAGCCATAATTAATTCAGGATCCAACTCTCATTGATAATCTTGAATTAGTAGGAATTAATTTAACTATTGAAGTGCCTCGAATCAAAATTCGATGGTGATTAGGGTTTGATAACAAACCAAGAGATAGATTAACATTAAGCGCATCCAAGACTAAACCGTAGACAATTATTTCGATAAAATGAGAATAAAGAGATCAATCCACACAATTATACATGATATGGTTCAACTCAACCCTAACAAAAAGATTATTCACAAATCATATCAAACTCAATAGAAAAATTCATATTAAACATCGTAGGAATAAAGAGGGAAAGGGAGACGAGATGGTTACAAATTGATGAACTCAATTGAAGTAGCAAGCTTCCAATCCAAGATCGCAAAAGAATTCAACAACAGTCTTCACAAAGTAAGTGCAATAGCTAGATAACATAGGAAAAAACATCATCAAAACCTCCTTCAAAAGTTCAATTTATATGCCCCACAAATCCCAAGCAATCATGTTCAAAAATTTCAAGTCGAAACCCAAATCTTCGAGTTGGCACGGCTGTGACAATCTCCAGTTCATTTTGGCACGGTCGTGCCAAATCCATGTAGCAGCTCCTTTCCATCTGGCACGCCCGTGCCAGATTCTGTGTTGAAATGGCATAGTCGTGCCATTTTCCTGAACAACCCCATGTTGACATGGCACGGCCGTGCCAAGTCTTATGCTATTTTGGCACAGCCGTGCCAATGGGCTGGGTTTTTCGGAGATGCCTCACGGCCATGCGACTTCTGGGCATCAGCTGGCATGGCCGTGACAAAGTGCACTTTGCTTCATTTTTGCTGCTTTTTGGTTCACCTCGCTTCAGCTTCATGCTCATTGGCTCCAAATTGCATGATTTAACCTGAAATGCACAAAATGCACCCCAAGAGTGAAATGCAACAAAATAACTAAGCTTGCATGACGAATCGACATAAAGCATGAAAAATTCCTAGTGAAATAATAGCGAAAACTATGCAAAATATGCACACAATAAAAATTGTAGGGATCGTCTAACCCTTGCAATACTAACAACACACACTAGGGGGGGGGGGGGGGGTGAATAGTGTAATGGCAATAAAATTGTCCAAATAAAATTTAACTTGCAAATGCGGAATAATAAATGCAAGAGGAATTAAATGGCACAATCAATCCAAACGCAAACACAAAGAATTACCCTGGTTCCCCAAACTTGGGTACATCCAGCCACACCAATATTCACTATATTCCCACACAGAGAAGTGAATACAAATCCCACAAAGAGATACCCCACAAAGAGGATTTATGCCCTACACAAGGACCCAACCAATCCTACACAAGGATCAAGATTCCCACACAGAGAATCACTAACTCCCACTCAGAGAATTAGGGTTAGCCCTACACTAGGACACTAAACTCACACAAAGAGAGTTACTCCCACAAAGAGAGTATCCTAAGTCCCACAAAGAGACAAGCTCCCACAAAGAGAGAAAGTCCTAGTCCCACAAAGAGAAAAGGAAAACAATTTACACCCTGTAAAGTAAATACTCTTACTTATGCCTTGAGATGCTTACTCATGAATGAATGCAAGGCATGGAAGAGGATCTCCAAGTGTTGGAATATGCTTGAGAGCACTTGGATGATTTCCCTTGAGCTGGACTTCAATGCATGAAGAAAGATGAATGCTCAAATAGAGGGAAATGAGGGAGCTTGAGAGTGGCTTATTGATCTCTTGAGATTTTCTATAGAATCAAGAGTTTATCAAATGTTGTCGAGAGTTCTCAAGAATGGCAGCACACTCATATATATATGAATCCTATATCAAGCCCAAAAACCCAAAGAAACATCCAGAAAAACAAATCTGCAACGACTAGAAACTGGGTGAAAACGACAGGAACAGTCGACTGATGATCATAAGATAGTCGACTGATCAACGGCTAGAAAATATCCAACGGCTATAATCTGAGCCAGGACAGTCGACTGACGAAGTTAATACAGTCGACTGACAAACAGGACATGCGCCTGTTAATCCTTCAGCAGACGACTGCTGCAGGGGATGGATCGAAACAGAGAGCAGCACTCTTTCTCCAATTCTTCGCACAGGCGACTGATGTTAATACTACAGTCGACTGTCGAATAGTCAGGCGACTGTATATTTTTCATCAGTCAACTACTGTAAAGTATGGAGAGAAGACAGAGAGATGCAGGGATTGCACTTACGCTAGACAGGTGACTGTTGACCAAATCTCAGGCGACTGTAAATGTACAGGCGGCTGGGAACTAATTGACAGGCGACTGTGCGTAAAGCTCAAGTTTGAGTCAATAGAAATGTTGACTTGAGCAGTGCATATCAGGCGACTGTAGAATGATCTACAGGCAACTGGAAATCACCCAGTCGACTGTGTTTCCCTCAACAGGCGACTGACGGAAAGAGTGAACCTATTGGATTGGATTCTATGATAATCCTAAGGTTCACTAAGATGGTTAAATGCATGTGCATGAATGAGCAAACCATCTAGCAAGGCATTACATCAACCCTAGACTCAAAGAGAGAGAAAGCAATAAAATAAATTACATGGATTACAATGCTTTCAAAAAAGGTCTAAGTCTTCAATCTTGATGCCTTGATTGCTTTCCATCATCTCCAAGCTTTGGCACTCCTTGAGTCCAAACTTTGGCTCTTCTTCACATGATGTCCATCCTTACACCAATTGATTAGTCTCCAAGAAAGATATCCTTGAAATAAACTGAGAGACTAAAACAAGAGATTCATTAGCAACAACATAATGTTGTGATCATCATCAAAATAAGATTGGTATGGAACACCAATACTCAACAAAAATCTCCAAGCTAAACTCTTCCGTGTCCTCAATGAAGACAAAGTGACAAATACAACAAAGGAAGAAAGCGTTGAGAGAACAAAAGCGATAATTCGGAGTTTCATACAAATCACACATCAAACTTCATCGTTATGCATAACAAGGAAATTTTTTTGTCAAAATCTCAAGTCCAATATGCACACTCATGAAAGAGAACAAAACCATGAATAATATTTCAATTTGGCTCAAATCATAAAGATACCTGTAGGATCTAAATAAGGCCTAGAGGGGGGGGGGGTGTGAATAGGCCTTTGACCAAATTATCGCAAGATAAAATTAAGCCTAGTTTACAGCATGCAGTTTAGGAATCAGACAATCAAAGCATTCACAGAAGACACAGAATTTAACGTGGTTCGGTCCCCATGACCTACGTCCACCCCAATGAGCAATCACTTATACTGTTTCTTTAAGAAGTTACAATCTCCCTTAGATTGGTGCACCAACACCAACCTGTCAGACCAACTCAAGCTCACCAAAGCCAAAAAGAAACATACAAGTATCACTCCCCAACCCAACTTGCCCCAACAAGTTTGGTTCCCAGAGTCCCAAATAACGGAAGAAATTATATTACAGAAATGCTGATCAAAACATTAATAACTTCACAAATAAATAAGATCAAGAGTTTAGAAAGCTCATTTGTGAAGATCTCTCTGGTTGTCGTCTTTCAGCACATCAGTAGCTTCGCAACGCTTCTTACGGAATGATGATCGGATGTCTGTAGAAGAAGAAGTTGTTGTCCCCGTGGAAGTAGTCGGTAGAAGTTCCTCACTCAAAGTGATCTCATTTGCTGCACAGGAGGAACTAGCTACTAGACTTGCTATCACTGCGTCGGGGATGAAGTCACGGTCGCAACGCTTCTTACGGAACTCAATTTGGATCTCTAGAACTCCACTTATTGATGAAAATGTGAAGAGATGTACATTGGTATTTATAGAATTGAGTTAACGGGTTTACGTCACTGTTCCAAGGGATCCGCACCCGCACAAAACACGTTTTAAATAAGCTTAACGGGTCGGGTTTAAAATCCACTGTCGGCAGCGATCTGGACCGTCGGATCGAGCGGGATTCGACGAGGAGCCGCCACGTGGCGGTCAAAATTCGCGCGTCGTCGCCCGCCTCCGCTGACCCGGACCCGCGTTGTCGGTCACCGTCGGATCATCGAGCGAATGGCTGAGATGCTGCCACGTCGCCCGCGAATTCGGACGCTCCGCCCGCCATTTGCGACTTCATCCGCACGGTAGGTGGCCGTTGGATCGAGATCGGGCGGCGGACAAGCGGCCACGTCGCCCCTGCTTCGAGCGACCGTTGGATGCGGAACGAACGGCCAGGATGATGCCACGTCAGCATGAATTTTGAGCTGCGATGAGGCGTATATGTGAACAGTACCGTATGCCGTATTTGCTGAGTATTTTCACTGTATTCTTGCGTATTTGAGCATCAAATAAATCCCAAAAATTCTGAAATAATTCTCAAAAATCCCATAGCTTCATATTAACATGTGAGAATTTTTTTCACCTCATTTCACCACTTGTAGAAAAAGTTTCTTCTTTGTATTCTCAGTATTTTCTCGTATTTCCCCGTATTTGGACTTCAAACAATCTCCATAAATCCTGAGAAAAATCCCTTGCTCTTTATACCCTATGATAAACTCTAGGGTAGAGTTTCATAGCTATAATCTCTTGTTTGATCAGCTTGTGTAATTCCAAATGAAGTTTTAGCTCCGTATTTCAACGTACTTGAGTACGTGCATGTGTAACTTGAGCAATCATGACTATAGGGACCTGTGACACACTCAACAAACAGATTAGAACAGTTCAGTAGGGTTTGTTATCATCAAACATAGGTTAGGATGCTGTTTCCAACAATACCAACTAATGCTATGCATTTAGCATGATTAAACACAATATTGTATCATAGTATCTCAATTGTCAAAAACTCGACCACAACGACACTTGGTCTATCCTAATTCGTGGAGGTTGGAAATGTGGCTCAAGTTTATTCTCTCTTTTTTCTTTTTTTCATATGAAACTTAAATTGGTCCATATAATGAGCTTCCGGTCAATGTCTACCAAATCAGACAATTTAGGGCATTAGGCCAAGAAGGACCCCTCAGACCTACTAACTTGGACCACCAAAGATTCGGTTATTCATTCCTCGTGCACTCTCCTAAATCTTATCTTTCGACGTGAATACCAAATGATTCTTGAGGCACAAGGATCCAGCTACTCAATCGAGACTAGAAGAACAGTGTACAAGAGAATTTGTTTCCTTTTTATTTCAACATTTTTAAATAAAATTTCCACCAACCACGTTTTAGGCATCAACCAATCATAAGTATATGGACAAATTTCCTCAAATTGAAACCCAGTTTATTCAATTGGTTCCATCATGATTTTTCATCACAATGATTAGCACAACTAATCTAATGATTGGCACAACTAATTTAAGCCATCTTGAAGACAAATCCATGTAAGTATGCACTAAATCACGAGTGGCATATTAAAGATGATGTCATGAATAAAAATAATAAGGGCATACAAATCATAACATCAGTAGATTTGATTGGAAAGATGCTATTACATGAATGCAACTCCCCCAAGCTAGGAATAAAGCATCTCCCCTAAGCTAGAGTAAAGTATTGTCTTCAATGCGATAGATAATAGAGAACATAGATATAAACACGGGGGAGGGAAAATAAACTCAATGACATAAACGGTCATATAACATGCAAATATGCGAGATCTTCAAATTGAGGTAGAAAATTGAAATGGAGGAGAAAGGAGTGAGTGCACCGAAGTTCTATGGAAGCTTACCACAGAATTTAGGGAGTGAAGTGAAGGCTTGATTTTGGGAGGATTAGACTGGGGGCTCGATCGTATCACTCACCTAGAACAAAGAAAACATGTCAGATTCTAAAAGAAAGATAAGATGAAATAAAATAAGATGAAATAAAATCCACAATAGACTTGGGTTCCATTCCAAGAAGCGTTGGTTTAAAGTTACGAGCTCGACTCCTGTGGGCTATAAGTGTCAGGTGGGGTGAAGAGCACCTTAGATACACCCTCATCGATCAATTTGTTCACTTGCGATGTAATGTTTCAGTCGATGTCCGTTCACTTTGAAAGCCTCCCGTTCTTCGGATATCTCGACCACTCCATAGGGGGAAACTTGTGTAACTTTGTCCGGTCCTGACCACCAAGAGCAGAGTTTCCTGGAAAAAGCTTCCGCCTTGAATTGAATTGAATAAGAGAATTAAGTCTCATTCATGAAATTCTCTCCGCATGATTTCGTGGTCATGCCATCTCTTTGTCTTCTTCTTCTGGATGCGTGAGTTCTCATAAGCATTGAGCCGAATCTCATCCAACTCATTTAACTGGAGAAGCTGACGTTCTCCCGTGGTCTTGTAATCATAGTTTAGGCTTTTGACAGCACAAAATACCATGTGCTCCAATTCAACCGGACGATGACACGCCTATCCATAGACTAACCGGTAAGGTGAAGGCCCAATCGGGGTTTTGACAACAGTGCGATAGGCCTAAAGTGCGTCATCGAGTTTCAACGACCAATCCTTTCTTGATTTCATAATTGTCTTCTCTGAGATGTGTTGGGTATTGACTAATTTACTCATTTTTGTCATTGTTTTAGTCTTAGATTTATTAATGTATATCTTAATGAGGAGACAAAACAATATGTGTGAGATGATGGATCAAGACTATGGAGCAAGGGGATTCATGAAGATATTGGACTTCATTATATTTTATTTTTATTCTTCATGTAATCTTTCTTTTATTTCATAGATTATATGTAGCCTTGAATAGATGCGCGCGCTCATACACACCTCACACATACACACACACATATTATGCATCATTTCCACCTTAGGATTCCTTAGATTCATGTTGAACCATCCCATTTGGTCCATTACTCAAAACACACTTGGGTGTGCTTTTTGGAGCTAGGCAGGCGCACAGTGAAGGCTCACTAGACTAACGGTGTGTTAGCTTTCTGATCAGAACCATCCCATTTGGTCCATTACTCAAAACACACTTCGGTGTGCTTTTTGGAGCTAGGCAGGCTCCTAGTGAAGGTTCACCAGACTCATGGTGTGTCAGCTTTCTGATCAGCTGACATGGCCAAGGGTCAGCTACCTGATGGTCATTAACCAGGCATCTGAATAGTGCTCTAAACACCTGGTACATGAACTTCAAGCGCCTGAGCAGTATGAGCCAATTTCCTGTGCTCTGTCTGTTTGGACCCTTAATTGTAGCCATCTGAAGAAGGCTTATCAGACGTCTATACAGTGGATCAGACATCTGGTAAGTATTCTTCAGACGTCTGATGTGTGTATTAGATGTTTCTTTCTTCTGTCCATTTATTTCTGCCAGATGAATGGAGTTGTATTCCCAGGCGTCTGAGCAGTTGATTAGGTACATGTGAACCCTTCTCCAGACGTCTGGTCGATCTCAAATCTACCCGTTTATAGCCGCTGGGTGTGATTTTAAAAGAGCTGTTTTCTTATTTTTAGTGCAAATTTAAGGGTCTATATAAGCTCAGTTTGGAGGGAGTTTTTGGCTATCAATTGCTAAACATATGAACTCATTTTCTTGAGCCAAAACTCCAAGAGCATTTTTCCTTCATCTTCTCTCTTTCACTTTTATTCTATGCATTGATCTTGCAATAGATATAAAGACTTCCAAGTGCAACCAAGCTCCATCTCAAGCACTTTGGATCATCACACCCATGCCTTCATCTTCACTATAGGTAAATCTATTCAAGGCATATGTTAGTGTGTAATTGTTTTTACAATTTTGTTTTACATAGCTCTCGAGTTGTGAGAGTACTTCGGTGGGTTGCTCCACCTTTAGGAGGGTTGTTCCTTTGTGCCCCGGGTGTGAGCCCTAGTGGAAATCCACATCTTGGTTACATGTGTGGTACTGGAGTAGGATCGCCAGTTAGGGATCCGAACCAGGATACGTCTCTCTATTTGCGTTTGCATTGGCGTAGCTCTTTTTGTGATTGTGTTGCAATTAATTTTTCGCATGTACTTAATTTGTTTAATTAGCATTGTTAATTGCCAATACACAACTCACCTTCCCTTTAGTGCATTGCTTACACAATTTGTATCAGAGCGGGTTGATTTTGCTCAAGCAAGCACTATGACGTTTAGAGCTTCATCACTATCCCATGAGGAAGAAATGTCTATCGTTCGACCCCCCGCTCTTCAATGGGATCGGTTATCCATCTTGGAAGGTCGAGATGATGATTTGGCTTGAAGGTCAGGAACTTTGGGAGACTCCATTTGAGAAGCCTGAAAAGACCGCGGTGGAAAGGAAAAAGGCAGCAGAGGACATGACCAAGTTCAACGCAAAGGTGATGAAGGCGTTTCATTATGCGCTCAATGTGAACGAGTTCATCGAATCTCAATGTGCAAGACGACGAACGAGATCTGGCATCTTTTGGAGGTCACACATGAGGGGACCTCAAATGTAAAGAAATCTAAACGAAGTGTTTTTATTTCTAAATATGAAATGTTTATTATACAGGAAGGCGAAAGCATCTCCAAGATGTTCATGAGGTTCACGGAGATCGTGAATTCATTGGAAGGCCTATGAAAGGATATTTCTTAAGAGGATTGTGTGCCGAAGATCTTAGGCTCACTTACACCTCAATGGGAGTCCAAGGCCAATGGAATTGAGGAGTCCAATGATTTGAGTAAGTACACCGTAGAGGAGTGCATCGAAATGGCATACAAGGTGAAGCTTCAACACAAGAAGGATAGGCAAACCACAAAGCCTGAGAAGCAAAAGGGGATTGCTTACAAGGCCGTTGATGAGAAGATTGAGTGGATGAGGAAATTCAATCCTAACGATGAGAAGCTTAAGAATAAGAAGAACCTTAAGCACATCTCTAGTGATGATGAAGTAGAAGATGAAGAAAGTAACGATGGAGACCGTGCGGTAATGGAGCTTGCCAATAAACTCATGAAGATCATGAATCCGTCGTAATGTAAAAAAGCACTTAAATTATTTTCTAATTCTAACATTGCTTCTGTCACTTGTCTTAAATGTGGTAAGCTAGGACATTATGCGAACCGATGCCCAAATAAGAAGAATGAGAAGATAAGGGCAAATGCAAGATGCATTGGAAATGAAAGAAGAAGAAGAATCCCACTTTGATTGGAACTTGGGACGAGACCTCGTCCGATGAGTCAAGGGAAAGCTAAGACGATAATGCATGAACGTTCACATCCTTCATTCATGACGACGTCTTCTCGGAATTGCTTAAACCGTATGGATCGAAGAACAAAAAACCCACTGGAAATTTGTGTCTCATGGCAATTGAAGAGGATTCTTCAAGCTCAAGTTCTAGCGATGAGGAAAGTGATGAGGAGAGTGAAGAACAAAAGGAGAAGGAGGAGAACATGGAGGACATCTGAAAGAACAACAAGGTATTATTTGCATATATCCAAAAACTAGCTAAAGCTTTAACTTCACTTAAATCTAAGCATGATATCATGTTAGTTAGTCAAGGGAACACTCCCTCTATTGGTTCTATTGCTTGCGTTGATCCACCTATGCATGCTACATACACATTAGGTGTTGATGAGAAAGAAACACTTCTTTCTTAAATTAAGGATCTTGGCATAGAAAATGACCAATTGAAAGCCAAGAATCCTGATTTAGAATTTCATATTTCTATCCTAAGTTTGAAATGTGACGAGAAATGCCGTAAACTTCAAAAGTTTGCAACATCCAAGGATTGCCTCAATGATTTGCTTCAAAAATAACATCCGGTAAATCATCGTAGGGGTTTGGGTTATAATCCAAATGTTGGTTCCCAGACCACCACCTCTTCTCATGGAGCTAAACAACGTCATTATTAAGCTCCTAAGAAGATGCACCGTGCTTTCTTGTAAAATAATACTAACCCCAACAAGAAGCATGCAAAGCATGGCTTTGTGAATGCGAATCAATATGATTCATTTTATGCCAAGAGGCAATCCATTCACAATAAGCAAGCTAAGAAAATGTTTTCTACACATATGCATACCTATCCCTCTAAGGCCAAGTTTCATCCTAGCATCACTTGTTATCATTGCCAAATGTTAGGAAACTTTGCTAATAATTGTCCTAAGAGGAGGCCTTTCAATGAATCTAGGAATGATATGAAACTTTGGATTCCTACCAATGTAGGGTTACTTGAGAGGGAGGTTTATATGCAATCACTAGTTAACAATGTTGTATGCTCTAGTGATTACGCTAGGAAATCAAACTCTTCATGGGTTTAGTGGCCTAACGTCTAGATCCATACACATTTGACGATTTGGTTAGATGTGCATTTATTATATAACATTATTTTGCATCCAACATATGTTTGCGTGTTTCTCCTATTATTTCGAAAATTATTTTCAAAATCTTATTTTGGGATTGGATCTATGAGGGTTATTATGTCACATATGCAATTCTTGACCATGTATATGACATATGAGGAGTTTATATTCTATGTACTTTCAAAATTTATATTTTGAAGCATATTTTTACTCATTTGATGAGTTTGGGTTGTTTCCAACCATTATTGTTGGATATTGCTTCAAATTCATCATTTTGACATTGATCCTTTCTGTGTGATTATTTTTGAATATCAATGTCAATTCATCATTGCCTAAGCTTAATATTTATGATTTTGCATTGATATGTCCCATGACTCCATAATTTTCAATTAGTTCATTAAGTCAAAGTTTGACCTATTCAATGATTTATGGGGAGCATGGAAGAGTGATTTTATACTCATCTATATAGTTTACATTTCGTACTAAACACTTTCTTTTCCCCATGTCATTTTGTAATTTATTTGGAGATTCTACTTTTCTAGGTGAAAATTAATTGTCCACCTTTTTGAAAATGACAAGGGGGAGAGTTATTTGGATTATGTGAAACTGCATGCATGTATGCTTGTTTAAATGCAATTGATTTGATTTTGCATCATTTTCCATATTATCACTTATATGCATTTTGTGTATTTTTCCATTCTTATGTGGTATGCATATAAGAAGGGGAAGCCATCAGCATTTGCTTATTGATAATGATTTTTATTTTCACATAATAGGTGTCGTCATCAAAAGGGGGAGATTGTTGGGTATTGGGCAATTTGCCCACTCTTGTTTTGACGATGATCACTTCATTATGTAGTTGCTAATGACTCTCATTGTTTTAGTCTCAGATTTATTAATGTATATCTTGATGATGAGACAAAACAATAGGTATGGGATGATGGATCAAGACTATGGAGCAAGGGGATTCATGAAGATATTGAACTTAATTGTATTTTATTTTTATTCTTCATGTAATATTTCTTTTATTTCATAGATTATATGTAGCCTTGAATAGATGCACACACACATTTATGCATCTTTTCCATCATAAGGTTTCTTAGATTCATGTTGAACCTATCCCATTTGGTCCATTGCTCAAAACACAATTGGGTGTGCTTTTTGGAGCTGGACAGGCACTTAGTGAAGGCTCACCAGACGATTAGCGTGTCAGCTTTTTGATCAACTGACATGGCCAAGAGTCGGTCGCCTGATGAACATTGACCATGCGTCTGAACAGTGGTCCAGACG
Organism: Scilla litardierei; assembly: GCA_030789695.1. Taxonomy (NCBI): domain Eukaryota; kingdom Viridiplantae; phylum Streptophyta; class Magnoliopsida; order Asparagales; family Asparagaceae; genus Scilla; species Scilla litardierei. The sequence continues at coordinate 333,531,653 of CM061133.1, read as the reverse complement.
CCTGGTACATGAACTTCAGGCGCCTGAGTAGTATGCACCAATTTTCTGTGCTCACTGTCTTTTTGGACCCTTAATTGCATCTGTCTGAAGAAGGCTTACTAGACATCTGCACAATGGATTATATGTCTAGTAAGTGTTCTTCAGACGTCTGATGTGTGGATTGGACTTTTCTTTCTTCTGTCCATCCATTTCTGCCAGATGACTGGAGTTGTGTTCCCGAACTTCTGAGCAGTTGATCAGGCACCTGGAAACCCTTCTCTCGACGTCTAGTCGATCTTAAATCTGCCCATTCATAGCCCTTGGGTGCGATTTTCAAAGAGCAGTTTTCTTATATTTAGTGCAGATTTGAGGGTCTATATAAGCTCAGTTTGGAGGAAGTTTTGGCTGTCAATTGCTGAACATATGAACCATTTTCTTGAGCCAAAACTCCAAGATTATTTTTCCTTCCTCTTCTCTCTTTCACTTTTATTCTATGCATTGATCTTGCATTAGAGAGGAAGACTTCCAGGTACAACCAAGCTCCATCTCAAGCAATTGGGATCATCACACTCATGCCTTCATCTTCACTATAGATAAATCTATTCAAGACATATGTGAGTGTGTAATTGTTTTCCCACTTTCGTTTTACCTTGCTCTTGGGTTGTGAGAGCACTTTGTGGAGAGTTACTCCACATTTAGGATGGTTACTCCTTTGTACCAAGTTAGGGTTTGCAATCTTGTGTTAGTTTTTGTGCCCCAATTAGGGAGCATTGCCCGGTTAGGAATTGTACCCAGTTAGAGTTTTCGTGCCCGGGTTAGAGAGCACTAATGGAAATCCATATTTTGTGGTACAAGTTTGGTGCTGGAGTAAAATCGCTGGTTAGAGATCCGAACCAGGATACATCTATCTATTTGTTTTTGCATTGGAGTATCTCTTTTTGTGATTGTGTTGTTATTTTATGCATTTGCTTAATTTGTTTAATTGTCATTTTTAATTTCCAGTACACTATTCACCCCACTTCTAATGCATTGCTTAGTGGACATGTATCCTACAAGATGGCCTTAATCTCCCGGTTTGAAATCTCGACTTGGCCACTGTTTGAGGGTGGTATGCTAGGCCAACGCGGGGATGTAGTTCATATTCTTTAAGAGGGCTTTGAATTTGTTCTTTATAAAATGCTGCCCTCTGTCGCTAATCACCACTATTGGAACACCGAAACTGAGAAAGATGATCTTTTTGAAGAATTTGGAGACCACCCGAGCTTCCTTCATTGTTGTTGCTATAGCTTCAACCCACTTGGACACATAGTCAACCGCCACCAAGATGTATATCTTGTTGTAGCTTGATGGAAAGAGCCCCATGAAGTTGATCCCCTAAATGTCAAATATCTCAACTTCTAAGATGAAGTTGAGCGTCATCTTATTTCTCATAGAGATGTTTCCCATTCTTTGACAACAATCATACCTCTTGATGAATGTGTCGACGTCCTTGAATAGAGAGGGCCAATATAAACCACATTGAAGAATCTTCACAGTTGTTTTTGTGGTGCTTGCGTGGCCCCTATAAGGTAGATCATGTCAGTGAGATATTATGGATGCCGCTTTGCCTTCATGGACACACCATAGGATGACTGCATTGGGATAAACCTTGTAGAGGTAGGGGTCACTCCAGCAATACTTATTCACATCATGGAAGAATTTCTAGCATTAATGGATGTGAAGTCATGAGGTAGGATTCCGCACTCAAGAAAATTCACCGTGTCTGCGAACCAATGGGCTTCCACGGAGGCTACAATGATCAATTGATGGTTAGGAAATGACTTGTCAATCGGGAGAGGAGTACCTGGATTCTCATGTAAAAGTTGCGGGATATGTGATCTGCCATTACATTTTCAGTGCACTTCTTGTTTTTTTATCTCCAAGTCAAACTCTTGGAGCAATAGAATTCATCGGATTAGGCGGGGCTTTGCATATTTCTTGCTTAACAAGTACTTAAGAGCTGCATGATCCATGTGAACAACGACTTTTGATCCTACGAGATAAGATCTGAACTTTTCAATCGAGAACACCACCGCTAGCAACTCTTTCTTCATTGTTGTGTAGTTCATTTGAGCATCATTAAGAGTTTTGCTAGCATAGATGGAGTGGAGCTTGCCATCTTTTCTTCGTCCCAGAACAGCCCCAACTACGTGGTCACTAGCATCGCACATCAATTCAAATGGAAGAATCCAATTTGGCAGTTGGATGATGGATGCAGATGTAAATGCTTTCTTCAACCTGTTGAATGCTTTAAGACAAGCATCAGTAAACACAAATGGGGTTTCTTTGGCCAAGAGTTAGGTTAGAGGCCGAGCAATTTTGGAGAAGTCCTTGATGAAGTGACGGTAAAATCCTGCATGATCAAGCAAACTCCTTACTTCTTTCACGTTGGTGGGGGTGATAGCCCTTCAATGACCTCTATCTTAGCTCTATCGACCTCAATACCCATATCAGAAATAATGTGTCCTAAAACAACCCCTTCTTGAACCATAAAAATGACATTTTTCCCAATTTAGCACGAGATAGAATTCTTGGCATCTATGTAATCCTTTGTCAAATTTGTTAGGTATTCATCAAAGTGTGTGCCATAGACCGAGAAGTCATCCATAAATGCTTCCACAATATGCTCTACTAAATCAGAAAAATGGACATCATACATTTTTGAAAGGTGGCTGGTGCATTACATAACCCAAATGGCATTCTTCGTTATGCGAAGGTGCCATAGGGCTTGTGAACGTCGTTTTCTCTTGATTGCTTGGATGGATATGGATCTGCAAAAAAGCTGAGTATCCATCCAAGTAGCAAAAGAAAGAGTGCTTGGCCAACCTTTCAAGCATTTGATTAATGAAGGGGAGGGGGAAATGGTCTTTGTGGGTGGTTTGGTTTAATTTTCTATAATCAATACACATGCACAACCCGGTGACCGTTCTTATAGAAATCGGCTCATCCTTGTCATTCTTGACAACGATCATGCCTCTTTCTTAGGAACCACTTGAAGCGGTCTAACCTAAGCGCTATCAGAGATAGGATAGATTATCCCCGCCTCAAGTAGTTTCAAGAACTCCTTTTTGACCACATCTTTCATGTTAGTATTGATGCACCGTTGGGGTTCTATGGAAGTGGTATGACTGTCTTCAAGTAGAATTCTGTGCATGCAAAAGGATGGACTGATCCCCTTAATATCATCAATTGTATAATCCGAGACACTCCTATATTTTCGGAGTACGACCACCAAGATTTTAAGTTGAGCGTTAGTAAGCGAAGCATTGATAATAACATGATAGGTAGAATTTTCGCCCAAGAATGCATGTTTCAAATTAAATGGGAGGGGTTTAATTCTATCTCAGGAGGTGTATTACTCTCCTTTTTAAGTGCCTTTAGCAATGGTATTAAATATGTTGTAAAATATTAACAATCATATTTTATGTGGTAAAGGCATAGAAATAAATATATGTGAATGTCCCAGATAAAACATGGGTTGAAATCCAGGCTTAAACCCAAGATTTTGGCTCCAAAAGAGCCAAAAATAGACTCCAAATGACCCAAAAATCCAAGGAACGAAAAGCCCACATTTTGCCCGGCCCATTGTACTGGGGCAGAGAGTCTGATGCCCACTATGGGGCACCAGCAGCGCCCTATTGGGTGCATGCCTTGCATGTGCCTGATCAGATGGGTGGGTGAGGCCCACAGTGGGCCCTACCAGCTGGGGTTTTGCATTTGGTTTTGGCAGCTGAATTTTTCCAGAATTTTTTTGGGCAAACGTTTGAGCCAATGTTTGAGGGGTCAAACGAAGTCGGAAGTGATCACAGTTTGTTCATATGCGTTCACCTTTAAGTGTTTTCGATTTGATATAAGATATCGCTTGCGAATTTCAATGGTGAGGGAGGTAAAATTCGCTAAAGTTTGGACTTCATGCAAGGCAAACTAAATTGATTTTTTTCCTCCAAACTTTTTAGTCCCACATCACCTATGTTGAGAAAAGAAGGGGCCAGCTTCCTATATAAATAGGGGCTAGCTCTCGTCCTTATAACCTGTACCGGTGCACCTCGCACCAAGCCTTGGTCAAGGGTGCCCTCAAAATTTAAGAGCAAACCTAGATCGAAAAGGCTAAAATATTAATTCCATATTTCTCCCTCTTACTCCCTTGCTCCTGTTCGGGCTCAAGAAAAGTGACGAAGGAGTTCGGATCAGATTCGAAGTCTTCACGGAGTATCCACTCAAGGTGAAACTTTCTGAAGCATGTGGTTGGGTCGATGACAATGGGATTGTTCGTCTCGGGACGCGGTGTGGCTCAAGTGAAGCGGTTCAGCCCCAACGCTGGGCATTGGTTCATGGGATTCGACACTTTACTAACGTGCAATGCAAATGTTAGTAGTTTAATTTATGCATTTTAATTGCAGTTAATATTATAGATCAATCTCTAGGGGTTGGTCAGACCCATTCCGGGATAGTAGAGATCCTAGCCAGGGTTTAATTTCTTTAGGGCTTTACTTAAAATGGTTCAAGTTGTTATCTTTTCGCTGCTTTTATGTTTTCGTCGTCTGCACGGCTTACATTAGACGCCGATTTTGAGCCCTTAGGACCCTGAAAACCCTTCAGTTGTATCAAAGCCAGGTTTACGTGATCTGTAATTTTAAATACAATTAAAAATGCATAGGATGCAACATGTTTCTCCATGAGTTGGAGATTTATTATTAACTATTAAAATTTTCCTTTTGAAATTTGATGTTTAATATTTTTCGAAAAAATGTTTTTTGAAATATTAGATATCTTTTAAATCATGTGATGTTTTTAGTAGATCTGTATAATTATGTTATAATCATGTTAGGTTAATGCTATGGTCTAAATTTTATGTGATGATTATTTAGATTCCTAATACCTAATTAGGATAGTCATTAATCAATTTCCTACATGATAATAATATTTTGAAATTTTTTCTTGGAAATATGATCTTTTTCTATTATATGATAATTTAGAAATAGATCTGAAGATTATCATGTGATTTATTAATGTAATGTTGCTATGATCTGAACATTTATTGTATGTTAATTATTCAACTACCTAATACCTCATTAATAAAACAAAATTATTATGAAACTGTTATGAATCAACTACTGGGGGAGGAACCCCCGGCCCTTTATTTATAGGCATGGTGGGAGAGTAGATACATCGAATACATAGATATGGGCGTATCTCTAAGATACCCGCAATCCTAACCGACTCTGGTTATTTCCATTCACAACACTCCCCCTTATCCAGCCATAGGTGTGGACTCTGCTCAAGAGTACTTCGGGATTCTGAGCGTAATAAGAGTCTCACATGGGGTGGATACTTCAGGATCCTGAGTTGGTGAGGTTTGCCTCGTTAAAACCTTTAGCTATGGAAAACCCAGTGGGAAAAACCATAGTTAAGGAAAAAGAGTGCAAACGCTCTTTAACTCCCCCTGATTTGTACAAGTAACTCTGCTCATGAATACTTCTGGATTCTGAGCGTCACAGAGGGGTGGATACTTCGGGATCCAGAGTTGATTTGATTTGCCTCGTTAAAAACTTTGGCTATGGAAAACCCAGTGGGAAAAACCATAGCTAAGGGAAAAGAGTACAAATTCCCTCAACTCCCCCTGATCTGTAAAAGCTCTTAGGCTTTCAGATCTCTTAGGCTTATCTCATCACTCCTATTTACAATATTCCGAAGATGTACACAGATTACAAATTTTTTTCACCATCAAGCAGCTGCTGAATCCAGAAACTCTGGAGAGGTGTGCTAAGTTTCGTCGCCTCTGATGTGGTCTTCAGACTATATGGTCAGCTCCACAGAACCAGCCTCTATCCCAGTCGTCCCTGGGATGTGATGTACCACCAGGCGCCCTTAAATACACCATTGGTGTGATTCTGGAATGGTGAGGATCTCGGAATTAAAGGATGATGTTGCCTTCATAAGTTGCTTTGCATATTTGCAGTAGATGGTCATCCCACTGTTGGTACCTGTTCTGTGATTTCTCAGTATAGGGACCGGACCTGTAACCTGCATTCGCATAAACATTGGAGGATGCTACTACATTTTGTAAGTCCAAATATTTCGACCCTTGGAGGAAGCGCAGAAAGCTTGACTCCGGTCTAATGGCCCTTGTTAGGTGCCTGCTATCTCTGGCTAATGATTTTACTGCAATTGCTATACCGGGACACATGCAGTTAGCCAGGAGTGCATGATTGCACTTAGATAAGGGACTTTAGGACCAGTTATATCCTCCCCCTCTTCCAGCGATCGGAAGGGTTCTTTTTGTACATCCAGTAAGTGTACCACCGTAGGTGTACTTTGGATGACAATGGTCCTTTTAATTTCTCCAACGCACTTCTGGGTGTTTGTAACAGTATTCTATGAGCCATGACTTTATATTTGCCTAGGTCTTTTCATGTTCAAATGTCAGGCTTGTACATGTAGTTCGGTTTTCTCTTCAGGAGATCCGATGAGATTTTAGTTGTCTCCAACTATGATCTCTAATCCTGTTCTTTGCACAGATGCAAAGACAACCTTCAGTAGGAATCATTGACTTGTCAAGTGATTCTCTTGGTTGTACTTATATTTCTTCATTTGAATAGACGTCCCGAAGTCTATTCAGGCATTTAAGGAAATGTGGAAATTATCTTTACAAGATATCCACGAAGGTATGCCGTCACAACATCCAATAACGGCATATCCAAAATTTTCCTTCGCCAAATCGTAAGATATTCGCTTTTGATAACTTAGGGAGACTGATGCATCATTTATGAGACATGCTCATTTGAATTTGTTCGATCCCTAGTTTCAGCGAAATTTTCCTTGGGCTATAGGTTGTACCGTATAGCATACGATTTTGTATTTATTTTTCTTATGTTTGCAATACTTTGTTTTATCCACAGGTTTGACACCTTTTGGTGTTTGGACTTCAGGTCCGAACATTTCACGTTTCATAAGTGAGTCCAGCTCATCTTTTATTGCCACGTTCCACGTTTGGCCAATCTCTACGTTTGCCTTCTAGCAACGGAGTGTGGAACGATAATTTATAAACATCATCGCCATTGCGATGTATATGGCAATATGATACGTGAATACATTGTCGACAATTTATGTTCTATCTGTCTAACACCTCCCCAGTACGTACAACATTTACTTAATTTCACTTTTTCCCGGTAATTCCTCTGCAGTGGATTCCGGGAAGGGTGATGGTGTGGACAGGAGCTCATTGTCCTGTGGTAGTATTGTCTTAAGGTCTCCAGGAGTTTCTTGTCCTAAGAGCCTGGTGGTCTGCCTTTTTTCTGTTGAGGATCAGCCACTTCTGCTGCTGGTGGATTGCATCCATTCTCGGGGATGTCAATCCTAGCTGGAGTTTTTGCAGCAGGGATGTGTGATCTGACAATCTTCTGGTTGTCGATAAATGATTCCGGTAGACAGTGTTCTGTATGTGGAGGATCTTCGGGATCTCATCTACACATTGTATTGTTACCAGATCATAGTGGGTCAAACTTTTTGTATCCCACGTTATAATTTTCTTCGCGCCAGATTTTCTAGTATCTGGGCATATTTTTGGGAAACTCGTCTCATCGAAATCACAGTCTTCAAGATGTGCTTTAAATGCGTCCACCGTTTGGGGTTCTAGGTATCTTATAAGTGAGGGTGAGTCAAACCCTGCATGGATACCTAGGCGACGTTGAGTACCGTTTTGGTCCTCTTTGGTGGTGCAATGGGGATTTAAGACTGCGCGACCGAAGATTCTCAGATGAGAAATGTTCGGTGGCATTCCATATGCAAATTGCATTGGAGACTCTGACCTCCAGAGGGTCTTATTTTCATTTACGATGCAGCATGCAGAGTTTGCATGTCCCCATGCATCCATAGGCAATCAGGATTTAATGGACGTTCAGTCCATTGGAGTCTACTTTTCAGTGACTCTGCCGACCCATTTTGGGTATGAACATGCGTCACTTGTATGTTCATTTTCAATTCCCGTTGATTGGCAGTACTCTTGAAAAGACTGGGAGGTATATTTCCCAACATTAACCAGACTTATTTACAACATTTGTCTGGGAAATGTGCCCGCAACATTTTTATTTTTGTGCCAATAGCTTTGGAAAAGCTAAGTTGCGGGTCTGTAGTAGACACACGTACGAATATTCTGAGGATGCATTTATCAGTACAGTGAAGTACTGAAATAGCCCACTAGGGGTGGTGGATTTTATCCACATCTATCTCCTTGTATTCTTTTTGAGGAAGCGTGGAGATTCTTTTTCAACTTATCGTGTAGATGGCCTTGCAATTAGTTTTCCCTTATAGTAAGGGATGCGAGGGACTTTTTCCCTTCTGAAGAATCTTCTGGTTCTTCAATTCATACCCATAGGATAAAATGCGGTGCATCATCACAAATCCAGGGTGGCCAAGTCCATCATGCCGGAGTAAAAACTCGGCTGATGTCGGGCACTTCAGGTGCTTCATTTAATTCTGCTTCCTTTCTCCGAATCTTCGTATGGTGGAGGCCTATAAGGCTCTCAAAACGTTCAAGTGTGGATTTTACTCCTTTTTCTTGAGACGTTGCATACGGTAATTTTTTTTCATTTACATTTGCTGTTTCCAAGTGGAATCCGTTGAACCAGATGTCCTTGAAACTTAGAAAGTCTCTTTTGGAATTCGGAGGGATTAGTGCATCCTTTATTTTTGTGTCGTTTGGGGGCAACAGTGTTGCATTCCCTGGATCTTCAATATAGCCCTGATGTTGGGCTTTGTATTGAAAGAAATCGTACGTGTTTATTGTCTACTAATTATTTATGAGAGCAGTTTCATCTATTGAAAGATGAATCGTTAGGCACATGCATATTCAGATAAACATTTTCATTTATTGTCTACTAAACATTTTCATTCAGAACAAATTTCATAATTAAAATGCTCTCATAAATTATTCTAAAAACAAATTGCTAAGATAAAAATAAAGGCTAATCAAGCATGTCATTATTTTCGAAGTCGTCAGCTGAAAAACTTAACTGGAGCATCAGATGTCATCAGGTTTGTTTCAGCTTTACAAATCCTGGAGATGATGCGGAGTTCGGCACACTCTGGACCAGTGGCCTTTCATGCCACAATTTTGGCACTGGTCTTCCCATTCCCTCTTGGGTGGGGGTATATCATTTCTATTTTTGTTATTTCTGTGCCTCGTGAACTTCCGCTTACTTTCATTATTTCGCTGCTGTTGTTCATGGCCCTAGGATTTTTTTTGATGACCCTCCTTCTGTGGTCTTTCTTTTCTTTTATTATCCCTCTTCTTTTTGAAGGAAGAGGAATGGTGAGCTTCTGGTAGAGGGGTAGTGCCGGGAGGGCGCATATTGTGAGTGGCGAGGAGAAGCTCTCTGTTTTGCTCGGTCATGAGTAAACATGACAGCAGCTCAGAATACTTGGTGAACTTGCGTTCACGGTATTGCTGCATGAGTATCGCATCTTTTTCATGGAAGGACGTATACGTCTATTCCAGCGTGCGATCTTCTGAGACTTTTTCACCACACAACTTCAGGCGTGAGGTGATGTTAAAAAGTGCTGAGTTGTACTCAGCAATGGACTTAAAGTCCTGTAGTCTCAGGTTCTCCCACTCATATCGTGCCCTTGGGAGTATAACATCTTTCTAATGTTTATACCTGTCCTCAAGGGCAGTCCATAGCTCAAGTGGATCTTCGACCGTAAAGTATACAGCCTTTAAGGTCTTGTCCACATGGCGGCGAATATAGATGATGGCTTGCGCCTTCTCTATATCGCTAACATTTTCTTTTTCAGTCACAGCAGCGATGAGGGACTTTGTCCACAGGTGAAACTTTACATCTAGCTACCAGCTTAGATAGTTTCTACCTGATGCTTCCAGTACTTCGAAATTAACGCTTGCAATATTAGCCATTTATTTAGCAGAGCACAAACATGCATGAATTAATAATTAATCAGAGAAAACATTTTCATGCGGAGGCAATATTTAACGAAAAGCTAAATGTGTGGATCGGCCAGTCCCACAAGAAAGAGTCCAAAAAAGTCCACAGTCCAAATTATACAAATTTGCAGCTTAACGAAAATGAAAATACAACTTTGGAAACCCCGTGGGTCCCATATGATATCTCCATCTTCAAGCGTGGCCTCCGTCTCCATGGAAGTTGGTCTTCTTTCTTTGACATTTACATAAATTCCTCACTACAATTTCTCTCAAAAATAAAAGAAAAGTGCGGGAAATAAATCGTGGGACTAAACGGCCGATCCAAAAACCACATTTAGCAATTCATGCAGAAATATTGTGCTCATCAACATTTTCATCAGACATTTTCATCACATGCATCACATGCATTTAATATTCGCAGAGGTGGATAAATAATTTAAACACTTAATAATTATTGGACCACTGGGCAACGTCATACACCGTTAGGATATGTTACTAACGGCAGAGCGGTCGCATGATCTTCCTAATTATTAAGTTTTAAATACAATGCACAACCACGCATATAATATCCAACAGAATATACCAGAGATGCAAGGCATGTAAATATGATTTTTGCAGAAAAAAATCATTACAATGCAAAGGTTGTAAATTGAATGGGTTTAATCAATTAAATTGATTAAGAGCCCAAAATTAACATTTTCTTTGTCAGAGGAAAAAGTTTCCCTTATCATCCCAAAAGCCCCCCCAAGAATCCCCAAAAAGTCCTCGCCTGCCCGGTATTTGTCCCGTAATTTACCGTGATTTTTCACGAATATTTTGCCCTTAAATCCCCCTTTTAAATTAATTTTTAGGCTAACAAGTTACCTTTTGAGGCGAGTTAATAGCCCTTTGCCTCCCCCAATTTTTTTTTCCAGATAAACCAGCCTGCGGGCCTGAAGCCCGCAGTCGACTTATAGGCTTCAGGCCCATAAGCCTCTTTTTTTTGAAAATCTGTGGGCCTGAAGCCCACAGATCTGCTGTAGGCTTCAGGCCCGCAGATCTGTTTTTTTTGAAATCTGTGGGCCTGAAGCCCACAGATCTGCTGTGGGCTTTAGGCCCACAGAGCTCTGTATTTTTTTTATCGGGTTAGGGTTTTGCAGGGGGGGCGCCGCCGCCGCCGCCGCCCTGCAGGGGAGGCGTGGCGGGGGTCGTCGCCCCCCCGCTGCGGGGGGGAGCGGCGGGGGCCGCACCCCCCGCAGAGGGGGGGCGCGGCCAGGGGTCCGCCGCCCCCCGCTGCGGGGGGGGGGGGGGGGGGGAGCAGCGGGGGCCGCCCCCCGCAGAGGGGGAAGCGGCCAGGGGGCCGCCGCCCCCCTCTAGGGGGGGGACGACGGGCGCGGGGGGCCGCCGCCCCCCTCTGCCGGGGGGGGGGGACGGCGGGGGCCGCCCCCCCTGCAGAGAGGGGGGGACGGCGGGGGCCGCCGCCCCCCTTCAGGGGGGAGCGGCGGCGGCCGCCCCCCCTGCAAGGGGGGGTGCGGCGGCTGCTGCCCCCCCTATGGGGGGGCCGGCGTGGCCGGGGGGGACGGTGGCGAGGCCGCCGGCGGGGGTTGATTTATGGTTTGAATAAAAAAAGATCCAAAAGCCCTAAAAAAATTGATTTTTGGGATGAATAATCCGTCGTTTTCAAGGCGACGATGAATCCCCATGACGATCTTGTGAGATCTAGGGGAGGGGTAATCATACGTATGATTAAAAACTTTGTTTTTAGAGTTTTTACCTCTATATCCGTCCTCCGGATATAGCGACGTTTGCTCGAAGCCCTACGCGGATGACGACGCTCGATTGAGGAAGCCTTGCACCGCGCTCGTGGATCTCCCGCCTTCGCCTTCGCAACGAACGGAAAAAAAATTTTGTGGAAAAAAGAAAATTTTTAGAGGCTCGTGCTGATAACGTGTTATGAATCAACTACTGGGGGAGGAACCCCCAGCCCTTTATTTATAGGCATGGTGGGAGAGTAGATACATCGAATACATAGATATGGGCGTATCTCTAAGATACCCGCAATCCTAACCGACTCTGGTTATTTCCATTCACAACAGAAACATAATTATTATGTGATAATAATTTTAATTTCCTAATAGTTGATTAGGTTTGACAATAAAATAAAAGTTATTAATCCTAAAATGTTAGTTTAGGATACGCCTAGTTAATTAGGATTAACTAGGAAAGGGTAACCTAAATTAAATCAAGAAGGATGCATTTTAATAATGATTATTCTTAAATTGTTCACGAAACAATGTCTAGAATCATTTGTGCTAGGGCTTTGTATCACCTCAGCTCTGACTGGAGATAGTGGTCCTAACCTACCAAACTTGCATGGACGTATTTGATTGGACCAAACTAGAATGACTATTATCATAATGTGATGATGTCGAGTATATCTAGTTAATTACGTTAAAGATCATTTTCAGGACTAGCCGTAGCCCTCCTTGATTTTGGAATTTGGAAACCAGGGATTCATGTTATAGTTGTTGAGTCAACTCAAGCTATAATATGTCTACCTTTTGGGAACCAATTCCATTCAACATATGATGAAATTCAATTTAACCCAAACCATCGCATCATGAACATAACCAAGCACTGGTGTAAGTTAGGAGTGGACAATAAAGCAAGTGTCAGACTAGACTATTAATTATGATTTATTGAGCCAACTCAAGATCATAAGTGATTAGGGGTAAAAATGATAAAGGAATCGCATACGATGTGATTAATGAAGAGTCATCTACCGATTGCAGAGTGAAGTAACTTATTGAGCCAACTCAAGGTTGTGAAGCTCAGGGTGGTTGGGGGGTCCCTTTCCCACTAAAGGTATAAATTCATTCTTCTATATGGGCTAGGATGATCGCTAAAATAGTGGGAGGATATAGTTAGATAAGAACCATTCTATCTATATTGAAATAAACATATGCTTAACTAGGGTAGTTCTATGTTTTACTGCATGTAATCCAAATCATAACGTCATAAGAGAATATGCTAAATGGTCAAAAATATTGATTAAGGAATAATAACTCAAATCCAATTTGATAGACTAGACTATGTTCTCACTGATCCCTCCCTTAAAGTGTCCTTCTTAACACTGGATTAAGGACTATGATTTCCTTGAAGACCTAGGTCAAACATAATAAAAGCGCACTACTTGTTACTCACCTCTATGAGCTATACGCTCCAGGGACAGCTTGAACATACTAATGTTCAAAGCATGTTTTTTCATACAACTTGTTGAGTCAACTCAAGGTTATATGGAAAACAGTTTCAATCCACAAGGTCCGAAACTTCGTGCAAACTGTTTGGCTCGAAGATGAGTGCATGAGCAGTGTAAGACCACGTATCTAAATCAGATCTTGAGTCAAGCAACTTGGTAAGCCAACTCAAGGTTGTAAAGCTCAAGTGTTTGGATGCATGAGATGCTTGCACAACTAATATGTGTGTTGGGACATGTAGTGTCTAAATGTGATTTAGAAAAGAAGAAGGCATTAAGGAAAGTCGGTTGAGAAAGAATGTTTTTGTTTGTTGATTCTGGGTAAATATGCATGCATATTTAACCCCCTCCAATTAGTGCAATTTTGTGTGTATATGATGCTTATTTGAAATCTAATACCATCGTATTTAGAATACCAGTATCTATTAGAGCATATCCTTGTTCTATGCATAAAATATGAATTTATTGAGTATTTCTGTCATTCTCATATTTTTCATGTGAAGATCTCAATTGCACAATTCCAATGGCTATTTATTTGTACTTTTCTGAGATCTGTGCTAATTTCTATGAATTTTTGAATGCAAAATACCAATTAAATGAAGAAAATATGCCGCAAATACAGCGTATATACGTCACAAAATATGCATCACGCCTCCGCTTGCGACACGTGGCAGAGATCTGTTTGATCCCGTATTCATCTGACGGCGATCAGAAGCAGCGACGCGGCTAACTTTTTGACCGCTCGATCTCAATCTAACGACCCACAAGGAAGTAGAGAGCGTCGGCTTTAGAGACGCGTGGTGCGATCGTATCAGAGCCCTGCTCAATCGGACGGCCCAGCGCATCCCCTCATTCGAATTGGATTCGATCAGCGGATGCAAAATACAGGCAACATGACTTATTACCAACCGTTCGATGCCAATCCAACGAATGAAGATTGCCCTGACCCAGCAAAGCGGACGTGGATTCGAATAGGAGCAAGCGGGCGCAGCGGGACACGTGGCACGCTGATATTCAATCCCGCAACAATCCAATGGCCAGGAATTGCGCCGATTAGGGTTTCGGATCTGAAAGGGGGTTTGAAGCGGGTTTCAGCGAGAAATACGGATCTGAACCGACCTAAAACTCCGTATAAATACAACCGCATTTCAAGCCTAAATCAGACTGTTTTGACCGTATTTTGAGTGTATTGGAGGGTCTCTTGTGCGTATTTTTGCGTGAGTTTTGGGAGTTTTGGGGACAGATGCTAGGGGCTCTTGCAGAAGGAAATATAAGGCTTTTGAAGGAGTTTTGGTGATATAAATCTGAACTTATACCTTGTATTTTGCGTATTTAGCACGTATTTTGAGACTTTGAACATGGACTTGCTTATGAATATGAGTTTTCTTCTCTCCATGCATGGCTAGTACCTTTATGTGTTGGTTGTGACCAAGTTAGGGTGTTATAATCTTTGATTTAGATATATTTTCGTCTTATATTCATGTTATAATCATGTATTTTATCGGTTTCTGCGTATAACCTAATTGAGTATGTTAATCGGAGACGTGTGCATGCTTTAATTGAATATGATCTGAGTAAGACTTATTCGAGATGCGATCCAAGAGGACGTATTGCGACCCGAGAGGGCACTTGTGCATATTTTCCTTATGAAATTGATATTATACGTGATTACTTTTTGGCATGTTATTTTGTGCTTTAATGCTATATTTTCTGACGTTCTCATACCCTAGCCGGATGGGACGTTGAGTTATAGAAAAGATATTCAAAATCCTGATTACAAAACCTCTAAGAAATCACAACCGACGCATGTTGAAAACTCACAACTCCTCATATTGTTTTAATGAAACAAACATATTATTTTTGTACTAACTTTATCTATGCAGATATTTGATCGGATGCCCGAGGTGCACTAACACGCAACCGGGGCACGCGACTCGCTAGTCTTACCGCAAGCGCACGGTGTAGTGGCGAGCGGGTATCGAACACGAGGAGGCCAAATGACAGTGTCTTCCTCAACTCACCTGGCTATAAGAACAGTCGAGAAATATTCGCTATAAAGCGGTCACAGTCGTTCAATTGTGTAAAAGAAATATCAATATAATAAAGACGCCTAGGGGATAGGGAATCCCCACTACAAACCGTATCTCGTCATTGTGATTCGTAGGTTTCACAATTGCTAGACTGGGAATTCGGGTGAACTAGTTGCAACTAAATGTAGAACCAAGCTCACGCTCTCGTGCTATTGCCAGTCTATAGCAAACCTAGGGTAGGGTCCAATCTCTTGCAAACCCTAACCTAGGCAAGCTAGCGTGAAGAACAACATCATCGTCCAATCGCATCTCGAGCCCACTCTCGTGTAAACTCGAGCTACGACCTAGGTTGGGATAGTTCCTACCCGTCCAATCTCTTGCAAACGGGTATTGGTATAGAATTGCAATCGAAAACCCTAGTTTCGGTCCAATCTCTTGCAAACCGATTCCGGTGAAATCCAATTGTAACCCAATTCGAATATCTAGGGCTTCCTATCGAGTTGGGATCCAATCTCTTGCAAATCCCAATCGGTATGAATCCCTAGCTATTCGTATTAAATCAATCCCAAACTAACCCTAATCAATCCTAGCAATAATTTCACCAATTCATCACAAATTAGAAATAGGGTTCGTAGGGTTCATCCCTACGCCCTAAGACTGTAAAACTACTCATAATTCATAATGAAATTCAATAGAAATTCACAAATAAAATCAATAGAATTCATGGCAATATTCAATATATCAATAAAAATTGAGTTTTTGATAGAGAGAGAGAGAGAGAGACAAACCAATGAAGAATCAATAGCATCCAACTAAATAGCACTTTTCTCTCTCCCATAAAAGCTAAATCTAATCTCCTAAAAGTAATCTAAAAAAAGCTGCAAAAAGTTCTGAAAAAGCTCCCTAAACTAGGTTAAAAACTGGGGTTAAATACCCCCCAAAATCGCCCAAAAAGCTGTGACGAAAATGCCCCTGCGCAGCCTCAGAATCGTAATTTACGCTACAGGCAGCGCGGCTCACTCGGCCGAGTGACAAATGTCATTCGGCCGAGTGACAAACCCTGACAAATTCCAGTAAGTTCGGACTTTTGGTGGTCGGCTCCTCGGGAGTCACTCGGCCGAGTGACTTTCTTTGCTTCGGCCGAGTGGACTTCTTCACTCGGCCGAGTCGGAACTCGGAAATCGACTGTAAAATTACAGTAAGTCTGGTATTTCTGCTTGCCGTCGTCTTGATGCCACTCGGGCGAGTGGTGTCTCCGTGGTTCGGTCGAGTGGGATGGCGATGCTCGGCCGAGTGCACGCTGATACTCAGTCTTCTGCGTGTCCGATTTGTCCGGCCGAGCGGGCTCTCGATGGTCGGCCGAGTGACTCCTTCACTCGGCCGAGTGACATGCTCAAAATGCCCAATCTTCATATTTTTGCTCCCTCGTCGCTCCTACGACTTTCTTTCTTCTTCCACTCCTCTCCAATAGCAAAATTCCCCTCGGGAGAGTCACGGGTGACGTCCCGGAGTGGGTGCATCTCAGAATCACTCCAAATCGCTCGAAATCTCCTGAAATTCGACAAAAATAAGAAATCGTGAAAAGCATCGCAATATTGCTGAAAAATCGTGAAAAGTGCGATTCGAGCGATCAAAATGGCATGCAAACATGCAGAAAAAAGGTGTAAAATATAGAGTGATCAAAAACCCCCAAGCTTACCTCTTACTCGTCCTCGAGGAAGATGAGTAAAAAGCGAACCCGGCGGATAAAGAAAAATAGAAACGTCAGAAAGGCGGAAAATGAAAAAAAAATGAAAAACAAAATATAAAATGAAGAGGGAAGCTGCTAGATCATTTTTCTCAGGACGTGGGTTTTGCTTACGCATATAGCACACATCGAATATAAAACACATGTCAAAGACTTTTATCTCGATATCATAGTATAATGGTGCATTTGAAATAGAAAACCCAAGAATATCAATATAGCATGAAAAACGGAATAATTCTAGAATTAGCATTGTCTGAAGCGTCTAAAGCGGTATACAATATCGTAGATCACACACTTTTCAATTGAATGCTTTCTATATGGAGTATACGAGATATCACACAATAGAGTAGTAAGAATAGAAAAGTGTGGTTTTCATGAAATGAATGCTAAGCGTAGATTTCTGGATTTCGTGAAACTTTAGCAATCTCACCGAGTATAAAATATTACTTAGCCTAGGTTGTCATGCACCGTCAAGTATCCACTCTCTCACACATCATTGGATCCTCTCCCCCAAGCTTATCCATAAGCGTGGTGGCATAAACAAAACAATATCTACATCCCCGTTTCTTATGAAGCTCCAAAAATCAAAGAAAACAAAAATAAAAGCAAAAGAGGGAAGAAAGAGAGAAAGGATATGAGATGGGATCGTTTTCGAACTTCTTTTCTCTTTTCTTTTCTTATTCTCAAATCTTTTTCTTTTTCTTTTTTTTCTTTCTTTTTTTCTCTTTTTTTCTCTCTTTTTTCAATAGCGTATATACAAATGATCCCAAATCAAAGAGAAGGATATACAAGTATTTTTTCTTTGGGTTTTGGGGAATTTGGAGCATGTGATATAATAACGGGGGGATGCCAATAATAGAATTGCTAAGAGGAGATTCACCAATGAATTTAAAATAGAGAAATAATGTTCAAGATAAGTGGAGAAAGAAATAAATGTATCTCTCGGTTCACTCTATAGGACGTGCATGACAACTTCAGCAGGGTAATCTAATCTACTCAGTTTGATCTCAAAAAGTAAACTAATCCAGATTTGTCAATGCTAGCAAACATTCAATCAACCTGAAGTGAAGCGTACAAATCATGCAATAAGAAGTGATATGAGAAAAGAAAGTAGTACTCCATATATAAGCATCAATGCGTGAATCTTGGTGTGTTTTCTACGATAGCATACATATGAATCGTCAGACATCAGCTAATAATAGAATTTCATCCATTTTCATACGGAAAAGAGAAGTGGGTTACTATTTTTAAATGCAAAACAGAACATAGTATATGATATCAGAAACAAAAGCTATGACACGAAAAAATTAGCATGCATATAGAGAAAAGCTAACACCACGTCATCATCATCACAGAAAAATCATCTCTAGCAAAAGATGAAAGAAATAAAGATAAAGAAAAACAAGACTATTTACAATGCAGCACACAAAGAAAATAAGAAAAACGTGATGCATGGTTAAAAAAAAGAAAAAGTGATGAAAAATGGGTGCAAAAGCGGAAAAACGTGATAAAACTAAAAATAAAGGTGATAAAAGCAAAAAGTGTGAGAACTCACTCCCCCAAGCTAAAGTGCACAGTGTCCGCAATGTGCAAAGTGTGGCACACCGAGAGACGGGTAACGGTCGGGGAGGGTGAGGATGCATGCATGATAAAAAGCAAAGTAAAAATAAAAAGAAAATTTGATGATGTGAATGATGCATGCAAAAGATCGGAGTGATGCAGATAATGTGTCACCAAAAATACTCTCCCTCTCTCCCAAAAAAGATATATAATGATGTGAGCAAGATATGGACACAAATAGTAGGGGGGGGGGGCAAAAATCTATCGATAGGACCAGCAGAGAATGAGCAACATAACGACAAAAAGATCAATGGCATCAAGGGTGTGCCTAAGCTGGTGGTGCTGCACCATCTCCGTCCTGTGGCAGAGGTGGAGGAGGAGGTGGTGGTGGACGTGTCTGCTGGGTGGGTGGTGCACGTGTCTGCTGGGTGGGTGGTGGACGTGTCTACTGGGTGGGTGGGTGTAGTGGAGGTAGTCGTGCTAGGATCTGATTCAGGCAAGCCTGAATATCGGGAAGTATGGCGATGCGGGTCTCCATGGAACTGACCGCGGCAGAGAGAGCCCTAAAATCGCCCCTAAGTCCACTCACCGCCCCCTCAAGAGCACGAATGCTCTGAACTAAGGCGTCAGGGGGTGGAGGAGCGGAGGGACGGACAGGTCGAGGCTGTGAAGGTCGAGGCTGTCTAATACGGGCAGTGTAAGTAATCGGGCCAGCAGGTAGGTGTGGAAGAGGTGCTGTGCTCACTAGTGGATGCCCAGCCTCAGTGCGAGGCTGGGACGCAGGCTGGGATGAGGAGGTAGCAGCAGTGGCGGTGGAAGACAAAATCAGCAACGAGGCAGCAAGAGAGGTCGGTGACACAGAAGCAGGGACAGACGTCACGACACTCTCAGATAAGACGGCTGCGGTGGAGACAGAAGGGTCGACCACTGGGGAGGAAGTGTAAGGACCAAAAGGTGATACCCCAGCGGACATCAAACCGGACAGGGTCCCCACGACGGCAGCGAAGGAAGGCTCACCGCTCTCAAGTATGGTGGGTGGACGCTCGGGTAGAAGTGAAGAAATAGGCTTAACCGAGATAGGCACAGCAGTGGTGTGAGTGGTGGTGGACGTGGTGGACGGCTCAGCAGGGGTACTCCTGATACTGGCAGAAGTAGGGACAGAAGTGCCGGGAGGTGCAGAAAGTGCAGGCTCAGGCTGAGCGATCACGGGGTCAGCAGGAGGTGCAGGGTGCACAGGGGGTGCCTGCTCAGCGCCCTCAGCCTCAAGAACGTAAGCAGCTGGGATGAGGAGATACATCGCTGGGATCCAATCCTCGTGGGCCGGTCCTATATGTGTCCGAGCTAGGCTCGGCCGAATCATGTAATCGGCACTAAAAGGACCGTGCAACCACACCCAGTGCCGCTGGCCGTGGGGACGAAGCATCTTCATCCGGGCCATGACGTCTATCGAGAGTGCAGTGCGACCCGAGGCTCGTCTAAGGTCAGCAGGTAGGTCCAGTCGGTCATCAGGGCTAGCAGAGTGATCAGACCGCCGCAGCAAATCGGTGAGTGAGCGCCCACCGAAATGATGATGCGGTCTAAAAACCAGCTAGCAATATTAATCTCTACGGTGGGAACCGGGTCATCACTATCCCTATCGAGAACTCTGGGGCGAGTCATCGCGTAGAGCATATAGAGCTCAGGCGTAGACATCGTCCCAGGCTCGTACCTCGCCAAGAAGGTGGTCGCCATGAGGTGCTAGGCTATGCGGAGGCAGGGGTGTAGGATGGCTGAGGCCTTGGCCCTACTAGGGTCAAAGCCATGGTGGGAGCCCGTGATACATGTCCAGAACGTGGAAGTGTCAAATGATGGTGGTGGGATGTGAGTGGGTGCGTAGGCTCGGTCGGGGACTGGGACAGCGGGCCACTGGAAGAATGCACGAAGCATGTCGAGAGTGACCTCGCACTCTCGATCCATGAGGCGAAATGTGCATCCTCCAGGGGTCCGGGCGATCGAGCTAAGTACCTCAAGTGTCAGACGGACGTAGGTGTCCGTCGACACTGACAAAAAGTCGCGCCAACCCACTTTGTGGTACGACGTGAGCATCCCCTCTAGCACCCCTATGCGGTCCAGGTCTGCTAAGTGTGCGAACCTAGAGGGTACTATAGATCGCTGGGCGATACGCTCAAATCGGACGCGCTGTGCGTCGTCTCTGAACGTGATCCCCATCGGCCCGACAACGGGAGCCGGTGGTGGGATAGGATCGACGGGGATGGGCTGTGCGTGAATGGGATCGGCGGGAAGCGACTGTGTGGGGAGTGGTGGACTAGGTGGAGGGGAGTCCTCCCTAGCGTGAGAGGGACCGGCATCATCGGTCCTCTTCCGCTTGGAAGAGGCTCCCAGCGTGCGTGGCCTAGTGCGGGGTGGCATGTGTGCCACGAGTGCTCACCCAATAAAAATGTAATGCGGCGTGCTTAATAAAAGGAGCAGTGTACCTGAACACACTGCGAGAGCAAATCAGCGAGTGTGTGCGAAGAGCGCCGCCTTTGCAAAGCCAAAAGTGCGTCCTGAAGCTCCCCTAAGCTCCCCCAAGATAGCCTGCAAATCAAACAATGATATCAACGGGTAATATTCAAAATACATGGGGGAGATGGGGTATAATAGATAGATAAACAATTTAATTTGGGTTAGGGGCTCAACGGGTCTATGGATCGAGAAAAATAGGAGAAAAATGAATTTTGCGCGAAATAGGGGATCACCGGAGGTCAGCCGGTGGTGGAGGGTGTCGCCGGAGGTCGGGGGCACCGGTGGTGGTCGATTGAGCGGGCCGGCGGCGAGGTGAATCGGGCGAGGGGAGTGCGGTCGCGGGCGAGATTTAGGAATAGCTGCGTTGAAATTCGTGCCGAGCCCGCGCGATATATATAGGGGTAGTTACGACTCGGTCGAGTGACTATGTTACTCGGCCGAGTGACGTAACGAAAAAATGAGTTTAAATTTCTTCTCGCCACTTACGACTCGGCTGAGTGGCTTCTGTTCACTCGGCCGAAGGGAGAAAACTCCTTCGGTCGAGTGGCACAAGCTACTCGGTAATATTCAGGCTAGGAGGGCATCCGTTTCCCTCGGCCGAGTGTCTAAACGTACTCGGCCGAGTGACAGTTAACTCGAATTGCACAAAAAAGACAGAGAGTTGGGTTCAGCAGACTTCCCTTGTTGGTGCCCCACTCGGCCGAATGGGGTCCTTTGCTCGGCCGAGTCGCATATGATACTCAGCCGAGTGACGTGCTGTTTTCTGCTTCGGGGCTCCGTTTTCGCTCTACTCTCTGTTTTTCTTCCTCCAGTTGGTTTCTTCCTCCTTCCAAGGCCTGAGCGCATTCCTGGAGCGCTCTTCCTTGACTCTATCTTCCTCCATATAAGAGATCTCCTTTTCTCCTCTCCTGTCATAGAAATTAAGACCCGTTGTCACGGTTTTTATGGGCAAAAAGACTCAAAATACTAATAAAGTCTAAAACCAAAATAAAAACCAAAATAAAAAGAATGCAAAGACCATCGGGTTGCCTCCCGATAAGCGCTCGTTTAAGGTCTTGAGCTCGACCCCTTTGGATTTTCAATTAACGCTTGATGTTGGGTGCGTATGAGATGCACCCGTCGAACTTGCCGGGAAGACCGCTCGGATTTGGATCGTGGTGGTGTGTGGCCTTCCTCAGCGCCCCTTCATCATGAGCAATGTTGGGGGATGGCTCCTCCAAGCTTGAGCTTGTTCCGGTCTTTGGCTTCACCGGTGACACCGATCTTCGAATCGGTGAAGCTTTCTTTTGATTCTTCAATGTCGAGAGCTTGCAAAGCTCCCGTATTCTCGCGACATCAGCGTCGCCATCATCAATCGCCGTGGAGCTATCGGGAGAGTCCTCCATATTCTCTTCTTCGACCGAATCTTGGCTTTCTTCGAAGCCATCATCGTGGAGCGCTCCGATGGAGTAGGGGATGGCCTCTTCAATGACCTCATCAAGGAGGTCCATATAATCTAGCTCCTCATGATACGACATGTGCTTCATAGCCTTTGGTATATGGAGCTCGACTTCAATGTTGCCGACATTCAAGGTAAGAGTCCCTTTCCGTACATCGACGATTACACCGACGGTGGCGAGGAATGGGCGTCCAAGTATGAGCGATGTGTCACCCTCTTCCTTGATGTCCATGATCACGAAATCACAAGGTAAGCATATGCCTCCCGGAACTTGGAGTGGGATATTCTCCGCGATCCCAACCGGCCTTGTTATCCGACCGTCCGCGAGTTGAATCCTCATGTCGGTTGGCTTTAAATCCGTGCCGGTGTTCAACTTCCAGAACATGGTGAGAGGCATGAGGCTCACACTAGCGCCCAAATCAACCAATGCTTTTTGTAAGGGGACGCCTCCAAGTGTGCAAGGAATCCGGAAACTCCCGGGATCTTTAAATTTGGCGGGCTCCTTCTCCCTCCTAGTAAACCAAGTTCCTTGTTCCGCGAGCATGATCTTTTCCTTCCTTTTCCTTCCCGTAATCAAGTCCTTTAAGAACTTCGCGTAGGACGGGATTTCCACTAAGGCATCAAGAAAAGGGATATTGAGGCTCACCCCTCTTAAGTAATCGAGGAACTTGGCTAGCCTCTTCTCGATCTTGGCTCTAGCTGGCCGTTGAGGGAAAGGCACCGGTGGCATGAATCGGCGCTCATCAATAGGTTCTTCCTCCCTAGATTTTGCTCCTTCTTGCGGCTCCTTCTCTTTTTCCACCTCAATTACCGGCTCGCTCTCTTCTAGATTCTCCACCACGGGTTCCTTGATTTGATTCATGGAGGGGTGGTATCCTTTCCCCCTCTTGTTGTAACCGCAACAACCACGTTGATATGGCCGGTGTTGCCCCGTGGATTTGGCTCGGGTTGAGCCGGCAATTGTTGGTTATTTCTATTGAGCAACGCAAGTTGCTCCCCAATTTGAGCGACGACGGTAGCGAGAGAATCTTGTCCCGCCCTCAACGTGGCGTTAATCTTTCTTTGTTTCGCCATAAACTCCTCCACCTTAGCTTCAAAATCCGGACGTGGTTGAGCTTGCGGAGGGTTGTGATTTCTCCACCCTTGATTATACTCGGGTGGCCTATAAGGTCCCACTTGGTTCCTAGGTGGGAAGTTTTGTTGCGGTGGCCCCCTTGGTTGATAATTCGGTTGTGGTGGTGGTGGAGCCCGAGCTTGAGGAGGTTGTTGAGGCGGGAGGTTCAAGGCACCATCATTATTAGCATAGGAAAAACCCGGATGGTTTCTAGCGGACAGGTTGGCCCAATATCTGGAATTCCCCGCAACATATTGAATTTGCTCCAAAGCTCCTTCTCCTTGCTCTCCTCCTACATACATGGCTTGGGATTGGTCTTGCCAATCACTCATATGATTTGTCAGTGCGGATGTAGTAGGGGCTCCTTGCGGCTCAGTAATGAATTTCTCTAACCTCTCCACTACCTTGTGGAGAGAGTCAAATTTTCTAGCAAGCTCCGCCACGGTCTTGGCCTCATAAATACTCATGGGCTTCAAGGAGGATGAAGAATGTCCTCGCTCGTCCCCCCATTGTTGGTTGTTGGAGGCCATCTCCTCTAGCAAGGCCGTAACTTCATCGGGAGTCTTCGACAAAATGGCTCCATTTGCGGTAACATCAATAATCTGTTTTGTGCCCGGTTGGAGTCCATTGTAGAAACTGTGGACAATCTCCCAATCTTCAATGCTGTGATGGGGGCATTGATGTTGCAATTTCTTGAAGCGCTCCCATGCCTCATAGAGAGTCTCCTGTGGTCCTTGCTTGAAGGACATGAGAGCACTTCTTATCTTCACCGTCTTGGAGGGCGGGTAAAATTTGTCGACGAAGGCACTCGCCAATTCATCCCAAGTGGTGAAGATTCCTTTAGCTTGCGTCCTCAACCAATATAATGCCTTGTCCTTGAGTGTGAAGGGGAAGAGGCGCAGTCTGATAGCATCTATGGAGACGCCCGGCATTTGGAAGGTGGCACATTTTGATAGGAAGAGCTGGATGTGGTAATGAGGGTTTTCATGGAAGTTCCCATGAAAAGGATCTTGTTGCATCAGGACTACCAATCCGGTCTTCAATTCGAAATTTTTGTCGGCCGCCAACTCCGGCATAGCTATGGACGAGGTCGTGGAAGAAGTCTTAGGCCGAAGCCTATCTCTAATGGAAATGATCCTCGCCATTCGCTCCGCCAATTCTTCGGGTGTCTCAGGATGGGTCATAAAATTTCCTTCCGTAACGGGTCTCCTCTCCGCTCGGATCCTCCTCAATGTACGCTCGATCTCCGGATCGTATAGTATTTCTTCGGGGTTCGCCGAGGATCTCGTGTACATGCAAGGGAGAACAGAGTTTCAAAGAAATAGTTAGCACAAAGGAAGGGTAAAATAAAAATAGAAATAATAAAAAAATAGCTAGGTAGGTAGAATCAAACACTATTGCCTCCCCGGCAACGGCGCCAAAAACTTGATCGGATGCCCGAGGTGCACTAACACGCAACCGGGACACGCGACTCGCTAGTCTTACCGCAAGCGCACGGTGTAGTGGCGAGTGGGTATCGAACACGAGGAGGCCAAATGACAGTGTCTTCCTCAACTCACCTGGCTATAAGAACAGTCGAGAAATATTCGCTATAAAGCGGTCACAGTCGTTCAATTGTGTAAAAGAAATATCAATATAATAAAGACGCCTAGGGGATAGGGAATCCCCACTACAAACCGTATCTCGTCATTGTGATTCGTAGGTTTCACAATTGCTAGACTGGGAATTCGGGTGAACTAGTTGCAACTAAATGTAGAACCAAGCTCACGCTCTCGCGCTATTGCTGGTCTATAGCAAACCTAGGGTAGGGTCCAATCTCTTGCAAACCCTAACCTAGACAAGCTAGCGTGAAGAACAACATCATCGTCCAATCGCATCTCGAGCCCACTCTCGTGCAAACTCGAGCTACGACCTAGGTTGGGATAGTTCCTACCCGTCCAATCTATTGCAAATGGGTATTGGTATAGAATTGCAATCGAAAACCCTAGTTTCGGTCCAATCTCTTACAAACCGATTCCAGAGAAATCCAATTGTAACCCAATTCGAATATCTAGGGCTTCCTATCGAGTTGGGATCCAATCTCTTGCAAATCCCAATCGGTATGAATCCCTAGCTATTCGTATTAAATCAATCCCAAACTAACCCTAATCAATCCTAGCAATAATTTCACCAATTCATCACAAATTAGAAATAGGGTTCGTAGGGTTCATCCCTACGCCCTAAGACGGGAAAACTACTCACAATTCATAATGAAATTCAATAGAAATTCACAAATAAAATCAATAGAATTCATGGCAATATTCAATATATCAATAAAAATTGATTTTTTGATAGAGAGAGAGAGAGAGAGAGACAAACCAATGAAGAATCAATAGCATCCAACTAAATAGCACTTTTCTCTCTCCCCTAAAAGCTAAATCTAATCTCCTAAAAGTAATCTAAAAAAAGCTGCAAAAAGTTTTGAAAAAGCTCCCTTAACTAGGTTAAAAACTGGGGTTAAATACTGTAACGACTGCTTTTCATGTATCTGGATTTAATATAATATAATATATGTTTTGGTGGATTTTCTCCTCATGCGTGGTTTTCGTCTCCGTAGTTTTCATTTTCGATCGATTCGTCGTATTTTCTCGTTTCTTCCTTAGGATCGTCGATTTCGAAGTATGTCACCCGTGACGGACTTCATAGCGGTCATATCTAACTATTAGATCAAGCCTAGGAGTCTTAGGAATCGATCCCGGGGCCCCGCGCTCCATATCGGAACTTTTTGTGCTCATTAGCCGGTATAAGAAGGGGCACCGACCGACTAGATGACGATCCAGTCGGTCGGCAATCCTTCTTGGACCGACTAGTGGGCTATCTAAATTTCTTAGGGAGCTACTGTTTATCGTTAGTCGGTCTAAGAAGATTGGTTGACCGACTAGGTTGCAAACTAGTCGGTCGGCAATGCTTCTTGAACCGACTAACTCATCATTTTATTTTTGGTATCATACTGTTCACTCTTAGTCGGTCTACGAACGTTCATCGACCGACTAGATGCTAAACTAGTCGGTCAGTATTTGTTCATGGACCGACTAACTCTAAATCCTATTTTCGTTCAGGAGTTACTGTTTACACTTAGTCGGTCTGCGTTGGTCGACCGACCGACTAGTTGCCAAACTAGTCGGTCAGTGGTTGTTCTTTGACCGACTAACCAGTGTTAAAACCCTAATTTCTGGGCAGCCGCTAGCCCAACCTATTTATACCCCTCCCAAACGTTTCTTCTTCCTCCAACACGATCCAAAACCCTAAAATCTCCCCCTTAAGCCCCCATCTTCCTCCAAGCTTCAATCCTTCATTCCAAGCCCTAAATCCATCATCCAATCCATCCATTCACTCTATCTACCTCTCATCTTCCCCAAATCACCATCAAAATCCATCAAAATCCCCAAATCCTCCAAAACCCTAGTTTCCCCAAACTTCTCCAATCTTTTCCAGATCTGATCCTAGGGTTCCCCGGAGTATTTCTTCCGCCTCCTCTCGGTAAGAAATCGATCTACCGTTGTTCTTATAACTTATTTGTATTTTTATGAAACCCTAATAATATTTCATGTTGTTTGTTGATTGGTCCCCCAAAACAGCGATTTCCCCATAGATTAGCATCAGTGTGACGAAGTGGTCGTCATCCCCGGTGCTAGGCAAGTGAAACTTGCCACTTAGGGTTTAGGCCATGTTTTAGGCCATTTGCTTGTTGTAGGCGTAAAAGAGGCTAGGCGACGAAATGATACTCGCCTAGGCGCAAATTGGGGAACTAGCTTGACAACGAAGCTAGTTCCGACATTTAGCATGTTGCACAACTACCATGTCACGTTTACTTTCCATTACCGGTACGCAAATGAATTGTCATGTCATTGCATACTTCATGTGATTCAGTGATTGCGTAGCTTCGCTACATTGTTTGTGTTCCTGTCTCGTGTTCCAGAAGCGAGCCCTGTAGTTGGAAACCCCAATGCTCGATATTGAATTGTGAAATAGAATGCGAGCTCATGTGCGGGGCAACCCCGGCTCACTTGCTGAGCTCATGTGCGGGGACCCTGGCTCCATTACGTGTGGGTATTGGGGGTAAGAGTTAAGCGACCAATCAACTGGGAGTCTGCCCGATCAGCAACTGCAGTGGTAAGGCGTAAACTCTTTGGGTGGGGTAGTTGTTAAGCGGCCAATCAGCGAATGTGAACCCATTCAGCTGTAAGGCGTAAACATCTACAAAACAACGTGAATAGTGAATTGATTGGAATTGATAGTAGCTTGGCTACTCTTGTCTTGTCTTGTCCCGATGATTGCTCTCATGTACAAATTGTCTTGCCATGTCTTAATTGTGCACTCATGTTATAACTGCCATGTCATGCATACTAAACTGCTAGGTTGCTAGTTGCCTTACTTTCAGTTTCCTTGCCCAAGTCTTTTAGACTTGCTGACATGTGCCCCTTTACTCTTTTGGGTGACACATGTTAGATCCTGAGCCTGAGTACCTTGTTGAGGACGAGGTATTTGCTGACGCCGAGCCCGAGCCCGTGTTTGACGGGGAGTACGTGGACACTGGGGACCAGTCCTAGTGTCTCCGTTGTGTTTTACTTTTGTTAGATAGTTGTTTTGTTATCGGTGCGTGGCACCTATACTTATTTATGTCATTGCTTTTGTTGGCCTTGTTCTGGGCCTTGGACTCTTTTCTTTTAGCCTGGTGGCTTTTCTGGATGTTGAACTTATTTTCGTGTTGGACAATATTTGAGATGTGAAGTTTTTATTTCAGTCTCTCCTTGTATTATTATTGTTGTTCCGTTGTGGTTACATGGACCTGCTTATGTATTATTTACGCTTATCGGGTTTGGGGCTTCACAGCTCCACTCTCGTGCGGACCTTTTCACGTCTCGCCTCCATTTTAGGGAAGTGGGTCGTGACAGGTTTTAGTGGTGGCCCATGCAGGTCCTTCTGTAACTGCGATTTTTGGAATAGCGATAATAATATTAGAATGTCCAATAAACTAAGTTCGACGTCCGATGTCATAAGCTATGAGTCTAATCTGATTCGTTCTCTGTGTCACTAGATGGCAGGACGGCGTTTCACCCGTGGTCGGGGCAGTGGTGTGCTCCCTCATGATGAGGAGCCTTAGCGGGAACCCACCAGCGGTGAGATGATGCGGATGATGCTGCAGATGATGCAAGTGCAGCAGGGCGTGCTTCTGCAAGTCCAGAATGCCCCACTTGCTCATGCTTCCCGGGCTCTTCCGGATGTCCCTCGCTCTGAGCCAGGAGCGAAGCAATTTCGGGAGCTGGGTCCCGCGTATTTTGATGGTTCTGAGGGTCCTCTGGCAGCCGATGAGTGGATTCGGAACATCGAGGACAATCTGAAGATGGCCAAGATCACTCCGGCTGGATGGGTTGATTTGGCTAAGAGGCAGCTGAAGGATAACGCCAGGAATTGGTGGGATGCGGAGGAGAAGTTGTTGGTGGGGCCGATAGCTTGGGCTACCTTCAAGGCCAGATTTGATGGTGAGTTCTTCCCGAAGGCTGCCAGGGAGGAGATGCTGCAGCGTTTTATCGACTTGAAGCAGGGGAGCTCGTCGGTGGACATGTACCACCAGGAGTTCATGAGGCTGAGTCGGTTTGCACCAAAGATGGTGCAGGACACTGAGGAGAGAGCTCAGAGGTTCCTGCAGGGGCTTGCTTCGGAGCTCCAGAGTTTTGTGACCTCTTCTGACCAGGAATCTTATCAGAAGGTTCTGGTCGCTGCCAAGAGGCAGGAGCTGCTCGTGAACCAGAGGAGAGGGTCTGTTGTTGGTACTGGGAAGAGGCCTGTGGAACAGGCGAGAGCTGTGGTTAGACCTGGATTCAGGCCTAATCAGTCCGCTCAGTTTAAGAGGCCAGGAGGGCCTATTCTGAAGTCTTGCCATTTCTGCGGCAAGCCTGGCCATATCAAGGATCAGTGTCGGAAGCTTCTGGGCCAGTGTCTGGTTTGCGGTGATGCCTCCCATGTCGCGAGAGATTGTCGGCATGCGAATCAGCTGCGGAGGGCTCCTGTTGCAGCTCAGCCGTTGCAGCAGCGAGCGTCTGTTCCTGCTGGACGTGGAGCGGCTCTTGTTCCGCAGGGGCAGGCTTTTCGGTAGGCTGTTCCGCCGAGGAGGCAGGCCTTTCTGATGACCGCTGCGGAGAGCGAGGCTGTGGATGAGGTTATTGCAGGTAATCCTCAATCTAGCTATTACTTTCCTGGCTGGTTTTGATTGTTAGATTATGTTGTTTGCTTGAACATGGTTGTTTGCTAGAATAGGGTTTGATTGTTAATTGATTGTTAGGTGTGGTTTTGGTGTGCATGTTTCCTGCACGAGTCCTCTTTGACTCTGGTGCATCGATGTGCATTATTTCTCGGAGCTTCGTGGAGAGGCATTCCTTGTCGACGTCCCCTCTTCCCCAGAGTTGGAATATCGTTACAGGGAATGGCGTGGTCTCGGTGCATCGTGGTTGCAATTCTTGCTCGTTGGTGGTCTGTGGACATGAGCTTTTCGCTGATTTCATTGTCCACGACATCATCAACTATGATGCAGTTCTTGGGATGGACTGGCTTGCGAGCTTCTATGCTACGATCGACTGTCGACGGAAGAAGGTGGTGTTCGAGATTCCCGGACATCCAGTGTTCGAGTTCAGTCATGGTAGCAGTTCGCTTGGTCCTGTCAGATTTCGGGCCAAGCCGGTGGAGGCTGTGGCTATGCAGATGGAGCTGGAGTGGCCAGCTGTGGTGCGTGATTTTGGCGACGTCTTCCCCGAGGAGATGTCTGGTTTGCCACCTGATCGAGCTCTGGAATTTTCTATCGACCTCGTTCCAGGTGCGCAGCCGATTTCGAAGGCGCCGTATCGTATGGCACCTGCAGAGTTAGAGGATTTGCGGAAGCAATTGGACGAGCTGTTGCAGAAGGGTTATATTAATCCTAGCGTGTCTCCGTGGGGAGCGCCGGTGCTGTTGGTGAAGAATAAGGATGGTTCGCGTCGCATGTGCGTGGACTATCGGAGATTGAATGCGGTGACCATTAAGAATAAATACCCGTTGCCTCGCATTGATGATATTTTTGATCAGCTTGGAGGTTCGATGGTGCTTTCTAAATTGGATTTGAGGAGTGGTTACCATCAGTTGAAGGTGAAGAGGGATGATGTTCCGAAGACAGCGTTCAGGACGAAGTATGGACACTATGAGTTCGTGGTTATACCTTTCGGCGTAACTAACACGCCCGCAGTTTTCATGAATCTGATGAACCTGATTTTCTACGACTTTTTGGATAAGTTTGTCGTTATCTTTATTGACGACATTCTGATCTATTCAAAGTCGGAGGAAGAGCATGCATCGCACTTGAGGACGGTGTTGGAGATTTTGAGGAAGCATCGGTTGTATGCTAAGTTTTCGAAGTGCGAGTTTTGGCTGGATCGAGTTGCTTTTCTCGGGCATGTGGTGACTGGAGATGGTATTTCTGTGGATCCCGAGAAGATTAGGGCCATCAGGGAGTGGCCTGTTCCGTCGTCTGCGTCTGAGATTCGGAGTTTCCTTGGACTTGCTGGTTACTATCGGCGATTCATTAAGGACTTTTCTCGTATTGCTGAGCCGATGACCAGGTTGACGCGGAAGGATGTTGCTTTTGTTTGGTCGGGTGATTGCGAGAGTGCTTTTGGTGTTCTGAAGGAGAGGTTGACGACTGCCCCTATTCTTGTTGTGCCTGATCGCAGCGGTGGATTTGAGATCTTTTGCGATGCTTCTGGCAAGGGTCTCGGTTGCGTGTTGCATCAGCACAGACATGTTGTGGCGTATGCGTCTCGTCAGCTTAAGGTTCATGAGAAGAATTATCCGACGCATGATTTGGAGTTGGCTGCCGTTGTGTTTGCTCTTAAGATTTGGAGGCACTTCTTGCTGAGTGAGAAAGTGAAGATTTTCACCGATCACAAAAGCTTGAAGTATATTTTCACTCAGAAGGAGCTCAACATGCGACAGCGTCGATGGTTGGAGCTTATGGCGGATTATGAGATTGATTTGCAGTATCACCCTGGCAAGGTGAATGTGGTTCCTGATGCGCTGAGTAGGCTTCCAGCGGTGATGATTTTGACCTCGCAGTGGAGATTGCAGCAGGATTTTTGTGAGTCTGGTGTGGAGATTGTTCTTCCTGGAGAGGCTTCTTCGTTGATGTACATGCAGGTACAGTCGACGATCGTGGATCGGATTATGGCTGGCCAGGCTGAGGATCTGAGGCTGATGAAGATTCGGGAGCAGGTGGAAGCCGGTCTGCGGACTGACTTTTTGATTCATGAGGATGGCTCGCTGAGGTTTGGAGCCAGGTTGTGTGTGCCAGCTGGGGATATCAGAGAGGAGCTGATGGTGGAGGCACACAGTTCGCCGTATTCTGTGCATCCTGGTGGCACCAAGATGTACCAGGATCTTCGTCTGAATTATTGGTGGCATGGTATGAAGAGAAGCATGGCTCGAAGTGTAGCCAAGTGCTTGGTTTGCCAGCAAGTGAAGACGGAGCATCAGCGTACGGCCGGGTTGCTACAACCGCTTCCGATTCCGGAGTGGAAGTGGCAGCACATCACTATGGACTTCGTGACTGGACTACCTCGGAGTCCGAAGCAGAATGACGCGATTTGGGTGATCGTAGATCGATTGACCAAATCTGCGCACTTTATTCCGTTCCGAGTAGGACAGTCCACTGAGGCGCTAGCGAGGAGATATATGGAGGTAAAATTCTTTTACTCCCCGTTTTATTTCCCTTTCCTAGTTTGGATAGTGATGTAACGTGAATCGTGCAGGAGGTCGTGCGACTTCATGGGGTCCCCGTGAGTATCGTGTCTGACAGAGACACGAGATTCACATCTCAGTTCTGGCAGAGTTTGCAGAAGAGCTTGGGTACGCGTCTGAGTTTCAGCACGGCGTACCATCCGCAGACGGATGGCCAGTCCGAGAGGACGATTCAGATTTTGGAAGACATGCTGAGGGCGTGCATGTTGGATTTCAAGGGTTCGTGGGAGGACCATCTGCATTTGGTGGAGTTCTCTTACAACAACAGCTTCCAGGCGAGTATTGGCATGGCGCCTTTCGCCGCTCTTTATGGGAGGAAATGTCGATCGCCATTGAGTTGGGATGACGTTGGTGATCGGGAGTTGTTGGGACCTGAGATGATCGTGGAGGCCGTGGAGATCGTCAGGAATATTCGGGAGAGGTTGAGAATTGCTCAGGACCGTTTCAAGCATTGGGCGGATGCTAAGCGTCGTCCTTTGGAGTTTCAGCCGGGCGACCATGTGTTCTTGAAGATTTCCCCGAATCGCGGTGTGATTCGTTTCGGGAAGCGTGGGAAGTTGAGCCCGCGATACATCGGACCATTTGACGTTTTGGAGAAGGTTGGCGAGGTAGCTTATCGCTTGGCCTTGCCGCCATCTTTGGAAGGAGTTCACAATGTTTTTCATGTGTCGCAGCTTCGTCGATACATTAGCGATCCGTCTCATGCGGTGGATTTTTCGGAGATTACCGTTCGCCCCGATTTGACGTATGACCAGCATCCAGTGCAGATTCTGGACAGGCGTCAGAAATCGCTTCGGAACAAGATTGTAAATCTTGTGAGGGTGATGTGGCGACACGGCTCACCTGGAGAGTCTACTTGGGAGAATGAGGATGAGATGCGAGAGCGTTTCCCACTTTTGTTTCCGGACTCGTGAGTATTTGGAATTCCGAGGACGGAATTTTTCTTAAGTTGGGGAGGATGTAACGACTGCTTTTTATGTATCTGAATTTAATATAATATAATATATGTTTTGGTGGATTTTCTCCTCATGCGTGGTTTTCGTCTCCGTAGTTTTCATTTTCGATCGATTCGTCGTATTTTCTCGTTTCTTCCTTAGGATCGTCGATTTCGAAGTATGTCACTCGTGACGGACTTCATAGCGGTCATATCTAACTATTAGATCAAGCCTAGGAGTCTTAGGAATCGATCCCGGGGCCCCGCGCTCCATATCAGAACTTTTTGTGCTCATTACCCGGTATAAGAAGGGGCACCGACTGACTAGATGACGATCCAGTCGGTCGGCAATCCTTCTTGGACCGACTAGTGGGCTATCTAAATTTCTTAGGGAGCTACTGTTTATCGTTAGTCGGTCTAAGAAGATTGGTTGACCGACTAGGTTGCAAACTAGTCGGTCGGCAATGCTTCTTGAACCGACTAACTCATCATTTTATTTTTGGTATCATACTGTTCACTCTTAGTCGGTCTACGAACGTTCATCGACCGACTAGATGCTAAACTAGTCGGTCAGTATTTGTTCATGGACCGACTAACTCTAAATCCTATTTTCGTTCAGGAGCTACTGTTTACACTTAGTCGGTCTACGTTGGTCGACCGACCGACTAGTTGCCAAACTAGTCGGTCAGTGGTTGTTCTTTGACCGACTAACCAGTGTTAAAACCCTAATTTCTGGGCAGCCGCCAGCCCAACCTATTTATACCCCTCCCAAACGTTTCTTCTTCCTCTAACACGATCAAAAACCCTAAAATCTCCCCCTTAAGCCCCCATCTTCCTCCAAGCTTCAATCCTTCATTCCAAGCCCTAAATCCATCATCCAATCCATCCATTCACTCTATCTACCTCTCATCTTACCCAAATCACCATCAAAATCCATCAAAATCCCCAAATCCTCCAAAACCCTAGTTTCCCCAAACTTCTCCAATCTTTTCCAGATCTGATCCTAGGGTTCCCCGGAGTATTTCTTCCGCCTCCTCTCGGTAAGAAATCGATCTACCATTGTTCTTATAACTTATTTGTATTTTTATGAAACCCTAATAATATTTCATGTTGTTTGTTGATTGGTCCCCCAAAACAGCGATTTCCCCGTAGATTAGCATCCGTGTGACGAAGTGGTCGTCATCCCCGGTGCTAGGCAAGTGAAACTTGCCACTTAGGGTTTAGGCCATGTTTTAGGCCATTTGCTTGTTGTAGGCGTAAAAGAGGCTAGGCGACGAAATGATACTCGCCTAGGCGCAAATTGGGGAACTAGCTTGACAACGAAGCTAGTTCCGACATTTAGCATGTTGCACAACTACCATGTCACGTTTACTTTCCATTACCGGTACGCAAATGAATTGTCATGTCATTGCATACTTCATGTGATTCAGTGATTGCGTAGCTTCGCTACATTGTTTGTGTTCCTGGCTCGTGTTCCAGAAGCGAGTCCTGTAGTTAGAAACCCCAACGCTCGATATTGAATTGTGAAATAGAATGCGAGCTCATGTGCGGGGCAACCCCGGCTCACTTGCTGAGCTCATGTGTGGGGACCCTGGCTCCATTACGTGTGGGTATTGGGGGTAAGAGTTAAGCGACCAATCAACTGGGAGTCTGCCCGATCAGCAACTGCAGTGGTAAGGCGTAAACTCTTTGGGTGGGGTAGTTGTTAAGCGGCCAATCAGCGAATGTGAACCCATTCAGCTGTAAGGCGTAAACATCTACAAAACAACGTGAATAGTGAATTGATTGGAATTGATAGTAGCTTGGCTACTCTTGTCTTGTCTTGTCCCGATGATTGCTCTCATGTACAAATTGTCTTGCCATGTCTTAATTGTGCACTCATGTTATAACTGCCATGTCATGCATACTAAATTGCTAGGTTGCTAGTTGCCTTACTTTCAGTTTCCTTGCCCAAGTCTTTTAGACTTGCTGACATGTGCCCCTTTACTCTTTTGGGTGACACATGTTAGATCCTGAGCCTGAGTACCTTGTTGAGGACGAGGTATTTGCTGACGCCGAGCCCGAGCCCGTGTTTGACGGGGAGTACGTGGACACTGGGGACCAGTCCTAGTGTCTCCGTTGTGTTTTACTTTTGTTAGACAGTTGTTTTGTTATCGGTGCGTGGCACCTATACTTATTTATGTCATTGCTTTTGTTGGCCTTGTTCTGGGCCTTGGACTCTTTTCTTTTAGCCTGGTGGCTTTTCTGGATGTTGAACTTATTTTCGTGTTGGACAATATTTGAGATGTGAAGTTTTTATTTCAGTCTCTCCTTGTATTATTATTGTTGTTCCGTTGTGGTTACAGGGACCTGCTTATGTATTATTTACGCTTATCGGGTTTGGGGCTTCACAGCTCCACTCTCGTGCGGACCTTTTCACGTCTCGCCTCCATTTTAGGGAAGTGGGTCGTGACAAATACCCCCCAAAATCACCCAAAAAGCTGTGACGAAAATGCCCCTGCGCAGCCTCAGAATCGCAATTTACGCTACAGGCAGCGCGGCTCACTCGGCCGAGTGACAAATGTCATTCGGCCGAGTGACAAACCCTGACAAATTCCAGTAAGTTCGGACTTTTGGGGGTCGGCTCCTCGGGAGTCACTCGACCGAGTGACTTTCTTTGCTTCGGCCGAGTGGATTTCTTCACTTGGCCGAGTCGGAACTCGGAAATCGACTGTAAAATTACAGTAAGTCTGGGATTTCTGCTTGCCGTTGTCTTGATGCCACTCGGGCGAGTGGTGTCTCCGTGGTTCGGCCGAGTGGGATGGCGATGCTCGGCCGAGTGCACGCTGATACTCAATCTTCTGCGTGTCCGATTTGTCCGGCCGAGCGGGCTCTCGATGGTCGGCCGAGTGACTCCTTCACTCGGCCGAGTGACATGCTCAAAATGCCCAATCTTCATATTTTTGCTCCCTCGTCGCTCCTACGACGTTTTTTCTTCTTCCACTCCTCTCCAATAGCAAAATTCCCCTCGGGAGAGTCATGGGTGACGTCCCGGAGTGGGTGCATCTCAGAATCACTCCAAATCGCTCGAAATATCCTGAAATTCGACAAAAACAAGAAATCGTGAAAAGCATCGCAATATTGCCGAAAAATCATGAAAAGTGCGATTCGAGCGATCAAAATGGCATGCAAACATGCAGAAAAAAGGTGTAAAATATGGAGTGATCAATATTATAGCACAATCAACTAAGATAATCATCAAGTATACAAGTTGCAAGAAGCATCCATTACAAGACGAAGCGTATCAATGATATTTTGTATCGTGTAATATAAGATGTAATCTTTATTTTTCTCTTGCATTTTACTTAGAATGTAAAAGCCTTGGTGATGATCTCTCTTAGTCGTTTAGGGTTCATTTTCAGAAAATCAAGTCAAAAATCTACTTAGTTGACCAACCCCTAGTGCTAGTTGACTAATTTCAATATTAAAAATATTTCAATCCTAAAATGTTGTCAGACCTATTTTAGAGTCTCTAGGATCATTTTCTTACAAATTTCTAACTTTCAATTTTCTAGTCGACTAAAAGACTTTGTTAGTCTACCAGTCTATTTTTAAATTAGTTATTTTAAATGATTTATCATTTAAATAATATATTTTATTTCTGAAAGTTAGAACTGTCATAAAAAGCTAGTTCTTATCAGTTTATATCCGTTTACAGAAGTTACTTTCCGTTTTCGGAAGTTATTTCCTGAAAGGACATCTCAACAACCAGAATCCTAGTCAGCAGCCTTATTAGTCGACCAGTCTCTCATATTAGTCGACTAATTTGAAAAACTTCCCAGAATTTTTTGAAAATTTAGGCAATTTTCTAACGTTCAAAACGACCTTTTTGGGCTATAAATAGACCCCCCCAGGCCCCTGCCTAAAAATTACGAAAATTCACTCTCTTTCTCTTTTCTTAAGTTTACTTTCTCTCTCTAGAAAGTGAGTATTAAATGGTAATAAATATGATATTTCTCTTTTCAACAAGGTAAGATGTATAAATCTTCGTTTAAATTGAAAGATGATATATCTACTAAAAGACCACTTGAAGTTTTACATTTAGATTTATTTGGTCCTTCTAGAATAGTTTCTTTAAATGGCAATAAATATGCATTTGTAATTGTTGATGATTATTCAAGATATACTTGGGTATTATTTTTGAAACATAAAAATGATGCATGTGAAGAATTTACAATATTTTGTAAAATGATTCAAAAGTTAAAGTCTTCATCCATTATTACTATTCATAGTGATCATGTAGGAGAGTTTGAAAATGAATTATTTTCAAAATTTTGTAATAAACATGGTATACCACAAAACTTCTCTTTTCCTCGAGCCGTACCATAAAACGTTGTAGTTGAAAGGAAAAATAGAACTGTACAAGAATGTGCTAGAACCATGTTATGTGATAGTTCTTTACCAAAATATTTTTGGGCAGAAGCCGTTGCTACTGCATGTTATGTATTGAATAGAATTTTGGTAAGGCCACAACTAAATAAGACTTGTTTTGAATTGTTTTATGATCGCATACCATGTGTATCATATTTTAAAGTATTTGGTTGTATTTTATTCTTAACACTAAGGATTCACTAGATAAGTTTGATTCTAAATCAGACAAAGGCATTTTTGTAGGATATTCTACACGTAGTAAAGCATATATGATTTATAATTGAAGAACCTTATGTATTGAAGTATCTCTTCATGTAAATTTCGATGAGAATTACACATCTATCACATATATTGATGAAGAAGATTTTATACCCATCGCTAGTTCATTAAAAAATACTAAGTTAGATGACGATGATTCTTCTAAGTATATTCTTGAGATTATTCTTGAAAATACAAGTCTTCCTAAAACATTTGTTGAAGTTACTAATCATCCACATGATTTAATTATTGGAGATATTTCTGATAGAGTAAGAACTAGATCTCAAATAGAACAAATGACTAATTGTGCATTTATATCATCCAACGAACCAAAAATGTTATTGAAGCATGTAAAGATAGTTCATGGATTATAGCAATGCAGGAAGAACTTAATCAATTCAAAAGGAATGATGTATGGGAATTAGTACCTAGACCTTCAGATCATCCTATTATTGGTAATAAGTGGGTATTTAAGAATAAATTGGATGAATCTGGACAAGTGATTAGAAATAAGGCTAGATTAGTTGCACAACGTTATAATCAGGAAGGAGGCATAGATTATGATGAAACCTATGCTCATGTAGCAAAATTAGAATCTATTAGAATACTTTTAGCATATGCATGTTACAAAGATTTTAAGTTATATCAAATGGATGTTAAAAGCGCATTTCTAAATGACATTATACAGAGTGAAGTCTATGTAGAACAACCACTAGGATTTCAACATGAAACTTTGGATAATCATGTTTTTAAGTTAAAGAAAGCTCTATATGGATTAAAACAAGCACCTCGGATGGTATGAAAGAT
Organism: Scilla litardierei; assembly: GCA_030789695.1. Lineage (NCBI taxonomy): Eukaryota > Viridiplantae > Streptophyta > Magnoliopsida > Asparagales > Asparagaceae > Scilla > Scilla litardierei. The sequence goes on along the minus strand of CM061133.1, from coordinate 333,492,858 downwards.
TGAAGAACTTTCTATTAAAGTCTAGTTATGTTATTGGAAAGATAGATTCTACTTTATTTACCAAACATATATATTCTGATGTTATCATTATACAAATATATGTTGATGACATAATTTTTGGTTCTACTAATGATACTCTTTGTCAAGAATTTTTTAAGTAAATGCAGAAAGAATTTGAGATGAGTCACATGGGTGAATTGACCTATTTCCTTGGACTTCAAATCCATCAAATGAAAGAAGGTATATTTATACATCAGAGTAAGTATACAAAGGAACTCATCAAAAGGTTTGGATTAGAGAACTCTGAAGAAAAGTGTACTCCAATGTGTACTTCATCAAATCTTGATAAGGATCCAAATGGTAAGAATGTTGATCAAACATTATATCGATGTATGATTGGATCATTACTTTATCTTACCGCAAGTAGACCAGATATTATGTTTTTTGTTTGTATATGCACTAGATATCAGTCTAATCCTAAATTATCACATTTGACTGCTGTCAAAAGGATAATTAGGTATATCAAACATACATTTAATTTTGGTTTATTTTATCCAAAATCAAATTCATTTGATTTAATTTCATATAGTGACACAGATTTCGCTTTGCAAGTCTGATCGTAAAAGTACAAGTGGAACTTGTCACTTTTTAGGATTTGCATTAGTATCTTGGTTCAGTAAGAAACAAAACTCTGTTTCTTTATCTACTACTGAAGCGGAATACATTGCCGCTGGTTTAGCATGTGCACAGATTTTATGGATGAAACAAACAATACTAGATTATGGCATTAAATGTAACACATGCTCTATTATTGGTGACAATATTAGTGCTATAAATTTATCCAAAAATCCAGTACATTATGCACGCACTAAACACATAGATATACGTCATCACTTCATGGATGATCATGTCCAAAAAGGTGACATTATTCTTAAGAATATAGATACCAAAAATCAAATAGCCCATATCCTTTCTAAGCCCCTTAAGGAAGAGACTTTTCTAAAACTTAGAAGAGAACTCGGCATTATTAGTGAATCGGCATTTTAATCATATATTATAGTTATATATTACGTTAGTATCATTTTATGATTTTTCTGGATTTTTCTGATTTAATTCGTACTTCAATTAGTCAACTAATCCTTGATACTAGTCGACTAATCCTCTAGAGTTATTTATTATATAAATATCGATATCTGTTTTTCATAAATTATTTTTTATTTTTTAATTTTCGGTCAAACCGAATGTTCTCATTCAAATATTTGAATGTTACATTTCCCTCTCATAAGTACTTTACAAGTACTAAGTACAAAGGACTTGACCTCTATCTTACACCATCACTAACACAAAGTATGAGCGTACTTTTTGGTCAACCACTTTTTATATTTGTTCATTCCCAAGGCAACAACTCATCAGTCCTTTTTCCTTGACCGAAATGTATTCTATTAATAAATTTTGAATTATTTCACTCTCTTCCCAAACAGATCAGAGCTAATACCTGACTTGTCCACCAATGCTGAAGCCTAGTCGACTAATCGATGTAGACTTTCGAAGAACATCAGTTTCTGAACGTTTTTTTGCGCGATTTTTGCTCAATTTCCCTCCCAAAAAATGTTGCAAAGTTCCCAAACCTTCTTAGAAGTTATGAGGAAGTTCTAAATTCGGGGTTTTGATTCAAAATTCGAATTTTCCATTCAAAATTTTCTATTTAAACACCATGGATCTTCCTCCTTCACCATGAGAAATCCCAATGCATAATATAGCCGAAAATCATCTATTTTCAGAGAAAGGACTCAAAAATTCTCTATTGGGGCCCTTCATCCCTCCTTAATGGCTTCCTCTTTGAATCCTCGTCTTCCTCGACGCCCAAATCCAACCGCAACCGTTGAAAGAGACTCGTTCTTCCCGAAACGCTCCATTGAATTTTTGGATCGGGTCATCCTCAACTATAATCTCTTTCATTTTCTCAACACCGTTTCTCTCTTTTACATTTGGAAGTGTTGGGCTTTGTGGAACCCTTAGGGCACAAATCCGTGTCCGTCCTAAGTCAGACGGACCACAGAAACAAAAATAGCAGCTGAAAATTATATGTTAATCCAATTAACATGCAGCCCTAAGGAACAAGACCCTTAGCCAGGACCTCTGCCAACTCGGGGTGGATCTGACCACCCCAAGAGGGATCTAAAGTACTGCGAATAAGTAAAACGAAATCTTCTAAAAACATACCCGGAACCTTGCCCTGGGGCAATTAAGGTGTACCGCACTGTCTTCAGAGCCGATCCCTGTCCCACGCCGAACGCTCCTCGAACCGCTCCTCGAACTGCTCCGTATCCTGAGGCGAGCAATCCTCGTGTTGCTTTTTGCACTTTTTTGGAGCTAACTTTTCCTTTTGTAGGGATTTTTGGAAAATAGATGCGATATAAGTAGCTTTAGGAGGTGAACTTAAGTGACATGTAGAGAATAAAAGATATTTGTGGAGAAAGAAATAATGTAACACTCGGTTCAGTCTAAGATGTGCACGAATGGTTCAGTAAAATAATACATCAACTAAACTCATATGTAAGCATGGATATTCTCAATCATTTCAATAAATAGTGAAGTCAAGCAGTAAAGGGTACAATCATATGAGGCATACAACAGAAGGTGAATAAGACAATAAGGCAGATGTTTCCGATATACAATTGATGCGTGAATCTTGGTGCACTTCCAACAAAAGCATACTAAACGCTAATCCATACATTCATCTTCAATTAATATCATGCATTCATATAGAGGAATCATCAAAAGAAATAGATTTGCAAGCACATGTGAATAGCAAGACTATGGAATACTCTAAGTAGCATGGGAAGAGTAGTAATCATCGTGATGGCTACTAAAGCAACAAGAGATATCATCATATGGAACATATCTAGCAGAAGAAGAGAAAAGGAAAATAAAGAAATAAAAGTAAAAGAGAGGAAAGAAAAGAAAAACAAGTACAAAATATGATGCATGAACACATATAAAAGAAAAATAAAATGGTAAATTCAAAAAGATGTTGCGAAAATTTTGAAAAATTCTAAAAATCCTAAAATAAAGTAAAAATGCGATTAATGCATCTAAATGACATGGAAATGCATTCCCCAAGCTTAAACTTCACATTGTCCTCAATGTGATCATAATGGAAGAATATGAGGAACAACGATAATAATAAGGGGGGTGAATGAAAAATGATGAAATGAATGTCATAAAATTCTAATGCAACTACATGCACATACAATGATACATGAGAGCACCTTCCCCCAAGCTTATACCAAACAATCCTATTCAAATGACTTGATCAAAAATGTCACGGCTATGCTAAGCGAGCTCAAGTCAAACAAATAAGAAAGTGAGTATTCACTTGAAAGAAATGCTCGATGGTGGTGAGCAAAAGGATGTGGCGTATCAAAATATGAAGAGGGCAATTAATATATATAATGGGTTTGGGGTGTAGAAGATTTTTGTTGTCGTTATATGATGTGATATTTATTCAAGCAAATCTATATGGTCCACTCACTGTCGAGAGGATTCGTGTTTATTTAAAGCATAAAATTTACACTACTGGATTGATATCACCTATAGCAAAAGGCGGATCCAGTATCTTTGCCGGTGCAGGCAACTGCTCCAACTACTCCTTCTGTGGCTCTGTCAGACGCGTGTGTCCACGGACTCCATCAGACTCTAGCAATGCGGCTCCCATGATCTCCCCAAGGACTCCACCTGTACCCTGCAGGAGATAAGCCGCATCAATCTGATGTGGATAATTCTTCCCCAAAATAAATGTATTCCAAAGAGGGTCATCAACATAAGTATTTAAGATTAAAGATGGTTGACAACACTTCCCTGGGAATAAATCTATACTCTCGTGCACCACGTCGACCAACTCCTCGTTGTTTGTCTCTGGCTCTTCAGGTAACTCTGGCATATAAGTGTGGGTCTCATCAGGCAACTCATCATCATCGTCAGACTCGTCCCAGTGCACTTTCTAATCATATTCAATATCATCCATGTGTGCTAACTCTTTGCTTTCCTCCTCGTATACGTCCCATCGTACCTCTTGATCATATGTATGTGTATCCTGCAAAAGGTGCAATGAGTCATCAAGATCTGAATCATAGTTAACATCATACACGGGAGGGGGATCAAAGATAAAGGGCGAGGGAGTAAAGAGATCTTATTGAAGGGGGCCGAAAGTTCTGTGGGATAGTCCTCGGCGTCAGTGGAAGTGTGGTCCTCCAAGGGATGCTCAGCCTTTGTAGAAAGTGGAGGTGGCTGCGGTAGCTCAAAAGGAGGAGGGTAATGCTCGAGATCCTCATGAATGGCTGTGTACTCATCCCAATGCTCAGCATCCTTGGTGACAAGCTCTGGCTCCGCATGTAAGGCCTCCTCAAAAGCATGCTCTGGCTTTTATGGGTGGCAAGGGGGAGCGACAATGGCACAAGCTGACTCCGCAGTACCAGGTGTTGTGGTCTCGTCGGAGGTGGCAATATGAAAGCGCATAATACCTCCCCCAAGCTGAACGTGGACATCCTCCTCAGGCTCCTCAGGTATAGAAGGCAATGTAAACGTCATCTTCTCCTTTTTATGCCTCCTTCTTCGTTTCTGTTCTGGAGCTCGAGGCACCTGGTTGCATGGCTTGGCCTTCTCAATAGTAGGTGCAGGTGGCTCTATGGGCTCATGTATCTCGACCGCGGTATAAAAGTGGGTCTTGTGCCCCTCAACTAGAGCGTAGACTCCATCGTCAATTACGCCTGTCGAAGAGATATAATGAGCAATAAAGTTTTGAAATTCGAGCTCAAAAGGATCACCTGCCGTTATTGTCAATGGACCGGTTTCTTGAACTATGTTGACAATGTTTCTCAATAGGTCCATATAAGTATCCTCCTTCGACAACTCAGATGTCTCTATTTGTGGAGTGTTAATGGTGTAAAGGTGGATATGATCATCTTCAAGTGAAGCATACACTCCATCTATGATAGTACCTGCACTAGAGACATTAACCATAACAAAATCGATGAATACTTGGTCGGATGGTTTACTTACCATAACGGTTAGCGAACCAGTAGATCGAGCATCATCTATCATTTGCTCCAAGGTTGCTGCCAACTGCAGATCACTAAAATTTCCCACTTGCATCATCCTCATAAATTCTCGTGATGGTCCCTTTAGCCCTCTAGCGAATATATTGAATAGCTGGAAACCATCTCACACATGGTCTGACTCTGCCTGGAACATTCCTAACATTTTTTCGAACCTGCACAAGGCTTCCCTGAAGGACTCTCTATCAGCCTGATAGAATGAAGCAAGATATAAGTAGGATTGTATAGAACCCGGTTGCATATTCTTTGGAAGCAACATCGCTGCAATAACTGTACCTGATCAATCAAAGTAAACAATCTGGAAAAGACGTTAGTGGTACAAAGAGAGATAAAGATAATAATACTAGCAGATAGTGGGGAAAAATCTCTCTCTGTTTTTTAGTTTTTTGTTTGTTTTTATAACGTAATCTAATCAACCTAATTGTGACAAATTGGCTCATAACGGAAAATACCTCCCTGACAACGGTGCCAAAAACTTGATCGGCACTGGATATACACCCAGAAAACGATTGTAGTTTAACCGCAAGCGCATGGTGAAGTGGCGAGTGGGTATCGAACACGAGGAGGTGGTGGCTCCAATCTATCTTAGGTTGGCTCGACTACGAATGTTTAATTGGTGGAGATGGTTTATGATGTGAAGTAATGGAAATGGTGATGAATGTCGGTGTCGATGATAAATAAGTGGGATAAAATATCGATTCAAATTTAATATAATAAAAGAGTCTAGAGCTAGAGAATCTCCGCTATGGATCTTCATACATCTCTGTGAATCGTGAATCTCAATATTACTAGACTTACGTTGAGGTAAACTAGTCGTAACTGAATATAGAACCAAGCGCACGCTCTCGCGCTATTGCCAGTCTATAGCAACCTAGATTAGGGCCCACTCTCGTGCAAACCCTAACCTAAGCCACTCGCATGAGGATCGACATCTTCGTCCAATCGCTCCTCGAGCCCACTCTCGTGCAAACTCGAGTTACGATCTAGGTTGTGATAGTTCGTATTTGTCCAATCTCTTGCAAACGAATATGGGTATAGATTTATAATAAAAATGCTAGCTTTGGTCCAATCTCTTGCAAACCAAGTCTAGTGGATTTCGATTATAAACCTAATTCGAATATCTAGGCCTTTTCATCGATCAGAATCCAATCTCTTGTAAACTCCAAATCGATGGAAATCCCTAGCTATCCGTAATAAATCAATCACAACCTAATCCCTTTAGCAATTCTAGCAACACATGAATTCATTCATCACAAATCTGAAATTAGATCCATAGGGTTCATCCCCTTCCCTAGAACACCTATCAAATCAAAGATATAGGAATCAATAAAAAACATTGCTTGCATGTAAAAAGATATCAAATCAAAGATTCAAATAATAAGAACAAAGATACTTAGCTTTGATGAAGAACTTCAATCCCAATACAAGCTTTTAGATCCAAGAGGGGCCTAGGGCATGCCCTAACCTCTAAAAAAGACTCTAAGAAAACATAATGGAACTCTCCTCTAATGACGGCTACTGTAACGACCCGATTCCCGGGCCCGTTACTTTTTGGTAATTGCGCAGGTCCTGCAGTTAACCAGTGAAAACAAAATAGCCACGATGCAGAGATGTACAAAAATACCCAAACAGTGTCCATTTATTACATCCATATTGTACAAAAATGTTCCAACAGACGTACATGAAGAAAGGTAAATACAACTGGAAACAAGTCTGAAAGCTGCAGTCTCATGGTCAATTTCTGACGCTATTAACTCTAGAGCATCTGCCTCCATATGTATGTCGTCTGTGGTGCCACAGAGGTGAAACCGTAGGTAAGTCACAACAATTCTAGCAATAGAAACAAAGTAGTGCAAAAGTATGGAACAAGCTATAGTAAAGAAAAGATGATCAGATAGGTACAAAAGTAAAGTATGAGCTGACGGATATGTAAAGCACTGGTTACTGTTCAGGTGTGGTAAGTGAAGTGCATGTGATGCATAAAGTAAAGGTGACTGAACTAGAGCAATAACTGTGGCATGGCAATATTTTGATCACCGACAATGTGAAGACGTTAGTTAGACATCCATGTGGTTATAGCAACACTTAGGGAGGTGAGCGTCGTTTGGCTATCTAATAGTGTAGGCGGGCCTAAGAATAAGAAGTCTAACTTAACTTCCAAATCAGCCAGTCAGTCAGGGCTTGAAGGCACAGGTCACTTCAAAGACCGCAGGAACAAGTCCATTGGTTGACCAACCCCCTTCCCATTCCTTCCTAGACACTGATTCAGTCGTAATTCAAGACCGCTCATTATTAAACCGTTCTATCACGTTCGAGTAGTCTCGACTTAGTCTGTAGAATAGTAGTAGTCGTGACTGAAGCAATGGTATCAATCAATTATCAATTAGTGCAACATCAATCAAACTAGTGCATCAGTCTTAAATGCCGCAAGGGCCCAATAGTGTGCTCCGTAATTGTGCTCCGTAAATGCCCGAAGGCCCAATAGTGTGTTCCGACAATACAAACAACCATGAGCACAATACAGCAAATCAAACTAGTGCATCAGCCTTGGCTCGAGTGTACGATATGCAACCAGAAGTGCACCCATCCCACGGAGCAACTCGTGAGATATCTACCTACCATTCCTGCAGGGTGATGGTACAGCTTAACTAATAAGGGTGGACCCGGTCACTCCTGCACACTTCATAGCTCAAGACTACCCCAAAACCCGTGTCGTATCATAATCCAATGTTCATATCAGTGTTCGTATCAATATGGCCTCATGGGCCCTGTATCAATCAGCTAGTGCAACAGTCTTAGCTCGAGTGTACGATATGCAACCAGAAGTGCACCCATCCCACGTAGCAACTCGTGGAATATCTACCTACCATTCCCTACAGGGTGATGGTACAGCTTAACTAATAAGGGTGGACCCAGTCCCTCCCGCACACTACGCAGCTCAAGACTACCCCATAACCCATGTTGTATCACATTTCACATTTATATCAGTATCCGTGTCTGTATCCATATCCGTATCCGTATGGCCTTATAGGCCCATCATTTCGTACATCCAACAATGTGTACAACAATACATCCATCAATGAGTACATCAATTACATTTATATGGTAGTTACTTGCTGAAAAGTCAAGGCAGAAGCCTCAACAGAGAATATCAGTCCTGAGCAATGCTTTGAAGTCCAACAACTATGATATCAAATTTCATAAAAGTTTACTATCTCAATTTAATCCGAGCAATGATTTGAAGTCCAACAATTATGATATCAAATTTCATAAAATTTTACTATCCCAATTTAGTCATTTGGTCATTCCACTATTGATTAGTCCTCAAGTTAATTAGGTCTCTAGTCAATTTTTCAAGTCAATAGTTGTTCTGCGACTAGGTGTCATGTCCTAAGTTCGTACAAGTACACTATCCAGATTTCCAAAGTTAGAATTAGAGTGACTTACATAATCAAGATCGTTGTAGTGAGTTGGGACTAGATTTAGGGCTCCCTTAGGTCAATAGCTGTTCTGAGAATATATATGAGATCCTAAGTTCATACGAGTACACAGGCTAAATTTCTAAAGTTAGAATTAGAGTGACTTACATTATTAGAGATCGTCGTGGTAAGACGAGATTGGAGCTAGAGCTTTTAAAGATGCTGGTGCACGAGAATTGGTACCTGCAAATACCAAAAATCGTTAGTCACATGCTACCCTATTTTCTTTCTATTTAACTTGATCATTTCAATTTTATAATCGATTGAGACGTTGTCAAAAAGTGTTCTAAATTTTTCTATAGCCTAAATATAAGGAAAATAATTTTATCGTAGGAGGAAATATTTTTCTGAAGTTTATACTAATTTTTATAATTTTTAAAAGCTTGAAATCAATTTAAAAACTAATTTTTAATTAAGTACGTCATTATTCAATAAATTATTCTGGATGCAATCTGCATCGGAAAGTTGCAAATGAACTGTCAAAATGGCCGTCTCGGAGATTATTTTAACATATATTTTTATCGCATATTGGTTTACGTGAAAATAGCAAGTTACTGATTTTTGAATGGAAACAACCTATTTAACTTTTAGGCTTAAAAATTAATTCTGAAAAATCTAGGCGTCGGATTGAGACGAAACTAGTGCCATTGGGTCCAGAATGTCATTTCTGATTTTCTGGGCCTAGCCTTGCATTTTTATGAGGCTTATACTATTTACTATGAATTTAAAACTAATAAAACCATTTAATTTAATTATTAAAATACGTAAATACACGTATTTATACGAAATACGTTTTAATTAGTCGTTATTAACTTATACTCACCCTCGCTTACGTCCGTTGCATGGGCGGTGAGGGGGGGATGTTGACGTGGGCGGCGACCGAAGCGGCGGGGTCGCGGGCGGCGGTGGCGAGGCGGCGAGGCAGCAGCTGACGGCGAGTTCGCGTAAGGCGGAGGGGTAGGCCAGAGGGGAGCGGTGGAGGACATCTGCAGCGAGAGGGAGGGTGCTCGGAGCTTCGTCGTTCGTCGGGGCAGTCGGAGTAGCTGGTCGGTGATGCAGTGTCGTGTGGGGTTCTCGAGGCGGAGTTGTGGCGGTGGATACCTCGGAGGTCGTCGAAGCAGCGGAGGGAAACTCCGGAGAGGCGGGGTCGACGGCGGTCTCGGGAGCAGGCTGACGGCGAAGGGCGGAGTTCGGTTGCGAGGGCAGCGACTGTGACAGGCGGTGGGGCAGTCGGAGGGTACGGGGCGGTGTCGTGGGCTGTGCGGGTCGTCGGAGGGCAAGCTCGGGGACGAGGGGAGAGAAGCTCATGGCGGAGACGGCGGTTGCTGCGGCTTCGCACGGCCTCGTCGAGGGTAGGCCTCGGAGCAAGGCGAAGAGGGGGCAGTTGGCTTCGTCGAGGTCGGAGCTCCGGTGAGCACTTGAGGTTTTCGAACGAAGAGGGGGGAGGGCTTTTTGCATGGCCTTGGGGGAGAGAGAGCGGGCTGAGGGAGAGAGATGAGACTGTGTGTGTAGGGGGTAATTATATAGGTTAATAATTAATAAATAATTACTGAATTAGCTATTAAGTCAAAGCTAGTTAATACGTTTAGGTATGTATTTAATGTAACTTTAGACTAAACTTGGAAAATCGTATCATGCATGAACCTCGTGTTAACATATGGTTAGGGGTTAGGCAATATAATTAATTAGGTTTGGTTAAGTAAGGTAATTAGCAATAAGTAAAATCCCATTAGCGAAAGTAATTAGTGAAATACAAAACCAAAATTACGATTTTGCCCCTACTAGTAAATGTGTCCGAAAAATTACGAAAACATACCCACGGGTTCGTATCGTCGCGAGGATCGCGAATACGAGATCCGTTTCAGGCTTTGAGCTATGGAAATACTATTTTTAGGTCAAAACGTTTTGGAAGCGGGTTTGCGGGTTTTCTACTGATTTGACTTCAGAAAATTACGAAATAAATATGAGAAGCCCTAAATGATCATTGAATGTTATTGTAAAAGTTTGAAAACGTTTTGAAGCTGTTTGATTTGAAAATAAATTCATAAAGCCAAAACGATAAAAACTGAAAATGAATTTTATCAGAAATGTTTTGAGTATTTGATGAAATCCGATCTTACTAAAATACTCCATAACTAGTCTGGTACTTCAAAATATTTTTATAAGAAATTTTTGAAATCAGTAAAAATCCTGACAAACCATTATAAAATAGTTTAAAAATTGAAAATTTTGTCAAATTCGTAAATAGTTTGTCTTGATCAAAACAGGCCGTTACAGCTACAAACCTCTTATATAGCCCCCTCAAAACCCTAGCAAAACCGCTAAAAACCATCTGAAACCCGCGCCCGTGCCCAAAATCAGATCTGCGCGTAACTTAAGTTCTGGGCCAGCAGCGACTCAGCCGCATGGAAACCTCACTCGGTCGAGTGAGAATTCCTGTAGAAACTCCAGAAAATAGCACTCTGTCAAAAACTGTCAGACTCGGCCGAGTGGAAAGCTCACTCGGCCGAGTGACACTGATATGCGAATTCCAGCACTGCAGCATCAACTTGCAGAAATTTTACAGATTTCATCCAACCTCCGATTGGCACGTTCTTGGCTGTGTTGGAACCGTCATGAAGTCTACTATCCATAAAAAATATGAGAAAAATACTTTGACCACTGGAATGATAGCAGATTTCAAAAGAGTGGGAGGCTATCTGAAAATCTGGGCACTAGTGTCATCGGCGTCACTCGGCCGAGTGGGATTCTTCACTCGGGTGAGTGGACTTCCCTACTCGACCGAGTGGTCTTCTGTTGCGCTCCCTAAAATTCCAGAGAGTTGGCTTTGATTTCCTTCAGAAACTCTGACTCACTCGGGCGAGTGGAGTTCTCTACTCGGCCGAGTGGAATTATCCACTCGATCGTGTAGGTTGTGGCTCAAGATCCCTTCGTATCAGTTGTACTCGATCGAATACACTTCTTCACTCGGTCGGGTGGGCTGTGTTATGACCGGCCCGGAACTAACTCCGAAACGATGTCATTTACCGCAAGCGCACGATATAGTGGCAAGCGGGTATCGAATACGGGAAAGTGATGATATACTACATATCTACTCCTAGGTTGAGTTAGAATTGCAGGTTTATTGGTGGATGTGGAGTATGGAAGGTCATAGTGGTGATGGATGCGAAGGTTGTGTCACTCAACGTCGTAAATAGGGGGACTAGGGTGTTAGGGATCACCGCTAAGACCGTCGGGGATCGACGTTGGAATAGAATCCTTACGTTGCATTAGGGTTCGGGGATTTATCTCCCAATTCGTACCACTCTCGTGGGCTAGAATTGCGAGGTATTTCGGTGGCTCTCATTGACGCAATAGCGGTAGCCGTCAACGTAGCGATATTGTTCGTCGGGGGATCTCCTCAAGGCACGAGCCGGGCATGGTCACGAGCCTTGGTTGGATCCATCGATTTCCCTATTCGAATCCTAAGGATACCCCTTAAGCACATCAATTCCACAGACCGTGTACATGATCTCAGTACGGGTTATCCTAGGGATTCGGTAGGATCAACTGAAATACTCCCCAAAATCCCTAATTCAACGTAGGGATCCAGATCTACGTCTTCCCCCTAGGATCTTAGGGCTAACCCATCAACCCTAGAAAGATCTACTCACTCATGGCATTGTTGACGGATAAAAACACAATATTTAGAGATGAAAACATCATGGTAATTGATAGAATAAAGATTAAAAACTTACAGCGAGAGATGAAGAAAATAGACGAGAAAAAGATCCGACGAAGAACAAAAATTCCCAATACGCAATAGCAATAGAGCACCAAAATAATAATCCAATAATTTTGATCCAAAAGTCTCCAAAAGTTTAATCTAAAATCTAACAATTAATCTCCAATTTTTCTCCTCTCTAAAACGTATTCAAAACTCAGAAAATGAATCGCCTCTTTTGGACGTCGCCAGCTCCAGCCTTCATTCCCCAAATCGCGCAACAACCGCTCAGAAAATACTTCCAAAAATGTCCTCAGCATCGCCGACCGGGTAGGCGACTCGGTCGAGCACTACGTTGCTCGGTCGGTCGCTCGGCCCGAGCAGATGTACTGCTCGACCGAGCTTGACAGGGAATCGAAATCCTCCAAAATCTTTATTCTGTCTGCACAGGCCGAGTCATATCTGCTCGGTCGAGTAGAAGGTTGCTCGGTCGAGTAGGAGGTTGCTCGGTCGAGCATGACACCAAAAATAGATTTCAGCAGAATTTTTACCATGCTCGGACCAAGCAGATCCTCTGCTCGGTCGAGTAGGTGTCAAACAGAATTTCAGCACTGCAGCATCAGTTTGCAGAAATTTCCCAAGGCTCATCCGACCTCCGATTGGCACGTTCTTGGTGGCGTTCGAACCGTCTTGAAGTCTACTATCTGGAAAAAATATCAAAAAATAGTGAAAAATCCCAGATGATAGCAGATTTGGAAATAGTGCACGGTTGTCCTGTTTCCAGCACTTCGGGTCGCTCGATTCCTTCGCCGCATCATATCTCGATCGAGCGACCTTCTCTCTTGCCCCTTCCTTGCTCTGGTATTCTTCTTTGGCTCCTCAAGTATGTCATCAGAGTCTCATTGGTGCTATCACGTCGCCGATCGTCTTATTGACTCCAAATTGCTCCAATATCGCCCCAAATCCCTGAAATGGCCAAAAAAGCTCCGAAAGTCATATTATTTCAAATAATAGCATAAAAGCGTATGAAATATGTAAATGAGCAATCATTTTGACATGTAATCATTTAGATAAAATGTGGAATATAATGACGCATCAAAATCCCCAAGCTTACCTCTTACTCGTCCTCGAGGAAGATTAGTAAGAAGCGATCAGGGAGATGGATACAATGGAGAGCGAGGTAGTGGCGTGTAGTGGAGAAAAGTGGTTCAATCTTAAATTCAGAAAATACAAGAACCCAAGATATGCAAGATCTCGTGAACACACGTCAATTTGAAATTAGAACACATATACACAACAAATACTTAAGTCTCGCTCAAATTAAAATAACGTGGATTTCAATAAATATAATGAACTTGATAAGCAATAAAATGAGAGTAGGGTTATATCATATCATAGTTTATCATGCAATATATCAAGTTCACAGAAATGAAACCAATGTCCACATCGCATTCTCTAAGCAGTATAATATGTCATGATCTAACGTTTTCAAGCATGCATGGTATTTTGTTATACTTCATGGAATGAATTTAGCAAATTCAGTCAAGGTAAGGCATCACCACCCTACGACCATTTCAAGACTCCTAGAACCCATCAACTTTGCCATGTCTTAGTTCTATATAGAAATGGAGATAAGGATATGGGTTTTTTGTAGTTTTATATTGTTTTTGGCTATATGAATATTTCATATGCATTTTTCTTTCTTTATATACACGAGATAACTCAATATATACAAAAACGGCCTATGCACCCCAGACTAGACCGTCTTAGGGCATTGGGTTACGAAGAACCCCAAGGGCCTTTTATTCAGGATATTTGTTTGATTTTTGCATTTTTGGGATTTTTGCAAGCTCACGTAAACGTGTGGATGCAAAACATGATCAAAGATCATTTATTGGCTATTCTCCAAAGAAAAAGAAAAGGCATAGAATTTAGACATGGCTCGGTTTCAAGATTCCTAATCATCACTACTTTGGTTGTCGTCGGGTTATCCTATCTCTTTTGAATCACTAAATATCCATGAAGCAATAGAATTATCAAGCAAATCACGCAGGAGTCAAATAATTTTCAGATTCGATTCATTCATTTTTAGCTTAACTGTTTCGAGAATATGGTTGTGAAACTATGGATTTCACTATGAAAAAAGCATATTAACAAAGATACATTAATCAAGGAATCGAACTCTAACATAACAGATATCAAAGTTCATTAAAAAAAATAAATCCACGATATTTCATAGAAAATGAAGCATATGAGACATAAATATAGAAGTGAACATGGTTCATATGGAAATTTCGAAGTGTGTTTCACGATGAAGCAAAGTGCGTGCACTATGCACTCCCCCAAGCTTAACATCACATTGTCCTCAATGTGTGTATGATATAAATAGAGGACAACGACAAGATGGAGGGGCCACTCAACAAAATAATTTCTCTCCCCTAAGCTTAAACGTCACATAAAAATTGGGGAGAGATGCAAAATAAGCGCCAAAATATAAGGGTGAGCATGGATAATAGATAGTGGGTTGGGTGCAAAAGATAATTGAGCTATCAAATGGGGTGGATTTATTAAACAAAAAACATATAAAATCCTATACGGTCCTCTCGCTGCGAGAGGATTCGTGATTATTTAAAGCATAAAATACTACATTACTAGATTGGTACCACCTATAGCAAAAGACGGGTCCAATATCTTTGCCGATGCAGGCAGCTGCTGTATCTGCACTTTCTGTGGCTCTGCCAGGTGCGTATAGCCACTAACGCCAACGAACTCCAGCGATGTATCCCCTAGCATTCTTCGTAGGCGTCCACCTGTATCCTGCGAAGAACGGAATGCATCAGTCCGTTGTGAAAGATTGTTCCCCTGAACAAATGTTTCCCAAAGAGGGTCATCAACATAAATATTTAAAATTAAGGCTGGTTGACAACACTTCCCTGAAAATAAATCTCTACTCTCAAGTACCATGTCCTCTCTCTCCTCGATGTCCTCTGCTAGATTCTCAGGTATATCCTGATCAGATGCATATATCACCTCATCGGGTGACTCCTCGTCATGCTCATCAGGTTCTTTAAGCAAGGACACATTCAAGCATACCTCCGGTCCATAATTGTAAGTGTCCTGCAACAGGCACGACATGTCAAAAAGATCTGAATCAGAATAAATTTCAGATGGGATGCATGATTCAAAAATGGAGTGGGTAACAAGATCTCCCTGAATGGGAGCAGTAAGCTCTGGAGGGTGGTCCTCGGCGTCAGTGGAAGGATGAGGTAGCTCTATGTGCTCAGGCATCTCCTCCACAGGCTCAAGAGATGAAAGATACTCATTGATTTCATCCTTATCCTTCTGCCATCGATCATGCAACTCATTTAGCATAGCACTGACAGCCGTGCTCTCCTCTACCGATGCCATGAATGCATTAAGTGTCAAATTGAGAGGGTGGTCAAGACTCAAGAGACAGACGCGGCTTTCGTAGGGCATGTGCCCATCCATGTCATAAGACTCGCAGTAGGCATAGAACTCTGGGTAGTGGTCATATCCTTCCATCTGATAGTATGGGTCATGTGGATGATATTCGTAGTCTTCCATAGGAATCTCATACTGCTCTGAAAAATCATCGCCTGAATTATCCCAAGATTGCTCCATTATACCTGAATAGTCAAAAACAACAAGCTGGAAAAGATATCAGTGGTACAAAAAAAAGAGATAATAATAAAGCAGGTGGCAGTGAAAATATATCTCTTTGTTTTTTTAATATATATTTTGTTTTTTTAGTTTTAGTATTAGTTTTTTTAAACGCAATCTAATCAACCTACTTATGGTAAATAAATAGTATGGCGGAACGCCTCCCCGGCAACGGCGCCATAAAC
Organism: Scilla litardierei; assembly: GCA_030789695.1. Classification (NCBI taxonomy): domain Eukaryota; kingdom Viridiplantae; phylum Streptophyta; class Magnoliopsida; order Asparagales; family Asparagaceae; genus Scilla; species Scilla litardierei. The sequence goes on along the minus strand of CM061133.1, from coordinate 333,476,693 downwards.
TTGACCGGCCCGAAACTAACTCCGAAACGATGTCGTTTTACCGCAAACGCACGGTATAGTGGCAAGTAGGTATCGAATACGGAAAAGCGATGCTATACTACCTATCTACTCCTTGGTTGAGTTAGAATTGCGGGTTTATTGGTGGATGTGGAGTATGGAAGGTCATAATGGTGATGGATGCGAAGGTTGTGTCACTCAATGTCGCAAATAGGGGAACTACGGCGTTAGGGATCACCGCTAAGACCTTCGGGGATCGACATTGGAATAGAATCTTTACGTTGCATTAGGGTTAGGTGATTAATCTCCCAATTAGTACCACTCTCGTGGGCTAAAATTACGAGGTATTTAGATGGCTCTCATTGACGCAATAGCGTTAGCCGTCAACGTAGCGATATAGTTCGTCGGGGGATCCCTCAAGGCACGAGCCAGGCATGGTCACGAGCCTTGGTTGGATCCCCCGATTTCCCTATTCGAATCCTAAGGATATCCATTAAGCACATCAATTCCATTAAGCACATCAATGGGTATGATCTCAGTACGGGTTATCATAGGGATTCGGTAGGATCAACTGAAATACTCCACTAAATCCCTAATTCAATGTAGGGATCCAGATCTACGTCTTTCTCCTAGGATCTTAGGGCTAACCCATCAACCTTAGAAAGATCTACTCGCTCATGGCGTTGTTGACGGATAAAAACACAATATTTAGAGATGAAAACATCATGGCAATTGATAGAATAAAGATTAAAAACTTATAGCGAGAGATGAAGAAAATAGACGAGAAATAGATCCGACGAAGAACAAAAATTCCCAATACGTAATAGCAATAGAGCACCAAAACAATAATCCAATAATTTCCATCCAAAAGTCTCCAAAAGTTTAATCTAAAATCTAACAATTAATCTCCAATTTTTCGCCTCTCTAAAACGTATTCAAAACTCAGAAAATGAATCGCCTCTTTTGGACGTCGCCAGCTCCAGCCTTCATTCCCCAAACGACGCAACAACCGCTCAGAAAATACTTCCAAAAATGGTCTCAGCATCGCCTACCGGGTAGGCGACTCGGTCGAGCATTTCGTTGCTCGGTCAGTCGCTCGGTCCAAGCAGATGTACTGCTCGACCGAGCTTGACAGGCAATCGAAATCCTCCAAAAATCTTTACTCTGTCTGCACAGGCCGAGTCATATCGCTCGGTCGAGTAGAAGGTTGCTCGATCGAGTAGGAGGTTGAATAGCAGCATTTGACAGCATTTCAACACTCTGATCGGTCGAGTAGAAGGTTGCTCGGTCGAGTAGGAGGTTGCTCGGTCAAGTAGGACACCAAAAATAGATTTCAGCAGAATTTTTACCATGCTTGGACCGAGCAGATCCTCTGCTCGGTCGAGTAGGTGTCAAACAGAATTTTTGCACTGCAGATTCAGTTTGTAGAAATTCCCTAGGGTTCATCCGACATCCTATTGGCATGTTCTTGGTGGCGTTGGAACCGTCTTGAAGTTTAATATCTGGAAAAAATATCAGAAAATAGTGAACAATACCAGGTGATAGCAGATTTGGAAATAGTGCACGACTGTCCTGTTTCCAGCACTTCGGGTCGCTCGATTCCTTCGCTGCATCATATCTTGATCGAACGACCTTCTCTCTTGCCCCTTCCTTGCTCCAGTATTCTTCTTTGGCACCTCAAGCATGTCATCATGAGTCTCATTGGTGCTCTCACGTCGCCGATCGTCTTATTGACTCCAAATTGCTCCAATATCGCTCCAAATTCCTTAAATGGCCAAAAACGCTCCGAAAGTCATATTATTCCAAATAATAGCGTAAAAGTGTATGAAATATGTAAATGAGCAATCATTTTGATGTGTAATCATTTAGATAAAATGTGGAATATAATGACACATCATGTTACTCGGCCGAGTGGCCTGTTTCTGGAGTTAACTCTTCTCCTCCTTGCCTCTTCGTCGATTCTGTCGATTTCCTTCTTCTTCCACTCGTCCTCCAGCACCGTTAGCTTCTTAATAGGGCCATGGGCGACGCTCTGGTACGCATGCAAGTCCTTTAAGCTCATTTTACTCCCGATTGCTACATATTCCCTGAAATCCGACAAAAACAAGAAATAGTGAAAAGTAACGCAATATCGTCGAATACTCGTGAAAATCGCAGTATGAGTAATCGTAATGACGTAAAAACATGCAGAAAAAGGTGTAAAATATGGACCGATCAGTCGTGCATCATATCAAGAATGATGAAAAAATTTCAAGGAGTTTTCGCCACCACGCTTTGCTTTCATTAATCCATGAATAGTGTGATAAATATTAATGCACTTAATAGAACTTAAACCCTTCTAACAATGTTTAAGACTCCTAAGGAAGTTACTCCTTTAGGTTCTTAATAAACAATCAACTACTTGCAAGAGAGATGTGCAACAGAAATAAAATCACATGTGCAAGTAAGAAAAATAGAGATAATGAACAATGCAAACACAAGGAAATTAACTTGGTTCACCATCCATGGGCTATGTCTAATTCCGAACCTTGTTCGGATTTTCCACTATCAATCCCTCTACCAAGAGTGCAACTTGTCTAAAAATAGAGGGCTTTTACAAGCACCAAGTTCCATTTGCTAGGAATTTCTAATTCGCTAAACTGCAACCTCACCAAGTGAGGACCTCAACACTTGAGACTTTTCACACCCAACCAATACAACCAAATAACACTTACCACCACACCTAGTGTGGATTTATAAACCTCTCTTTGAAGATGAGTCATTTACAATCTCATATAGCCAATATATTGAAGCTTTGTATATAGTGAATGACTATGGAAATTTTTTTTGATCTCAAGAATAAAGAAGATTAAGGCAAGAGTTAAAAAGAAAACCCAATTGGAATATCAGAACTATCAAGATAAAGCTTGAAGAGATTTACTATTTATTAAGGTCAAGATGCTTAAAAGCTTTGAAAACAATTAAAACAAAAGCATTGAAAACTTTAGAGAATATGAGAGAGTTTTAGAAAGCTTGAAAATCTTAATAATATAATCAACAATAGTGCCAAAAACTCCCAGCGCACTACTAGAAACTTGGACAGTAGCCACGGACAAATCCGTTGCTAATACCCCAAAATCAGTGGCTAATACCCAATAGCCACAGATTTTTATAAATTCTGTGGCTATTGTTCCGTGGCAAAAAGTGTCGTTGCAAATGCGAAAAATCCGTGGCAAATGGAAGAAATTCAGTGGCAAAAAAGTTAGCCACGGAACTATAGCCACGGAAATTCTGTGGCAATTGTTCCACCTATTGTCACGGAAAATCCGTGGCAAAAGTATATTTGCTACGGAAAAGGTTACAAAAAATGTCCGTGGTAAATTGCATTTGCCACGGATATTCCGTGGCTATTGTTCCAATTATTGCCACGGAAATTCTGTGGCAAAAATATATTCGCTACGAATGATATCCGAAAAATTTACCGTGACTAACCAGCATTAGCCACGGATATTCCGTGTCAAGACTGTTTTATTCGCCACAGATTCTCGGTGGCGAAAATATCTCCGCGACAGATATTTCCCAAATTCAAATCTGTGGCTAAAAATATTAGCCACGGACAGTTCGTGGCTAATGTGTTTATTTATTTTTTTAAAAAAATCAAAATTTAAAAACTTTGTGAGTCCTTGACTTAAGCTTTTGATCTTCAATTTGAGCACTAAGTTCCTTGATTCTTTATTATCAAGCTTTGATTCCATATTATCAGTGTCTTTAAGCTTGAGTTGACCATTGTTTGACTTAGATTCCTACAATCACAAATCATCAAAGGGGTGCCCTAAAGAACGAGTTGAACAGCCAATTGAAGGCTATTGCTATTTTTTACTATGCACACACTTAAAGCTCAAACTAGATCGAAGCTGGCTGAAAACGTGACAGAGTCTCTCTCCTAGGCTTCTAGCAGACTCTGTTTGGTATCTCTCTTGTGGGCCCATGTGGATCTGGGTCTCTTCGCTTCTGACATGGGCTGCTGTCTGTGATCTGTCAAGATCTTGTCCAAATGCGTCTCGTCTCAATCCCTGTTGTATGCATGGCAGTGTAACATCACTTGATTTCAGGCTCAACTTGAGCTGATGGCATTAACTGGGCCGAGATTGTTGTCAAGCCAGGCCTTGGAGGCGGTAGACTTCATTAGATATGGGCCAAGCTTCGCTCTTGAATTCAGTGGGCGGAGATTGGACGGCTGATACTTGCTTGCTGTAGTTTCAAATCCTACACTAACATCATTCAAGCCCCATTAATTAGCCACCAAAGTAGTATGCACCCATATATAGTTTACTTTCTTTCCAATTATGGGCGAAGCCGAAGCGTGTGGTCCGTCAGCCGCAAAAAAAAACATGCATTGAATAAGAATTAACTGCAGCTCAAAGAGGTTCATGAACCGCATGGCTACAAAATCATGCATTCATGAGAAATATGCAGTTGACACAATACAGCAGGCTGATGCTAACAATTAGAATCTGTTGCATCACCCTAAACAGCCCCATAGTATTCTAAGTGGCATCGCCCACCGAAATTAGTAAATGGCGAATTTGAACAGCAACGTGAGCTATCATGAGCTGATCAAGTGCTCAACTGTAATCATAGTAGAGTCATCAGTCTGGGATCCCATGTTTTGTGGCACCCTGTAATGTCATTGAGCTATTATTAACGAGGCATTGAGAAGCATCGAGCTTGTTGCTTTGATTGATACCAGTAGTACGTCTCTCTCCATACTCAACAGTTATGATCAGTTCTCTGAAAACAAGGTGTGATCACAGAGTGGAAAATTTCCATATGTTGACACATACTCGTCGTCGTGCAGAGCATGTGATTGTGTGGATGAAGTTCCATGTGCCTTCCTGCTGTGGGGTTGGAAAAAATGAGTGGATGCGGTGCTCAAATTCTCTGAGTTCACATGCAAATTAATTACACATATATCATATAGATATAGACGATTTCGTGCTGCCGGGGTTTGCACGAGTTTCACGTGCTCGCGGACCTGTTTGGATCTTACTGCATTAAATTTGGTCCCTTCTGCTATCCATCACCGATGACTTGGCTCATTCTCCATCGCTAGTTCTCCTTTGAGTCCAGAGCTCCATAACCCACGTTTAATAGAAATGCAAATTGATCGAACACGTCTTGAAGGGCTGTGAAAAATTTGTCGTAATTCAAAGTCCAACAGCCATGCACGCCATGCACGTCCCTTTTAAAATATGAAAAATGACTCAGATTCAAACGCTTGGAATCTGGATGATGAATGATGCAATCTTGTATTTGGTAAGGGTTGTTATAACATAAATATTAGTTTGCATGAGATTAATTGTGGGTTTGGCCGACCGTATACGCTGTAAATACTAATAATAAAATAGTATTTCCATGAGTAACACGTGAACCACGTGTGACGAGGACTTCCGGAGCTTCCGGAACGTAGTGATCTGTCGTATTCACAGATATGCACATTAATGTATGATCGAGATCTGCGCTAATCTTGATTTTATTCCATGTATTGTTAATAAAAGCACGAGCTAGCTTCATAATACAACCATCTGCTTGCGAAGCACAATGCATTCATGTGACAAGCGACGATTTGCACGCTAGCATGTGATGATCTCTTGAGTATTACTATTTTTATTTATAATTTCTAATGAAGGCGGCATCAAAAATGAAAGGGATCAAGGCCTCCCATCAGGAGGGGTTTTGGGAGTGATGCCGGGAAGGAGAACCGCTTCAGGCGGTGGATGATTGGTATATATTTTGTTTTGTTTTAAATTGTTATGTAATTTAAAAAGATATACAATGAATATGTATAGTCTAATTTGGTCCATGTTCATTGATCTAAACACAGTTAATAGATATAAACTATGTTTAGATCTAAGAGTTTTAGTATTTACCTCTAGATCCGTTTGATCTAGGGAAGATCGGAGAGCGAGAAAAAATCCGCATAAAATAATCCCGCGCCTTGAGAACGTAGGAAATTCAGCGGCAACACAAACGATCGAACTCCTTGCGATGTTGGCTAACGATCCGCCAACCGATATTAGATTCCTTCGCTAGAAAATTTTTTTTAAGAGAAAAATTTCTAGAGGCAATCGTGCAAGATAACGTGTTAGAAATTGGAAGAAGAAGTAGGCATATGGTATTCACCATAGCCATATATTATTAAACATATGAGAGTTATAAGTCACTTGAAACCCAAGGGACAACCACTAAGAGTGTGTGTAATGGTGGATGTTAGTGGGTGAAGACGAAAAGGTCTCCCCTATTCATAACAATCATAATTTTTTACATAATAAACTGTGATTAATCAGGGAATCGATGGATCTCGCTTCCCGTGGCTCGTGGTTATCTGACACGGACAATTTACACAGCCTGTGGCTCTCGTTCTTCATATTAAACTGAGCACACACGCAATTATTATTAGCTGCAGGGATCAGAAGACCACAGAAAGGATTTCAGTGTATTCAACAACAACACAGCCAAGTTCGTCCCATGGAGGCCCCAAAGCTCTCAACACGTCAATTAGCAAGCAGAACTGAAGAGGGAATTATTGAGCATACATATATATTCGAGCGCAGCAGAGTAAGAGAAGAAAACAAGGGAGGCGTGAATCTCGTGTTCCTACCTACTACGAAGAGGCAGCGCACGATGTACCCCAACTTTGTGGCGGATATTTTTCTCCAATCTTCAGTCCCCAAGAGTTTGGAGAGCTTTTGCTGTAGACATGCGTCTTATACAACGAGGACAAAAACCCACGTGAAAAACGGGGAGAAGGAAGAATACATAGACAACGGTCCGCCCGTTTGCTTCTTGGGATTTAGCCTCAGAAAGGATAGTAGCAATGGGTAGCGAGAAGCTGCTGTCTAAACTTCAGTCACCACAGTACTGTCCTCTTCTCTCGCAGCCTTATTTTAAGCCTTTTAAGTTGCCTGGAACCTGGGAAATGGCTGATGAGAGAGAGAGTCTCGAGCTCCATGAAGGAAGTGATTTCACTATGTACACAGATTCTTGTCTCTTGAGGATCTGTTGTATTTCATGTGGCTCTTGACAAGCTGGCCGCCATCGAGGGCAGACACACGTAGAGTCCATGAATGTGTATTTTAATAAGGGTAAATGACGTTACCCTAACGTTTGGGGGCATTTTCACTTATATACCATAACGTTCATTTTGGTAAACTTTGATACTCAAAACTAAATTTGGCTAACGGTGGAAGTTTCTCAAAACTTCTGACCGTTATGACCCTGACTTAAACAAAAGGGGCAAATGAATTAACTTTCATTTTTCACCGTGCAAACAGGAAAACCGCGGTAAAAGCTAGGGAGAAAACTGGGGAGATCGGGGGTGAGAGCTTAGAAATCGAAGAGAAATCGTTGAAGCACGCGGTGATCGGAGGTCATCAGACGACAGCGGGCAGGAAGAGGGGGTGCTGGTGGTCGAGGCTAGAAGAAGCTTGAAGAGAGGTGAATCAAATTGCGATAAAGGTCACGATGGTGAGTAAATTTTCATTTTTTCGCAAATATGTGTAGATATAAAAAGGGAAATGATTTATAGGGTTGGATTATGTTAAAATTTCAGAGGCTTGGTACAACATGATTTTTTGTGGTCGGAGCTAGATGAAATTGAGTGAATTGTAAATTTTTATGTTAGTTATGCATGTTAAATAGGTTAATTAAAGCAAATATGATGTTAGTAGTTAGCTAAGTAGTAGAATTTGCCAAGCATCAAAGTGGTTAGATTCGTATGGTAAGTGAGATAAATAGTAATAGTTTTCAATAATTAGATATGTAAATTATGTTATGAATCAACTGCTGAGGGGAGAGCCCTCACGTCTATATTTATAGCCAAAGGGGAGAATACAAGTGGGCTTATACAGATATGGGCCCAAACACTTAGGCTGGCCCAATAACTCATCCAACCCAGTAAATACCCATTCACAACACTCCCCCTTATCTAGCCATAGTTGTGGACCCTGCTCATGAATACTTCAGGATTCTGAGCCTATATGGGTCTCACATGGGGTGGATACTTCAGGATCCTGAGTTGGTGAGGTTTGCCTCGTTAAAACCTTTGGCTATAGAAAACCCAGTGGGAAAAACCATAGATAAGGGAAAAGAGTACAAACTCTGCCAAACTCCCCCTGATCTGTACAAGCTTTCAAGCTTTCAGATCTCTTAGGCGTCTCATTCCAATCCTATGTACAAGTTTTCTAAAGGTAGCAGTAGGAAGGGCTTTAGTGAACAAATCTGCCAAATTGTCACATGACTGCACTTGTCTGATGTCGATCTTGCCATCTCTCTGTAGCTCGTGCGTCCAGAAGAACTTTGGTGAAATGTGTTTCGTTCTGTCGCCTTTGATGAAGCCACCTCGTAGCTGAGCTATGCAAGCAGCATTGTCCTCGAGCATGGTAGTAGGCTCGAGGTCTCCAGTCTTCAGTCCGGTCGTAGACAAGATATGGTGGATGACTGAGCGTAGCCATACGCATTCTCTGCTTGCTTCATGGATGGCAATGATCTTCGAGTGATTGGATGAGGTCGCCGTCAAGGTTTGCTTGATGGATCTCCAGGAAATGGCTGTCCCTCCGTAGGTAAACACGTACCCAGTCTGTGATTTTGCTTTGTGGGGATCAGACAAGTACCCTGCATCAGCATAACCTGCAAGTGTAGAGGATGTTCCATTTTTGTAGAAGAGTCCCAAATCTGTAGACCCTTGGAGGTAGCGCAGAAGGTGCTTTACCCCGGTCCAGTGGCGCTGTGTAGGCGCTGCACTGTATCTGACAAGCAAATTTACTACGAACGCTATATCGGGACGCGTGCAGTTTGCCAGATATAGTAGTGCTCCGATGGCACTCAGATAGGGAACTTCCGGACCAAGTATATCCTCCCCCTCTTCCAGCAGCTGGAAGGGGTCTTTATGTGCATCCATGGATCGTACCACCATAGGTGTACTCAATGGATGGCAATGGTCCATATGGAATCTTTGCAACATTTTCTTCGTATATGTGGTTTGGTGTAATAGGATTCCGTCTTTTTGATGTTCAATCTGTAAGCCAAGGCAGAATTTGGTTTTGCCTAGGTCTTTCATTTCGAATTCTTTAGTTAGGCTTACAGATATCTCAGTGATCTCTTCAAGAGATCCTATGAGATTCAGATCGTCTACGTAGACAGCTATTATCACGAATCCTTTTCTCTTTGTTCTTATGAAGATACAAGGGCAGACTTCATTGTTCGTGAATCCTTGTTGAACAAGGAACTCACCGAGTCTGTTATACCACATTCTTCTTGATTGTTTGAGACCATACAATAATCTTTGTAGCTTAACAGAATAGACGTCCCGAGGTCTATCTTTCAGTTCAGCAGGCATTGAAAAGCCATCAGGAAGTTTCATGTAGATCTCCTTGTCGAGATTGCCGTATAGATATGCAGTCACAACATCCATTAGCTACATATCTAGGCCTTCCTTTGCTGTTAAGCTTATCAGGAATCTGAACGTGATCGCATCCATGACCGGGGAGTATGTTTCGTCATAGTCTATACCTGGTCTTTGGGAAAATCCCTGTGCTACAAGTCTAGCTTTGTAGCGTGCGATCTCATTATTTTCGTTTCTTTTTCTGACGAATACCCATTTGTATCCCACAGGTTTGACACCGATAGGTGTCTGGACTATTTGCCCATAGACTTTTCGTTTCTGAAGCGAGTCCAGCTCGGCTTCTATTGCCTGATTCCACTTTGGCCAATCATCTCTACGTTTGCATTCAGCAACGGAGTGTGGTTCATAATCATCATCGCTTCTGGCGACGTGAATGGCAATGTGAAACGCGAAGTCATCGTCGACGACTGTACTCTTTCTGTCCAATACCTCCCCTGTACGTACATAATTTAGTGATATTTCTGTTTCTCCCGGCAGTTCCTCTGCAGTGGATTCCGGGAGGGGAGAGGGTATGGACACGAGCTCATTTCTCTGTGGGGGTATCGTCCCAAGGTCTCCGGATATTTTTCTTTTTCTTGGATTTTTATCCTTGGAGCCTGGTGGTCTGCCTCTTTTCTGTTGAGGTGCAGCCACTTCTGCTGCAGGTGGATTGCATCCATCCTTCGGGATGTCAATCCTAGCTGGAGTGCTCGCAGCAGGGATGTGTTATCTGACAATCTTCTGGTTGTCAGTGAACGAGTCCGGTAATCTATGGACTGTGTCTTGGATGTGTAAGATCTTCCGGATCTCATCATCACATTGTTTTGTTACCGGATCATAGTGGGTCAAGCTTTTTGTATCCCACGTTAACATTTACTTTGCACTAGGCTTTTCGATGTCTAGGCCCATTTTGGGGAAATACGTCTCATCAAAATTGCAGTCTTCAAGGCGTGCCTTGAAAGCGTCCCCCGTTTGGGGTTCTAGGTATCTTATAATGGAGGGTGAGTCAAACCCTACGTAGATACCTAGGCGACGTTGAGGACCCATCTTGGTCCTCTGTGGTGGTGCAATGGGGATATAAACTGCGCAGCCGAAGATTCTCAAGTGAGAGATGTTCGGCGGCGTTCCATATGCGAGTTGCATTGGAGATAGACTCTGAGCTCCTGAGGGTCTAATTTTTATTAGTGATGCAGCATGCAAAATTGCATGTCCCCATGCATCCACCGGCAACTGGGATTTCATCAACAATGGTCATGCGATCCATTGGAGTCTTTTAATTAGCGACTCAGCTAACCCATTCTGGGTGTGAACATGCGGCACCGGATGTTCAATTTCTATTCCCGTTGCCTGGCAATATTCTTGGAATGACTGAGAGGTAAATTCCCCCGCATTATCCAGACGTATTTTCTTTATTTGGTTGTCTGGGAAATGCGCCCGCAACTTTATTATTTGTGCCAAAAGCTTTGGAAAAGCTAAGTTGCGGGTTGAAAGTAGACACACATACGAGTATTTCGAAGATGCATCAATCAGTACCATAAAGTACCGAAAAGGCCCGCTAGGGGGGTGGATAGGTCCACATATGTCTCCGTGTATTCTTTCAAGGAAGCTAGGAGACTCAATATCCACTTTAAGTGGTGATGACCTTGTTATTAATTTACCCTTAAAGCAGGGTACACAAGGGAATTCTCCCTTCTGAAGAATCTTCTGGTTCTTCAGGTTATGCCCATGGGATTGTGCTATGATGCGGTGCATCATCACAGATACGGGGTGACCAAGTCTATCGTGCCAAAGTAAGAATTTGGCCGATGTCGGTCACTTCATGTGCTCCGTCAGGTTTGCTTCCTCTCTCCGAATTTTTGTATGGTAGAGGCCTGATGAGAGGCTCTCAAAACGTTCAAGTATGGTTTTAACTCCATTTTCTTAAGACGTTACATACAGTAATTCATTTTCTTTGACATTTGCTGTTTCCAAGTGGAATCCGTTAAGACGGATATCTTTGAAACTTAGTAAGTTTCTCTTGAAATTCAGAGAGTAAAGTGCATCTTTTATTTTTATTTCTGTCCCATTGGGGAGCAACAAGGTTGCATTCCCAGAACCTTCAATTATATCCGATGGCCCGGAAATTGTGTTTACAGGGCTCTTATACGGGATAATGCTATGAAAATAGCATTTGTGTTGAAGGATCGTATGTGTTGACGCGATGTCTACTAAGCAGTTATGAGAGCATTCCATCTAAAAAAAGATGAGTAAACATTTGCATTCAGAAAGGCTAAATTTTATTCAACAGAATTGAATATACATAAAAACTCTCATAACATAGAATGTTCATACAATAAAATGCTAAGATAAATGATAACAGGCTAATCAAGCAGATTATCTGACTCGAAGTCTTTTGCTGTAAATTTGACTGCATTATTCGCAGCCACCAGGTTTGATTCAGCATTCTTTTTCTTGCTTTGTTTATAAAGCTCCTGGAGATGCACTGGGGTCCTGCACACTCTAGACCAGTGTCCTGTCATGCCACAGCTGTGGCACTGGTCTTCCCAGTCCCTCTTGGGTGGGGGTGTATTATTTTTCTTGTTATCATTCCTGCACCAGGTGAACTTGCGCTTCCCTTCATTCTTGCGCTGCTGTGGTGGGCCCTTGGCTCTTTTCTGTTGTCCCCCTTTCTGTGGTCTTTCTTTTCTTTTATTGTCCCTCTTCTTTTTGAAGGAAGAGGTATGGTGAGCTTCTGGTAGGGGGGCAGTGCCGGGAGGGCGCATATTGTGAGTGGCGAGAAGAAGCTCTCTGTTTTGCTCGGCCATGAGAAGACATGACAGCAGCTCTGAATACTTGGTGAACTTACGTTCACGGTATTGCTGCATAAGTATTGCATCCTTTTCATGGAAAGACGTATACGTCTTTTCCAGCATGCGATCTTCTGAGACTTTTTCACCACACAACTTCAGGCGTGAGGTGATGCTAAAAAGTGCTGAGTTGTACTCAGCAATGGACTTAAAGTCCTGCAGTCTCAGGTTCTCCCACTCATATCTCGCCCTTGGGAGTATAACAACTCTCTGATGTTTATACCTGTCCTCAAGGGCGGTCCATAGCTCAAGTGGATCTTCGACCGTAAGGTACTCAGCCTTTAAGGTCTTGTCCACATGGCGGCGAATATAGATGATGGCTTGCGCCTTTTCTATATCGCTAACATTTTCTTTTTCAGTCACAGCAGTGATGAGGGACTTGGCCCGCAGGTGAAACTTAACATATAGCTGCCAGCTTAGATAGTTTCTGCCTGATGCATCTAGCACTTCAAAGTCAACACTTGCAATTTTAGCCATTTATCTAGCAGAGCACAAACATGCATGAATTAATAATCAATCAGAAAAAACATTTTCATGCGGAAGCAATATTTAATGAAAAGCTAAACGTGTGGATCGGCCAATCCCACAAGAAAGAGTCCAAGAGTCCCCAGTCCAAATTATACAAATTTGCAGCTTGGATAAAATGAAAATACAACTTTGGAAACCCCGTGGGTCCCATTTAATATCTTCGTCTTCAAGCGTAGCTTCCGACTCCATGGAAGTTGGTCTTTTTGCTTTGACATTTACATAAATTCCTCACTACAATTTCTCTCAAAAATAAAAGAAAAGTGCGGGAAATAAACTGTGGGACTAAACGGCCGATCCAAAAACCACATTTAGCAATTCATGCAAGAATATTGTGCTCATCAACATTTTCATCCACAGACATCACAGACAGTTTATTCATATGAGGATAAAGCGATATTTAATCACTTAATAATTATTGGACCACTGGGCAACGTCATACACCGTTAGGTTAGGTAACTAACGGCAGAGCGGTCGCAGGATCTTCCTAATTATTAAGTTTTTAAATAAAATGTACAACCACGCAAATAATATCCACATAATTTTGCCAGAGATGTAAAGCATGTAAAAGAAATTACGATGCATAGGTTGTAAAGTAAATGGGTTTAATCAATTTAAATTGATTAAGAGCCCAAAATTAACATTTTCTTTTGTATGAGGAAAAAGGTTCCCTCATCATCCCAAAAGCCCCCCAAAAAAATCCCCAAAATGCCCTTGTCTGCCCGATTCGTCCCGTAATTTACCGTGATTTTTCACGAATATTTTTCCTTTGAATCCCCATTTTAAATTAATATTTAGGCTAATAAGGTGCCTTTTGAGGCGAGTTTATAGCCCTTTGCCTCCCCCAATTTTTTTTCCAGATAAACCAGCCTGCGGGCCTGAAGCCCGCAGTCGACCTATGGGCTTCAGGCCAATAGGGCTTTTTTTGGAAATCTGTGGGCCTGAAGCCCACAGATCTGCAGTGGGCTTCAGGCCCACAGATCTTTTTTTTTTTGAAAATCTGTGGGCCTGAAGCCCACAGATCTGCTGTGGGCTTCAGGCCCCACAGATCTCACTGTTTTTTGGTAACTTAGGGTTTTGAAGGGGGGCGCCGCCGCCGCCCCCCTGAACGGGAGGCACGGCGGAGGCCGCCGCCCCCCGCTGCGGGGGGGAGCGGCGGGGGGCCGCCGCCGCCCGCTTCGGGGGGAGCGGCGAGGGCCGCACCCCCCCCCGCAGAGGGGGGCGCTGCCAGGGGGCCGCCCCCCCACCCCCGCAGAGGGGGAAGCGGCCAGGGGGCCGCCGCCCCCCTCTGCGGGGGGGACGACGGGCGCGGGGGCCGCCGCTCCCCTCTGCGGGGGGAGCGGCGGGGGCCGCCGCTCCCCTCTGCGGGGGGGAGCGGCGGGGGCCGCCCCCCTGTAGAGGGAGGGGGCGGCCACGGGGGCCGCCGCCCCCCCTGCACGGGGGAGCGGCGGCGGCCGCCCCCCTGCAGGGGAGGGCGACGGCAGGGGCCGCCGCCGCCCCCCTGTGGGGGGTGCGGCGGCTGCTCCCCCCCCTATGGGGGGGACGACGTGGCCGGGGGGGCGGCGGCTAGGCCGCCGACGGGGTTGATTTAGGGTTTGATTTTAAGAAAAAAATCCAAAAACCCTAAAAAAATTGATTTTTGGGATGAAAAGTCCGTCGTTTTCAAGGCGACGATGAATCCCCATGACGATCTTGCGAGATCTAGGGTAGGGGCAATCATACGTATGATTAAAAGTATCGTTTTTAGTATTTTTACCTCTATATCCGTCCTCCGGATATAGCGACGGTTGCTCGAAGCCCTACGCGGATGACGACTCTTGATGGAGGAAGCCTTGCACCGCGCTCGTGGATCTCCCGTCTCGCCTTCGCCTTCGCAACGAACGGAAAAAAATTTGTAGAAAAGAAAAATTTAGAGGCTCGTGCTGATAACGTGTTATGAATCAACTGCTGAGGGGAGAGCCCTCAGGTCTATATTTATAGCCAAAGGGGAGAATACAAGTGGGCTTATATAGATATAGGCCCAAACACTTAGGTTGGCCCAATAACTCATCCAACCCAATAAATACCCATTCACAACAAATTATGCTAATTATGGAACAATCAACAGGCAACAGGCAACATGCAACATGCTAATTAGGCAACATGCAACAGAAGCCATGCTATATGTGCACAATAATTTATGATGCTAAATTATGTCAATTATGCACCATGTTAAATGTTTTTTACAGAGCCACAAAGTTAATTTGAAGATACATCATGGTGGAGTGCTGAGACTTGGTATCAAGGGGGTTATGAAGGTGGGCAGGAGGTATTTTATACAGACTGTATTGTTGGATTGTTGTCAGTGGACAATTTAAAAATGTTGATATAGGAGTTAGGTCATAATGGAAGGTGCTTCATATACTACAAGCCATGGAGAAAGGATTTTAGTTGGTGCATGAGAATAGATGATGAAGAGAAAGCATTAGAAATTTTGAACTTGAAGGGGAGTAGGACTGTTGACTTGTATGTTGCACATGAACTTGAAGTGCATCAAATAGAAGACAGTTACCCTGCAAAATATGACATTATAGACTTGAGTGAGTCAGATGGGGAGGACACAGATGGTGGGAATGAGGATGGAAGGTAAAGGAGGAGGGAAGCACGGAAATATTTTGAACATGATATTGTCTTTCCATCTTCAGTACCAAATGAGGAAGGAAGCACAGAGGGAACTGGTAATGGAAAGGAGGCTGAAACTGGACTAAGTATGATGCAAACTACAGACACATAAGATGCTGAAATGTGTGAGGAAATTGAAGTTAACCCTAGCTTTCCATCCTCACTTCAAAATGATTTTGATGAGGCACTGTATGAGGTACATACGGAACAAGAGCAGTTAGATGATGGACTGGATGAGGCAACACTACATACAAAGCAAGAGCAATTAGATGAGGCAATTGATGAGGCAACAGTACGTACAGAATAAGAGCAGTTAGCTGAAGCACTGGATGAGCCAACAGAAGAGGCAACACAATGTTACAGGAAGGGTACAATGCTGGAGCCATCATAAGCAGATAATGATGAGTCAAGGGCTAATGCAACAGAGGAGACATCACATTGTATGACTGAGGGTAGATTGCATGAACCATCACAAGCATAGATTCAGGATGCAAGGGCCGATCCATCCCAAACAAGAGTTATTGAGGGGGCAATTGAACATGCAGTTGTGCCATCAATAGATGGAATACATGAAGAACACAACAATAAGTCAGAGACAGATTCTGAATATGAACCTACAGATGAGAATGATGCAGATGATGAAGGTGGAAGCAGTGAAAATGATGTAGGATTGGAGGAGGAAATATTGTCTGAAGAAGAGGCTGAAAACACTGCGCATCCCAGACTTAGGAAAACTGATGGAATGCATGTATTTGGAGGCCTTTAATGTGAACCTCATAATGAATAGGCAACAGATTCAGATAACTCTGATGTGATTAGGAGCATGCAAGGGAGTGATGATGAGATGCACAACAAGGGGGCATTTTATTCAGAAGGTGGATTTGGATAACCCTAAATTGGAATTGGGCATGAAGTTTGCAACACTTAATGAATTTAGGGAGTTGTTAAGGGAGCATGCCATTAGAAATGGCTATGAGTTTACATTCAAGAAGAATGAGGTCTGGAGAATAAGTGTAGAATGAATAAACTAGTGTGGTTGGGTTTGTTCAGGATCAGGGGATAGCAACAGAGAGCATTTTGTAGTGAAGAAGCTTACAAAACATGTATAGTGCCATGTTGTTAGGAGAAATTCTCAAGTGACCTCCACATATATTGCCAATAAGTATGTGGAGCACTTCAGAGACCAACCCCAGCTACCCATTCATATGTTGAGAAAGTTTCTGAGTAGAGACTTTGGCCATGATATTAAGCAAGATAACAAGTAATACATGGCAAGGAGATTTGCAATTGCATATATAGAAGGATCATACAAGAAACAATTCAAACAACTTTGGAACTACTCACATGCACTTTTGCAGAGAAACCCTGGGACTTATTGCAAGGTTAGGTCAAGGCCAAGTGAGAATGAGGATGAACCAGTTTTTGATGGCAGTTTATCACATACCCATGTCAGTTCAAGGGTTTTAAAGAGGGATGTAGGCCTTTTATTGGCCTGGATGGAACTTTTTAGAAGACAGAAATTGAAGGAGTTTTGTTGTGTGCAACCAGTCGTGATGGGAACAATGAAATGTTTCCACTTGCCATAGCTATTGTCACAAATGAATCTAAAAACACATGGACTTGGTTTTTGACTTGCTTGCTTGAGGCTCTTGATGTGAACAATGATCACCAATTCACATTCATTTCAGATAGACAGAAGGTACAATTACTATACCCATATTACTATGCGTATTGCAGTAATAGAATACAATTAAGTTTTTTGTAACTATATTCTAAGTGTGGATTTTTTTGTAGGGACTGTTGAAGACATTTAAAGATATATTGCCTACAGCACACTATAGATTTTGTGTAAGGCATATGTATGATAATTTCAGAAAGGATTTCAGGCCAATGCTATATAGGAAGATGTTATGGAAGATTGTAACATCTTATGTGGAAGAAGACTGTGTAGCTCCCATTAAGGAATTCTACAAGACCTCTGCTTCAACTGTGAAGTGGCTATGTGGGGTGAGGATGGAGGCACGGTGTAGATGCTACTTCACAGATAATAGTTGTGATTTACTAGTCAACAATATTTCTGAATCTTTTAACAAGTTTATTTTGTAGTCTAGGGATAAACCTATAATAACATGCTTAGAAATGATTATGATGCAGTTGATGATAAGGTTTCAAAAGAAGAAAACAAGTGCTACCAAGTGGAGTGCAGAGACGTGTCCTAGGATTCTTGAGAAAATTTTGAAGTTCAAAAGAAAAAGTGCTACTCTGCATGTGGTGTATACTGGAGAGGGGCAATATGAAGTAAGATCTGATAATGGTGTATACACTTTGAATGTTATGACTAAGAATTTTGATTGCAGATATTGGGATAGGACAGGGATCCCTTGTATTCATGCATGTGCAGCTTTGATGGCTGAAAATAAACAGCCTGAAAATTATGTGCATAGATATTACACAAGGACTACATATTTGCAAGCATATGCATGCATGATCTCACCCATTCTAGATTCAAGATTTTGGCCTAAGACAAATTATTCAGAGTTAGGGCCCCCAGCTTTTACCAAGCAGCCTGGTAGGCCTGCCAAGAAGAGGAAAACGGGACAGTTTGAAACTGGGTCTAGCTCAAGCCAACTTTCTAGAAAGGACCAGACCAAACATGTCAAAAGTGCCAAGAAGTAGGTCACAACAAGAGGAGCTGTAAGAATGCAGTGGTACCAAAGCCCTCTACAGCAACTAGACTTCCTAGAGGCAGTCCATCAACACAAACTAAGGAGCTTAGCAAAGAGAGTCAGCCAGATTTTGTGTCATTGTTGATGGGCGCTGGGATCAATGTCATGGGTAGAAGGCCAAGCCCAATTGTCCATTAGTTCCTCCAGTAGTGAGTTAGATTTTTGACTTGAGTCATATTTAAATGTCAGTTTCCGCATGTAGTGCACATATTGATATATGTCTGGCCATCAGGTTTACTGTGTAGTTTCCTGTGTAGTTTCCTCATGTATATATTGATATGGTGCATAAATTGAGTCATATTTACTGTGTAGTTTCCTCATGTATATATCTGGCCATCAGGTTCCTCCACAGCAGCAAGGCCATCAGGTTCCTCCATAGTAGCAAGGCCAGAGGCACATATGTGCAAGAAAAAAGTTCCGAGAAATATTTCAGTTGGGGATGGCAATAGTATGCCACAGCAGCAAGTTCATCCTCCACAGCAGCAAGGCCAGAGGCACAAATGTGGAAGTAAAAAAATGTTCCTAGCAATGTGACAGTTGGGGCTGGCAGTAATGTGCCACAGCAGCAAGTTCTTCCTCCACAACAGCAAGGCTAGAGGTACAGAGGTGGAAGTAAAAATGTTCCTATCAATGTGGCAGTTGGGGTTGGCAGTAATGTGCCACAGCAGCAAGTTCCTCATGTTGTAAGTTCAATTTTATCCCCTCCAACTTGTTATGTTATGCATATTCAACTGCAATATTCATTTTGCTATATGATTGTTTATTTCATTACAGATAATTCCACCACCTCAAGGCCAGAGCGATAGAGGAGGTAGGAAGAAGTCAAAAGCAGATTATCCAATATGGAGTGAAGAAATTGGAGACCGCAGTGCAGCCTTCAGAAGCTGATGTGATTTTTTGTACATGTGTTGATCAATTGAGTTTATGACATGGTGGGAAAATGTGTTGAACAATGGAGTTTATAGTGTATGAAAATGTGTTGAACAATGGAGTTGTTGACATGGTGTTACTGGGATGTAATATAGGTACAATGTGGTAGTTTATGTGTACAATGTGGTGTATGCCAATGGAGGGTCTGACATGGAGTTTATGTCATGGTGTTTATGTCATGGTGTTACTGATATGTAGTATAGTTACATTGTGGTGGTTTATGGGTACAATGTGGTATATGAACAATGGAGGGTCTGACATTGTGTTTTAGAGATGTGCTGTAATGTAATGTGTATATTATGCTACGAGTATTTTGTTCATTAAGCATGTTGCTCTATAGTATTTTGTTTATTAAGCATGGTGTTCTCAGAATCATGTATACACATTTTGCATAGTTATATAAGTTGCTTCAATATGTTGTACTGTGTATACACATTCCTCAGAATCATGTATCATGTACTGTGCATACCAAGCCCAACATGCCCACATTTTAATTGACATTTTCATAATATGTTGCCTACACAGATACATGTTGCATCATGAATACATGTTAGCTGAAGCACTGGATGTTAACAAAATACATTTTGCATGAATACATGTTACTCTCAGAATACATGATGCTATCATAATTATGTTTCTCTACAAAATACATGTTTCTCTCAGAATCATGAATACATGTTGCATGAATACATGATGTTAACAAAACAGATACACGTTGCATCACATTAAGTAAGAGTTTAACACTGATGTTAACCTTGTTTAGGGTAACATATACATCATCACCACAACCATAATTATAAGACCAATTAGTGAGCTCACATAGAGCTTAATTGATCTGCACTCATTTAAGAAGCGCTGAAGTTTAACATTGCTTTCCTCACACAATTATATTGCCTTATTTAACTTATTCTCTCTCTCTCTCTCTCTATCATCCTTCTATCCGTCAATGCAAGTGAAGAACTGTACACCTTGTTCCTACAGTCATTCGCATCCATTAAGTGTAGTATTACCATCCTTGACCAATCCGAGTGGGGTGGATGCTTCCATATGATGAATTTGCAGCTCTTATCCTTATCCCTACTTGGACACGACTAAAATCTTCTTCCTGGGTTTGCTCGTGTCCATGACACCCTCCTTGGCGTCCGCAACCCACAATTGCAATACTTGAAATCTTCAATATCTATTTTAAAATCCCCAAACTCTACCGTGATCTCCCACTATTACTATCCCCAACACTCATTTCTGTGTTTCCAATAACATCAAAACATTTAATTAGTACAAAATTTTTGGCAAGGACTCATTCTAACTTACAAAATTTCCTTACCAGTATGCTTTCTTGCTTACAGCAGTCCTCACGGGCTTTCTTCCTTGCCGCCGCTCCTCGCTGACTCCCTATGTGCAGCAGCTCGTCCCTGCCTCCTTGCAGCAGCTCCACCCTCTCTCCCTCTCCATGCCTTAGTTGATGAAGCAACTGAAAATGGCAGTAAATTCTTTCCTTTCCCGCGGGAAATATTTAATGGAGGATGAGGGGCATATTTGTCCATTTTCAATCACGTGATATCACATGATCAACTAATCTGACGGTAAACTTAAAAAAGGTATCACATTTTACAATTCATCAAACGTTTGGGTATCAAAGTTTACCAAAATGAACGTTAGGGTATATAAGTATGATGCAAACTACAGACACATATGATGCTGAAATGTGTGAGGAAATTGAAGTTAACCCTAGCTTTCCATCCTCACTTCAAAATGATTTTGATAAGGCACAAGATGAGGTACATTCAGAAAATGAGCAGTTAGCTGAGGGACTGGATGAGGCAACACTACATACAGAGCAAGATCAGTTAGATGAGGCAATTCTTGAGGCAACAGTATGTACAGAACAAGAGCTGTTAGCTGAAGCACCGGATGAGCCAACAGAAGAGGCATCACAATGTTGCAGGAAGGGTACAATGCTGGAGCCATCATAAGCAGATAATTATGAGTCAAGGGCTAATGCAACAGAGGAGACATCACATTGTAAGACTGAGGGTACATTGCATGAGCCATCACAGGCAGAGATTCAGGATGCAAGGCTGAGCCATCCCAAACAAGAGTTATTAAGGGGGCAATTGAACATGCAGTTGTGCCACCAATGGATGGAATACATGAAGAACACAACAATGAGTCAGAGACAGATTCTGAATATGAACCTACAGATGAGGATGATGCAGATGATGAAGGTGGAAGCAGTGAAGATGATGTAGGATTGGAGGAGGAAATATTGTCTGAAGACTAGGCTAAAAACACTGTGCATCCCAGACATAGGAAGACTGATGGAATGCATATATTTGGAGGCCTTGAATGTGAACCTCATAATGAATGGGCAACAGATTCAGATGACTCTGATGTGATTAGAAGCATGCAAGGTGATTCGTAGTGAAAAGTGTATATTTATACCCCCTAACTACCCCCATTTTGTGCTAAAGATTAGGCTTAATCTTGCTCTCTTAAGTATAATCTCGCTTTATGTTTCATATTAGAGCTTATTTGTATTCTTTGCATAAAACATCATTATATGAACTAATTTCTCCTTCTGCTATTTTTTCAGGTACTCCTGGGAGTCTTGGGGATTTTCCAGATTTTTCTGGGATTTTTCTGGGACTTCTAGGTGTCTTTGGTGACTTATTGGAGGAGAAAAGGGCATTTATAAGGAAAATAAAATGGGATAATTGGGAGCACCGTGTGGCGCAATCACGCAGCGCCACACGGCGCTATCTTGGTTGCCCGCAAGCGAGCGAGTGGGGTTTGGAAGCGGGTCGAAAACCTGCTATTTGATGCGGGCCGCTACATTTGTTGCGGGCAAATGTAATATAAAAGGGGGATTTGCTATAGCCCAACGAGCTGGCCCACGTGGCCGGCCTGCCCCCTCGCAGCAAGCAGGGAAACGCGCCCCGTGTGTGCCCCCTTTAATTCCAGCGGGCTTAGCACCGCTTCAAGTGGGTCAGGCGGCACTTGCCGGACCGACCCAGGCCGTTTCAGAACGCTGGAGCACGCGCATGTAAGCGGGTGCGGGTTTTCGGGCGTTGTTTGCAGACCCGCAATGGCTTTTGGGGGTATTCTTCGGTCTGGTTCGATATCCGGCGACCTATTCAGCCATTTACTGTTCCATTGGGGCTAGGAAAGCCTCATCTTCTTCCCCAAAGGCTAGGGCTTGGGCTTGGTGGCCATTGGAGGCTAGGAGAGCTGGGAGGAGGAGCAAAGAAGGGGAAAGCTTGGGGTTTTAAGGTTCTATTTGGTGATTTCTTCCCCTCTCTTGTATCATTTGGTTTCTAAATACTTTGTATGAATATTTGAATGATTGTTGAATGAAAGTGAGACCCATTTGATAGTTGTTTGATTAATTGCTTGTAATGAAGATTTGTGTTCTTATTTTGAATGATTATCATCTTGTTTTCATTATGAAGGCCTAGAGCCATTTGAGTGTGGAATTGGGATTATCTATGGTTGTGTGGTTGATTATTAATTTCTCATCCTTTGCATTTAATAGACCTAGCATGCCTTGAAATGGATGCTAGATAGTGCGGATTTTTGGGTTGCGCTCTAGATTTCATTGAGTCGTGCACCACTCTTGGTGGGACCGTAGAACGGTGGTGTACCCTAAGGGTCACACCTACGTGCACGATCTGTGCATCCTATTGACACGGATGCAAAGATCGACTCACGAGCTTAAGTTAGGGATTCCAACCCACTAATCAACACATCAATGGATCGTGCATTACCTTTGGTGGGACCGTAGAACAGCGACGTGCCTTAAGGGCATTACCTATGTGCACAACCCCGCATACCTTGAAGTGGATGTGAGGGTTGATTCATTTGGGATGAACCTCTTCCTAATCAACCCATAAACATAATGATATCCCACTCCACATACTCTTCCTTGCTTGACTAGCTCCACGCTTTGGCTTCCATCCTATCTACCTTGGGTTTTGCTCAACCGTATCACCCCACACTTCCACTCACCGCACTCATTAGTTTAGCTGGTTGTATCAACACCTTTAGCATTCCTTAACTAATTAAGATTGTGAATGTGAAACGAATTTTCTCTGTGGATTTGACTCCGTACTCACGGGTTTATATTGCATTGGACACTCCTTCCCTTGGGAGGAGGGCGTGTGCATCCTACTTGGATCGTGCCCGCCCTCGGTTGCAACCATTTGACGTCGTTACCGGGGACAACGGTTTTAACATTCACATTTTTGGTTGGTTTTGGACACATTAGGTGTAGCACTTCCAGCTTAGTGTTGAGTCTTTTTGGTTGTTTATTTTATACTTTTTGAGTCATTTTTCTTTCTTTCTTTCTTTTGTTTTGAAAAAATCTTTGGTAAATAATTTTTTTCTTATGGATTTATTTTCAAACTTTAGCAATGCTGATGTGGAGGATTCCTAACTCCCACTGTTCTTTCACGGTATGGGGTTGGAAAATCCTAGTCATTTATGCCAAAGTTTGAAAAATGGTGTAGAAAAGAGTTTGAGGATTTGTTTGCTGAGACCACTTGTGCAGATTTTATTTATTTTAAAGTGTTCCCTCATACTTTGAGAGATGATGCTAAAATTTGGTTTGTTGCTTATCCTCGAGATTCTTTTTCTACTTGGCTTTCTTTTCAGACTGATTTCCTTCGAGCTTTATTTCCTATTTATTACATGAATCAGGTACAGACGCGCCAGGTATTTGAGCAACAAATGGAGAGCTTTATCCAGTTTGACGGTGAGACTTACAGTCGGGTTTTGGAGAGGTTCGATGGTTTAGTGCTTGGGTGTCCATGCCATGCTTTCAGCGCAGAGGATCTACTTCGGATTTTCTACACATGGTTGCAGGCGTCGGCGCGGGACTTTGTACAGATGAGCAGTAATGGGGATTTCTTTGCATACACTACCGAGGATGCATGGTTGTACCTGAGGTACCTTGCAGAGTGGGAGCGGACTGCGTCATCTGGAGAGCCGTCACTTGGATATGAGGATGATGGCCAGTCCCCGCTTCCACTTCAGGATGCAGAGCAACAGGTTCAGTGCCAGTCTGAGGAGCCACCTTTGGGCTCTTTTTCTTGCGACCCCATGGGATACCTACCAGCGTAGGATGATGGGTTGCAAGAGAGCCAGGTAGAGGACTTTGAGAAATTATGTATTGAAGATCAGGAGGAGATGGATGATGGAGTGTGTGTCACCCACATTGAAGACACGATGCAGTTTCGTTGGGTTGGTGGTGATGATGAGAAGGAGATGTGTACAGGCGAGAGTGAGATAGATGACATCGGAGTGCCTGAGTCACATTGCCTGTCTGATCCATTACAACAGCTGGAGGTGTGCGAGCATCTTGGTTGGACTACTGAGACGGTTTTCTAAGGTGGTATTAAGGAGGACAAGTGCATGGGATACAGCCTACAGACTACTTTGGAGCCCGAGCCCTCCCTCCTTACAGATTCAGTTCAGCCGCCATCACTTCAGACACCTCAGGACATGCATCAGTCCATCTTCCAGGACGATGATATTTAGGGTGGTCCACAAAGTCCAGAGATGACTACAGAGGCCATTACCTTCGATGGTGAGAATGCGACAAGCAACAGTGACTGCGAGATGTGGTCGGCCCCGGATATACACCCGGAGAACGATTGTAGTTGCAGGTAAGAGTCTGTACTCATCATTGCACTTTCTGGATAACCTGATCAACAAAGTCAAATACCTGAAGAAAAATATCAGTGGCACAAGAGAATATAGAAGTGATAATAATGGTGGCGAGGGTGAAAATTTCTTTTTGTTATTTTTTTTCTTCGTAGTCTAATCAACCTAATTGTGACAAATTGGCACCCAACGGGAAACACCTCCCCGGCAACGGCGTCAAAAACTTGATCGGCCCCGAATATACACCCGGGTAACGATTGTAGTTTTACCGCAAGCACACGGTCAAGTGGCGAGCGGGTATCGAACACGAGGAGGTGGTGTTGGCTCCAATCTATCCTAGGTTGGTTTGACTACGAATGTTTTATTGGTGGAGATGGTTATGAAATGATATAATGGAAATGGTGGTGGATGTCGGTGTCGGTGATAAAGAAGTTGGATAAAGTATCGATTCAAATTTAATACAATAAAAGAGTCTAGAGCTAGGGAATCCCCACTACGGATCGTCATACATCATTGTAAATAGTGAATCTCAATATTACTAGGCTTGTGTTGAGGTGAACTAGTCGTAACTGAATAGAGAACCAAGCTCACGCTCTCGCGCTATTGCCGGTCTATAGCAACCCTAGGATATGGCCCAATCTCTTACAAACCCTAGCCTAAGCCGCTAGCATTAGGATCGACATCATCGTTCAATCGCCCCTCGAGCCCACTCTCGTGCAAACTCGAGTTACGATCTAGGTTGTGATAGTTCGTATTCATCCAATCTCTTGCAAACGAATATGGGTATAGATTTATAATAAAAATCCTAGCTTTGGTCCAATCTCTTGCAAACCAAGTTTAGAGAATCTCGATTATAAACCCAAATCGAATATCTAGGCCTTCCCATCGATTAGAATCCAATCTCTTGCAAACCCCAATCGATGGAAATCCCTAGCTATCCGTAATAAATCGATCACAACCTAACCTCCTAGCAATTCTAGCAATTTAGAAATTCATTGATCACAAATCTGAAATTAGATCCATAGGGTTCATACTCATGCCCTAGAACAACAAATCTACTCAAGCATAGCAATAACGATATGAGAATCAATAAAAATCATTACTTGCATACAAAAAGATAGATAAAAACAAAGATTCAAATAACAAGAACAAAATACTTAGCTTTGATGAAGATCTTCAATCCAAATACAAGCTTTTAGATCCAAGAGGGGGCCTAGGGCATGACCTAACCTCTAAAATAATCACTAAGAAAACATCATGGGATCTCCTTATAATGATGGCTACAACCCTCTTAAATACCCCCCCAAAAACCCTAACTAAACTGCCCAAAAACCCTCTGAAACCCGCGCCCAAAACTGAATCTGCGCGTAACTTAAATTCTGCGCCAGTCGCGACTCGGCCGAGTGGAAAGCTCACTCGTCCGAGTGGGAATTCCTACAGAATTTCCAAAAAACAGCACTCTGTCAAAAACTGGCAAAAACTGGTCACTCGGCCGAGTGGGAATCTCACTCGGCCGAGTGGAAATGTTACTCGGCCGAGTGACACTGACATGCGAATTTCAGCACTGCAGCATCGACTTGCAGAAATTTCCCAGATTTCATCCGACCTCCGATTGACACGTTCTTAGCGGAGTTGAAACTGTCATGAAGTCTATTATCCATAAAAAATGTGAGAAAAATATTTTGATCTCTGAAATGATAGAAGATTTCAAAATAGTAGAAGGCTCTCTGAAAATCTAGGCGCTCGTGTCATCGGCTTCACTCGGCCGAGTGGGATTCTTCACTCGGGCGAGTGGACTTCTCTACTCGGCCGAGTAGGTCTTCTAATGTTCTTCCCAGAATTCTAGAGAGTCGGCTTTGATTTCTTTCAGAAGTCCTGACTCACTCGGGCGAGTGGCGATCTCTACTCGACCGAGTGGATGTAACCACTCGGTCGAGTACATTGTGGCTCAAGATCTCTTCGTATCAGTTGTACTCGGCCGAATGCATTTCTTCACTCGGCCGAGTGGGCTGTGTTACTCGGCCGAGTGGCCTGTTTCTGGAGTCAACTCTTCTTCTCCTAGCCTCTTCATCGATTCTATCGATTTCCTTCTTCTTCCACTCATCTTCCAGCGCCGTTAGCACCTCGATAGAGCCATGGGCGACGATCCGGTACATGTGCAAGTCCTTTAAGCTCATTTTTGCTCCCGATTGCTCTATATTTCCTGAAATCCGACAAAAACAAGAAATAGTGAAAAGTAACGCAATATCGTCGAATACTCGTGGAAATCGCAATATGAGCAATCGAAATGTCGTGAAAACATGCAGAAAAAAGGTGTAAAATATGGACTGATCAAAATCCCTCAAGCTTGCCTCTTACTCGTCCTTGAGAAAGATAAGTAAAGAGATGAACTCGGGACATGAATACAAAGGAAATGAAATGAAAAAGAAAGAAAAGGAGGTGGAAGGGGTCGCTAGATTATTCTCTCAGATCTCAAGCCATAAGCTACACATCACGATAACTCAAAAAATACGAATATCATGCTATAAAGATTTCATATCTTATTTAAACATAGTACTTGCAAGCTTTTAAGAACAAAGGAAGGGACTCCCTAAATTCATGCAATCAACTCATATTCACATCATGAATTTCATAGAATATAATATACAATTCATTGGCGATGCACTTTTCAATCAAAAGTTATAAATGAAGCATATAAGATACACACCAAGCATGCAATAGAGAATAGAATAAGAGTCATGGCATTCAGATATCTATTTCAAATCATGAAAAATCTCCATATCTAATATATTTTGCAAAGTCTAAGCATTATCGAATATTCCCATTCATGCACGTCTCCACTCTAAGGTCATACTCACTCATTTGGTCAAATGAATTCACACCCCCCCAAGCTTAGCTTGAGGCATTGCATCTAAAGGAATATGATAGTGGAAAATGTGATTTTTGCCTTGGGTTTCCCAAGTATTTTGTGGCTCCAATAATGAGATAGAGAAATATCTTTCTTTTTCTTTTTGACCTTTTTGTTTCTCATTTTTCTTTTTGGACTTTTGTAGGAGCTATTTGATTTGTATTTTTTGGGTTTTGGCTCCTTTTTGGCTTTTTAGACTTTTTGGAGCAACCTTTTTCTTTTGTAGGGATTTTTTGGGAAATAAATGCGATATAAGTAGCTTTAGGATGTGAACTCAAGTGACATGTAGAGAATAAAAAGATATATGTGGAGAAAGAAATAATGTAGCACTCGGTTCACTCTAAGATGTGCACGAACGGTTCAATAAAATAATACTTCAACTAAAACTCATATGTAAGCATGGATATTCTCAATCATTTCAATAAATAGTGAAGTCAAGCAGTAAAGTTTACAACCATATCAGGCATGCAACAGAAAGTGAATAAATAAAACTGATGCTTCAGATATATTACTGATGCGTTAATCTTGGTGCATTTCCAACAAAAGCATACTAAACACTAATCAATACATTCAGCTTCAATTAATATAATGCATTCATATAGAGAAACCATCAAAAGAATATATAAGCAAGCACATGGATAGCAAGACTATGGAATACTCTAAATAGCATGGCAAGGAATAATAAGCATCGTGATGGCTACTAAAGCAATAAGATATATCATCATAAGGAACAAATCTAGCAAAAGGAGGAAAAGAAAATAAAGAAATAGAAAATAAAAGAGAGGAAAGAAAAGAAAATCAAGCACACAACATGATGCATGAACACACATAAAAAGAAAATAAGATGGAAAAATAAAAAAGATGATGCAAAAATTTCTAAAATTTTTTAAAAACCCTAAAATAAAGTAAAAATGCATCTAAATGGCATGGAAATGCACTCCCCCAAGCTTAAACTTCACATTGTCCTCAATGTGATCATAATGGAAGAATATAAGGAACAACGATGATAATAAGGGGGGTGAATGAAAAATGATGAAATGAATGACATGAAATCCTAATGCAACTACATGCACATGCAATGATGCATGAGAGCGCTTTCCCCCAAGCTTATACCAAACAATCCTATTCAAATGACTCGATCAAAAATGTCATGGCTTTGCTACGCGAGATTGAGTCAAACGAAGTGATGAGCAAAAAGGATGTGACACATCAAAATATAAAGAGGGCAATTAATATATATAATGGGTTTGGGGTGTAAAAATTTTTGTTGCCATCATATGAGGTAATATTTATTCAAGCAAATCTATACGGTCCTCTCGCTGTCGAGAGGATTCGTGTTTATTGAAAGCATAAAATTTCTACACTACTGGATTGATATCACCTATAGCAAAAGGCTGATCCAGTATCTTTGCCGGTACAGGCAATTGCTCCAACTGCTCCTTCCGTGGCTCCGCCAGGCGCGTATGTCCACAGACTCCAACGAACTCCAGCAATGCATCCTCCAGCATTCCCCACAAGGACCCCACCTGTACCCTGCAGAGAATAGGATGCATCAGTTCGCTGCAAAAAATTCACACTCATAATAAAAGTATTCCAAAGAGGATCATCTATAGAAATAATGAAATACATAGTGGTGGACGATACTTCCCTGTAAATAATTCAATATCCTCTTGCGCTGTGATAGCTATCTCTGTGGTATCCTCTCTCAGCTACTCAGGTAACTCTGCTCCCGAATCAATTGAACTACTGCTCTCCTCTTGTTCGCACCTGCCATCAAAGGATAAGTCAGTGTATAAACCGGTGTCACAAAAGGATTCATCAAGTATACTTCCCTGAACATGGTTATCCCAAGGTAGCTCTTCTCGAGCATTGATCTCTTCGGTGCATGTTACAATGACTTCATTCATTGGCGGCTGAGGGACTCCGTTAACGTCTAGATACAGCGTATCATTTCTAATATCAACCCTAATGCTGCCTTTGATTGTTCCTTCTGGGGAGAGTTGATCAATGATGTAGGTGGCGAATAGTTGTTCAAGGTGGTCCTACATATTAATGGCAATAGGTCCTGTGGTCTGAACTTCATCCACGAGTTCCTCCAGTAGGTATGCAAAAGTTTCATCGTGTTGCAGGTAAGAGTCTGTACTCATCATTGCGCTTTCTGGATAACATGATCAACAAAGTCAAATACGTGAAGAAAAATATCAGTGGCACAAGAGAATATAGAAGTGATAATAATGGTGGCGAGGGTGAAAATTTCTTTTTGTTAATTTTTTTCTTCGTAGTCTAATCAACCTAATTGTGACAAATTGGCACCCAACGGGAAACACCTCCCCGGCAACGGCGCCAAAAACTTGATCGGCCCCGAATATACACCCGGAGAATGATTGTAGTTTTACTGCAAGCGCACGGTCAAGTGGCGAGCGGGTATCAAACACGAGGAGGTGGTGTTGGCTCCAATCTATTCTAGGTTGGTTTGACTACGAATGTTTTATTGGTGGAGATGGTTATGGAATGATATAATGAAAATGGTGGTGGATGTCGGTGTCAGTGATAAAGAAGTTGGATAAAGTATCGATTCAAATTTAATACAATAAAAGAGTCTAGAGGTAGGGAATCCCCACTACGGATCGTCATACATCATTGTAAATAGTGAATCTCAATATTACTAGGCTTGTGTTGAGGTGAACTAGTCGTAACTGAATAGAGAACCAAGCTTACGCTCTCGTGCTATTGTCGGTCTATAGCAACCCTAGGATATGGCCCAATCTCTTGCAAACCCTAGCATAAGCCGCTAGCATTAGGATCGACATCATCGTTCAATCGCCCCTCGAGCCCACTCTCGTGCAAACTCGAGTTACGATCTAGGTTGTGATAGTTCGTATTCGTCCAATCTCTTGCAAACGAATATGGTAATAGATTTATAATAAAAATCCTAGCTTTGGTCCAATCTCTTGCAAACCAAGTCTAGAGAATCTCAATTATAAACCTAAATCGAATAACTAGGCCTTCCCATCGATTAGAATCCAATCTCTTGCAAATCCCAATCGATGGAAATCCCTAGCTACCGTAATAAATCGATCACAACCTAACCTCCTAGCAATTCTAGCAATTTAGAAATTCATTCATCACAAATCTGAAATTAGATCCATAGGGGTCATCCACATGCCCTAGAACAACAAATCTACTCAAGCATAGCAATAACGATATGAGAATCAATAAAAATCATTGCTTGCATACAAAAAGATAGAAAAAACGAAGATTCAAATAACAAGAACAAAATACTTAGCTTTGATGAAGATCTTCAATCCAAATACAAGCTTTTAGATCCAAGAGGGGGCCTAGGGCATGGCCTAACCTCTAAAATAATCACTAAGAAAACATCATGGGATCTCCATCTAATGATGGCTACAACCCTCTTAAATAGCCCCCCCCCCCAAAAAACCCTAACAAAATTGCCCAAAAATCCTCTGAAACCCGTTCCCAAAACTGAATCTGCGCGTAACTTAAATTATGCGCCAGTCGTGACTCGACCGAGTGGAAAGCTCACTCGTCCGAGTGGGAATTCCAGCAAAATTTCCAGAAAACAGCACTCTGTCAAAAACTGGCAAAAACTGGTCACTTGGCCGAGTGGGAATCTCACTCGGCCGAGTAGAAATGTCACTCGGCCGAGTGACACTGACATGCGAATTCCAGCACTGCAGTATCGACTTGCAAAAATTTCCCAGATTTCATCCGACCTCCGATTGATGCGTTCTTGGCGGCGTTGGAACCGTCATGAAGTATATTATTCATAAAAAATATGAAAAAATATTTTGACCTCTGGAATGATAGAATATTTCAAAAGAGTAGAAGGCTATCTGAAAATCTAGGCGCTCGTGTCATCGGCTTCACTCGGCCGAGTGGGATTCTTCACTCGGGCGAGTGGACTTCTCTGCTCGGCCGAGTAGGTATTCTAATGTTCTCCCCAGAATTCTAGAGAGTCGGCTTTGATTTCTTTCAGAAGTCCTGACTCACTCGGGCGAGTGGCGATCTCTACTTGGCCGAGTGGATGTAACCACTCGGTCGAGTACATTGTAGCTCAAGATCCCTTCGTATCAGTTGTACTCGGCCGAATGTGCTTCTTCACTCGGCCGAGTGGGCTGTGTTACTCGGCCGAGTGGCCTGTTTCTGGAGTCAACTCTTCTTCTCCTCGCCTCTTCATCGATTCTATCGATTTCATTCTTCTTCCACTCATCTTCCATCACCGTTAGCACCTCGATAGAGCCATGGGCGACGCTCCGGTACATGTGCAAGTCCTTTAAGCTCATTTTGCTCCCGATTGCTCTATATTTCCTGAAATCCGACAAAAACAAGAAATAGTGAAAAATAACGCAATATCGTCGAATACTCGTGGAAATCGCAATATGAGCAATCGAAATGGCGTGAAAACATGCAGAAAAAAGGTGTAAAATATGGACCGATCAAGATGATCTACACTGAGCCTGCACTGCGCTCTCCTCCATACTTGCCCTTGTTGCCATTTCACCCTCCTCTTGAGGAGTTGCATCAGCCAGGCGATAGCAACGCCATTTAGGGAAGTTCTCATCACACTTTTCCCTTCATTTATGAATCTCAAGCTTCATTTACATGTATCTTAGATTCAGATTGTCATCATACATATTCATATCTATATTTTTATTATGACGACCCTATTTGGACTCTCTTCATTGGAAGTCTTACTTATTTTCCTTGGATTGACACAGCTTGTCTCCCGCTGGACACAGGAGCATATTCTAGGGAGATGCTGGGAGCTGTGTTGCTAGGATCCAAGGAAGCTGGAGGCGCTTCGTTTCCAAAGCAGCTGGCTGAGGAACGAAAGGAGATGTTAGAGCAGCTGCCTCCACCAATGCACATTCGAGATCCGCCTTTTGCTAAGGTTTATTCTTTCCTTTATTTAGTGTAAATAAAGACATAAATAAAAATTTAGTTTGTTTTTGCATATTTTCTTTCATATGATTGTTTTCCCTCTAGAATCGTTGAATAATATCTAGTTTCACTTCAACCATTGAGGACAATGCTCATTTCTAGTTGGGGGGGGAGTGAACTATGAAGTTGGATGCTAGTTTTGAGTAGTTTGAAAATTTTGATGTTAATAAAAAATTCTCATTCATCATTATCATCATTCATTCATTTTGAGCATATCATTTTGGTGCCTCCATCCTTGCTTCCATCACATTTCTTTTGCTTAGTCCTTACATGCTTAATGCCATACAATTTTTTTCGGATTATTATTTTGGTATCAACTTTATAAATGTTTGAGTGGCATGTTTTAATTTTTTTCCATTTTGGAGTCAAATGTTAATATGCCATGTATGAAAATATTTTATATATTGTGATACTCTCTTTGAAATAATTTGTGAATAGTTTGGTGTAAGTGATTGCATTTGCATGAATTGGGATGAATGGCTTAGTTTTTGATTGGATAGGATGTGTCCAATGGTTTATGTTTTGTTTTCCTACTAAGGAGTGGGTGGATGAGTTGATAACTCGTGTTTAGAATGAGAAAGAGAGTTAATATAAGTGAATGGTTTTTCTAATCAAATTGAGTAGCTGGTGTCCCACGAAACATTGGGGAGGACGCCAAAGATGAGATTTAGAGGGATCATCCTATCCTTTTGCCTATATAGCGTTATCGCGTATATGCAAAAGTGGACGTGTTTGCATTCATAGCATGATTGTGTGAATGCAAAACATAAACATAAACATACTAAAACAAAAAGAATACAAAAAAGAGAGAAAATGAAAAGAAAATGAAAAAAAATAAATGAATAAATGAAAGAATAAGCAACATGAGTGATACAATCTCATCTTCCATAACTTAGAGGAAATTTCGTTTGTTTTGGCCACTTCCTTGAGTTTTGAAAACTATGACATTGTGATATATCCCAATATGTGTGATACGGTGCTTATTACTTCACTTTTCTTTGAATTTGATTGAGGAGAATGTCATTTGTTGTTTACTTTCATACATTGTGTATATTGGCTTTGAAATCATTTGGAAATAACATTTAGATTATGCCACGATGATATTTTGAGTTTGGTGCATGTTTTCACTTTAGTCCGAAATTATCGCATGTTTTGCTTGGGACTAGCAAAATGCTAGTTGGGGTGTGATTCGTAGTGAAAAGTGTATATTTATACCCCTAACTACCCCCATTTTGTGCTAAAGATTAGGCTTAATCTTGCTCTCTTAAGTATAATCTCACTTTATATTTCATATTAGAGCTTATTTGCATTCTTTGCACAAAACATCATTATATGAACTAATTTCTCCTTCTTCTATTTTTCAGGTACTCCTGGGAGTCTTGGGAATTTTCCAGATTTTTCTGGGATTTTTTGGGTCTTTTAGGTATTTTTGGTGACTTATTGGAGGGGGAAAGGGCATTTAAAAGGGGATAATGGGATAATTGGGGGCGCCGCGTGGCGCAATCACGCAGCGCCACACGGCGCTATCTTGGCCGCCTGCAAGCGGGCGGGTGGGGTTCGGAAGCGGGTCGAAAACCTGTTATTTGTTGCGGGCCGCTGCATTTGTTGCGGGCAAATGTAATATAAAAGGGGGATTTGTTATAGCCCAACGGGCCGGGCCGTGTGGCTGGCCCGACCCCTCGCAGCAAGCGGGGGCACGCGCCCTACGCGTGTCCCCTTTAATTCCAGCGGGCTTGGCCCCGCTTCAAGCTGGTCGGTCGGCACTTACCGACCTGACCCAGGCCATTTCAGAACGCTGGAGCGCGCTCAAGTGAATGGGTGCATGTTTTCGGGCACTGTTTGCAGACCCGCAATGGCTTTTGGGGGTATTTTTCAGCTTGGTTCGATTTCCATTGACCTATTCAGCCATTTACTGTTCCTTTGGGGCTAGGAGAGCCCCATCTTCTTCCCCAAAGGCTAGAGTTAGGGCTTGGGGGCCATTGGAGGCTAGGAGAGCTTGGAGGAGGAGCAAGGAAGGGGAAAGCTTGGGGTTTTAGGGTTCTATTTGGTGATTTCTTCCCCTCTCTTGTATCATTTGGTTTCTAAATACTTTGTATGAATATTTGAATGATTGTTGAATGAGAGTGAGACCCATTTAATAGTTGTTTGATTAATTGCTTGTAATGAAGATTTGTGTTCTCCTTTTGAATGATTATCATCTTGTTTTCATTATGAAGGCCTAGAGCCATTTGAGTGTGAAATTAGGATTATCTAAGGTTATGTGGCTGATTATTAATTTCTCATCCCTTGCATTTAATAGACCTAGCATGCCTTGAAATGGATGCTAGATAGTGTGGATTGTTGGGTTGCGTCCTAGATTTCATTGAGTCGTGCACCACTCTTGGTTGGACCGTAGAACGGTGGTGTACCCTAAGGGTCACACCTACGTGCACGATCCGTGCACCCTATTGACACGGATGCAAGGATCGACTCACGAGCTTAAGTTAGAAATTCCAACCCACTAATAAACACATTAATGGATCGTGCATTACCCTTGGTGGGGCCGTAGAACGGCGGTGTGCATTAAGGGAATTCCCTATGTGCAAAACCCCGCATACCTTGAATTGGATGAGGGGGTTGATTCATTTGGAATGAACCTATTGCTAATCAACCCATAAACCTAATGATATCCCACTCCACACACTCTTCCTTGCTTGACTAGCTCCACGCTTTGGTCTCCACCCTACATACCTTGGGTTTGGCTCAACCGTATCACCCCACACTTCCACTGACAGCACTCGTTAGTTTAGTTGGTTGCATCAACACCTTTATCTTTCCTTAACCAATTGAGATTGTGGATTTGAAACGAATTGTCTCTGTGGATTCGACCCCATACTTACGAGTTTATATTGCATTAGACACTCCTTCTCTTGGAAGGAGGGCATGTGCATCCTACTTGGATCATGCACGCCCTCGGTTGCAATGACAAGGGAGTGATGATAAGATGCACAAAAGAGATGGGCATTTTGTTCAGAAGGTGGAATTGGATAGCCTTAAATTGGAATTGGGCATGAAGTTTGTCACACCTAATTAATTTAGGGAGTTGTTGAGGGAGCATGCCAGTAGAAATGGATATGACTTTATATTCAAGAAGAATGAGGGCTAGAGAATAAGTGTAGAATGCATTAACAAGTGTGGTTGGGTTTGTTCAGGATCAGGGGATAGCAACAGAGAGCATTTTTTAGTGAAGAAGCTTACAAAACATGTAGAGTGACATGTTAGGAACAATTCTCAAGTGACCTCCACATGGATTGCCAATAAGTATGTGAAGCACTTCAAAGACCAACCCCAGCTGCCCATTCATGTGTTGAGAAAGTTTCAGAGTAGAGACTTTGGCCATGATATTAAGCAAGATAACAAGTTATACATGGCAATGAGATTTGCAAATGCATATATAGAAGGATCATACAAGAAACAGTTCAAACAACTTTGGAACTACTCCCATGCACTTTTGCAGAGAAACCCTGGGACTTATTGCAAGATTAGGTCAAGGCCAAGTGAGAATGAGGATGAACCAATTTTTGATTGCAGTTTTATCACATACCCATGTCAGTTCAAGGGTTTCAAAGAGGGATGTAGGCCTTTCATTGGCCTAGACTGAACTTTTTTGAAGACAGAAATTGGAGGAGTTTTGTTGAGTGCAAGCAGTCTTGATGGGAACAATGAAATGTTTCCACTTGCCATAGCTATTGTCACAAATAAATCTAAAGACACATGAACTTGGTTTTTGACTTGCTTGCTTGAGGCTCTTGATGTGAACAAGGATCACCAGTTCACATTCATTTCAGATAGACAGAAGGTACAATTACTATACCCATATTACTATGCATATTGCAGTAATAGAATACAATCAAGTTTTTTGTAAATATATTCTAAGTGTGGATTTTTTGTAGGGACTGTTGAAGACATTTAAAGATATATTGCCTATAGCACACCATACATTTTGCTTAAGGCATATATATGATAATTTCAGAAAGGATTTCAGGCCAATGCTATATAGGAAGATGTTATAGAAGATTGCAACATCTTATGTGGAAGAAGACTGTGTAGCTGCCATTAAGGAATTATATAAGACCTCTCCTGCAACTGTGAAGTGGCTATGTGGGGTGAGGATGGAGGCACGATGTAGATGCTACTTCACAGATAATAGTTGTTGTGATTTACTAGTCAACAATATTTCTGAATCTTTTAACAAGTTTATTTTGGAGTCTAGAGATAAACCTATCATAACATGCTTAGAAATGATTAGGAGGCAGTTGATGATAAGGTTTCAAAAGAAGAAAACAAGTGCTGCCAAGTAGAGTGCAGAGACATGCCCTAGGATTCTTGAGAAAATTTTGAAGTTCAAAAGGAAAAGTACTACTCTGCATGTGGTGTATGCTGGAGAGGGCAATATGAAGTAAGATCTGATAATGGTGTATACAATTTGAATGTTATGACTAACACTTGTGATTACAGATATTGGGATAGGACCGGGATCCCTTGCATTCATGCATCTACGGCTTTGATGGCTGAAAATAAACAGCCTGAAAATTATGTGCATAGATATTACACAAGGACTACATATTTGCAAGCATATACATGCATGATCTTACCTATTCCAGATTCAAGATTTTGGCCTAAAGCAATTTAGAGTTAGGGCCCCCAGCTTTTACCAAGCAGCCTGGTAGGCCTGCCAAGAAGAGGAAAACAGGACAGTTTGAAACTGGTTCCAGCTCCAGCCAACTTTCTAGAAAGGGCCAGACCCAAACATGTCAAAAGTGCCAAGAAGTAGGTCACAACAAGAGGAGCTGTAAGAATACAATGGTACCAAAGCCCTCCACAGCAACTGGACTTCCTAGAGGCAGGCCATCAACACAAACTAAGGAGCTTAGCAAAGAGAGTCAGCCAGATTTTGTGTCATTGTTGATGGGCGCTCGGATCAATGTCATGGGTAGAAGGCCAAGCCCAATTGTCCATCGGTTCCTCCAGTTGTGAGTTAGATTTTTGACTTGAGTCATATTTAAATGTCAGTTTCCACATGTAGTGCACATATTGATATATGTCTGGCCATCAGGTTTACTGTGTAGTTTCCTGTGTAGTTTCCTCATGTATATATTGATATCATGCATAAATTGAGTCATATTTACTGTGTAGTTTCCTCATGTATATATCTGGCCATCAGGTTCCTCCACAGCAGCAAGGCCATCAGGTTCCTCCACAGCAGCAAGTCCAGCGGCACATAGGTGCAAGAAAAAAGTTTCGAGAAATATTTCAGTTGGGGATGTCAGTAGTATGCCACAACAGAAGTTCATCCTCCACAGCAGCAAGGCCAGAGGCACAAATGTGGAAGTAAAAAATGTTCCTAGCAATGTGACAGTTGGGGCTGGCAGTAATGTGCCACAGTAGCAAGTTCTTCCTCCACAACAGTAAGGCCAGAGGCACAGAGGTGGAAGTAAAAAATGTTCCTAGCAATGTGGCAGTTGGGGCTGGCAGTATTGTGCTACTGCAGCAAGTTCCTCATGTTGTAAGTTCAATTTTATCCAATCCAACTTGTTACTTTAGGCATATTTAACTGCAATATTCATTTTGCTATATGATTGTTTATTTCATTACAGACAATTCCATCGCATCAAGGCCAGAGCCATAGAGGAGGTAGGAAGAAGTCAAAAGCAGATTATCCAATATGGAGTGAAGAAATTGGAGATCGCAGTGCAGCCTCCAGAAGCTGATGTGATTTTTTGTACATGTGTTGACCAATTGAGTTTATGACATGGTGGAAAAATGTGTTGAACAATGGAGTTTTTAGTGTATGAAAATGTGTTGAACAATGGAGTTGTTGACATGGTGTTACTGGGATGTAATATAGGTACAATGTGGTAGTTTATGTGTACAATGTGGTGTATGCCCAATGGAGGGTCTGACATGGAGTTTATGTCATGGTGTTACTGATATGTAGTATAGTTACATTGTGGTGGTTTATGGGTACAATGTGGTGTATGAACAATGGAGGGTCTGACATTGTGTTTTAGAGATGTGCTGCAATGTAATGTGTATATTGTACTACCAGTATTTTTGTTCAATAAGCATGTTGCTTCATAGTATTTTGTTTATTAAGCATGTTGTTCTCAGAATCATGTATACACATTTTGCATGGTTATATAAGTTGCCTTAGTATGTTGTACTGTGTATACACAATCCTCCGAATCATGTATCATGTACTGTGCATACTAAGCCCAACATGTCCACATTCTAAATGACATTTCCCATAATATGTTGCCTACACAGATACATGTTGCATCATAAATACATGTTAGCTGAAGCACTGGATGTTAACAAAATACATGTTTCATGAATACATGTTTCTCTCAGAATACAAGATGTCCTCGGAATCATGTTTCTCTCATAATCATGTTTCTCTACAAAATACATGTTTCACTCAGAATCATGAATACATGTTGCATGAATACATGATGTTAACAAAACAGATATATGTTGCATCACATTAAGTAAAAGGTTAACATTGATGTTAACCTTATTTAGGGTAACATATACATCATCACTAGTACAACCATAATTATAAGACCAATTAGTGAGCTCACATAGAGCTTAATTGATCTGCACTCATTTAAGAAGCGCTGAAGTTTAACATTGCTTTCCTCACACAATTATATTGCCTTATTTAACTTATTCTCTCTCTCTCTCTCTATCATCCTTCTATCCGTCAATGCAAGTGAAGAACTGTACACCTTGTTCCTACAGTCATTCGCATCCATTAAGTGTAGTATTACCATCCTTGACCAATCCGAGTGGGGTGGATGCTTCCATATGATGAATTTGCAGCTCTTATCCTTATCCCTACTTGGACACGACTAAAATCTTCTTCCTGGGTTTGCTCGTGTCCATGACACCCTCCTTGGCGTCCGCAACCCACAATTGCAATACTTGAAATCTTCAATATCTATTTTAAAATCCCCAAACTCTACCGTGATCTCCCACTATTACTATCCCCAACACTCATTTCTGTGTTTCCAATAACATCAAAACATTTAATTAGTACAAAATTTTTGGCAAGGACTCATTCTAACTTACAAAATTTCCTTACCAGTATGCTTTCTTGCTTACAGCAGTCCTCACGGGCTTTCTTCCTTGTCGCCGCTCCTCGCTGACTCCCTATGTGCAGCAGCTCGTCCATGCCTCCTTGCAGCAGCTCCTCCCTCTCTCCCTCTCTGTGCATTAGTTGATGACACAGCTGAAAATGGCGGTAAATTCTTTCCTTCCCCCGCTAGCTCGAGTGGCGTCAAGCTTGGATGGCGGTAAAATCCAGACCCATGCGAAAGTGTCTAGCTCGGGTGGCGTCTGTCGCTACCAACGCTGGGGCATACTTGCTATGTAGTGAGAACTCCACGTCATACTCGTCCACAGTCCTGCGACTTTGCGTCAGGTGCTCAAACTTCTGTCTGAGCTCATCCTTTACCGCCTCCAGAAGGTACTTGCCCTCAAAGCTCTCCCTGAAAGTCTCCCACAGGATTTTCCCAGTCATATGTCGCTCCTGGGCCTCCCATCAGTCTTGAGCTTGGTGAGTCAACTGCCTCTTGGCTATCTCCACCCATCCCTCTCGTGATAACTCAGCCAAGGTCAAGTCGTCCAAAATTTCTGTGGACTGACCAACTCGGAATGCAATAAAATGCGCCGATTTAGTTAATCAATCAATGATCACCCAAATCGCATCATTGCCCTTTGGGGTCTAAGGTAAGCCAGTCACAAAATCCATGGTCACATGCTGCCACTTCCATTCTGGGATAGGGAGAGGTTGCAACAGACCCGCAACTCTTTGGTGATTAGCTTTCACCTGTTGACAGACTAAACATAAGGCCACACTCCTTGCTACACTTTACTTCATCACATGCCACCAATAGTACTGTTGCAAGTCACGATACATCTTTGTTCCTCCCAGATGAATAGAATATGGGGAACTATGTGCTTCCTTCAACAATTCCTCCTGAATACCCCCACTTGGCACACATACCTGACTTCCAAACCTTAGAGATCCATCTGCATGAATGCGGAAATCAGTTCGAAGTCCAGCCTCTACTTGCTCTCGAATCTTCTCCATCTTCACATCCTCTGATTGAGCAGCCTTAATCCGGTCTACCAGATCAGATCGAATCTGTAGCCCCAACATAACAGTCTTCTCTCCTGGAAGTATAACCTCTACCTCCATCTGTCGTTGTGCCCAACGGAGTTGTGGCTAAGAGGCTAACCTCATCACAGTCGGGAGTTAACTAAGGGCGTCAGGTACCACATTAACTTTCCCAGGATGATATTACAGATCGATATCATATTCTGTCATTAACTCAAGCCATTGATGATGCCTCATGTTGAGCTCCTTCTGGGTAAAGACATACTTCAAACTCTTATCATCGGTGTAAATCTTCACATTCTCACCCAACAAGAAGTATCTCCACAGCTTCAAGGCAAATATCACTGCAGCCAGCTCCAAGGCATGAGTGGGATAATTCTGCTCGTGGACCTTTAGCAATCTAGAAGCATATGCTACGACTCGCCCGTGCTGATAAAGGATACAGCCAAGCCCTTTACCCGATGCATCACAGAAAATCTTGAAACCGCCAGAACGATCTAGGATTGTCAGAACAGGAGCCGTTGTTAGTTGATGCTTCAACTCATCAAACGCACGCTGACAGTCCTCAGACCAGACGTAGGAAACATCCTTCTTAGTCAGGTGAGTCAAGGGTGAGGCAATCTTAGAGAAGTCTCTGATGAACTTCCGATAGTAGCCAGCTAATCCTAGAAAGCTTCTGATTTATGTGACTGTTCGAGGGATATGCCATCTCTCTACCACAGCAACTTTCTCTTGGTCAACAGACACTACTCCTCCAGAAACTACATGCCCAAGAAATGCCACCTTGTACAACCAGAATTGGCATTTGCTAAACTTGGCATATAGTCAATGTTGTCTGAGAGTACTCAACACGATCCGTAGATGCTCCGCATGCTCTTCTTCATCCTTCGAGTAAACCGGGATATCATCGATGAAAACCACCACGAACTTATCCAAGTATTCAAAGAAAACTTGATTCATCAGTCTCATAAAGGTAGATGGGGCATTAGTAACTCCGAAAGGCATTACCAAGAACTCATAATGGCCATAGCGAGTTCAGAATGCAGTCTTTGGAACATCAGACCCTAGAACCTTTAACTGATGATACCTGCTCCGTAAATCCCACTTTGAGTACACCCAAGAACCACCAAGCTGATCAAAAATGTCATCAATCCGAGGGAGAGGGTACTTATCTTTCACAGTCACTTTATTCAATTCCCTATAATCATTGCACATCCTCCGGGATCCATCCTTTTTATCTACCAACAACACTGGCGCTCTCCATGGTGTCACGCTCAGACGTATCAGTCCTCTATCTGATAGATCTGTTAACTGGTTACGAAGTTCAGCTAACTCAGGTGGGGCCATACGGTATGGAGCTTTTGCAATCGGTTGTGTGCACGTTATCAGGTCAATAGTGAACTCTAAAGACCTATCCGGGGGAGTCCAAAGATATCATCTGGAAAAACATATAGAAACTCCTGGACGACCTTCGGTAAAATCAGCTCCCGAAGTTGGGTCCTGTTCTCTGAATTTAAACAGATTTGTTCTAACTTAGTAAACATGCCTCTATAATTAACATGATCATCCTAAATTTTTGATATTTGATATCTGAAACAGTAACTAGTGTATCTACAACTTTGCAGCTTTAAGTTTTGCTAAATTCCAACTAGAAATGCCTGATATCTGGCCTTTAATCTGACTGGCTGTGTAATTTCAGCAAACTGAAATGTTTACGGGATGTTATAACTATTGATGTTAAACTTTCCTCTATTATTTTGCATGTGCATTGTAGTTACTTGAAGTAGGAGTTCATTGTGATATTTGTTCTTGGATTTGCTCATGTTACAATGGACATGTTAATGATGTCGTCATGTGTTTGTGAAAATGCCTCAAAGAAACCAAAGTTGAGGAACATGAGAAATGGTCTGGTATGCGCTTGTATCATGAACCCTGCTATAATTTATGATGTTGGAAACACATGTATGGCATGGTGTGGCATGGAACGGGATGTGGTTTAATGTGGGGAATGATGAAGGGCATATGTCACTTAGGTGCATGACCCAATTTGTCGCGACAGACCAAGATGTTATATGAGAGATATTGAAATTGTAAAGTCATGCCAACTTCTTTTCTTCATAATCATACATGCATGCTATATCAGTAAATAAATGACTCGGTCCTCTTAAAAGAGTGTGACACTGGTTTGGGGGAACCAAAGTAGTAGGTGGATATGAGGGATGGACCGTTTGTGGTTTGCACTCCTGACGTAGCCCATGAGGCGGGGTGTGGCAAATATAAGGAGGAATGAGGGAAGGGCACCTTTGTTAACAGCATTACATGCTTGGCTCAGTCCATAGCATGTCTGGGGGAGTTCCAGTCCCACCCCAACTGGGGGGAGGGAAAGGTCTAGTCCCAAAAGGGTCCTACCCACTACCTAGGTTCCAAAACACTAACCAACGATTTAATTGATAACCCTCATTATTTTTGTAGCATTGGTAAATGTGGTTTACCTGTGTATTTCCATTCTTGGTGGCACCTTGTGTATTTCCCCTCTTGGCTTGTGCCTTGTCGTTATTCCCCTTTGATTCTTTTGCTTTATATATGATTCGTAGTACTAACTCTCTTTTGCAGCAACACGCCAGTGCAGCAGGTATGTTGTTCTACTATTACCTTAATATTATGTAGCTATGTTTTCCCTTACATGTTATGGTACTGCATTACATATTCCATGCATAGTGGCACATGCATGTAGATGGTACCCTATGTAGAGTTGTGATGTCCTACTGGGACACATGTTGACGTGCCCCCGTTGACGTTACAGGTGTTGGTACTTGGAGTTGGTAGCATGTGGAGCAGTGGTGTCACGCCCCGCTTCCCATTAGACTTTGGAGCGAGGACGCGAACGGGCCCGCTTGTGCAAGTCAGGAGGAGGTACTTTTGCTTTTCTTTCCTCCTTGACTTAACACAATAAGCGTCTGTGTGAAAACTGCAGGTTCTTGCTTGTATTACTCAAAAACAACACAGATAAAAAACATTATTACAATCTGAACGTCCCAACGGAATTACAATAATGGAGAAAAGGAGAGTGGGTCTTATGACTCGTACAAAAAATTAAGGAAGTACAATTAAGGTCCACTAGTCAACAACTCTTGGCCCACTGGTTCAGCCATCTCAACTAGTCCTCCTGGTGCTAAAGCTCAGGATCTGACATACATCCAAAAACATGAATGTATATCAGCAAGGGTCTGCAAGTAGAGATTAGAACCCAAGGCAAGATATGTACAAATTTATACTGAATTTAAGAGGCATTAATAGTTTAAATGAGATAGCGACAACAAGATTTAAACATGCTGAAATAAAGTAAAAGGCATCCTATCATGCAGTTCTAAGCAGTTTAACAAGTAAGTAAATTTTTTCTTTGGTTCATTAACATGTCAATATAACTGAGATAACAATTTCAAGTTGCAAATTTCATGTTAGCATTTCACGATTTGTTAGCATTCACGATTGTTAGCATTCACGATTGTTAGCATTCATGTCTATGATAGGGTTCTCGCCTTTAGGTCGTGATGAGTAAGTTCCTTCTTCACACGGGGGCTTATCGTGATTGGTGCTAACCCACCGCATACGGGTGGTGCCCTTGAAGACAGTACCCTTTCATACGCCTAGTAGCCGCTCAACCTTAACCCCACCCAAGATTGGTGCTGGAACACGAGCCAGCCTAA
Source organism: Scilla litardierei (assembly GCA_030789695.1). Classification (NCBI taxonomy): domain Eukaryota; kingdom Viridiplantae; phylum Streptophyta; class Magnoliopsida; order Asparagales; family Asparagaceae; genus Scilla; species Scilla litardierei. Next base: position 333,432,185 of record CM061133.1, on the reverse strand, counting down.
TTCACGAATTACAAGAATGAATTGTCAACTCACATGACATCACAAAAGTCACGATCTCGCCTTCGAGGCGCACGATTTCACTGTGTCACATATTTGATAATCATTCTAAGGCATGCAGCAATTTAGTAATGAGAACATTTACATTTATACAGCATTTTTCCATGGTTACGAGAGTATCGAGCAACATTTACAACAATTTAACAAAAGTGCTGAGTATGAGATTTTAACAAGTACGACATGGAAACTGATTTTCTTCGCTAATGTTCTAAAATAAGATATATCAAATTATATGCCGTTGGATCACATTTTTAGCCACGGATGTCGTGGTAGTGTTTTCACGTGTCATTTCATGTGCACGTTTTGAGTTATGCAACTTTACATACAAAAGACTAAATAAGCATCTACCTTCAAAAATTCATTATAAATTGCATACTTGCCTGATTTTGACGATTTTAGTGCCGTTGGGTTCGTCTTGATAGGTACTTCGTGTTGGTATGTTCGTTTCCTTGTTTTGATTAAACAAATCAAAGAATTAGATTTTTCGTGAATAAACACACTATTAAAATAATTCCTAATTTGGGTTCGTCTGATTTTATTGGGTTCTCTGGTTAGGGTGATGTCTATATTGTGTTACACTGATATTATACGCCTCATTTTATTCTAATTTAATCAACCTAGCATTATCTACAAAACTAACATGCTGGAATTAAATAACATCTAAACAAATCGTCGTTTAAATTAACACTAACACTAATTAATACTAACCACCTACTAATCAACTCTACTAGGCTAATTACAAGGGTATCATGTCATTCAATATCTTACCTACTCCTATAGTATTATAATACAAATCCCTTGTTATCAAGTTAACATACCCCTTGCTATACTCCCTCTCTCTCTTTATTATCAAGGCTGTCCTACTCCCTGACTTCCCATTTATCTCACTGTCACTCTCTTTCCCTTTTTATCTTTACTCAACTCTTTCTTTAGTCATTTATCTCAAGGCATAACTCTCTGTCACATTATCTCTTCTTTACTCCATCTCTTTCACTTCTCCTCTCTCACACTCTTCTGTCTATCATCTGTTCTTTCTTTCTTTCTTTTTTTTCTTTGATTCCACTCGCAGCAGGTCACGCAAGGCAATGGGGCTTGGCAGAACTCACTCGGGGAGGACGGGGTGGCGGTTTCTGACGGGCCGACGACCGGGCAGGGGTTCCGACGGCGGGCAGGTGGCTAGGCGGCTTCACGGCGGCGGCGGTGGCTGGACGCCGGCCTGCAGGCGGCGGCGCAATGGGGGGTGGGCGGCCGTGCGTGGAGAAGAGGGGAAGGGAATGGAGGATGATAGGAGGAGGAGGAGATTGTTTGTTTGAGGTTTTGCAAGAACTGAAATTTGTTCTTAGATATGAGAATGTGAATGAATCTGGTTGTCTACCTCCTCTTGTTTCTGATTTCTGATTTCAAGAATCAGTTTGGGATTTTGTATTGGGTGATGATTTTGGGAAGAGTTTGGGGATAATTTTGTGTTGATGGAAAATTGATTTGATTTGATTCAGGTGATTTTCTTGGTTTGGGGCTGATTTGGGTTTGATGTGATTCTGGTTGTTTTGGTGAAGTTGGTTTGCAGATTGATTTGCAGGGGAGAGGTTTGATTTTGGGAAGATTTGTTTGATCAGGTTTGGGAAGCTTGGTGGAGAATTTGCAGTATATGGAATGGTGGGTTTGCAGAGGGGTGTTCGCAGGGATGAAGATGGTGACGATCCTTAAGAGGATTTAGCAAGGGAACAACTTAATGGGGGAGTTGGAAGTGGGGGAGAGAATGAATTGGGTGTTGGATCTCACCGGTTTCATTCGGTGGGATTCAATAGGGTAGGATTAGGTTAACAGTAATTTAGTTAATTAGGGAAGTGATTTTCAGTCTATAGTAAGAAGTTAATCGGTACTTAACTTTCAATTAAAGTAATTAAGTAATATGAAAAAATAAGGTAATTAGCAAATTTGTAATTAGTAGGGTAATTAAGTTAATGTAATTAGTTAAAATTTGAAAGTATAATGAGTAATTAGTAATTTCTATGTAGTAAATGGCAAAAGTAATTTGTAAAGGTCATTAGTAATTGATGATAATAATTTGAAAAAGTAATGGAGGTAATTAGTAATTGGTAAAAATGTAATTACTAAAAGTAACTGGTAATTGATAAAAGTGATTAGTAAAGGTAAGAGTAACTAATGAATATACAAATTAAAAATTAATTGGTTTAAAGATCTTATTAAAAATGTTTTGAAAGTATTTACACTAGAATACGGGTAGTAACAGATATGGGCCGTCACATCCTACCCACCTTAAATAATTCCGTCCTCGGAATTTCTCAGGATTGAGTTCATTAAGAGGTGCCGATAATACATATGCATCTCATCGTATTTCTACGAGATAAACTCTAACCTGAAATACTTCGAGACGAAGAAACGAAGTTGGTTAGGGAAAAGACACAGGTGATGTGGTTAAGACTGAGTCTCAAAAAGTGGTTCGGATGAATAAGCACCATCGATGGCCTTAGCCGTTAATGGGCATGTTAAAAGGCTAGGGATGGCTACGCACGATGTGCAAAGATGAGGATGAGTGATGAATAATAATGCGTGTATATATATACTTACAAATGCAACTCCCATAATCTAACATAATGCATGCTAAACCTGTAATCTCAATCAAGTATTTCTCAAATAGATCATCACTACTCGTCTCATCACCGAATAACGCTACAACTATAATCATATCATAAAACTTAGCTATAGATCCGACCTTATCGTTCGAATTATAACTCATGGTTCTTGCTTCAAAATAATCAATACTTTATTCCAAATAATCTTTGAAGGAAAAACACTAAGTATCCTCAACCAATACCATTTGCAATGTCTTCACCCTCCACTTGTTATTGATATTAGAGCAATAACATCTCCTATGAAATCTCTAATGTATAGTTCCTCTGTAGCCAAATTCTCCAAAATTATTTATTCTCCTAAGTGATCTTATCCATTATATATCATCATATTGTCCATTGCATAACCTAACTGGTAACACTACAATTGTGACCTCTCCCAACTCCAATCTTATCTTTATATCAAGCAATCAATATAATGATGATACACCAGTTGCTAATGTATGATGACTATTACAAATACGCCTAGTATACATCACTTATTTACAATCAATAATTGTCCTTCCCCCAACACATCCTTCCTCGTGACAAGTCATAAATTTATCCACCATACTTAACAAACTACTAAATCACGTCTTGCCATTTTCCATTGTATCTTGTTCTAAACAATTTCAATCAATCCACATAACTATCCATCAATATAATGCATCATTTCTAGTATCTTCATCACCATAGTTACTTCCAATCTATCGAGTAGTCAAAATATGAGATAATGTCATTACATGAAAATGAGGGCTATTATGATGATGACTAGGGGTGGCAAAATGAGCCCGACCCGACCCGACCCGACCCGAACCCGGCATCCTAAACCGGGTATGGGTAGGGGCCAATACGGGTCAAGTAGGATACGGGTTGACCCGACCCGACCCGGATAAAATCTGGGTCGGGTATGGGTTTGGCATGTCAACCCGAATGACCCGAATTCGACCCGGTTTACTTTCTCTATTTATATAAAAACATTTATAATAACTTCAATACACAATTGCAATGGGGAGTTATGCTTGTACGATTGAATTTTTGTCCTCTTCTTTAAGAGTTCTTGTATTCAATTCCCTTTACATACAAATTTTTAGTTAATTTCATTACTTCCGTTAATAAAATGGTAACGTTAATTTTACTTCATTAATGTCATCGGTGTGGTTTAAGCGACGAGCTACTGGAAATTATGAAACACTTAATAAATTGTCGGTGGATCTTAATAAATAGCTGGATATCGAAAAAGGAACAGTTGTGTATAAGTCAAATCTTAACCCGACGGGTTAACCCGAACCCGACCCGGAAATTTTCCGGGTCACCCGAACCCGACCCGGATTCAATCCGGGTCGGGTTAGGGTTTACCCCTAAACGGGTCGGGTCAAATCTGACCCGACCCGAACCCGAAGCCACCCGACCCGTTTGCCACCCCTAATGATGACATCTATTCAAACTTGGAGCCTGGGGTGATGAGTTAGCAGCAAGCCATATTTAAACCACATCAAAAGAAGAACATAAAGCTTAAAATTTCAATTCCTGTCAAGGATGACTACTGGGTCTTAATCATGTAAATCATTGCCATCACATACAAAAGTGTGAGGACTAATCCAAATGCATCCGCGCTGTTACAACTTAACCAGCCGAACACAAAGGACATCATCTGCCATGCTACCCAATTACAAGCCAATATCCAAAATGACACCGAAAGGCAGATATAAGGCCAACTCTCAAGGATCAAGATCATTGTTACCACTACTTCCAGCAATCTCCACAACATCCAACAATAAGCCAGCAACATAGCCGTCTCCCAAATCCGAGCACAAGACTGGCATCCATTTTCAACACCTATGGCCAAAAACAAGCCAATACTCATCCCCAATGATACTCCTTGCCAATACCATTGGTCGACATCTACGGTTATCACCATCAGTCCTAAGCAATTCAACGACCAAAAACTCATGAACCCACAAACACGAAGGAGCGGCCCTAAGAAGGAATCGAAGCGGGGCAGCTCAAGGGGGAAGAACCAGAAAAAGGAGCTCCAAAGAATACCAAGAACGGCGAATTCCCAAGAACTCAACCACACGGCAATAACGAGGGTGACGGTGAGGGCTGTCTCTAAGCACAACAATCCCCAAAGTCGTTGATGGGCCATCGGCAGCTGTTGATCCAAGGCGGCGAGGTGCGACGGCTGCGACTGCGCGATGTGGCGGGGGCTTCCGAGATGGGGTGGAGCTTCGGGTGAGGCCGGAGGAGCTCGAGGCGGGATGGGTTGGTCTTGCTGAGAGGGAGGCAAGGTGAGGGAGAGGGTGGTATCAGGGTGAAGAGGAAGCTGTGGGGTGTCTTGGTGAGGAAGAAGAGGAGGGGTTTAAAAAGGAGAAAAAGAGGGGGTAAGGGTTTAGAGGAGGGTGCCGAAAGTCATGATAGGGTAGGGTAGGTTAGGCGGGAACGGGTTCGAGGAGAGGATAAGGACAAAAGGCAATAATGAGGGGGAAGGTGGTAAACTGGAAAGAATTTAAACACATGAAAAAATCGGGTACGGGATGGAAGTAGGGTTAGAAAACAAATACAAGCTCAAGAAGGATGCAAAAACGCAACAGCCTACACGTGCCCGTCACGTTTGTCTCGTCCTAAATTCTCCAGTACCATCCTCGAATACTTCTGAGCGTCCTTTCGATCGGCTTCAGTTGTCGAACTCAAACTTCTGATGAACGAAGATTCGAATGCTACTCTCTGTAGCTAGGGTGCAAGCGTACTAAAAATAGAAAGATTCTAAGTAGATCAATCAAGTTAAAGGAAGGTTGATAGTGAAGAAGGTCGAAGGCATTACATAATCACGATTTACGTCCTTGCGGTCCAGCAGACACGGCCAGGGAAGTGACTAAGCCAGGATCACTGATCCCCAGTCTAGCTAGGGTGACCCAACAAACTTAGCCAAGCACATTCACCGAATCATGGTCCATTGAAGGAAGCCTATCATTTATATGCGTGCCATCAACAAAGGTTTTTTTTGATATATATAACATCTAATCTATCCTATTAACTAGATAAATACTAAAATTCAAAATTTTAGATTTTGTTAATGACTTTCATTAAGTCTTTATTAATTGTATGGTTTTATTCCTATCTAAGATTACTGGGATTATCGACAAGGAGATTATTAGCGAAAGTAGAATCAGTATAGTAATGTGGATGATTCAAAAGGACAAAGTTGGCTGTCAGGAAGATCACGTAGATCGAGAGCAAGGATTAGAATAGGATGAGCAAATGTGAGTACGGGTAGGAAATGACTTGCAAAAAGTTACGCTGTTTCCTAAGGTCGTAAAGTGGAATGTAAAATAAAGGAGAGTAAAAAATCAAGTATATACTGATTTGGTTGACTAAGGATCAGGAATCTTAGGACTAGGATGTTCTAATGAATTTGATCGGGGTAGAAGATTCTAGGGAAGGTGTTGTTTGAGAGTCAAGATTGTAATATTATCCATGCTGTTTTAGAGTATTTTGCATGAGCATAGACCGGCATGGGCCACCACTAAAACCTGTCATTCCCCTCTTCCCATTAGACTTTGGAGCGAGGACACGAACGGGCCCGCTTGCGCAAGTTAGGAGGAGGTACTTTTGCTTTTCTTTCCTCATTGACTTAACACAATAAGCGTCTGTGTGAAAACTGCAGGTTCTTGTTTGCATTACTCAAAAACAACACAGATAAAAAAACATTATTACAATCTCAACGTCCCAACAGAATTACAACAATGGAGAAAAGGAGAGTGGGTCTTATGACCCGTACAACAAATTAAGGAAGTACAATTAAGGTCCACTAGTCAACAACTCTTGGCCCACTGGTTCAGCCATCTCAACTAGTCCTCCTGGTGCTAAAGCTCGGGGTCTGACATACATCCAAAAACATGAATGTATGTCGGCAAGGGTCTGCAAGTAGAGATTAGAACCCAAGACAAGATATATACAAATTTATACTGAATTTAAGAGGCATTAATAGTTTAAATGAGATAGCGACAACAAGATTTAAACATGCTGAAATAAAGTAAAAGGCATCCTATCATGCAGTTCTAAGCAGTTTAACAAGTAAAGTAAATTTTTTTCTTTGGTTCATTAACATGTCAATATAACTGAGATAACAATTTCAAGTTGCAAATTTCAAGTTAGCATTTCACGATTTGTTAGCATTCATGATTGTTAGCATTCACGATTGTTAGCATTCATGTCTATGATAGGGTTCTCGCCTTTAGGTCGTGATGAGTAAGTTCCTTCTTCACACGGGGGCTTATCGTGATTGGTGCTAACCCACCGCATACGGGTGGTACTTTTGAAGACAGTACCCTTTCATACGCCTAGTAGCCGCTCAACCCTAACCCCACCCAAGATTGGTGCTGGAACACGAGCCAGCCTAATTCACGAATTACAAGAACGAATTGTCAACTCACATGACATCACAAAAGTCACGATCTCGCCTTCGAGGCGCACGATTTCATGGTGTCACATATTTGATAATCATTCTAAGGCATGCAGCAATTTAGTAATGAGAACATTTACATTTATACAGCATTTTTCCATGGTTACGAGAGTATCGAGCAACATTTACAACAATTTAACAAAAGTGCTGAGTATGAGATTTTAACAAGTACGACATGGAAACTGATTTTCTTCGCTAATGTTCTAAAATAAGATATATCAAATTATATGCGTTGGATCACATTTTTAGCCACGGATGTCGTGGTAGTGTTTTCACGCGTCATTTCACGTGCACGTTTTGAGTTATGCAACTTTACGTACAAAAGACTAAATAAGCATCTACCTTCGAAAATTCATTATAAATTGCATACTTGCCTGATTTTGACGATTTTGGTGCCGTTGGGTTCGTCTTGATGGGTACTTCGTGCTGGTATATCCGTTTCTCTGTTTTGATTAAAAAAATCAACGAATTAGATTTTTCGTGAATAAACACAATATTAAAATAATTCCTAATTTGGGCTTGTCTGATTTTATTGGGTTCTCTGGTTAGGGTGATGTCTATATTGTGTTACACTGATATTATACCCCTCATTTTATTCTAATTTAATCAACCTAGCATGATCTACAAAACTAACATGCTGGAATTAAATAACATCTAAACAAATCGTCGTTTAAATTAACACTAACACTAATTAATACTAACCACCTACTAATCAACTCTACTAGGCTAATTACAAGGGTATCATGTCATTCAATAGCTTACCTACTCCTACAGTATTATAATACAAATCCCTTGTTATCATGTTAACATACCCCTTGCTATACTCCCTCTCTCTCTCTCTCTTTATTATCAAGGCTGTCCTTACTCCCTGACTTCCCATTTATCTCATTGTCACTCTCTTTCCCTTTTTCTCTTTACTCAACTCTTTATTTATTCATTTATCTTAAGGCATAACTCTCTGTCACATTATCTCTTCTTTACTCCATCTCTTTCACTTCTCCTCTCTCACACTCTTCTGTCTATCATCTGTTCTTTCTTTCTTTCTTTCTTTTCTTTGATTCCACTCGCAGCAGGTCATGCAAGGTAATGGGGCTTGGCGGAACTCACTCGGGGAGGACGGGGTGGCGGTTTTCGACGGGCCGGCGACCGGGTAGGGGTTTCGACAACAGGCAGGTGGCTGGGCGGCTTCACGGTGGCGGCGGCGGCTGGACGCCGGCCTGCAGGCGGCGGCGCGATGGCGGGTGGGCGGCCGTGCGTGGAGAAGAGGGGAAGGGAATGGAGGATGATAGGAGGAGGAGGAGATTGTTTGTTTGGGGTTTTGCATGAACTGAAATTTGTTCTTAGATCTGAGATTGTGAATGAATCTGGTTGTCTACCTCCTCTTGTTTCTTATTTCTGATTTCAAGAATCAGTTTGGGATTTTGTATTGGGTGATGATTTTGGGAAGCGTTTGGGGATAATTTTGTGTTGATGGAAAATTGGTTTGATTTGATTCAGGTGATTTTCCTGGTTTGGGGCTGATTTGGGTTTGATGTGATTCTGGTTGTTTTGGTGAAGTTGGTTTGCAGATTGATTTGCAGTGGAGAGGTTTGATTTTGGGAAGATTTGTTTGATCAGGTTTGGGAAGCTTGGTGGAGAATTTACAGCAGATGGAATGATGGGTTTGCTGAGGGGTGTTTGCAGGGATGAAGATGGTGACGATCCTTAAGAGGATTTAGTAGGGGAACAGCTTAATGGGGGAGTTGGAAGTGGGGGAGAGAATGAATTGGGTGTTGGATCTCGCCGGTTTCATTTGGTGGGATTCAATAGGGTAAGGTTTGGTTAACAGTAATTTAGTTAATTATGGAAGGGATTTTCAGTCTATAGTAAGAAGTTAATCGGTACTTAACTTTCAATTAAAGTAATTAAGTAATATGAAAAAAATAAGGTAATTAGCAAATTTGTAATTAGTAGGGTAATTAAGTTAATGTAATTAGTTAAAATTTGAAAGTATAATGAATAATTAGTAAATGCTATGTAGTAAATGGGAAAAGTAATTTGTAAAGGTCATTAGTAATTGATGATAATAATTTGGAAAAGTAATGGAGGTAATTAGTAATTGGAAAAATGCAATTACTAAAAGTAACTGGTAATTGATAAAAGTGATTAGTAAAGGTAAGAGTAACTAATGAATATACAAATTAAAAATTAATTGGTTTAAAGATCGTATTAAAAATGTTTTGAAAGTATTTACACTAAAATACAGGTAGTAACAGATATGGGCCGTCACAAGTGGAGTCCAGTGGCAGAGTTGAGAGTGTGGGGGTGGGGAGAGGAGAGAAGATAGAGAGTTGTTGTACTCGGGGTTTACTTGTGGAGTAGAACTGAGATGGTGTATCAGTTATTGCAGTATGTACATGTGGATAATGTACTTCAAGTGTTGTGCTCTGGTTGGTGTCATTGTTATTCTGTGTTGTTCTTTAGTTTTTTGTTCTGTGTGGTTGTGGTTAGAGTCATTTCAGGTATTGCCCCAGCAGTGTGCAGTGGACATGCTTATTCAACATTATTTCGTTTCTTTTCTTCCTTCGTAGCACCCGCCTCTTCGGGAATACCTGGGACAGATTCATACTCCCCGGGTATCCTGGGGAGCAGGGCATTACAGTCCTGAAGGGTCGTCAGTTCCGCCAAGGTCATCGAGGCTGGAATTTTGGGATTCAGGCCTTGGCAAAACTAAAATGCACAATCCTCTGGATCCTCGACCATGTGTGCTGCAAAGCGGTTGAGCATAGAAAACTCGGCATCATACTCGTCAACGATCCTATCTCCTTGGAGCAGATTAGCTAAGCGCTGTTGAAGTTCTCATTTGGCTGTCTTGGTAAAGTATTTGGCGTTGAACCTTTCCCCGAACATGTCCCAAGAGATAGGCTTGACCAAACGCCTTTCTTCCAGTTACCACCAGCTCCTAGCATTATCAGTCAGTTGGAGCTTCGCAACATCAACCAATCCTGCATGAGGGATATGTGCAGGACTTAACTTGTCTTCAGTTCCTTGGGCCCATTCTTCAGTATCTAGAGGCCCTTCTTTTCCAAAGAAGCCCTTGGGTTGCAGCTCATGGAATTGCTTAACTCCAAGTTCCGCTCGAGGTGGTGGTGGTGCAATCTGAGCAGGTGGCTTACACTGCTGAATCAGCTATTATTGGATCTCCAACATCCCCCTCATGACTCTGAGGAGTTCGTTGATATCGGAAGTACCACTTCCGCCAGCTCCATTCCCGTTCCCGGTGTTGTGTCCTCCTGTCATGCTGAAACAAGAAATTTGGATAAATTTTGTGCACAAGATAAATCTGGACGCTTTGGCTAATAATAACATTTCTATTGTTCTGAAATTTGCATAATGCACGACCTACTTGGACCACCACTAAAACCTGTCATGCATTGCTTCCCATTATTCCTGGGATCGAGAATGCGAGCGGGTCCGCATGTGCTTAAAGTAAAAAAGAAGTAATTTTTTTCTTCCTTCTTTGACTTAAGCACAATAAGCGTCTGTGATTACAACATTTCATGTCCTTGCATGCAAACTCAGAACAATACAGATTATCATTTTTACGGAGTTAGTGTCCAGAATTACTTGTACACAAATAAGGCCTAACATGGCCATTAGAAACAGTTACATCAAAAGAAATTGCATTTAATGAGACTACAACAGCAAATGTTAATTCCTTGACGGTGTTGCTGAAGCACGTCGTTTCTCAGCAGTGGATCTCAACATCCGGGTACTCCTGGTCAACATGCTCAGTCTCAAGTATACTCCTCTATTTCAAACCTAACGTATATTTCACAAGATAGAAGACAATGAAATATACGTCAGCGAGGGTCGCTCTACAAGAGTTTAAAATGTTAGGAGAATTGACCCTAGATAAGATTTTCAAAAGCAATTTCATGGCAGTTAAAGCATTTATGAACAAAGAACAATTATAATTTCTAAGCAGTTCAGACAGAGATTATATTAGCATGGTAGTTCTATTTCTATGCAGTAAGAACGGACTTTATATTAGCATGGCAGTTCTATTTTAATGAAAGCAGTTGCAGTTCTATACATTATACATGTTCAATATAGCATTTACAAGATGTTCGTGAGTGTGTTCAATTTAGTGACTAAGGTTCACGTCGTTAGGTGGTAAGCAAGTGAATCGACCTTCTCGTGCCCTCGAAGATGACCCGTTTACTTCTGACTAGTGCCCGTGAACTCAACCCCACCCACGTGTACTTTCTGGACCACGAGCCAGAATCAGCCAAACTGGCCCGCATGATTTATAATACTGGAACACGAGCCAGACTAGCCAAACCAGCCCACAAGATAGCCAAATCTTGGCATGCAATATCTATGATTAGCCAATCCGGCCTGCAATGTCTATGATTTTCAAGTATTTCAAGATATCCATACATGTCCAGAATGTTGCAATTCACAAGGCATATTCAATTAACTTATTAAAGTGTCCACATGCACGCACACACACGTGTTTTTATCTGGCAATTCACAAAGTACACATATGGAGTTTGGTGTCGTTGTGTCACATGGGAATTTTCGTGTACAACATATTACGGTTAATTTCTCCAGAAATTAGCTATGTGAGGAAAGCGTCTAAATGCACAACATTTAAAAATGCGTATAAAATGCGCACTTGCCTGATTTAGTCAATTTCGGTTGTCCAGGTGATCGCGGTGAGAGATGTGATTTATCTGCGTCATTAGATTAAAATATCAAGGTAAAAAGTGTTTAACTAAATAGTATTAATGTTATAGTTTAACATATAGTTACTGTATGTATATATACTAACATATATAATTATATTAACATACATAAACTAATATAATAATCTAATTTAGAAACATAAATGATATTACTGTACCATAACTATAATATAAACTAACTGATAATACTAATAAACTAACTAAAGTACTATTATAATAGAACTAATATTATATACTATCTTATTAGAAACTAACTTATAAACTGATATAATAACTAAAATTATATAACAACTGATGTACTGATATTATTTTATAACTAACATATTATATATTTAATGAACTAACATGCAGCTTACGTGGTAAAGCTTTCCTTGCGCTTGCAGGTTGCCGACGGCGACTGAACGGCCAAGGCGACGACGAGTGGCGGCGCAGGAGGGCGCTGGACGGCGTACGACGACTGCGGCTCGAGATGCTTTGGGGTTCGGCGAGGAGGCATTTGTTGGAGGTAGGGAGGGTTGCGGCGACGTTTTGGAGGCATCGTCGAGTTCTTGGGGAGACGCTGTGGCGGAGGGGAGTCGCTTGGGGAGTGGTGACTGTCGAACGAAGGCGGGAAGAGGTCGGAAGACATTGCAGGGTGCTGTTGCGGGTTGCAGGGTGGTCGGAGAGGGCGGTGAGTTGTGGGGTTCGGGGTTTGCGGGTTGTGTGGCTATCGGAGGGAGTTCGGAGAGAGGAACGGCGAGGTTGCTGTGTTGGGGGCAAAGGCGAATGTTTGTGTACTGCAGCGGGGAGGCTCGGTGGTGTACGGGGGTCGCCAGAGATGTGGGGATGCTCGAGAAAGGAGGCCGGTGCTGAAGGAGGGAGAGTGTGTAGCCAGAGGGGAGAGGAAGGGTGGCACGATGAAGGGGAGATCTGAGGCTCAGATGGGAGGCGGTGGTGTTGTCGGTGAGGCTGGAGGGGCTGGAGTGTTGGTGGCGGATGCTTGAGGAGTCAGAGGTCGTCTCTGTGGGGCTACGGCGCTTGGGTGATGATGGAGGAGGTTATGCTCACCAGAGTTTGTGGGGTGCAAGAGGAGGAAGGGTAGAGGAAGAAGAAGGAGGCAGTGGTGTGTGCTGAGCGGAGGAGGGTGGCGGCCAGGAGAGTGGTCGGCGACTGGTGACGAGCTCAGGGCGGCGTTGACGTACACGGAGGTATGGAGTTGGTGACGGTGGGGAGGAGGTGGTGTCCACGGAGCTTGAAGGGAAAGGGAGAGATCGGAGGGTATGTGACTGCGGGAGGAAAGTGTCACCGGAGAAGGTTGCGGGTTTGGATGGGGTATTGAGGGGTGGCAGACAGCGATGATGATGGTTGTCGTGAGGGGGCTGGTAGGATGAGGACGGCAGGGCTGAGGGTCGATGCTGGTGGTCGAAGGAAGCATGGGCTGCTGCGAATAAGAGGAAGGTGGCGAGGAGGTGATCGGGGTCATCGGGGTTTTATAAAGAAGAGGAAGAAGAACAGACATGAAGAAGGAGGAGAAGGAGAAGTTTACGACATGGGGGAGTGGTACGAGATTCATGCACGAGGATCGTGGGCTGATTCGTTGAGATCGGATCTGAGTGCGTGTGTGGGTTGTTATGGACAGGCGAAACACATGCATGGGTATGACATTGGGGTATGATGAGTTAGGTTATTAAATGATTAAAAAGAAACAGTTAGTCACTAAAGTTTCAAAATAGTTAAAGTTATTAGTATAATTAGAAAAAAAATCAGTTTTGATAAGATAAAAATTAGATTTGAAAAGTATTAATAGACTAAAAATGTTAGATTTGAATCTGAAATTAATTTGGTTAAGATTTTAAAATTAATACGATTTCGTCCCTGCAATCAACATCAACCAAAAATTATAAAGAAGATATCCACGCGACCGTGAAGTCACTGTGATCATGAATACATGGTTCGATTGTGTGTTCGAGCTAAGGAAAAAATAATAAAAATCAAAACGCACTATACACATAATACGATGCATTAAGAAAGTATGTATGAAATACGTACGACAGAAAAGTGGCTGTTACAACAGTCGACTGATGAAGGCACGACAGGCGATTGGGTGATTACAGGTGCCTGCCCAGCCTTCTACAGTAGACTGGAATGCACAGCTCAAGTCAAACTTTTATTGATTTCTACTTGAGCTTTCGCAGCAGTCGACTGACGTTCATTTTACAGTTGTCTGTCCTCCAACAGGCGCCTATGAGTTGTTCTACAGGCGCCTATGAGTTGTTCTACAGTCGTCTGTGCGTAACTTGCACTTTCTGGGCTTCATCCCCCTTTGCAAGTCAATCGACTGATGAAGTATTTATAGTCGCCTGTCAAATTACAGTCGCATGTGAAATAGTCATCGATCGTCTGAAGGCGTTAGTGCGAAAGTTGCATCTTCCAGCTCTGTTTCCATCCCATGTGACAGCCGCTTGCTGAATGATATACATGCACCTGCCTATTGTACAGGTGCATGTGTAGTCTTCTACATTCGCCTATCCTGGCCCAGATTATAGCCGTTGTGATTTTTTATCCGTTGATTAGTCGACTGTCCGATGTTCATCAATCGACTGTCTGTGCCGTTAACTACCAAAATCTAGCAGTTGCAGATTTATTCTTTTTTGGTTTTTTACTTGGGTTTGAGGGTTCCTTTGGGCTTCCTATATATAGGATAGGGCTGAGTTCATTAGAGCTTCTTGGTCACCATTGCAAATAATTAGAGATTGATTAAGCCACTCTCAAACTCTCTCATTTCCCTCTTAGAGCTCTAAATCTCCTTCATGCATTGAATTCAAGCTCAAGGGAAATCATCCAAGGGCTTTCAAGCTAATCTCATCACTTGGTGATCCTCTTCCATGCCTTGCATTCATTAATCAGTAAGTTCATCATCAAGGCATAGGTAAGAGTATTTGTTTTACTTTGTTATTTCATTGAAACCATAACTGTATGAGAGCTAGTTACTCTCTGTGTGAGAGTATAACCTTCTGTGTGAGGCTTGGTTGAGATCTCTCTGTGTGAGAGTTTGAGTCTCTCTATGTGAGAGTAAAACTCTTTCTATGTGAGAGCAAGTATTTCTCTGTATGCAAAGCCAAATCCTCTGTGTGAGGTATCTCTGTGTTAGATTGTATTCACTTCTCTGTATGAGAATTATAGTGGATATTGGTGTGGCTGGACGTACCCAAGTTTGGGGAACCAGGGTAATATCTTGTGTTTGCGTTTGGATTTTTGTGGTGTTTAAATTCATCTTGTATTTATAATTCCGCATTTGTAAGTCTAATTTTTAAATACGCAATTTGTGCCATTACACTATTCACACACACCCCCTCCCCCCCTCTCGTGTGTTGTTGTTAGTATTGCAAGGGTAAGACGATCCTTATACAACTCACCACCCTACAAGAGGAGTTACCCTCACTACACCCAAGTGAGAAAGAAACTTACAACGATTTTGAAGAATTTCCTAAAGCCTTTCGATTTTTTGCCCAAGTGTTGAAGTGTTGCTATAGGATGAACTTAATCTCAAAGGTAAGAACTTTAGAAGCTTGGGAGATTAAGAATCAAGGCCAAACGGAATTAGAAAACTATTTGAAATTTTGGCTAAGAAGATATTTTGAGAGTTTAAGAGAGAACTTTGGAAAACTATTCAAGCCGAAGTCCAGCTGTTTGCCTCCCCGGTAACGATGCCATTTTGCTTTATGTGTGCAAAAATATAGTATAAACCACAAGCAATACAGGTCGTATGCAGCAGATGTCGAACACAGAGAGGCGAATGCCTAAGGCAAGGATTAGTGACGAGTTTTGTATAGCTGTGGGATGTGCGTGATAAAGGGCAAAGAGCAATTGACAAGGGGGAAATTCAATCAAGAAAAGGAGCTAAGGCTTGCGTATCACCATCATTCTAAGTCTTGGGCTAGATGGGTCTAACTACCCGACCCAAGGGTTATAATCATCGATGATGACTAAGTCTCAATCCTCATCCTCTCGACGTCTAACCATGAGAGAGGACTTAGGGAATAGGTCGGATCCCTATCGTAGTCCTGATGGGCCGTCGGTCGCTATGATATATGTGGTTGTAGTGAGTGTGCCCAATGGGTGATTAGCGCCGGGAACTAGATAGTCAACCCACCATTAAGGGCATCAAATCAAAACCCCAATGGGTCGTTGGTGGTTAGGATTGTGTAGCACCATAATAGTATGAGTTGAATTGAGCTCATCATCCAAGCATATTCCTAGACTATAACCTTAGTTGGATCGATATTTGGGGCGATCCATCGTGCTTAATCCAAACAATAGGGCTCCACATAGCACTAGCTTAAGAGACTACTCACTAATCATGATAGCAATAGATGATGTAATAATAATCATAATGAACAAAATGTAAAATGAGCTAAAGTCGACAATCACAACAATCACAAATGCAATAGGGTTAAAGGCAAGCACTAATTAAAGAAAGAATTAAAGAGGAAGTCTTACAAACAGCCCAAAGAAATGAGCCAAAAACCAGCTCTAGAAAAACACTCCAAAAACATTTATAAAAAGATCTGAACAGTATAAAGCGTGTTTAGTTCGTTATACAACTTTCCTTAAATAGAATACCTTGAGGCGGCACGGTCGTGTCAAGCCTAAAAACCTAAGTCAACTCTGTGCCGCCATCGATCCGCACAGCCGTGCCGCTAATCGGCACAGCCGTGTCATCCAGCATTCTACGACTTAACTGCTCCAGCTGCCCTAACGACACGGTCGTGTTGCACGACTGTGCAGTCATTCCTCGTACTGAAATAATTCTAGCACTGCCTTGTGGCACTGTCGTGCCGCTGAATTGCAATCTGCCCCTGTAGCTGGTGCATTGACACGTTCGTTCATGTATCAGCACAGCCATGCACACCTTCTTCTCCTCCTCTTAGCCTTCAAGTTCGACCATGCTCCTTCCTCTCCTCAACTTCCCTCCTTCGACTTCATTATCGCCTAAAATACGTTGTTTTGGGGATGAACCCCAGTAACATGGAAAAAAGCATACCCAGGCATTAAAGTGTTAAAAGATACTAAAAAGCGAAAAAAATAAAGACGACGACGTGAAGTAAAGCAGGAAAACACAGGGGAAAAGGGCGGAAAAAGGTATATAAAATATGCCTAACACTTAGCTAAAACTTCGAAAATTAAAACTAATTGTTCTAATCCTAAAACTGATGTTGGGTAGTACACCTCTGAAAGTATATTTGTAGCGGTAAAAAATATCCCAAAAAATTCATGTCGATGTTCTACAGTTCTCCACTCGTTTTCACTAATTTTATACGTTGGGTCATATGAAAGGTATGTACTTACAAAATCAGTAAGCTGGTCTCTATTCTTTAGCATGGACTGCATCATTAGATACGTTGAATTCCACCTATGTTGAACATCAAACTAAATGCTAGGTACGGTTTATGGCTAGTATAATACAGTTGTTTATATTGTTGTCTCTTAGTGCTAGAAGTATGGATAAATAACATGAGGTTCCTAATTTTCTCTAAATAAACCGAAGAAGTTTTAAGTCCCTCTTGAATTTTCAAGTTCAAGACGTGTCATGCACATCTTTGATGAAAAAACAACCCATCAAGATCGGGGTTCAAATTTCTTTTTAAACAATTAATTGTACTATTGTTGTTCAATGCATTATCAAACGTAAATGGAAAAAAATCTTTTCAGCAAATATTAAAATCATGAATAATAGACGTTATCACATAAGAAATAACGCACCTAGTATGAGCAAGCTCTAACATTCTAAATCCTATAATCATCTTGTTAAGCACGTAATCATGATCTACATAATGTGATGCAACACATAAATAGGACCCTCCCCATTTTGTTGTCCAAATGTCTAAGTAAATGCTATTATAGAATTTAAACTAGCAAAAGTTTGCAGCAATTTAGCTTTATCAGTTTGAAAAGCTGACATAGTATCTCTTCGAAGAGTGTTTCTAGGCACTCTTCTAAATGCAGGGTTAAGTGCCATTTAGTTAAATTGTTCTAATTTGGGCCTTTCCCCATAACTAAATGGCAATTCTTGGCATAAAACCAATCTAGCCATCTTTTTTTATTGTCTCGGCAGAGTATGTGAAATTAGATAGAGAGGAAGAAGATGCAGATAAATTCAATGTGGTCTGTTTAAAATCTCTTTTTCGTGAGATGCTACGTTTCTCTTAAGGTATGGTGTGCCGTCAGAATATTTGCAATTAAAATTTGCTCTACATATTTTGCAAACGGCTCACTTGTCGGTTTTGCCCGGGACAGTTTTAATTGTAAAGTGCTCCCTTAAGTTTAGTGCGCAAACTAAAATAGTAAACACATGGGAATAATAATCAACACAGCACGACACATGGACATTGGTAACGCAGTTCGATGCGCACACCTACATCTGTGGGGCCTCGCCCAGAAATTCAAATTACTCCACTAAAATAATGATAATTACAATCACCAATACTATTTAATACTAGGGGAAATAAACTCCCCCTCAATACCTCAATACAAACCGCAAGGGTTGATCTCAATCAACCCCGTGGAGTAATTTTCGCAAGCTTCCCTTGCGTGCAAGATCCCCTTGCAATACTGACCAAGATCAACTCCCTTGATCCCCTACCTCAGTAGTCGTCAGCCTCCTCCCGGAGCTTGATGTCACTTTCGCAAAAGCTAATCTTCCAAAGCGATAAACTTCACGCCAATCCAACTTCCAACTTTACTTCGCTCACACTTCGAAGTTGTTAAGTTGTTAATAACAATTCCTTCGGTATAATCACTGAAGATTTGCCGAACAACACAGAGCGCAGCTAGGCGAGATAGATCAGTTAATATAGAGATCTCAGCAAACAAACAGATCTGAAGCCAAACAAATATCCTTAACCATTCTTCAACAGCTTCAACAAATATAACCTTGAGAACACTTGTCCCGCACTGAAAGAGAAGATCTGAATCTGTTCAACAAACACGTTAACTCCTTATCTCCAATAGCTACAAATCTATTACGACGAGGACTTATCTTCAAACAGTCGCAATTCAAGCAGCTTCATAGAATATCCACGATGACTGATCTCAGATGTTTGAACAGCAAGTTCAACATTTCTTATGACACAATGTTCAACATTTCATAAGCACACATTGTTTCACGGTCACAAATGTTGAACAATAAGTTCAACATTTCATATGACATATTGTTCAACATTCCAGATGAACCATTGTGCCATAAATGACAAACAACAGACTTAACAATCTCCCCCTTTGGCTTTTAGTGGCACAATTAAACTGAAAAAAAAAATATCTGACACCATCATATGCATATAACAGACTGAAGAGACAAGGTCGAGAAACAGACGTACCAGTCATTAACAAGAACATCAGAGATACCACTGTACTTCAACAGGTAGATCATACAACAAAAAAAATACTCCCCCAAGATGATACTCCCCCAAGATGTTCAAGAAAACACAGATCATAGATCAGACAATAGTAACACCAACATCAAATCACCACCAGTACAAAACCAATCTCCCCCTTTGTGACACCAAAAGTCAAAGTTCATACCTTGTCAGAAGACACTTTAGCTTGGAGCTGAACAATCCTTCACTGGAGAAATATTCTCGGAGCATAAAGAAGAACTCTCTGACCATCAATCATATCCAGCTGATCATATACAGATTTGACAGCCCTCTGAAGCACCAACATGTCATCCAGTAAATCTTGCACAGAGACCTTTGAAGATGAAGTCCTTTTGCCAGCAGATTTTGAGGCAGATGGAGGAGAAGTAGATGAAGAAGGCACAGAGGACACAGTAGCCGAAGGAAGAACAGATAAATCATCAATTTTACTGGCTACTGACTTGGTAGTGAAGCTAATCAAGTCACACGTCACTGGAAGTTCAGAGGAGTCTGGGACAACCCCTTGCGAAAAAAGTATCATGGAAATGAGAGATGCATGAGGCAGTGAACTATGAGGTGCAGAAGACTCTGAAAGTGACAGGATGGAATCAAAGATAAGTCGACCCATATTGAAAGATTTCTTAGATCCGGCAGCACATAATAATTTGCACATAGCCTTGGTGACAATCGACATGTTGGATGTTGGCAGCCAATTACAGGTGGTAATGCGATAGAGTAAAAAGAACTTTGCAGTCAACGCCGAGAAAGGGAAAGAAAACGTCTTTGGCCAACACATAAATTGCCCACCAGTGACTGTTTGAATGAATAAATCATAGTCTTCACCAACAAATACACCATAAGAAGGAATATTCTGATTGCACGGCCACTTTAGTAGTTTGTTGATGACAGCAGGGGAGAAAGGAATAATCTTGCCTCGAATAAAAGTCCGGAAGCCCCATTTCGAAGCAGAATCCGTAGAAGACTTGGAGATGTTACAGTAAAATTCTCGGAGCAGTACTGGATAAAAAGTCTTAAAGCGGCTTGCTGCTTGGAAGAGATCAATGTCCTTGAGAAAGACTAAGAAGTGGGTCTGTTTAACAGATGAGACAGCAAGAGACTTTTCACCAAAGATAGACCGCTCTGAGTAGACAGGCCATCGATTCTGGCAAGACTTATCAAAAATTGCTTGGATAAAGCCCTAGATGCAGACACCGCAGAAGGGGAGAAGGAACCTGAACCACCAGACTTCTTGAGAATCTTAGAAGGAGAAATACTGTAAGATCTGGATGAAGCTTTGCGCTTGAGGGACTCAGATCTAGTTCTGCGAGGGTGAGACACAAAAGGATCCATACTAGGAGCAGCAGTCATCATGGGTTCCTCTTCTTGAGCACAATCAGTTGATCTAACATTAGTTCCAACATTAGGTGAGGGTTCGACATTTTCACCTGGAGAAGTGGTCTGCCCAGCAGAAGGAACACTCTCCTCTACCTGATCAGAGGATATCATTACTGGACTAGTATCATCAACAACTTTTGATGCTTCTGTTTCTAAGTCCATGTCAACCCCATCTCTCTCATCCATTGAGTGAAAGTCATTATGTATAACATCCTGTGAAGCCGTCTGCCCAGCATCAGCCGTATCAGAAATACACATGTCGCTATGACCATCAACATTTTGTGCAGTATCAGTAGCAGCTTGAATAGACGATCCTTCACCAATATCCAGACCAATAGCACCCTCATTGTCTGGAAAAGACACGACATCCTCGTCGATATCTCTACTAAGGACTTCTCCCGTCATGGATGACTCTGAGTCGGAGTCATCCAACACTACAATCTCAGAAATTTTTACAGAAGGCTCAGATGGATTCCAAGTCTTTAGCATAACCAGGTCATCAAAAGGAACTCTCACACTAATCAATTTACCATCCACATCTTTAAGAAAGATAGAACCGAAACGAGCTTCAGATAAATTCATCCAAGTGACATTCAATTTACGTCCTGTCCTACGAAGATACCAAAACCAGTCTACCACAGTTTCCAGACAGTGAACCCGTTCAGATTCTTCAGATTGAGACATCGGTGGCTTAATCGGAGAACACGGATCAACAAGAATTGGGGAAAAAGGTACCACAGCCAAATTCGAGATAGAACATGCTTGCATGTTATCAGGCGTGAGTGGAGACGAAGAGAGAGAAGAAATACCGGCAGATTGAGCCCTATGAATGCGAGAAGACGTCCCTTTTCGATTGATATGAGGAGATGAAGATGGAGGAGAAACCTTCTGAGATGATGTAGCCTGTCGGGAGGACCGTCGAGGGGTTGGGGAGGATTTCACATTACGAGCTCGACCCATTCTGCAAGAAAACCTATGTCGAAAGAATCAAGAACAAGAACCCTAAAAACCTCAGAGCAGCTTTCTTTTTGAAACGTTCAAGAGAAGAGTGGAGCGCTGAGAGAACCAATGAGGAGAAATAAATGCAGAGAAAATAATAAGAGAACAAGACAATATCAAAAATGACACCAGACCTCCTATCTTGGTTGCAACATAATGTACAACATTATGTACAACATTATGTGCAACATTAGATACGACACAGCCCAAGAGCTTGTCGCAGTTCCTCAAATATACTGGAGTCTAAGTGTTTTGTAAAAATGTCAGCTAACTGACTAGTAGTATCTATATATTCCATAACGAGAACCTTCTTTTCAACCAGCTCTCTAATGAAGTGGTGTCGAATGTCGATATGTTCAGTCCTGGAATGTTGTATAGGATTCTTGGAAATGTTTATAGCGCTCTGGTTGTCACACAAAATGGTCAAGACATCTTGATCAACACCATAATCAGTCAGCATTTGTTTCATCCACAGGAGTTGAGTACAACAGCTCCCTGCTGCAATATATTCAGTCTCAGCGGTTGACAACGAAATCAAATTCTGATTTTTACTATACCAGGAGACTAAGTTGTTTCCGACGTAAAAACACCATCCTGTGGTACTCTTTCTATCATCAGCATTACCTGCCCAATCAGCATCACTATACCCTAATAGAAGTGTGTTGGTATCTTTGGAGTACCAAATGCCATAGTCAGCTGTTCCACTTATATACCTGATTATGCGTTTAACATCCGTGATATGAGATTCCTTAGGACAGGATTGATATCCGGCACACACCCCAACACTGAATCTGATGTCAGGTCTACTTGCTGTCAAGTACAATAGGCTTCCTATCATGCTTCTGTACAGAGTAACCTCTACTTGTTTTCCACCATCATCCTTCGAGAGCTTTTCAGTAGTAGCCATAGGAGTGCAAACTTGACGGGCTTTTTCAAGACCGAACCTCTTAACAAGATTCTTAGCATACTTATTCTGAGATATAAACAACCCATCGCTAGATTGTTTAACTTGAAGACCAAGAAACATATTTAACTCACTGACCATACTCATTTCAAACTATTTTTGCATAAGATCGATAAATTCACGTACCAGTTGTTGTGAGGTAGATCCAAAGACTATATCGTCAACATAAATTTATGCAACTATGACCGAAGATCTGGTTCTCTGAACAAACAACGTCTTATCTGCTCCCCCTAGCTCATAGCCCTTTTTAAGAAGATATCTGGTCAGTCTCTCATACCAAGCTCTTGGAGCTTGCTTAAGTCCATAAAGAGCTTTCTTCAATCGATAGACATGGCTAGGCAAGAATGGGTCTTCAAATCTCTTTGGCTGCTCAACATATACCTCCTCATTTAAAATCCCATTTAGAAAGGCACTTTTCACGTCCATCTGATGAAGCTTGAAGTTGAAACTACATGACACGACGAGAAGTAATCTAATAGATTCCAAACGGGCCACCAGAGAAAAAGTCTCGTCAAAGTCAATTTCCTCAATCTGAGTGTATCCCTGAGCTACCAGACGAGCTTTGTTACACGTCACATTCCCTTGTTCATCCGTTTTATTCTTAAAAATCCACTTAGTTCCAATGACATTCATCCCTTTTGGTCTCTCAACAAGACTCTAAACGTCATTACGCTGAAATTGATTTAGCTCCTCTTGCGTAGCCATCACCCAGAAGTCATCGAGTAATGCTTCTTTAACATTCTTGGGTTCAACACTAGATACAAAACAAACATATCTAGCAAGATCACGATAATTTACCTGACTAGTGCCTCTAGTGTGAAGACCATCTTCAACATTCCCAATGACAAGTTCAGGAGGATGATTTCGTATAACTTTTGTAATCCCCCTTGAGGAATGAACTTCATTTCCATCCGATTGCGATTCCTCGACGGATGCTGTTCCCTGAGAGGTACCATTCTGACCAGTATTCACTTGTGTTGAATCAAATGTTGTAACATTTTGTTCAACATTTTCATCCTCTTCATTACTCTCTCCTTGAGAACCAGGCTCCCCATGAATAACAGCTTCACCCTACTCGAAGTCATCTACAACAACATTGATCGACTCCATCAAAACATCAGTGCGATGATTCAGAACCCTGAAGGCACGACTGGTAATAGAGTATCTGAGAAATGTTCCTCTATCACTCTTAGCGTCGAACTTTCCCTTAGAAGTTCGATCCTGCAAAATGTAACACTTGCTTCTAAATACATGAAAGTAAGAAACATTGGGTTTTTTACCTTTCCAGATCTCGTAGGGAGTTTTCTCCGTTCTGGGTCTCAGATACACTCTATTTATGGTGTAGCAAGCAGTGTTGATCGCTTCTGCCCACCATTTAGTACCGACTTCCTGGCGTTCAACATCACACGAGCCATCTCCTGTAAAGTGCGATTCTTCCTCTCAACAATTCCATTCTGTTGAGGGGTCTTAGGCGCAGAAAACTCATTCGTATTCCCTCTGCTTCACAGAAATCAGCAAACAAGTGATTTTCAAACTCCTTACCATGGTCACTGCAAATTCTGATAATCTTTCCAATAGTGACTCCTCTCTCTGTCTGAAGGCGGGTGCAGAGCTTCTTGAAGGCATTAAAAGCATCTGACTTTTCTTTGAGAAAATCTACCCAAGTGAAATGAGAGAAGTCATCAACACAAACATAAATGTACTTCTTACCTCACATGCTGACTTCTGTTGTGGATCCTATCAGATCCATATGTAGCAGCTCCATGTTCTTAGAGGTGGTGATGGTCTGAAGTTGTTTATGACTAGTTCTCTTCTGTTTTCCCAACTGACAGGGACCGCAAACCCCTTCTATTTTCTTGGATATGACAGGTATCCCTCGAACGGCTCCGACTCTGGTAATTTCCATCAAGGTTTTGTAGTTTACGTGACCTAGTTTTTGATGCCATTGTTCGGAGACTTCAACACTAGCAGTGAGACAGCTGTTGGCTTCCTAAAGTAAATAGCAGTTGTCAGTCGATCGTTTCCCAGTTAGAATGTTAATCCCAGCTTCATTCAGGACTACACACTCATCCTTAGTGAACTGAACAAACAATCCTTGGTCGCATAATTGACTTATACTAATCAGGTTTGCCTTTAAGTCTTGAACATGCATGACATCCTTCAGAGTAATAGATCCAGTCATCTTCAGCTCTCCCTTCCCAATGACTTTGCTTCTCTGGCCATCACCAAAAGTAACATGTCCTTTATTGCCTGTAGTGTACTCTGAGAGAAGACCCCGATTTCCTGTCATATGTCGAGAACAGCCGCTGTCGAAATACCACATATTTTCCGAGAAGGCAACCATAGAGGTGCAGGCAACTAGGCTATGAATTTTTGACTTCCTTACTCATTTCTTTATGAGCCTTTTCCCCGGATGTCCAGTGTCTCTTCCTTCACGTTGGTGTCTCATGCGACTGAAGCACCTATTTTCAGTGTGACCTTTGCATTGACAGTAATTACACACAAAGTGCTGAGTGTAGCACTCCTTTTGTGTTCATCCTTTTGATCACCTTGCTTTAAGTATCTATTCTTGTTCTGACTGTTGACAGTTCGACCATGTACTTCCTTGGTTAACTGAAGATAGCCTCCTTTATTGAACCTGATACGGCTATTTTACTGATGCCCAACAGCATGGGCCCAAAGGCGCAGCCCACCGAACGAAGCCTGAAGGAACATGGAGCTGGAAACCCAACTACCGATCAGAAGCCCGTCTGCGAGATCAGGCCCGCCCGACAAAGCCCCTTAGAGGGCCCCCGAACGACGATCCAACCCGGCCCCGGAAACACGCAAGTCACTCGCCCACTCCAGCGATAACCGCTCCCCCGGTCCCGCGACCACTTAATGGCGGTAATGGGGAGGTGCTTGCATGGTGCAGGGAGCGGCGATAGGGAGGCGGATTGAGGGGGCACGATCGGGGGCGGACGAGGGACGTGAGTCGTGGACAGTCACGACGGGGGGTCAATAAAAGGGCTAGGAGGACGACAGGACAGGGGACGGCATCTCAGGTAACTAAACCCTAAGGTACTCCATCAACGACCTAGTTCCCCCATTCCATCTCCTTCCTCCCCCGCTCGTGCCGGTAGACGTCGTTCCGATCTCCTCTCGAGTCGAACCGTCTTCGTCGGGCCTCCTCTTTCAGATCACTGTCTGACTTAGGCATCGGAGGGGATTTGGCCGGAACCAAGGCCCGGCCCCCCTGACGAGTGTTCTCGTCTGCGCAGGAGGACATCAGATCCACGGGCCGAGGCTTCCCCTCCGCCTACGCCGGCCACGCATCTCATAAGACGACCGAGGCTACTCCTCGTCGTCCGATCGACCGAGGCTGAGCACATCCGTCCGAGCAGAGGCTTCCCCTCCGCTCACAAGACGTCGAGGCTACTCCTCGTCATCGGACTGTCCGAGGCCGAGCGTCTCCCACCGGGCTGAGGCTTCCCCTCGCCCTCCTTGCGGCCGAGGATCCAGATTCGGCCCGTCCGACGCACTCCGCGACATCCGCAGCTCCGATTAGCGTCGTGTCTGCACAGACTCGATGCACCCGAGGGACCCAAGTCGGCCCCTTGACCACGTTGACCGGGTAGTCCACGGTCAACGCTTTTGTAGTGAGAAAACACTCTGAAACATCTGGCGCCGTCTGTGGGAACCGCACTTTCCCACGAAGAAGCAAACCGCACCTGCAATTGCACGAGCCTGCAACGGAAAGAGACGCATGCACCCCATCCCGGAGGAGGGGAATGGCGCACCCAACAACAACCTTGAGAACGCACCCGACGACAATCACCCCGCCCCCTCAACCGAAGAGACTGGCGGGTCGGAACTAGCCACGCAGGGGCAGCTCCGTGCCCTGGCTCAAGAGACCAACGCAAGCCTCCAGACGTTGGTCGCGATGGTACAGCAGCTCGTCGGCGCTGCGACAGCTAACGGAGACGTGTTGGGCGACGACCATCGGTGGGCGGGGGCCCCCCGCTCTTACGGTCCGCTGTGGTCGATGACCACGGGAACCGAAGACCGAACATGGAGCGTCGGTCCGCGTTGTCCGGCTCCCGTCAGGCGAGATCACGCGCCTCCTCCCCTTATCGTGAAAGGAGCCGGAGAGAAACCGAAGGCACGGGGGACGAGTCGGTGACCGCGTCGTCTCGTCGGCCACGATCACCCCACCGCAGAAGAAGCGATCGACACCACTCGAGAGACCGATCCCGGCGGAGCGGGAGCTCCCACCGGAGAAGCCGGGAACGCCGGGTTAGCCCGACCCCCAGTGTGGCGAGGGCCGTGGAGCCAGCCCCGCCGGCGCCTGTGCCCCCTCCACCACCGAACGAGCTGGAGGTAGGCGGGTGTCGGACCCCCGGGGGCATCCACAGAGACTGGTGCCCTTTGTCGAGGAGAATAACCGACGCGCGGGTCCCCTCTCGATTCAAGATCCCAGCGCTGGGGAAGTACGACGGGATAGGAGACCCGGGAAACCACGTGATGGACTACAGGGTGACATGTCCTTCCAAGGAGCCGACGATGACCTGCTCTGCAGAGGCTTCTATTCGACCCTCAGGGGAGCGGCGAGAACCTGGTACCGCAGCCTACCCAGCCGCTCCATCGACAGCTTCGAGGAACTCACCCAGCTGTTCTGCAAACAGTTCATGGCAGGACGACAGGTAATGCCCGATGCTGAACACTTGTTTAACATAGTGCAGGGCCCGACCGAGCCGCTCCGACAGTTTATGCGCCGCTTCAACGCGGAACGGCTGAACGTGAACAGCCCCCCTGACCTTGTCGTCCAAACGGCCCTAAAGAAAGGGTTGCGTCACAGAGGCCTGAAGAAATCCCTGCACAACGATCCCCAAAGGACCTCCCGGGGATCATGGCGAGGGCCGAGCGCTTCATGCTGACCGAGGAGACCTTGGCCATTGAGGCAGGAAAGGCCAGACGAGGGACCAAGCACAGCGATAGCGAGCACCGCAGCCCCGAAGGATACCGGACCGAGAAGAGGACGAGAAGCAGGCAGCGAGGAGAGGGTACCAGGGACTCCACCCCAGACGCCGTCCTTGCTCAAGTACAGAAGGAAGAGCGCGCCGATCGCCCCCCACCAAAGACAAAAAGGGGGGGAAGAGTGGGGAAAAGTACTGCAAATACCACAAGGACAATGGCCACGACACCGAAGACTGCTGGCACCTAAAGAAGGACATTGAGGAGCTGATGAGCCGAGGGCACGCAAGGAATTTAGCTGACGAGCCGGCGCACGGAGAAGGAACCTCCATGCAGTAGGACAAGGGGAAGAAGATCAACACCGTCCAAGGACCCCTCCGCATCATAGAATGAGCAGGCGAGGCCCCTCCCCCCAGTCGCAGCCTAGACCGGAGGAGATTATCTAGGTTTACCTCCCTCCGTCTAGTTTTATTCCCTGTTTTCTTTCCTCCAAATGTACTAGTCCAATAGGACCCTTAAGAGTACAAATGCATTCCCTTTTATCTTTTCTTCGACGGAATCAACATTTCACTAAGGGTGCACAAGAGTGAAGACCGCCACCTCACCGGATGGGGGGGACAAAACCAGTCCCAGGACGAGGAGCTTGGCCCCCGCTGACCGACTCCTTCGCTCGTGAGTCTGGGGGACAATCCCCCCAGCCAGCACGGACGCCGACCGGTCCTAAGCAGAGGAGCTCCGCCCTCGCCGACCGATCCTAAGCCGAGGAGCTTCGCCCTCGCCGACCGACTCCTGCGCTCGTAAGTCAGGGGGCAATTCCCCCAGCCAGCGCGGACGCCGATTGGTCTTAAGCCAAGGAGCTTTGCCCTCACCGACGACTCCATCGCTCGTAAGTCTGGAGGCAATTCCCCCAGCCAGCGCAAACGCCGACCGGTCCTAAGCCGAGGAGCTTGGCCCTCGCTGACCGTCTCCTCCTCTCGTAAGTCTGGGGGCATTTCCCCCAGCCAACTCGGACGCCGACCGATCCTAAGCCGAGGAGCTTCGCCCTCGCCGACCGACTCCTGCGCTCATAAGTCAGGGGGCAATTCCCCCAGCCAGCGCGGACGCCGATTGGTCTTAAGCCAAGGAGCTTTGCCCTCGCCGACCGACTCCACCGCTCGTAAGTCTGGAGGCAATTCCCCCAGCCAGAGCAAACGCCGACCGGTCCTAAGCCGAGGAACTTGGCCCTCGCTGACCGTCTCCTCCGCTCGTAAGTCTGGGGGCAATTCCCCCAGCCAGCACAAAGCCCGACCGGTCCTAAGCCGAGGAGATTTGCCCTCGCCGACTGTCTCCTCCGCTCGTAAAATTGGAGGCAATTCCCCCAGCCAGCTCGGGCGCCGACCGGTCCTAGGCTGAGGACGAAGCAACAAAGCGAAATACGTGAGAAGTTCGAGTAAGTCAATTTCATTTCCAACAATTAATCAAGGTACAAAAGTGTGTCTTATTTACAGGAAATCGAAGTGGAGAAACCTTCCTACAAACAATCCGCTCTCGGCGGACAACAAAGTTCGTCACCTACAGAAACTAGTGTAACACCGGCAAAGCCAAACTTGTCGACCAAGAACCCAAAGTTGCTGGCCCAAGCAAACATCCATGCAACCAGTAATTATTGGCTCCAAAGCAGGGAACCGATAGCGAAGCCGAAGGAGATTGCGAGGTCAGGGATCCATTTCAAGTTGGCCGGGCCAAAGCAAAGCGGATGCTAAAAAATTTGAGGATAAAAACAAGGGTGGCAGGCCGGGAAGGATGACCTAGGGGGCCTGGGATCGGGAGGACGTGTCCTCATGCACCTCGCCCTGCTCGGAACGAGGGGGATCGACAGGCAGAGGGGCTTGCCGGACGCGCTCCGCACAATCCCGGAAGGAAGACTGGACGACTTCGACGATCCGAGGGCCGATGAGGTCTTCGTACGTACCGAAGGCCCCCCTAAGAACCTCGAAGATCCTCTCCCCCAGGGTCTCGACGACGCCCCTCTCCACCTCCTCCGCAAACCGCTCCACCTGACGCCGATCCAACAGTTCCCTCTAAAGATCCTCCCTCTCCAGGCGGAACGACTCCGCCGCTTCCTCTGCCGACTACCGAGCGTCCTCCAACTTTCCCTGGAGGTCACCCACTCGTCCCTCCAGCTCGGCCACCCAGAGCTTGAGATGCCGAGACTCCATCTGGGCCTCCGTCATAGCTACCTCCGCCGCCCTGGCCCGCTCGTGGGCCCTCACAGAGGACTCCTCCAACTCCCTCAAACAGACGGCTCGACGCTGCAACTCGACAGCGAGCGTTGAACCCTGAAAGACGAGACATGAGCCAAGAAGAGAGTGAAAGGAAAGAAAGGACTACAAGATAGCCGAACCTGTTGAAGGGTCCAGACCAAGGAGTCCGACACCTTGTCGGCGGGGATCCTCTCGAGGAGACTGCGGTCCCGGGGAAGGACGGAGCCCTCGGTGACCTGTTGGGCCAAGGCTCGGTCGACAAACACTGAACCCCCGGGGGTGACCTCGAGGGAAGCCGAGCTGCTCGCCGACAGGGTTCCGATTCCCGGTAATGTAGGCAGGGACGCTGCGACGAGGGTGGTTGTCAGGGCCACCGGAAGATCCCCGGCGGTCGCCGTCGGAGGCACGGAGCACACCGGACTGGAGGGAGCCATATCTTCCTTCCTCCTTTTCCCTCCGCGAGGCTCGGCAGGCGCCGAAGGGGAACGCTTCCGCCTCGCACCATCTCCACCCTTGGGGACGAGAGGGGGGACGCCAAGTGCAGGAGGGACTGCACCGGACTCGTCGTTACCCCCCGCCACTTGGGCTGGAGGGACGGATCCGGCCCTCGCGACCCCCCCGGGGAGGAGATCGCCAGAAGAAGACGTGGGAGGCACGGCCACCACCTTGCCCACGGAGGGCTCAGCTCGGCGCACCTCCTCCTCAACGGTCCACCAAGGCGCCCTTCCAGAGGTACTGCCCCGGCTCTGAGCGGCTCCGCGACGGATCAGCTCATCAACATCACGGGTGAACTCGCGACCAGCCATTCCTGCAAGGGAAACCGAAATCAGGGTAAGCCACGGGGAAATACATGACTGGAAAAGCAACCTACCCGGAGACCACATGACGGCCTTCAGGAGTAGGTCGTCCAACAAAGACCAGATGGACTTCGCCTCCAAGGGGAGGGTCGACAACAGCGCGACGGCTGCCCGATCAGCCTCGGAGAGGGCTAGCGTTGAACAAGGCCGGACCGACCCGCCCCAGCCTGTCAAAATTTGGGCACCCTCCAGGAAAACCACGAAGACGTAATCCGAGCTACAATCCCCCGACCAGCGGGGTAGCCCGATCAGGCATTCCCTCCTCGAGCGGGCTCGGAGTTGCAGCCATGACCCTGGGCCGACCGTCTGGATCTGATAAAAGTTGAAGAGAAGGGGGAGAGACGGCTCCAGACCACGGGTACAGCAGAGCACCACGAAGCCCGTCAGTACCGCAATCGAGCAGGGGGTGAACTGGCAAAGGGGCACCATGAGATACTCCATGACCTGGATGAAGAAGGGATTGAGCGGGAAACGAAGACCCAGGCGGAACATCTCGACGTAAACGTCGACTTCATTGCTCCTCGGAAGGCAGATCCGCTCGTCGATGAAGGGAACTCGAACATCATACGGGTAGCAGAGATACCTTTCCCGGATCTCTGCGGCCACTAGAGGAGGAGTCCCTGACGGCGTTCGGAGGATAACCGGGGGTACATTAAGCCGCACGGCAGCCGACGCCACATCATCGCAAGCGTAGTCCGGGAAGAGCTTCCCCTTCCCTTTATCTCGGAGGAGACGGCTCCCGGAGGAGGAACCTGATCCCACAAGTCGGGGCCCGCCCCGCCTGGACTCGGGAGGATCCCTCTCCCCTTGGCCAGAACCACCTATCCTAAGAGCAGCCATAATATGAAAATGAGAAAGGAGTTACCTTTTTTGTTAATTTGGAGAAGACAATGAAACGAAGGCGGCGGAAGACTCTGAGTCGTGGAAAGCCTAGAACGGAGGGAAGAGCGAGGAGGAAGTTGGGATCAACGCAGCCAGGGATCTTATATACCAGACCCCGGGGCGAATTCGAAATGCCTGACAGGAACGCGTGGCAGGCCTCAAAGAGCCGGCGGCGTTTCGAAATCGGCGCCAAAGGAAGTCCAATCGATCCGCCTCATCATAACCTTCATTTATGACCACACCTCGACTGACGCGCCACTCAGAACCCCAGGAGTTACATCGGTCGAACCAAACCGGCCAAGGCCGATCGGCCCCACCGATGGGGGCAATTGATACGGCTATTTTACTGAAGCCCAACAGCATGGGCCCAAAGGCGCAGCCCACCGAACGAAGCCCGAAGGAACATGGAGCTGGAAACCCAACTACCGATCAGAAGCCCGTCTGCGAGATCAGGCCCGCCCGACAAAGCCCCTTAGAGGGCCCCCGAACGACGATCCAACCCGGCCCCGGAAACACGCAAGTCACTCGCCCACTCCAGCGATAACCGCTCCCCCGGTCCCGCGACCACTTAATGGCGGTAATGGGGAGGTGCTGGCATGGCGCAGGGAGCGGCGATAGGGAGGCGGATTGAGGGGGCACGATCGGGGGCGGACGAGGGACGTGAGTCGTGGACAGTCACGACGGGGGGTCAATAAAAGGGCTAGGAGGACGACAGGACAGGGGACGGCATCTCAGGTAACTAAAACCTAAGGTACTCCATCAACGACCTAGTTCCCCCATTCCATCTCCTTCCTCCCCCGCTCGCGCCGGTAGACGTCGTTTCGATCTCCTCTCGAGTCGAACCGTCTTCGCCGGGCCTCCTCTTTCAGATCACTGTCTGACTTAGGCATCAGAGGGGATTTGGCCGGAACCAAGGTCCGGCCCCCCTGACGAGTGTTCTCGTCTGCGCAGGAGGACATTAGATCCACGGGCCGAGGCTTCCCCTCCGCCTACGCCGGCCACGCATCTCATAAGACGACCGAGGCTACTCCTCGTCGTCCGACCGACCGAGGCTGAGCTCATCCGTCCGAGCAGAGGCTTCCCCTCCGCTCACAAGATGTCGAGGCTACTCCTCGTCATCGAACTGTCCGAGGCCGAGCGTCTCCCACCGGGCTGAGGCTTCCCCTCGCCCTCCTTACGGCCGAGGATCCAGATTCGGCCCGTCCGACGCGCTCCGCGACATCCGCAGCTCCGATTAGCGTCGTGTCTGCACAGACTCGATGCACCCGAGGGACCCAAGTCGGCCCCTTGACCACGTTGACCGGGTAGTCCACGGTCAACGCTTTTGTAGTGAGAAAACACTCTGAAACAGAACCCTACCCCTGTACAATCTCCGGATACTTTCCTCATGCTTAGAATGTCATCAAGCTTAGTCTTACCGGAGTTCCATTTATTAAGAACGCTCTCTGCCTTCTCAGCTCTAAGTAGAGTTCTCCTGAGTTGTCCTTCTAAATGTTCGAAATCTAGCTTGATCACAGATAGTTGAGCTATAGCCTCTTCCCTTTCTCCTTTCAGTCTAGCATTTTCTTTCTTCAAGGACTTATTGATCTCACAGATCTTCATCCAATTTGTAAACATAGTTTGATATGCAGATCAAATATCAACTTCGTCAACTTCCTCATCCTCACCCGTATCTGAAATAGATTCACTGTTCGATGTGGCACTACATGTTGTAACATTCTTCTTGACATTCTTACATTTATCCTCCAACATGGTGCGAGTTGTTCACACTAGGTCCATCATTGCTAGTGATGTCATCAGTGTGTTTGTTCATAATGGCCGTAAAAGCAACATAATTGCTGACAATATCCTCGTCTCCAGCACACCCTTCGGACTCTTCATCATTCCAGGAACTTGCCAGAGATTTTCCTTTTTGTTTCTTGATAGTGTTTGCACATTCAACTTGTATATGTCCAAATCCTTCAAACTCTCTGCACTGAATTCCATAGCCTCTACTCTTTGGTTCATACTTCTGTATAGGACGGATGTTACCTCTACCTGCAGGAGAGAAACTAGGACGAGCTTCCTTGTTGACATTTCTGAAATTTTGTCCCCTACTTCCTATTTTCCTCATCATTTTACTGAAGTTTTTAGTTAACAATGCTATGTCATCTTCAAGATCAGTGTCATTCCCTTCATGTGAAACTTCTGTAGCTTCCACCTTTAGAGCCACTCCTTTCTCCCTTTTATTTTGCTTCAAATTCATCTCAAAGGTTTGAAGGGAACCCATCAATTCATCCAATCTCATATTGGATGTATTCCTTACTTCTTCGATAGCAGCAATTTTAGCTGAGAATTTTCCATGTAGAGACCTCAGAGTTTTCTCCACTAATTTCTTTTGGGAGTACTTCTTTCCCAATTGAAAAGCCTGATTAGCTATATCACGTAATCTTCCATTGAATTCAGCCACAGATTCATCATCGTTCATCATAAGATTTTCAAATTGAGAAGCCAGAATTTGAAGTTTAGATGCTCTTACAGTGCTTGTTCCTTCATGAATATTTTGGAGAATGTCCCAAGCTTCCTTTGCAACCTCGCAAGTAGAGATCAATTTGAACTGTTCTTCATCTACATCGGTGAAAATTGCATTCACAGCCTTAGAGTTTCCCAGTGCCGCACGTTCTTCCTCGAGACTCCAGTCTTGGGCTGGCTTGAGAGATTCATTTCCCTTCTTGTCATCAACTGTAGGAGGAGTCCAGCCTTCAATAGTGGCCACCCAAGGCTTCTCATCAAGAGACTTGATAAATGCACGCATCCGAGACTTCCAATACGTATAATTAGTACCAGTGAGCAGCGGAGGCCGAGTCACAGAAGCTCCTTCCTCCGTGTTCCTAGTTGATGTACTCAAACAGCAGAATCACACCCCCTTTGACAAACAAAGAATGCGGATGACATGCTCTGATACCAATTGAAGTTTAGTATGCAAACTAAAATAGTAAACACATGGGAATAATAATCAACACAGCACGACACATGGACATTGGTAACACAGGTCGGTGCGCACACCTATATCTGCGGGCCTCGCCCAGAAATTCAAATTACTCCACTAAAATAATGATAATTACAATCACCAATACTATTTGATACTAGGAGAAACAAACTCCCCCTCAATACAAACCGCAAGGGTTGATCTCAATCAACCCTGTGGAGTAATTTGCGCAAGCTCCCCTTGCGTGCAAGATCCCCTTGCAATACTGACCAAGATCAACTCCCTTGATCCCCTACCGCAGTAGTCGTCAGCCTCCTCCCGGAGCTTGATGTCACTTTCGCAAAAGCTAATCTTCCAAAGTGATAAACTTCACGCCAATCCAACTTCCAACTTTACTTCGCTCATACTTCGAAGTTGTTAAGTTGTTAATAACAATTCCTCCGGTATAATCACTGAAGATTTGCCGAACAACACAGAGCGCAGCTAGGCGAGATAGATCAGTTAATATAGAGATCTCAGCAGACAAACAGATCTAAAGCCAAACAAATATCCTTAACCATTCTTCAACAGCTTCAACAAATATAACCATGAGAACACATGTCCCGCACTAAAAGAGAAGATCTGAATCTGTTCAACAAACACGTCAACTCCTTATCTCCAATAGCTACAAATCTATTACGACGAGGACTTATCTTCAACAGTCGCAATTCAAGCAGCTTCATAGAATATCCACGATGACTGATCTCAGATGTTTGAACAGCAAGTTCAACATTTCTTATGACACAATGTTCAACATTTCATAAGCACACATTGTGTCACGGTCACAAATGTTGAACAATAAGTTCAACATTTCATATGACATATTGTTCAACATTCCACATGAACCATTGTGCCACAAATGACAAACAACAAACTTAACACTCCCAAACCGCAGATTTCAGTGATCTAGTTTGGGGTTGTTGTGTAGAAGGAACAACATGATTAGTATATGTTTCGGTTTGTGACATATCAATATCAAATTCTTGTGTTTTTATAGGATTACACATTATCCTAATAAAATTATCATACTCCTCAGTATTAGTAAAGTGCAAGTTAACATTCCTACGGTTGTTTGGTCCAGCCCATTATGCAAGTATATAAATAAAATTTAATCTAAAAGAACTTGATTGCCGGGTTGCGACTTGCGAGCAATGTATAAAGCAGACTGACCTTGAGAGCGAAGGGAGCTGAGACTTGAGAGCAAAGTTGAGCTTGACAGCGAGTTGAGAGCGAAGTTGAGACTAGAGCTTGACGTCGAGTTGAGAGCGAAGTTGACATAGAGATGAGACTTGCGAGACCGCCTTGACCGAGAGCTGAGACTTGAGTGCTTGAACTTAGAGTTTATGCAAATAGATAGTATGAGAGTGTACGACACATTGAGAGTTGTAAAAAAAATGAAAGGGGTTGTGGAGCAATTTATAAGAATTTTTGGATGTTAAAAGACCCAACCCCCGCCCCCCAAAATGACCGTTTATGACCGGTGGGAAAGATTTTTTTACTCCCTTAGAGGCCGTTACTAAGCTCGTCCCAATCCTCGGGCCGGGCCTAGCCCGCGGCCCGATCACCGGACCATTTGACCACCTTGAATCTTGCCCATCAATGTTCTCAAAATCAAACAAATGCTTCTGACCAAACTAGATAAACATAGCGGAGCACAAGTCAAAAGCCACCCCCATACGAATAAAATTTCCCCCTTCTTTCATTTTTCCAATTTTTCTCTGATAACCGCTCATTTCAATTTTTTTGCCCTAAAAACAACATAATATTCTTACCGTCGTCACCATCATTTCATTAGATCCACCTCTGGTGACCGCATCCTCTTTCCTCATATAAATCACCTCTCAACCGGTTGATCTTTCCATCCTCAAACAAGCCTCCATCGGGTTCCTCTCCTCCGCCGGTTCGAAACTCTCCCTCCATCTCTTCCCATCTCCTCCGCGTCCCCCTCCCCGCGCCATCCACCCAAAAAAAACAATGGAGGTACGCCGGAGATATCCGCCCACCACCGCCCACCGCCGCCACTCTCCGGCAGATTCCACCGCCACCAAGAGAGGGCCCACGTCATCGGCCCCCTCCAACAATCCCAATTCCAACACAAACACCTCATCCTCAAAGATCCAGGCCTCCGACGCCCTCCCGCTGCCGATTCGCCACACCAACCTCCTCTTCTCCTTCCTCTTCATGGCCTCCCTCTTCTTCCTGATGCGCCGCTGGCGCGAGAAGATCCGCAACTCCACCCCGCTCCACGTCGTGGGCTTCCTCGAGATCGTCTCCATCGTCTCCGTCATCGCCTCCCTCATCTACCTCCTCTCCTTCTTCGGCATCGCCTTCGTCCAATCCATCGTCTCGAACTCCGACGACGAAGAAGAGGTGGAAACACAGCAACACCAACAACAGCCGCATCGATTCGTCCCACCTGTCCCTTGCCCTCTTCTCGTGGACGCCGCCGATAACAAAGAAAAGGCGACGGCCGACATTGCGCCGATCCTGGCCGAAGACGAAGATATTGTCGAATGCGTAGTCACGGGCAAGATCCCATCTTACACGTTGGAGTCAAAGCTGGGAGATTGCAGACGCGCGGCAGGTGTTCGACGCGAAGCCGTAAAGAGGCTCACCAAGAGGAATCTTGATGGATTGCCCCTCGACGGGTTCGATTACGCTTCCATCTTGGGCCAGTGCTGCGAGATGCCGATTGGGTACGTCTCGTTGCCCGTCGGGATCGCGGGGCCGCTGCATTTGGACGGGAGGGCGTACTACGTGCCGATGGCAACGACCGAGGGTTGCTTGGTTGCGAGCACCAACAGGGGGTGCAAGGCCATCGGCGAGTCGGGAGGGGCGGCCAGCGTTGTGCTGAGGGATGGGATGACGAGGGCGCCGGTGGTGAGGTTCTCCACGGCGGTCAGGTCGGCGGAGCTCAAGTTCTTCTTGGAGGACCCGGCAAATTTCGACACGCTGGCCGTTGTTTTCAACAGGTTTGGCTTTTATATATGATCTTTGTTGTCTATTTTTGTTTGTGCGTGCATTTTGCTTTGATTGGCATAAAATTGGGAACTTTGCTTAGTTGTTCTCTGTTAACATCAATCAATTACATAGTTTATCACGAGTTTTCTGTGCATAAATTGTACTCTTTTTTCATGTTCTCTTTTGATGAAAAAGCAAACATCTAATCACCATTTTCCCCCATTGTACTTCCTTTTTTGAATGCGCATGTTATTGCCTTATACTTACCACTGATGATCTATGTTAATCTTGTTCCATGTCCTCAGGTCAAGCAGATTTGCGAGGCTTCAAGGGATTCAATGCGCGCTCGCCGGCAGGAACATCTTCATGAGATTCAGTTGCAGCACCGGCGATGCCATGGGCATGAACATGGTGTCCAAAGGCGTGCAGAACGTCCTGGACTATCTTCACTCCGATTTCCCCGACATGGACATTATCAGCATCTCCGGTTAGACTCGCTTCTCCATTAATCAATTTCCTTTCTTGTACATATCTTGAAATAAATTCATTAGTAGAAAAATGTCTCAATGAAGTAATTTTCCATCAAATGGCTCTACACAACCCAACTTTTTTTGTTTGAGTTGTGTAGATATCATCAGTAGAAGCAAGCCACCACAAAACCAGCTCACCGCTTGGCAAAATTAGTTCAAGTGTCTCTTTTATAAAATCAAATTGACCCTAATTATGTGGCATAAATGATGATATCTTGCACGGGTTTTGTACTTGTCATATGTCATTACAGCCGGTTTGCTGCGTGTCCCTTTCCTCCTGATTGCCTCATTGATGGAGTTCTAAAATTTTCCAGATTAAGCTATCCTATGACTATTTGTTACTGTGCATAATCTTGTAAACGCTCGAGGGGACTGATTCAACGAGCTGTGGCTTTACACGGATTTGCGTTTGCCGTCATTGCCTCGTTGAGATCCTAATTGGAACCATGATGCTTGAGATTCAAGATATTTAATTATGAAAATTTCATATTGATTACAGTTCTAGTCCGAGTATCCCTATCATCATTAATATCGTCTACTGTGAGCTAGCAACCTTGTGAGAACGTCTCCTTGTCTAAATCTTTAGATATGAAACCTTGTTAACCACTCCATGGACTAACAAAAACTGTTTTTAATTCAGGCACGCTACTTTAAATAGGAACCAGAGATGTGGGCACACGTAAATGCACGTGTGAAGAAATTAACAATTTGACATGATTCTAACTTAATAGTTTTACTTGAGGCTAAATTTACAGTAGAAAATTTTATTTCATAATAGAAAAGTTAATTTACAATACAAAAAATTGCATCTATTATTTATTTTCATCTAATTAAGACATGTTATTGGGAATAGAGGTTGCCGACCTGCATCAATCAAATTGAATTGAAACATTAATAGAGGAAGTTTTATGTTAGGCCATGATATCGTAATTAAAATCTTGTTTCCAAATGATGTGGAGGGAGTGTTGAAAACAGTGAAGATATACCATGGCATGTTCAGTCTTTTTGATCGAAAATGTTTTTGTTCTTGTACGAACAGGTAATTTCTGTTCAGACAAGAAACCCGCCGCTGTAAATTGGATAGAAGGAAGGGGGAAGTCGGTGGTATGCGAGGCAACCATCAAGGAGGAAGTGGTGAAAAAGGTTTTGAAGACCTCCGTGGCTGCTCTGGTGGAGCTAAACACAATTAAGAACCTTGCTGGGTCAGCTGTGGCTGGATCTCTTGGGGGCTTCAACGCTCATGCCAGCAACATTGTCTCTGCAGTCTTCATTGCCACCGGCCAAGACCCTGCCCAAAACGTTGAGAGTTCTCAATGCATTACAATGATGGAGGCTACTAATGGCGGAAAGGATCTTCACATCTCAGTGACCATGCCTTCCATTGAGGTATATTATGGCTTCCTTTTTCCCAAAGTCAAGTTTGTTATGCCTGTTTTGTGCTGATTACCTCATTGAGATTTTTTTCCCCCACATCATTATTTGCACTTTAATATGCTAACATTTTTGATGTGGTTTCTGTTGAGCTTGTGTGGAATTTGATGCTCTGCCGACTTAACCTCTATCGGCAAGTTGATTATTGTATATGCTCGTGTCCTAGTATAAGCAACTCATCTCTCTTGAACCCTTTCTTAGCAACCTCTGCCGCATTTTTTTATCTTTATGCCCCATTCATCTAACAACTTGAAATTAGAAGTGGTTAGAAGAGTTGACGAATAATTTTGGACTGAAAACCTATTCAGTCCCTTGGAATCTTTGAAGTATTCCTAGTTTTAGAGCAAGGCCTGCTGGCTCAAACTGGTTGATAAGTTTAGTTATTTGGTAAAATATGTTGCCATAGTTGCCTATCTTACCCCATCACTCTTGATGCTTTCATGCCATGAAGATTCATCTTTACAAATGTGTTTGGTTGATCATTCGCAATGCCTTTGCTGGTTGTGAGAATACAGGTGGGAACCGTTGGGGGTGGGACCCAGCTGGCATCGCAGTCGGCATGCTTGGAGCTACTTGGAGTAAAGGGCGCGAGCCTGGAGTCGCCCGGGGCCAACGCCAGGCTCCTGGCAACCATCATAGCTGGTGCAGTCCTCGCCGGCGAGCTCTCTCTCATGTCTGCCCTTGCTGCCGGCCAGCTTGTCAAGAGCCACATGAAATACAACAGATCCTCAAGAGACATGTCCAAAGTTGCTGCTGCCTAAAGGATGAACGAAGCTTCGTGTACATAGTGAAATCATTTCCTTCATGGAGCTCGAGACTCTCTCTCTCATCAGCCATTTCCCAGGTTCCAGGCAACTTAAAAGGCTTAAAATAAGGCTGCGAGAGAAGAGGACAGTACTGTGGTGACTGAAGTTTAGACAGCAGCTTCTCGCTACCTCCTTTCTGAGGCTAAATCCCAAGAAGCAAACGAGCGGAACGTTGTCTATGTATTCTTCCTTCTCCCCGTTGTATAAGACTCGTGTCTACAGCTAAAGCTCTCCAAACTTTTGGTGACGCTTGCTTTTAGTAGTATGTTTTTGGGGAAAAAATGAGAAAAAAAAATGTGCGTCATATGTGAATGAATTCTCTTCCGTTTGCTGTTGCAGATAGTTTTTTTTTCTTGTAGTATGCCAGAATTTTAAGAGGTGCGCTTAAAAATTATAAGAGTAGTCGACTAATATACAAAATTGAGGTCTTCTAGCAATAGACTCATCCAGCGAAAATGGCCGTTTGGGGTTGGTCGATTGGTGTGGTTGGGGACTGAAGACCGATGTCATGGAGAGAAATATCCGCCTCAAAGTTTGGGATATATACATCGTGTGATGCCTCTTCGTAGTAGGTAGGAACACGAGATTCCACGCTTCCCTTGTTTTTTTCTTCTCCTACTCTGCTGCGCTCGAATATAGATATGCTCAATAATTCCGTCTTCTAGTTCTGCTTGCTAATTGACGTGTTGAGAGCTTTAGGCCTCCAAGTGGCGAACTTGGCTACCTTGTTGTTGTCGTTGTCGTTGTTGCTGAATACACTGAAATTTTTCTGTGGTCTTCTGATCCCTCCAGCTAATAATAATAATATCGAGCTCATACGTGTGCGGTCAGTTTAAGATGAAGAACGAGGGCCTCAGGGGGGCAAAAACAAAAATTGAAGACGCAAGATGGGTGCCTCAGCGACAGTGTGAATTGTCCGCGTCAGATAACCGCGAGTCACGGTATTGAAAAGAAGAGAGAATCGGGTCCGTTGGATCTTTTCTACGTGCGGTTGATTTGATGAGCACAAATCTAATAGTTAGTATTATTTTTGGATTTGCTAGCCTTATAAATATCGGCGGCTACCCTCCTTCTTGTAACACAATTGCAATAAGAAAATATCTCTTCTACGTGCGGATATTGGCTAGATGTTATAGCCGAACCACGTTAAATCTTTCCTTGTATTTTTTGATTGTTCGTTCTTTATGGTAAAGAGCAGGTTGTTCTCGAGAAAATTGGGTAAATAACACTAGTCAACGATGAGTTTTAATATCTACCACCTAATTTAAAAAATTTGCTAGAATACCATCCCCTTAAAAAAGAGACTAAAATACCCTCTTCTTCCCAAACACTAAAACCCAACAAAATCAAATCCCTTTGCGAAAACAAGTGTAGCGAACGACGTTCTCCCTCCGCCGAGCGCTGCCCAGCACATCGCACCGCCTCGAACTCCCCTCGACAGCCTCGACACCGCTCATCGCCGCCATCCCACAACCCAACGCCGACAACACCCCCCATAAACGTCTACGTCGACGCCGAACTCCGACCACCCCGCTTCGCCGTACTCCGACCACCCCGAATCTACGGCAACGCCTCCCCGTACTCCGACAAAGTCATATGAGGCAATTTGCGCCAATTTGCATCAATATGCGCCAATATACGCCAATATACGTCACGAAACGTGACGTATATTCGCGTATATTAGCGTATATCGGCGCAAATTGGTGCAAATTGGCGCAAATTGGCTCGTAGGGCTTTGTCGGAGTACGGCGAGGCGTTGCCGTACATGCGGGGTGGTCGGAGTACGGCGAAGCGAGGTGGTCGGAGTTCGGCGTCAACGTAGAGGTATTATCGGCGTTGGGTTCCGACCACCCCGCTTCGCCGTACTCCGACCACCCCACATCTACGGCAACGCCTCGCCGTACTCCGACAAAGCCATATGAGGCAATATGCGCCAATTTGCGCCAATATGCGCCAATATACGCTAATATACGTCACGTTTCGTGACGTATATTGGCGTATATTGGCGTATATTGGCGCAAATTGGTGCAAATTGGCGCAAATTGACTCGTAGGGCTTTGTCGGAGTGCATTTATCTGTGTGCGGCACGTGCATGTATGTGCAAACTCCAACGGTTTTGTTGTGTTTGCATCTCCGCGTGATTCCTCTTGGTTGCTATTGCTGCTTATCATACTGGTACTAACTGGAGCTGCCCCTCGTTTATTGACCCTCGTAACAGAAGATGAAAGGGGTGATTGGTCCCATAGGGCGGCTCAAAAACATGTGTGTAAATTTTATTGACCCTCGTTTATTGACCCTCGTAACTTTTCTTTGATGAGAGAGAGCCGTCCTTGTGTAAATTTTACTGTATCCTTGTGATGGAGTTTGTTAATATTTGTGTCACTTGAAAAACATGTATATTCAGTCTATCCTCTTCTGCTGACTTGAAAAACATGTATATTCAGTCTATCCTCTTCTGCTGGTTAATAATGTAAGGATGGGGGTAGTGATACAATTTTTACCTTTCTTTCACATTGTTGTCTTGTGCATTTTTTTCCTTTCACAATTTAGTAGCAGCTGCAGCAGTAT
The DNA here is from genome assembly GCA_030789695.1 of Scilla litardierei. Classification (NCBI taxonomy): domain Eukaryota; kingdom Viridiplantae; phylum Streptophyta; class Magnoliopsida; order Asparagales; family Asparagaceae; genus Scilla; species Scilla litardierei. Next base: position 333,389,310 of record CM061133.1, on the reverse strand, counting down.
TATTATTATTATTATTATTTGTTTGTGGATCAAATATGGGCTTAATACCTTTACGTTGACGCCGAACTCCGACCACCTCGCTTCGCCGTACTCCGACCACCCCGCATGTACGGCAACGCCTCGCCGTACTCCGACAAAGCCCTACGAGCCAATTTGCGCCAATTTGCGCCAATATACGCTAATATACGTCACGTTTCGTGACGTATATTGGCGCAAATTGGCGCAAATTGGCGCAAATTGCCTCATATGGCTTTGTCAGAGTACGGGGAGGCGTTGCCGTAGATTCGGGGTGGTCGGAGTACGGCGAAGCGGGGTGGTCGGAGTTCGGCGTCGACGTGGACGTTTATGGGGGGTGTTGTCGGCGTTGGGTTGTGGGATGGCGGCGATGAGCGGTGTCAAGGCTGTCGAGGGGAGTTCGAGGCGGTGCGAGGTGCTGGGCAGCGCTCGCCGGAGGGAGAACGCCGTTCGCTACACTTGTTTTCGCAAAAGGATTTGATTTTGTTGGGTTTTAGTGTTTGGGAAGAAGAGGGTATTTTAGTCTCTTTTTTAAGGGGAATGTTATTCTAGCAAACTTTTTAAATTGGGTGGTAGATATTAAAACTCATCGTTGACTAGTGTTATTTACCCAATAAGTTCGTTCTCTACCTTGTTCTTTTTCACCTTCGAGATCAATCTCCATTTGTTCCTTCCTACCGGCGGCTACTTCGGCAGACCAGCGTCCAACATCAGATCCGATCAGATCCGACCGCAGTTCAGCGCCTTCGTCAGATCCGCTCGTCATCTTCTTTGGTGTTATGTGTTCCGATTGACTGCAGATCCGTCTTCGTCTGCAGTCCGACTACCCACCACCAGCCTGTGCTTCGATCTGCAGTGCCACCGCCGGCTTGTGCTCCCACCTCCGACCTGTGCATCGACTGATCGTCGCGACCCAGATCTGCAGCATCAACAGCTCGCCCTGTGCTCCGACCGGCATGTGTTCCGATCTACAGCGCCACCACCGGCTTGTGCTCCCACCACCGGCCTGTGCGCCGACTGACTGCCGCGACCCAGATCTGCAACGCCGACCGCTCGCCCTGTGCTCCGGCCGGCCTGTGCTCCGATTGCTCGCCCAGATCTGCAGCGCCCAGATCTGATTGGTATCCATCTCGACGCCGACTGCTCGTCCCTCAGATCGAATCTGCTCCGACCCTCTCCAATCAAATCAGCAGCTCGTTCCTATCCATCCCGACACCAGTCGCAGAATTCATTGACTTGTCAGATTCCATCAGTTTTTCTCACACCAGAATACTACTATGAGGTTAACGTCTGTTCATCTTAATGGTATTAATTATACAACTTGGTCTAGGGCTGTGACTTTATCTCTTGGAGGAAGGTCAAAACTCGGATATATCTATGAGACGATTCATCGTCCTGACGAGAAAGATCAGAAAAGGTGCATGAATGGGTTGCTAATGATCAGTTATGGTATGGCTTCTCAATTCCATGGAACCTAAAATTTCTGAAATTTTAACTTTTTCCGATACTGCAAAGGATTTATGGGATTCTGTGTCAAAACTTTATATAAATCAGAATAATGCAGCTCGTGTTTTTCAATTGCAACATGAAATTGCTAATGCAAATCAAGGTGATAAGCCCTGCATTGAGCACTATGAGAATCTGAAATGTATGTGGATAAGCTGAACATCTATAGTCCTCATACAGTAGATTCAAAAATCCTTCTTAAGCAGGCTGAGGAGGACAAAATTTTTGTTTTGTTGAGTAGCTTGAAAGAAGAGTATGAGCAACTTAAGAGTCAAGTATTGATGAATTCTGAACTATCATCTCTCTCCAGTATTTGTGCAACTGTTCAACGTGAAGAAACTCGGAACACTGTTATAATTGATGATCCTAAAACTATTTCAAATCAAGGTAATTCTAGTGCACTGGCAGCTAACACTAGTAAAGGTACCCGAGAATTTCATTGCGACCGATGCAATAAGAAAGGACATACTATAGATCAGTGTTTTTTACTTCATCCTCATCTTAAGGCCATGATCAGAAATGGAAAAAGAAGGTGCAAGTAGTAATAGCCATGATGGCGATCAGAACAAGTAATCCTTCTACCCATGCTTCAGGTAATCATCATGCTTTTTCATCATCTTCAAAATCTAGCACTTGTATTATAGATTCTGGTGCTACTGATCATATTGCTAATCATATCTCGTCTGTGCATTTCTTCAATCATACCTTTGATAGTCGTACTATTTCTGTAGCTAATGGGGCTTCGATCCCTATTATTAGGAGAGGTGAAGTTACATTCTTTCCTACACTTCTAGTTCTGATGCTCTTATTGTTTCGTCCTTCCAGGTTCAGCTTCTTTCTGTAGGAAAAATTACTAATTACTTAGACTGTGATGTTATTTTTTCTCCTAATTCAGTTATCTTTCAGGATCGAAAGTCGAGGAAAACGATTGGTGAAGGAACATATTCTCATAGACTTTATTTGTTCAATCCAAGTGAAGTGGCATTTCATACTAGCACCTTGGCTGAAAGTCAAATTATGCATAAGCGATTAGGTTATCCTTGTAATCGTATTTTGTCTTGTATTTTGCCTTCCATTTCTGTCGAGTCAACATTATGTGATGTTTGTCAGTTTTCTAAACAAACTCGTTTACCCTTTATTAACTCTATGTCAGTATCTGATGAACCTTTTGCATTAGTTCATTCTGCTTTATGGGGTCCTGCTCCCATTGATTCTTTTGATGGTTACAAATATTTTTTTGTTACTTATTGATGATCGATCACGTGCTACTTGGTTATACATGTTGAAATCTAAAAAGGAGGTAGGTGCTATAGTTAAGGATTTTCGTACTATGGTAATAACTCAATTTGGTGGCAAAGTAAAAATTCTCAGGTCTGACAATGGCACAGAGTATGTCAACCATTTTCTTGGTGAATATCTTTGCAGCCTAGTACTATGGTATTATTTACAAGACTAGTTGTGTAGATACACAACAACAGAACAACGTTTTGACTGCAGTTTACTTAATTAATCGTACATATTCTTGAAACAGCAAGAGCTATCATGCTTCAGATGAATGTGCCGAAGAAATATTGGTCCCACGAAGTTTTGACTACAGTTTACTTAATTAATCGTACGCCTAGTAGAGTGATTGATTTCAACTCTCAATTGGGAAGTTTTTCAAGATCATAAACCTGGTCTATCTCATCTGCGAGTGTTTGGGTGTGTTTGCTATATACATCGACCACCTACTAATCGTGACAAGTTAGACCCTCGAGCAACTCGGTGTGTGTTCTTTGGTTATTCTTCTACGAAGCAAGGGTATATATGTTATGACAGATCCACTAGTAAGATATTTGTCTCTCGAGATGTTCGTTTTTCTGAAAATGAACCATTCTTCGACTGGAGGGATAAGTATGGGAGTCGGCCACAAGGGGAGTATATGTCTGATTTTTGGATGTCTCTTCCGATTATTAGCTCCACAGAGGACAGTGTTGAAACTGATGCAGATCATTCGGTAGTTAAAATGTCCTCTGATGCTACACCTGTAATTGAAACACCATCTCCTGTCGCGATATCAAAACTGCTCCGCCAACAGTTGAAATTGATCAAGAATCACATTCGGTAGTTGAAACTGATGCATATCATCCACCTCCAAGATGCTCGCATAGAGAAAAACGTCCTTCTGTGATGTTGAAAGACCATATTACTTATCATAGTGCTATCTCCTATCCTATACAAGCTCATTTAAAGTACGACAATGTTACCAAAAAAACATTCTGATTTTCTGTGTGCATTGTCATGTGAAGTTGAGCCAAGTAATTTTAGAGATCCTAATTCCTCTCCGGTTTGGAGACAAGCAATGAAGGAAGAGTTACATGCTCTTGAAGAGAATCATAACATGTGATATTGTTAAGCTACCTTCTGGAATGAAGACTGTTGGGTGTCGTTGGGTTTATAAGATCAAATACCAGAGCGATGGGACCATTGAACGACATAAGGCAAGACTTGTTGCTAGAGGATTTACTCAAACAGACGTATGGAGAAGATTATAAAGAAACACTTGCTCTAGTTGCCAAAATGAACATGTTTCGAGTTCTCATGTCTGTAATGCCCTACGAGCTACTGCACAAGTACTAGAGGGGGGGTGAATAGTACTTTAAAAATAACAAGGAGTATAATTCCTAATTATAATGCAAACAACTACCAAATCAATTTGCGGAAGCTTAAATTGAAGACAACAACAAAATTAACAATGCTAACAAGAGATATTACTGGGTTCGGATCCACCCAAGTCTCCCCGACTTGTTCCCGGTGATCTTACATCCCAACCACCCGGATCCCCTCCGGATACTTGAGTTAGAAACCCTAACTCAAGATTTCCACTATGAAATACTTGTGAAAATCCTCCACAAGTCAAATCATACAAAATGTAATTTGTGACTCCCACAACCCGGGATCACAACCACACTCTCACAACCGAGAGTGAAACTTACAATTCAAATATGAAATGAAATAAGAAAAAATTCTTACCGAACAAAATACCTATGCCTTGAGTATTGCTTACGAATTAGGGCAAGGATGATTTTGGGGAAGAAGTGGCACCAAACCCTAGCTCCAAGATGTAGATCAGCGATGGAGAGCTTTGGGGATGTTGGTGACCTAGAATCAAGCACTTGGCTTGGAAGGCTTCACACTCAATGAATCTATCTTTGGAAGTAAGAGTTAGGAGAGATTATTGAATGGAATGAATGAGCTTTGAATGAGCTTTTAATGAATTCTCTTGATCTCTAAACTTGCAATAATATCAGCCTTGGCAGCAATGAATGCAGCCCATCAAGTATATATAGGATAGAGGAGAGAGAGAAAGAAATTCGAGTCATTAAATGCTCCAACGGCTCTTTTCTGAACCCAACTAGTCGGTCAAAGAACAACCACCGACCGACTAGTTCATCAACTAGTCGGTCGGTAAATTAACGTAAACCGACTAATGGGAGAACTGAGAAAAGATCAAAGTACAGACATAAGGAACTAGTTGGTCTAAGAAGAGTAGCTGACCGACTAGTTTCACAACTAGTCGGTCGGTTACTCAACTGTGACCGACTATCAGATAAAGCTGAAGTCTGAGCAAAAATAGACTTAGTCGGTCCAAGAACAAATGTTGACCGACTAATTCACCAACTAGTCGGTCGCCAAATGAGCTTAGACCGACTAACGATAAACAGTAAGTATGGTGAAAAATTTGCCATGTACAGTAAACTAAACTAGTCGGTCCAAGAAGGAAAGTTGACCGACTAGTTCATCAACTAGTCGGTCGATCAATGAATACAGACCGACTAATGATAAACAGTAGCTCAGGCTCAAAATGTGCATGTACAAAAAAGCTCAACTAGTCAGTCACAGAAGCATCACTGACCGACTAGTTCACAAACTAGTCGGTCGGTGAGTCAACTTAGACCGACTAACTGTAAACAGTAAAGAGCTTGGAAATGACTGAGAAGAACTAGTCGGTCCAAGAAGCTTTGCCGACCGACTAGATCACCATCTAGTCGGTCAGTTCTTCTTCTTGAACCAACTAACATGCACAAGAAGTCGCGAATCGAAGCGCGATGCTTCGAGAAGGATTGTATGGACTTCTACTAAGATCCTAGAGCTAAGATATGAGCGTTATGAAGATTTAAAACGTAAGACCTACTCAAGGCTTAACATTCTACGAAAGAAGCTAAAGACTATAAATAAAACTTGACGATACTGTCTTCAATAGCTTCAATCGAATCTTCATGACTTCTAAATTGGTCCATAAGCTTCAACGAAGTTTTAGGCATACGATCACGTGCTTTGAGAAGTCTTGAGACGTCGTAATTGATATTCAAATGAATTTGGTGACGATCTCCATGACTGCGCTCACAAAGTGTTAGTTCACGTTATATTTATGTTTGTTCATCATCCAAAACCAAATCCGGGGAGTCCAATATCCAACATTCTCCCCCTTTTTGGTGATGACAAACCAACATAAATAATAATCAAAAATAATAATTCAAATGAAATTTACTTACCCCCCTGCATTGATGACACGTTAATTCCAATTTAAACAAAAATAATACGCATCAAGCAGACGAGTGAAGTATATTAAATGAGAATCGATAATTGAATTATTGAATACCAAATGAAGGTTATTGAAATATCGGATTTGAAAATCCATTTATATATCTTAACTCCCCCTGAATCTAACACATCAAGTTAGATTCTTGGAGAATGCTTTAAATTTTCATTTGGCACATCGTTTTTATTATATCTCTCCCCCTTTGGCATAAGCAAAAAGAGCGGGAGGATAACAACGACAACAACAATGTCCTCAAATTAAAAGCACGGGAGTCATAGAATACGACGACGGTTCAAGTGACACCAAAGAGAAAAATACGAATAGAATCAAGGCGTGTCAATGATACCAAAGTCGAAAATCGTAAAACGAAATCATCAAAACTCAAATCAATATTACGGATTGAGTTATGGAATATACTCTCCAATATCAACATTCTTGGTCAATTTAGAGCATGGAAAACAATTCTATGTTTCCATAGAAGAAATTTCTATTAAACCAAGTTAATATCGTCGAGCGACGAAATCAAACATCAGAGACATAAAAAAATCATAAATTTTGCACAATATAATGAAATGTCAACTGCGATGTATATATATATATATAATGTGAAACAGAGTACATCACCGACATACAAAACATCGATCGACTGATCGGGGCACAAAAATACATCATCATATCACAGATATAAGAGTGTCAACAAAAATACACCATCATCAAAAGACATCCAAATACATCATCAAAAATATCAAAAAGACATCAACAAGACCCAAAATACATAGCCACCCACACTATCCTACCCAACAACTCTCACAACTAGATATGTCATCCAATGAGTATCGGGAGAGGCCTCAAAGAAACTCAAGAGGCAGCGGGAGGATCAGAAGCAACTGCAGGCTCAGCAGGAGCAGAGGTGGTGACTGGATCAGCAGGAACGTCCGGAAGATCAGCAGGAGCGACGGCAGAAGTGGCAACCTCTGGAGCAGCAACCGTAGTGTCCTCGGGAGCACCAGTCGGAGTATCCACCACAGGAGTGGCGGTAACAGGTGTGCTCTCGGGGGCACCAGCAGACGAAGCAGCAACAGCAGCACCGGAAGAGGAAGCACCAGCAGCAGTACCAGAAGGGCCCTCAGGGGCACGAGTCGAAGCACGACAAAGCTCCTCAACGTCCTCCTCAGCCAACTCATCCAACTCCTCATCCTCAGAAACTGAAGGAGGAAGCTCAACACCCATCAGACGAGCCATACGACAAACTACCTCCTCGGTATGAGCCAAACGAGACTCGTGACGACGAAGTAACCGTACGACATCACCAAGGGTGGCAGAGGGAGCAGCAGAGGCAGAGGCAGACGCGGACGCTGAAGGTGTCGTCCTCTGAACGTGACGAAGCACCGCAAGAGATTTCTTGACGGCCGTCGCGTTCAGGGGAGGACCAAGGGGACGCTCATCGTCACGAGGCAAGGGGACTCGGAAGTGACGAAACACGAGGGTCAACAAGCAAGGAAAAGGGATATGAGCCGATTTATTGGACTTGCGAATACACTCGAAAGAATCAATCTTATCGAGTATAATGCGAGCCCAATTAATCGAGCTCCCCATGAAGATAGCATAGATAAGCTTCAGAAAGGGCTGGGACGGGAGAGATGAGGAGTCGTACTTGGGAAGCAAGCACGACTTCAGAATCAAGTTTATGACCCATGCATTCGGCTTGAAAGATTTAGATGGCACGCCAATCATGGCAGGAGGGATCTGATGGAAAATCTCTGAAAGGATGGTCTGATCAAGGGAAGAAATATCGTCAACAGAGATATCAGAGGGGAGGAGGCCAGACAAAGAGATACCCAAAATCTCTCCTAAGATTTCCGCTGTGAGGACTATAGGAGTCCCCAAAACGGTCGTCTCAACAGAGTGGGTCTGATCGTACTGACCCCGGATCCTATTCGCATAGAAAAGCTTCACTAATCGAGGGTACGGGTGAGGGTTCGCCTTCGGGTCATATCGAAGATAATCGAGAAGACCCGACGACGAAAGAAGATCAGCTAACCCTATGAAGTCACTGAACTGGACGAAATGCTCCAGAAGCAGTGGACAATGCTCGATACGGTTGTAAGCCGCTAGACACATCGGGTCGTCGCGACACAACGAGATATCGACACCGCCCACCGGCATCGGACCCTTTCCCTTAGGCTTACGGGTAGACGTACGAGGGTGGGTGCTAGACTCAGGATGGGTAGGAGGAGTGGGTTCCCTATGAGTCTCTGTCTCGGGGTTATACTCCGTATCGGAATCGGTAGGAGTATGAAATGAAGAACGAGAGGCAAGATCCTTGGTCTTGGGCTTAGGCTTGGGCTTGGCTTGACCTCTAGGCTTGGCGGTCGTCGTCCTCTTCTTCTTGAGAGGATGCAAAGACGACGAAGGTTGGGTGGTCTTGGCACGACGTTTCGGAGGGGTTGGATGCTCGGGATCCGAAGGGTTTTGTTCTACGGTCATCGGCGAGGGGCTAGAGGGAGTGATCGGGATTCGTGTTCGGGCCATAATCTCGGCACAACACGACACAAGAGATCGAACAAAAGAACCCTAGCCGAAATGAGAATGAAACCCTAGAAGCCCTAGATACCCTAGAAACCGAACTAACCCTAGCCATAGGAATGGAAAACTAACCCTAGATAGGAGAGGGAGGAGAGAGGGTTACCCTAGGAGGAAGATCGGCGGCCGGCGACGGCGGAGGAGGTCGGAAAGAGGCCGGAAGACGATCGGAATTCGAAGGGTCGGGGGTTTTGCTGAGGGAGATAAGAGGTTTCGATCGATTAGAATGAAAACAAACCGACTAAACTTGGTTTAAGTAGGTCGAGAGCTCAAAAGACCAAACAGTCCCTGGCACAACTAGTCGGTCACAGTTCAAGCACTGACCGACTAGATCACGATCTAGTCGGTCGGTCAATGAGCTTGAACCGACTAGTTGCAAACAGTGGCTGAATCCAAGTTTAACTGACAAGAATTAGTCGGTCTGCGTTCATTTACTGACCGACTAGATATCAATCTAGTCGGTCGGTCACTGAACATGAACCGACTAAAGAGTTAAAATGGAGAGGAAACTCAAAAAGCTTGAGTTAGTCGGTCTAAGTTCTTCTACTAACCGACTAGATGAGCATCTAGTCGGTTGGTGGTTGAACTGAAACCGACTAAAAGAGTCCAAAAGTTGATAATCAAGTTCTCTCCTCAATACACTTGGACGATATATCGCAAAACTCTCAATAATCATCTAAACTACCCCATTAAACATCGAAATCTTAAATACGACATTCAAAACATGAATTCGAGCAAAAATTCAAAATATCACATAAATTCCCGAAAAATCCAATAAGTCTAGCATGAACGAAATATTTCGAACTATAATAGCATGCAAGATTATTGAATGAAACATGAATCCTATATCTCGGATTCACCCATAATCCCCAATTCTCGACGCAACCGCACAAAGGAGTCCTCCTTTAGGGGTTTCATGAAAATATCGACGATTTGCTTTTGGGTTTCAACGTACACTAAAATGATGTCCTTTTTAGCAACATGATCATCTAAAAAGTGGTGGCGGACATCTATGTGTTTCAAACGGGAATGGTGTACCGGGTTCTTGGAAAGACATATTGCACTTTGGTTGTCAACCATGATAGGGCAAGTATCACAATGTATACCAAAGTCTTTAAGTGTGTGTCTCATCCAAAGAACTTGAGCACACGCGGCACCGGCGACAATATATTCCGCCTCGGTGGTTGAAAGTGATACGGAATTTTGCTTCTTGGAAAACCAAGAGACAAGGGAATTTCCTATAAAATGGCAAGTGCCACTAGTACTTTTCCTGTCGGATTTGCATCCCGCATAATCGGCATCACTATATGAGATTAACTCATACGTGCTAGATTTTGGATAAAGTAATCCAAAATCAAGTGTATAACTTAGATAACGGAAAATACGTTTTACCGCTACTAAGTGCGACTCCTTAGGTTGAGACTGATAACGAGCACATACGCATACGGCAAACATAATATCGGGCCTACTTGCGGTAAGATAAAGAAAACTACCTATCATACCTCGATATAGACGAATGTCTACATCCTTACCGCCAGTATCCTTATCAAGATGCGTAGTCGTGCTCATTGGAGTCTTTTTCCCGGAGGCACTCTCCATTCCAAATCGCTTAAGCAACTCCACCGTATACTTCGTTTGGTGGATGAAGATTGCATCGTCCATTTGGCGAATTTGGAGACCTAAGAAATATTTGAGCTCACCCATGTGGCTCATCTCAAATTGTTCCTTCATAACATTAGAAAACTCTTCACAAAGAGCAAAGTTAGTAGCACCGAAAATGATATCATCAACATATATTTGAACTAAAATTATATCATTATTCGCATGCTTAACAAAAAGTGTACAATCGGCTTCTCCCATTTTAAAATTCAAATCCAAAAGAAAATTCTTTAGGCGATCATACCAAGCTCGAGGAGCTTGTCTCAAACCGTAAAGTGCTTTCTTTAGTTTAAAAACATGATTTGGAAATTTTTCATTTATGAAGCCCGGAGGTTGAGAAACGTAAACTTCCTCAACGACATCTCCGTTTAAAAATGCACTTTTAACATCCATTTGAAATAATTTAAAATCCTTATGGCATGCAAAAGACAATAATAATCTAATTGATTCTAATCTAGCTACCGGAGCGAAGGATTCTTCGAAATCAATACCTTCCTCTTGACGGTAGCCTTGAGCAACTAACCGAGCTTTGTTCCGGATGACGACTTGGTTTTCGTCGGTTTTGTTCATGAAGATCCACTTTGTCCCTATGACGGTGTGGTTCTTCGATGGCAATGGAACAAGCTCCCAAACTTCATTCCTCTCGAATTGAATGAGTTCCTCCTCCATGGCTAAGATCCAAGCGCTATCTTCGCATGCTTCATTAACATTCTTTGGCTCTATCGAGGAGGCAAAGGCACAATGAGCGAAGTAGTTTACTTGCGATCTCGTCTTGACACTATCATAGATATTGCCAATGACTTGCTCATGAGGATGGTCACGAACGGTATGAAGCCGTTTGGGAATACCTTGGTCACTAGGAACATTCTCAACAACTTCATTAGATGGGTTAGTCTCAATAGAATCAATAGAATCATTAGACTTAGAATTATCAAACGAATCACATAAAACATCCATAGAATCATTATCATTTGAAATTCTAGTTGGAACAAATCCTTCATTAAATGAGACATGAAGCGACTCCTCGATCGTTGAGGTTCGTTTGTTGAATATCCGGTAGGCTTTGCTACGCGAAGAATATCCAACAAAAATCCCCTCATCGGATCTTGGATCGAATTTGTCCAAACTACCATACGTGTTCTTAATAAAACATTTCGAACCATTTTGAGGAGGTGCGCGAGGGAAAGAGAAGGTGTGTGTAATACCAACTTCATCACAAAATGTCTCAAAAGACTCATTCTCAAATTCACCTCCATGATCACTACGAATAGTGACAATGGTGGTTCCTAAGAGATTTTGTACTTTCTTAACAAAAATTGTGAAGTTTTCAAAAGCTTCATTTTTATTACTTAATGAAAATACCCATGTAAATCTCGAATAATCATCTACGATGACAAGTCCATATCTTGCATTTCCTAAGGAAGCAACTCTAGTTGGCCCAAATAAGTCTAGATGTAATAGCTCTAGTGGCCGTTTAGTAGAAATGCTTTTCTTAGGTTTAAATGAAGATTTAGGAAGCTTGCCACGTTGACAACAATCACAAAAACTTTTCCTTTCAAAAACGAGCTTCGGAAAACCTTTAATGGAATTTAATTTTGAAAGCTTATAAAGTGTTCCAAAGTTCACATATCCAAAGCGTCGATGCCATAAGTGTTGTTCACTTGTGTTGGCAACGAGACATTGTTCATAAGACTTAGGAAGATCCAAAATATAAATATCTTTATGACGAGTGCCGGAAAATAATAATTTATCATTATCTTTTCTTAAAATATGACACAATCCTTTCGCAAAGCTAACTTTGTAACCTTTGTCACAAAGTTGGCTTATTGAAATAAGATTATGATTTAAGCCATTAACTAGATAAACATCACTAATTAAGGGTTTAGATGGGTTACCCACTTTACCAACACCTATGATGGTTCCGCTCTCGTTGCCTCCAAATACGACGCGGTTTCCATTTACGATGGGAACCACTCCGGAGAGCAATCGAGCGTCACCCGTCATGTGTTTTGAACACCCGCTATCGAGTATCCAATTCCCCTTGGAGCTAAATTTAAATTTGTTGCTCCTTTTCTTTTTCTTTTCCTTGAGTGCCTAAAGATAGAAAATTTCATATCATGGTACCCAAGGTCATTGGGTCCAAAAGATTAGACCTTTGGAAGCCAAGTCCAATTGGACTTAGACTTCCCCACATAATTCCTACTATGCACAATATCCGAAAAATAAGCATTCATATACACTTGATGCTTGTGTCCTTTGGGCTCCAAATTGTGAAAATCTTGGGAGCCCTCATCCTATTGGGTGCATGCATGCGACGTTGATTTCTACGTGATGCATGTTGTGGATAGGCATAAGGAACATGATGGAATGGTGCACGACGAGAATTATTCATATGATGTTGTGGATGAACATATGCATGTGTGGGAACACGTGCGTGAGGGTGTCTCACATGGTGTGCATGTGCCCGAGAATGTGTTGCATAAAAATCATCATATGTGTGAGCCGGTGGAGTAGGACGTGTGTTCCTACGTGGCATGGTATTTGTGTACATATAAGCATGCCCCTTCTTTGGAGGTCAACCCAAAGTGGGTTTCTTTCCGAAAGAGGGTGTGGACGAGGTGGAAGCACCATTGGTAGATGAACTACCAATAGAGTGTTTGCTACCACTCGTAGAGTCACCGGAAGTTGGCCTAACAAAAGTAGTGGCCGATTTGGATGAACATCCCATCGTATACCCCAAACCAATGTGGTGATTGGCCGGAAGTAAGTCACTTAGGATTTTATCCAAATGGTCCTTACCCTTATTGAATTTATTAATTCGGCCTAATGTGTTCTCATATTTCTCTTTGAGAGAACGCATAGAAGTATCCAAGTTGGATACTTACGATGTGAGCACATAAACACGAGATTTAAGATTCTCATTCTCAATACTCAAAGTCGAGTTTTGAGAAGTTAAATCCGCTATCTTATGTTCCTCCGGATCTTCAATGAAACATGTTCAAGTTTAGATTTGAGATCAACAATCTCATTTCTTAACTCTTCAACAACGGTGTCGTTGTTGGTGATGATAGTCTTAAGTGAGGTTTGAATGCTAGCTAGGTCATCTTTTACTTTAGTATATCTATTTACTAATTTAGTGTATTTAGACCATAATTGAGAGTTAGAATTCCTAAGATCATCCATAGTTACCTCATCGCCTTCGTCGTCACTATCATCGGAAGAGGACGATCCTTGATCATGCTCCTCTCTTGCCATGAAGCACATGTGCGCTTGCTCCACTTGCTCATCGTCCGACTCTCTGCTTGAGGAATCCTCGGAGTCAGTGAATGTTGCTCCGACAAGTCCCTCCTTGTTTCCTTTCTTGTACTTCTTGGACTTATCGAATTTAGGCGCCTTCCACTTCTCCTTTTGCTTGTTAAGAGGACACTCCGCTTTCATGTGTCCTGGCTTATTGCACTTGAAACACAAAGGAGAGAAAGAGGCGTTAGAAGAACCAAATTTAGCTTTGTTCTTATAGTTACCTTTTCGGAAGAAATGGTTGAACTTTTTGGCCATGAGTGCCATGGACTCCAAGTCCAACTCGTTTTCCGAGTCTTCATCATCGGTTGATGTGGATGTGGATGGAGCGGCCTTAAAAGCAATAGCCTTCTTCTTTGGCTCGTCTTGCTTTAGGTAGGACTTCATCTTTTCCTGCAATTTGAGCTTGCTATCCTTGCGTACCTCGTATGACATTAAAGTACCCATTAGTTGAACTACGGTGTACTTATTCATGTCATTACCTTCCTCGATGGCGAAGGTACGCTTTTCCCAAGAAGAAGGAAGTCCTTCGATAAGCTTCGAACACTTCTCCTTTTGGGTGTAGGTTTTGCCGAGAGCCTCCAACTCGTTTATGATGTCAACGAAGCGAGCGTAATACTCCTTCATCTTCTCGCCCTGTTGCATATGAAACATTTCGTAATCTTTGTTTACAACTACGAGTTTGGAGTCTCTTACCCTACTCGTCCCTTCATGTAGAATGAGGAGGGAGTTCCAAATTTGATATGCACTCTTACATGTGCATATCTTATTGAAGTCCTCGGGCTCCACTGCGCATTGCAAGGCGTTCATTGCCTTGGCATTGCTTACCTCCGCGGCGACCTCCGCGGTTGTCCATTTCTCAAAGTCTTCTTCTTCGGGCTCGACGTATTCCTTCATCGTGGTCCTCCATAGAGATGCACTCCAGAGGAAAGTTTCCATCCGGCATTTCCAGTACCCGTAGTTGGTACTTTTGAAGAATGGAGGCCTCGTTGAGGAATGTCCTTCCATCATCGAAGATGCTCCTTCACGGTTCCTGAAGGTGCCATAGTCGGAAGGTGGACGCACGGTCTTGTTGTCGTTGGCAGACATAGCTAAGTATCTGGCTCTGATACCAAATGTAATGCCCTACGAGCTATTGCACAAGTACTAGAGGGGGGGTGAATAGTACTTTAAAAATAACAAGGAGTATAATTCCTAATTATAATGCAAACAACTACCAAATCAATTTGCGGAAGCTTAAATTGAAGACAACAACAAAATTAACAATGCTAACAAGAGATATTACTGGGTTCGGATCCACCCAAGTCTCCCCGACTTGTTCCCGGTGATCTTACATCCCAACCACCCGGATCCCCTCCGGATACTTGAGTTAGAAACCCTAACTCAAGATTTCCACTATGAAATACTTGTGAAAATCCTCCACAAGTCAAATCATACAAAATGTAATTTGTGACTCCCACAACCCGGGATCACAACCACACTCTCACAACCGAGAGTGAAACTTACAATTCAAATATGAAATGAAATAAGAAAAACTTCTTACCGAACAAAATACCTATGCCTTGAGTATTGCTTACGAATTAGGGCAAGGATGATTTTGGGGAAGAAGTGGCACCAAACCCTAGCTCCAAGATGTAGATCAGCGATGGAGAGCTTTGGGGATGTTGGTGACCTAGAATCAAGCACTTGGCTTGGAAGGCTTCACACTCAATGAATCTATCTTTGGAAGTAAGAGTTAGGAGAGATTATTGAATGGAATGAATGAGCTTTGAATGAGCTTTTAATGAATTCTCTTGATCTCTAAACTTGCAATAATATCAGCCTTGGCAGCAATGAATGTAGCCCATCAAGTATATATAGGATAGAGGAGAGAGAGAAAGAAATTCGAGTCATTAAATGCTCCAACGGCTCTTTTCTGAACCCAACTAGTCGGTCAAAGAACAACCACCGACCGACTAGTTCATCAACTAGTCGGTCGGTAAATTAACGTAAACCGACTAATGGGAGAACTGAGAAAAGATCAAAGTACAGACATAAGGAACTAGTCGGTCTAAGAAGAGTAGCTGACCGACTAGTTTCACAACTAGTCGGTCGGTTACTCAACTGTGACCGACTATCAGATAAAGCTGAAGTCTGAGCAAAAATAGACTCAGTCGGTCCAAGAACAAATGTTGACCGACTAATTCACCAACTAGTCGGTCGCCAAATGAGCTTAGACCGACTAACGATAAACAGTAAGTATGGTGAAAAATTTGGCATGTACAGTAAACTAAACTAGTCGGTCCAAGAAGGAAAGTTGACCGACTAGTTCATCAACTAGTCGGTCGATCAATGAACACAGACCGACTAATGATAAACAGTAGCTCAGGCTCAAAATGTGCATGTACAGGGAAAGCTCAACTAGTCGGTCACAGAAGCATCACTGACCGACTAGTTCACAAACTAGTCGGTCGGTGAGTCAACTTAGACCGACTAACTGTAAACAGTAAAGAGCTTGGAAATGACTGAGAAGAACTAGTCGGTCCAAGAAGCTTTGCCAACCGACTAGATCACCATCTAGTCGGTCAGTTCTTCTTCTTGAACCAACTAACATGCACAAGAAGTCGTGAATCGAAGCGCGATGCTTCGAGAAGGATTGTATGGATTTCTACTAAGATCCTAGAGCTAAGATATGAGCGTTATGAAGATTTAAAACGTAAGACCTACTCAAGGCTTAATATTCTACGAAAGAAGCTAAAGACTATAAATAAAACTTGACGATACCGTCTTCAATAGCTTCAATCGAATCTTCATGACTTCTAAATTGGTCCATAAGCTTCAACGAAGCTTTAGGCATACGATCACGTGCTTTGAGAAGTCTTGAGACGTCGTAATTGATATTCAAATGAATTTGGCGACGATCTCCATGACTGCACTCACAAAGTGTTAGTTCACGTTATATTTATGTTTGTTCATCATCCAAAACCAAATCCGGGGAGTCCAATATCCAACAATGTCCTTAGCAGTAAATCATGGTTGGAAGCTATTTCAGATAGATGTGAAAAATGCTTTCCTTTCATGGAGATCTAGAAGAAGGAGTCTATATAAGCGTTCCGCCTGGACATCCACAAGAGTCCATTTTTGGAGTAGCTTGTAAATTAAGAAAAGCTATTTATGGGCTTAAGCAATCACCACGAGTCTGGTATGCAAAACTAAGTTCGGTTCTCATGGTGAATGGTCTTAAGAGAAGCTCTGCAGATCCAACCCTATTTATTAAGAGAAGTAAGTCTGGTATCATTATGGTTTTGGTGTATGTAGATGATATTGTGATTACTGATGATGATCAAGCCGAAATCTCACGACTTAAAGCATTGATGCATAAAAGATTTGCTATCAAGGATTTGGGATTATTAAAATATTTTCTTGGATTGGAAGTCGCATATTCTGATAAAGGTATGTTTCTTAATCAGAGGAAGTATGTTCTTGACTTATTGAAGGAAACAAGAAAGATGGGTGTTAAACTGTCAGATACGCCTACTGATAGTGGTGGTAAGCTTGATGCTGATGGTGAGTTGTATTCAGATACGTTTGGTTGGTCGACTGATTTATCTTACTATCACTCGTCCGGATATTTCATATGATGTAAGTTTGGTAAGCCGATTTATGCATGCTCCAACTGTTAATCATATGAATGCGGTTAATAGAATATTACAGTATCTAAAGGGCTCACCTGGAAGAGGTATTTGGATGCGTAAGAATGGACATAATGACATTACTGCTTATACTGATGCTGATTGGGCTGGATGTTCGGTTGATAGAAGATCTACAACAGGTTATTGCACATTTGTTGGTGGAAATTTAGTCACTTGGAAGAGTAAAAAGAAAAATTTGATAGCTCGATCAAGTGCAGAAGCAGAATATCGTGCAATGGCCTCCATGACGTGCGAAATAATTTGGCTTCGGGCTCTTCTCGATGATTAAGGTTTTGGTACGTCTCGACCTACAATGATGTTTTGTGATAATCAAGCGGCCCATGTTTCATGAAAGAACTAAACGCATTGAGGTAGATTGTCACTTCTTGCAAGAGAATGTGCAAGCCAATACTATTTGGATCCCATTTGTTCGTAGTGATCAACAATTGGCTGATATATTCACCAAAGGTTTATCCGCTGCTAAATTCCAAGAGATATTGTCCAAGTTGGGCTCTATCGACATTTTCACACCAACTTGAGGGGGAGTATTGAAAAGAAGAGAGAATCGAGTCTGTTTGATCTTTTCTATGGTATGGTTGATTTGATAAGCAAATCTAATAGTTGTTAGTTGATTTGATGAGCACAAAGCTTACTATTTTTGGATTTGCTACCCTTATAAATATCGACGGCTACCCTTCTTCTTGTAACACAATTGAAATAAGAAAATCTCTCTTCTATGTATGGATGTAGGCTAGATTTTATAACCGAATTAACCACGTTAAATATTTCTTTGTATTTCTTGATTGTTCGTTCTTCACACGGGAAGTGCGATCCATCGATTCCCAGATTAATGACAATTTATTATGTAAAAAATTATGATGGTTATTTCAAAAGAAGCTAGTGCTCATGCATGTCTGCGTATTGCACCTGTTTCCAAAATCACACCCCCCCCCCACACACAACATGATATTGTCCAAGTTTGGCTCTATCGACATTTTCGCACCAACTTGAGGGGAGTATTGAAAAGAAGAGAGAATCGAGTCTAATTGATCTTTTTTATGTATGGTTTATTTGATAAGCACAAATCTAATAGTTGTTAGTTGATTTGATGAGCAAAAATCTTACTATTTATGGATTTGCTACCCTTATAAATATTGACGGCTACCCTTCTTCTTGTAAC
This sequence comes from Scilla litardierei, assembly GCA_030789695.1. NCBI lineage: Eukaryota > Viridiplantae > Streptophyta > Magnoliopsida > Asparagales > Asparagaceae > Scilla > Scilla litardierei. The sequence continues at coordinate 333,370,817 of CM061133.1, read as the reverse complement.
ACAATTGAAATAAGAAAATATCTCTTCTATGTGTGGATGTAGGCTAGGTTTTATAACCGAATTAACCACGTTAAATCTTTCTTTGTATTTCTTGATTGATCGTTCTTCACACGGGAAGTGCGATCCATCGATTCCGTGATTAATGACAATTTATTATGTAAAAAATTATGATGGTTATTGAAATTCAGTACGCAGTAATACACATCAAATCCAAAGAAGAAACACAAGCCAATCACAGACACGCAAGACTTGGTAACACAGTTCGGTGCGCACCTACATTTACGGGGCCACGCCCAGAAAATCAGAATACTCCACTATAATAATCAATGAGTACAAACTCTAAAACCACGTTTCTACCAGGTGGAACAAGCTCCCCCTTAATACAAACCGTGAAGGGTGATAACTATCAACCCCGTGGAGTATTCTCGACAAGCTTCCCTTGCCTGCATGCTCCCCTTGCACAACCTACTAGATCAACTCCCTTGATCCTACGTGCGTAGCCGTCGGCCTCACTCCCGGAGTTCTTCAAAACTTTTTCCCAAAAGTCGTGACCTAGCCGTCGCCGCTGCAAACCCTCATAAACCATGCTCCCCCTCAATCCGCGGTTCAAACGGGAAAATCTTCAATCATAGCAGCTCCAGCTCAGCAACCCACAAAATCCGTAACCCTCAAAGGCAGTTAATCTTGCAAATCTTCAAGCGTCCATTGCGGAAGAGATTGCGGGTTAAAATCTCTCCAACCGTCTTCACCAGAATAACCAAGAGATATTGACTTCCAAATAAATCTTTAACAATATACAATCATCATAAATACCAGATAATGTTAAAGATAGAAAGCTGGGATCACGAGTTACCAGTTACAGGATCCCGTAAACTGCGTACAGCCATTACTGCTAACAGACACAACGTGTTGAACATTATGACACAATATAATGTTCAACAACTCTTCCAACATGACCAAGACGAGTCGTCTCTCTTCTTCAAGATAATTAAGAACAGATAGCAAAATATCATAGTGCCATTATTGACAACTTAGTCACGTACGAGACCTAACAATCTCCCCTTTTGGCATTTAGTGGCACAATACCAGATACGAAACAGAGGCAGAATGAAGAAGACAGGTCAAACAGGTAATCAAGAGATAGAGAACTACTTTCAGTACTTGAAGAGATCCACAATCAGAATAACACCCCCCAAAACAACACCACCATATCCAACACCATATTCAACATCTCCAAAAACAACATCACCATATTCAACATGCACAGTAACATGTTTAACACCCCCCCCCCAAACAGCAGCAGCCAGCAGTCTCAATCTCAAACAGACGACATATAAACCACTTCAACAATTTACTTCAAAAATTTAAATTTTCTCACCCTTTGAGCCACTAAAGGCAAGAAACATACCTCAATTAGATGGTAGCACCAGGTGTTGCATATTGGACTCCCCGGATTTGGTTTTGGATGATGAACAAACATAAATATATCGTGAACTAACAATTTGTGAGCGCAGTTATGGAGATCGTCGCCAAATTCATATGAACATCCAAAACGACGTCTCGAGACTTCTCAAAGCACGTGATCGTATGCCTAAAGCTTCGTTGAAGCTTTTGGACCATTTTAGAAGTCATGAAGATTTGGATCGAAGCTTTCGAAGACGGTTCGTCAAGTTTTATTTATAGTCTTTTAGCTTCGTTCCGTAGAATGTTAAGCCTTGAGTAGGTCTTACGTTTTAATATTTTATAACACTCCTATCTTAGACATAGGATCTTAGTAGAAGTCCATACGAACTTTCCCGAAGCTTCGCGCTTCGATTCGCGACTTCTTGTGCATGTTAGTTGGTTCAAGAAGAAGAACCAACCGACTAGATGGTGATCTAGTCGGTCGGCAAAGCTTCTTGGACCGACTAGTTTGTCTTCTCAATTCTAAGCTCTTTACTGTTTACAGTTAGTCGGTCTATGTTGACTCACCGACCGACTAGTTTGTGAACTAGTCGGTCTGTGATGCTTCTTAGACCGACTAGTTGAGCCTTCCCTGTACATGCCAAGTTACTGTTTATCGTTAGTCGGTCTATGTTCATTTAGCGACCGACTAGTTGATGAACTAGTCGGTCAACATGTGTTCTTGGACCGACTAAATCTATTTGTACTCAGACTATTTGTTTTATCTCTTAGTCGGTCTAAGTTGACTCACCGACCGACTAGTTGTGAAACTAGTCAGTTGACAAGTGTTCTTTGACCAACTAGTTCTGTTAGTCTGAACTTCGACCTATTCCCTGTTCACCAGTTAGTCGGTTCATGTTGATTGACGGACCGACTAGTTGATGAACTAGTCGGTCGGTGGTTGTTCTTTGACCGACTAGTTTGGTTCAGAATAGAGCCGTTGGAGCATTAATTGAAACGTTTTTCTCTCTCTCTTTCCTCTAACCTATATATACTTGGTGTGCTGCATTCATTGCATCCAAGGCTGATTTTAAAAGAAGTTTAGAGATCAAAGAAAAAGCATTTATTCTCATTCAAAGCTCTTTCATTCCAATCTAGAATCTCTCCTCACTCTTATTTCAAAAGAGAGATTCATTGATTGTGAGCCTTCCAAGCCAAGTGCTTGATCCTAAGTCACCATCAACCTCATAGCTCTCCATAGCTGATCTATATCTTGGAGCTAGGGTTTGGTGCCTCTTCATCTTCCCCAAAATCCGTTTTGCTCTAAATCGTAAGTTATACTCAAGGCATAGGATTTTGTTGGTAAGAACTTTCATTTCAATTTACTTTGTTATTGTAAGTGATTCACTCTCGGTTGTGAGAGTGTGTTTGTGATCCCGGGTTGTGGGAGTCACAATTTTCATTTGTGTATGATTTGACTTATGAAGGTTTTTCACAAGTATTTCATAGTGGAAATCTTGAGTTAGGGTTTCTAACTCAAGTATCCGGAAGTGATCCGGGTGGTTGGGACGTAGGATCACTGGGAACAAGTCGGGGAGACTTGGGTGGATCCGAACCCAGTAATATCGTTTGTTTGTGATTGTTTCTTTGTTGTCTAACATTTACATTTCCGCATTTCCGCATTGTTTGGTAGAGTTTGCAAGGTAATTAGGAATTAGCCTCTTAATTATTTTAAAGTACTATTCACCCCCCCCCCTCTAGTACTTGTGCAGTAGCTTAGCAGGGCATTACATTTGGTATCAGAACCAAGTCTATAACTATGTCTGCCAACGACAACAAGACCGTTCGTCCACCTTCCGACTATAGCACCTTCAAGAATCGTGAAGGAGCGTCTTCGGTGATGGAAGGACACTCCTCAACGAGGCCTCCCTTCTTCAACGGTACCAACTACGGGTACTGGAAATGCCGGATGGAAACTTTCCTCCGGAGTGCTTCATTATGGAGGGCCACGATGAAGGAGTATGTCGAGCCCACCGAAGAATATTTCGAGAAGTGGACTACCGCGGAGGTCGCCGTGGAGGTAAGCAATGCCAAGGCAATGAACGCCTTGCAATGCGCTTTGGAGCCCGAGAATTTCAATAAGATATGCACATGTAAGAGTGCATATCAAATATGGAACTCCCTCCTCATCTTGCATGAAGGAACAAGTAGGGTAAGAGACTCTAAACTCGTTGTAGTTAATAAAGATTACGAGTTATTTCATATGCTACTGGGTGAGAAGATGAAGGAGTACTATGCACGCTTCGTCGACATCACAAACGAGTTGGAGGCTCTCGGTAAGACCTATACCCAAAAGGAGAAAGTCTCGAAGATTATCGATGGACTTCCTTCTAGTTGGGAGAAACATACATTCGCCATCGAGAAAGCTAATGATATGAAAACTTATACCGTTGTTCAACTAATGGGTACCTTGATGTCTTATGAGGTACGCAAGGATAGCAAGTTGAAGTTGCAGGAAAAGATGAAGTCATACCTAAAGCAAGACGAGCCAAAGAAGAAGGCTATTGCTTTCAAGGCCGCTCCATCAACTTGCACATCGACCGATGATGAAAAATCGGAAGATGAGTTAGACTTGGAGTCCATGGCTCTCATGGCCAAGAAGTTCAACCGGTTCTTCCGGAAAGGTAACTTCAAAAACAAATCGAAGTTTAATTCTTCTAACGCCTCCTCTTCTTTGTGCTTTAAATGCAACAAGCCAGGACACATGAAAGCGGAGTGTCCTCTAAACAAGCAAAAGGAAAAGTGGAAGGCGCCGAAGTTCGACAAGTCCAAGAAGTACAAGAAAGTGTACCAAAAGGGGCTTGTCGGGACATTCACCGACTCCGATGATTCCTCTAGAGGAGAGTCGAATGATGAGCAAGTGGAGCAAGCACACATGTGCTTCATGGCTAGAGAGGAGCAAGATAAAGATTCCTCTTCCGATGATAGCGACAACGAAGGCGATGAGGTAACCATGGATGACCTTAGAAATGCTAATGAGCAATTATGGTCTAAATACACTAAGTTAGTAAATAGGTATACTAAAGTAAAAGATGATTTAGCTAGCATCCAAACCTCGCCTAAAACTATCATCACCAACAACGACACCGTTGTTGAAGAGTTGAAGAATGAGATTGTTAATCTCAAGACTCAACTTGAACATGTTAGCATTGAGGATCCGGAAGAACACAAGATAGCGGATTTGACTTCTCAAAACTCGACTTTGAGTATTGAGAATGAAAATCTCAAATCTCATGTTTATGTGCTCACATCGCAAGTATCCCATTTGGATGCTTCTATGCGTTCTCTCACTGAGAAATATGAGAACACATTAGGCCGAATTAATAAATTCAATAAGGGTAAGGACCATTTGGATAAAATCCTAAGTGACTTACTTCCAGCCAATCACCACATTGGCTTGGGGTATACGATGGGAAGTTCATCCAAATCGGCCACTACTTTTGTTAGGCCAACTTCCGGTGACTCAACGAGTGGTAGCAAACACTCTATTGGTAGTTCATCTACCAATGGTGCTTCCACCTCGTACACACCTTCATTTGGAAAGAAACCCACTTTGGGTGGACCTCCAAAGAAGGGCCATGCTTACATGTACACGAATACCATGCCACGTAGGAACACACGTCCTACTCCACCGGCTCACACATATGATGATTTCTATGCTACACATTCACGGGCACGTGCACACCATGTGAGACACCCTCACGCACGTGTTCCTCCACATGCATATGTACACCCATATCATCGTATGAATAATTATCCACATGCACCATCTCATCATGTTCCTTATGCCAATCCACGACATGCATCACGTAGAAATCAACAACGCATGCATGCTCCCAATAGGATTAAGGCTCCCAAAATATTCACTATTTGGAGCCCAAAGGACACAAGCATGGATGAAAAACAAGTTTACATGAATGATTATTTTATGAATGTAGTGGATAATGATAATTATGTGGGGAAGTCTAAGTCCAATTGGACTTGGCTTCCAAAGGTCTAATCTTTTGGACCCAATGACCTTGGGTACCATGATACGATATTTTCTATCTTTAGGTACTCAAGAAAAAGAAACGGAGCAACAAATTTAAATTTAGCTCCAAGAGGAATTGGATACTCGATAGCGGGTGTTCAAAACACATGACGGGTGACGCTCAATTGCTCTCCGGAGTGGTGCCCATTGCAAATGGAAACCGCGTCGTCTTTGGAGGCAACGAGAGCGGAACCATCATAGGTGTTGGTAAAGTGGGTAATCCTTCTAAACCTCTTATAAATGATGTTTACCTTGTTAAAGGTTTAAACCACAATCTTATTTCAATAAGCCAACTTTGTGACAAAGGTTACAAAGTTAGCTTTGCGAAAGGAATGTGCCATATTTTAAGAAAAGATAATAATGAATTATTATTTTCCGGCACACGCCATAAGGATATATACATCCTAGATCTTCCGAGATCACATGAACAATGTCTCATTGCCAACACAAGTGAACAACACTTATGGCATCGACGTTTTGGTCCTGTGAACTTTGGAACACTATTTAAGCTTTCCAAGTTAAATTCTATTAGAGGCTTCCCAAAGCTTGTTTTCAAAAGAAAAGATTTTGTGACTCGTGTCAACGAGGCAAGCTTCCAAAATCGTATTTTAAACCTAGGAAAAGCATTTCTTCTAAGCGGCCACTAGAGCTATTACATCTAGATTTATTTGGGCCAACTAGAGTTGCTTCATTAGGAAATGCATGATATGGACTTGTCATCGTTGATGAATTTTCTAGGTTTACTTGGGTATTTTCATTATGTAATAAAAATGATGCTTTTGAAAACTTCACAATTTTTGTTAAGAAAGTACAAAATCTCTTAGGAACCACCATTGTCACTATTCGTAGTGATCATGGAGGTGAATTTGAGAATGAGTCTTTTGAGACATTTTGTGATAAAGTTGGTATTACACACACCTTTTCATTCCCTCGCGTACCTCCTCAAAATGGTGTTGCTGAGAGAAAGAATAGGACGCTAGTGGAGTGTGCTCGCACTATGCTTGATGATAGCCAACTTAGCCATCAATTTTGGGCGGAAGCGGTACACACCGCTTGCTATGTGTTTAATAGAATACTTTTGAGGCCCGGCACTAAACAAACTTGTTATGAATTGTTGTTTGTTAGGTTGCCTCAAGTTAAACATTTTCGTGTTTTCGGTTCGAAATGTTTTATTAAAAACATGTATGGTAGTTTGGACAAATTCGATTCAAGATCCGATGAGGGGATTTTTGTTGGATATTCTTCGCGTAGCAAAGCCTACCGGATATACAACAAACGAACCTCAACGATCGAGGAATCGCTTCATGTTTCATTCAATGAAGGATTTGTTCCAACTAGAATTACTAATGATGATGGCTCCATGGATGTTTTATGTGATTCAATTGGTAATTCTAATTCTAATGATTATATTGATTCTATTGATACTAACCCGACTAATGAAGTTTTTGAGAATGTCCCTAGTGATCAAGGAATTGCCAAACGGCTTCATACCGTTCGTGACCATCCTCATGAGCAAGTCATTGGCAATATCCATGATAGTGTCAAGACGAGATCTCAAGTCAACCACTTCGCTCATTGTGCCTTTGCCTCCTCGATAGAGCCAAAGAATGTTAATGAAGCATGCGAAGATGGTGCTTGGATCCTAGCCATGGAGGAGGAACTCATTCAATTCGAGAGGAATGAGGTTTGGGAGCTTGTTCCATTGCCTTCGAAGAACCACACCGTCATAGGGACAAAGTGGATCTTCAAGAACAAGACCGACGAAAACCAAGTCGTCGTCCGGAACAAAGCTCGGTTAGTAGCTCAAGGCTATCGACAAGAGGAAGGTATCGATTTCGAAGAATCCTTTGCTCCGGAAGCTAGATTAGAATCAATTAGATTATTGTTATCTTTTGCATGCCATAAGGATTTTAAATTATTTCAAATGGATGTTAAAAATACGTTTTTAAACGGAGATGTTGTTGAGGAAGTTTATGTTTCTCAACCTCCAGGTTTTATAAATGAAAAATTTCCAAATCATGTTTTTAAACTTAAGAAAGCACTTTACAGTTTGAGACAAGCTCCTCGAGCTTGGTATGTGATGGATCCTGTCCAAAACAAAGTTAGGATCGATAATTAAAGTGGAGACTTACGCTTGCGTATGCGAAACGATAGTCTCGGAACTTTGCCTTCGGATTCGCCACGATGGATCGAGTCTTCTCACGAACGGAGTAAGGCTACTAATCCACAATCTAAATCTCTATTTTAGATTAAGAACTTGGAAGGAGGGAGAGGAATTATTTCTGCAGAGCTTCGCTATGAAGAAGATGCATGCATGAATTTCATGCAAATGTGTAAGGAAAATGGCTACCCTTGGGTCTTATTTATAGCCCCCAAGGTAGTTATTTTAGGGTAAGTTGTTCCTTTGGAACAACTTAATTAAGGTGTACCATGATACATGGCACATTATAAGCTTAAGTTGTACCATATGCATGGTACAACATAAGCTTAAGATATTCCCCCTTTATTAGCCATATGTCGCATGCACTTATGCATATATAATGCGACTTTCCCGCTCATACAGAGATCCTCTCCACAAGGGAACAGATTCCCTTTGCACATGACTTCGTGTGCGCGACGTTCGAGGTCCGTATTCCCTCGTACATCCCCCACAAGGGTGTACAAACGTCTTCCATATCCAACATCTCCCACTCACACTTGAGGGGATTGTAAGAGAACGTCTTTCCCTTAGTTCTTTCATCTATCATACCGAGAAATAGACCGTGCGACCGTCATGTGCGTAGAGTCTGTTGTTGTGCACTTGTTAGAGATACACAACGACCTCGAAGGTGCAAAGTTGAGTAGTTCAACGCATGCTTTACCCTAGATTATTTCTTCACATTTCTTATACTTTATATTCAACAATTGAATCCCATCTGGATTACAATTGGCTGGCCAGCTTTGAATCATTAAAGTCCAAATGTGAATATGAAATCAATCTTTCTCTTCTTGTGAACCTTCTGATCTTGACTTGATTCGCTTTTCTAACGTGCCCCGCCGAGCCGAATTACCATAGCCCATTAGTAACACGCTAAGATAGCGATCATCTCGTCAAATCTAAAGGAACCAATTGGAGTCCTTGAGGGTAAGATTTAAGACCCATATGGCCTTTGAGTCTCACATAATAGCAAACACTATTGCTACTAACTCAGTGGTCGAAATGCATACGTGGTATGAACACGTATTACAACATCACTCCTTTCCCAGGGAGAGTATGTCTTAATGATGTTGTACGGATGAAAAGATCAGACACAGTGCCTATCTTTTTGAGTCCCCTTACTACTCGTGAAATATTCACGGACTCTCATCCTGCATAAGATAGATAGGATTTAAAAAATCCAATGAGATCTTTATATCCTTGTGATACAGATCTCAGATCTTTTGTAAGCATCCGTATGATGCAGATCTTTTATTCGACTATCTTGTTTAAGTCATGACTCTAAATCATTTGTCTAATGATTTTGACTTTAAACTAGTCTCATCTCTATCTTATCCATCTGATAAGATAAGGCGGTTGCTCATGTGAGAGAGCCAACCTTAATCTGTCCGACATACACACAAAAATAGCTGAGACTTAAACACAAATGTATATAAAATCATTTGTAAGAAACTTGTATGCAAATTAAATTTTGATCTTCTATAGACATGGGAAATATTACATGATACAGCTCAGCACCTACGCATTCCCATAGATGATAAGTGTTTGAAAAACACATCTCTGGGGATCGCCTTAGTAAGGGGATCCGCTATCATCTCATGCGTGGATATGTATCCTATGTCTACTTCCTTTCGTTTATCATAATCCTTCGCAAACTTGAATCGAATGTCAATGTGTTTGGTCTTACAATGAAATTTAGGATCTTTGACATAGGCAATCGAAGCTTGACTATCACTGTATATAGGAACAGTGCTCGAGTCAGAGGCATTCGTCAGCCTGTCTAAGAATTTCCTAAGCCAAACAGCTTCTTGGACCGCCATGCTGAATGCTACGAACTCGGCTTCCATGGTTGATAGAGCGATGCAGGTTTGTTTCTTGCTGCTCCAGGATATTGCACCATTCCCGAGTAAGAAAACAAAGCCCGAGGTAGATCTTCGCTCGTCGAGATCACCCGCCCAATCAGCATCGGTATAGCCTTCGAGTCTCAAGGTATTGCCTTGATAGCATAACGCATAGTCCGCAGTCCCTTTGAGGTATCTTAATATCCTCTTCACCGCTTTCCAGTGTGCCTGCCCTGGGTTGGATTGGTAACGGCTTACCATACCAACAGCATAGCAAATGTCGGGTCTAGTACACATCATGGCGTACATCAGACTCCCGACAGCACTGGAGTATGGAACTTTTTCCATAGCTTTCTTTTCTTTTGGATCTTTGGGACACATCTCCAAACATAGACCCTCGCCTTTGCTTATTGGAGTATCAATTGGCTTGCAGTCCTGCATATTAAACCGTTCTAAAACTTTCTTTATATACGTCTCTTGAGAGAGAGAAAGAAGTTTCTTGGAACGATTCCTTGAGATCTTAACCCCAAGGATATATGCAGCTTCACCCATGTCTTTCATCTCAAAGACGGATGAAAGCCAAGCTTTGATATCCAATATAAGACGCTTATCATTTCCGGCTATAAGTATGGCATCTACATAAAGAGACATAATTATATACTTGTTTTTAATCCTCTTAATATATACGCAATTGTCTTCGTCGAGCATGGAGAATCCATACGACAAAACAACTTCTTGAAAGCGCATATACCACTGCCTTGAGGATTGTTTAAGACCATATATGGATTTACGAAGTTTACAAACCTTATGTTTGTTTTCTTCTTGTACGAACCCGTTTGGTTGTTCCATGTAGATCTCCTCATCTAGTTCTCCGTTAAGAAAGGCAGTCTTTACATCCATCTGATGTAATTCGAGGTCCAAACAAGCCACCATTGCCAGAATTAAGCGAATCGAGGTAAAACGCACGACAGGAGAGAAAGTCTCTTCGTAGTCTATTCCTTCCTGTTGCGTGAAACCTTTCGCAACAAGGCGAGCTTTATATTTCTCGATGGAGCCATCAGCCTTATGCTTGATTTTGAGAACCCACTTGTTCCCAATGGCTCTACGTCCCTTAGGTAAATTAACCAAGTCCCAGACTTGGTTTGTTTTCATGGATTGAAGTTCTTCTTCCATTGCCGCTATCCATTTATCTTTAGCAGGGCATGTGACGGCCTGTTTGAAATTTGCAGGTTCGTCATCATCTTGTAGTAATGTCATGAATGTTTGAGGAAATTCATCCTCAAATCTCAGAGGTGTTAGCCTCGTCCGATTACTACGTCTTGTTTGAGTTTGATCACTCCCACTTGGAATGACATCACTCCCACTTGGAATAACATCACTCCCACTCGGAATAGGATTGGTATCGTTCGTATCATTCATTGGTGAAGTTTGAAACGTATTTTCTTCTTCACCAAGAATTCTCCCACTCGAACGTTCCGATCCTTTTTGATCCCAAGTCTCAAACAAGGATAAGTCTTGACTTATCTCACCCTGTCTTGGAAACTCATTTTCCAAGAAGACAACATCCCTCGATTCGAATTCTATAAGACCTCCATTGTCCTCTTGACCGACGAAAACATATCCTTTGGAGTTTTCAGCGTATCGGATGAAGATACACTTCCTCCCACGTGGCCCAAGTTTGCCATATTTGTGAGAGGATAAATGTGCGTAAGATGCACAACCCCAAGGTTTTAGAATGCTTAAGTCTGGAGTTCTATTGTTCCACAACTCATAAGGAGTAGAACTTACCGACTTCGAGGGTACACGGTTTAAGATGAATGCTGCCGTTAATAATGCGTCACCCCAAAAGGTGATAGGCAAATTTGCCTGAGACATCATTGAACGGACCATTTCCATCAATGTCCTATTTCTTCTTTCCGCAACACCGTTTTGTTGCGGAGTGTAAGGCATAGTTACCTGATGTACTATGCCTTTTTCATCACAAAGTTCCTTAAAACTTATTGATTGATATTCACCTCCCCTATCGGTTCGCAAAACCTTAATCTTGCGTTCTAATTGATTCTCCACTAAACTCATATAGTTTTTAAAGCAAGCCAAAGCTTCACTTTTGTGGGATATCAAATAGATATGTCCGAAACGGGTGAAGTCATCAATGAATGTGATGAAATAGGACTTCCCGTGTCTTGTCTTAACATTCATTGGACCGCAAATGTCCGAATGGATAAGCTGTAATGGAACTTCGGCCCTTGTGCCAGTTCCAAACGGCTTGCGACAAGTTTTCCCTACAAGACAATGTTCGCAAGTTGACATTTCAACTTTTGAAACATTAGATAGCAAGCCACTTTTGGCAAGTCTATCCATTCTAGTTGGTCCAATATGACCAAGTCTTGCATGCCAACAAATGATTTCAGACTCAGAGTTAGAAGCATTTGTTAAATGAAAACTTTCATTAATGGAAGAAGCAACATCATTCATTGTATTTAAAACAATTAATCCATTACAAACATTACCAGAACCAATCAAAGAATTATTACAAACAAGGTCAACATATTGTTTATAGAACCTCCACTCATAATCTAAAGACATTAACATGACCACGGAAACGATATTCCTTCTAATATCTGGAGCAAAGAGGACGTCGTGCAATAACAAAGTCCGGCCGTTGTCGAGAACTAGCTTGCATGTTCCGACGCCTTTGACTTCAACACGTGTGTTGTTGCCGACGTATATCCACTTTGTTCCTTGAGTTATCTTTCGATACTCTACGAAGAACCTTCTGTCCTTCGCTACGTGGTCTGTGGCCCCTGAATCAATCAACCAAAAATAGTTAGATTCAGCAAGAAACATGGAACTAGAAACACATATGTAACTAGTCCTACAAGTTACCTTATCACTTCCATCCGTACATGTACGTGCGAAGTGACCGTACTTGTTGCACTTAAAGCACTTGATCTTCTTCAAGTTTTTCTTCTTTGAGTGCACATTCTTTTGCCACTTTTTGTTCTTTGTCTTCTTTGAGGTCTCCGGTTCTTGCTTACGTTCTTTCACAAACCTTAAGCGTTTATTCTTCCGCTTATTTCCCCCATGTGAGGAACTAGCGGCCACGTGCACTTCTGCACTTGGTTTTGCGGCTTGAATCCGCTCTTCCTCGAGTTCGAGGTGTTTCGAAACATCGCTTAAAGTTTTAATGCATTCATTATGAGTGAGATGCATTTTCATATTATCCCAGCTATCTGGGAGTGAACGAATGACCGCTTGGATCTGCTGTTCGTCAGACAGCGTAACACCCGCATCCTTTAATTCAGATATAAGATTCGCCATGTGGCGGAGATGCTTTTTCATAGAATGATCTCGCCGCATCTTGTACGAATCAAATTGAATATTCAAGGAGCGGAGTTTGGTAACCGAAGTTCCACCAAACTTTATCTCTAGCTCAGACCATATGTCTTTAGCTAGGTCGAATTCCCGAAATAGGCGCATTATGTCATTGTCCATCGCGGACAGTAACGTAATACGTGCTATTTTGTTCTTTCGAGTCCAAGTGTCATAAGCTTCCCGGTCCCTCTTGTGTTGGGCCGTATTGCCCAACTCAGGTGCTACCATTATGTTTTGGAGTGTTTCGAGCACATCTTGCTCCTCCAAAACATATTGGATCTTTATTGACCAAAGTTTATAATTGTCGCCGTTGAGCTTTTCACCTTTGTTAAGCTCTGCGACAATATTCTTAGAAGCGGTAGACATTTTCGATTCAAAAAAACTGCAAAGAGAATGAAAAAACACGATCAAAATTCCATGCATAAAGTTTCGATTCTTTAAACACTTGATAAGTTCCTTGGATGCGTTGAAATGTTACTCTAGAATCGAGAAGTTCACTACGTTCCCAACTACCATCTAGAAGTACCTTTCAAAGTATCCCTCTTACTTATCTTAAGTAAAAAGAAATCAGAAATAATACCCGTATGGTATTAGCAGCGGAAAATCACTTTGAAAAACTTATCTTTCAAAATAGAATAGGTGAGAATTAGCGCAAAGAATTTTAACGCAACAATTGCCAAGCCACGAGACATGGGTTAGATAACCATGGCCGGATCGTGGTAGGACTTGGAATTCTAAATTGCGCTATCCCGATTTAAGGACGGGACATAACCTATTTGAAAAACATCTTTTTCAAAAATTTGAAAGCACGTTGGCTAGTCTCCGTAGAGTATAGCACAACGTCACAAGTACATTGGCTAATCTCCGTAGAGTAGAGCACAATGACATGGCTAATCTCGCATGAAGTAGAGCACTATGGCTAATCTTCAAGGAGTAGAGCCCAATGAAAACTTCATTAAAATGTTAGTTCCGTATGAACTAGTCGGCACTGTGGTTAGCCCCGTATGGACTACTCGACACATTCGAGTTTGACCAAGGCCATTTGTTACCCCGTATGGGTCATCTGGCAAGTTTGCAATCGACCCAGACCATTTGTCGGATTGGTCGACCAAAAACACAAAATTGGTCGACCAATTTTCGAATTCAACTTCTTCCCGGTCAGGGCCTCTGCCCTGACCCGGGCTTGGCCAAAGGCCGGCCAGGGCCTCTGCCCTGGCCGGCCAGGGGGCCTGGCCCCCTCGGCCAGGGCCGGCCAGGCCCTGGCCTCTGCCAGGCCCTGGCCACTGCCAGGGCCTGCCGGCCAGGCCACTGGCCGGGGCCAGGGCTCCTGCCCTGGCCTCGGCCAGGCCCTGGCCTGAGGCCAGGGCGCCGGCCCTGGCCTCTGCCATGGCCGACAGGCCGCTGGCCGGGGCCAGGGCACCGGCCCTGGCCTCTGCCAGGGCCGGCAGGCCCTTGGCCAAGGCCGGCCACTGCCGGCCTGGCCTTGGCCGGCCACTGCCGGCCTGGCCATGGCCGGCCATGGCCAAGGCCATTCGGCGTTGGCCGGCCATGGCCCCTTTGGCCATGGCCGGCCACCCCCTTTGAATGGGGTTGCCGCACTCATTCCTCCCCCTTGATGGGGTGGTCGCCGGTGGTTATTGGCCGTAGCCAACCCCCTCCGCATGAGGAGAGGGGGTGCATGGCCTTCATGGCCCATTTGGCCATGGTGCACATGCACCAAATTTTCCTCTTACCCGATGGAAATAACTTCCATCACCTTCCTCGATGAAGCACCCGTTCGTCGAAGAAATTAGTTATCTCTTAATGGCCGTGTGCCAAAAATGAATAACGTACTACGTGAACGGTCGGTTCTTCCCGTCACGGAGAGTTCCTACCATATCCGTAATGATAGAAGACCCTAACGTGAAAAGAACAACCGCTGCGTTCTCTCCGTCACGAAGCGTTCCTACTATATCCGTAATAGTAGGAGACCCATTCGTGAAAAAGACAACGACTCGTTCGTAGTTTCGACGGGGCGGTGGATTGACCGGGGCGAACCCATATGGCTCTGATACCAATGATGGATCCTGTCCAAAACAAAGTTAGGATCGATAATTAAAGTGGAGACTTACGCTTGCGTATGCGGAACGATAGTCTCGGAACTTTGCCTTCGGATTCGCCACGACGGATCGAGTCTTCTCACGAACGGAGTAAGGCTACTAATCCACAATCTAAATCTCTATTTTAGATTAAGAACTTGGAAGGAGGGAGAGGAATTATTTCTGCAGAGCTTCGCTATGAAGAAGATGCATGCATGAATTTCATGCAAATGTGTAAGGAAAATGGCTACCCTTGGGTCTTATTTATAGCCCCCAAGGTAGTTATTTTAGGGTAAGTTGTTCCTTTGGAACAACTTAATTAAGGTGTACCATGATACATGGCACATTATAAGCTTAAGTTGTACCATATGCATGGTACAACATAAGCTTAAGATATTCCCCCTTTATTAGCCATATGTCGCATGCACTTATGCATATATAATGCGACTTTCCCGCTCATACAGAGATCCTCTCTGCAAGGGAACAGATTCCCTTTGCACATGACTTCGTGTGCGCGACGTTCGAGGTCCGTATTCCCTCGTACATCCCCCACAAGGGTGTACAAACGTCTTCCATATCCAACAGTATGACCGTTTAAAGAATTTTCTTTTGGATTTGGGTTTTAAAATGGAAGAAGTTGATTCCACATTATTTGTTAAGTAATCGAATAATGATATAATTTTAGTTCAAATTTATGTTGATGATATCATTTTCGGTGCTACTAACTTTGCTCTTTGCGAAGAGTTTTCTAATGTGATGAAGGATCAATTTGAGATGAGCCACATGGGTGAGCTCAAATATTTCTTAGGTCTCCAAATTCGCCAAATGAACGATGCAATCTTCATCCACCAAACGAAGTACACTGTGGAGTTGCTAAAGCGATTTGGAATGGAGAATGCCTCCAGGAAAAAGACTCCAATGAGCACGACTACACATCTTGATAAAGATGCGGGCGGAAAAGATGTAGACATTCGTCTATATCGAGGTATGATCGGTAGTTTACTATATCTTACCGCAAGTAGGCCCGATATAATGTTTGTCGTATGTGTATGTGCTCGTTATCAGTCTCAACCTAAGGAGTCTCACTTAGTAGCGGTAAAACATATTTTCCGTTATTTAAGTTACACACTTGATTTTGGATTACTTTATCCAAAATCTAGCACGTATGAGTTAATCTCATATAGTGACGCAGATTATGCGGGATGCAAATCCGACAGGAAAAGTACTAGTGGCACTTGCCATTTTATAGGAAATTCTCTTGTCTCTTGGTTTTCTAAGAAGCAGAATTCCGTATCACTTTCAACCACCTAGGCGGAATATATTGCCGCCGGTTCCGCGTGTGCTCAAGTTCTTTGGATGAGACACACACTTAAAGACTTTGATATAAACTGTGATACTTGCCCTATCATGGTGGACAACCAAAGTGCAATATGTCTCTCCAAGAACCCTGTACACCATTCCCGTTCGAAACACATAGATGTCCGACACCATTTCTTAGATGATCATGTTGCTAAAAAGGACATCATATTAGTGTACGTTGAAACCCAGAAGCAAATCGCCGATATTTTCACGAAACCCCTAAAGGAAGAATCCTTTGTGCAGTTACGTCGAGAAATGGGGATTATGGATGAATCCGAGATTTAGGATTCATTTTTATTCATAATCTTGCGTGCTATTCAAGTTCATTATATTTGCACATGCTTGATTTATTGGAATTTTCTGGATTTTTGTTGAATTTTCGGAATTTATGCTCGATTTGTGCGTAATCGTCAAATTTCAGATTTTCGATGTTTAATGGGGTAGTATAATGATTAATGAGAGTATTTCGATGTTTCTTCCAAGTGCGATTAGGAGAGAAATCAAAATTTCAAAATTATCCATTTTTGGACTCTCTTAGTCGGTCCAAGTTCATTGGCCGACCGACTAGATTCAGTTCTAGTCGGTCAGTGAATGAGCTTAGACCGACTAATTCTTGTCAGGATTTTTGGCTTCAGTTACTGTTTACAATTAGTCAGTTCAAGCTCATTGACCGATGATCGCACCCCGGATACACGTCCCGAGGCAACGGTTGTAGTTTTACCGCAAGCGCACGGTATGGTGGCGAGCGGGTATCGAACACAGGGAGGACGAATGACCGTGCTTGCTCCTGATCAACCTGGCTATTTAGGAACAGAGATAATTGTCTTGGGCGATCCTGTCACAATCGTCAGACAAATTTGCGAAATATCAAATCAAATAAAGAACGTCTAGGGAATGGGGAATCCCCGCTACTCACCGTATTTCATAAATGTGGTTCGTTGGTATCAAAATTGCTAGAATGAGAATTTGGATGAACTAGTTGCAACTGAATGTAGAACCAAACTCACGCTCTCGCGCTGTTGCCGGTCTATAGCTATCCTAGGTTTGGGTCCAATCTCTTGCAAACCCTAGCCTAGGGAAGCTAGCATTAGGATCAACATCATCGTCCAATTGCGCACCGAGCCCAATCTCTTGCAAACTCGGTCCACAATCTAAATTAGGATAGTTCCTACCCGTCCATTCTCTTGCAAACGGGTATCGGCACGGAATTGCAACCGGAGGTCCTAGTATCGGTCCAATCTCTTGCAAACCGATACTTCGAAAATCCGACTCCAACCCAATTCGGCTTTCTAGGGCTTCCTACCGAATTGGGATCCAATCTCTTGCAAATCCCAATTGATATGAATACCTAGCTATCCGTAGTAATTCGATCCCAATCTAATCCCTAATAACAATCCTAGCTCAATTTCTACCAATTCAACACAAATGGGAAATAGGGCTTGTAGGGTTCATCCCCACGCCCCGAGACGTGGAGACTACTCACAAATCATAGCAATAGCACAAAAATAATCAATGAAATAGGCAATGGAATTCATCACAACAATGATATAAACAATAAAAATAGAGTTTTTGGGGAAGAGAAATGCAAACCAATGTAGATCTTCAATTAATCCAACAAAAATCCAAGTTTTTCTCTTCTCCAATCACAATTAATAAAACTAAAAAGTAGACTCAAAAGGCTGCAAAAAATCTGAGAGATGGCTCTGAGAGATCGCTCTCCAAACTAGGGTAAAAACAGAGCTTAAATAGCCCCAAAAATCGTCTAAAAATCCTGACCAAAACGCCCCTGCACAGCCTGTTTTCCGCAAATTTCGCTACAGGCAGCGCATCGCACTCGGCCGAGTGACAAAAGTCGCTCGGCCGAGTGAAAACCCTGTCAATTTCCAGTAAGTCGTGGGCTTCAGGGGTCTTCAGTTCGGGGGCGGCTCGGCCGAGTGAGTTGTCGTCACTCGGCCGATGGCTTCACTTCACTCGGGCGGACGGGATTTACCACTCGGCCGAGTGGGTCTTCTGAAGCTCAGGTGGCCGAAAAACAGAAACTTCGATATTTTGAAGGGGCTTCGTCTGGGCGCCACTCGGGCGGACGTGGTATCGTCACTCGGCCGATGTGGTCTCCGTCGCTCGGCCGAGCACACATGGAAATCGTGTCTGAACGGGTCGGCCGAGCAGTGTCTCGCTGGTCGGCCGAGTGGCTCCTCCACTCGGCCGAGTGGGACACAAAAAATGCCCAATCTGATTGTTTTGGCCTCCTCGTCGCTCCTGCGACGTCCATTCTTCTTCCGCTCCTTTCCAACAGCAAAATACCCCTCGGGGAGGTCGTCGGTGGCCGTCTATCGTGAGCGCATCTCATGATCACTCCAAATCGCGCCAAATCACCTGAAATGCGACAAAAACAACAAATCGTGAAAAGCATCGCAATATCGTCGATATATCGTGAAAAACATGATTTGGGCGATCCAAATGGCATGCAAACATGCGGAAAAAAAGGTGTAAAATAAGGAGTGATCAAAATCCCCCAAGCTTGCCTCTTACTCGTCCTCGATGTAGATAAGTAAAAAGCGAACCCGGTGGATTCGGAAAACGAAAACGGCGAAAAAAACGAAATAAAAAAATGAAAAACGAAGAAGAATGAAAACCAATCGAAAATAAAGAAAGAAAGAAAGAAAGTAGGGAAGAGGTAGGATGCTAGATCATTTTCTCAGGACGTGGGTTTCACTTACTCTTATAGCATGCACCGAGTGAGAAATACATGTCAAAGAATCTCATTTTGATATCATAGTATAATAGTGCGAGTAGAAAATAGAAAACCCACGAACAATGGTATAATCATGAAAAACGGAATAATTTTAAAATTAACATCGCCTGAATCATCTAAAGCGGTATACAAATCTCAGATCACACACTTTTCAATTAAACGCTTTCTATCTGGAGTATAAGAGTATCACATCATAGAATAGAGAGAATAGAAAAGTATGGATTTCATGAAATGAATGCTAGGCTTAGATTTCTGGATTTCGTAAAGCTAGAAACAATCTCACCGAGTATAGAATATTACTTAGCCTAGGTTGTCGTGCAATGTCAAGTAGTCACTCTCTCACACATCAATGGATCCCCTCCCCCAAGCTTATCTATAAGCGTGGTGGCACAAAAATATTTACATCCCCATTTTTACATAGCTCCAAAGGCAAAGAAGAGAAAGAAGCAAGAAAGTAAGCGAGATGGGATCTTTTATTGAGGATTTTTCCTCTTTTCTCTCTTTTTTTTCTTTTTTCTCTTTTTTTTATAAGATATATACAATGATCCCAACTCAAAGAGAGATAATGATATACAAGAATGTTCTCCTCTCTTTTTATTATTGTTTTTTTTCTTTTTTTTTCAGAATGAGAGGTTTGGAGCTAGGAATTAATAGCGGGGGAAATGCCATAAAATAGAGTCACTAAGGGGAGATTCACCAATGATTTTTAAAAGTAGAGAAATGATGTTCAAGATTTGTGGAGAAAGAAATAAATATAACTCTCGGCTCACTCTATAAGACATGCACGACAACTTCAGCGGGGTAATCTAATCTACTCAGTTTCGATCACAAAAAAGCTAACTGATCCAGATATATCATAGCTAATCATCATTCAATCATCCGGAAGTGAAGTGTACAATTCATGGATATAGAAGTGATAAAGGAAAAGGAATCAGCACTCCAGATATAGGCATTCAATGCGTGAATCTTGGTGTGTTTTCTGTGATAGCATACATATGAATATTCAGGCTCAGCTAATAATAAAATTTCATCCATTTTCATGCGGAAGAAGTGTGGGTTACTATTTCTAAATGCAAAGCAAGTCATAGCATATGATATCAGAAATGAAATCTAAGACACGACAATTATAGCATGCATATAGAATAAGCTAACTCCACGTAGACATCATCACAGAAAATTCATCTCTAGCATGAGATGAAAAAGAAAGAAGTAAAGATAAAAGGAAAATAGAACTATGCAATGCGGCACACAGGAAAGTAAGGAAAACATGATGCATGGCAAAAAATAAAAGAAAAATAATGAAAAATGAGTGCAAAAGTGAAAAGCGGTGTGAAAAACTGAAAATAAAGGTGGCAAATCGAAAAAAGAACGTGAGAACTCACTCCCCCAAGCTAAACGGCACAGTGTCCTCAATGTGCAAAGTGTGGCACACGGAGAGACAAGTAAAGGGAGGAGCAAGTGAGGATGCATGCATGATGGGAAGAAAAAAGACAATAAAAGGAAAAAAAATAAAGAAGGGAAAATATGATGCGGATAGGATGCATGCACAGATATGAGTGATACGAATATATATGTGTCACCGAAAAAACGCTCCCTCTCTCCCAAAAAGATATATATAGATGTGATCAAAATGAGAATCCCAAGTAGATATGATATGATATGCACAAAGAGATATGATCGAAAATATAATCCCAAAATAAGTGAGGGGAGGGGGGGCAAAAGTGCAACAGGACCCAGCAGAGACGGGCAGCACAACGGCAGGAATGGGTAAAGGCATCAAGAGTGCCTAAGAAGGCGGTGCCGCGCCGTCTCCGTCCTGAGGCGGAGGGGGTGGTGGTGGTGGTGTAGGCTGCTGAGCTGGGGTGGGCGTGGAAGTGGAAGCAGGTCTAGTGTGTGTGGAAGTGTGAGTGGGAACCTGCTGGGTGGGTGGGGGTACGCGCGGAAGACGCTCTAAGATCTGTGTCAGGCAGTAGTGGATCTGAGGGATCAGATCAAAGCGTCCAGCCATCGTAGAGACGGTCGAGGACAGGGTCCTAAGGTCTCCTCTAAGACCACTCACCGCCAACTCAAGAGCACGTATGCTCTGCAGTACAGTGTCGGGCGGGGGTGGTGCAGAGGGACGCACCTGTCGGGGCTGCGCAGGGCGAGGCTGGCGTACGCGAGTGGAGTATGTAATGGGCTCAGCAGGGAATGGGACGAAAGGTGCCGCGCCTGGAAATGTGGGCCGGGCCTCAGTGTGAGGTCGGGGCGGGCGGTGAGAAGTGGAGGCAGCGGCAGCGAAAGAAGAGTACAAAAGCGGCTGCGAGGCGGCTAGAGAGGTCAGTGGCACAGAAGTGTGGACAGACGCCACGACGCTCTCAGAGAATACGGCAGCTGTGGAGACAGAGGACTCTACCGCTGGGGTGGAAGTGTGTGGACCGAAAGGCGCAATCCCAGCGGAGATCATGCTAGCCATGGTCTCCACGACCGCGGCGAACGAGGGCTCTCCACTCTCAACAAAGGTCTGCGGGCGCTCGGGGAGTGCGGAGCAAAGAGGCTCGACGGACAGAGGGCCGGAGGTGGCAGCGGGAGTGGTGGGGACAGCCTCGGCAGTGGTGACAGTGGTGGAAGTGGGCTCAGCAAGAGTACTCTCGACACTGGCAGAGGTGGGGACAGAAGTGTCAAGAGCAGCGGAAACGTCAGGAACAGGCTGAGGGGCCACAGGGTCGACGGGGTCGGCAGCAGGCTCGGCAGGGTGTGCAGCAGGGTCTGCGTGAGCAGCCTGGGCAGCGTGGGCAGCGTGGGCCTGCTCGGCCTCCTCGGCCTCGAGCACGTACACAGCGGGGATGAGGGCATCCAACGCTGGGAGCCAGTCAACGTGGGCCGGTGCAATCTGGGTCCGAGCTGGGCTCGGGAGAATCATGTAGTCGGCACCGAAAGGGCCGTGCAACCAGACCCAGTGACGCTCACCATGCGGACGAAGCATCTTCATCCGGGCCATAACGTCTATTGACAGAGAAGTGGGGCCCGATACTCGCCACAGGTCGTCGGGGAAGTCCTCGCCGGTCATAAGAGCCAGCAAGGTAATCAGGCCGCCGCAGCATATCGGTGAGCGAGCGCCCACCGATACAATGATGCGGTATAAGTACCATGCCGCGATATCGATCACGACGGCGGGGACAAGCTCATCTCCATCCCTAGATAGAGCTCTGGGACGTGTCATCGCATAGAGCATGTAAAGCTCTGGCGTAGACATCGTGCCCGGCTCATATCTGGCCAAAAATGTCGTCGCCATAAGGCGCTGAGCAATGCGAAGGCAGGGATGTACGATGGCCGAGACCTTGGCCCTACTAGGGTCAAAGGCGGCGTGGAGACCCGTGATACGTGCCCAGAAGGCACCGGCGTCGAAAGAGGGTGGGGGGATATGTGTGGGGCCATAACCGCGATCGGCTCCGGGGACTGCGGGCCAAGAGAAAAACGCTCTCATCATATTGAGAGTGACCTGGCACTCTCGATCCATGAACCGGAATGAGCATCCCTCATCGGTCCGGGTGATCGAACTCAAAACCTCAAGTGTCGGGCGGGTAAAAGTATCCGCCGACACCTGAAGGAAGTCGCGCCAACCCACGTTGTCGTACAACGTGAGTATCCCCTCAAGTACCCCCAGGCGTCCTAGGTCAGCGAGGTGTGCAAACCTGGAGGGTACGATCGAGCGCTGGGAGATACGCTCGAAGACGGCGCGGTGTGCGTCGTCTCGGAACGTAATCCCGAGCGGCCCGACCAGTGGAGCCGGTGGTGGTGGCTGTGGATCGGCAGGGAGAGGCTGTGCGGGCTGTGGGTGCGCTGCAGGCTGTGCGGGGTGTGCGGACCCTGCAGGCTGTGCTGGGTGGACGGCGTGTGTGGGGGAAGGAGGAGGAGACTCTTCCGCCTCGTGGGCGGGGCCGTGTCCGGGGCGGCATATCGGCCCCGAGCGCGCCGAAAAGTGAAAAAGTGTGGCGTGTGCAGAAAGAGTGGAAAGAGTGTACCAAAACACGCCGCGAGTGCTAAGCGGTGGAAGCGTGCGAAGTCCGCGCCTCCACGAAATCCAAAACAGCCCGTAGGAGCTCCCCTGGCCTCCCCTAAGCTCCAAAAAGCAACCTGCGCATGGAAAAGCGATATCAGCGAGTAATAATCAAAATGTATGTAGCAATAGGGGTATAACAGATAGATATGGGAATTGATTCGGGTTAGGGGTTCGATTAATACACGGATCCTCGAAAACTACGCAAAAAGAGAAGAAAATGGGCAAATCGAGCTATACCGGAGGCGATCGGAGACAAGGCCGCCGGCGGCGACTCGGGCGGGGCGCGGCGTCGGTCGGCCGGCGGTGGCTGGCCGAGCGGCGGCGCGCGCGGGGCGTGGTCGGGCGAGTGGGGGTCGGGGCGAAGGGGAATCGGGCGAGGGTAGGCGAGGGGGCGCGGGCGGATTTGGGAATTTTAGATTTCGAAATCCGCGCCCCTTCGTCACTTATATAATAGTAAGTTACGACTCGGCCGAGTGACATGGTCACTCGGCCGAGCGAGGCAATAGAAATTTTCTCCCCGATATCGCTTCGGCCGAGTGGCTTTGCCAGCCTCGGCCGAGTGGAGTAAGTCCATTCGGCCGAGTGACTCAAGCTACTCGGCATGACTCGCCCTAGGAGGGTATCCGTTTTACTCGGTCGAGTGAATATATATACTCGGCCGAGTAGCAGTTATATCGAAATCAAGAAAATAAACAGAGAGTTGGGTTCAGCAGACTTCCCTCGTTCGTGAGCGGCTCGGCCGGACGAACTTCTGGACTCGGCCGAGTGACTAGTATACTCGGCCGAGTGAGCCTTGTATTCTGCTGTTTGTCTTCGTTTGGGCTCTAAACTCCGTCTTTCTTTCTCCAGTCGATTTCATGCTCCTCCTAAGCATCGAACGCCTTCTTGGGGCGCTCCTCATCGTCTCGTTCATCCTCCTCATGATGATCTACCTATCTTCTCTCCTGTCAAGAAAAATAGGACCCGTTATCACAAAATTTTTGGTCGGATGACTCAAAATACTAAAAATTTCTAAAACGAAAATAAAGAAAAAGTAAAAATAAAGCAAAAACCCGTCGGGTTGCCTCCCGACAAGCGCTCGTTTTAGGTCGTGAGCTCGACCCCCTATAGTTTTCAATCAATGCGGGATGTTTGGTGCATACGAGATGCACCCGTCAAACTTCCCGGGGAGCGCGCTTGGATTCGAACGTGGCGGCGCAGCGTTCTCCCGCAGTGGTCTCCTATCCCAAATAGCGTTGGGGGGAGGCTCCCCCAAGCTAGCATTTGCCCCGGTCAACGGCTTAACCGGCGATGCCGATTTCCGCGCCGGCGGAGCTTTCTTTGGAGACTTTAATTTCGAGCGCTTGCAGAGCTCCCGAATCCTTGCGACATCAGCGTCGCCTTCATCTTCATCAGCGGAGAAGTCGGGGGAATTGTCTTCAATCTTTTCATCTTGGCCTAAATCCGGGCCTTCATCAAATTCTTCATCAAAAAGGGCACCAATTGAGTGAGGAATCGCCTCCTCTATCACCTCATCAAGGAGGTCCATGAGATCATCCGACCGCTCTTTAAGCAAATATACTCTATTGGTTTCGCCCGTCGGGATCCCCTCGGAATAGTGCTTGAGCCTTTGACCATTTACTTTGAATGTGGTACCATCCTTGCTTTCCAACTCGAAAGCTCCTCCCGGTTGTATGTGCTTGATGGTGAAAGGTCCCGACCAACGTGACCTCAACTTCCCGGGAAATAGTCGGAGTCGGGAATTGTAGAGCAAGACCTTGTCTCCCACCTTGAAGTCCGTGACAGTTATACGGGCATCGTGGAAAATCTTGGTCCTTTCCTTGTAAATTCTCGAGCTCTCATAAGCGTCTCTCCTTATTTCATCAAGTTCGTTGATGTCCAAGAGTCGCCTCACCGCCGCACTCTTATAATCGTAGTTAAAGGTCTTGATGGCCCAATATGCGCGGTGTTCCAACTCTACCGGCAAGTGGCAAGCCTTCCCATAAACTAGGCGGAACGGTGTAGTACCGATGGGGGTGCGAAAGGCCGTGCGATAGGCCCATAGAGCATCGTTTAACTTCATTGACCAATCCTTTCTAGACCGATCCACGGTTTTCTCGAGAATTTGCTTGATTTCTCTATTTGAGACTTCTACTTGGCCGCTTGTCTGGGGGTGATAAGCCATTCCAACTCTATGATTTACCCCGTACTTCTTTAGCATGGCTTCAAACTTGTTCTCTATGAAGTGGCTTCCCCCGTCGCTTATCAAGGTACGCGGCACTCCAAAGAGCGGAAAGATATTTTGCTTGAAGAATTTTGAGACGACCCTCGCATCATTAGTAGGGGTGGCAATAGCTTCCACCCATTTGGAGACATAGTCAACGGCCAATAGGATGTACTTGTTGCCATTGCTCGACGGAAAAGGCCCCATGAAGTCTACTCCCCAACAATCAAAAAGCTCAATCTCCTGGATGGGTCTCATCGGCATCTCATTGCGCTTGGAGATATTTCCGGTCCGTTGACATCTATCGCAACCCTTCACAAAAGCGTGGGTGTCTTTAAACATTGTGGGCCAGAAGAATCCGCTCTGCAAGATCTTAGCGGTTGTTTTAGAGGCGGCATGATGTCCCCCGCATGGTAGACCGTGGCAATGCAAAATGATAGACGTTGCCTCCTCTTTAGAAACGCACCTACGAATGACACTATCTTTGCATATCTTGAAAAGGTAAGGATCTTCCCAAAAATAGCTACGGACCTCATGCATAAATCTCCTCTTTTGTTGCGTGGACATCCCATGCGGTTTGATTCCGCACGCCAAGTAGTTGACGAAGTCCGCGTACCAAGGTACTTCCTCGGTCCTTACCGCATATAGCCTCTCATCAACAAATGTGTCGTCAATAGGTAAGCTCTCATCCTCCTTGTCGCGAATGAGCCTAGATAAATGATCCGCCACGACATTGTCTGTACCCTTCTTATCTCTGATCTCTAGGTCGAATTCTTGCAACAAGAGTATCCACCTAATCAACCGGGGTTTGGCCTCCTTCTTGTTTAAAAGATACTTCAATGCCGCATGGTCGGTGTGGACAATCACCTTGGAACCGAGGAGGTAGGAGCGAAACTTCTCTATGGAATAGACGGCCGCTAGAAGCTCCTTTTCGGTAGTTGTGTAGTTTTTCTGCGCGTCATCCAATGTCTTGCTTGCGTAGTATATCGCATGAAGCTTCCTATCTTTCCTTTGTCCCAATACCGCCCCAATGGCTTGGTCGCTAGCATCGCACATTAGCTCAAAAGGGAGGCTCCAATCCGGCGGTTGAATGATGGACGCTGAGACTAGCGCTTCCTTCAAGGTGTTGAAAGCTTGCAAGCATTCTCCTGAAAAGTCAAAAGGAACATCTTTAGCGAGTAAGGAAGTAAGTGGTCGGGCAATCGAGGCGAAATCCTTAATGAACCGGCGGTAAAACCCCGCGTGGCCAAGGAAGCCTCTAATGCCCTTGACATTAATAGGAGGAGGAAGTTTTTCGATTACCTCAATTTTAGCTTTATCTACCTCGATTCCTCTTGAGGAAACAAGATGTCCGAGAACTATACCTTCCGTGACCATGAAGTGACACTTCTCCCAATTGAGAGTGAGATTGTTTTGTTGGCACCTTTTTAGGACTTTAGTGAGATTTTCCAAGCAAGAGTCAAACTCACTTCCGTAAACCGAGAAATCATCCATAAAAACTTCCATAATATTTTCAATATAATCGGAAAATATGGATGTCATACATCTTTGAAAAGTGGCGGGAGCATTACAAAGGCCGAACGGCATCCTACGGTATGAGTAGGTGCCATAGGGACAAGTGAAAGTTGTCTTTTCTTGGTCATCTTCGTGCAAAGGGATTTGGAAGAAACCCGAATACCCGTCTAGATAGCAAAAGTATTTATGGTTCGCGAGGCGTTCAAGCATTTGATCGATGAATGGCAATGGGTAATGGTCCTTTCGGGTGGCTTTATTGAGTCTCCTATAATCAATGCACATTCGCCATCCCGTGACAGTGCGCGTGGATATTGGCTCACCTTTGTCATTTTTTATGACAGTCATCCCTCCTTTCTTGGGGACGACGTGGACGGGGCTAACCCATCTACTGTCAGAGATAGGATAAATTATACCGGCTTCAAGCAATTTTAGGATTTCCTTTTTAACCACCTCCTTCATGTTCGGGTTCAACCGCCTTTGAGGCTCTATGGAGGTGGCTTCGGTATCCTCCAAATGGATCCGATGCGTGCAAAGCCTAGGGCTTATCCCTTTTAGATCGGAGATAGTGTATCCCAAGACATCTTTGTGGCTCCTAAGGACGTCTAGGAGTTTTTCAAGTTGATCTTGTGTGAGGTGGGAATTGACTATCACCGGAAAAGTCAATTTATTACCCAAAAAGGCATACCTTAGATTCGGCGGTAATTATTTAAGCTCTACCTGAGGTGGCGCTGCTTCTTCCACTTTATCAGCTCGCATGAATTCGGCTTCTTCCTCGTCATCCGGGTTTAGCTCATGTTCAGGTGGCATGCTTTCTTGTGACGAGTCGGACTCGCTACTTAGTGAGGATGAGGCATCGAAGTAGGCGCTCTCTGATTCAGTGCTAGCATCGCCAAAACCTTCACTCTGCTCCAGTTCGTACCTGGAATCAAGAAACACATCAGACGATTCATAAAAACAAGAGTGAGCGTCATAAAGTGTAACACCCGGAATGTCGGTTTGCTCGAAGGGTTCTTCGGGAGCATAGTGCTCTTCGACATTTGCTCTATTGTCTTCGAAATACAATTTGTCGTCGACCACGTCAACTCTGACATTGCCTCCGATAGTCCCTTCCGGGGAGATTTGGTCCATCACAAAGCTAGCAAATAGTTGTTCGTCGGGGTCCTTGATATTGATAGCAAATGCTCCGGTAGTGTGGACCTCGTCGACAAGCTCCTTAAGGAGGTCTGTGAAGGAGTCATAGTCTTCTCGACTGAGTTCTATTGTTGGCGTTGCATCCCCCATTCTCCCTGTTAAGATCTTATGCAAAATACGGGGAGAATATGCAAATAGGGCTACGAATGAAGTTAGGATAAGATAGAGAGGGAAGTAAAGGAAGAAAGTAAGAAGAAATAACCGGGTGGTCGGTGCCGAGCACCGTCAAAATGCCGTCCCCGGCAACGGCGCCAAAAACTTGATCGCACCCCGGATACACGTCCCGAGGCGACGGTTGTAGTTTTACCGCAAGCGCACGGTATGGTGGCGAGCGGGTATCGAACACAGGGAGGACGAATGACCGTGCTTGCTCCTGATCAACCTGGCTATTTAGGAACAGAGATAATTGTCTTGGGCGATCCTGTCACAATCGTCAGATAAATTTGCGAAATATCAAATCAAATAAAGAACGTCTAGGGAATGGGGAATCCCCGCTACTCACCGTATTTCATAAATGTGGTTCGTTGGTATCAAAATTGCTAGAATGAGAATTTGGATGAACTAGTTGCAACTGAATGTAGAACCAAACTCACGCTCTCGCGCTGTTGCCGGTCTATAGCTATCCTAGGTTTGGGTCCAATCTCTTGCAAACCCTAGCTTAGGGAAGCTAGCATTAGGATCAACATCATCGTCCAATTGCGCACCGAGCCCAATCTCTTGCAAACTCGGTCCACAATCTAAATTAGGATAGTTCCTACCCGTCCATTCTCTTGCAAACGGGTATCGGCACGGAATTGCAACCGGAGGTCCTAGTATCGGTCCAATCTCTTGCAAACCGATACTTCGAAAATCCGACTCCAACCCAATTCGGCTTTCTAGGGCTTCCTACCGAATTGGGATCCAATCTCTTGCAAATCCCAATTGATATGAATACCTAGCTATCCGTAGTAATTCGATCCCAATCTAATCCCTAATAACAATCCTAGCTCAATTTCTACCAATTCAACACAAATGGGAAATAGGGCTTGTAGGGTTCATCCCCACGCCCCGAGACGTGGAGACTACTCACAAATCATAGCAATAGCACAAAAATAATCAATGAAATAAGCAATGGAATTCATCACAACAATGATATAAACAATAAAAATAGAGTTTTTGGGGAAGAGAAATGCAAACCAATGTAGATCTTCAATTAATCCAACAAAAATCCAAGTTTTTCTCTTCTCCAATCACAATTAATAAAACTAAAAAGTAGACTCAAAAGGCTGCAAAAAATCTGAGAGATGGCTCTGAGAGATCGCTCTCCAAACTAGGGTAAAAACAGAGCTTAAATAGCCCCAAAAATCGTCTAAAAATCCTGACCAAAACGCCCCTGCACAGCCTGTTTTCCGCAAATTTCGCTACAGGCAGCGCATCGCACTCGGCCGAGTGACAAAAGTCGCTCGGCCGAGTGAAAACCCTGTCAATTTCCAGTAAGTCGTGGGCTTCAGGGGTCTTCAGTTCGGGGGCGGCTCGGCCGAGTGAGTTGTCGTCACTCGGCCGATGGCTTCACTTCACTCAGGCGGACGGGATTTACCACTCGGTCGAGTGGGTCTTCTGAAGCTCAGGTGGCCGAAAAACAGAAACTTCGATATTTTGAAGGGGCTTCGTCTGGGGGCCACTCGGGCGGACGTGGTATCGTCACTCGGCCGATGTGGTCTCCGTCGCTCGGCCGAGCACACATGGAAATCGTGTCTGAACGGGTCGGCCGAGCAGTGTCTCGCTGGTCGGCCGAGTGGCTCCTCCACTCGGCCGAGTGGGACACAAAAAATGCCCAATCTGATTGTTTTGGCCTCCTCGTCGCTCCTGCGACGTCCATTCTTCTTCCGCTCCTTTCCAACAGCAAAATACCCCTCGGGGAGGTCGTCGGTGGCCGTCTATCGTGAGCGCATCTCATGATCACTCCAAATCGCGCCAAATCACCTGAAATGCGACAAAAACAACAAATCGTGAAAAGCATCGCAATATCGTCGATATATCGTGAAAAACATGATTTGGGCGATCCAAATGGCATGCAAACATGCGGAAAAAAAGGTGTAAAATAAGGAGTGATCAACCTACCGACTAGATCGTGATCTAGTCGGTCAGTGCTTGAACTGTGACCGACTAATTGTGACGGGGACAGTTGCGTCTTTTGAGCTTCCGACCAACTTAAATCCAATCTATTCGACTTGTAACTCAGCCCCCGACCGACTAGTCTCTTTTCTAGTCGATCAAAATCCCTCTCTCAGCCAAAATCCCCCCCGTGACCCTTCGACTCCCTCCCTCCTCCGTCGTGTCCGATCAATTTCCGGCCGTTCTCCGTCGCCGTCCATCGATCTATCTCCCTATGTGATCCTCCTCCCTCTCCTAGCTACCTAGGGTTAGGGTTTTGCTCCTAGGGTTAGGGTTATCTCTTCTAGGGTTTCATTTCGGCTAGGGCTTGATCTTTAGGGCTTTCGATCTCTATCTCTTGTGTTGATTGCGTCGTGTCTTGCTTCGCTTATGGCAAGAACACGTATCCCGATCTGTCCTATGAGCCCTTTGCCTATGACCGTAGAGCCATCCCCTACGGATCCCATTCAACCCATGCGAACCCCTCCCAAACGCCGATCGAAGACCACCCAACATTCTTCGTCTTCGCCTCCTCTTAAGCGTAAGAGGTCGACGACAGCGAAGCCCCGATCCCAATCTCAGCCCAAGGCAGCTTCATTCCGCGCCCCTACTCCTCCTTCCAATTCCGACACGGAATACATACCCGAGACTGAGACCCATAGGGATCCTTCACCTCCTCCTAGGCAACCTGAGTCTAGCTCTCGACCCCGTACTTCCTCCCGTCAGCCTAAGGGAAAGGGTCCTATGCCGGTGGGCGGTGTCGATATTTCGTTGTGTCGCAACGACCCGTTGTGTCTCGCGGCTTACAACCGTATCGAACACTGTCCGCTGCTTCTGGAGCATTTCATACAGTTCTCATACTTCCCAGGCCTAGCAGATCTTCTGTCGTCTTTCGGTCTTATCGATTATCTTCGATATGACCCTAAGGAGAATCCTCACCCTTACCCTCGCCTAGTCAAACTGTTCTACGCCAACCGCGTCCGGGTTCAGTACGACGAGACCCACTCGATTGAGACGACTGTCTTGGAGACACCGATTGTCCTCATGGTAGAGATCTTAGGAGAGTTGATCGGTTGCTCGTCGTCTGGCCTCCACCCTTCAGATATTTCCGTCAATGACATCTCTTCCCTCGATCAGGTTATCCTTTCTGAGATCTTCCATGAGATTCCTCCCGCCATGATTGGCGTGCCTTCTAAGTCATTCAAGCCCAATGGCTGGGTCCTGAACTTGATTCTGAAGTCGTGCTTACTTCCTAAGTACGGCTCCTCCTCTTTGCCTTCCCAGCCATTCCTGAAGTTGATCTATGCCATCTTCATGGGGAGCGAGATTAACTGGGCTCGGATTATACTCGATAAGATGGATTCTTTCGAGTGTATCCGAAAGTCCACGAAGTCTGTGCATATCTCATATCCGTGCTTGTTGACACTTGTCTTTCGCCACTTCCGTGTCACACTTCCACCTGATGATGAGCGTCCTCTCGGTCCCCCTCTGAATGCGACGGCCGTAAAGAAGTCTCTTGCGGTGCTCCGTGACGTTCAGAGGACGACCCCCTCTACTTCAGCGTCTGCTTCTGCCTCAGCTGCTCCTGCTCCCTCTTCCACTCTTGACGAGCTCGTACGTTCAGTGCGACGTATGGAGTCTCGTTATGCTCGGATTGAGGAGATACTTGCTCGTATCGCCTCTCGTCTGGGTATTAAGATCCCTCCGTCAGTCTCTGACGAGGAGGAGTTGGATGAGGAGGAGATTGAGGAGCTTGTTCGTGTTTCTACTCGCGCCCCCCGAGGGCACTTCTGGAGCTGCTGCCTCTTCTGCTGGTGACCCCGAGAGTACTCATGTTGCCACCATTCCTACGGTGGATGCTACGACTGGTGCTCTCGAGGCCACTACCGTCACTCCCATGGACACTTCAGCTGATCCGGTGACCACTACTCCTGCTGCTGCTGCAGATCCTGTCGTTGCCTCCGGAGCTTCTCTGAGGCCTCTCCCGATGCACATTGGATGATTTATATAGTGTGAGAGAGTTTGGGTAGGATAGGGTGTGGTTATATTTTCTTTTGGAATCATTTTCATGTATCTTGATGTATTTTGATGATATTTTGGGATATTTTGATGTAGTGTGATACTCTGATGTCTGGTGTGACATAGGTTATATGTTGTGATTTGTTTTGATGTATTTTGTGCCCTGATCATTGGATCGATGTTATGTATGTCGGCGATGTATCTTTTGATGTACTCATGCTTCATTTATATATATACATCGATGTTGACTCTTACATTATGTTGTGCACATTTTATATTTTATATGTCTCTGATGTGTTGATTTCGTCGCTCGACGATAATACTTGGTTAAATAGAATTCATTTTATGAAAACATAGAATTGTTTTCCATGCACTAAATTAACCAAGAATGTTGATATTGGAGAGTGTATTCCATAACTCAATTCGTAAAATTAATTTGAGTTTTGGATGTTTTTATTTATCGATTTTCGACTTTGGTCTCATTGACACACTTTGATTTAATTCGTATTTTCATTTGGTGTCATTTGGACCGTGGTCGTATTTTACGACTCCCGTGCTTTTATTTGAAGCCATTGTTGTTGTCGTTGATCTCCTCCCGCTCTTTTTGCTAATGCCAAAGGGGGAGAGATATAATAATGACATGGCAAAATGATAATTTAAAGCATTTTTCCAAGAATCTAATTTGATATGTTAGATTCAGGGGGAGTTAAGATATAAAAATTGGATTTCAAATCCTAAATTTCAATATTTGATTCTCATTTTATATACTTCACTCGTCTGCTTGATGCGTTTTATTATTGTTTAATTTGGAATTAACGTGTCATCAATGCAGGGGGAGTAAGTAAATTACATTTGAATCATTATTTTTTATTATTATTTATGTTAGTTTGTCATCACCAAAAAGGGGGAGAATGTTGGATATTAGACTCCCCGGATTTGGTTTTGGATGATGAACAAACATAAATATATCGTGAACTAACAATTTGTGAGCGCAGTTATGGAGATCGTCGCCAAATTCATATGAACATCCAAAGCGATGTCTCGAGACTTATCAAAGCGCGTGATCGTATGCCTAAAGCTTCGTTGAAGCTTTTGGACCATTTTAGAAGTCATGAAGATTCGGATCGAAGCTTTCGAAGACGGTTCATCAAGTTTTATTTATAGTCTTTTAGCTTCGTTCCGTAGAATGTTAAGCCTTGAGTAGGTCTTACGTTTTAATCTTCATAACGCTCCTATCTTAGACATAGGATCGTAGTAGAAGTCCATACGAACTTTCTCGAAGCTTCGCGCTTCGATTCGCGACTTCTTGTGCATGTTAGTTGGTTCAAGAAGAAGAACCAACCGACTAGATGGTGATCTAGTCGGTCGGCAAAGCTTCTTGGACCGACTAGTTTGCCTTCTCAATTCTAAGCTCTTTACTGTTTACAGTTAGTCGGTCTACGTTGACTCACCGACCGACTAGTTTGTGAACTAGTCGGTCAGTGATGCTTCTTAGACCGACTAGTTGAGCTTTCCATGTACATGCCAAGTTACTGTTTATCGTTAGTCGGTCTATGTTCATTTAGCGACCGACTAGTTGATGAACTAGTCGGTCAACATGTGTTCTTGGACCGACTAAATCTATTTGTACTCAGACTATTTGTTTTATCTCTTAGGCGGTCTAAGTTGACTCACCGACCGACTAGTTGTGAAACTAGTCGGTTGGCAAGTGTTCTTTGACCGACTAGTTCTGTTAGTCTGAACTTCGACCTATTCCCTGTTCACCAGTTAGTCGGTTCATGTTGATTGACCGACCGACTAGTTGATGAACTAGTTGGTCGGTGGTTGTTCTTTGACTGACTAGTTTGGTTCAGAATAGAGCCGTTGGAGCATTAATTGAAACGTTTTTCTCTCTCTCTTTCCTCTAACCTATATATACTTGGTGTGCTGCATTCATTGCATCTAAGGCTGATTTTAAGAGAAGTTTAGAGATCAAAGAGAAAGCATTTATTCTCATTCAAAGCTCTTTCATTCCAATCTAGAATCTCTCCTCACTCTTATTTCAAAAGAGAGATTCATTGATTGTGAGCCTTCCAAGCCAAGTGCTTGATCCTAGGTCACTATCAACCTCATAGCTCTCCATAGCTGATCTACATCTTGGAGCTAGGGTTTGGTGCCTCTTCATCTTCCCCAAAATCCGTTTTGCCCTAAATCGTAAGTTATACTCAAGGCATAGGATTTTGTCGGTAAGAACTTTCATTTCAATTTACTTTGTTATTGTAAGTGATTCACTCTCGGTTGTGAGAGTGTGTTTGTGATCCTGGGTTGTGGGAGTCACAATTTTCATTTGTGTATGATTTGACTTGTGAAGGTTTTTCACAAGTATTTCATAGTGGAAATCTTGAATTATGGTTTCTAACTCAAGTATCCGGAAGTGATCCGGGTGGTTGGGACGTAGGATCACCGAGAACAAGTCGGGGAGACTTGGGTGGATCCGAACCCAGTAATATCGTTTGTTTGCGATTGTTTCTTTGTTGTCTAACATTTACATTTCCGCATTTCTGCATTGTTTGGTAGAGTTTGCAAGGTAAATAGGAATTAGCCTCTTAATTATTTTAAAGTACTATTCACCCCCCCCCCCCCCCTCTAGTACTTGTGCAGTAGCTTAGCAGGGCATTACACCAGGGGCTGCTCTCACTGATTCTCAACAAGTTTGGACTTCAGTGCAGACAGTTTGTCCTGTAACATGAGTTTGTGACCCTATAGCAGAACCTTCTGACTTTGAAGTAATATCAGCTGATCATCAACATTTTTAATATCCCTCTCAAATAACTGAACGTCTTCCAAAAGAGCTGAAGGAAGGTCTTCAGTAGAAGGTATAGTGGAAGAAGTAGAAGGAGTCTGACGCACAGTGGGGGTAGGATCATCAATTGGAGAAGGTGATGCGGAAGCACCAGGTAGAGAAGGGACCATCGTGGAAATATCATCACACTTTCCGCCAACAGACATTGCAGTGTAAGATATGCTGGCACAGGAGATAGACAGATCGGCCGCAGAAAGAGATACTTTTTGTGCCATCAGCATCATAGAAATGAGACTGGCATGGGGCAAAGACGAACCCGGATGATTCTGATAGTGACAGAATAGAGTCAAAAATAATTCTCCCCAAATTGAATGGTTGCTTAGTTCCAGCAGAAAACAGGAGCTTGCACATATCCTTGGTAACCACTGAGATATTTGAAGTTGGGAGCCAGTTCCTCGTAGCAATCCTGTACAACACAAAGTACTTAGCAGTAAGAGCTGAGGAAGGGAATGAGGAAGACTTGGGCCAACTCTTTAGTTTTCCTGCTGTGACGACATTTATGAATTGATTGAAGTCCTCTCCTACGGACTCCCCAAAATCTGGCAGTGATTGAGAGCAGGACCACTTTAAAATCTTGTTCAACACAGATGGAGAAAAAGAGACGATTTTCCCTCTAACATAGCTCCTGAATGCCCAGCGTGAAGACGCATCACCAGTAGACTTGGAAAGATTGCAGTAGAACTCACGAACCAAAACAGGATAAAAAGTTCTAAAGAACGAGGCAGCATGAAACAGGCCTAGTTCTTTCAGAATGGAGACCAATTGAGTCTTTTCAAAAGATGAAACATTCAAGACTTTCTCAGGTAAAATAGATCGTTCAGAGTAAGAACCCCATCTATTCTTACTGGCTTTATCAAAGAAAACTCTGCTCAAGGCATCGGATGAGGTAAATAATGGGGAACGAGAGGGACCTGACGCAGAAGCCGATACTTTAGGCATCTTAGAGGGAGAAGCAGAGGCATGACATGATGATGTAGTACGCTTTCTTGAGACAGACCTAGCCTTCCGCACATGAGAGGAAAACATGATATCTTCTGAAGGAATCTGGACAGAGGTATCAAGTGCAACAGGCTCACATGTTGAATTAAATGTTGCAACATTTTGTGCAACATTACTAGAGTCAACTACTGCCGGTAGTGAACAAGTCCCATCTGTAGTCTCAACATCAGCAGTAACATCAGCTGTGCCTGGATCAACAGTAGAAACACCAGGAGGCACACAACATTCAGCCTCAATAGGATGAGGAAAGGAGTCCTGAGCACTCCCATCGTCTGTCATATCCGCAGAACACTTAGCGAGATCTTCTTCAACACCCTGAGACTGATGCTTCTCAGGAAGAACTTCAACAGGAAAAACATTCAACAAAGGATCATCTTGATCCATAAGAGTAATTTCTTCAGGGCAGACAGCATGAGCGCAGTCATTTACATTATAATCACTTATAGAACCATTACCAACCTCAGAAATAGTCTGATCACAACCATCCACACGCATAGGAGACTGAACGACCTGGTCACCCTCCTGTGGTGAGACATCACAAACAACATCACCATTGAATCTATCCTCAGGTTCAGCACATACACCCGACTTCTCAGCATTATTAGGACCCGATTCCTCAGCAACCTTGGGATAAGAAGAAGCTTCGCCATCACCCCATGTCGTAGACTTCTCAGTAGAAATGGATGAGTCTGAATTAGAAATTTCCACTACAACAATTTCAAAAAGTTTCACGAAAATCTTAGGATTCCAGGTATGAATAATAATTCTATCATCTCGGGGCACTTCCACACTCATCACTTTTCCCCGAATCTTTTTGTGCAAGAGCTGATCAACTTGAATTCCTGAAACATCCAACCATGAGAGATCCAATTTCCTCCCCGTCCTTCGAAGATGCCAGAACCAGTCCTGAACGGTAACTGGAGCAGGGTAGACTTCGTCCTCACACGAATCACATACCAAGGGTTTCCGCAGAAGGGGAATTTCCAAAATTGGGGAAAACTTCACGACATCTAAATTCGAAACACCTGAAGAGTGCATGTCGTGAAAAGATACTGGAGATAGAAAGGAGGGAGAATTACCAAAGGAAGAGGCACGCGAAGTTCGAGGATCCACTCCCTTTCGCTTGGTCGGAGGAGGAGAGGACGGAGAAGCAATCTTTTGCGATGAGGAAGTCTGACAAGAATAGCGTCGAGGGTTCTGCGATGATTTCTCCTTTCGATCTCGTGCCATTTCAGAAGCAAAGGGAGAATTTCACACAAGAAATCAAGAACCCTAGAAGAACTGCTCAGAGAGTCTTGAAATATTTGAGAGAGAAAAGAGCGCCGTGATGAGTTGAGTGAAACGAGAGAACATAAATAACGGGTAGAAAAATAACTGCGAGGCATCTGACCCAATAACAAATGACCGCTCCATTCCTCTTTATGTTGCAACCAGATGTTGCAACATTCCTCTCAACAAAAAGATCAACATCAGATACGACACAGCCCTAGGGCTTGTCGTAGTCCTTTAAATCTGCCTGAATCCAAAGGTTTTGTGAAGATGTCAACTAGTTGATTTGCAGTAGCAACATATTCCATGGTAAGGGATTTCTTCTCGACCAACTCTCTGATGAAATGATGTCGGATATCTATGTGTTTGGTTCTGAAGTGCTGAACTGGGTTCTTAGAGATGTTTATTGCACTCTGATTATCACATAGAATAGTTAGTATCCCCTGCTCCAACCCATAGTCTGTCAGCATTTGCTTCATCCATAGGAGTTGAGTACAACAGCTCCCTGCAGCGATATACTAGCCACCGCCGTAGATAACGATATGGAGTTTTGTTTTTTGCTGTACCAGGAAACTAGATTGTTGCCCACGTAAAAACATCCTCTTGTAGTACTCTTCCTATCATCTGTATTCCCTACCCAGACTGCATCACTGTACCTCGAACTTAATGTGTTTGTATCCTTGGTATACCATATGCCATACTCTGCTGTTCCACTGACATACCTGATAATCCTCTTGACTGTTGTGATATGAGATTCTTTAGGGCAGGCTTGATAACGAGAACAGACTCCTACACTGAAACTGATATCCGGCCTGTTAGCTGTCAGATACAATAAGCTACATATCATGCTTATGTATAGAGTGACCTCCACCGAGTTTCCCCCATCGTCCTTGGAGAGTTTTTCACTGGTGGACATAGGGTTGCGAACATGTCTAGCATTTTCCAAACCAAATCTCTTAACCAGATTCTTAGCATATTTGCTTTGTGAGATGAACAAACCATCAGTGCACTGCTTAACTTGAAGTCCAGGAAACAAGTTCAACTCGCCAACCATACTCATCTCAAACTCCTTCTGCATGAGGGCAATGAACTCACGCACCAGCTGTTGTGAAGTTGATCTGAAGACTATATATCATCCACGTAGATCTGAGCAACCATAACACTTGACCTGGTCCTTTGGACAAATAAAGTCTTGTCGGCTCCTCCTCGTTCATATCCTTTTTGGACAAGATATGTAGTCAGCCTCTCGTACCAAGCCCTTGGCCTTGTTTCAATCCATATAGAGCCTTCTTCAACCGATAGACATGATTCAGAAGAAATGGATCTGTAAAACCTTTTGGTTGTTCAACATACACTTCTTCATTCAACAACCCATTCAGGAAAGCACTCTTCACATCCATCTGATAGAGCTTGAAGTTTAGACTGCATGCTACTGCCAACAATAGTCTGATGGATTCCAATCGAGCGACTGGAGCAAATGTTTCATCAAAATCAATGCCCTCCACCTGGGTGTATCCTTGATCCGCTAGACGTGCTTTGTTGTGAGTAACATTTCCCTTCTCATCGGTTTTATTCTTGAAGATCCATATTGTCCCGATGACATTAATCCCTTTAGATCTCTCAACCAGGCTCCAGACATCATTACGTTGAAATTGGTTCAGCTCCTCTTGCATGGCTAACACCCAGAATTCATCAACAATAGCTTCCTTCACATTTTTGGGTTCAACAACAGAGAGGAAACAAGCATACCCAGCCAGATCTCTATAGTTGACACGACAAGTACCTCTTGTCCGGTGGCTGTCATGTACGTCACCAATAATCAACTCAGGAGGATGATCGTGTATAACTTTAGTGATTCCTTCAGCACCTTGAGCATCTCCAGTCTCATTCTGTGGTATCTCAGTTGTAGTTGTATCCTTTGTTGCAACATTTTGTTCAACATTGTTCTGATTTGTCTTACTGTTGCAACATTGTTTTCAACACGATCTTCCTCATCAGTGTTGTCTTCTTGGAGCACCCTTCATTCACTTAAGACTACCTCTCCCTGATCAATGTTTTCAACCACTACATTGATTGATTCCATCATAACGTCTGTGCATTGATTTAGAACCCTGAAAGCACGGCTTCTCGTGGAATACCCAAGGAAGATTCATTTGTCACTCTTAGCATCAAACTTTCTCCTGGGAGTGCGGTCTTGTAAGATATAACATTTGCTTCCAAAGATGTGGAAGTAGGATACATCAGGTTTCCTACCTTTTCAGATCTCATAGGGGGTTTTCTCAGTTCTTGGTCGAAGATAAACCATATTAATAGTGTAGTAGGATGTGTTGACAGCTTCAGCCCACCACTTAACATTTACCCCACAAGCATTCAACATCACACTCGCCATTTCTTGAAGAGCGCGATTTTTCCTTTCAACCACTCCATTTTGTTGAGGGGTCTTTGGAGCCGAGAATTCATGTGCAATACCTTGAGATTCACAAAATTCAGAAAAAGAATGATTCTCAAACTCCTTCCCATGATCACTTCGAATCCTGACAATTTTACCAATGCTATCACCTTTCTCAACTTGAAGTCGAATGCACAGTCTCTTGAAGGCTTCAAACGTGTCTGATTTAAGAAAATCTACCCACGTAAACTGAGAAAAATCATCAACACATACATAAATATATTTCTTACATCCCACGCTAGTTTCCGATGTGGGTCCGATTAGATCCATATGTAATATCTCCAAGTTTTTTGAAGTAATAATCATCTGGATTTGCTTGTGGCTCGTCTTCTTCTGCTTTCCCAGTTGGCATGGTCCACAAACACCTTCTTTCTTCTTGGTTAGAATTGGTATACCACGAACAGCTCCTGCTTGAGATATCTTCATCAAGGTCTTAAAATTTAAGTAACCCAGTTTTTGATGCCACTGTTCTGAAACATCAGTGGTGATGTTGAAGCACTTGTTGAGTTCTTGTAGAAGGTAACAGTTGTCACTTGACCTTTTTCTAGTAAGGATACATACATCATCTCTGTTGAAGACTAGACATTCATCTTTGGTGAACCGGATGAGAAAACCTTGATTACATAGCTGGTTTATGCTAATGAGGTTTGCCTTCAAGTCTTCTACATGCATCACGTCCTTCAGCTTCAGGGACCCTGTCACATTAAGATTGCCTTTTCCAACCACTTTACTCCTGTGACCATCACCAAAAGTTACACGACCTTTGTTCCCATCTGAATACTCAGTCAGAAGACTCCTATTGCATGTCATGTGTCAGGAGCATCCACTGTCAAAATCCCAATGATTTTCTGCGAATGTAAACAGCGAAGTGTATGCCACCATGCTTACCAACTCAGATTTCTTTACCCATTTCTTTGTTGTCCTTTTGCTGGGATGTCTAACACTTCTACCTTCACTCCAATGATTCATACGACTGAAGCAATTCCAGCCAGTGTGTCCTACTTGCCTACAGTAATCACATACAGGACGCCTGGATGTTGAACCTTTTCTCTTCTTCAACTTCGGCTCATGCCTGTTGTCCTGACCCAGTTTTTCATGTTCTTTAGTAGTGAGAACACGCCTTGTCTTGGGTGCATGTAAATGGCCTCCTCTGTCGTATCCAACTCCTGTGCGATCTACAGAAACCTTTCCCATGTTGAGAATATCATCAAGCTTAGACTTCCCCGAGTTCCATTTGTTGAGGGTACTCTCTGCTTTCTCAGCTTTAAGCAGTGTTCTCATGAGGCTGTTTTCAAGATTCCTGAGACTGAGCTCCGTCTTCAACAGTTTAGCCCTAGTCTCATCCTTCTCACTTCTCAGTTTGGAACATTCATCCTTCAAATTCTTGTTCACTTTGCAGATCTCCATCCATTTGTCGAACATAGTCTGATATGCAGACCGAATATCTTCTTCATCAACATCTTCCTCACTATCACCTTCAGAGTCATCCTCACTGCTAAATGTTGTACTAGATGTTTCAACATCATGTTCCACATTTACCCGTCTGGTCCTCGATGTTGTAACCAATGTTGCAACATTGTGTTCAACATTTCTAGATGTGTCATACTCAGACTGACCTTTCAGAGTGGCAGTGAAAGCAACATAGTTACTGGTTATGTCTTCATCTTCAGCACTTCCTTCAGAATCTTTATCACTCCAAGTACTGGCTAGAGACTTCCCTTTTTGCTTCTTAAGGGTATTTGCACACTCAGCATGTATATAACCAAATCCTTCACAATCTCTACATTGTATTCCCTTTCCCTTGGTTTTTGACTCATACCTTTGAGTGGGACGGCTAGTAGTCTTTTCAACAGCAGGAGGACCTGAACGCGACATCCTGTTGATAGGTTTGAGATTCTGACCCCTATTACTGATCTTCATCATCATCCTACTGAAGTTCTTGGTTAGTAACGCAATGTGGTCATCAAGCTCCGACTCATTCTCTGATTTATAAGTTTCACTAGCCTCTGCCTTTAATGCCACCCCCTTTTCCCTTCTGTTTTGCTTGAGATTCATCTCATAGGTTTGAAGAGAACCCATGATTTCATCCAATCTCATGGTAGAGGTGTTTCTTGCCTCTTCAATAGCCGCAATTTTTGCTGAAAAATTATCAGGAAGGGATCTCAGCGTCTTCTCTACCAGCTTCTTTTGAGAGTATTTCTTGTCCAGTTGAAAAGCCTGGTTGGCTATGTCTCTCAGTCTACCATTAAATTCAGCAACAGTCTCATTGTCATTCATTCTAAGATTTTCAAACTGTGACGTAAGCATTTGAAGTTTAGACGTCTTAACTGTACTTGTTCCTTCATGAACGTTCTGAAGAATATCCTAAGCTTCTTTAGCATACTCACATGTGGATATCAGCTTGAACTGCTCTTCGTCAACTGCAGTGAAGATAGCATTAACCGTCTTAGAGTTTCCTAATGCCGCACGATCTTCTTCCGAATCCTAATTTCTTGCCGGTTTGAGATATTTCTTGCATTCCTTGTCTACTCCAATCAGAGGACTCCATCCTTCAACCGTGGCGACCCATGCCTTCTCATCCAGTGACTTGATAAAAGCTCGCATCCGGGACTTCCAGTATGTGTAATTTGTTCCGGTAAGTATCGGAGGGCGAGTAACAGAGGTTCCTTCTTTAGTATTCATGGCTTGCGTACTGCATGCACAAGATCACACCCACTTTGACAAGACAAAGTTATACGGATGACCTGCTTTGATACCAAATGAAATTCAGTATGTAGTAAAACACATCAAATCCAAAGAAGAAACACAAGCCAATCAGAGACACGCAAGACTTGGTAACGCAGTTTGGTGCGCACACCTACATCTGCGGGGCCACGCCCAGAAAATCAGAATACTCTACTATAATAATCAATGAGTACAAACTCTAAAACCACGTTTCTACCAGGTGGAACAAGCTCCCCCTTAATACAAACCGTGAAGGGTGATAACTATCAACCTCGTGGAGTATTCTCGGCAAGCTCCCCTTGCCGGCATGCTCCCCTTGCACAACTGACTAGATCAAACCCTTGATCCTACGTGCATAGCCGTCGGTCTCCCTCCCGGAGTTCTTCAAAACTTTTTCCCAAAAGTCGTGACCTAGCCGTCGCCGCTGCAAACGCTCATAAACCACTCTCCCCCTCAATCCACGGTTCAAACGGAAAAATCTTCAATCATAGCAGCTCTAGCTCGGCAACCCACAAAATCCGCAACCCTCAAAGGCAGGAGATCTTGCAAATCTTCATGCGTCCGTTGCGGAAGAGATTGTGGGTTAAAATCTCTCCAACCGTCTTCAACAGAATAACCGAGAGATATTGACTT
Source organism: Scilla litardierei (assembly GCA_030789695.1). Classification (NCBI taxonomy): domain Eukaryota; kingdom Viridiplantae; phylum Streptophyta; class Magnoliopsida; order Asparagales; family Asparagaceae; genus Scilla; species Scilla litardierei. Next base: position 333,327,720 of record CM061133.1, on the reverse strand, counting down.
CCAAATAAATCTTTAACAATATACAATCATCATAAATACCAGATAATGTTAAAGATAGAAAGCTGGGATCACGAGTTACCAGTTACAGGATCCCGTAAACTGTGTACAGCCATTACTGCTAACAGACACAGCGTGTTGAACATTATGACACAACATAATGTTCAACAACTCTTCCAACATGACCAAGACGAGTCGTCTCTGTTCTTCAAGATAATTAAAAACAGATAGAAAAATATCATAGTGCCATTATTGACAACATAGTCACGTACGAGACCTAACAGTTATTTCGAAAGAAACTAGTGCTCATGCATGTCCGCATATTGCACCTGTTTCCAAAATCACGTCCACACACACACACACACACACACACACACACACACACACACACAAGCATGATATTGTCCAAGTTGGGCTCTATCGATATTTTCGCACCAACTTGAGGGGGAGTATTGAAAAGAAGAGAGAATCGAGTCTGTTTGATCTTTTCTATATATGGTTGATTTGATAAGCACAAATCTAATAGTTAGTTGATTTGACGAGCACAAATCTTACTATTTTTGGATTTGCTAGCCTTACAAATATCGGCGGCTACCCTCCTTCTTGTAACACAATTGAAATAAGAAAATTTCTCTTCTATGGGTGGATGTAGGCTAGGTTTTATAACCGAATTAACCACGTTAAATCTTTATTTGTGTTTCTTGATTGTCCGTTCTTCACACGGGAAGTGCGATCCATCGATTCCCTGATTAATGACAATTTATTATGTAAAAAGTTGTGATTGTTGTGAAGGGAAATTTAGGGAGAATAGGTGTAAGGGGTTAAGAGCCCCCTACCCGTGTATTTATAACTTTCAATAGTGGGTTGGATACCCAATTGGCCCAATGGGCCTATTCATAACACTTCCCCTTATCCAATCAACATTGAAGTAAGAGGTGGGTTCTTCAGGATCCGAGTTAGGGTAACTGTCTTGTTAAAGAAAGAACAGTTAACCCATAACTTCCCCTGTTTTGGGGATGTGTCTAGGGGTGGATACTTCAGGATCCAGAGTCAACGAGGTTGCCTCGTCAAAACCTTGACTACGGAAAACCCAGTGGGAAAAAACCTGTAGCCAAGGGAAAAGAGTACAACTCTGCAGTTGAATCCCCCTTATCTGACCAAGCTTCAGGCTTGCAGATTTCCTATGAATCTATACATCAGTCTCCTATGTATCTATGAGTTCATAGTTCTCTCATCCTGACCCAGTTTACATTTGCTCACTCTCCTCATCCCAACCCCATATACAAGTTTCTCAAAGATACTAGTAGGCAGGGATTTGGTAAGCAAATCCGCCAAGTTATTACATGATTGGATCTTCTGTACCTCAATCTGCTTTTGCTTCTGAAGGTCGTGTGTCCAGAAGAACTTGGGGGAGATATGCTTCGTCTTGTCATCTGAGTGGGTGGATGAGACGGTCGTCGTGGTCTGCTTCACAGATCTCTAGGATATGGCAGTGCCGCCATATGTGAACATGTATCCGGTCTGAGACTTCTCTGTATGAGGATCGGACCTGTAACCTGCGTCAGCATAACCAACTAAACCAGTTGATGCCCCTTTCCTGTAGAATAGACCTAAGTCTATGGACCCTTGGAGGTAGCGCAGAAGATGCTTAACTCCGGCCCAGTGCCGCAGTGTAGGTGCAGCACTATATCTGGCTAGTAAGTTTACTGCAAAAGCTATGTCAGGGCGAGTGTAGTTAGCCAGGTAAAGGAGTGCACCGATAGCACTTAAATAAGGCACTTCGGGGCCTAGTACTTCCTCCCCCTCTTCCAGCGGCCGGAAGGGGTCTTTGTGTACATCCAATGATCTGACGACCATCGGAGTGCTGAGGGGGTGGCACTTATCCATCTGAAACTTTTTCAATAAGTTCGATGTGTAAGTTGACTGGTGTAACAGGATCCCATCTTTAAGATGCTCTATCTGAAGTCCTAAACAGAATTTTGATTTTCCGAGGTCTTTCATCTCGAAAGTTTCTGTCAGGCTTCTAGAAATCTTTGCGATCTCTTCAGGAGATCCAATGAGGTTTAAGTCGTCTACATAGACGGCTATAATTACAAATCCTGTTGCATTTGCTCTTATAAAGATGCAAGGACAGACTGGGTCGTTTTTAAATCCTTGCTGTGCGAGGAAGTCGCTCAGTCTGTTATACCACATCCTTCCAGATTGTTTTAGACCATATAATGATCTTTGCAGTTTCACTGAGTAGATGTCACGTTCTCTCTCTTTTAGTGCTGCAGGCAAAGAATAACTGTCAGGCAATCTCATATAGATGTCTCGGTCTAGGTTGCCATATAGGTATGCAGTAACCACGTCCATGAGTTGCATATCTAAACCCTCTTGTGCTGTTATGCCAATGAGGAATCGGAAGGTGATCGCGTCCATGACCGGGGAGTATGTGGCTTCAAAATCCACCCCAGGACCTTGGGTAAAACCCTGCGCTACAAGCCTTGCTTTGTAGCGTACGATCTCATTCTGTTCATTTCGTTTTCTAACAAATACCCATTTATAACCCACAGGTTTTACACCTTTTGGTGTCTGGACTATTGGTCTGAAGACCTTGCGTTTGGTGAGTGAATCCAACTCCACTCCTATTGCCGCTTTCCACTTTGGCCAATCATCTCTGCTTTGACATTCTGTCAGAGAGCGTGGTTCAATATCATCGTCGCAGTACGCGACGTTGATGGCAATATTACATGCAAACGTGTCATCTATTGTTGTGCTTTTTCTGTCCCAATACTCCCCAGTTCGTACATAGTGTATCGATACTTCATTTTCTCCCGGTTTTTCCTCTTCATGAGAGTTTGGAAGAGATGGGGTAGCAGGGCTTAAATTAGCATCCTGTGGTGGTATTTGTTTACCATTGCCAAGGGTCCTACTCTTTCAAGGGACTTGGTCCTTGGATCCCGGTGGTCGTCCTCTCTTTTTGAGAGGTCCAACCATTTCTGCTGCAGGCGGATTGCATCCATTTTGCGGTATGTCAATCCTAGCTGGAGTGTTAGCAGCATGGACGTGTGATTTGACAATCTTCTGGTTGTCAGTAAATTTGTCCGGCAAGAGATGGACAGTGTTTTGGATATGGAGAATCTTCAGGACCTCCTCCTCACACTGGCTTGTTGGCGGATCAAAGTGACATAAAGTTTTTGTATCCCAAGTGATACTTTCTGAAGCTTCGGGCTTCTTTGTCTGTGAGCCTAGTCTTGGAAATGATGTTTCATCGAATTCACAGTCTTCTAGACGTGCCTTAAAGACGTCCCCCGTAAGGGGTTCTAGGAATCTAATTATGGAGGGGGTGTCAAACCCAACATAAATGCCTAGGCGACGTTGTGGACCCATCTTTGTCCTTTGTGGTGGTGCTATGGGGACGTATACTGCACAACCAAATATTCTCAAATGTGAGACAATTGGTGGGGCTCCAAGTGCTAGTTGCATTGGAGAAGATGACTGACCTCCAGAGGGTCTTAATTTTATTAAAGATGCAGCATGCAAAATTGCATGACCCCACGCATTCACTGGCATCTGGGATTGAAGTAATAATGGACGAGCGATCCATTGCAGTCTCTTAATTAGAGATTCTGCTAACCCATTTTGGGTGTGAACATGCGCTACAGGATGTTCGACTTCAATTCCCTGAGCTTGGCAATAGTCTAGAAAGACTTGTGACGTAAACTCCCCCGCATTGTCCAGACGAAGTTTCTTTATCTGGTGGTCAGGGAAGTGGGCCCGTAACTTTATTATCTGAGCTAAAAGCTGAGATAGTGCTAGGTTACGGGTGGACAGTAGGCACACATGTGACCACTTAGTAGATGCGTCTATCAGGACCATAAAGTACCTGAACGGACCACTTGATGGGTGAATCGGCCCACAAATGTCTCCGTGGATTCTTTCCAGAAAGCTGGGAGACTCCACATCCACTTTCTGTGGAGAGGGTCTCGTGATCAGTTTACCCTTGTAACAGGGTGGACATGGGAATTTGCCTTTTTGAAGAATCTTCATGTTCTTCAGGTCAATGCCCCTGGAGTTCTTTATGATGCGGTACATCATAACCGAACCAGGGTGTCCCAGTCAATTGTGCCAGAGTTGGAATTCTGGTGTTTGGGGGCACTGCAGGTGCTCCACCATGGATGTTTCTGGAGTTTGTATACTTGTTTGGTAGAGTCCCGAGGGGAGTCCCTTGAAACGTTCCACAATGGTTTTTGAACCATTTGTAAGAGCCGTTACAAGCAAGTATTCCCTTTTATCTTCCTCGACCGTCTCTAAGTGATATCCGTTTAAACGGATGTCTTTAAAACTTAGGAGGTTTCGGATGGATTTAGGGGAGTATAACGCATTTTTAAGTGTTATTTGTGTGTTGCCAGGGAGCAATATAATTGCTTCCCCTGATCCTTCGATTATGTTTGCTGGTCCTGAGATTGTTCTCAGTGGGCCAGAATAGCTACTTACGCTCGTGAAGTAGTCTATGTTTTGAAGGATCGAGTGCGTCGATGCACTGTCCACTAGGCAGATAAGTTCCATATCTAAAAAGGGGAAAGACATTCAAGCAATAAATGAAGAGAAAAGATCTACTTTCATAAAGATAAATGCTCAAAAATATTGTTTTGACATGGAAATAAAACTAGATACGATGCATAAAATAGAAGATACATTGCTAGTTGCATAAAAGTGGTCCAGATCTAGAGAGTGTCATCTCCCATGAAATCTTCAGGAGTCCATGAGGTCTCTGCCAACGCTGCGCTCTCCATCAGGTTTGTCTCAGCTCGAGGCTTGAGGCTTGCCTGGTAGAGGTCCTGGAGGTGTTTTGCTGTGCGGCAGATTCTGGACCAGTGGCCCGTCATCCCGCATTTGGAGCATTTGTCCTCCCAGTCTTTCTTGGGAGTGCCTCCTTTGTTGGGAATCCTCTTCTGCTTCTTGTCCACGAACTTCTGGTTCTGGGGAGGAGCTGGGGGAGTGGCCTTCTTCCGCTGCTTCTGTTCTTTCCATTTCTGGAATTTTGCCTTTTTGTCCGTCTTCTTCTTCTGGGAAGACTGGAAGTGGGCCTCTGCAGGAGGTGGCAATGGAGCGGAGCCAGGAGGACGCAGGTTGTGGGTGGCAACCAACAGGTCTCTGTTCTGTTCAGCCATAACCAGGCATGAAAGAAGGTCAGAGTACTTTGTGAACTTCCTCTCTCGATATTGTTGCATAAGGATCATGTCCTTTTCGTGGAAAGACGTAAACGTATTTTCCAGCAACATCTTCTCCGTCACTGGTTCACCACACAACTTCAGGCGTGAGGTGATGCGGAAGAGAGCTGAGTTGTACTCCACTACGGATTTGAAATCCTGTATGCGGAGGTGAGTCCACTCGTACTGTGCACGGGGGAGTATGACATCCCTCTGATGTCTGTACCTCTCCTCGAGTGCATCCCACAGCTCGTAAGGGTCCTCTACAGTGAGGTACTCTTCCTTTAAGGTCGAGTCTAAGTGTTTCCTGATATATATAATGGCTTTCGCCTTTAATATATCGGAAACTTCCTCTGTATGAGGTGCTTCCACTGAAGCCTCCTTGTTAGCTGGGGCAGTACTAGTTGTTGCCTTTTCAGTCTGTGTGAGACTGAAACCATGAGAGCGCAGATGGAACTTCAGGTCCAACTGCCAACTCAGGTAGTTTGACCCATCGGCCTTCAGGACCGAGAAGTCTACATTTGCGAGTCTGGCCATTTTATGATCTAGCAATGTAAAGAAAAATAGCATGTATCATTTAACTGAGTACGATAGACATCCACGCATGTAAACATTTTCATAGCATGAATTTAATTAATGTGATTTTAACATACATGCTTGCTTTTTTCAGATAATGTGAATAATTAATTACTAGAAATTAACAATCACGCATGCTGTTAAGTGGTTTCATTATGACATTAAACATGGTATTTAAGCTAATTAACAACCACGCAGTTTAATGCATAAACAATGAAACAGAAAAATGACCTAGGGCTATGGGGATCAGCCAGCCGACACCGAAAAAATAAATAAAAAGTCCAGTCCGAAGTTACATCAAAAATAAAATGCATGAAAATAAAGTACAACTCGGGAACTTCAGAGAGAAGCCCCTATCTTCATTGAGCGAACGCCTTCAGCTTCTTTTTGGTGTCCTTCGGTCTTCTTTTTACATTTTCATCCTCACATACAAAGTTTCTCTCAAAAGAAAAGAAAAATTGCAGGAATAGTAAAACGGTGTCGGAAACCTGGCTGATCCCTAAAAACATAGCCTAATATTACACATCCATGCAGATAATATTTTTGAGTCATACAACCACACAGATAATCAAAAACACAGGCATTTAAAATAATTTAAATTTGTGTGCGAAGTGCAAAAAACCTTTTTTTTGAAAACTTTTTGCCTTTTGATCCATGTTTTATTTTACCGCTTTAAACCCTTTCAAAATTTCTTTTAACTATTTTGGGCTTTTTAGGGCCAAAAATAAATAAAATAATTTATGTGGATGGGCTAATTTTCTGGCCTTTTGGGCCATGAAAACAACCCATTAGGGTTAATATTGGGCCTCCCCGAAAAATAGCCCGTTAGGGTTAGGGTTTCAGGAAACCCTAGGGGGGGCCCGCGGCGTGTCGCCGCGACGGCTGGCCGCGTAGGGCGCGGCCGCCGTGGCGGCGACGGGCCGCGGCTGCGGGCCGCGGCCGCCGCGGCTGCGGGCCGCGGCCTGCAGGCCGCGGCAACTGGCCGCGGCCTGAGGCCGCGGCCGCCGCGGCAACTGGCCGCGGCTTCAGGCCGCGGCCTAAGGCCGCGGCGCTTGGCCACGGCCTGCAGGCCGCGGCGACTGGCCGCGGTCTGGGGCCGCGGCGCAGTGCCGTGGCCTGAGGCCGCGGCTGCTGGCCGCGGCTTCAGGCCGCGGCTTCAGGCCGCGGCCGCCGCGGCGTTTGATTTCCGCCGGCGGCGCAAAGGGCGCGCCGCCGTTCCGCCCTACGGGCGTGCGGATTTTTTGATCAAAGGCGGAGAGGTAAAAATCGGATTTTTCAACAATTTTGATCGCTAAAAAACAAGTTTTTATTGTTTTAAACATGCAGATCTATTTAAACAGGTTGAATTTCACCGAGTTTATAGACTTTTTGATCCTAAAACATGCAGATCTAATGAGAAAAGCAAGTTTAGATCTAAAAGTTTGGATTTTTACCTCTAGATTCGACGAGGAATCTAGGCGACGGTTGGTGAAGGATGCCCTTTTCGCTCCCCGTTGAGAAGATTACGATCTTCTTGAATCTGAGCGATTTGTGGATCTCCTTTCCCGCGAGCCGCCGTCTCCTCCAACGAGCGTGATCGTGCTGGTAACGTGTTGTGAAGGGAAATTTAGGGAGAATAGGTGTAAGGGGTTAAGAGCCCCCTACCCGTGTATTTATAACTTTCAATAGTGGGTTGGATACCCAATTGGCCCAATGGGCCTATTCATAACAGTGATGGTTATTTCTAAAGAAACTAGTGAAACTAGTGCTCATGCAACGGACCCCCCCCCACCTCCCAAAAAAAACACACATGGCAATGATTAATTAGTTGGGGATAATACATTTTATGGTTTTCCATGGGAAGGTTCTTGCATGGTCTTTTCTGCTGTGGACATGTGCGAGACACTGTAAATCAAAACGTACACGGATGCTACATTTCCAACAGAAAATTCTAGATGTACAGTGCCACGAATTGAAATTAGCACTGGAACATACCTTTCGATGACTATGGCTGTTGCAACCTTCATTCTCGCTCTCAGCAGTAGAAGGCTCAGCGGTGGATGGTATCATGCAATCGGATCACCCTCGCAAGCCATGCCCACGTCTGCCTCATCGACCACTCACGAGAACTCAAGGAAATAGTGGCAACCCTCACAGTGTGCATAGATGTATGAATATGGGCCTCCATTAATGGGGCCTAGGCTTATGCCCTCGTCATCGAGATTGTGCGTCCCACTCCCACACAAGCGCACTTTTTAATGGTATTTTACCCTAACTAGAGCCAACTTGGGTCAAAGCTGGCTCACTTTAGGAGACAGATCGGGTTCGGGTTAGGTTTCTACACGACCCACACGTAAGTCCTAGATACCCTCACTCGTCCGAGTGAAATGTCATGCCTCCAAGGTTTGTTCTAGCATTTATCATTCCGAGTGTACGTCATGCGACCATCGTGACATCCTGCAAGTGGTGATCTAAAAACTACAGACTTTAAGCGAGAGCAAGGGCAACTGTTGTCTCAATGTAAGCTTCAATATTTGTACCGCAAGCGCATGGTGTCGGTTGTGTACTTACGGGTCGATCCACAGGGAGGCAGACTTGGAATACTGGTTTATTTCTAAGCTTTGGATAGCCACGCGATTAGATCACGAAGGAGGGAGAATGTCCAATGGAATATCAGTATGCGAAAAGCTCTAGGGCCAAGTATCACTGCTACTGTGATTTGGGTTAGTATTTATCTAGATTAACTGGTTATTGAACTATGCCTTGGGGTGAGGTTGTTGCACTTAATGTTATCACATATCCACCCACTTTTGTGACGCTATGATCGAACTATCTATCCTATGCCAAAGCCAACTATCGTTGGTCATTGACGTACGATATATGCATGATGTTCAACAAATATCACAACCTTCCTTTATGCCACTATCTAGGTCAATGCTATGATGGCTCTAATTTATGCCAAACTATCGTTCGCGACATAAATAGTGGAAATCAACATAGGCATTGAAAACCGTAGATTAGCCCTAACTATCGTTAGCGGCTAATCCAATAATCCACAAAGGAGGAGATCAATATATATTGATAGTAATCATCCTAACAAAACCGTGATTGGCAATTATTCACTGACCAATCAATATTAGTTCAATCCATAGCCAAATCATAATACGGTTCAACCTTAAGCCCTAGATGATGAACTACTCATGATACATGTCAATAAACACAATCAGATTCAATAATGGATGCATAAGAATAGTAAGGGGAGATAGAAACACTTATCTTGAGGATTTACAATAGAAAGAGTAATGAAAACCAAACCTTTATTGAAATCCAATCCAAAAAGCCTCAAAAAGTTACAGAGAATTTATAAATACATCAGAGAATTAAAAATCTAGGACTGGAGAAAACTCTGAAAAAGCTGCTCTAAAGTTCTGAAAGAAGGTTCTAAAAGAAAAGGCCAAAATTCTATTTATACAAACCCAGAAAAATCCCCAAATAACCCCTAGTGTCGCCCAGAATCCTTTAGAAAGCCCGACACAGTCGTGTAGAATCCTACACGACCGTGTCGTTACAGTGGCCAAAGAGCTGCTTCTATCTCCTTTTTCCTCCTATGGCTACACGACCGTGTGGAATCCTACACGGTCGTATAGGTCTTCGTTCAGGTCATCATCAAATCAGCCCACAAGGTCGTGTAAATGGCCATGTGGGGGCTTCTACCGTGTCATCCTACACAATCATGTGTGCTAGGCTACACGACCATGTAGCTCTTCATTTTCAGCTCTTCTCTTTGGCTTCAAACGACACGGTCGTGTAGTGCAATGCACATGACCGTGTATATCTTCATCTCCTCTTCACTCCATTTGATGATTTTGATCTCGTGGGTACATCGTTCTTCTTCCCAGCATCTATCCTCGCTCTAGGGCCCCGAAACTCCACATTTTCACTTGAAATACACTAAGGATACCTAAGAGTAAAAAAGAAACCAAAAGATGGAAGAAACGATGTGGAATGTGTGGTGGAGTGGTATGAAATGAACTAGAAAAATTTATGAAAAATATATAACATAAACACTCATCAAAATCATCCAAGCTAAACTCTTCCTTGTTCTCAAGGAAGACAAAGAGAGAGTAGAACCTAGAGGTATGCAAGCACTCAAGACATGATATTAGGAATTTCATGAAAATCAAGCGTAAAGTGAAGATCTTAGATTAATGGAAATTATAAACATGCCAATTTCCTTCTATCAATTAGGATATAGCCTACGGCATCATTTCTAGCACACATCATCAAACAATATACATGATCATGGTTATGTTCAAATCCTAGTATATTTCCTCTATCTCGCACTAGGTTATTGGAATGCGAATCAAACTTATGTGATGGATTAAGAGAAGGGTTAGTATCGTATAGTATGGTTTTTAAACATATATTTTTCGCTCATCTCATGTGCATTTTGCCTCATTTTATTCACCGTTTTATTCCATTTTATCCGCTTTTGTTTCCTTTTTACTTTTTGGTTCCAAATTGTGCGTTTCAGGAAAAAGGAACGAATTCGGGGCCATATATCGGAATAAAAGGTGATAAAGGTTGGGTTCATGCCAATGGAGGTAAAATGAAGTCAATAGGTGAGAGGCGAAACAACTGAGTTCAATTCATGGAGATTTGGCTGGTTCCAAGGCCCACGCGACCGTTTGTGGCGACACAAACGGCCGTGTGGTATGCACAGCAAATTGAGGCAAAGAAGCAGCTCACACTACCATGTGGTAGCCCCGTCACGTGAGAAACTAATGACGAAGCCCAGAAGACAACAGCCACATGGCCGTTTTGTCCTTTCAAATGACCACGTGGAAGAGATCAAAGAAGGGGTCAAGGAGTAGAAGTTTCAGTGCGATGCGGCCGCATGAAGGTATCCAAATGACCACATCAAACAGAGCCATGAAGAATTTTGGGGCTTGGAGAGCGACAACGATGCGGTCATTTCAATCAAGTGACACGGCCGCGTAAGGAGGCCAAATCTATGGAATTTTGGCCCAACTTATCCTCCGACGACACAATCGCATCGCCCAATCGACACGACCGCATCAACCCATCTTTAGAGCCAAAGAAAAGAGGAGCCATGCGGTCACGTGGCTACCCCCACATGACCGCGTGAAGGAGAACTTGGAGAGCGACAACGATGCGGTCATTTCAATCAAGTGACACGGCCGCGTAAGGAGGCCAAATCTATGGAATTTTGGCCCAACTTATCCTCCGACGACACAATCGCATCGCCCAATCGACACGACCGCATCAACCCATCTTTAGAGCCAAAGAAAAGAGGAGCCATGCGGTCACGTGGCTACCCCCACATGACCGCGTGAAGGAGAAATCATGAGAAAGCGCACAAGCCCTACAAAGATTGAAGATCTACTCACAACCCCGTGGTTATCTTCACTTAGATTTATCTTTCCTTCGAAGAGCATCTCGTTCCGATTCCAATGCATATTTATTTGTATTTTTCTGATGTCGAAGCAATTTTATACATTTTCTGGAAGACGAGGCTGCGAGATTGGAATTTTGACGCGACCGTTACGGCCGCATCAGGTCGGGTTTTTCTCGATCCATTAGAGTTTCTAATGGGTTATAAGAGGGTTTTGTGAGCTGTTTTGAAGGGGGCCGACCCTTGGAGGCGTTTTCTTCCCCTTTTTCATATCTCTTCTTAGTTTTTAGGAGTTGGGTAGGTTAGATTAGGTTTTTGAGCTTGGTTTTCATCCATTGGAGCGATTGTAACGTGGATATCTTGTAATACAACGATTGAAGCTAAGTATTTCTTTCTCCAGTTTGTTTTTTTATAATTGTTCTATGTTCTCTTTATTGAATCTTTTTTATTCTATGTGTTTCTCTATGTATAGTGAGTAGATTCTTGATCTAGGGCAATGGTGTAGCCCTAATTGTGGATTTGAACATGTATTGAAGAAAATTAATTGGTTGTTGTATGAATGATTATTAGAGATTTGTTAGGATGTTTATTATCAATGTAATTCAGATTTTCCCTTAGTGGATAATTAGATTAATTCATGATTGACGTTGGAGTTAATCTAGGGATTTCAAATACATTGATCGAGACTATCGAATTGCACGATTGAAGTCGGTAATCGATTAGAGCCCTCCTAACATAGGTCTGAATCCTAATCCATGGAAGTGGCATGGAGGAAGATTGGAGATATTCATCGGACGTAATGTATCTAGCGTGTATCGATGCGTGATTGACGTCGGTATCATTACGGGCTAGGTAGTCCTATCATGCACCACAAAAGTGAGGAGTATGGTTAATATAAAGGGATACCTTATCATGCGCCACGGAAGTGGGGGTTAAGAGAATACCCTTGGATTAGATAACCTCTCTCTATCCCAAGAGTTCAACACCTATTCTTTACATACTCCACATATCCTCACGTAGCTAACCATGTCTTAGGATTGAGCTAGTACTCAATTACCCAACATCCCATGTGGACGACCCGTTAGCACTACGACGACAGCCGTGCACTTGCAGTTTATAAGTGTAAAACTTCCCTAACAAATACCATGGCAATCGAGGAAGGAAACATGTTCACATACACCGTAGAGAGCTTCATTGGCAACCTCATAGCTTATGAGGTACGAAAGGAAGATAAAGAGAAAAAAAAGAAGCTCTTAGAGCCCAATATGATTTAAAGAAGAAAGAAATCGCTTTCAAAGCCACATCGGATAGCGAGGAATCCGATCAAGAGATGGATTTGGAATCCGTGGCCCTTATGGCAAGGAAGTTCCCAAGGTTCTTCCGAGAAGGTAACTTCAAATCTAAAGCTAAATTAGATTCAACTAACAATTCTTCTCTATGTTATAACTGTAATAAATCAGAGCATATTAAGAAGGATTGCCCGATGCTAAAGAACAAGGAGAAATAGAAGGCTCCCAAGTACAAAAAGGGAGACAAGTATAAGGATGATAAGAAAAAGAAACGACTCGTTGAAATATGGGACGAATCCTCAAGCGGCGACTCTAGTAGCGAAGAGTCGGACAAAGAGAAGGGTGAGGTAGAGCACATGTGCTTTATGGCGAGAGAGGATGATGCCAAGGACATCACAAGGGACGATTCAAGCGATTGTGATAGCAACTCGGATGTGATAATTATGGATGATCTAAGATTAGTTAACGAGCAATTATTTGATAGGTATAAAAAATTGTTTAATTCTTATATGAGTGCTAAAGATAAGTTAGCTAGTCTCACAAACACATCCACACACATCACCACACATGATGACACCATCATTGAAACACTTGTCAATGAGAAGGCAACTTAGCTTTCACAAAATGGCACCATGACAAAAGAGGCTGAAAGCCTCAAATCTCAACTAGATAGTGGTGCCATCTGCTTGCCTCAAAAAAGTGATACTCCCAAGCACAGGAGGTCAGACAAGTAATAATGATCAGGTGAGTCCAGATGTCGAATCCACGAGGAGAGTGTGGAAAAAATCAAAACACAAAATCAATAAGAGCAAGCACTTAATGAGAGAATTACCACTTTCTAAGAGTGTTCGAATTATTTAAGAGAATGCCTTAGCTAAAACAATTAATCTAGCACTAATTGTGTAGGGAGATACTGGGAAAAGATCACTAATAGAGGTGTGAGTGTAATGTGGGCTCATTAGGGTGAATGCCTAGCATGATTTGGCTTTAAAGCTATAATTCAATGATGAATCTTATGGATTGACATCATCGGGTGATACCATTCTAGGGATTAAGAACAATTTCTAATGGAGGTATTATTAGATGATGAATTTCATAATGATGATGATGATCAATCCGTGTGGAATGATCCAACCCCTAGTATTAATATTATGGATCAACACAAGAGAGAGTTGAGTAGAAATCAATCATCCAATTCATACACACATCAGGTGCATCAAGAAATCATAAATCATTGCTAGGCATTGTCCTAATTCCACCACATCACACATCACAATGTTCTAGCCATGCATAGTGGAGAAGACAACAATCATCAATGAAAAATCATCATCTCAATCATTTATAATAGCCAGAATATCAATTACAAAGAGAGAGTTCAGGATTTTATCACCAAATACTCATATTACAAAGCCTCTAGCTCAGATCCCCTACGTTTTTTCTTCCTCATGCTAGAGAAAACCAATAACTAGATTAAAAATATTGAAGAAGATAAACCTAGCCCTAATGAGGAGGGAGTTTTATAATCCCAACCGCCAATCAATTCTCTACACTTAGATCTCAAATCTAGGGCCTTCAAATCGTCCATCGTAATGTTGGTATGGGTTTGATTTTCTGAAATCTGGGGGAATAACACTTTAGGATCTGCCGGCTTAAGCTCGTTAGACATTTGGTGTTGGCCGATCAGACGTCTGGTTGCTTGGAGTTTACTGTTTGAAAAAGAGGCTTTCAAACATCTGACGTTGAGTTGTCAAATGTCTAGAAACTTGACTTGATGACTGCTTGAATAAGCCTCAATCATATGTCTGGATGCTTTCTTTAGTCGTCTGGATGCTTGGCTGATGGGTGCTTGAAGCAGCTAGAGCTAGGCATCTGATGATGTATTTCTAGATGTCTGGGACTTGGTCCAGACATTTGGGTCATGAGCTTCAGACGTCTTGAAAAATACCATGGTAGAAACAAAGAGTTCGAAATTATGTACGCACAGTGCCACATACAGTCAATGAAATCCAACCAAGCGTCTGAAGTTGGGGAGTCAGATGCATGGACTATAAGCATCAGACGTCTGGCATATCTTAAATTTGCGTATCAAAATATTATTTACATCCAGATGTTTGGAGGCATATGTCTAGACGTCTGATCCTGTTTTGACAACCAAACTTAATTATTTTAAAAGTCGAAAGTTAAGCATCCAAAAATTTCCATAAAATTCCCATAATTTCCCTAAAATATAATGAACTCTACGATGTATTGGATATTCAGAATATGCTTCATTTAGAGCTCAACTGACATGAAAACACTCAATAATGCCATAAAATTGGGGGTAAAATATACAATATTATGCACTAATCACCAGCCCAAGCCCGATGCTTAGGCTAGCCTGAGTCCGTGCTCACACTTAGGTAGCTGGGTCCAGGACCCCATTTTGGGTTTACTTTTCGAATGAATCATCATTCGTGTCACATCCTATGTGACTGAAATCCCCTTCGCAACTAATTGCATCCATAATAGTTCCCATGCATCATATGCATTCAAATTCTCTCTCTTATTACTAGGACGAGGATCTCAGCTTGTGTGAGACCTACAACATGACCCTACTACAATTGGCATTATAGCCCTTGACGACAATGACAGCAAGCAGCAGGTGACGTCCCTGATTCGGTATCATAAGTTCGTGGTCTGCCACTTGACATGAGTGCTGACAGCGGGACCATCCTGGCTATGTTAGTTGTGAATTCCATAGTTATAATCTCTTCGTCATCACTATGCCATTGTGAAGCCTAGGATATGGTAGACTGTCAACCCCTAATAGCTTCATAATCGAATCAGCATCATTCTTTCTTAGCTTGTCTTTGTTGAATCATATCCAATACACCTCGACCAAGGATTTTTGTCATGGATCGTACTGACTCTGTGACACTAACTCCCCACATATGGGAGAGAAGAATCCTCTCTTGGACACTACTCCCCTCGTATGTTCAAGTGCCACCCAACCAAAGACCTTTTGACAGGCCCTGCCTCGAAGCTAGGTCAGAGATCTAAGTGACACCGTTCACGCATAGGCTCGTACAATGACTTCAAGTCAAAGGACCAGCTTTCCTATCATCACTTGATAGCTATTGACATTTCAATATGAGCATTCCATATAGTAGCTCTCGTTGGGTCGTTTAGTGAACTCATACTTTAATAAACACCTGTGTCGCGTCTCCGATTTTGCCAAATCGAACGATAATGATATCATCGCCACCAACACTTGGTGAAGACAGAGAGTACAATAGTATATCAATGCATTGATGTCCTTTCTCGATGTATCTACGACTACGAACAGTTTTAGACTTATGCTACAAATGGTCGAAACATTTCTCCGTGATTGTGATCCACATCTTGATATATGTTTGATCTCGCATCAAGTCTCAGTACTTTATGTAAGTATTAATGCAGACAAACATTTAATTGTATCAGATAAAATGGTACCAAATAGCATACTATTACTTTTGAACAAGATGACCCAGTTACAAGTAACTGGCCTCAAGGACATACATTTCCCAACATCTCCCAATTGCACTTAGGCCCAATTATACTGGTATCACATACCACTTTTACACATGAGTCTCTCCAGACGATCGCGTGATAGAGCCTTCGTGAGTGGATCTGCTAAACTTGTCTTCTGTGGAGACACACATGAGTTCTATGTCCTTCCTCGAATCTACATCACGTATGAGGTGATATTTACATAGAATTTATTTGGATCTTTTATGTAGCCTCGGTTTCTTGACGAAATCTCTAGTCCTTCACAAGTACTTCAGAAATGTCTTGACCACTTTTAGCGTCCTTCTCCAGGGTTAGACTGATATCGACTTACTACACCGAGTGCAAAAGCGACATCTGGTCTGGTACATATCATAGTATACATGATGGATCCAACTGCCAAAGCATATGGAATCCATCTCATGCTATCTCTCTCCAATTCAGTCTTTGAAGACATCTTCTTGAAAAGAGTTAAACCATGATTGGCGTATACAAGACCGTCTTTACCATTCTAAATTGTTTTAGCACGATATCAATGTACCTGGATTGGGAGAGACCTAGCATCCCTTTAGATCTATCTCTGTAGATCTCAACACCGAGTATAAATGATGTTTCTCCCAAGTCTTCATGGAGAATTAGTACGACAACCATCATTTAATAGATCTCAATATCTCTTTGTTGTTCCCTATCAAAAGGATGAATACACGTATAATATGAGGATGAATAAAGAATTGCTACTGGTATTTTATATTTGCATGGATCATCTTCATTTTTTGACAAAGTCAAATACTTTGACAGTTTTGCCAAATCGAATGTTTCAACTCCTTGATGCATTTAAGTCCATAAATAGACCAATGCAATCTACACGCTTTATCTTCGCTTCCAACTGACCTCGAAACCTTTTGTCTAAGCTATGTAAATATGCTCTTCTAAATCACTATTTAGAAAAGTAATTTTTACACACATCCGCCAATTTTCGTAGTCAAGTAGGCAGCAATAGCAAGTATAATCCAAATAGATCTGGCCCTGATCTTTCTACTTGAAGATCCATTTGTAGCCAATGTGAACATTTTCCTTGCGTGCTTTTACTAAGGTACATACCTTATAAATGCGCATGGACTCAATCTCAGATTGCATTGCATCAAGCAATTTCTCAGCCTTTACTATAAATGACTTCTTGGAAGCTAACATGATCATCATCAACTATGTGCTATCCTTGTTCCCTCCGTCCACTAGAAAATCATAGAACTTTTCAGGGGCTCGATGAATCTTGCTAGATGTCTTGACAATTGGTAAGGAAATGTCAGGCTCTGCCTCTCCCACTAGTTTCGACACCTATTGGTAATGTATGCAGTAGTTTCTAGGGCATAGCCCCAGATAGAGGTTGGCAACTCAACATCACTCGTCATGAATTGCACCATGTCTAACAAAGTGTGATTCCTTATGTAAAGAGTCGTGACCTAAGAGAGAATCACATTCTCTTTTAAATACTCAATAAATAACCCCCTCTGGCTGACGTAGACATGGGTCCGCATACATCCAAATGTATAAGACCCAAAATTTCACTAACTTTCTCACATTGTCATATAAAAGGAGTTTTGGTCATCATACCTTTGATGCAAGACTCGCAAGTGTCGTATGACTCATAATTCAAGAGGTTTAAATACCACTCTTTATGTAACTTGCTAAATCTATTCTCTTCGATATGATCTAGTCTACAGTGATAGAGATATGTTAAAAATTGTTTTCTTTACATTTTCATGTAATAATGATATGCTCATATTTTACGCTTTATTTCTGCATATTCTATGCCATATCGATTGCTCATATTGCGAATTCGAAGCTTAAACGACGATTTCTCGATGAATTTCACTATTTTATTGGATTTTCAGGAAATATGGAGCAACCGGGAGCGAAACGGAGCTATGAGCATATGCACGCATGCCGGAGCATCAGCAGCGATGATATCGAGGAGCTTACAGTGCTAGAAGAGGAGAAGAAGCGAAAGGAGGAGAAAAGAAATATGAAAGAAAGGAGGAGAAGGAGGAGAAGTAGCAAAACCAGCTCACTCGGCCGAGTGGATCAGACCACTCGATCGAGTGAAACTGATACCGGCCCAGCGTAAGCCTCCAAGCGCGTCAAAGACACTCGACCGAGTGAAACTTCCACTCGACCGAGTGGAGAATGGAAGCAGAACGCTGATTTTGAAGATTCCTGCAGGAGCTCCCACTCGACCGAGTGAAACTTCCACTCGACCGAGTGGCCAGAAGATACAGAGCACCCGAATTTTGGAGATTTTCTGCAACGAGTTCCACTCGACCAAGTGAAACTTTCACTCGACCGAGTGAGCCGCCAGCCCAGAATCTGAAAGCTAGGGTTTGTCTAGGGTAAAGGGTATGTTGGTCAGCTTTTTCCTAAAATTTTGAATTAGTATAACTAGAGAGTTTTAAGAGCCGTCAAAAGGAGAGACGATACAACTATAGAAAAGAGAAAAGACTCAACTTTATTTTTCTATTGCTTTTGATTGGAGTTGTAGTTCTTAATTATCTTGTTGGATTGAAGCCTTGGGATTCATTGGGTTTGTCTAAACTCTTCTTCTATTTAGTTTTTATGATTATTTCTGGTTTAATTCTCTCTTCTATGATGATTTCCATTGTCTCCACGAATTCTATTGATTTGATCATGAATATTTGTGAGTTGTCTCTTTGCTTTAGGGCAAAGGGATGAGCCTTAAGGATTTAGAGCTTGATATGTGAAATCTATTGAAACCCATGTTGCTAAACTTTATTTTAGAGCTAGATTATGATCGATCTACTATAAGTAGCTAGGGATTTCTACTTAGATCTTGAGAGCTCGAGAGATGATCTTGATCTATAGGAAGGACAAGATATTTGATTTAGATCTATAATTCGGATATCCTAGATTCGATGCGTGAGAGCGACCAAAGCTAGCATCTTTATTATATTTCTATAATTATATTCGTCTGTACGACGGTAAGACGAATACGAACAATCATAATCTAGATTCGAACTTACGTTGCACGACAATGAACTTGAGCGAGAATTGAATTATATTGTTGATCTTAATGCTAATAATTCAAACTAGGCTTGTGCAAGAGCGAGGTTCTTGCTTGAGTTATTATAGACATGTGTAGCGCAAGAGCGTGCACTGGCTCACAACATAGTTGCGACAATTTCACCCTAAAGAGTTAATAATTAGAAGTTCATATTCACATTGATACTCGAAAATTTATAGTGGGGATTCCCTATTCCTAGGCAATTCTTATTGATTGAATTTACTACCGATATTTCTACACGTTCGTAACATACACATTCCTTCACCATTGTTCGATCTGTGCCACATAACAAAGATAATACCAACAGACCTCCTCGTGATTTGATATCCGCTCACCACTTAATCGTGCGCTTGCTGTAAAACTACATTGTTTTCTGAGTACATCCAGACGCGATCAATTAACACTTAATACATCATCGTTATACAAAGTATATACACCATTATTCAGAATCCTAAATTCAAACAATTTTACCATCAATGAAATAAGTACATAACTTTTCATTGATTATAAATATATATCCGTATCTTGCCAAAGCCAAGATAGAGATTACATTGAATAAAAAAATTTGGACAACGTAACTCTGCTTCAGAAGCAAGGTGGCACCGTTTGCCACGATGTGTTGGACATCTCCTATGGCCCCAACAGTAATGCTTACTCCATTGCCAACTAGAGAACGACCTCTTCTTTTTAAGACCTTCTATTCCTTCTCAGCCCATATAACAAATTATAGATGCGAGAACCTGCACGGGTATCTAAAACCCATGCATTAGAAGTCACGTAGAGGACTATATTTTGTATAACAATTATACATGAAGTTGAGGCATCAATATCCCCTTCTTCTTATGCTCCAGGAACATCTTGTAGTTCCTCCTCTAATGCCATTTCTTATGAAAAAAATAACACTCTACCTCGATCGACGCCCCCCTTTTCCACCTTTCCCTTATCCTTCTATATGCCCTTTTGTTGTTTGAAGTGCATTCTTCTTCTTTGCCTGTGCCTTTGGGCTTGGAGGAAGAAGAAGAGCCGACAACTAATACTAGATACTTGCCTTTCAAGCCATCCTTAAATTGCCAAAGCATGTTGAGGAGTTCTGGAAGATCAACCTCGATTTTTTTCATAAGAAAATTACCTATAAATGGTGTAAACTTCAGGTAAAGGAATTAAGGATGTGGTCCATAGACAACACATGATCCACCATAAAACTAGCTCTATAAGATCCCTTATGTACGTAATCATATTGAGCACATGTATTTCACCGCGCCCTCATTGATCTCCGTGTTAAACAGTTTACATAAAGCCTTGAACCTTGCAGCCCAAGATGATTTCCCATGCAATTGTTTTTTATTGAGAAAAATGCTACAAACATCCATATATCCGTGCCTCCTCTAGAGCCATTTGCTCATAGAGGCTAGAGTGAGACAGCGTGCCTTTTTTATCATCCAAGAACCATTGCTTATATGATTCAACAATATCAACTTTGGTCCCTTTAGGTGGTTCTTCAGGTACATGGTCTTTGAGGACATATTTAATTCTTTCAAAAAGTGCAAGTTTGATATTTCTTAGCCAGTCTTTATATTTATCACCAGTCAGCCTATTCTCGTCTTTATAGTTATCGCTAGTCAGCCTATTCTCGTCTAGGATAAGTTTAAGTCCAGACGACGTGCTGAAAATAATAGAACACCTTAATTTAGCATGCATTCAGAATTTTAATGTAGGTAGATTGGTTTTTATCTAACTATATCCTCCCACTATTTTAGCGATCATATCAACCTATAGAGATTGAACGAATAGTGATATTTAGTAAGAGAGGGACCTAACCACCTTGAGTTTCACAACCTTGAGTTTGCCCACCAAGTTGATCGACTCTATGATCGGTAGATGACTCTTCATCAATCACATCATATGTGATTCTCTATATGTTTTTATCCCTAGTCACTTATGGCCTTGAGTTTGCCCAACGAACCATAAACACTAGTCTAGTCGGACCCTTGCTTTCTTGTCCAGTCCTAACTTATACCGGCACTCGGTTGTGTTTATGACACGATGGTTTGGGTTATGCTGAACTACATCATATGTATAATGGAATTGGTTCCCAAAAGATAGCCATGCTATTGCTTGAGTTTTCCCAACAATTATAATTGGAATCCCTGGTTGCCAAATTACAAAACCAATGATGGCTACAGCTAATCCTGAAAAGGAATTTTAACGTAATTGACTAGAATATAATTAATGTCTGCATTATTGATAATTGGAATTCTATGTTGATCCATGTGAACACGGCCAGTCAGGTTTGGCCAGGTATGATCACTTATCCTTAAGTATGGTGAGCTTACTATGGTGATCCAGACTAGACACCAAACGATCCTAGACACTGGCTCAAAGATACCTTAAGAACGCCGATTATCAAAATTATGCTCCATTGATATGTTATGGGTTCATCGAATTAGCTAATATTAATTAACTAGGTGATTCTTAAAATTAACATTTTAAGAATCTGATTAACATCACAGCACAGACATCCCACACAGTTATCATATAACAGAAGAGAAGCCTAATTTTCGAAAACTCAAAACCACATATAATTATTGCAAAAGCTCTCGGAACTACGTCATCACCATAGGTTAGCTAACTATGGCAGAGCGGTGTAGCACCTTGCAATATAAAATTATTTGTCATGCCATGAAAAACAAAATTCGATTGCAATTCATCCATCACATGAAAATAAATTACAATCAACACAAATTCATGTAAGCTCTCTAGAAACACCCTAATTAACTAAAGTAACTACATGGATCAAACAGGATAGCCACCACCTAGCAACACTTTGCCAAAAGACTATTTGGCCCATCTCAACTCCATGGATATCCCATCATTAGCAATTTCGGGTAGCTCCGCCTCCTAAATTTACTATGCAATGCAAAAGGGAATCCCTTTTAGAAAAATAATAAATTACAAAAGGAGGCCAAGCCTTTAAATTAATTACATAAATGAGTGCTTGTAGGCATTATAAATTACATAATTAAAATTAAAAAAATCTAGAGAGCTTAACATGACACAACTAAAAGACAACACATCATCGCACGCTTGTATTATAATAGTAGAAAAAATTTAGATCAATGTAAACCGGCTCTGATACTATTGTTGGGTTTTGAAGAGGCTTTCATATGGTATTTTCCCATCGTCTAGACCAAGGCTTCACAGACGTGGAAAGCAGCGAAAGAAAAATCATAAAAATCGAATTATTACGAAAAAAATCTTATGGAAAATTAAATCTTTTTGCAGGATCTATACTATTTAAGGAGAAGGGTGAACTGATCTTGTAAAGATAGATCTAAAATTAATTTGCTATTAAAATAAAGTTTAAAGAACATACCATGTTTTTGCAGTCGCAAAAACAATTCCTTAGGACGATGTCCCGAAGCGATGCAACGCCTCGTCAATAAGCGACCACTTGCTCCAGAAGATTTCACCTTAGTTGAAACCCCTGCCTCAAGCTTCGGAAACCCCTTCTAAGTTTTGCTAGAACATGAGAAGGAAATTAAGAAGAAAAAGGAGAAGTAAAATTTAGTTGCCTTTAGATCTAGGTTTGCTCACTTATTTAGGATGAGCTCCCTTAATTAAGGCTTGGTGTAAGTTTAGGAGGAAGAGGATTATCTTATTTATAGGATAAGCTGAGCCTTAAGATTAGTAACATATCCGGTATGATACTAAAAATTAGAATCCCTATTAACTCAAGTATTTCCCTTTAAGGACTAAACTTTGAGTAATGAATTCTCCCTCTCTGGTAAGATCTACAAGCAAAATGATATATCATTTCAAAGAGCTTCATTTAGAGATCACATAGAAACTGATGGAACTTAATTTCAGATCGTTTGACCCCTCAAACAAGTCATCGAAGTTTGCCCAAAACTGGGTCTGTTGACCCTCCTGGCCATGGGCACGTCGAGCTGTTGCTTGGGAACACCCGGGTTCAGGCATTTACCCACAGTCTGGGCCTGCCTGAGCTGGCATACGCTTGAGCCCAGAAAAGGGCTTAGCACAAGCTGTACTTGGGATAGCACCTGAGCTGGTACCTGGGCATGCCCAGGCTGGTGCTGGGCATGCCTAAGCCCAAAAACTCTGGCTTAGCCTGAGCGGCACTCGGGCTAGCTCAAACTCGATGCCTGGTGATATGTGTTTATTTTATATAATTTTCATGTAGTTATCTCATGCATTTCATACCACTCCACCACATATTCCATAGTGTTTCTTTCACTTTTTGGTTTCTTTTTATCCTTGGATCTCCTTGATGTATTTTGAGTGAAAACAGTGAGATTTGAGGCCCTAGAGCGAGGATGGGAGCCTATAAAGAGAACAAGGAAGCAAAGGGATCCAAATCATCAAAGGAGTGCAATAGAGACATCATTTATACACGGTCGTGTGGCATATCACACACGGCCGTGTCCATCAAACCTAAAAAAGAAGAAGAAAATGAATATATACATAGTCGTGTGACATATCACACATGACCGTGTGAAGTGGCACAAGTTGAAGCCCTCACACGACCGTTTACACCATTTTGAAGGAAAGCCGAAGAAGATTGACATGGTCGTGTCTATCATATACACGACCGTGCCAAGAGAGCTGAAAAATAATACAGAAAGATGTTTTTGACGCTGCAACTACACAGTCGTGTAGAAACCCTACATGACCATGTCGAGCCTACTTTTCTGAAGGGTTTGAGCGTCAACTTTGGGTTTATTTTAGTTGGTTTTGGGCGTGTTTTGGGTTAGTATACATAGGTTTTGGTTTATTTTGTATAGGTAGTTCCCTTGAGTTTTATTCATTGCTTTCTCCAGAGTTTTTAGGTCCTCTTCCTAATGTAGCTGCCAACTTTTTGGTGTATAGGTTTGCTCTTTCTATATTTTTTTGGAACTAAAGTTTGGATCTTTATTGCTATTCTCCATTGGGGATCATATATATAAGTTTTCTTACCCTTCTCTTGTGATTCCTATGCACTTTTATATGAATTCTACTATGTTTATGGATATGGATCATGAGTAGATTAATATCTAGGGCAAAGGGTTGAACCCTATTGTGATTTAGTTATGGATTAGTTTATTTTTGCTTAGTTATGGAATGATGTAACATTAGGATTTTTCCTAGGATGATATATTATCAATATCAATTGATCTCCTCCCAGTGGTTCATTAGATTAGTCGCTAATGACGGTTAGGGCTAATATAAGGTTTTCAATCCTTATACTGATTCATGCTATTTATGTTGACAACGATAGTTGGGCGTGAATTAGAGCTCTCCAGGCATTGACCTAGCTTCTAACCATGACAGTGGCATGAAGTGTGGTTGGGGAATATTGTTGATTATAATACATTTATCGTTTGTCAATGACCAATGACAATTGGATTTGGCATAGAATAGATAGTCATATCATAGCATCACAACAGTGGAGGGTAGATGATATCATTAGGTGCAACAACCTCGCCCTAGGACATGTTCAATCACTAGATAATTTAGATCAATCCTAACTTTAATCATAGTAGTGGGGATACTCTGCACTAGAGCTTTTCTGCATTGATATTTCTTCTTAGTGATAATCTCTCATCTCACACTTTGAGACGATTATTGTGTAGCTAATATAATCTTGAGAAAACCAGTAATCAGCACTGCCTCCCTGCGGATTCTACTCGTAAATGTTGTAATTACACCGTGTGCTTGCGGTATTAAAACTCACACACATCACCTAGGCTAGCCTGAGTCCATGCTCGGGCTTAGGCAGTTGGGTCCGGGACCTCGTTTTGGGTTTTCTATGCTTTTAGAATGTCTCGTCATTCACGTCACATCCTATGTGACCAAAATCCCCTTTGCAACTAATTGTAACCATATTAGTTCACATGCATCATATGCATTCAACTTTTCTCTCTTATTACCTAGACGAGGATCTCAGCATATATGAGACATTACAGCATGACCCTATTACAGGTAGAACTCATAGCCCCTGACGACAGTGACCGCGAGCAGCAGGTGTCATTCCTGATTCGGTATCATCATTATGTAGTCTGCCCTTTGACATGAGTGTTGTCAGGACCACCTTGGCTATGTTAGTGATGAATTCTGTAATTTTAATCCCTTCATCATCATTATGCCACTGCGAAGCCTAGGGTATGATTGACTGGCAATCCCTAATAGCTTCGTGATCAGATCAGCATCGTTCGGTCTTAGCTTGTCTTTGTTGAATCATATTTAATACACCTTGGCCGAGGATTTCTGCTAAGGATCGCACTAACCCTGTGTCACTAAATTTCCACATATATGAGAGACGAATCTTCTCTTGGCCATTACTCCTCTCGTACGCTTCAAGTGCCACCTAACTAAAGACCTTTCGACATGCCCTGCCTCGAAGCTATGTCAGAGATCTAAGTGACACCGTTCACGCACAGGCTTGTACAATGACATCAAGTCAAAGGACCAGCTTACCTATCATCACTTGAGAGCTACCATTGGTTCGGTATGCGCATTCCATGTAGCAGCTCTGTTGGGTCGTTCAATGAACTCGTTCTCTAATGAGCACTTGTGCATCATCACTGGTTTTGCCAAATCAAACGATCATGAGATCATTGCCACCAACCCTTGGTGAAGACAGAGAACGCAATAGTCTATCTGATGCATTGATGTCCTTTCTCGATGTATCTAAAACTATGAACAGTTTTAGACTTATGCTACAAACGGTTGAAGCATTTCTCCATGATCGTGATCATCATCTCGATATATGATTGACCTCACATTAAGTATTAGGACTTTATCTAAGTTTTAATGTATGTAAACATTTATTTGTACTCAGATAAAATAGTACCAAATAGCATACTATTATTTTTGAACAAGATGTTCCAATTACAACTAACTGGCCTCACAAGACATGTTAAGCCTACTTCTGAAAACTAAATCATATAAATTATCAAAGAAAGGGACAAAGGGGTGTATATGTATATGTATATTTATGGATGATGTTTCAAATTAGGTTTTTTAAATTTTTTATAAAACTCGACCATTTAAATTTTATTACCGAAATCAGCAAAATAGACATGTAGTACTTTCATTGAGATTTTACTGAGTTGGATGCCTAGAAATAAATGGAGCTGCCAACCTTGTTCAATTTTCAGAAAACTAATTTTGCCCTATTTGACAACCCTGGCCAAATGAATTTCTATTTGTTGGTCTTTGTTGATAGCTCTAAATAGCTACGGTTACCAACCCTAGCCATTTAGAACACTTGCTACCCCTGCAACCAACATCAAATTGAGAGTAAGTCATTTGGCTGGGGTGGCCAACCCTGGCCAAATGATGCACACACTATTTCAATCATCATCCAAATTATTCACACTATATCTAATAGCAAAAGCCATTTAACAATATTGCAATTCAAACATACTTGCCAAACTAAGGCTTTCAACAATATTTCAATCCAAATGAAGGATGTGGTGACAAATGAACAAATCAATGACATGAACAAATTTTAATCCAATTCCAAACACAACATTTCAATCTAAATACAAAAGAATCAATGAATGAATTCGAGTGTATTAATACAATCCAATTATAAATTTGAATTCACATAGGAACATATACTAGTATTTCAAATATAAAAAATAATTCACAATCGATACATATCTAACAACAAAATTGTTGGTTTCTGGGTCACCTTTTGGGTAATACCAACCCTCGCGGAAATTCCAAGATCGTGGGGACAACAAATAAGGCAGAGTGGCCTTTCGCTACAAAATACGCAACCAAGTAAAATAAAATGCAATAACCACAAAAGAGCAACACACCTTGCGCACCGGAGTTTTATACTGGTTCCACCCAAATATGGTGTACGTCTAGTTGGAGAGATTCACTACTGCTTCAGCAAATTCGGATTACAACCTCAAGAAACCTCACAACCCAAGCCCCAAAACCCCCTTGGTTCGCCTCCTGTTTATTCGACAGGGAGCCGCGAACCTTACATAAAACAGCGCTCAAAACGCTCTGGGATCTCTCACTGCACCTTGAGTTGCTTCTGAAGCTGCTCGATGATATTTGAAGGCACACCGCATCCCCTTTTATAAGCTCCAAATCTTCAAAGGAAACCAATAGGAAGAAGGTTTTGTCGCTTTCTTGGTTAGGTGGCCAAAGGGAGATCAACATTGGCTTGCCCGGTTGGTGGCCAAAGAAGGGGAGGTCAAATATGGTGTACCCCGTTGGTGGCCTTTGTTTTGTAGCAATAATTCAACACTCCACCTTGATACATAACATACCACATAACCCTCCAAACCAAAACAACTCCACCTTCAGACAAACCACCTTTCCATGAGGTTAGGGCACTTGGCTAGTGAGCTTCGCTCTAAGCATCACCAACTAACCGAGTGTCCAACGAACCCATTTCCAAAGATGAGTCTCTGAACACTGTCGAATCTCCATGAATCCATACCTGAAGCAAAACATGTAGTGATCTCTCCCAGTGCCACCTCGTGGCACCCTAGCATATCTTCAAAGAAAACAAGTTTGAGCGTCGCTCAAACTTCGCCGCCAACCTTTCTTGTGCTGAGTTCTCCTTCTTGTGAATCTCCTTGGGATATGCTTTGTCGACCCTTGCACATCGCCACCCTGAGTTTGCGTCCAAACTCAATGCATCCATCGCAATCTTATCTGCCATAATATCTCCACACGCCTACAATGCATTAACTAAATTCACATAATCATCAAAACGAGTTGGGGACTTTACGGTGCGCTGCCCCACTCTGCTAGCAATAGATTCGTCCACCATAGCCCTACTCTCTCCACCTCGACTAGAACTTCCACCACTGTCGCTGCATGTAGTAGTATCCACTTGTGGACTCTCTCCTTCAACCGCCTCGTCTTTATCTTTATCTGTGTCAATACATGGATTTGGAAAAAATACCTCCACCTCATTCGAGGTCTTTTCGGTATTTTCTGTAGCCTTCTTTTGCAGCATTATCGACTCTTCAAATGTAACATGTCGACTAACCAGGACCTTCTTCTCTTCTGGACTCCACAGTCTATAACCTTCAACGCCATCCATATATCACATCAAGATACACTTCTTCACATTCGCGCTGATCTTGTCACTTTCATTGTGAACCTGTACTGGACATCCAAATATTCGAAGATGATCTAACTCTATTAGCTTACCTTTCCAGACCTCCTCTGGGATTTTATAGCCGATAGCTGAAGATGGAATTCTGTTCACCAAATATACAGCGGTTGACATAGCTTCAGCCCAAAATCCCTTTGACAATCCCGATGTAAACTGAGACACTTCGCCTTCTCAAGAAGTGTCCTATTCATCCACTCGGAAACTCCATTTGACTGCGGATCTCCTGGTGTGGTGAAGTGACGCCTTACTCCTTGCTCCCAGCAGCATCTTATAAACATTGCAGAAGTAAACTCACCACCATTGTCGGATCTCAGCACTTTTAGCTTTTTTCCTGTTTGAGTCTCCACAAGGGTCTTCCACGCCTTGAACTTCTCAAACGCCTCCGAATTTTCCTTCATCATATACACCCATACTTTTCTAGAGAAATCATCAGTAAATGATATGAAATAACGTGCCATACCTAGAGAGTGAATTGGCGCAGGACCCCAAATATCGGTGTGAACATAAGAGAGAATCCCTCCCGTGCTATGGCTCCCTGTGCCGAAGGTAACCTTTGTCTGCTTGCCGTAGACACAATCCTCGCAGAACTCCAGCTCCTTGAAGTTCACCCCATTGATCAAACCACGCGTCCTTAAAGCATCTAAGCTTTTCTCCGTGACATGTCCTAGTCTGAGATGCCACGGCCTGGTCGAATAAATCTCATGCAAGCTCTTAACGCCAACACTGGAGTCGCCAATGATTTTCGTCCCCTTCAACAGATATATGTCATTTACCTTTTCACCTCTCATCACAACTATCGATCCCTTCTTTATCTTCAGCGCATTCCTCTCAATCGTGACCTTGCAACCCATGGAATCCAATGCCCCTACGAAAACTAGTGACTTTCTCAAAGCTGGAAAGTGCCACACATTGGTGAGTATGCGCACCACGCAATCGAACATCTTGATTCTTACCAAACCAACTCCAATAGCTTTGCACTCTTCATCATTGTCCATAAAGACTGATCCATCCTGCTTAGTGTTGTAGGTATGAAAACAATCTCTATTTGGAGTCATATGAAACGACACACCTGAGTCCATGATCCAGTCATGGTTCGCAACTTCTAAAGAAGTTGCAGTGAAGAGATCGTAGGTCTCCTCGCTCCTCGCGTCTTCCTTTTGCACAGTTGCAACTGATGATGATGCTTGCGCCTCCTTGTCGTTGTTCCTTCTCTCTGGGCATTCTCTTTTCCAATGTCCATGCTTCTTGCAAATATGACACCTCGTGTCTCTGGTCCTTGATCCCGATCTCGATCTCCCGTTGTAGTTGCCTTTTCGGTTGCTTCGCTCCGAAGCAAACATCGCCTGGCTGTCTGAAGCTCCTTTGCTCACGCCAACGCTTGCCATGCGATCTCGCAACTCCTCGCTGTAGAGCCCCGTCTTCACATCTTCAAGAATGAGAGTATCTCGACTGTAGAGCATGTTGTTGATGAACGGCGTGTACCTCTCTGGTAACGACAGGAGCAGGATCATAGCTTCATGCTCCGCCTCCACAGTCAGACCAACCGCCCTCATCTTCATCACTAAGCCGTTGAAGGTATCAATGTGATCCTTCAATGAGGTCCCATCTCGCATCTTGAAAGTAAAGAATGTCTTCAGTAAGATAAGCCGATTGGTGAGCTACTTCTTCAGGTACAGGTTCTCAAGCTTCTCCCATAATTCCTTGGACGTAGTCTCTTCAGACACTTGGTAGATTACCTCGTCCGATAAGCTGAGCTGGATGGTTGTCATCGCCGAGTACTCCATCTCCATCTTCTCTCTTTCCGAGATATCTGCAGGTAGAGCTGTTGTGGCGTACACCACCCGAGGTACGCGGTCATTTCGCAAGATAGCCTTCATCTTGTACTGCCATATCTCGAAGTTGCCCTTGCCATCGAATCTTTCGATTTTATGGTGCGAGCCTCCCACCGTCGCATGTGATCGCCCCGCATACGAGTCTGAATTGGTTGCATCTCTTTTGTAGAAGAGTCCTCCGCCATCGCCTTGGACTTGTCTCACGAGCCTTGATGCTTGGATACCAATTGTTGGTTTCTGGGTCAGCTTTTGGGTAATACCAACCCTCGCGGAAATTCCAAAATTGTGGGGACAACGAACAAGGCAGAGTGGCCTTTCGCTACAAAATACGCAACCAAGTAAAATAAAATGCAATGACCACAAAAGAGCAATACACCTTGCACACCGGAGTTTTATACTGGTTCCACGCAAATATGGTGTACGTCCAGTTGGAGAGATTCACTACTGCTTCAGCAAATTCGGATTACAACCTGGAGAAACCTCACAATTCAAGCCCCAAAACCCCCTTGGTTCGGCCCCTGTTTATTCTACAGGGAGCCGCGAACCTTACATAAAACAGCGCTCAAAACGCTATGGGATCCCTCACTGCACCTTGAGTTGCTTCTGAAGCTGCTCGATGATATTTGAAGGCATCACCACATCCCCCTTTTATAAGCTCCAAATCTTCACGGGAAACCAATGGGAAGAAGGTTTTGTCGATTTCTTGGTTAGGTGGCCAAAGGGAGATCAACATTGGCTTGCCTGGTTGGTGGCCAAAGAAGGGGAGGTCAAAATGGTGTACCCGGTTGGTGGCCTTTGTTTTGTAGCAATAATTCAACAAAAATCTAAATTCAAAACCTAAGTAAAGTGTACATAAGCTGACATTGAAATCAACATAACCCTACAAATCATAGCAATTGATGATAAGAAGTGGTTCTAGGCCTTAATTGATATCCCACTTGAATCTACCTCCAGGAATGTCATGCATCATCATTATGTCTTCTCCCAACTATTGATTTTGATCCACTGGTGTATGATATGATAGCTGCATGTTGGGTTTCAGACACTCCTTCCATATCCAACTAAGTTTGTGACTGCTATTGAACAAGATCTTCATCGCAATGGACTTCAACTTGTAGTTGAGACGGTCTTCCCTTGTTGTCATGAATCCTTGGCTATGCAGATTCACTCTGATGAAGCATCGTAAATGACATATCTTTTAATT
This sequence comes from Scilla litardierei, assembly GCA_030789695.1. NCBI lineage: Eukaryota > Viridiplantae > Streptophyta > Magnoliopsida > Asparagales > Asparagaceae > Scilla > Scilla litardierei. Next base: position 333,296,480 of record CM061133.1, on the reverse strand, counting down.
GCATGAGAGAATTTGAGTTCACTGTAACATGGATATTATTTGATGTTTAATCTTGTCAATTCATCAAGATTATGTTGTCAAATCATCAATTTCAAGCAATGTGGCAATTTGCAATATCCTAAAAACACAATCAATAAAGAACGTGGAGCAAACTTATATAAAGAGGAAAAATACAACTAATAAAATATGATTTACATGTAAGCATATTTATATATATACTAACTCTCATTCGATAGGTCCTCATGGTGTGTATATGTATGTGTGATCTTGTCTAGTGAAAATCTACATTTTTGTGATCCCCCAATACCACCTCATATACCTTTATTTATACATGTGATATCTTTACTATATCGAGTTCAGGCTAAATGTTTGCCTCACATTCCACCTGTAGCTTAATGGTAGGAATCCATTAAAAAATATACACCTCAGCTGATAATCTGTATTTGGTGTAGGATTATTGTATTTGTGATCTCATCCGACCTTTGTGATGTTGAAATGACCAGTGGAGTTCTTCCCAATTGCAACATAATCTGCCACATGCATGCAATTCCTACTTGGCTTATCAATTGTTTTGGGATTCATAAAGTTATTCAAAGAACATGCAATAGAATAACCAATAGCGTTGGTCTTTAGTGGGGTGGAAGGAAACATTATGCTTGATGCTCTATTACTTAATTGCTTACACCAATTTAGCCTTGGACTCATATATATCACGGAATGTTGAACATGATCGTTTTTTCGACAGATTTTCAATAACTATGCTTATCTTATGGAGATGTTCTCCACGATCGATGCATTAATCCATTCGTCTCTTTCAACATCATCTGTCAACGGTTCTTCGAACTTAACATATATGTTGTAAGCCCATGCATTGTCTCTCCGTGTAGTATCTTCTTCATTCATATGCACCGTATAATGCATGTTGTTTCCTTTTGCATGTCATGGTCTTATTTGGTATCAGGGCCCTTGTTTTCTTGAGTTGGTGTGCATGCCCCAATATTGTTCATCAGCCAACATTGAACTAGATGCACCACAATTTGTCTGTGATATTTTCATATTGCAGGGATTGGTCATTACAACAGGGAGCTTGATGCCGTGGTTATAAGTAAAATACACTAACTAATGGTTGAAAATTGGAAAACTAAAACTATTTGTCCTCGTGTTCAACCTGTATAATGACATCAAAACCACATACACATTTAGTATAAGCTTAGTGCATAATTTCATTGTTGCTCATTACATGGCAAAAGACAACTTGCTGTGTGTTTGTCCAAATCAAGCATACGAGAGTAATTGCATATAGCTTCGAATGTGCTCCATGAGATCTTTCTCCACATATAAGGTAAACATAGTATCCATATCAGCATCATCGGTGATAACCACGGAAATTGACATTCGATCCGTTATAGGCCAGTTGCACACCAACCTAATACTACACTCCAGTGGAGCGATTTTGGAATTTTTTGTATATTCGGTCTAAAAGCTTTGAATATGTGATGGTTCATCCCTCATATGTTGGTTCGTTATTCACTCCAATCATTAACTTGGCGTCGAAATAGCAAGTGACAAAAATTTGATCGCTTGCCATTGATGAAAACCACATAAATGGCATCAATCCATTAAATTAAATAATACCTAAATTTTAGCATGGCCTGACTCTATTATGTTATGAACAACTCTAAAATATTAGAACACATGCTTTTTCACATAATATTAACATACCACCATCACACATAACATAAGCCATGTTTCACATATGTTACTTATGTATGGAACTATATATTTGCAAGCGATCAAATTTAAGTGAGGGGCTTGACAATCCTGGTTAATTATATTTCTCCTTGCTCAGAATGACTGGAATTCCTAACCATGTAGTCTCAAAATGAACGGGGTTGTCCAAGTAAAAGTCTTATGGGGTTGCTTCTTGTCGATTTTTGTGGAAAAATCAAGGTCCATTTTTATAAACATCTGTTATACAAATGAGGGATGTTTACAAACCTTTGTCCTACTAGGATAAAGGTTTGTCCTAGATGACGGGTGGAGGAGTGTGAGTGGGTGCAACTTATAGTGTAGGTGTGGAGACCCAAAACAAAAGCCACCATTTTCGCTTAATTTCATTCTTGCCATCCACTTTTCACGGAACCAAATAAACCACTCCTTTTCTACACTATTTACAACTCTGTCATTGCCCTTTTTTGCACTTTGCCTAGGGGTGGCAAACTGGTTGGGTGGGTTCGGGTTCGGGTTCGGGTCGGATCAGATTTGACCCGACCCAGATAGGGGCTGGATTCAAACCGGGTCGGGTTTAAGTGACTCAGAAAATTTCCGGGTCGGGTTCGGGTTAACCCGCCAGGTTAAGATTTGACTTATACACAACTGTTTCCCTTTTCGATATCCAGCTATTTATTAAGAACCACTGGCAATTTATTTAATTTTGCATAATTTCCAGCAGCTCGTCGCTTAAACCACACTAATGACAGTAACGTTAACATTTTATTAACGAAAGTAATAAAATTAATTAAAAAGTTGTATGTAAAGGGAATTGAATACAAGACCTCTTAAATAAGAGGACAACAATTCAAATCGTATAAGCAGAACTCCCATTTGCAACTGTGTATTGAAGTTAGTATAGAAATTTTTATATATAGAGAGAACGTAAATCGGGTCATTTGGATTGACATGCCAAACCCATACCCGACCCGGATTTTATCCGGTCAACCCGAATCCTACTTGACCCAGATTGGCCTCTACCCATACCCGGTTAAGGATGCCGAGTTCGGGTCGGGTCGGGTCGGGCTCAATTTGCCACCACTAACTTTGCCCCTATGGTTTTTGCTCTTAGGCCCCTGCTTTTTGCATTTTCCTACCCCATGCTTTTCACATTTTACCCCCTCTTTTCACTTTGCGCCAGTGTGACGACTGTCTCCGTTTGCACTTTGCGCCTGTGTGACGATTGCATCTGTGCCATACAGGCACGAGCATGTACTAGTCTATCTTACAATTGAGAGAGAGAGAGAGAGACAAACATCTATGTCCCCGTGGGACAAAAAGTGGGCACCACCTTTGTCCCACTGTGACAAAGGGGTGGTCTAGGTTGTGCCACACAAGCATGGTGGGCCCAGCTTGGTGGTGGTGATGGCTTGGGTTTTGGGTTTGGGTTTGGGGTGAGGTGTGAAGAAGCCAAATAAAAGCCCACCCCATTTCCATTATTTGCAAGCTTACCATTAATTTTTAATGAAAGCCAAATGCCCCTCCATATTCTACGTATTTACGGGGTTGCCATTTGTAACGACTGGTTTTCATGTATTTGGATTATTATATTATATATATATATGTTTTGGTGGATTTTCTCCTCATGTGTGGTTTTCGTCTCCGTAGCTTTCATTTTCGATCGGTTCGTCGTGATTTTCTAGCTTCTTCCTTGGAATCGTCGATTTTGGAGTAAGTCATTTGTGACGGGCTTCATATCGGTCATATCTTATTGTTAGATCAAGCCTATGAGTCTTAGGAATCGATCCCGGAGCTTCGCGCTCCATTTCGGAACTTTCTGTGCACATTAGCCGGTGTAAGCAGGGGAACCGACCGACTAGATGACGATTTAGTCGGTCGGCAAACCTTCATGGACCGACTAGTTGGCTTTGTTAATTACTCAGTAGTTACTGTTTATCGTTAGTCGGTCTAAGAACGTTCGTCGACTGACTAGGTTGCAAACTAGTCGGTCAGCAATTGTTCTTTAACCGACTAGCTCTATGATCATTTTTGATACCAAGTATTATTCATTCTTAGTCGGTCTAAGAACGTTCATCGACCGACTAGATGAGAAACTAGTCGGTCAGTAGTTGTTCTTTGACCGACTAAATCTAAATCCTATTTTTGTACAGGAGTTACTGTTTGGACTTAGTCGGTCTGCGTTGGTCAACCGACTGACTAGTTCCCAAACTAGTCGGTCAGTGGTTGCTCTTTGACCGACTAATCAATGTCGAAACCCTAATTTCTGGGCAGCCGCCAGCACTCCTTATTTAAACCCCACCCACGATTTCTTTCATCCCTCTTTCATTCTTCTGAGCCTCCTTCTTCCCCAAATCACCCTCCAACATTTCCCAAGCCATTCCTTTCTCCCTTGGAGTTTCCCTCTCCATTTTGGCCTACCACCATGCCCTAGGCCATCTCAAAAATCCCCAAAACCCCATTTCTCCAGATTTTCCCCATCCATTCCAGATCTGAACCCTAGGTTCCCTGGAGCGTTTCTTCCGTTGCCGTGCTTGCTCGACATCATTCTTCCGCTCCGATACGGTAATAAATCGACCTCTTAATGTTCTCTTAACCCGTTGTGTTTTTGTGAAACCTTAATAAAACTAGGTTGGATGTTGTTCTAATATTGTTTTGCCATGGCAGCGATCTCATCGCCGTAGTTAGCATTTGTGTGACGGTCTCGTTGATCGTCGTCCTCGGTACTAGGCAAGTGAAACTTGCCACTTATGGTTTTGGGCCATGTCTTAGGCCATTTGCTTGTTGTAGGCGTAAAAGAGACTAGGCGACGAAATGATACTCGCCTAGGCGCAATTTCAGGAACTAGCTTGACAACGAAGCTAGATCCGACATTTATCATGTTGCATAACTACCATGTCATGTTTAATTTCCATAACGGTACACGAATTAATTGTCATGTCATTGCATCCTTTAAGTGTTCCCGTGATTGCGTAGCTCCGCTACATCTTGTGAAATGATTGAGGCTAGGTGCACCCCTATGCCAAATGAAATACGCTCTCGGTTTGTGATCCAGGAAACGAGCTCTTGTGCGGGGCAACCCTGGCTCATTTACTGAGCTCGTGTACATGGACCTTGGCTCGTTTCCATGTGGGTTTTTGGGGTAAGAGTTAAGCGGCCATTCAACTGGGAGTCTGTTCGATCAGGAACTGCAGTTGTAAGGCGTAAACTCTGGGTTCTGGTGTAGTGTTAAGCGGCCAATCAGTGTGAATGTCAAACCGTTCAGCTGTAAGGCGTAAACATCTACAAACAACTTGAAACGTGACTAGTGAAATGATTGAGATTGTTAGTAGCTCGGCTACTCTTGACATGCCTTGATAAATTGTTCTCTTGTACTTGTGGTTTCACCATGTCTTACTTGTGCACTCATACCATAACTGCCATGTCATGCATACTATAACTGCTAGGTTGTTAGTTTACCATTCTTTCAGTTTCCTTGCCCAAGTCTTTTAGACTTGCTGACATGTGCCCCTTTACTCTTTTGGGTGACACATGTTAGATCATGAGCCTGAGTTCATTGTTGAGGACGAGGTGTTTGCTGACGCCGAGCCCGAGCATGTGTTTGGCGAGGAGTACGTGGACACTGGGGACCAGTCCTAGTGTCTTCGTTGAGCTTTCCCCTTTTGTTTTAGACTGTTGTTTAGTTGTCGGTGCGTGGCACCTATACTTTGTTATGTTTGTCCTTGTTGGCCTTGTTCTGGGCCTTTAGACTCTTTCTTTTAGCCTGGTGGCTTTTCTAGGTGTTGAACTTATCTTTTAATGTTGGACAAATGCTGAGATTTGAGATTTTATTTCTGTCTCTCCTCGTGTTATTATTGTTGTTCCGTTTGTGGTTACATGGACCTGCTTATATCAGATTGACGCTTATCGGGTTTGTGGCTTCACAGCTCCACTCTCGTGCGGACCTTTTCACGTCTCGCATTCATTTTAGGGAAGCGGGGCGTGACAGGTTTTGTTGGTGGCCCATGCAGGTCTCTTCTGTAACTGCAATTATCGGAATGACGATAATAATATTAGAACGTCCAGTAAACTAAGTTCGACATCCGAGTCATAAGCTATGAGTCTAATCTGATTCGTTTTCTGTGTCATTAGATGGTAGGAAGGCGATTCACCCGTGGTGGTGGTAGTGGTGCGCCCCCTCATGACGAGGAGCCTGAGCGGGAACCCACCAATGGAGAGATGATGCGGATGATGCTACAGATGATGCAGGTGCAGCAGGGCGTGCTCCTGCAAGTCCAGAATGCTCCAGTTGTTCGAGGTGGTCGGGCAATCCAGGATGCCCCTCGCTCCGAGCCGGGAGCGAAGCAATTTCGGGAGCTGGGTCCCGTATATTTTGATGGGTCTGAGGGTCCTCTGGCTACCGATGAGTGGATTCGGAACATCGAGGATAATTCGAAGATGGCCAAGATCACCCCAGCTGGATGTGTTGATTTGGCGAAGAGGCAACTCAAGGATAATGCTCGGAACTGGTTGGATGCGGAAGAGAAGATGATGGTGGAGCCGATAGCTTGGGCTACCTTTAAGTCCAGATTTGATGAGGAGTTCTTTCCGAAGGCTGCCATGAAGGAGATGCTACAGCGCTTTATTGATCTGAAGCAAGGGAGCTTGACGGTGAACCTGTACCACCAAGAGTTCACTAGGCTGAGTCGGTTCGCGTCGAAGATGGTGCAGGATGCTGATGAGAGGGCTCAGAGGTTCCTGCATGGACTTGCTTTGGAGCTTCAGAGTTTTGTGTCTTCCTCTGATCTAGACTCTTATCAGAAGGTTCTGGTCGCTGCGAGGAGGCAGGAGCTGAACCTGAGTCAAAGGAGAGGACATGTTTCTGGTGCTGGGAAGAGGCATGTGGAGCAGGTCAGAGCGACGGTTAGACCTGGATTCAGGCCTATCCAGCCTGTTCAGTTCAAGAGGCCAGGAGGGCCTAATCAGAAGACTTGCCATTTCTGCGGCAAGCCTGGCCACATCAAGGATCAGTGTAGGAAGTTTCTGGGCCAGTGTTTGGTTTGTGGTGATGCTTCTCATGTCGCGAAGGATTGTCGACATGCGAATCAGCTGCGGAGGGCACCTGTTGCAGCACAGCCGTTGCAGCAGAGAGCGTCTATTCCTGCTGGACATGGATCGGCTCTTGTTCCACAGAGGCAGGCTTTTCAGCAGGCTTTTCCGCCGAGGAGGCAGGCTTTTCTGATGACTGCTGTGGAGAGCGAGGCTGTGGATGAGGTTATCACAGGTAATCCTCAATCTAGCTGTTACTTTTCTAGCTAGTTTTGATTGTTAGATTATGTTGTTTGCTTGAACATGATTGGTTGCTAGACTAGGGCTTAATTGCTAGACTGTTTGTAGGTGTGATTTTGGTGTGCACATTTCCTGTACGAGTCCTCTTTGACTCTGGTGCATCGATGTGCATTATTTCTCGGAGCTTCGTGGAGAAGCATTCCTTGTCGACGTCCCCTCTTTCAAAGAGTTGGAATATCTTTACAGGGAATGGCGTGGTCTCGGTGCATCTTGGTTGTAACTCTTGCTCGTTGGTGGTTTGTGGACATGAGCTTTACGCTGATTTCATTGTCCACGACATCATCAACTATGATGCGGTCCTTGGGATGGGTTGGCCTGCGAGCTTCTATGCTACGATCGACTGTCGGAGGAAGAAGGTGGTGTTCGAGATTCCCGGACATCCAGTATTTGAGTTCAGCCGTGGTAGCAGCTCGTTTGGTCCTGTCAAATTTCGGGCCAGACCAGTGGAGGTTGTGGCTATGCAGATGGAGTGGGAGAGGCCAGCTGTGGTGCGAGATTTTGATGACGTCTTCCCTGAGGAGATGTCTGGTTTGCCACCTGATCGAGCTTTAGACTTTTCCATTGATCTTGTTCCGGGAGCGCAGCCGATTTCGAAGGCGCCTTATCGTATGGCACCCGCTGAGTTGGAGGAATTGCGGAAGCAGCTGGATGAGCTTTTGCAGAAGGGTTATATCAATCCTAGTGTGTCTCCGTGGGGAGCACCGGTGCTGCTGGTGAAGAAGAATGATGGTTCGCGTCGCATGTGCGTGGACTATCGGGAGTTGAATGCGGTGACCATCAAGAATAAATACCCGTTGCCTCGCATCGATGATATTTTTGACCAGCTTGGAGGATCGAGGGTGTTTTCTAAATTGGATTTGATGAGTGGTTACCATCAGCTGAAGGTGAAGAAGGGAGATGTTCCGAAGACAACGTTCATGACGAAGTATGGACACTATGAGTTTGTGGTTATGCCTTTCGGTGTAACCAATGCACCTGCAGTTTTCATGAATCTGATGAATCTGATTTTCTATGACTTTTTGGATAAGTTTGTTGTTATCTTTATTGACGACATTCTGATCTATTCAAAGTCCGAGGAGGAGCATGCCTCGCACTTGAGGACGGTGTTGGAGATTTTGAGGAAGCATCGGTTGTATGCTAAGTTTTCGAAGTGCGAGTTTTGGTTGGACAAAGTTGCTTTTCTCGGGCATGTGGTGACTGGAGATGGTATTTCAGTGGATCCCGAGAAGATCAGGGCCATAAGAGAGTGGCCTGTACCGCAGTCAGCGTCTGAGATACGGAGTTTCCTTGGGCTTGCTGGTTACTATCGGCGCTTCATTAAGGACTTCTCTCGTATTGCTGAGCCGATGACCAGATTGACGCGGAAGGGTGCACCTTTTGTTTGGTCGGGCGATTGTGAGAATGCTTTTGGTGTGCTGAGGGAGAGATTGACGACTGCCCCTATCTTGTTGTGCCTAATCGCAGCGGTGGATTTGAGATCTTTTGCGATGCTTCTGGCAAGGGTCTCGGTTGTGTGTTGCACCAGCATGGGCATGTTGTGGCGTATGCATCTCGTCAGCTCAAGACTCATGAGAAGAATTACCCGACGCATGATTTGGAGTTGGCTGCTGTTGTGTTTGCTCTTAAGATTTGGATGCACTTCTTACTGAGTGAGAAAGTGAAAATCTTCACCGATCACAAAAGCTTGAAGTATATTTTCACTCAGAAGGAGCTCAACATGCGATAGCGTCGATGGTTGGAGCTCATGGCGGATTATGAGATTGATTTGCGGTATCACCCTGGCAAGATGAATTTGGTTCCTGATGCGCTGAGTAGGCTTCCAGCAGTGATGATTTTGACTTCGCAGTGGAGGTTGCAGCAGGATTTTTGCAAGTCTGGTGTGGAGATTGTTCTTCCTGGGGAGGCCTCTTCGTTGATGTGTATGCAGATACAGTCGACGATTGTGGATCGGGTCAAGGCTGGCCAGGCTGAGGATCCAAAGCTGGTGAAGATTCGGGAGCAGGTGGAAGCCGGTTTGCGGACTGACTTTTTGATTCATGAGGATGGCTCGCTGAGTTTTCAAATTAGGATGGTCTGCGGAGTTTTCAAAAAGCCTTTTCAAATTAGGCCTGTTTGATTCATGAGGATGGCTCGCCGAGTTTTTTTATTTGAAAAAGGCCTAATTTGAAAAGTTGTCATTAATTATCTGCCTCCACCGCCACAATTCACAAATGGCAAATTCAGATCCCATAAAATCCCAGTACTATTATTGAAAATCCTCTTTTGTCCAGCAAAACCCATAAAGATTCTGCTCTAATCAAAAACAAGAAAAAAAAGAAAGGGGAAAAAAGGGGTTTCTCCCATTTGCAATACTACGATGAGCAGCAGCTGGGTGAGGACCATTGGGAACGTGAGATCTTTTGTAGGTAACGCGCTCGGCGGATTGAGAGGAGGCAGCAATCTTGCTTCATGGGCGGTCGCCGGAACTCTTGCTTACTTCCTTTGGGTCAAGCCCTCAAGAGAACTCAAGAGAGAGCAGGAGGTAAAATAAATAACATTTCTATCTATCCAGTTTGTTTATTTCTCAAATAATACTCCTAGTTCTTTAAATTGCACAAAATGGGCATTTGTTATGGTGTAAACTTAGTTGATATGGATGTTATTTGATGATTGTTTGAGGAAGGAAGAGGCCAACAAGTGTTTGTTAAGACTAATTTAATAGTGCAAACTGCACAGTATTGTATTGTTTCGTTTTAGTTTTTTCCCCCCTTCTTAAGATCATTGACATTCGTCACATCATAAGACTTCCTATAGATTTAACTTCAATCATTGACATGCATCCCAACGTCATACAGTTTCGTTTTAGTTTCTTGACCTGATATTGTTGAAGGGATTATTTTTCTGCAATTTGCATGTTAGGAAGGAACATATTGGGATCAAGAATCCGTACGTTGCCGCTACTTCTTTTAGCCCATTTGTTGGGAAACCGATAATCGCAAAGAACTTATCCCAAATATTTTGGTAAGATATACATCAATCATGAAGGAAACAATGATAACAAAGCTATATACCAAATTTTATGGGCATGACATGCAAATCAATTTTAGCTACCTATCCTAGCAAGGGCCATCTATTGGGATTAAATCCTTAAATATGTAGTTGGGATCAAAATTTATTTATAAAAAGTAGGAACATTTAGAAATCTAGCTGTCTTGGGAGATGAATAAGCTCGGCATTGAAGGATTATTGATTGTCTCATGCCGTGGTCGAAAGTTGCGGATTCTTTAACACTAATTCATCTTTATTTTTGAGATCCTTGAAGTGCACGATAGGAGACTATGATGCCATTTTGTTATTGCCACCCACATGCAGAAGAAGAGAACAAATTCTTTTAGAGAAACTTATGAAAGGAGAAGAGAATGAGAGTTTTTTTCCCTTTTATGTTTCTTCTCACACTGAATGCTCATTACTAGAGAATAACGTGAGCATTCGATTTGACTTTGAGTATGCACATTCTACGATTCTGATAGGAGTTTTTAGGGTTTTGATGAATAAAAATATGATTTTTGGTAGAAAAATTGGATTTTTATGGCACATGTGGGATTTTAGGGCTAATAGAGTGGATTTGGGAGAAAAAACGATATTTTTATTGATAATAAAATGGAAATACAAAGATATGTGGTCTCTTTTGAGAGGAGGAAAGCTCTCATAAGCTTCAATTCAAGAGAAAGCCAAACTCTCCCACTAATTTAAGGGATATATCCATATTCTCAATCAATTCTTCTCCAAATTCAACATAAATCCACTTCTAGTCTCTTACCCTTTATCTATAACAAAACTCTTAACGATCCGTCACCACTAAATTATCAAAAGACACTTGATTTAGGGTTTTCAGACCAAAATTACAGATTGTCCCTAGACCCTCAACATTACAGTTTTGTCCATGTGTCTAGAAATTATAGATTTTCCATTGGTTGCCGTCGCATCCCCCAAGTCTATTACTACTCAGTTACCAAAGAATCACATTGTCCTTAAAATCGTGCATAAAGTCTGTGGGCCACGTTACTCTGAATGGAGATGCTCGTCCCCGTCTGAGTCAAAGCTCGTAATGTCTCCACAGTCATCGTTGTTGCGCTAGAAAGAGTCACGCATCCTCGTGGTCCGCCATTGGCTCTGTCTAAGCCTTGTGGGTCTCCCCCGTGGTTGTTGGGTCACTTCGGGTCTCTATTGCCATTCTCAAAGAACGAACAAAAGACACGGTGATTGCCAAGCCTGCCTGTAGGTCAGTCATGCCCAACGTCATGTTGTCGAGGCCTAGAACATGCTCTGTTTGCAAACCACATCCTGCATGTCCTTTGAAAAATCTTCAGGGGAACGATGGGACCCAGCACGACCTGCCCATTTAATATGCTTGGTCTGGGCGACCAACCAGGTGGCCAAATGCATCTTGTTGGCCCACCCAGCACCTGACTTGGGCTAAGAGGATCGCCTGGTGACCTATGGCCCCTTAGCGGCCTGTCCAGTGGCCGCCCTGGCCTGGGCAGCCCGCCAGGAGGTTGGATGCTTACCGAGTGACCAGCCCAGGGGCTGTATTGGGTCACCAGTACTTGCTGCAACCCCCACAAGTTTGGGGTAGACTCGTCCTCCACGTGCGGTTACTCATTGTTTGGGTGGAGATCTGCCTCAAAGTCGATGTCTTTCCATATTCCCTGGTCAAAGGCGTCGCCTTTAGCTCTAGATCTGCATCAGAGTTGTCGTCGGTAATAAGATCTGAAGTTGGATTGTCCTTTTGATGGATCTGTTCCTCATACGTGATGATTTTCTATTGCCTTTGGCACTAGATCTGCGTTGTGGGTTTTGTTTTTCTGTAGATCTGGCTTTGTGTTCCCCTTCAGAGTGCGGAAGGTCTTCTCTAACCCCTCCTTCATTTGTTTCACCATGGATTTCAACTCCGCCCATTCCGCTTGCCGTTGTTTCTCCCAAGCATCCATCTTTTCGCTGTCATTGGTTTCAAGGTCGGTGATCTAATACCAATTTGATAGGATTTTCTACGTGTTTGATGGATAAAAATAGGATTTTTGGTGAAAAGATTGGATTTTTATGGCAAAAGTTGGATTTTTAGTTATAAAACAATGGATTTGGGGGAAAATGCGATATTTTTATTGATAATAAAATAAAAATATAAAGATAGATGGTCTCTTTTGAGTGGCGGACCGATCTTTCAAGGTTTAATTCTAGAGGAAGCCGAACACTCCCACTAATCTAAGGAATCTACACATGTTCTCAATCAATTCTTCTCCAAATTCAACATGAATCTTCTTTAGTCTCCTCCCCTTTATTTATATAAAACTCATAATGAGCCACCCTATCTAAACTACCAAAATATAACGATTTTCAGTCTAAATTATAGATTTGTCACTGGACTTTCAAAATTACAGTTTTGTCACTATGTCTAGAAATTACAGATTTGCCATTTGTTTTCGCCGCACCCCCAAGTCTATCAGATTCCCAGACATCTCTCCTCAAATTTGTCAGCATTTGGTAACTAGTACCTAGATATCTGTGCTGCTAAACAAATCCAACAATGTGAAAATTTCAAATAAGAGGAGATGACGGTGACGACAATGATGATAATGATTAATGATGATCATAATAATAATGTGGATTAAGCCAAAATATTTTATTGGGGTATATGGCTGGTCATTCCATATAAATCCGTGGTAGGTTGGAACAGAGTCTTTGACTTTGTTTGTGTATCGAGATTGAGTGCATGTGAAGTCTTTTTGGTCTCATTTTTGTTCTATCTTAGAGGACAAACTAATAGGAAGGGATGGTTCTTTCATTGCTCATGATATTTTTTTCTTTCTTGGAATTAAACATAAGAATCCCCCTGCTCAAAGGAGATTTCAAAAAAGAAAGTAAAAAGTGTGAAGCCCCGAGGAAGAGCATCCCAATGTGTTAGCATGGTTTACTTCAACGAGTATTGGTGGCTTTTGTCTTTGAGCCTTAGTGGCATTTGCTTCATAGGGAGAGCATAGTGAGCCAAACACCTTGAATTGTGCTCTTTTACGAAAAAGAAGAAAAATTACAAATACACACATAGAAGACTAATTGCATTCGTGAAATGGGTTGGCTCTCATGTACCTGGAAGTTTTATAAAAGGTGCCAACCACATTATATGGACTGGTGGTTTGGAACCATCATGCTTCCTTTTTTATAAGGTTCATGGGGCACTTTCCTGCGGAAGTTTATTTCAGTCTCGTGGTTCTCTCATCTGTAAATAATGCATAAGAACCTCATGCATACCACTTAAAATATATTCCCAATTTCTATGAGATCTTTTATGGTGATGATGGTTATGACTGATAAAATTATGGCTCATACCATTAAGCCATTGAAAATTTTCTTTCTGAAGTTCTTGTCATTGGGTTTTGATTCTCTTGTTAGCTTTAGATACAAGCAAGGTTTAAGGTATCGGTCGATACCACTGATCCTAATTGGTATCGGCCGTATCGGATCGGTACCGCACCCTACCAGTACTGAAACGCCCCCACGGTCTCGGTTTCGGCCTGAACCCTTCCTGGGGTTCCGGTCAGTTTCACCCGGTATCAGTCGAAACTGGTTGGAACCCTAGGGGGTTGCCTTGAAAATGATGATGAAGATGACCAAAATTGTAGATCAAGACGAAGAAGAGGCGAAAACAGGAAAAAAAATTGCAGGAGAAAAGGTGAAAAAGAAGAAAATGAAAATTGAACTCACCGATGAACTCCTCTTCGGCCGCCTCACTGCGTCGCTGCATCGACAAACTCCCCTCCAGCCTCGTCGTCCCGCCCGGCGAACGCGTCGCCGCACCCCCTCGATGAACTTGTAGATTGCAATTTGCAAACCGATCGCTAAATGGAGGAGGGCTACAAAATTTCTAATGGTAAACTTGTAAATAAGTGGCATGTGCAGAGTAAAATGGTGGGTGCATAAAGCAAGACGACATATATTTTAATGGCAAACTTAAGTAAGTGGCATGTGCAGAGTAAAATGGTGGGTGCATAGAGTAAAATGGTGGGTGCTCAAAGCAACTCTCACATCTGATTTTAGTAATGGTAAACTTGTAAATAAGTGATATGTGCGCGAGTAAAACGGTGGGTGCACAAAGCAACAACACAACATTTGATTTGTCATGGCAAGCTTGTAAATAACTGAAGGGATAGCTGCTGATTTTTTTGGGACGGCAAACTTGTAAATAAATTATATATACAAATTTATAAATACATATTAGTAATATAAATTTAATAAATATTTGATAGTAGAGATTCATGTCGATCAGGTGACACCTTATCTAATAAATCAGGTACAATAAGACATAAAAAGGTGGGCACCACAACGTGTACAAGTCCACATACGTCTTGTACTTTCCACCTTTTTGTTTCTTGGTGTCACATTTTCTACATTAAATCCTTGATAATATATGATTACTACTTTCGTTATTAAAGGGTTTGATAGTATCTGATAAGGTTTTAAATATTTAAAATCACCGATACAGACAAACCGAAACTCACTTCCGAAACCACCAAAACAGGCGAAACCGATATCGAAACCTAAATTTTCGGAAGAGCGATACCGAGACCGAAACCGAGATCGAGACCTCAAACCTTGGATATAAGGTTCTATGCTATTATATTTCTGTCTGTAGGCTTTTCTACTGCCATATCTTGGACATTTTTTCTAACTGATTTGATAGCTTGAGCTTGGGTAAATTAACCTAGCTGGTGTCTAAGATGCTATCGAAGTATGAGCTGGTGTTTGTGAAAAACGCTGAGCTTCCACGACTGGCGATCCGGATTACATGTTTTGCGCTAGCAATTTTGCAAGTGAAAATCAACATTCTGAATCTTTAATAATATTTTTGAACCTAGTTGAGTTTCATGCACGTGTGCAACTACGTGCAGTGCTATAATTGTCCTTGGGTGGTTCCCCAAAATCCAATTTGGTTTTTCCACCTTGCCACATCTTTGCCACCTTGCCACATCTTTGATTTAAGGCCGTCAAAATATTCAGAATTGGAATTATGCCGGTCTTCTTTAAAAAATATTATGTTAGCCAAATTAATCGAGAAGCCATAAGGCAGCAAAAGGCAATGCCCTCAAGTTGAGAATGCTATTTGTGTCATCTTATGCTTAATTTAATGATGATGAACACTTTGATATGCAAATTATAGAAGCAAGCAAATATCATATCATACACAAATCAGTAAGCAAATTAGCATGCTTTTGTAAATGATTTTACAACATGCAATGTCATACACAACTTGGAAAAATCAGCAATATATAATGAGATAATTTTAATCATATGCACTATAAATAAACCCACATTTTATGTGCTTTAAATTGTAAAACAGGCTAAAGAATTTTCGTAGCTAAGCACTATTAGTTTGATGAACAATTCAATCAATTGATTGATCAAATTTTAGTACAGGAACAGAACAATTTTGATGCTGGGAAGAAAATGAATCCAGTTATATCTAAAGTACTAAACATAACAGACAAAGAAAGTGGTAGTCAGTTTATTTTGGAAGAGTGTACTCGACAGGTCAAAATGGATCAATTAAACTCCAATCAACATCTGTTCCAATTAATTTCCAATCTATATTACACGATGCACTATGTAGTAAGCTATTAGTTCAAAGTAGCACATTGCTGTTAATTGTATCAAACAAAAATTGAGAAGATAAATTGTGCTAATGGAACCAAGGGTCGAGACAATCAAAAGGAAGCTTTGTAATGGATACTCACTTCAAATTCTTTAAATGATTCTTACTTAAATAATTTTCACTATGGAAGTGGAATTCTGATCAATATGACCTACTCCCTCCTAAGTGTATTTATATGTATTCCATTTTGATAGAAAATGACACTAGAGTTTACCTATGTTTACCATGATGTGTCTGCCATTGTAGCACAGTGGTAAAGCCTCTTTGTAGTGGGTAAGAGGGTTGATCTTCCTTACATAAGGTTGTGACCTAGTCCTAAAAAAAACTGTACTATATTTATGAAGAATGGTGAAATATAAACGGTAAGGGTGTGTTTGGATTGAAAGAAAATGTATGAAAGAAAAGTGAAATGAAAAAGAAAAAGAAAGAAAAGTGAAATGAAAATGAAATGAGATTCTTTGTCATGTTTGGTTACCAAAGAATTTTTTTGAAGAAAGTTGAAAGGAAAATAAGGAAATTTCTTCTATTATGTTATTAATTCAAAACGAAAAAAATTAAAAGGTGTTTTTGCTAAATAATTTAAGAGGTGTATTTGCTAACTTTATAAATAATTTGCTTAAAAAATTTAAAAGGTATTTTAGTCTCATAATAAATTAAAAATTTGTTAGTTGTTCTGAATAATTTAGAAAGTTAGCAAATAATTTACAAATTCTAACAAATAATTCTCTAACCTTACAAATATCATGATTCGTAAACAATGTGATATTAAATAATACATAAATAATTTACAAATTATATGAAAATGTTGGAAATAATTTGCAAGCTATTAGATAAATTCGTGCATAATGCGCGAATTTTTCAAGCAAAACGTGAAAATTACACAAATTATTCGCTAATTTTTTGAACTAGTTCATGAATAAAAATATTTTAAATATTCATGATTTTCAAAAAAATTCCGAATTATTCACATACTATTTTTAAAAATTTGGGAAAAATTCGCATATTTTGAATAATTTGCAAATTTTAAATAATTCATGTGTAAAATTTTGTTAATGATTCATGATTTTTTGAAAAATTCATTCATAATTTTTTTTTGAAAAAATTCATGAATTATTCATTAATTCATTAAAATAGCTACTAATTATATTTGTTAAAAAACACAAATGCATGAATGTGAGAATAGTTAGTTTTGCTTTCTTTTTCCTCATTTTCCTTGGGTCCAGAGGAGGAAAACTTGAAAGAAAAATTGTACTATTTATTTTCCACTCTTTTCCTTCATTTTCTTTTTCTTTTCACTTTTCTTTTAAGCCAAACAATGGAAAATCATTTTCCTTAATTTCTTTCCTTTTCTTTCCTTTTCCCACTAACCAAACACACCCTAAGAGTTCGAATGTTGGGCTGAAAGTTATTTGGATTTCATTTTGGGTGAAAATCCATTGGATTGCAGTTGACTTTCAAGTTGTAGAAATCTTTTGGATTAAAAGCGAAAAGGTTGGTTGGATGCCACATAACATCAAGCACAAGCCATTAAATTTTGCCCAGTAAGAGAGATACTTTAGACTAGATAAAAGAGGTTGAGACCTTTTTTAGGAGTCTGTGATCCATTTTGGATTGTGAATGTTAGGATTTTAATTAAAAGTGAAAGCCAAACAAACCATTCATCTGGAATTTGGATTACCCAACTCTACTGGAATAATGGAATCTTAGACCAGAAGCTGCATGATTTGATTTATCCAAACACGCCACAAACCCTGATGTGAACAATAAGCATAACCAGAGATAAGTTAAATGTAATTGGTCAAACTTTCTTTTCAAAAAATTTTGGTTCTTATTCATATGATTAAAGCAGGTATTCCATTGGATTTTTAGCAAGGTTTGAGCCTTTGAGGTCTCGGTCTCGGTCTCAGTATCGCTCTCTCGAAAATTTAGGTTTCGGTATCGGTATCGTCCGTTTCGACGGGTTCGGACGCGAGTTTCGGTTTGTCCGTATCGGTAGTTTTAAATACTTAAAACCTATCAAATACTATCAAATACGTAAAAAACTAAAGTAGCTTGGAGTTTGCCTATCGCACCCACCGTTTTACTTTGCGTACATACCACTTACAAGTTTGCCAAAAAGTTAGATTGGAGTTGCTTTGCTCGCCCACCGTTTTGCTTTGCGCGCACACCACTTATTTACAAGTTTGTCATAAAAAATCTTTGTTGTCGTGCGCACCGGCTATTTTACTCCACGCATATACCACTTATTTACAAGTTTGCCATTAAATGCAAGTTTGCCATTTACAAGTTCTCGTACTCTATCTCGCACGCGTTGTCTGCTCTTTCTCTCTCTCATGGGAGAGGCGGGGGCGGCGAGGTAGTAGGCAGTGCGGCAATGTGGGGCGGCGAGCCGGCATGTGGCAGGAGGCAGCGGCGAGGCGAGGCGAGGCAGCAGGCAGGGACGTCGAGGTAGCGAGGTGAGTCCGGTCTTCTTCTTCCTTTTTTCTTTTTCTTCTTGCTTTGCAGTTTTTTCTTGTGTCTACCTCTTCTTCATCTAATTTTTCAATTTTGGAACATATTTGTCTTCATCTCCAAGCCGAAACCCGAGGGTTTTGGCCAGTTTCAGTCGATATCGGGCGATACTGGCCGGAACCATATGGTTCCAGCCGAAACCGAATCCTAGGGGGCGATCAGTACCGTTAGGGTCAGATACCGTTCCGATACGGCCGATACCACTAGATATCGGCCGATACCTCGATCCTTGGTTTTTAGACTGAATGAGATGGAAATCTTGAACATATGCCCAGAAATTGGGAACATAGCTCATTTATTTATTTAGTTATAAAAAGAAGAAAAGTTTAGAAACCCGATAGACGAGTATGCCTGCACTAAAGAACCAGTTGGTACCCCCTGTAGTTATATGATGCGGTTCGGCAAGAAGGGGGGACGGGCCGTGCGGGCTTGGAAGAGGGTCCGGTTCGGGTCTACCATCGGAGGAGGCGACTTGGGTCCACCACGGACCCGGTCCCAAACTTGTGATTCCGCGAGAGATGGGGAGGGTTAAAGAGTAATTAGACAATTATTAACCCCTCCCCCAATAAAGGGCCGACCAGCCCTAGGATGGCGTTTTATTGAAGAATTGTGAAAGGTATTTTATTTCTTTAGATCCCTAGTTTAATTCCTTAGCTAATTAATTGTTCTCTAGTTTAGATCTATTGTTTTAGGAATTATTTAGTGCTTTAAATCAGTTATTCGTCATATAAACCCTAGATTAGGAAGTCCAAAGCCATAAAAATCCCACCTTTGATCCCTACAAAAGCCCTAATCGCATCAAATTAGTATCAGAGCGGTCGATCTATGGCGAACACACGATCCAAGGAGCGGGTCGAAATTTTAGAAGAGAAGGTTGAACGGATGGAGGCCCAAATTAGCAAGGGTTTCATCGACGTGAGGAAGGAAGACGCCGAGATAGCCGCGCAAATCCGGGGGGAGATGAAAGAGATGAAGGAGAACCAAGGGAAAACGGAGGCAAAATTGTCGGAATTGACGGAAGCTATAGCGGCGTTGACCGCTCATCTCGTACCAAAGGCGGATCCAAACAAAAAGGAGCCACCTTTGGCGAAGGACAAGGGCAAAAGACGGTTTTTTGTGAAGATGGTCCGGATCTAGAAGAAGACGGAGCCTTCGATCAAGGAGACAATGCGTGTGGGACTCACCAAGACCACACGCCACCACGCCAAGAGGACAGAGGTGTCGGAGGGGGGACTCCGGCACCCCGGCAGCTCATCGGGTGGCCGCCGACCCCCCAGGGATCTCTGGGGGCCCGGCGAACCCCCAGAGGGGCGGCCGCACCTGCCGCCCCCCTGCGGCTTCGGCGGGCGCAGGCGCCGCCGCCTGGGGGCCGCCGGCCCAATTTCAGGGCCGGCCGCCCCCGTCGACGGCCTGGGGAGCCTCGGCCGACCCCAAAGGGGGATCCCGAGGTTCGACGGACCCCTGGGGGGCCCACCGACCTTCCAGGACGCCCGACAAACTTTTTCAAGCGTTTCCGGGCCCCCGGGGGCCCCGCCCGAGGTCCGAGGAGCACAATTTGGGGGGTTTTAGCCTTTTGGGGGACCCGACGGAGGATTTCAGCAGGGTGGAGGGCACCACCAGATCACCGGTGGCCCGTCGACTCAGCCCCCACCTTTTGGGGGAGTGACGGAAGATTGGAGAGCGTACCAGGACCCTCCAGGAGGCCACCAGGCGGAGTTTGGACACCCACATGGTGACTGGCAGGGGCATGGAGCAGAGGGAGGCTACATCGATCGAGCTGAGGCTTATTTTCCCGACAGGCGACAGGGGTACCAGCAGAGGGGAGGATTCCAGCAGCAGGAGAGAGGTGGTTACGGTGGCGAGAGGCGACTGAGAAAGCTAGAGGTGCCCATTTTTGAAGGAGGAGATCCAGATGACTGGTTGTACCGGGTGGAGAAGTACTTGGAGGTGTCAGCGGTCCCAGGAGAGGAGTGGCTTCGGGCGATATGGGTTTGCTTGGAGGGGGAGGCCTTAGGCTGGTTTCGTTGGACTGATCAGCAGCAGCCCTTTCAGACATGGGTGAAGTTTACGACGCTCTTGACGGAGCGATTTGGTGTAGGGCAGACTGCTGGCGTGTTTGAGAGACTGTACTCGCTGAAGCAGGAGGTGAGCGTAGGGGATTATATCATGAAATTTGAGTCGCTCTGCCACCGAGTTCGGGGAGTATCTGAGGAGTCCTTGGAGGGCTGTTTCATGAAGGGGCTGAAGCCTACGGTGAGGTCGGGATTGAGGCAGTTCGAGCCCGTTGGTCTACACGAGATGATGACGTTGGCGAGGAAGGTGGAGGACCATCAGGAGACAGAGCGGAGGGCCCGTGGGACGTGGGGAGGCACCACGTTCAGGAGTCAGGCGGCTGCTACAAGACAGAGGACTGCACCTACTTCAGGGACCCCGACTGGTCAGGGAGCTACGTCCGTTGCTGGGGCGGCAGAGACAGGAGGCAGGAGCCCCGAGCTGGGGGGCAGGTACGGAGGATGACAGATGCCAAGATACGGGAGAAGAGGGTGAAGGGTTTGTGTTTTCGATGTGATGAGAAGTTCACCCCAGGACACCGGTGCGCTGATCGGACTCTCCAGATACTGATAGCCGGTGATGATGAGGGAGAGGACGAGGTTGTCATCCTAGAGGCAGGAGAGGACGGGGAGGTAGAGCACCAGCACTTGGACCTTGCGGAGGTGTCCCTCAATTCTGTGGTAGGGTTCACACCGAACCATACCATGAAATTGGTGGGACAGGTGGGCAGCCAGGTGGTGATAGTGTTGATCGACAGTGGGGCCACCCACAACTTCATTTCCAGCAGGTTGGTGGGGGTACAGGGATTGCAGCTGAGTGGCACGGGGCGGTATGGAGTGATGCTGGGTACGGGCCAGGTGGCACAGCACGGGTGTCTGCCGCGGGGTGATTGTGACCATTCGGGGAGTACAGATTGTCACCGACTTTCTTCCCTTAGAGCTAGGGAGTACCGATGTCATCCTGGGGATGAAGTGGCTGCAGACCCTCGGGGAGACCAGGACAATTGGAAGATGCTTAGGATGGAGTACCAGGATGGGGGGAGGACAGTGGTATTGCAGGGGGATCCCAGCCTCTGCCGTTCGTTGGTATCTTATAAGGCCATGTCCAGGGCGATCCACACATCGGGAGGAGGCTTTTTGGTGGAGCTACAGGCTGTGACCGCTTCAGTGCAGATCGAGGACCCGACACAGGAACTGGTACCGGAGGTTGAGCAGCTGCTGGCTCAGTATGAGGATGTTTTCCAGGAACCACAGGGACTGCCACCACACCGAGATCATGAGCACGCCATCGTCTTGCGGGAGGGCGTGTCTCCCATTAGTGTGCGGCCCTACAGGTACCCACATGTACAGAAGGATGAGATAGAGAGGCTGGTAGAGGACATGCTGCAGGCAGGTGTGATACAGCCGAGTACAAGCCCCTTTTCCAGTCCAGTCTTGTTGGTGAAAAAGAAGGATGGCAGTTGGAGATTCTGCGTAGATTACAGGGCCCTGAATAAGGAGACAATTGCAGACAAATTTCCCATCCATGTTATTGATGAGTTGCTGGATGAACTCCACGGGGCAGCCTGTTTCTCCAAGATTGATCTGAAATCAGGGTACCACCAGATACGGATGAGGGCGGCCGACGTGCCCAAGACTGCTTTCAGGACTCATGAGGGGCACTATGAGTTTCTGGTCATGCCTTTCGGCCTGACGAATGCTCCAGCGACATTCTAGGCCCTGATGAATAGAGTGTTCCGACCTTACCTACGGAGGTTTGAGCTGGTATTTTTTGACGACATCTTGGTGTACAGCCGCAGCATGGAGGAGCACGTGGGGCACTTGCGAGCAGTTCTACATGAGTTACAGGAGCAGCAGCTATTTGCTAATAAGAAGAAGTACCTATTTGGACAGCTGCAGGTGGAGTACTTGGGACACGTGGTGTCTGCGGAGGGAGTGGCAGCTGATAGGGCCAAGATTGCAGCCATGTTGGACTGGCCGGTACCTACCACTTTACGGGGCTTGCATGGCTTCTTGGGCTTGACAGGGTACTACAGGAAGTTTGTCCAGGGGTACAGTACGATTGCTTGGCCACTTACCGATCAACTCAAGAAGGACAACTTCCACTGGGGTGACGAGGCGACCAAGGCCTTCGAGGCCTTGAAGCAGGCGATGACGACGGTGCCTGTCTTAGCTCTTCCTGACTTCAGCAGACCATTTGTTATAGACACCGACGCGTCAGGATATCGGTTGGGTGCAATGTTGATGCAGGACCAGAGGCCTATTGCTTTCTTCAGCCAGACTCTGTCAGCTCGAGCGAGGCTGAAGTCAGTATATGAGAGGGAGCTGATGGCGATTGTCCTGTCCATTCAGAAGTGGCGGCCCTACTTGTTGGGTAGGAAGTTCATAGTGAGGACCGACCAGCGGAGCTTGAAATATTTATTGGAGCAGCGCATGGTTACCGAGGAGCATCAGAAGTGGCTCTCCAAGTTGGTCCATTTCACCTTTGAGATACAGTACCGGCCGGGCCTGGAGAACAAGGCGGCAGACGCCTTGTCACGTCGCGAGGAGCATGCAGAGGTGGCGGCCATTTCAGCACCGGTCCTTCTGGACTGGGAGCCTTTGAGCAAGGAGATTGAGGCTGATGAGGACCTGGCAAGGATACGTGAGGCACTGCAGCAGGGCTCTGCGGACTTCCAGGGGTACAACATGGACGGACAGAGGCTCCTATACCACGACAGGCTGGTGATTCCCTGGGGTTCCGCCCATATTCCGATGCTTTTTCCGGAGTTCCACGGCAGTGCCATCGGCTGGCACTCCGGGGTACAGCAGACTTACAGGAGGATGGCGAGGGAGATATACTGGCCCGAGATGAAGAAAGACATTGCCCAACGGATAGCAGAGTGTGACGTGTGCCAACGTCACAAGTATATGGTAATGGCACCAGCGGGACTCCTACAGCCTTTGGCCTTACCTGAGAGGGTCTGGGAGGAGATCAGCATGGATTTCATCGAGGGGTTGCCGCGATCAGAGGGTTACAGTTCTATTCTAGTAGTGGTCGATCGGCTCAGCAAATACGCCCATTTCATACCCCTCAGACACCCTTACACTGCAGTTACAGTGGCAGTAGTTTTTATGAAGGAGGTGGTTCGCTTGCACGGGTTTCCCGCCTCCATAGTGTCGGACCGCGACAAGGTATTCATCAGCAGTTTCTGGAAGGAGTTATTCAAGGTGCAGGGGACCAAGCTGCGAAGGAGCACTGCCTATCAACCCCAGACGGATGGTCAGACAGAAGTAGTGAATAGGAGTGTGGAAACCTACCTGAGATGTTTTGCGTCAGATGCGCCGAGGCAGTGGGCCAGATGGCTGGCATGGGCCGAATATTGGTACAACACATCGTACCATTCGGCAGCGCAGAGCACCCCCTTTCGGATCTTATACGGTCGGGACCCGCCCCAGTTGATCCACTACAGCCGAGGGACCACTCCGGTCTCACAAGTGGAGGAGCATTTGACTGAACGGGACAAATATCTTAAGGAGTTGAAGAAACACCTGTTGAGGGCCCAGCAGATTATGAAGACCAAGGCTGATTCACACCGTAGAGATGAGCAGTTTGCAGTGGGAGACTGGGTCTACTTGAAGCTCCGCCCTTACCGACAGAAGACCTTGGCCCGACGGAGCAATGAGAAGTTAGCAGCCCGCTACTATGGACCTTTCGAAGTGACAGCTCAGATCGGGAAGGTGGCCTATCGTCTGCAGTTGCCGGCCACCTCCACCATTCACTCGGGTTTTCACGTATCGCAGTTGCGGCGGCCATCGGGACTCACACACTATCACCCACCCTGCCACCCACTCTGACAGATGACATGGATGTGCTTATGGAGCCTCAGGAGTTGACAGGGATCCGGCAGGCCGCAAACGGGACTCAGGAGGTGCGGATTCGTTGGCGGGGCCTTCCAGACCACGATGCTACATGGGAGCCCGCTACAGTGATCCGCAACCAGTTTCCAGACTTCCACCTTGAGGACAAGGTGGCACTTTGGGGGGGAGTAATGATGCGGTTCGGCAAGAAGGGGGGACGGGCCGTGCGGGCTTGGAAGAGGGTCCGGTTCGGGTCTACCATCGGAGGAGGCGACTTGGGTCCACCACGGACCCGGTCCCAAACTTGTGATTCTGCGAGAGATGTGGAGTTAAAGAGTAATTAGGCAATTATTAACCCCTCCCCCAATAAAGGGCCGGCCGGCCCTAGGATGTCGTTTTATCGAAGAATTGTGAAAGGTATTTTATTTCTTTAGATCCCTAGTTTAATTCCTTAGCTAATTAATTGTTCTCTAGTTTAGATCTATTGTTCTAGGAATTATTTAGTGCTTTAAATCAGTTCTTCGTCATATAAACCCTAGATTAGAAAGTCCAAAGCCATAAAAATCCCACATTTGATCCCCACAAAAAGCCATAATCGCATCATTATACAGGGTGATACTTATTCTGTAGGTCTTATGCTTCCGGAATTCTAATGACTGCAAGACTGAAGAGAATGATCATCTTGCTTGACCACCTTGATATATGAAATAGTTTTTTTAACAGGAGAAGTATGGGGGAATAATGAGAATTTCGTTGTTGTACATTCTTTTCTCCCACATACTCTCACATACAAAGGTGGGAAGAGCATTAGTTTAGAAAAATGCACTTCCATGTATTCTTAACTACTTGTCGCTGATGACAACTAGTTAGATATATGTGCCACATAACAAACCCCAAACAAACAAGAAAACTGAAAGGATAAATACGGGCATTTTAAATGAGAGATACTAATAAGTACGCAATTTAATTCAAAATATGGTTGATCACACCATATGAGTCCTAAATTGATTTTTTAAAATTCCCTTTTGTAAATAAACCCAACACCTGCTCATTTGTAAAATTAGCAAGTATCATAATCATATTTCTGCATATGTGTTGCTCATTTGGGCAAACCATATGCCTAACCACTCCAACTACAATCTTTACTCCAACCTCGAGCAATAGTCTACCTCTTTTGCAAATGTCGAACCATGCCAACCAATTCTTCCTCATTTTATCTTTAACTGAACTAATGGTGCAATCGTGGATTACTCCATCTGGAACCTTAAGATTACTCGTCCATTAACGTTCTCTGGACAGCTACCCACTAAGTTTCATTTTTAATCATAATGTTCATTTTTCCTCTTCAAGCAGTCAAAGCATGACTGCAAGTAGAACCATTATATGGAAGTGTCCTCTGAACTTCAACTTCGTGGTTATTTTACTATCTGTAGTATCACAAAAGTTCTTTCCCACAGTAATCGTCTTGTTTTAATTCTAGGAAGAACATTTTCAACCTTGTTATCTAGATGAATACATTGATTTCCAGATAACAATAATATTCAAATATTAATTCATGAGTTGATAGAAAAAAATACTCGCTTGCATAATTTGCTTGTGAATATGTGAATTTTGGATTCTCAAAATCAAGGTTAGAGGCGTCACTCGATACCTTTATGTATCAGCCGGTTCATTATGGTTTCAAAAGGGTCCGAGACGGAACCTTTACAGGTTTCTTGGTAGTGGCCGAAAGTGAAACCGATTGAAACCATTTAGTTTTGGCCCAAAACATGAAGAAAAACGAAGAAAACCCGAGGAAGGAGAGAATAAAGAAAAAATTAAAAAATTATAAAGAATCACATATATACAAATTGTAAGATTTGTATGAATAAACATGAAATTATCCGTGAAAACATAGTGTAATCATGTGAGGGAACAATTTCAAAAAAATTTCTATAAAAGTTAGGGCATTTCTTCACAACAAAGTACAAATAAAAAAATCGAGGTAATTTATTACCTGAAGGAAGTTGCAATAATTTTTCAAAGATCTTGACAAATATTTAGGGCCATTCCATCAAGATTCAATCTCAGGAGCAAGCGAGAGAGATGTTAGTAATTAATTTTTTTTTCAAATTAATGATATCTGAGAAATTTTTTGTATCTCATTGTAAGTTTCTCTTCTCTTCCATAAATTTATCGCCGCTGTCGAATGCACGACTCTCATCGACGTCGATCTCGAGGGTCACCATCAATCTCCAGTAGCGTCATCGAAGGTGCTCTCAAAACAACCGTCGAAAGCAAGAATAGCATTCGATGTCGATCTCGAGGGCCATTGACAAAGTTGAACTCCACTAGTATTATCGTTTGCGAGCATCGTCATTGACTTCGAGCTACTACAACATCGCCTTCGATCGAGATCTGTGCCATCAAGAGATTTCTAATTTTCTAGTGTTGGTTAAAATGAAAGGCTTTGATCAAATGAATGCCGAGTTTGGCTAGTCACATTAACATTTTGCTAAAGATGTTACATTTATTACAAGTTTGCCATTTTCTATTAGAAGTTTATCGAAGGGATTGACAAGCCTTCAGCGAATGAAAAGCTCAAATAACTATGCAGATTGCAAAGATGGCAAAGACGGTTATAACACAATAAAAGGAAAATTGTTAATTTTCTTATATATTTGACCTACATGATATTTTTTTTGACTTAGTAGATGCAACCGACAACTTTCATATACATATTTGATTTGATGGATAAATATATAGATATAATTTAAGAGCATAGAATCGTCTAAGTAGTTACTTATAATGAAACACTACAAATCAGCTTAATAGTCGCTAATGTATAAAAGACAACATCGATATTGATTTACATGTGCGGCTCAGGGTATTGATTTAATATTTTTTGATATTTCTAAAGAAGAGTATATCAAAAATATTGTTTTGTAAAGTCAAATGGTAATATGATTTATATACAATAAAGGTTGAGTGCTCAGCTTAATGAGAAAGGTGACCAGTGAGAAAGAGTTGATTAGGTCTGCAATCACAAGATTTGTAACATATTTTATTGCATTAGACTTTATCTACGTGCATCCAGATGATTTAAGGAGAATCACCTTAAGAGAATGGTATCAAAACTTTCCTAAGCTCAAATCTAAATATAAGATTGTTGCAACTAACATATATATTCTGTTTCACGGGGATGACTTTTGACATAGTATCCTTAATATCATCATCATATTTGAGCGACGAGTAAATTTTTTAAGAATGGATGACAACAATGATAAGGTTGAGATGTGTTATCTTTACGAGGTTATGGATCAAGGAAAAGAAGAAATAAAAAGGAAAATTTATAGAGAATACATAAAATTATGAGACATAATCGATAAAAGATAGGATATGCAACTACATTAAGATATATAAGTCGTAGGTAAATACAATTTTTTATTTTTGTAGGTAAATATGATGTGATACAGATCATTTATTTACATGTTATAATTCAATTGTAGGTTATGTTTTGAATCATCATTTTCAATACTGTATCAAGGCAACAAATGATACCAAGTTTTTGGTTGGATTTAAACATGTAGTTGAGACTTGAGAGATAGAACCAGACATCTCAAAGCAACTTTATATAGACAAGGAGGTAAATAGTTTTCTGGTAATTTTCTTTTGATATAAGATTCCATCCAGTCGTTCACATTCTGAAATTATGCATGAAAATTATGGATAAAGTTATGCATTATGAAAGTTGGTGCTTTTAGCTTCAAAAGGCATGTATAGTAACAAAGAAGGTTACTCCAGATATTTATAAGAAGCTTAATTCGTTGTATGTTCTATAAATGATCTAGATTTTCTGACCAAGAGAAATTTTGTTGCTGAATGGTAATCAATCATTGGGAGAGAGCAAGCTTCAAATCTTACACGCTTAGCTGTACGTGTTTTGAGCCAAACGGTCTTATCTTTAAACTATGAGCGAAATCAAATCACATTCTCACTCTTTTACATAAATATCAAGAACATGTTAATAATAAAACATTTTAAAAACTGGTTTATGTGCATTATAATATGAGGTTAGGAGAAAGACACTGTAAGAGAAGCATAACTGAAGATCTACGAATTAACTTGGATCAAATTTTTCACAAAACGATTTATTATAATGGATCATGGAGATAGAAGACAGACCACTTGATGACATACAATCTTTGGTTGGACGGAGCACTTGCGGAAGCATAACGAACACAACAATCAGTCTCAATTAAGTCAAAGCCAAGCGAATCTCACATATAAGCGAAAAAGGTAGTAATTCAGAGAGAAAGCCATGATGATTCATCTCTCGATGACCAAGGTTTTACAGATAGATGTTGTGTTGCTTCATAATACATCGTCTTACTTAGCGAAGTAGGGAACATGTTTATAATACAACTTATTTGCATGAGTATAGAGATCATGATAGGCAACATCAAAATGAAGAAAAAAGAAATGATACTTACGGTAGACAATCTGATTATCTTCGGTGTCAGTGTTTTGATTATTATAGATGTTATGATAATCATGTCATGTTTGAATCGAATTCCAATCAATATTCTAATGGTCATGACAATGATTACATATCGTACAAACACTTCGATGTATATAGAGATTATGCTAGTCATTATATGTACAGTTCAAATATCAATGTGCAGTCAAGCAGTCAAGCTAGTCTTGACATGTCTTTCATTGAGCAAAATTGGCCCTTCGCATATGATAACATGATGATATCATTTTAAGGCCAGATCAGATGCACGGTTGCTATCCACCTTACGATTCTGCACCATAACCAGATGATAATAATGTAGAGTGAGATTTTTTTATCTTTTGCTTTGTTTTCTTTATTTTTGTGACATGATGTCATATTTATATCCCATCGTTTTATATATAGTTACTATTTTATATGAATAAAATATTAAAGGGTTGGCTTGGGTGTTATAGAAGTTTCAGCCAAAATTTTGTATAACTATATATCTAGTATAAATTATCGATGTATTTATATGTATAAAAATATTGTATAATTATATGTATATATATTAAAAAAAATCTTCAAAACCAGAGACAACCGAAACGAAACCAGAAACCGAAACGAAACTACTGAAACTACTGATACGAACGAAGCGAAATGAAACCCCAAAACCTCCGAAACTAACGAAACTAACTGAAACATATAATTCCTCGGAAGACCGAAAACGAAAACGAAACCGAAACCGATTGTAAACCTTGCTCAAAATAACTAACTGAGATGAATGAACCCCACATTATTAACTCAATTTGGCAAAAGTTTTGAAGTATCATTGTATGCAGAATTAGATCGACGGTTATATAGGCATATTTCATATTAACCATGATTATTTGGTATAGTTATTAATTATGAAATATGTCTCTATTGATAAGATCCTTAGGATCAAATATGGTGGTTGTCACTTTCGCAAGCCTTTTGTCTTCCAAGTCCGATCAGCCAAAAAAAAGAAACTGTCTTATGTACTGCGTTTGACGTGAACACTGCAATGATGTCAAGAAACATTGGTGGTTAGATTGGTGCAGTATTAACCTTAACATACATCATTAAACATGTGTGATTTGAACATAACAAATTGATAAGTAGGACATGCCAAAGAAAACCACAAGTATGTGGAGGGGTATAAGAAATTGTTTACCTCTAGTTAAAGTTGATTATCAAAAGCGAAAATAAATAAATTTAAACAGGAGAAAACAATGAATTCTATTGCTTGTTTTATTTTTTGTTATTTTCATGTGCTGTTTAGACGTCCAGTCTTCTACTTCTTCTTCGTGGATGTAACTATTAAACCATTAATCACTTTTGGGTGTGTTTCTTGCGTGATCAAAGAACTAGTTCCATTTGACCATTATTAGTTTACACTTATCTAAAAGATGACACAAACTGGAGATCAGAGATGGAGGTAGGGGGAGGGTAGGGGCACCCACTATTTCGAAATATTGCATGAGAGCAAGTGGCGGGTTATTAACCTCCCCCCTACTTCTCAACTTCTATTAAAAGCAACGAGGTAAAAAAGTAGGCAGGCCAATTAATCTGCCTCCACATCTCAATCTCTGAAAGTGATGAGAAAGGTATAACCAAATGGGGGCCACTATATCATGTATTAATTAGCCTCTTCTATTTTCTTTCTTTTGGATAGCGATTTAAGTCAAAAAATGAAATTTAAAGTCATGTCATTTTCTTTATTAGAAAATGACAACTAATTAAAAATTATTTAACCATTATAATATGTAGAGAAAAGAGTAACCATGGCTAAGAGCCATGGTTCTATATTTATAATTTCATATAGAATGTGAATAGACATGAATGCCAAAGGTCCCCATTACTCCAATAAGTGGAGAGTAATGGAAGGATAAAGTGGTGGGGAGGCCAAAGGCCTCCCTCACTCACAACATTCCCCTTATTCATCAATTACTTTGGCTTTAGCTCATAAAGCTAAGGGGGTGGATACTTCTGGATCCTGGGTAATCGTGTTTACCTCGTTAAAAACCTTAGCTGTGGAAAACCCAGTGGAAAAAACCAACAGCTTAAGGGAAAAAAGTGCAACACACGAGTTACTCCCCCTCATCCGTACAAGCTTCAGGCTTGTAGGTCTTTCAGCTGTCTCATACCGATTCCTTTTACAAGTTTTACAAAAATACATCTCGGTAAAGATTTAGTAAAAAGATCAGCTAAGTTGTAGGACTGGATCTGTTGAATCTTGACATCCTCGTTCTTCTGTAGATCGTGCGTTCAGAAGAATTTGGGAGTAATGTGTTCCGTTATGTCGCCTTTGATGTAGACCTTTTTGAGTTGTGCTATGCATGCAGTGTTATCTTCAAACAAGACAGTGGGCTCACGATCACCAGTCTTCATGCCAGTGGCATCTAGGATATGTTGGACGACGGAGCGAAGCCAAAAACAACCTTTGCTCGCTTCATGGATCGCAATGAGTTCAGCGTGGTTGGATGATGTTACTGTGGTGGTTTGCTTTACTGATTTCCATGAGATAGCGGTCCCTCCATAGGTAAACACAAAACCAGTTTGTGATTTTACTGTGTGAGGATCAGATTGGTAACCTGCATCAGCATAACCAAGTAACTGGAAGGAGGAAGCTCTCTGGTAGTATAGTCCCAGATCTATTGAACCCTGGAGGTAGCGTAGAAGATGCTTTACTCCGTTCCAGTGGCGCTTTGTAGGCGCAGCACTATGTCTGGCAAGTAAATTTACTGCGAACGCTATATCGGGACGCGTGCAGTTTGCCAAATATAAAAGTGCTCCAATGACACTGAGGTAGGGTACTTCAGGACCCAGTAACTCCTCCCCCTCTTTCAGCGGCCGGAAGGGGTCCTTATAAATATCCAGTGATCTCACGACCATAGAAGTACTTAAAGGATGACAATGTTCCATTCTAAACTTGTTTAAAAGTTTTCTTCTATAATTTGATTGGTGTAACAGGATTCCACCTCGTAGGCGTTCAATCTGTAAGCCAAGACAATACCTTGTTTTGCATATGTTTTTCATTTCAAAGGTATGCTTTAGGCTTTCAGATATCTCATTGATCTCTGCAGGAGATCCTATGAGATTTAAGTCATCAACATAAACCGCAACGATGACAAATCCTGTTTCCGTTCTTTTGATAAAGATACACGGGCAGACTTCATTGTTTTGAATCATTGCTGTACAATGAAAACACTTAGTCTGTTATACCACATCTTTCCTGATTGCTTTAGACCATATAATGATCTTTGAAGCCTTATCGAGAAGACGTTCCGAGGTCTCTCTTTCATCTCTGGGGGTAAATTAAATCCATCTGTAAGTCTTATATAGATTTCTTTATCTATATCGCCATATAGATATGCAATCACAACGTCCATGAGCTGCATTTCTAGGCTTTTCAGAGATGATAGGCTAAGCAAGAATCGAAAAATGATCGCATTCATGACCAGGAAATATATATCTTCATAATCAATCCCCGGTCTTTGGGAAAATCCCTGTGCTACATGGCGGGCCTTGTAGCGTACGATCACATTTTCTTCATTTCTTTTTCTGATGAAGACCCACTTATATCTCACAGGTTTAACACATACAGGTCTTTGGACTACTGGTCCAAAGACTTTGCGTTTTAAGAGTGAGTCCAGTTCTACTCTAATTGCATCGTCCCACTTTGGCCAATCATCTCTGCGTTTACATTCCGCTAGAGATCGTGGTTCGACGTCATCGTCGTATTCAGCGACGTGAACGGCAATACCGAACGCAAAATCGTCGACGACGACTGTGCTATTCCTGTCCAGTACCTCTCCAATACATACGTAATTTAATGACGTTTCTCCTATTGTTTCCTCTGCAGGGAAATAAGGAGATGAGAGGTCATTGGTCTGAGCTCAGCATTCTGTGGAGGGATCATCTTATTATCACCAAGAATCTTCCTCTTTCGAGGAAATTTATCTTTTGAACCTGGTGGGCGTCCTCTTTTCAATTGAGATACATCCAATTCTGCTGCCGGTGGATTGCATCCATCTTTGGGGATGTCAAGCCTAGCTGGCCTGTTGGCAGCAGGGACGTGTGAACGAACAATCTTTTGGTTGTCCATAAATTTATCTGGTAGAAGGTGTACTGTGTTTTGAATGTGAATGATCTTCAGTATCTCATCTTCACACAGATTAGTACACGGATCATAAAGAGACAGACTTATTGTTCCAAGAAATGGTCTCTGAGCGTCAGGCTTTTTGGACTGTGTGCCCAGTTTTGGAAAAGTTTTCTCATCGAATTCACAGTCATCAAGACGTGCCTTAAATGTGTCCCCTGTAAGAGGTTCCAGGTATCTAATAATAGAGGGCAAATTAAACCCAATATAGATATCAAGACGATGCTGAGGACCCATTTTGGTCATATGAGGTGGTGCTATTTAGACATAAATGGCACAACCAAATACTCTCAAATGAGAGATATCTGGTGGTGCACCATATGCTAGTTGCATCAGGGATAATATGTGGCCACCAGATGGCCTTATCATAATTAGCGATGCGACAGGCAATATAGCATGCTCCCAAGCATCCACAGGCAACTGGGATTGCATGAGCAATGGACGTGCAATCCATTGTAGTCTCTTTATAAGAGACTCTGCTAATCCATTCTGGGTGTGAACATGAGCTACATGATGTTTAACTTCAATACCAGTTGCCCAACAATAGTCTTCAAAGACTTGCGAAGTGAATTCGTCCGCATTATCAAGACGTAATTTTTTGATATGATTATCGGGGAAATGAGCACGCAACCTAATTATTTGTGTCAATAGCTTTGGAAAAGTTAGGTTGCGAGTGGACAATAGGCACACATAAGACCATTTAATGCATGCATCTATCAGTACCATGAAATACCGAAATGGGCTACTTGCGGGGTGAATAGGCCCGCAAATGTCACCATGAATCCTCTCTAGGAAGCCAGGAGACTCTAATCACACTTTCAGGAGTGAGGGTCTCGTTATTAGTTTTTCCTGGAAACAAGGGGACAAGGAAATTCACCCTTTTGAAGAATCTTCAGGTTCTTCAAATTATGTCCTTGGGATTCAGAGATAATACGACGCATCATAGCTGATCCAGGGTGACCAAGTCTATTGTGCCAGAGTTGAAACTCTGACAATGAAAGGCACTTCTGGTGCTCAGTCATATTGGCTTCTATTGGTTGAATATACGTGTGGTAGAGACCCGACGGGAGTCCCTTAAATTGTTCGTGGATGGACTTCTGTCCATCTTCGTGACAAGTCACATACATATATTCAATGTTTTCTTCATCTCTAGTTTCTAATTGATATCCGTTAAAACGAATATCTTTGAAACTTAAGAGATTTCTATTAGATTTTGGAGAGAATAATGTATTTTGTATTTTAAGTCTTGTGTTATTTGGGAGCAATATGATTGCTTCCCCAGATCCTTCGATAATGTTGGACAGTCCTGAAATCGTAATAACAGGACCGTCATATTTGTTTAAGCTATTAAAATATCATGATCGCGAAGGATAGTGTGCGTTGAGGCACTGTCCACTAGGCACTCATACTTCATCTATATATAAGCAAAACGGAAGTTTATTTAAGTAAATGAAAAACTGACATTTAAATAAAAGTGCTTTCAAGTCAAACTGCAGATGAAGCTACATGAATTTAAATGCATAGATTTAAGGTAGGGCTCAATCGAACAGGTCGTCATTTTCGAAATCTTTTGCAGTGAACTTGGTGAGCGGGTGAACTGTCGCCAAGTTTGTTTCAGGCTGAGACTTCTGGCTTGCCTGACACAGATCCTGGAGGTGTCGAGGAGTGCAGCAATTTCTGGACCAATGTCCAGTCATGCCACATTTATGGCATTTATCCTCCCAGTTCTTCTTAGGAATTGACACTGGATCAGTGTTATTACGCTTCCATGTGAAGTTTCTCTTCCCTTAGTTGTTGGTCTGGGGTGCTGCTCCTCTTGCTGGCTTCATTAGAGCTTTCCCTTTGTTCTTTCTAGCCTTCTTTTTGTTTTTCCACTTCAGGGGAGAAACATGGTGGGCTTCAGGGATAGGGGCAGTACCAGCATGACGCAAATTATGAGTGGCAAGCAGTAAATCTCTATTCTGCTCTGCCCTAAGAAGACAAGAGATCAGATCAGAGGACTTCATAAAGTTGCGTTCACGATACTGTTGCATGAAGATTGCATCTTTCTCGTGAAATGAGGTAAATGTCTTTTCCAACATGCGATGCTCAGTCACTTCACCGCAAAACTTCAGGCGTGAGGTGATATTATGAAGTGCATAGTTATACTCAGCAACGGACTTATAGTCCTGAAGTCTGAGGTTTTCCCACTCATAACTGCCACGTGGTAATATTACATCAATTTGATGTTTATAACGTGCCTCCAGCGCTTGCCACAACTCCGAAGGGTCTTCTACCGTTAAGTATTCGGCCTTTAAAGTCCGATCTATGTGTCTCCTGATATAGATAATGACTTTCGCCTTATCTATGTCGCTAGATGGTTGTGCCACTTCAGGGGCACTGCTAGCAGGTGTCTCGGCCACTGCGAGGGGCCAGAATCAAGTGGAGAAGTGCCATTATAGAACGCAAGTGGAACTTTAGGTTCACTCGCCAGCTAAGATAGTTTTTACCCGCTGCATCAAGAACCTCGAAATTGACGCTTGCCAATTTTGCCATTTTAATCTATGCAATTTAAATAAGCATGTATTAATAATTAAACATCATGCTTAAAAGAAAATAAAATAAGAAAAAATGCGGGGATCGGCTAGATACCCAAAACATAAAATGTCCAAAGTCCATATTACAGTCCATAAAGAAGAAAAAGAAAAATACAACTTGGAAACCCTATTTGGGTCCCAGATATATGCAATCTCTTCCATCTTCATAGGTAGTAACATCGGTCTTGGACATTATACATAAATTCCTCACTGCAAATTTCTCTCAGAAAAGAAAAAGAAATTACAAATAGAAGGAATATATTAAAAAGGGTATCAAAAACTGGCCGATCCCTAAAAACGCATTTTAACTTATTTAAACATTCACACAGTTATATATGCAACAGGTAAATAATAATAGCGCAATATCACAGACATTACAAAAATCATCAAGCCCAAATATTGGATAAAACAATTTTATTTAAGTTAAAAGGGATTAATTGGACCACGGAGAAACGTCATTCATCTTTAGGTTAGGTAACTAAAGACAGAGCAGTCTCAGGATCCGTTAACCAATTTAACTTGAATTAATGTTTTATCCAATGCTTAAGAGATTTAATAATTGAAAAGTAGCAGATAAAATAATATAATCCGCAAGTCCTGTGGGCTAGAGGTGGGCAACATGCCCGATAGCAAAAATAATAATCATATTAATATGCAATTTGATAATTGGGCTTCTGGCCCAAATAAATAGACAAAATAAATTATTATTCTGATTTGGTCTGCAGGCCCATAAGCAAAATAAAACTCATTTTAATAGTCAATGTTATTAACTGGGCTTCTGGCCCAATAAACAACCAAACTAATTTAATATTAAGATTTGGGCTGCAGGCCCATTGACTATAATATTCAAAATTTAATTTAACATAAGCCATAAAGAACAAATTTTAGGGTATTAGTTAAATAATGTGAAAAGCCCCCAAAACCCTTCATTTTACAGATAGTGTCCCTCTCCCTCCCCTGGCTATGTAAAACAGCGCGCCCCCGTCTGGGAGGGGCGACAGCCGAAAAAGGCCCCGGCAGCACAGATAACCCCCAGCGAGGGGGTGGCGCACAGAGAAACCCTCCAGCGA
This sequence comes from Scilla litardierei, assembly GCA_030789695.1. Classification (NCBI taxonomy): domain Eukaryota; kingdom Viridiplantae; phylum Streptophyta; class Magnoliopsida; order Asparagales; family Asparagaceae; genus Scilla; species Scilla litardierei. The sequence continues at coordinate 333,260,036 of CM061133.1, read as the reverse complement.
GGGGGAGGCGGCGCACGTCGGACAGAGGCCCCCTGTCGGGGGGCGTCGCTCAGATCCCCCACCGATGGTGGGGGTGACAGACAGAGCCCCCCGTAGGGGGGGCATCACGTAGATCCCCCCACCGGCGGTGGGGGGGGGGGGCGACGGACTAAGCCCCCCGTCGGGGGGCGTCGCCGGACACAGACAGAGGCCCCCCTGCCAGGGGAGGGACGGCAGACGCAGACAGAGGCCCCCCCTTCCGAGGGGCAGCGCATGGAAACCCCCCCATCGAGGGGGCGGTCTGACAGAGCCCCCCCTCAGCGGGGGAGGGGGGTTGATCGGCGCAGGGCCCCTCCCGTAGGGGGGTCTGACAGAGCCCCCGGTCGGGGGGTTGATCGGCGCAAAGCCCCCCTGTCCGGGGGGACTGACAGAGCCCCCTGGCGGGGGAGGTGGGTTGATCGGCGCAAAGCCCCCCTTGTGGGGGAGCTGAAGGGTTTTACTTGGGGTTTTTTTTCTAATTTTGATATTATACAGAATATAGCAGATTTAAACAAGCCCAAAGAAAGGCTGTGTAAAATCATAGCAGAATATTTGTCTGTAATTATCTACAGGATCGATAAGGTTTACCTCTAGATCAAAGATCTAGGGACGATCGTGATAAGAAAAATCCGTAGATCGAAATCCCGCTCCCAATACGCCTAAAAGATCGCTGCAACGGTTCGCAGCAAGCCGGATCGCCGCAACAATAGATTCCTTCGCGAGTAGGAGGTTAATTTGGAGTGGATATGGGAGAAAAAGCTCAGAAAATAAGAGCTTAGGTACTGATAACGTGTTATAATATGTAGAGAAAAGAGTAACCATGGCTAAGAGCCATGGTTCTATATTTATAATTTCATATAGAATGTGAAGAAGCATGAATGCCAAAGGTCACCATTACTCCAATAAGTGGGAAGTAATGGAAGGATAAAGTGGTGGGGAGGCCAAAGGCCTCACTCACTCACAACATTACCTAATTACTATAATGTTGAATCCTATTTTCCTCATACCTTTCCATCTATTCTCAGATGGAGATGGAAAAAAAACAAAGGACACGCTTTGAAATTTATAATTCTCGATGACGCAAAGCTTCTAGCTATGCTGTAAAAGATGGCAGCAACCCAATTTAAGCATCATTGTGATACTGATTTCAAGCCAGAGGCTATGTTAATGTGTATGCTTCCCAGTTGGTTTCTTTGGTTTTGGAGCTCGGAATTGATGTTATAGTCATAGAAATCTTTAAATTTTTTTTTGCTGATTTTGCCAATATGTATGGCCTTTAAGTATTCATGGAATTTGGGTCGAAGTTGGGTCACTGACAGAGTGGATTACATTTATATTCAAAATATTGTTTTCTAAGAAAATTTCTTTAGAGAATAAAAACAATCTAATTTCTTTAGAAAATAAAATATTGTTGTCATAAGAGTTTGGTCATATCATGTTTATTTTTGAATTTTATTTAAATTTTTTATAATTTTCTTAAGATTTATCATCTTTTCTCGTTAGTGTTTGTAAATTAAAATAATGAAATATGTTACTTTTTAAATATACTTTGTTTCAATTCATTTATGTTTGTACCAATAGATGGTTCCAAAGGGGCCTGTTTTTTTTTTTTTGGGGGGGGGGGGGGGGGGGGTCCATCCAATTTGAATTCGAAATCAAGTCTTTTTTAAATTTATTTTTTTATTTGAGATAGATTATGGTCCTTTTGACTCTTTTAGTTATTTTGATATTGTATAAGAGTTTAAGTCCTTAAGGTATTTTAGAGTGTTTTAGTTATCGTTTAATTTTAGTGTCACATTAGATGTAATTTTTAAAACTCAAGTTGTGAGCACATATAAATGTCGCTAACTTATTCTATTTTGTAAAGTTGAATCAAATTTAAAAAATTTGGTGTAAATTTCATGTTTCCTCAAAATTAAAACGTTTACATTGGATTGTGAGAGTACTCTTGGATGCCTGAAGTGAGGTCTAAAAAATCTTCACATGCGAGGAGAGTATGTGATCATTAAATCTTCAGTAGGCATGACTTAAAGTTTTATCAAATCACAAATATTTCCTCAAAATCCCAAAATCACTAATTTTTGTTCTTATCCAAATCCATACCACAATTATTCTCTTTCTGCATGCGTCACATTTGGTATCAGAACTAAAATCTTACCTTTTCCAAATTTTTATTTCTATTCTTCATCATCATTCTTTTTTCTTTTCTTTTAGTTAGTTTTAGATCCAAGAAAAGATATAAAAAAATTAAAAAAATTAAAAAAACAAAGATAAAAAAGAGAGGGAAAACAATTTCCGAAAAAGAGAGAAAAATAGAGAAAGAAAGAAAAATTCTTATTGTTCGTCTCCTACGTCATATTTGGTACAGATTCTTGGGAAACTCAACCGAGTATGATCCTGATATGAGTATGCTAAGTTCAAAATTTTGTTGGAGCTTAAGGACATGCATTTATCAACAACATTCACTATTCAATATTCACTTATGATCATGCAGCTGATCATGTTATTTTATTTGATTGTATTATTCATATTGACATATAGCCGGTAATGAAATTCTCAAACCGGGAAGAATGATGAGTATCCATCCCGTTTAAATTTAAGATCGATTCTCTTTTTTGATTTTGTTTGAGATAGAGTTTGAGTACTTTTTAGTTTTTAATTATTTTGAGTTTTTAATTATTTTGATATTTTATGAGAATTTGAGTCCTTTTAAGTCTTTTAGTTATTTTCAAGGAGTGAGATTTCGGCCGAAACCATCTGGTTTCGTTTCATTTCAGTTTTGAAGGGAAACGATATGATACTGCTACGAAAACTCGGTTTCACCCGGTTTCATCCGGTTTCGGTCGAAACCTCACTCTTCACAATAAAATATGAGCTAAAGTTTAAATATACGAACTAATTTGAATTATACACATAAAAATATTTATTAAAATTCTAAAAATAATAAAAATTTATTGAAATTCTAAAAATTATAAAAATTTATTGAAATTCTGAAAATTATATTACAAACAATCTAAAAATTCATTAAATATTTAAAACATTTATTATAAATACATTGTTATAGACGCACATACACACATACATATAAATCTGAAACCGAAACTCTAAATGACTAGGAAGAATTATTTGAAACCTAAAATTTTTTCAAAGGACAACCGAAATCGAAACCGAGTTCTCAAATCTTGGTTATTTTGAGTCGTTTAGTTATTTTGAAATTTTAGTCCCCCATTGGATACAATTGAAGTTGTAAGCCTATTTAAAGATACCAATCTTATTTCATTTTGTAAAGTTGAATAGAATTTGAGAAAAGTGGTGTAAACTTCGTGTGTCTATCTAAATTTAAAACTTTTGCATTCGAGTGCGAGAGTGAACTTGGTTGTCTGGATGTGAGGTTTGAAAAATCTCCGCGTACAATGTGTATGCGTCGGTGATCATCAAATCTGTGGTGAGATGCCTAAACTCCGGGGGTGAGAGGCCTGAAATTTTATCAAATCCCAAATATTTCCTTAAAATCCCAAAATCATTAATTTTTATTTTCCCCAAATTTCCATCATAATTTCCCTCTTCGTCCCATGACATCCTTTATATTTGTATATAATAATTTTTTAAAAAACCACCCTTTAAAATTTTATATTACGTGACCACCTTTAATTGAACAGTTGACTCCATCCGTGTTTGTAAATGCCCCGTAATGAATCATTCCTGGACCATACCTGCTAGAGATAGAAAGGACTATGACACTGATCCAATCAGCCTTCATCTCTTGTGGCAACCTTAACGGTGCGAGAGTCTTGAAATTGAAACAATTTCTTCAAATAAAGACACAAAAATGAAAATGTCATTAGGAAAAATAAGTTGACACAGATATTGCTTGTATCATATCCGATTTCAAGTATGCCAATACGATTTAACAAAAATTGGCCAATGCCACCATTATTAACTAATAACTACTAGTTCAAGAGATCCGGGGATTGAAGTACCAAAAGTAGAAATTTAAACTTATTTGATATAATACTTAAAGAATCTTTTTAGCGATCAAAATCAAGGTCCAAAAAACAAACTTATAGTAATAAATATCAGCCGTTTGGATTAAATTCATATCTATGACCTATGCTATCGAGGCGTCGACTAGTCGCCGACTAGTCGCCGACTAGTCGAGAGTCGGTGGAAGTCGGGAGGTGAGTCGGACACCGACTAGGCGTCGACTTGGTCCGACTTTTTGACCGATTTGGTCCGACTTGTGGTCCGACTTGGTCCGACTTAGGCCGACTTTTTCAGCATACTTCTACAATCAAAATACAAGAGGGAAAATTGTTTGTCTCCCGTTCTAACTTCGTGGTAATCAAAACATTCACAGTGGATCGAGTTGAATTCCAAGAGGAAGTCAAGAAGGCCTTGAAACTCTGTCCACCAAGAGATTTTCAACAGATGACCATCGATAATGAACTCTAGAAAATGTTCACTCTAAAACTACGACTGGCCACATCCATTTCCATGTAGAGATCTCATTCTTGGTGTATAGTTTTTTGATTTTGCCATGAATTCAACTGTCCCATTGCCTGCTTCCCTATGATCCTTTCGACTGATGGTTGTTCGCCTCCATCGTGAACAAGGTGTATACTGATTGAACTCTAATATGACAGTATCTGCAATAATATGCAAGAAAAAGATTAAAAAATTGTGAATTTTCAAAGAATTTATCTAAGCTGAAAAATTATATGCCCAGTACAAACCTAAAAAAAGAAGCAATATCTGTTACATGAAATAAAATATGGTAACATCTGGGTGCGACTAGTCGTCGACTAGTCGCCGACTCGTTCGACTAGTCACGAGTCGGTACTTGGCCGACTCGTTGCTGACTCACCGACTTAACTGCATAGTCTATGACATTAAACATACCCCTTTTAACGTATGAATCAAAGCTCTTAGTGTTTCATGTGGACATGTATACTATCAGGCTCTTAGTGTTTCATGTGGATATGCATATCTGTCCCTTATATCTTTGCATATTTTGATATATGTCTATCAAATCTTGGTATTTGCTCTCAAGTTCCTTAAATTTTAAACTTGTAACCTTAATAGTCACACTCTCTAAATTTATGTTAAAATCTAACGGAATGGAAATATTCCGTTAGATTAAGGGGTTAATTGGGGTTAGGGTTAGGGTTAGGAGGGAGAGGGGCGGCGTCCCCTCCTTCCGCCTCGTCTGAGGTGAGGGGGAGGGGGCGGCGCCCCCTCCCTTGTTTTCTGGGGGCCCTCCCCCTCCGCCTCGTCTGAGGCGAGGGGGAGGGGGCGGCGCCCCCTCCCCTGTTTTCTGGGGAAGGGGCGGCGCCCCCTCCCCATCCGCCTTAGGGGGGCGCCGCCCCCTCCCTTGTTTTCGAGGGGGAGGGGCACCGTCTGAGGCGGGGCGCCCCCTCTTTTCTGGGGGGAGGGGCGGCGCCCCCTCCTCCTGTTTTCTGGGGGAGGGGCAGTGCCCCCTCCCCTCCCCCTCGTCTGAGGCGGAGGGGGTGCCGTCCCCTCCCCCTGTTTTCGGGGGCGGGGAGGGGCGGCGCCCCCTCCCCCTCCGCTGTCTGGGGGAGGCGGCGTCGCCCCCTCCCCCGTGTTTTTTGGGTGTGGATAATTAACCCTTAATTAGGGGGGTTTAATGATTAATTAAACGTAATTTCTTAATTAACTAATTATAATCGTTAATTAATATAACTTTTTAACAAAAAACAGGTTGGAGGGACTATTAAGGTTAACGTTTAAAATTTGAGGGACTTATGAGCAAATACGAAGATTTAAAGGACATCTATCAAAATATGCAAGATTTAAGGGACAGATATGCTAAAACCCCTTTAGTTATAATATGATGTTAATATATCAAACTTTAAAACGATAGAAAATTGATGTTGAGCTGAGTGATTTTGATAATATACCAGACAACTTTGATGGAGTTGGTTAAAGGAAGGCAATAATACATTGGATGACAAAATTCATCATAGAAAACATTGCAACCAACACTTAGCGTGAGATAAAGCAACCACACCTAAATTTTGATACCTCCGATACAGAATACTTCCACTTAAGCTGATACTGATACTACAAACCACAATGGCCAACCCTAAGATAACTGAAGCCAAGATTTCTGACGTGTGCTATGATATGTATAACCGCAAGTACATGGCTATCGTCGTATTGTTATACGTAGGGCTGGGCAAAAAACCCGGTTCCGTTTCCGAACCCGGTTCCGGACCCGAATCCGATTCCGAATATTCGCAATTCGGAATCGGAATCGGATCCGGGGTCAAAAAATAGCAACCGATTTAAATTGGATCGGAATCGGAATTAAATTTCAAAGTCCGAATCTGAACACAATTTCAAAGCACGCATCACGTTGATGTACAATGTTCTACAGTGCATGGGACATGTTCCTTGCTTGCGCTTGCATGTAATTTAATTTGAAGAGTGTTCCAAAAAGCTTATTTAAAGCACCCAAAGTTTACAAACTGACCGATGTGGGATTATTCATGCTCTTATTGCTCCAAGACCCAACTTCCCTCCATCACTCATTTAATCCCACATCGGCCACACAATATATCAGGAAGCAGCTTATAATATCTTATTGAGCAATGGATTTCAAAACTCGCTGACGCGAAGCCACGTGCTGGGAGAAAATCACAATTGATTTGTGCGGGTCGCTTGATTGATATCGGATTCGGGTTTCGGATATTGTATCATATGCCGATTTAAAAATCGGAATTAATTAGTTCCGATCCGATTAGTCGGAATCGGAAAGCGGAATTTTTTCCACATCCGAATTATTCGGATTTGGATTCGAATTTTCCAAAAAAATCGGGTTTGCCTGATGCACACCCCTAGATATACGGGTTGTCCGCATGGAGGTTGGGTAATCGAGTACTAGTTCGATCCTATGTTATTGTTAGCTACATGAAATCGAGTTCTAAACACTAAGTATCAATGGAATTAGAGAATAACAAGAACAATCAAAACAAAATTAAAATGTAGAATAAAAAGCAAGAAAATACTTTATCTTAATAGTTGCAAACGAGGAGTCGTCAATTCCGTGCTACATCCATGAGAAAAGCATCTAAAATCTATTCTAAACTAAATTCTACTCCTAGAAAACAATAAAAGGTGGTAAAAATGGGTAAAGCACATCCCCAAGTCGCATTCTCTTAAAAAACGGCGCCCCAAAACTATTTATAGCTCGCCAAAACCCTAACGGGGTTTTGAAAAATCTGATTCGACGCGGTCGCGTCGTCTGAAGCTCGAGGATATGGCCTTAGGATCTTCAGGAAACACGAATCGACGCGGTGTGTGGATGGCCACACGACCGCGTCGCTGATGTGCGTAAGATGCTCTTCGCTTCTTCCTTAGGACGAAACGGTCGTGTGGATGGCCACACGACCGTGTTATTCTGGCTTCATCTCTCTAGTGGCTACAGTTCACACGACCGCGTCGAGAATATGACGCGTTCACGTCAATTCGATCAAGTTACGCACTTCGACTTCCCTGTTGGCCTCGTTCTGACATGGTCGTTTGGCGTGATGACGTGACCATGTCGCTGTGGATCTCGGCCTCCCTTCTTCGACTGCCCACACGTTCGTGTGGGCTATCACACGATCGCGTGGGGCATCTCTTTGGCGCTCTTGCTGTGTCATTGCACACGACCGTGTGGGGGTGACACACACGGTCATGTGGATGCCGAAATCCACTGAATCCTCTATGTTTTGATTCCATTGCTTCGCCTCGCTTTTCCTTATCGCTTATTGACTTCATTAAGCTCTTTTTTATAATTCAACATGAAACCCACATAAACACACAACGAGTGAAAGTGAACGAAAATATGATGAAGTGGCACTGAAATGAGGATTTGTATAACATTATGTATGGATAAATCCTACTAAAAATATACTAAATATCCACTCATCAAAATCTCCCATGCTAAACTCTTTCTCGTCATCGAGGAAGACAAAGAAAGAGTAGAGAGTGGGGTATGCATGCATGAGATAAATGATATCAAGAATTTTACAATGATAAACATATATACATGGAAAATAAAAACTTTCAGATTATGGAATTAAATATCATGTCAATCTCTATCAATCTATCAAGACATAGCTTAGAGCACTATCTATAAGATAAATCAACATGCAATATACGTTATCATGGTTATGCTTAAATCCTGAAATATTTCCTCTATCCCGCGTAGACTATTAAAATGGGAATCTAAATTATGTGATGGTTGACGAAGAGTTAGTATCGTATAATGGGTTGTGAGTCTATCAAGGAAGTGGCACTCACGGCACACTATTTGTTCGTGATTCGTGGAATTGCTAGCTTTGTTCATGTTCTTATTTTTTTTAATCATTTTTCTCTTTTTGGATTCTTGGTTTGTGTAAGGAGCGTTGGGTCAATGACTCTCAGATCAGACAACCTTAGGGCACTGTGCCGAGAAGGGCCCCTCGGACCAACTAGCTCAAACCAATCTAAAAACCTTATTCATATGCACTCTCCTAAGCTAAATCTTACGGCGCGAACCCCCAATGCTTCATAAGGCACGATGGCCCGGCTACTCGATGCAGCCAGAAGAATGATGCATTTTTATTCGTTTTTTTCATTTTCACATATTTTTATTTTTTTCGTTTTCTCTTTAGACATGAATAAGTTAGGCAACGTCACTCCTTCGTACTAGATAGGCATGACGTTAATCCAAATCCTATCAGGTCATTAACCATCAGACTCAACTAAAAACTCCAAGATGCATGCATACGATGGATTCTTAATAAAAAATATAACCTACATGTTTCGAGCACTTTTATCCTGAAGATTATGCACATAAGTATATTCGATGAGATCTAACACCAGAGACATCCTTTAAGCATATATTATGAAGAATGATAGGAAATTGAATAAATAAAGTGTAAATCTGAATTTTTTTCACCAAAGTGTCAATGCATATAAAAACTTGGCGTGGTGGAATTCTCAATAAGAAATATGCATAAATGATGCACGATGTGCACCTCCCTCGAGCTAGAATCAAGCATTGTCCTTCATGCTAAATAGTGCAAATGGGGGGTGTAAGTGATGCATGCAGTGCCTCCCCCAAGCTAGTATAAAAACATACCCTAATATGAAAAATAGGAATAAAGTTAGGGTGTATGTGTGGGGAAAGGTATGAGTGTTGGAGTCATATAAATATGAAGGCAAGGCGAAGAATGTGCATTAATGCACATAATGGGTTTGGGTAATGAATATGTGAGTGCCACAAGAGTGGTGCGACTTATTCATTTATTTTCAAAAACTAAGGAAAACCAAAAGTCCTAGTGCACTCCAATCGCTATTGAGAGGGGACGAGTTTGTTCAATCTACCTAGAAAGCATAAATATTATCTACACCACTGGAGTAGGATGCACCTGAGCAAAAGGTGGATCCAAAATCTCATGTGGAGCAAGCAACTGTTCTTTCTGCTCCTTTCGTGGCTCTGCTAGCAGCGTCTCGCCACTAATCCCAATGGGCTCCAGCAATGCTCCTCCAAGCACCTTCCGAGGGTGTCCACCTACATCCCGTAGAAGGCGAAAAGCATCAGCCTCATTTGAAAAATTCTTCCCTGAAATAAATATATCGCAGAGAGAATCGTCAAAATGAAATGGAAATATGAAATAGGGTGACGAAGACTCCCTGAGAATAGTGTGCTGCTCTCTGACGGTGACGCAAACAACTCCTCGCCAAGTTTGTCATTGTGCTCATCAAGTGCTGATATGACCCAACATACTTCCGTGGAACGTAAACATGTGTCCTGCGGGGAATGCGTCATGCGAGGAATATCTGAATATAATGTATTATATAATAAAACATGTAATTCAGAAATGGAGTTTAGAATATCTTCGAGTGGGAGCGTTAAGCCCTGATGGATGCGATGACTATGGTGGGGAGGGGAAGAGCTGTAGAAGTGAGGGTGGAGGCAAGGATGCATCAGGCTCGTTGAACTGAGTCATGGAGTTTGTGGCTTCACATGCATCTTCCTCATCAATATGCATATGCTTCGCGGCCTCCTCGGTGATCTCACGTGGTACGAAGTGAGGGATGCAATCAAGTGGGAGGAATGGCTTGGGCTTTACGATGTCTGAAATCCTGCTTTCGCACAAGTACACCTCATGTCCATTTATGAGGGAGTAGAATCACATCATGTTCCCCTTGATCCTAACGAAGGTCCCATCATCCATCTCATCGTCGAAAAAGGAGTGGTGTAGGATGTGGTCTTCAACAACCTGTGTCTCTGAGGTGGTAGGTGCATGGGAAAATAAACTCATCAAAATCTTTAAATTGTAAATCGTATGGGTTACCTTCTGTGGTGTAGGCTGGTGATGATTCGTGAGACGTGGCTATAGCCCCTATATGCTCTCCCACACACTACGATGTAGGCTCAATGATCGGGTTCTTGGCATGTATTTCTGATTGCCCTTGTGGTATGGATAGTTGTGTTAGATTTTGGGCAATTTCTTGGATATAGGAATCGATCATGGTGGTGAGGGAGGGTGAAGTCATTTGGCCTTGGTTTGAAAGGGTATTTTCCAAGAGAAGCTCAAGACTAGACTTTGGTGGCGGAGGTGAAGGCGTGTAAGTTTGGGGATATGGATGAGAGGGTCCATGGGATAGGTTGTAGGGATGGCCATAGTTTGAGCAATGGATGGCCACATGTCCCTGCCTCCCACAAGCTTCGCAGCTCGCTGCAACATGCAAAAATTGATTATCTCACATCTGAGCACCATTTGGCATGGAGGCATCAAAATTTTCTGCGAAAAATTCATTGGGCATCCACATAAACTCCAATTGCACCTGCAAACAAAAGATAAGATAAGAGAAGGGCGTCAGGAGTACAAGAGAATATCACAAATAATGTGGTGGTGGGGGAAAAAATTTTGTTTATTATTTTTATAATTTTTTATATGCACGTAGTCTAACGAACCGTCGACTAAACTAACATCAATCAAGCGCAACCTCCCCGGCAACGATGCCAAAAAGCTTGATGTGTGCTTTGATATTTATAACCACAAGTGCACGGCTGTCGTCGTATCGCTGTACGGGTCGTCCGCAAGGAGGTTGGGTAATCGAGTACTAATTCGATCCTATGTTATTGTTAGCTACGTGAAATCGAGTTTTAAACACTAAGCATGAATGGAATCACATAGAATAACAAGAAGAACAATCAAAACAATAATAAAAAGCAGAATAAAAAGTATGAAAATACTTATCTCAATAGTTGCATACAAGGAATTGTCAATTCCATGCTACATTCATGAGAAACGCATCTAAACACTATTCTAAACCAAATCCTACTCTTAGAAAACAATAAAAGGGGGTAAAACTGGGGTAAAACGCATCCCCAAGTCGTCTCCTCTCGAAAAACGGCACCCCAAAACTATTTATAGCTCGCTAAAACCCTAACTGGTCTGTGAAAAACCCGATTCGGCATGACTGCATCGAGAATTGACGCGGCCGCGTCGTCTGGAGCTCGAGGATATGGCCTTAGGATATTAAGGAAACACGAATCGACGCGGTTGTGTGACTCATACGACCGCTCACACGACTGCGTCGCCGATGTAAATAAGATGCTCTTCGCTTCTTCCTTGGGATGACACGGTCGTGTGTATGACCACACGACAGTGTCGTTCTGACTTCATCTCTCCAGCGGTTATAGTTCACATGAACGCGTCGTTTTCTCGACGTGGTCGCGTCGATTCGATCAAGTTACACACTTTAGCTTCTCCGTTGGCCTCGTTCTGACGCGGTCGTTTGGCGTGATGACGTGATCGCGTCGCTGTGGATCTCGACATCCCTTCTTCAGTTGTCCACACGTTCGTGTAGGGCATTACACGGTCGCGTGTGGCATCCCTTTGGCGCCTTTGTTGTGTCTGTAACGGTCACTTTTCGACCGTACGTATTTTGGCGTGTATTGTTGTTTCGTGTGCGTATTTCGTATTTGATTTTTATTTCTGTTTTCCGTAACTCAAACGCGTGACCGAACCACGTATTCACGATCCTCTCAGAGGCGCGAGCGCCCCGTTATTTTCTTTGTAATTTTTGGACGTCGATGGACCAATCTGTAATAACACATTATTAATTATTTAAACATTTTCTATTTTAATTTTGAATTTTCACGTTTTTTAAACAAACTCATTGTTAAAATTTTAAAACCTTTTATTTGAAATTCCATGGTCTGTACGTTTCTTTCTTAAACAAACTTATTTATCCTAATCTAAATATTATCTAAAACTGTTAAAAATCAAATTCAAATCTCATTAAAAATCAAATCAAACCGGTTAAAATAAAATCATATCTTTTAGCATATCCTAACTGAACCTTTTCCTCTCTCCCACGTTCACCTCCCCCACGTGATATCTCTCTCCCTTAACTACTCTACAGGAGGCTACAAGAACCCCCACCTGCTAAAAAAAGAAAAACAAAAGAACCCAGCCTATCTTTCGCTCCAACGTACGAAACCCTAACAAAAGCTATAGCAGCATCTCTCCCCAGGCTTGTGTGGAAACAACAAAAACCCATGCTTTCCTTTCATGCACCTACCCTACAAGCCCTAGAGATCTCCCCTACAGCTGCCGCAAGCCCCAGGCCGCACACCTTCACAACCCCCAGGCTGCGCAACACCTTTCCTCTCTACACCGAAATGAAACCTAGGCCGGTTCTTCTCTCCCAGCAGCCACACGAAACCTAGGCCTCTCCCTCATTTTTCATGCACCCTACCCGAACCCTAGATGGCCGAAACCCTACACCCCAGTCCTTGTTCACGCAACCCAGCCCCCATACTTCTCGATCGCCGCGTAAACCCTCGCTCTCCTGTCCTCCGCACACGACAGCCCCTCTAGCCCCAGTCCGGCCATCCCCAGGCGTTCGATCACCCGCTTCTTCGGCTGTCTCCGGCCAAAAACCCATCGCCGGCCGCACCTCTGCCCAGCCCGCAACCACCTTCGTCCCCGAGCAACCGTCGAAACCCCCGCCAGTCCGATCTCCCTCTCCCCCTCACCTGGCCGCCATCCCCAGTCCTCCAGGCCACCGCCTTCGTCCCCATCCGACACCTCCCCTCTCCCCTTTCTGCCGCAACTCCCCCAGTTCGGTCACTTTCTACCCTTCTCTCTCTCTCTCTCTTCTCTCTTCAAACCCAGCCCTAACCCTAAGCCTTCGCCGTCGCACGCCTCTCTTCCCCGCCTCAAGCCGCAGTTGCCGCTGCCCTTGCTGCTACCGCGAGCCGCTGTTGCCGCAAGCCGCTTCACTGCGCTACCCGCAGTCGAGGCGACCCCGACGACCACTCCTCACTGCGCTACCCGCAGTCGAGGAACCGAAGCCGCGACACGATCCGTTTCCAGAATCGGCACCAGTTCTACGCGTAAATCGTCGTACTAGGTTGGTATCCCCTACTCATAGTAACCCAAACGTTACGCCACTAGAAAACTTAATTAAATCTGGCAACTTAACCACTAAAGTTATGTTATACTCCTTTAAACTGCTGTGATAACTTAGACCGTCAATTGAATTATTTTGACTGTGCACATAGGGTAGAATCGACGTAGAGAACTATAAATTAGATCTGAACGTGTGAACGACTTGATTTGGAACTGCTAGGATAGCCACGATCAACCTAGAGACATGCAATAATAGGTCTTCTAAAATCGGTCCTGACATCGTCCCGTTTAACCTTATACAACAAATCGTAACCGACGCACTGCCGTGACGAGATGCCCTACGGACGCACTTCTCGCCACTTCAGGCAAGTGTGCTCACTTGCATTGAACGACCACGTTTAGGCCTTACTTTTCTTAAGTTGTAATAATGTGGACAAGAAACCTAGACGTGAAATGATAGCGTCTAGGATACCCTCACGACAGTCTAGACTTGACAACGAAGTCTATGCCCAATATGCTATAACTGCCACATTGATAAATATCTGAAAACGGACATGCATCATTCTTGCCATGCCATGTAACTTCATGTATGAATTGTATTGAACCTGCGGGGAATAAGGTACTCTCCTAGCAGAGAGTGATTCTTTGTACGGATAACCTGCGGGGAATAAGGCACTCTCCTAGCAGAGAGAGTGATTCTTTGTACGGACTTGTCTTGTGCACTTGGGTTGGGGTTGGGTTGGACTGTCGCAAGGTTTAAGAAGTATGGCCGCCCTCTAACCTTAAGGCGTGAACCCTATATACACACACAGTCTTGTCTTGTCTTGTAGCCAGTAGCACATGCTACGGCCATTGCCATGCCACGTTTACTTTCTTGCACCGTCTTTTACTTTTCCTGTCATATTATATAAATTGACATGCTGTTACATCTCATAACCTGCCATGAAAACAACATTTAATAACTGTCTTTAAATTCCTTACACCTTGCAATAGAGTCTTCTTATATTTCACTTGTAGACCATGCCTGACATACAACTCCTTTATTCTTGGGTGTTTGTACGTCAGATACTGAGACAAAGTATGTAGACGGGAGACAGTACCAGGGGACTTGGACCAAGAGGACACTGTTCAGGAGTACGATCCGGACGAGGACAAGTCCTAGAGTTTCCTTCCTGTTGCGGACTTGAAGTTCCAGCTTTTTAGTTTGGGTGCGTAGCACTGTTTAGTTTCTGTCTAGGTTGAATGCATAGCACCCGTAGTTTCCTTTTCAGTTGTAGCCATGCCTGAGGCTTTCTTTTATTTAGACTTCTTTTGTATTGCTGGATTGTTATCATGTTGAATGAATGCTGACGTTTCTTCGGGTACATTTATTATTTTGAACTTTAATGCAAAGAACTTGTACAGTGATTGGTGTATCTCCTACTGACGCTTATTGGGCTCGAGCTTCACAGCTCCAGCCCATGCGGACATTCGTCTCGTTTCCGCACCTGTATAATGAGAAGCGGGGCGTGACAGTGTCACCCCCACACGACCGTGTGGGGGTGATACACAGTTGCGTGGATGCCGAAATCCATCGAATCCTCTATGTTTTGACTCCATTACTTCGCCTCGCTTCTCATTCTCGCTTATTGACTTCATTAAGCTCTTTTTAGCTGCAATTCAACCTGAAACACGCATAAACACCTAACGAGTGAAAGTGAACGAAAATATGATGAAGTGGCACTGAAAGTGAGGATTTGTATGACATTATGTGTGGATAAATCCCACTAAAAATATACAAAATATCCACTCATCAATTTCAAACTTTGGAAATAAATAAGACAATATACTTGATTATGGAGAATGTGGATTATACTTGAAGCATACTGCTTCTCTACTTTTTCAAGAGTCTATTGTTAGTTGCCTGAAACCTGTATCATACACTTTTGTTAGTTGCCTAAAACCTTTATTATACACCGAATCTGGAATTATTTAGATTGAGGCATATATGTAATATTATGTTCATTTGATATTTTTTTTCAAGAATGTGGCAGTACAATAATGTGAATTTTCCCTATGTTGCAAAGTTGTACAATGCATATTTCAGTATACTCTCAAGTAAGTTTATCTATGTCCATCCATCCAAATTTAGGTCATATCTTATAGGATTGTGTGGCTTGGGAACTGTTTAAGTATCACTTGGTTTAAGAAAGCATAAGGGCATGGCATATATATATATATATATATATATATATATATATATATATATATAATAAAAGAGGGATGTTATCAAGAGAAATTGGATAAGAGATATTGGAAAAGAGAAATTGGATAAGGGATATCTATATTATAAAAGAGGGATGTTATCAAGAGAAATTGGATAAGAGATATTGGACAATTGGACATGAGAAAATGGATAAGAGATATCTATATTATAAGAGAGGGATGTTTTCAAGAGAAATTGGATAAGAGATATTGGAAAAGAGAAATTGGATAAGAGATATCTATATTATAAGAGATGGATGTTATCAAGAGAAATTGGATAAGAGATATTGGAAAAGAGAAATTGGATAAGAGATATCTATATTATAAAAGAGGGATGTTATCAAGAGATATTGGATAAGAGATATTGGACAAGAGAAATTGGATAAGAGATATCTATATTATAAGAGAGGGATGTTATCAAGAGAAAGATAAGAGATATCTATATTATAAAAGAGGGATGTTATCAAGAGAAATTGGATAAGAGATATTGGAAAAGAGTGATGTTATCAAGAGAAATTGGATAAGAGATATCTATATTACAAACGAGAGATGTTATCAAGAGAAATTGGATAAGAGATATTGGACAAGAGAAATTGGATAAGAGATATCTATTATATAAAAGACGGATGTTATCAAGAGAAATTGATAAGAGAATTTGGACATGAGAAATTGGATAAGAGAATTTGGATATCTATTATATAAAACAGGGAAAATGAATAAGAGAAAATATAAGAGATGAGATTTTGAGGGATAAAAGAGGAGGTGGGAAATTTTGCACATACAATCCCGGTTTTTGTATTTTTGCCATGGACCCTCCCCACACACACACCCACACTTTTTAATCTCACCCCTTCCGGCCATTTTTTTTCCAGTTCTATGAAGATTTTGAATCTTATCCTACTATGACAAAGCTTTGTCCTACGTGGCAAGTTTGTCCTAGGTGGTAATGACAATTTTTGGGGGACTTAAATTTTGGGGGAAAACTTAAATTTGGGGGGAAACTTGAAATTTTGTGGGAAAACTTGAAATTTGGAGGAACTTGAAATTTGTGGGGGAGAAATACTCAGCCATTAAATAAACCGTGCCCTATGGGCACGGGTAATGACTAGTATATATATATATATATATATATATATATATATATATATATATATATATATATATATATATATATATATATATATATATATATATATATATATAGAAATATGGAAAATTATGAACAGAATTAAAATTTGCTATTACATATTAATACCTTTGGCTAATTGGTGGCTTATTTTGTGACTCGCATATGCATGTGTTTCTCTATATAAAATCTTCACATCTTACCTTTTAGTATTGGAAAAGTTCATTTTCCAATGAATGGTAACTAATTTTCCCTAAACATTTCTTTATTTCGCAAACAACAAAAACCAATTTCAAAGGAGTTCCCCTTGCAAACTGAATTGAGACTGTAACAGAAAGTGTCAGAAAAATGTCCTAATATCGTAAATAGGGTTTTTCTGAGTGTTGGAAACATTTCACATTCTTTGGGATATAATATAGTGTGGTGTCCGACATTTATATTTGCAGAATTGAGTATATTCCTTGAATGAGTGGCTAGTCTAGAAAATGTCTAAATTGTCTTCTCAAAATTCCATGATGGTCATCTACATGGGTTATGTACTCCGTTAATCATATCTTCTCTAGTAAGTATTAGTTGAAGAAAAATCAAATGGTTTTAGGACTTCTCAATGCACATCAAATTGCAAATATGCTTAGTATTTCATTAATAGAATAACCCGCTTGTCCTGGATGAAAATTTGTTGATTTCTCACTATAGAATCTTTCAAGTGATGAAAATCACGATAAACTGTGTGGACCATTCATTGCATTTGTCTACCTAGCAGTCCAAATCACAATCTATAGCAGCTTCATAGCAGCCACTATATTGTAGCAAGAACTAGCCCTCTACAGATTTATTTTTAAAAGTTCTATATTTATTGATTAAGTTTAAGCAAGTGTTCTAAAGTGTCAGCTTTGGATGAAAATATGCATGTTAAGCGCTTATTGTTTTTATAGATTTTTTAAGTACTTTTATCAGCATATTGTATTACATGTTTATAAGATACTTTAAAAATTAAATTTCTTGACATGGCTGAGGCTTACTTGAACTCTTGTGGAGACTTCTTCATCACTTCATCTAATAAAATTATGACAATATTTGCGACAGTTTGATTAGTGTTTCGCACGTGTTATTCATGTGAGGTACGGAATCTGACTTGCTCACCGTAGATGGTCACATGTAAATTGGAATTGTGCATTTATTTACTCGGGTTCAAAATGGGTTTTCTTTCTATAGGGAAGCGATTTCTGTTGGTTCCCGAACATGGAGGCTGTGGTCATATGCAACTATCTGCAACTATACGACCCGACTTCTTTTGGTTTAAGTAGAATATGGTTTTTATTCAATGAGCAGACTCAATGTTAAATTTTATACGAGTTGATGATGAAGTTCCAGTGTGTAGATGAGGATGTACAAGGTTCTCCAGGAGTAATAGGGGGGGGGGACCATACTATAATCACGTCTCCTTGAAATTTTTCCTGGTGTCGATGAGACTAAAAAGAGGAACACGATGAACAATTTGACCACGTAGGGTTTTATACTCTGGACATACATGCATTTCAAAATGATACATGCATCATCGGTCGCATTATCTTTTTTGAACACTCTTTCCATAACCAGATAGTAAGAGTGAAAATCTTAAATAGACTGATCACCTTGACGATTAAGGTGGTAAAATGAAACTAACTTGACCTAGCTTGATCCTAGCGTCCTTAATTGGGAATGGGTAGGGGCTTAACTGGGCCATCTGAATCTTGCTTGTTTTGATTGGGAATGTATGTATGTATGTATGTATGTATGTATGTATGTATTAGTCTTAACCCGTGCCCGTGAGCACGGTTCATTTAAGATTTCCCCCACGAAATCTTTGTTCCCTAAAAAATTATTTTTAGAACAACAAATTAGTGTAAAAATATTTAGCGGTGTGGGCGCCTTTGGCACGGAACAACAAATTCGACGTGGACGCCTTCAGCGCAGAACAAATTAGTGTAAATTTAGCGGGTGCCTGCGGCGCGGACGCCTTGACGCGGAACAACAAATTACCGTTAAAAAATTACGCGAACGCCGTTTGTTGGTGCGAAACAACGCGCGAGCACATTCAGTGCGGAACAACAAATTCGGCGCGGACGCCTTTGGTGCGGAACAACAAATTAGTGGAAAAAATCGGCGCGGGCGCCTTTGGCGCAGAACAACAAATTCGGTGCGTGTGCTTTTGGCGCAGAACGCGTGAGCGCCTTCGGTGCGGAACAAATTTGGCGCGGGCGCCTTTGACGCGGAACAACAAATTCGGCGCGCGCAATTCGGCGCGGAACAACAAATTCGGCGCGGAATAACGCACGAGCGTATTCGGCGCGAAACAACAAATTCGGCGCAGGAGCCTTTGGCGCAGAACAACAAATTAGCGTAAAAAAATTGCGTGGGCGCCGTTTGTTGGTGCAGAACAACAAATTAGCGTAAAAAACCGGAGCATGCGCTATCGGCGCGGAACAACAAACCTAAGGGTATTTTTCGGTGACGGTATTAACTTAAATTTTTTACGCTAGTTTGTTGTTCCGTTGAATTTTTTACACTAATTTTTTTACTTTGTTTAATTTAATGGATCATGTTTCTCCACAATCTTTTCCAATACACTTTTAATTTGAAGTTTTGGTTTCCAAGACACTTTCCCCCCAAAATTTAATCTCCACAATCTTTCCCAATATACTTTTAATTTCAAAGTTTTGGTTCCCAAGACACTTTTCCCCCAAAATTTAAGTTTTCCCACTAAAATTTTCACAAAATCCAATCTCAACCATTGTTTTACCAAGATCAAATCCCAGACACTCTTTATCTTGTCCTAGTCAGCCCTAAAATTTAAAAAAGGTTGTCAAATGTATTATATATATATATATATATATATATATATGAGGAAGGATCAAATGACCCCGAATATAACCCCAAATATAACCCCTTCTCTTGGCCACACGATCGACGTAGATCAACGGCACAGATCACCCAATGATTGAGAGAGATGATGGAGAGATATCGCGAGAAATTGAATTTCTCTCGCGAGAAATTCAATTTCTCGCACAGAAAGTCTTCAGCAGTTATTTAATTAATCCGCTTAGTTTATCCACCCTTCTCCCCACTTTAAAAATGAATTCCGGCCAATCGAATGGACATCTTTGCATAAAAATTAGTTTTTCCGCCCCCTCGTCCGTCTGATCAGAACGCGCAGTGTGAAGCCTCGGTTTCAGTGAGGTTTCGGCGACTGAAACCCAAGGTTTCAGTGTTTGGACGGACTGAAACCCCCAGGCACTGAAACCTTGGGTTTCAGTCGCCGAAACCTCACTGAAACCGAGGCTTCACACTGCGCGTTCTGATCGGGAGGACGAAGGGGACGGAAAAACTAATTTTTATGTAAAGATGTCCACTCGTTTGGCCGGAATTCATTTTTAAAGTGGGGAGAAGGGTGGATAAACTAAGCAGATTAATTAAGTAACTGCTTAAACTTTTTGTGCGAGAAATTGAATTTCTCACGAGAGAAATTCAATTTCTCGCGCGTGAGTTGGAGGGGGCAATCCGTACCGCTGATCCGCATGATGGAGGGCCACGGGAGGGGGTTATTTTGGGGGTTATATTTGGGGGTCATAAGATCCTACATATATATATATATATATATATTCTATGTTTATATATACAAACATAGCATAGGCCGACGTTGGGATTTGTGGTTATGGGCTTGGCGTATTCGGCACTATTTGTCAAGGTTTGTAATTCGACTCACTGCATTGTAAATTGTTCTTTATTTTCAAATCATAAGCCTTAAAAGGAATGAATAATTTAAAGCTTAGCAAGCCAATAACTTTCCTAGCTCAGGTTTTTGGGGCTCGTGCATGTTGCGGTCATGGATTTATTGCTTGGTGGTGGCTATTTATTTCACATGTTTTTAATTTCAAATCATAAGCCTTAAAACAAATAATTTAAATCTATGGAAACAAACAACAACTTGCTTAGCTCGATTGGTTGGTGCTTATGCACACATGCATGTGGTTATGGGTTGTTGGCTTGGTGTTGTTATTTATTTCGCACTAATTTTGTTTCAAAGGAAAAAAACATTGTGAATGCGGGGCGGGTTCACATAACCTTACAACTTATCGGATCATGCAAGTGTTTAAGTTGTTGACCTGGAGTCAATCAGAGTTAGGTTTGGGTATACCCTTAAACAGGTCGGGTTGGGTCAGACTTGTGCTGATCAGTACCCGGCTTAGCCCGACCCTTTTGACAACTCTATTAATTAGCATCCTGAATAGCCCCGTGTAGGTGGAACAACCTGTAATGCCCTACAAGCTACTGCACAAGTACTAGAGGTGGGTGAATAGTACTTTAAAAATAACAAGGAGTATAATTCCTAATTATAATGCAAACAACTACCAAATCAATTTGCGAAAGCTTAAATTGAAGACAACAACAAAATTATCAATGCTAACAAAAGATGTTACTGGGTTCGGATCCACCCAAGTCTCTCCGACTTGTTCCCGGTGATCCTACGTCCCAACCACCCGGATCCCCTCCGGATACTTGAGTTAGAAACCCTAACTCAAGATTTCCACTATGAAATACTTGTGAAAAACCTCCACAAGTCAAATCATACAAAATGCAATTTGTGACTCCCACAACCCGGGATCACAACCACACTCTCACAACCGAGAGTGAAACTTACAATTCAAATATGAAATGAAATAAGAAAACTTCTTACCGACAAAATACCTATGCCTTGAGTATTGCTTACGAATTAGGGCAAGGATGATTTTGAGGAAGAAGTGACACCAAACCCTAGCTCCAAGATGTAGATCAGCGATGGAGAACTTTGGGGATGTTGGTGACCTAGAATCAAGCACTTGGCTTGGAAGGCTTCACACTCAATGAATCTCTCTTTGGAAGTAAGAGTTAGGAGAGATTATTGAATGAAAAGAATGAGCTTTGAATGAGCTTGGAATGATTTCTCTTGATCTCTAAACTTGCAATAATATCAGCCTTGGCAGCAATGAATGCAGCCCATCAAGTATTTATAGGATAGAGGAGAGAGATAAAGAAATTCGAGTCATTAAGTGCTCCAACGGCTCTTTTCTGAACCCAACTAGTCGGTCAAAGAACAATCACCGACCGACTAGTTCATCAACTAATCGGTCGGTCAATTAACGCAAACCGACTAATGAGTGAACAGAGAAAAGATCAAAGCACAGACAAAAGGAACTAGTCGGTCCAAGAAGAGTAGCTGACCGACTAGTTTCACAACTAGTCGGTCGGTTACTCAACGTAGACCGACTAACAGATAAAACTGAAGTCTGAGCTAAAAATAGACTTAGTCGGTCCAAGAGCAAATGTTGACCGACTAATTCACCAACTAGTCGGTCACCAAATGAACATAGACCGACTAACAATAAACAGTAAGTATGGTGAAAAATTTGGTATGTACAGTAAACTAAACTAGTCGGTCCAAGAAGGAAAGTTGACCAACTAGTTCATCAACTAGTCGGTCGATCAATGAACACAGACCGACTAATGATAAACAGTAGCATAGGCTCAAATGTGCATGTACAGGGAAAGCTCAACTAGTCGGTCACAGAAGCATCACTGACCGACTAGTTCACAAACTAGTCGGTCGGTGAGTCAACTTAGACCGACTAACTGTAAACAGTAAAGAGCTATGAATTAACTGAGAAGAACTAGTCGGTCCAAGAAGCTTTGCCGACCGACTAGATCACCATCTAGTCGGTCAGTTCTTCTTCTTGAACCAACTAACATGCACAAGAAGTCGCGAATCGAAGCGCGAAGCTTCGGGAAGGATTGTATGGACTTCTACTAAGATCCTAGAGCTAAGATATGAGCGTTATGAAGATTTAAATCGTAAGACCTACTCAAGGCTTAACATTCTACGAAAGAAGCTTAAAGACTATAAATTAAACTTGATGATACTGTCTTCAATAGCTTCAATCGAATCTTCATGACTTCTAAAATGGTCCATAAGATTCAACGAAGCTTTAGGCATACGATCAGGTGCTTTGAGAAGTCTTGAGACGTCTTGAGACGTCGTAATTGATATTCTTATGAATTTGGCGACGATCTCCATAACTGCGCTCACAAAGTGTTAGTTCACGTTATATTTATGTTTGTTCATCATCCAAAACCAAATCCGGGGAGTCCAATATCCAACATTCTCCCCCTTTTTGGTGATGACAACCCAACATAAATAATAATCAAAAATAATAATTCAAATGAAATTTACTTACTCCCCCTGCATTGATGACACGTTAATTCCAAATTAAACAATAATAATTCGCATCAAGCAGACGAGTAAAGTATATAAATGAGAATCGATTATTGAATTATCGAATACCAAAAGTAGGTTATTGAAATATCGGATTTGAAAATCCATTTATATATCTTAACTCCCCCTGAATCTAACACATCAAGTTAGATTCTTGGAATAGTGCTCTAAATTTTCATTTAGCACATCGTTATTATTATATCTC
Organism: Scilla litardierei; assembly: GCA_030789695.1. Lineage (NCBI taxonomy): Eukaryota > Viridiplantae > Streptophyta > Magnoliopsida > Asparagales > Asparagaceae > Scilla > Scilla litardierei. The sequence continues at coordinate 333,236,733 of CM061133.1, read as the reverse complement.
TCCCCATTTGGCATAAGCAAAAAGAGCGGGAGGATAACAACGACAACAACAATGGCCTCAAATCAAAAAGCACGGGAGTCGTAGAATACGACGAAGGTTCAAGTGACACCAAAGAGAAAAATACGAATAGAATCAAGGCGTGTCAATGATACCATAGTCGAAAATCGTAAAACGAAATCATCAAAAGTCAAATCAATATTACGGATTGAGTTATGGAATATACTATCCAATATCAACATTCTTGGTTAATTTAGTGCATGGAAAACAATTCTATGTTTCCATAGAAGAAATTTCTATTTAACCAAGTTAATATCGTCGAGCGACGAAATCAAACATCAGAGACATAAAAAAAATTATAAATTTTGCACAATATAATGAAATGTCTACTGCGATGTATATATATATATATATAATATGAACCAGAGTACATCACTGACATAGAAAACATCGATCCACCGATCGATGCACAAAAATATATCAACATATCACAGATATCGGAGTGTCATAAAACATACAACAAAAGACATCCAAATACATCATCAAAAATATCAAAATACATCATCAACAGACATCAAAATGACCCAAAACCCCACTCTATCCTAACCAAACTCTCTTACACTAGATGTGTCATCCAATGAGTATCGGGAGAGGCCTCAAAGAAACTCAAGAGGCAGCGGGAGGATCAGAAGCAACTGCAGGCTCAGCAGGAGCAGAGGTGGTGACTGGATCAGCAGGAACGTCCGGAATGTCAGCAGGAGCGACGGCAGAAGTGGCAATCTCTGGAGCAGCAACCGTAGTGGCCTCGGGAGCACCAGTCGGAGTATCCACCGCAGGAGCGGTTTCAACATGTGTGCTCTCGGGGGCACCAGCAGACGAAGCAGCAACAGCAGCACCAGAAGAGGAAGCACCAGCAGCAGTACCAGAAGGGCCCTCGGGGGCACGAGTGGAAGTATGACAAAGCTCCTCAATGTCCTCCTCGGCCAACTCATCCAACTCCTCATCCTCAGAAACAGAAGGAGGAAGCTTAACACCCATCAGACGAGCCATACGGTAAACTACCTCCTCGGTACGAGCCAAGCGAGACTCGTGACGACGAAGTAACCGTACGACATCATCAAGGGTGGCAGAGGGAGCAGCAGAGGCACTGGCAGAGGCAGGGGCAGACGCTGAAGGTGTCGTCCTCTGAACGTGACGAAGCGCCGCAAGAGATTTCTTGACGGCCGTCGCGTTCAGGGGAGGACCAAGGGGACACGCTCATCGTCACGAGGCAAGGGGACACGGAAGTGGCGGAACACAAGGGTCAACAAGCAAGGAAATGGGATATGAGCCGATTTAGAGGACTTGCGAATACACTCGAAAGAATCAATCTTATCGAGTATAATGCGAGCCCAATTAATCGAGCTCCCCCTAAAGATAGCATAGATCAGCTTCAGAAAGGGCTGGGACGGAAGAGATGAGGAGCCGTACTTAGGAAGCAAGCACGACTTCAGAATCAAGTTTAGGACCCATGCATTCGGCTTGAAAGATTTTGATGGCATGCCAATCATGGCAGGAGGAATCTGATGGAAAATCTCAGAAAGGATGGTCTGATCTAAGGAAGAAATATCGTCAACAGAGATATCATAGGGGAGGAGGCCAGACGAAGAGATACCCAAAATCTCTCCCAAGATTTCTGCCGTGAGGACTATAGGAGTCCCCAAAACAGTCGTCTCAACAGAGTGGGTCTCATCGTACTGACCCCGGATCCTATTGGCGTAGAATAGCTTAACTAATCGAGGGTACGGGTGAGGATTCGCCTTCGGGTCATATCGAAGATAATCGAGAAGACCCGACGACGAAAGAAGATCAGCTAACCATATAAAGTCACTGAACTGGACGAAATGCTCCAGAAGCAGCGGGCAATGTTCGATACGGTTGTAAGCCGCGAGACACAAAGGGTCGTCGCGACACAACGAGATATCGACACCGCCCACAGGCATCGGAGCCTTTTCCTTAGGCTTACGGGTAGACGTACGAGGGTGGGTGCTAGACTCGGGATGGGTAGGAGGAGTGGGTTCCCTATGAGTCTCAGTCTCGGGGAAATACTCGGTGTCGGAATCCGAAGCACCGGGAGGAGTAGGAGCACGAAAAACTACAGGCTTGGTCTTGGGCTGAGATTTGGCTCGGGGTTTCGCAGTCGCCGTCCTCTTACGCTTAAGAGGAGGCGAAGACGAAGAGGGTTGGGTGGATTTGGCACGGCGTTTCGGAGGAGTTCTAGTAGGTTGAACGGGTTCCGTAGGGTTTGGTTATACGGTCATCGGCGAGGGGCTAGATGGAGTGATCGGGATTCGTGTTCTTGCCATAATCGACGCAAGAAACGACGCAAGAGAGATCCAAACTACGACGCCCTAGCCGAAATGAGAAAACCTATTCGAAACCCTAGAGGCCGGAACCCTAGCAAACCATAGGTCGAAATCAATTGAAAAACCTAACCCTAGAGCTGAAACCGGACCCTAGATAGGAGAGGGAGGTAGAGAGGGTTACCCTAGGAGGAAGATCGGCGATCGGCGACGGCGGGAAAGGTCGGAAAATGGCCGGAAGACGAAGGGTCACGAGGGAGGTCGGGGTTTTAAGCTGAGGGAGAAAGGATTTCGATCGATTAGAATGAAAACGAGTCGGTTAGATCGAGAATAAGTCGGTCGAGAGATCAAAAGACCAAACCCTATCATGGTCGAGACATCTATGTGTTTCGAACGGGAATGGTGTACCGGGTTCTTGGAAAGACATATTGCACTTTGGTTGTCAACCATGATAGGGCAAGTATCACAGTTTATACCAAAGTCTTTAAGTGTGTGTCTCATCCAAAGAACTTGAACACACGCGGCACCGGCGGCAATGTATTCCGCCCAAAATTGATGGCCAAGTTGGCTATCATCAAGCATAGTGCGAGCACACTCCACTAGCGTCCTATTCTTTCTCTCAACTACACCATTTTGAGGAGGTGCACGAGGGAAAGAGAAGGTGTGTGTAATACCAACTTCATCACAAAATGTCTCAAAAGACTCATTCTCGAATTCACCTCCATGATCACTACGAATAGTGACAATGGTGGTTCCTAAGAGATTTTGTACTTTCTTAACAAAAATTGTGAAGTTTTCAAAAGCTTCATTTTTATTACATAATGAAAACACCCATGTAAATCTCGAATAATCATCTACGATGACAAGTCCATATCTTGCATTTCCTAAGGAAGCAACTCTAGTTGGCCCAAATAAGTTTAGATGTAATAGCTCTAGTGGCTGTTTAGTAGAAATGCTTTTCTTAGGTTTAAATGAAGATTTAGGAAGCTTGCCACGTTGACAACAATCACAAAAACTTTTCTTTTCAAAAACGAGCCTCGGAAAACCTTTAATGGAATTTAATTTTGAAAGCTTATAAAGTGTTCCAAAGTTCACATGTCCAAAGCGTCGATGCCATAAGTGTTGTTCACTTGTGTTGGCAACGAGACATTGTTCATAAGACTTAGGAAGATCCAAAATATAAATATCTTTATGACGAGTGCCGAAAAATAATAATTTATTATTATCTTTTCTTAAAATATGGCACAATCCTTTCGCAAAGCTAACTTTGTAACCTTTGTCACAAAGTTGGCTTATTGAAATAAGATTATGATTTAAACCATTAACTAGATAAATATCACTAATTAAGGGTTTAGATGGGTTACCCAATTTACCAACACCGACAATGGTTTCGCTCTCGTTGCCTCCAAAGACTACTCGGTTCCCATTAGCAATGGGCACCACTCCGGAAAGCAATTGAGCATCGCCCGTCATGTGTTTTGAACACCCGCTATCGAGTATCCAATTCCCTTTGGAGCTAAATTTAAATTTGTTGCTCCTTTTCTTTTTCTTTTCCTTGAGTACCTATAGATGGAAAATTTCACATCATGGTACCCAAGGTCATTGGGTCCAAAAGATTAGACCTTTGGAAGCCAAGTCCAATTGGACTTAGACTTCTCCACATAATTTCTACTATGCACAACATCCGAAAAATAAGCATTCATATACACTTGTTTTTCATCCATGCTTGTGTCCTTTGGGCTCCAAATAGTGAAAATCTTGGGAGCCCTCATCCTATTGGGTGCATGCATGCGACGTTAATTTCTACGTGATGCATGTTGTGGATAGGCATAAGGAACATGATGGAATGGTGCACGACGAGAATTATTCATATGATGTTGTGGGTGAACATATGCATGAGAGGGAACACGTGCATATGGGTGTCTCACATGGTGTGCACGTGCCCGAGAATGTGTTGCATAAAAATCATCATATGTGTGAGCCGGTGGAGTAGGACGTGTGTTCCTACGTGGCATGGTATTGGTGTACATATAAGCATGCCCCTTCTTTAGAGGTCCACCCAAAGTGGGTTTCTTTCCGAAAGAGGGTGTGGACGAGGTGGAAGCACCATTGGTAGAAGAACTACCAATAGAGTGTTTGCTACCACTCGTAGAGTCACCGGAAGTTGGCCTAACAAAGTAGTGGCCGATTTGGATGGACATCCCATCGTATACCCCAAGCCAATGTGGTGATTGGCCGGAAGTAAGTCACTTAGGATTTTATCCAAATGGTCCTTACCCTTATTGAATTTATTAATTCGGCCTAATGTGTTCTCATATTTCTCTTTGAGAGAACACATAGAAGTATCCAAGTTGGATACTTGCGATGTGAGCACATAAACACGAGATTTAAGATTCTCATTCTCAATACTCAAAGTCGAGTTTTGAGAAGTTAAATCCGCTATCTTATGTTCTTCCGGATCTTCAATGCAAACATGTTCAAGTTTAGATTTGAGATTAACAATCTCATTTCTTAACTCTTCAACAACGGTGTCGTTGTTGGTGATGATAGTCTTAGGCGAGGTTTGAATGCTAGCTAGGTCATCTTTTACTTTAGTATATCTATTTACTAATTTAGTGTATTTAGACCATAATTGAGAGTTAGCATTCCTAAGATCATCCATAGTTACCTCATCGCCTTCGTCGTCACTATCATCGGAAGAGGAGGATCCTTGATCATGCTCCTCTCTTGCCATGAAGCACATGTGCGCTTGCTCCACTTGCTCATCGTCCGACTCTCCGCTTGAGGAATCCTCGGAGTCGGCGAACGTTGCTCCGACAAGTCCCTTTTTGTTTCCTTTCTTGTACTTCTTGGACTTATCGAATTTCGGCGCCTTCCACTTCTCCTTTTGCTTGTTGAGAGGACACTCCGCTTTCATGTGTCCTGGCTTATTGCACTTGAAACACAAAGGAGAGGAAGAGGCGTTAGAAGAACCAAATTTAGCTTTGTTCTTATAGTTACCTTTTCGGAAGAAACGGTTGAACTTCTTGGCCATGAGTGCCATGGACTCCAAGTCCAACTCGTTTTCCGAGTCTTCATCATCGGTTGATGTGGATGTGGATGGAGCGGCCTTGAAAGCAATAGCCTTCTTCTTTGGTTCGTCTTGCTTTAGGTAGGACTTCATCTTTTCCTGTAATTTTAGCTTTCTATCCTTGCGTACCTCGTATGACATTAAAGTACCCATTAGTTGAACTACGGTGTACTTATTCATATCATTACCTTCCTCGATGGCGAAGGTACGCTTTTCCCAAGAAGAAGGAAGTCCTTCGATAAGCTTCGAACACTTCTCCTTTTGGGTGTAGGATTTGCCGAGAGCCTCTAACTTGTTTATGATGTCGACGAAGCGAGCATAATACTCCTTCATCTTCTCGCCCTGTTGCATATGAAACATTTCGTAATCTTTGTTAACAACTACGAGTTTAGAGTCTCTTACCCTACTCGTCCCTTCATGTAGTATGAGGAGGGAGTTCCAAATTTGATATGCACTCTTACATGTGCATATCTTATTGAAGTCCTCGGGCTCCAATGCGCATTGCAAGGCGTTCATTGCCTTGGCATTGCTTACCTCCGCGGCGACCTCCGCGGTAGTCCATTTCTCAAAGTCTTCTTCGGCGGGCTCGACGTATTCCTTCATTGTGGTCCTCCATAGAGATGCACTCCGGAGGAAGGTTTCATCCGGCATTTCCAGTACCCGTAGTTGGTACCGTTTAAGAATGGAGGCCTCGTTGAGGAATGTCCTTCCATCACCGAAGACGCTCCTTCACGGTTCCTGAAGGTGCCATAGTCGGAAGGTGGACGCACGGTCTTGTTGTCGTTGGCAGACATAGCTAAGTATCTGTCTTTGATACCAAATGTAATGCCCTACAAGCTACTGCACAAGTACTAGAGGGGGGGTGAATAGTACTTTAAAAATAACAAGGAGTATAATTCCTAATTATAATGCAAATAACTACCAAATCAATTTGCGGAAGCTTAAATTGAAGACAACAACAAAATTATCAATGCTAACAAAAGATGTTACTGGGTTCGGATCCACCCAAGTCTCTCCGACTTGTTCCCGGTGATCCTACGTCCCAACCACCCGGATCCCCTTCGGATACTTGAGTTAGAAACCCTAACTCAAGATTTCCACTATGAAATACTTGTGAAAAACCTCCACAAGTCAAATCATACAAAATGCAATTTGTGACTCCCACAACCCGGGATCACAACCACACTCTCACAACCGAGAGTGAAACTTACAATTCAAATATGAAATGAAATAAGAAAACTTCTTACCGACAAAATACCTATGCCTTGAGTATTGCTTACAAATTAGGGCAAGGATGATTTTGAGGAAGAAGTGGCACCAAACCCTAGCTCCAAGATGTAGATCAGCGATGGAGAGCTTTGGGGATGTTGGTGACCTAGAATCAAGCACTTGCCTTGGAAGGCTTCACACTCAATGAATCTCTCTTTGGAAGTAAGAGTTAAGAGAGATTATTGAATGGAAAGAATGAGCTTTGAATGAGCTTGGAATGATTTCTCTTGATCTCTAAACTTGCAATAATATCAGCCTTGGCAGCAATGAATGCAGCCCATCAAGTATTTATAGGATAGAGGAGAGAGAGAAAGAAATTCGAGTCATTAAATGCTCCAACAGCTCTTTTCTGAACCCAACTAGTCGGTCAAAGAACAATCACCGACCGACTAGTTCATCAACTAGTCGGTCAGTCAATTAACACAAACCGACTAATGAGTGAACAGAGAAAAGATCAAAGCACAGACAAAAGGAACTAGTCGGTCCAAGAAGAGTAGCTGACCGACTAGTTTCACAACTAGTCGGTCGGTTACTCAAACGTAGACCGACTAACAGATAAAACTGAAGTCTGAGCTAAAAATAGACTTAGTCGGTCCAAGAGCAAATGTTGACCGACTAATTCACCAACTAGTCGGTCACCAAATGAACATAGACCGACTAACAATAAACAGTAAGTATGGTGAAAAATTTGGTATGTACAGTAAACTAAACTAGTCGGTCCAAGAAGGAAAGTTGACCGACTAGTTCATCAACTAGTCGGTCGATTAATGAACACAGACCGACTAATGATAAACAGTAGCATAGGCTCAAATGTGCATGTACAGGGAAAGCTCAACTAGTCGGTCACAGAAGCATCACTGACCGACTAGTTCACAAACTAGTCGGTCGGTGAGTCAACTTAGACCGACTAACTGTAAACAGTAAAGAGCTATGAATTAACTGAGAAGAACTAGTCGGTCCAAGAAGCTTTGCCGACCGACTAGATCACCATCTAGTCGGTCAGTTCTTCTTCTTGAACCAACTAACATGCACAAGAAGTCGCGAATCGAAGCGCGAAGCTTCGGGAAGGATTGTATGGACTTCTACTAAGATCCTAGAGCTAAGATATGAGCGTTATGAAGATTTAAATCGTAAGACCTACGCAAGGCTTAACATTCTACGAAAGAAGCTTAAAGACTATAAATTAAACTTGACGATACCGTCTTCAATAGCTTCAATCGAATCTTCATGACTTCTAAAATGGTCCATAAGATTCAACGAAGCTTTAGGCATACGATCACGTGCTTTGAGAAGTCTTGAGACGTCGTAATTGATATTCTTATGAATTTGGCGACGATCTCCATAACTGCGCTCACAAAGTGTTAGTTCACGTTATATTTATGTTTGTTCATCATCCAAAACCAAATCCGGGGAGTCCAATATCCAACACAACCATCTAGGTGAGGGCTGGGCCAACCACTGTTCTCAGAATGAAGCCATCTGACAGATAATCGAATCGGTTTAACATCATATTACATAATGTAATTCATGATATATTGAACTGTGTGAGACAATTGAGCATGTGTTATGCCAAGTTTTTAGTGCTATTGGTTGAGGTAGAGGATTATATTGTCCCTGTTGTTACCGGTCATGATAGAAGAGTTTGGTGTGCTCATTGCTTGGGCGGTGATATGACACCAGAAAGAACAATCAATATATCCCCAAAGAATAAAAATTTGAAGATTATATTGTATGTTTAGTGCACATGTGGTGTAATTCTCGGTAGCAGAGAGTTACACCTCGTCATGAAGTGAATAGTTGAGTTCATGGTGAAGCAAATTTGGACTATATAAAGATTTAAGAAACTGATTTCTTTCTTTTTTTAACCCCATTTTTCTTCTTTTTCTTTTTTCCCCTTTTAAATCAAATTAAAAATTGTAGAAATAACAAAGAGAAGACATGCAATAAGAAGAAATCAAAGAGACTTTTTTTCTTTTGGTTGTGAAGCCAAGAAGAGAGGAAGAATCCAGGAGAGAAATTCCAAGTTGTAGATACAATTGAAATGTTAACTTACAGTGATCGGGTTGGACATGGCAACCTTGGATGAGTAGGTGAGAAACAAAGAAAGAAGAGATGTCTGCTAAGTTTCCATGACAGAAGGCGCAAATTGAGAACATTCGAGGGGGATGTTGGAAAGGGATTTTTGATTTAAGAAAGAAAAAAAGGGGGATTAGGAAGAAGATAAGGTTGTAGACTTCAACAATGAGCGCTTGACAATCAAGATGGACAACTTAGGTTTTAGATGTGGAGGGAGTTGATTGTGGGTCCAATGTGCCAAGACAAGCAAGGCTAAGAGAACAATAATAAAATGTGGCAGAAGAAATTAGAGAGACGATGAAAAGATTTGGAGGAATTGGAGGAGAAAATTAGTGCTCTGATACAATATTAGAATTGAAAATGAATTTTTTTTCTTGTATTCATCATAATGATGTATATGGTGAATCATTCACCATTAATATATACAATTTGTAGACTATTCTAGAAAGTCTTAATGAAAAAGAAATGGCCTTAGAGCCCAATAAGAGGATTCCTTAGAGCCTAAGAAAAAAATACAATTGCACATAACAAACCCGTGTTGATGTTTAACACTACCCTTTTGTTTTCTTTCTTTCTTTAAATAAGAGAAGGGTTGAGTTGTTCCTCTTCCATTGCATATTTTTGAAACCCACTTTGTATCTTTTCATGGGGTAAGATGTCATGCTATTGAAACTGTGAATACATCATTATTTTTACCATTTTAACTTTTTGAAGAATTCAAAAAATAATACTAGATTTGTACGATGTATGCATAGAGCGGGACAAAGCAAGGTTGACATGTTAAAAAGAATTATAACTCTAAACCTACATTGTGCATATTAAAACGTATTATTATTCATGGTGCAAAAGTATAAAAGTTACATATTATTTAATTTTTTAGGGCCGTAAATTTAGATTCTGGATGGTTCTCAAAGAAATGGTTCAGTTAGATAATTAAAATATAGCCTACCAAAATAAGGGTTTAAATGTGAAACTAATATTTCTCTTCTTTGTTTAAAGTAGTGTGAAAAACATATTTTTGCACATACTTGTATGTAATGCATGGTTACTCCAGTTTTAGGAAAGAAATACATGGTTACCTGACCCCTTTCCATAGGTTGCAAAACTACATGTTCTTGGACCCGCACATTTTTGTATACGACTTATTGTTTGAAGGATTTTGAATCTCACCAGCATTTGTAGATGCTTATAGTCGCCTCTGATTGTAATTATATGTCATCTGGATCCATTGTTTCTTTTTTCTGTTAGATCGTGTGTGCATTGCCAACTCAGACATTATATGATAGGAAACAAAACAAGATCTGATTTTTATTAAATAGAAACTGAAAATAAAGGTACCTTTGATCACAATTAAAGGAGCAATTACTCTTCCAAGTCGCCAATTATAGAGCACGTCTGCACTCTTCCGAAGAACGAGAGATAAACTCACCTCTCAATCAAAATTCTCTCAAAGTATTCATATCCCCCACTTTAATCTCACCCTTTATTTATAATAAGACTCCAATTAATTAGGTAATTAGTCAAAAGAACTAATTTACTCTCCATGTTTAAAATTTTGCCAAATAAAGTCCTAATATTATTTTCTCATTAAATGACACGATTCTCGCATTAAATCATTTCCAAATAAGATCACGTCCATGTTCGACGTATCGTCCGCATTCGTCGCACCGTTCACGTTCGACGTACCCTCATCTGTGTCATTACTCCACCCCCGAAAAATTACCATGTCCTCAAGGTGGTGCATGACGTCCATGGGCGTGCTATGGGTTGCTTGTTTCCTTCAGGATCGAATGGATGATCTTCCCCGCCTGGATTAATGGGTCTGTGAGGTTCGTCGGGATGAGAGAAATGTGTTGCTGGTGATGGCGGTCCCAGATTCAGCCAGACGAGCCGCCCGTAAAACTCAAAATGTGGGGCGGATGCCCTCCAGGGGTTTGCCCGATTCGACGCGGCCCTCCTGGGGGGTCTCTCCACTAGGATCGGCCCTTGGGAAGTCCACCGGCATCAGATGCGACACGCCTGTCTTCGTCGACAACAGATCTTCACTGATCCACGTTGACATCTTCATATCTGCCCTGACGTCCATCTTCTTTTTCAAACTGGTAGATCTGAGTTTGAGATCTTCAAATCTGTGCTCGTGGTCTTCAGATCTGGGTTGGTGTCGTTATTGGGGCTCAGACCTGAAGCCGGATCTAGCTTGCCGGTCTCCAAACATTTCCCATTTTACATGCCTCCGCTGCCGCTTCCTCGGCCTCTTCTTCCTCAATGATTTCTCTCAACTCCTGAAAGAGTTGTTTTCAAGATTTCTTTTCTTTCTTTTCCGTCAAAAGTGCCGCCTTTAGCCCTAGATCTGGGTTTTCGTATCTTTTGCTCTTGACCACGATGTGATTTGTTGTATACAATGTTGATTTGATTGCTTGAGCCCCTCCATCAATTGTACGAGCCGTTGATTCGATTGTTTGATCCATTGGGTGGTTTGCATGATGGCCTCCAAATCCTTATTCACAGATCTCCTCCACTCCATCAAGATCGAACCGTTCTGATACCAATTGATAGAAACCAAAACAAGATCTGATTTTTATTTAATAGAAACTGAAAATAAAGATACATTTGATAACAATTAAAGGGGCGATTACTCTCCCAAGACACCAATTATAGAAGATGTCCGCACTCTCCCGAAGAACGAGGAATAATCTCATCTATCAATCAATAATCTCTCAAAGTATGCATATCCCCCTCTTTAATCTCCCTCTTTATTTATATTAAGACTCCCACTAATTAGGTAATTAGTCAAAAAGACTATTTCACCATCCCTATTTAAAATATTGCCAAATAAAGTCCTAATATTATCTATTATATAAAACACAACTTTTTTGGAATTCTAGGGCTGACTAAGACAAGCTTACTAGGACAAATAGGTTGATAGAAAGACGGCTCAGATTTAATCTTGATGAGTGAATGGTTAGGATGATAGTATGTGAAAAATTTTGGAGGGGGAAATAAATTTTTAGTGCAACATTATTGATATTTGTTTAAATTTAATGCATAAAAAGTTGTGCTCTGCCTTTGAAACTTGGGCCGTCCTCTCTCAAAATTTTAATGGTGAGAATTTAATGCACAAAGATTTCCACAGCGATTACAATTTCATCAAAATTTCCCTCATAACAGTAAGTGTCATCAATCATTGCAATCAAAAACAAATTTAATTCCCAAATCACTGCCCAATTTGTTTACTTTAAACAAAATTTCGGTTACAAACACGTGCATATAAAAAAGTCTCAACACTATCACTTTCATTAACTGTAAAATTCTGAAATATTTTTACGCTAATTTTTTCCGCGTCGAGGGCGCCCATTAAATTTTTTTCGCTAATTTGTTGTTCTGTGTCGAAGGCGTCCACGCCGAATTTGTTGTTCCGCGCCGAAGGCGTCCGTATCGCTAAATATTTTTACGCTAATTTGTTCTTTTAAATTTTGGCCGTGGAAATAATTTTTTGGTGAACAAAGATTCTGAAGTGATATCTTAAATGAACCGCACCCGCGCCGAAGCTAAATTTTTGTTTGTTTAAATTTTAGAGGTGGAAATAATTTTTGTGAAGAACAAAGATTTTGAGGGGATATCTTAAATGAACCCGCGCCAAAGACACCCGCGCCGCTAAATATTTCTGCGCCGAATTTGTTGTTCCGTATTGACGGTGTCCGCACCGAATTTGTTGTTCCACGTCGAAGGTGTCAGTGCCGCTAAATATGTTTACGTTAATTTGTTCTTTTAAATTTTGGCTGTGGAAATAATTTTTTGGAGAACAAAAATTCCGCAGGGGAAAATCTTAAATAAACCGTGCCCGCGGGCACGAATTATGACTAGTTCTCCCATTAAATGACATGATTCTCGCATTAAATCATTTCCAAATAAGATCACGTCCACGTTCAACGCATCGTCTGCATTCGTCGCACCGTCCACGTTCGACGCATCGTCCACGTTCGACGCACCCTCATCTGTATCGTAATACACATGACAGCTCCTGCTAGGGATAAAAAAGAGAAGTATAGAAACAAAACAAGATAGAAGAAAGAAGCTGGCTGCCCACACATTGCAGTGCAGCTACAAATCCCTTTGGCATTAACGTATTAAATATTTCTTGAAATATTGGACACTTGACACTTCTTAGATGCTTAAAAGGAGACTTCAAGTAATAAAATCATGACTATATGACAATCTACTGAGCTCTTACAGCTTTTATATGCAAGATGTCAATGCTAGGTTGTATCGGAATAATGCTGAAGCTTATTTGGATGAATACTAACCCGCGTTTTTGTATGTTTTTTCATTACACACAAAGCTATGTATACATTTGCAATCACATGTATGAAATGTAATTGTGTCCTCTTATAATGTTCTTGGAAGACTCTTGTATCAGACACTTTTAGGACACACACATACACATTGACACCAGCGTCCTGTATCCATGTAGCATTGGCTGCATAGAACATTTGATTAAACTATGCTAGAATTTGGACTGTATATGATGTACTATTTAACCTTGAAAATATTACCAAGACGATACCCTTATGCTACAATTATCGCCAATCATTATAAGAAATTTTTACACATTTCTAGCTTTCGGTATATTTAAATGTTTAAAGGGTGTACATATGTATGAATGAAATATAAGCGTGTCCTCTTATAAATTTACAAATAGTATCTATATGATAAAAAGAATGAGTTTGATCAATTTTCCTAGATCAATTGAGGATCTGGGATGATGATTTTTTGAATAAATTTCAGCTGTTGATTTCTATTAATTGATTTGCATTATACATGGTGCTTGTGTGTGTGTGTGTGTGGATGCTGGAGGTGAGCTGACAATGCAAGAGTTTTGGTGCGCTGTCCGTCCAAAGCCCTTTTTCGGTCATTTTTTGCGATGGTCGGAGCTGTTCACATAGATTTACACATGCTAAAACCCCCACCACAACAAAAATTTAGTGAATTCTAGGCCATTTGCTTATCGTAAAACTGTTAATTCCTAGCATTAACGAGCATCATGTTGACTAGATTTCTGGTGTATTTGGGTTTTAGCATGTGTAAATTGATGTGAATGACTCCGATCGAGTGGACATCAAATGGTTAGGTTTGTTACGCCACTCGAACAATGTCAGCTCATTTCTCGTTATATATATGAGATTAATTAGGGTCAGATGACACCTGACCAAAAATAATTAGGTGTGGTGATGTGACGGTCCGTGAGTGGCTGTCGAAAAAGCAACTCATTCGGCCCGTGAGTGGCTGTGAAAAAGCAGCCCACATGTGTTACGTTTTTAGCGGCCACTCATAGGCCACTACGTCAGCATACCTTGTCATTTTTATTAGGTTCTTTTTTTTCCATTATTCTATTTGTGTATATATATACATGCATATGTTTGTATGTATGACCTAGCATTATATACAATGCTACTGATTGATGGTCTGATGTCCAAGTAGGCGATCTGGGGTTCGAATATTGTGAGAAGTGATGTTTTTGTCCTTATATCTTTTTTTCTTACTTTTAACGATAGTTTCTTTTTTTTATTTTTTTCCTTTCTTTTTCTATCTTTAACGTTACCTTCCTTCCGTTCTTTTTCTATTTCTTTCTATCTTATTTTTTCCTTTTCCTTTTCTTATTTCTTTACTTATTTCTTATTTCTTTCTTATTTTTTAATATTTTATTAATTTCTTACTTTCCTTTTTTCCCATCCTTAAGTTCTTTGTCTTTTGGCCCACTTTTGTTTTCCCTTCCTTATTTCTTTTGAGGTGCCCATACAGGAAATTTCACACTCGCGCGCGCGCGTACACAAGAGGATCTTGTGATTTTTTTTCCCGAAGGATGATATGTGCTTAGTAAATGACCTTAAGATTCTTGTGTTGAAATTTCCATATGGACTTGATTTGATAATATTGTGTTTTGCTAAACTTGGACGCCCTGTTATTGTCATTAACTTGGCTGCAATGCTGGTACTGTAAGAGTGCAAATTTCGCATCATTGGAAAGCTTAACTTGGACTTCCCCTTCAAAGGGCACCTTGACTTTTAGGCATATGCCATGTTGGTTAGCTTTTTGCCATGTTTATTTGGGAAGTCCCTCAAATTGCAGTTAATGTATATGCACATTTACGACAGCTTGATTAGTATGATCGGTCCACATTGGTTAACATGCATGTTTTCTGAAGACAACCCCAGGACAGTTGTTCGATGTGTTTTTGATGTAGCATAAGTCTTAAAGTCCCTCGGATGCCCAAATAATTTCTCCGATTGGTGAAGTTGATTGAGAGCCAAGTCTTGTCTTGCTAGGATGAGTAATCCCTGTATTGATGCATTAGCATTATCATATTATCTTAAAAAGGAGAACCCTACTCTATATAATGGATATTTGTAATTGGTTTTTGTATCACAGGGTCAGGTCAAAAAACATAAGAGCGACGATGCTTTCCCAGGGTGAAATTATGTGTCCCTGTGACTTTTAAGATTTTAATCTAGCAAGTTTTAGGGAGAAATATCATTTCAGTCAACCATGGATCATAATGAACTGAACTCACAACTTGGTGATTCCTTAGTTTTATGATACATATAATGTTTATATAAAAATTATTAATATGCTGACAATAAATGTCATACAAGTAGTGTATTATGAATATATTACTAGTTATATTAGGAGGAAAGGAGTAAGTGAAAGAAGATGCAATGTGGGCACTGGGCTCCTTATCCAGGTGTCTAAATGGCCACCTCAGATAGGCTAGGTAATTCCTTGACGATTGCCTGTGACAATATTTCCTTCTGCACAGCTGAAGCAGGTTGCTTGTCTTTATTTTGCTGCAGACCACCTTTGTTTATGCTTGTTAGCTAAAACAAGTTTCTTCATAGTTTAAACATACGACTTCCTTGACAATGTTGTCTCTCATGCATGTCTGTTGCCCACGTCCCAAAACATTCTATAAATAGAGGACTCCATCTTCAAGTGGAGTAGAGAATGTGATACCACATGGTGGGACACTGTACATACACTTGGGACACTGTACATACATTTATTTGCGAAGAACCTGGAAAATTCTGTTCATGGTTAAATGCAAATTTCTTAGTACTTCCAATGCATTTTATTAGCTAGAGTTTAAATTTGTAGACATTTTTCAACAGTGTCATCTATCATACATCACTTCCCATGCAACATTTTAAGTCATGTTGGCAATGCAAAGGTTGGCTGACAGCATCATCGTGAATATGCAAAGGTCATCATGAATATTACTCCCCGCTCATTTTTGTAGCACATTTCTTCATGAAATTAGGAACTGATTAGCGTTCCTTCTTTTGCGCTTAATTGCATTCCGTGATCAACATGTTTTACAGGATTTGGTGCACTACATAAAGTTTCAAAATATGTGCCATGTTCAATAAGCAAAACGACTCTAATCTTCAAAATACGACTGGATTGTGCTCGATTCTAATAGAAAATCTAAAATAATATTTACATCATTTTGTTAACCTATTATTTGTCAGTTGCCATGCCCAATAGATGTTACTATTATTTAGCAGTTGCCATGTTCAATAGATGTTTAAGTCTTTTTCGCTTTTAAAGATTATTTCACGGAAAGTGTGTCAGAAAGGAATATCAAGGGCAAAACTTCCAAACTGTCAGTATGAAGGCGCATGATTTGTTCAATCCACTGTTGCATGTGTGCCCATGTGCAGGCATGCACATGTTGGATATAATTTATTTTATTTCTGCTGCTGTTGCTTCTTCTTCCTTGTTTTCTTTGCATGTACGTGCTTGCGTGTTCGAGTGTGTATTCTGGATGCCTTTTGCTGTGTCCAATGCATGTCCTGCTTGTGTGTATGTCTGTGCATCAGGATATGTGTTGCTGCATGCAATACATGCGCAATGTGCATCATGAGCTCATTAAACACAAACAGTACCCAAATGAAACGTCCAAGCTCCCACGGAATATAATTTCTATACTACATTTGTACAAACCAAAGTTCTTCAACCTATAGATTCAAGAGCAAGCGACACATGAAAACATTGAGGACTTGGTAGTTAGAATCTCCGTCTGATCTTGTGGATGCCACAACTAGCTTGTAATGGACCCCCTTGCATTCTAACACTTAAATGTCATTTTTCTGAACATAGATTCGTCATTCCATTCACAAATAAAAAACGTATAGAATAAAAGAGAGGGAAAGATATTAAATACCACCTGTAGAATTCCATTTCGAATGCCTGGTGCTAAAAAGTTGTCTATTACTCTCTTTCTTTTGATTCAAGACGGAAGGCTGACATTGATACATGTTTGCAGCCAACGTCTAGGATCTGGATTTCATGTGCCATATTTTGTTGGACACCATAATACTTGATGTCCATCTCATGTTCCACATGATTACTCTGTTGAGGAGATGGAGCTACAAGTAATATTATGATCATCTAAGGTTTAACTTGGAATCCACATGATGTCATTCCATCAAGGCCCCTATGACCTTGGGAAAGCCTTATAAATATTTTGATGTACCTTACAAATCCACCGGTGTAGTTGTACTGGTATTGTGTGCATTTAGGGCTGTTGATGGATATTTGATATATCCGAATTTGCTCCGTATTCACATCTATTTCAGTGAATATGGATGGCAATAATTCGTGTCTGACGTGAAATATCAGTCCATGTAGCATCGACTGAAAAATCGGATAATGTCATTTTGCTATTAGTTTATGTTTAATAACCGCTCTACTTCTAATTAATGTGTATTATATATATTTTTAAAGTTCTCAAAGGTACATGTTATTCTTATAGTGTATTACGACTATAAATGTGAATAATCCTTTATACATTTGATGTGGTTGTCCCTGTCACCGGGCTTTGTCCCAGTCATACAAATGAGGGAGCCACGAGGGACAAAGGCCACCCCCAAAAAAAAACCCACATATACACCCTCCCACCTCCACTCAAAAAATCCCAAAACCCCAGATGATACCCACACTCACACCCACTCTTTCTATTTGATCCTGTTTGGGTCCCACGTCCTCATTTTGTGGGTGTGCCCTCCCTGCACTTTGTGCACGTGTAACGTGTAATTTCTAGTAGTAGTATATAATGGATGCAAGTTCTTGTTTGTAAATAGTAATATATCTTTTGAAATTTTTGTGAACCATCAACTAACATAAAACGATGACTATCAGCGGTTATTCGAAATATCCATATCCAATTCGTTTTTATATTTGTATCTGACTTTGTGAAATATCGGTTCGTATCGTGTCTGTTTTCAATGGAGCTGATACTGTTACCCTGTTATCTGCACCAAGTCTGATCCGTTTACGCCAACATCCTTAGTTTTGTTCTTTGCTGCATGGATATCCCTTACTCGAGCCTAGCTAGTTTTTTCATCAAGTAAAAGACATCCATCGAAGGATTCTTTAGTCGTAGGACTCATCACCTTTATCTTTCTTGTCTTGCAGGAGAGAGCGGCTTTAGCTGCAGCTTCCGATCGTTACCGTTATGTTGAAAAGACGAAGCCGATTCCCGATCCTCAGGTATCCTTCTGAATATGCATATCTGGGATATACTAACAATGACTCTGTGCAAGCCATCTATATCATGGCTATGGGGGGACTGATTTAAGCTTGTTATTTGGTGTGAAATCAGGAAAATGGTTTGATTTATGGCAAAATAACCAAGAAGTCTGATACAGTGTAAGTCGGGCGTGTACGCGGACCGGCTTATTGGAGCTCTCTGTATTACTCCGAATATGTCTTCTGTGCATACTATCTGTTGATGGTTTTCCTTATGTGAAAACTCGGGGCAACATATCGCTGTGAAGTTATGATTCTGTTACATCTGAAGTGGGAGAAAATACTTTCCCAAATGTAAACTCTTCCAATAATCTGATCGACCGTGTGGAAAAAAAATCAGATCGTCTTGTTATTGGCAATGTCAGGGTTTATGTTTGTTATAATGTTATGCTTTTGCTACTCGGCTATTATATACGGTTTTTTTTTCACCTCTTGCTTTCATCTGGCCAAACATTAAAAAGGCGTTTCAGAGAAAAATATACAGGATGAAAGCTTTAAAAATAAAAAAGACATGATAATAATTATCCATGCTGGCGTCTTGTTATTAGCTTGATGCTTTTGGTTATAAGAGTGATCACATACACACACACACACAAAAGTTATGATTGTGCACAAGAATCCAAGAGACTAAACCAAGGGACAACACAAGAAACCAGGGGACACAATACAACAAGAAACCAGGGGACACAATACAATTTTTTGGACATAATAATAATTACCTTAACACTCCACCTCAAATTCAAGGTGTAACTTTAAGTTGGGATAGGTCGGAAGAAAGATCAAGTGAGAGGAGATAGTGGCATTGGATGGCCGCGAAGTGCAAGACGTATGCGTTGGAGAGGCTGCATGTGGCTGAGAAGGTGCGTTGGAGAGGCTGCATGGGGCTGAGAAGGTGCTGCAGAAGGTAGATGCCACAAGAGATAAGGTAGATGCCACAAGAGATTGAGGTTATCCCGTAGAGGGCAGAAGTCTCGTAGAGGGCAAAAGCTGCAGGGGGCCGAGGCCGTAATGTGCCGATGAGGTGCTGCAGGGGGTAGAGGCCGATGGGGGGGGGGGGGGCCAAGGTCGTTGGGGGGCCGAGAAGGGGGTAGTGGTCGATGGTGGGCCAATGCCGTTGGGGGGCCGATGCTGCAGGGGTCAAAGGTGTCGCATTGGATACATGCTGCTGGGGGACGAGGCCGTAGGGGGCTGATGAGGTGCCGCTGGGGGGGCAGAGGCCGTAGTGGGCCAAGAAGGTTGCTGTTGTTGTAACATGTGTTGTTGATTAATTTGAGGAGGATGCTGTGTTGCAACTCTTGTGATTGAGGAGGCTGTGCTCCGATGATTGAGGAGGAGACTGTGCTGCAAATCCAGTGATTGAGGAGATGTGATTTTTGCAAAATTTAAAGATTAGGAGATGGGTTGTCCACCCTCCCCCAAGAGAGAGGAGGGAGAGTTGCGGAAGACTTGAAGCCTAGATCAGAATGACTCGGATATCATATTAAGTATGAGGAGGAGGAAAATTGAAATAACTTGTATTAGCTTGATGCGTTGGTTACTAGAGTGATCACACACACATATACTACATAAATTACGATTGGGCACAGGAACACAAGCGACTAAACTAGGGGGACAACATAAGAACCCAAGGGACACAATACAATTTGGTTTGGCCTATATACATATGAAGTTGAGGTGTAGGGATGTGATTTATGCTATAATTGGCAAAACAAATCCCATGATAGGTCAAATCTCTTTCTCACTCTTCCAATTTTTCGCCAATTATGTCAACAATCACATCCACACACCTCAATCTTGAGGTGTATATAGCAAAACTCTACAATTTTCTAGGCATAATAATAATTATCTTAACAAGAAAATAATGAAAAAGGTATATTGTGTTCTGAAGCATCAAATCTGGGGGAAGACCCTAGTCTTTTATTTATAATAGAGGGATAAGCGTATATGGATGCGATACAATGATATGATCTTATCCTATGGATAAGATATAATTCCCAATACAAACTCCCATTATTATCCGTTTACAACACTCCCCCTTATCCAGCCATAAGTGTGGACTCTGCTCATGAATACTTTGGGATTCTGAGTGTCTTATGAGTCTCACAATGATACTTCATGATCCTGAGTTGATGGGGGGTTGCCTCGTTAAAACCTTTGACTAAGAAAAGCCCTGTGGGAAAAAAACCATAGCTAAGGAAAAATAGCACAAACTCCCTCTAACTCCCCCTGATCTGTACAAGTACTCAGGCTTTCAGATCTCTTAGGTGCCTCATACCAATCTTTGTACAAACTTCCTAAAAGTAGCCGTAGGAAGTGATTTAGTGACAAGTCCGCCAGGTTGTCATATGATTGTACTTGTCTGACATCGATCTCGCCATTTCTTTGTAGCTCATGCGTCCAGAAGAATTTTAGGGAGATATGCCTCGTTCTGTCACCTTTAATGTAACCACCTCGTAACTGAGTAATGCAACCAGCGTTGTCCTCAAACATAGCAGTAGGTTCAAGGTTACTAGTCTTCAATCCGGTCGTCACCAGGATGTGATGTACAACTGAGCGTAGACAGACACTTTCTCTGCTTGCTTCATGGATGGCGAGAATCTCTGAGTGATTGGATGAGGTCGCCGGCATGGTCTTCTTGACGGATCTCAGGAAATGGATGTCTCACCATAGGTAAACACGTACCCTATCTGTGATTTTTCATTGTGGAGATCAGACCTGTAACCTGCATTAGCATAACCAACAAGTGTGGATGATAATCCATTTTTGTAAAATAGTCCCACTTCTGTTGTCCTTTGGAGGTAGCGCATAAGGTGCTTAACCCTGGTCCAGTGACGCTGTGTAGGCATTGCATTGTATATGGCTAGTAAATTTACTACGAACGCTATATCGGGACTTGTGTGGTTAGCCAAATATAGAAGTGCTCCAATAGCACTCAGATAAGGGACTTCTGGACCAAGTATATCCTCCCCATCTTCCAGCGGCCGGAAGGTATCGTTATGTGCATCCAGAGATCGTATCACCATAGGTGTACTTAGTGGATGACATTGGTCCATGTGAAATCTTTGCAATAGTTTCTTTGTATATGTGGTTTGATGTAGCAGGATTTCGTCTTTTAAATGTTTAATCTGGCAGAATTTGGTTTTGCCTAGGTCTTTCATTTCGAATTCTTTTGTTAGGCTTATAGATATCTCGGTGATCTCTTTAGGAGATGCAATGAGGTTCAGATCGTCTACGTAAACTGCTATTATGACGAATCATGTTCCCTTTGCTCTTATAAAGATGCAAGGGCAGACTTCATTATTGTTGAATCCGTGTTGTACAAGTAATTCACTAATTCTGTTGTACCACATCCTTTCCGATTGTTTAAGACCATATAATGATCTTTGAAACTTAACAGAGTAGACATCCCGATGTCTATCTCTTAATTCAGCAGGCATTGAAAAGCCATCAGGAAGTTTCATATAAATCTCTTTATCGAGATTGCCATATAGATATGCAGTCACAACATCCATCAGTTGCATATCTAATCCTTACTTTGCTGTCAAGCTTATTAAAAATCGGAAAGTGATCGCATCCTTTACTGGGGAGTATGTTTCTTCATAGTCTATCCCCGATCCTAGCCATGCCCATGCAACATAGATTATGGCTTATTGTCAGGATATTGTAATGCAATTATGAGTATATATTGTCATGGATTTTCAGGCTTGTTAATCTAGAGCTTGGCTGATGTAATGTTTTGGCAATTATGGCTTAATCTTTATCAAACTCATAAAAATTCCCATCATTAATACATGTTTTTTTAAAACTTTAGATAATCTATTCCTCGGAAATTCAGATCATAGAATAAAACTATAAGACACTACCACATTGTAATCAGATAAAAGTAATATAAAAAGTACAATGTAAAAACATATGCCCCATCTTTTATTTGCACACGATCCTACATATATTTGGATGTCAGACATGTCATGTAATAGTCTTCATGATGTGATTGACATTGATAATGGATGTAGTATTTCGGACCTTAAACTTTATGCATCCAGATTAGCGAAAATTAAGCATAAAAGTGTGGCTAACACAAATACAGACAACGAATTTATGAGAAAGGATTGAATCAAATTGCATGTTCACAAAATAAATTTAGTTTTTTTCAAAAAAACATGAAGGAGATTCAGAACCGTTAGTCTTAAGAGTGCACGACCAAATTCCTGGAACTGATGGAATCAAATGCATGCCACATTTAATTAAGTCAAAAAACAATTAAACAACCAGGAAGGATGCATGGATCCTTTAACACAGAAAAAATGGGGGAACTAAATTTTGGAGGGGAACTAAATTTTGGGGAACTAAATTTTAGGGGAGACTAAAACTTTAAACTTAAACTCGATTCTATGGGGAAACTAGATTTTGTAAATTTTTTGGGGCACTAAAATTTTTAGGATGAATTAACTAACATTTATTGTGATTTAATTATTACCATTCGTTTAAAATTAGGATCTTAAACGGGATCCAAGATTTTGATGGTGGAATAGTTTAAATGAATTGGGGACCTAAATGTTGGGAGGATTAAAATTTTTGGTGACCGAAGGCGCCCGCGCCAAAGGCACCCGCGCCGAAACTAAATTTTTGTTCGTTTAAATTTTAGAGGGAAAAATAATTTTTGGGAAGAACAAAGATTTTAAGGGGATGTCTTAAATGAACCGTGCCCGCGGGCACGGGTTATGACTAGTGTGTGTGTGTGTGTATATTTTTTTTTTTGACAACCCAGAAAAATCCCCAACCCCTTCCCCCTGCCTTTGGCTTTTTTAGGAGGGTAAGGCGAAAGCCCGGTCGAGACTATACATGTGTGTGTGTGTCTATATATATATATATATATGCAAAAAATGTACCTAAGAACGTGCGCAGGTAGAATTACCTGCGCACGCCCCCTCTGTTCGGTGTTTGTAAGTATTTTTTTGAATGTTTTTTTTGCAGTAGCTAGATATACTTGTTATGAAGCTCTCCACAAAATTTCAGGTCAATCCGACACCGTTTGAGCCTCCGTTCATCGATTTCAAAAACGTTGCGCAAAACTGTCCAAATTCTGGACAGTTTTGCACAACGTTTTTGAAATCGATGAACGGAGGCTCAAACGGTGTCGGATTGACCTGAAATTTTGTGGGGAGCTTCATAACAAGTATATCTAGCTACTGCAAAAAGAAATTTCAAAAAACAATATTTAGAAACCCCGAACAGAGGGAGCGTGCGCAGGTAATTCTACCTGCGCACGTTCTCAGGCACATTTGCCCATATATATATATATATATATATATATATATATATATATATATATATATATATATATATATATATATATATCACCTATAACCATATACACTACATGGGTTGGTATTTGTTGGGGGATTATTTATCCTGGGGCTACATCTCCCCTCTCGGACTTACCTGGGGGCCGTTGAGGGCACGTCGGTTCCCCCCCAGTTTACATAGTCTCGGTCGGGCTCTCGCCTTACCCTCATATGCCGAAGGCAGGGGGAGGGGGTTGGGGATTTTTCTGGGTTGTCAAAAAAATATAGCCTAACACCTATAACACTTTGTGTTTGGGTCTGCATATATATAACACTAGAAATTTCCCGTGCACATAGTGCACAAGGATCAAAGTCAACACACACAAGTCGGAAACTGCACACAGCCGAAAATGAAAGGAAAGTGTGGATTTGTGTGAGAGAATCGTCGGACGGTAAGGGGGGAAGGCGGGCCATAATTGCAAAAAAACACGGGGGCAAAGTGGAAAAAGACCGATGGCATACACGTAAATAGGTGGAAGAGGGAGTGGGTTTTTGGTTGTATGGAAAAGCAATGAATAGCTCGTAATTCATGAGAAGAGGATGAGCTTTTATTTGGATGCATCACAAAAAACCCTAAACCACACCCAATCTCCCACCCATACCCAATTGGGCTTATATTTGGATATCATATAAATATCAAGATGGGATACGCTTTAGGGCTAGGGTTAGGGTTAGTTTTAAGGTTAAAATGAGTCGCAGAGTGGAGTTTTCCATTGATTCGTGCCAAGCGTGTACATGTGAATGCGAAAATGAAGGGCGCGAGCTCTGGGCGGATTCTGCTCAGAGCTCTGGACAGAGTCTGCCTAGTAAACTGGGCAAAGTCTTAGGATTAGTGTTAAGGTTAAAATGATTCACAATGCGGTCCTTTTGATTCGTGCCAAGCATGCACATGTGAATGCGAAAATGAAGGGTGCGAGCTCTGGGCAGAGATTGCCCAGAAAACTGGGTAGACTTCTGCTCAGTAATCTGGGCAGACTCTGCCCAGAGCGTGCGTCCTTCGTTTTCGCATTCACACGTGCACTCAAGTGCACGCTTGGCACGCTTGGCTCTGCCCAGTTTCTAGGCAAACTCAGATTTTGGGCAGTTTTTGGGCAAACTCAAATTTATGTATTTCTTTTCATGCTTTATAATTTGGTTTGTTTACTCGTTTAATATTTTTTGTTTTACCGTCTAAGTTATTATTATTGTTTGGTAGGGTCATTATGGCGAGGGCAGTCCTTCAGGACCTGAGGGTGGCAGCGGTGGAGATGGACGACAATGGAGCGATGTAGGTCTTGGCGAGGGAAGCGGGCTTGGGGGCGATGGTAGCGGGCATGGGGACGATGGTAATGGGCATGTGGACGATGGTGGCGGACGATGACAGACATGAAGATGGTGCGGGCTTGGGGACGTTGGCGGTGTAGCGTGGAGGATGTTATTTTTTATTGTTTTATATGTTTTTTGGTTTAAACTTCGGACATGGAGGTCGGATATGTAATAAATACTATATTTGCTCGAGTTTTTAATGAATTTGTGTGCATTTAATTTTAATTATTTTTTTATTTATTTTGTTGTATACTGATAGCTTATTTGATTGTTATAAAAGTATATTGTATGTAGGAAATTCTGCAATTTTTAAAAAAAATAATTTTAAACTATCGGCCACTACGGTATCAACCGCGGCTTTTTGGTCACGGAATTTTTTTTTCCGTGGCCGTAACTTTTCCGCCACGGAATGTTGGCTTTCAAGCCAAATATGTAGTCATGGCTTAAGCTCCCCCTAAATTTGTGCACCATTTGCAAATAAACATCTTTCGCAATTTATGCACTTCCTTGAAATTTTCTTGTAGCAAACTATTAACCCCCATCAAATTTGAGAACCTACAAATCAAACATACAATTTGGTCCTCTTTTCTTTTCGAGTCCATGGTGTTAGATACAAAAGTAGAGAAAATCATACATTGGGGAACCAAACCCAATTTGGTCTTGATTTTCCATCACACATATACTTAAATCTCTACAATAATGCACATCATGCATGAACCAAGAAATATATTTAGCTTTCATTTGAACCTTCCCATATTTAGGAATCCAAACTTGGATGAAGCCATTTCTAAACCTTCGAGTCTTAGCATGCTCAAATTTTAAGCCTATCATTTTGTGTACCATATCCTAGGCCAAATTTACTAATAGAGGGCCTTTGATAGCTAATGAAGTCATCATCTAATTTCTCTTTGTTCCTATTGAACTAATCCACATTTTTATACAACTCATCATATTTGGTCTTAGTGGTAGTTAAAAGTTTATCTAAGTCATGTAACCTAGTTTGAAGATCTCTAATCTCTTCACTAAGTACTCTATTTCTAGTAGTTAATTTTAAAATTTTCTCTCTTATCTTTTCCACATCTACATTCGACATGCAATAACGATGAATCCTTTTAAAGTTATTATGTACCCTTAAGCAACTGTTAGGGTTGAATTTCTGCTGATATTTGTTGGCATTAGCGGCACTACATCTGGAGGTTTCAGGTTGCGGAATCAGATGTCTTTTTGAGCAGTTTGAGCAGTAATGTTGAATATAATGTCGTTCAACATTATGTTCAACATTCGGGATCTGGAATATTGATTCGTATGCATAAACGCTGATTTGGTCTACAGATCTGTTGTGGTGATCTCAGATCTGATTTACTGCCTAGAATGTTGGGGATTCCTGAATTGATTGATGGAATATCTTGGGGAGATTTTTATATTCCTTCTTACCCGATTTAGTTCCTTAATTGGTGGCGATTTGCTGAGAATTTTTGGAAATCGGGTTAGTTCCTTAATTGATGGGAGGAAATAGTTGCTGAGATTTATTGGTTCTATTTACCAGAAATAAATCCTTATTATTTGGGCAAAATATCCGCAAGAGATTTGTTTTAATCATTTTACCCGAAATAGATTCGGTGGTTCCTTGAATATGGGATTCCTTACCCGAAGTGATCCTAGAAATATTGGTGGATATTTAGCATTAAAGAGGAAGTTATTTACCCGGATATAGTGGTTACAAAATCTGGTTGGTTTCATAACTGAATGGTATGTGCGGTTGAAGATTTTTTTTATCTGAATGGTTTCAGATCTTGCAGTATTGTTTAGATCTTCTCCAGATACTCTGTTGCATGCTGGTACGCATAAGATTTGCTGACGATGTGGTTGAAGGTATTAATCTGCAAATATGGCATGAGAGATCTCGTTTAGTGACAATGTTGGATGATATGTTGAACGTTATGATACAACATAATGTCCAACATTACTGCTAAAAAGGCTGAAATCGAATGACAGTCTTCAGCGGTTATTGAAGGTGGATTCCTCAGATCTCCTTTCAGATTCTTCTAAGTTTTCTGGTATATATTGTTGCTATTGAAGATCTGTGGGAGATATAATTGGAAGTTGCTATCTCTCGGAATTTGTTATAGAATCGGTTGGAGAGATTCTCGCCCGCAAATCAGTTGTTTAATGCTAGAGGATTTTGCGGAACCAATTGCCCGAATTGGTTTGGATTCTTGCAGGCTGCCAAATCTGAACAGATTGTTCAAGCTACCTTCCAGATCTACTCCGTAATTGAGGGGCAGCGGGGGAGACTAGGGTTGTGTGGTTTTGCGGCTAGAACAATAACTTTTCGAAAAAGGTTTTGAAGAACTCCGGGAGGAGGCCGACGGCTACATATGTAGGATCAAGGGAGTTGATCTAGTCGGTTGTGCAAGGGGAGCTTGCGGGCAGGGGAGCTTGCGGGCAGGGGAGCTTGCCGAGAATACTCTATGGGTTGGTAGAGACCACCCATCACGGTTTGTATTGAGGGGGAGATTGTTCCTCCTAATAGAATCGTGATAATTAGTGATTGTACTCATTGATTATTTTAGTGGAGTATTCTGATTTTCTGGGCATGGCCCCGCAGATGTAGGTGTGCGCACCGAACTGCTTTACCAAGTCTTGAGTGTCTCTGATTGGTTTGTGTTGTTCTTTTGGCATTATTGTTTATTACTACGTACTGAACTTTCAATTGGTATCAGAGCAGGTCACCCGTGTATCTTTGTTAACAAAGAAGGTGTGATCTTGGATTTCAGTACTTGAATCATGGCTACACGAGAAGGTGCCCACGTTGTTCGTCCTCCACTGCTCACTGGTACAAACTACACTTACTGGAAGTCTCGGATGCGTGTATTCATCAAGTCCATTGATGAGAAGGCCTGGATCGCTGTCGTTGAAGGATGGACACCGCCGATCGAAATTGACAAAGATGGCAAAGAACACCTCAAGCCGGCAAGAGACTGGAGTCGGATTGAAGAACATGCGGCCTTATGCAATTCTAAAGCAACTAATGCTATTTTTTCGGTTGTAGATGAAGAGCAGTTCAAGCTGATCTCCACATGTGAGTATGCCAAAGAAGCGTGGGATATTCTCCAGAATGTTCATGAAGGAACAAGTACGGTAAAAGCTTCCAAACTCCAGATGCTAGCTTCTCAGTTTGAAAATCTAAGGATGTATGACGACAAAACTGTTGCCGAATTCAATGGGAGGTTGAGAGATATAGCCAATCAGGCCTTCCAGCTTGGGAAGAAAAATTCTTAAAAGAAGTTAGTTGAGAAAACCTTGAGATCTCTTCCAGACAAATTCTCAGCCAAAGTTGCAAACATTGAGGAGGCCAGAAATACGTCTACCATGAGACTAGATGAACTCATGGGATCTCTTCAGACATATGAAATGAATCTGAAGCAGAATCAGAGGGACAAAGGGGTTGCCCTAAAAGCAGAAGTTCGTGAAGTGCACAAGTCAGATAATGAGTTTGAGTTAGATGATGACTTTGCCTTGTTGACTAAGAATTTCAGCAGAATGATGAAAGAGATAAGCAACAAGGGTCACAACTTCAGATCTGGTAACAATGCGGCACATGCAAATCTTCCCTCTGCAGGCAAGAACAAAGGCAAAGGGATACAGTGCAGAGAATGTGAGGGTTTTGGCCACATACAAGCTGAATGTGCTAATACCCTCAACAAGCAGAAATGGAAATCTTTAGCAAGCACCTGGAGTGACGATGAATCGGAAGGAAGTGCTGGAGATGAGGACATAACCAGAAACTATGTTGCATTTACAACCATCCGGGAAGGACAATATGATAGTGACACTCATAGTCATGTTGGATCAGATGTTGCAACATCAGAAACAACATCTAGCAACAAACTAGCTAATGTTAGACAAAATGTTGCAACATTAAGTACAACATCCTGCACTGAATCTGAGTCTGAAGTTGATAGCGATGAAGCAGTTAATGACGATGATATTCGAAAAGCATATCAGATGATGTTTGAGAAGTGGATGCAAATCTGCAATATCAACGAAGTCCTGAAGGAGGAGAATGAAACATTGAAGAAAGAGAAGGAGGAGGTCAAAATCAATTGTTTGAAAGTTGAGGAAACTTGTAGAGAATTGGAAAGCAACTTCAGAAATGTTCTTCTTAGGTCAGAGAAAGCTGAATGCACATTGGAGAAGTGGAATTCTGGAAAAGCAAAGCTGGATGATATCTTAAACATGGATAAGATTTCTGGAGATCGCACCGGAGTGGGATTCAATAGAGGAGATTTTTGTAATGTGTCTGCTGAAAGAAGAAGTCAAGTTACCAAAAAACTTGAAAGAATGGGTCAACACAAGGGCCATAATCAAAAGAAGAGGCAGATTAGAGGTATAAAAGGTGGTCGTTCCGTGTGCAGTTACTGCAAGTTCAAAGGCCATACTGAGAGAAACTGCTTCAGCCGCATGCGACATTGGTCAGAAGGAATAAATGTTAGACACCTTGATATGAAGATGAAGAAGCAATGAGTCAGAAAGTCTGAATTATACAGCAAGAACACTACAGCTTCAGAGAAAACACTTCATGTTGTGACTAATGTTGTAACATTAGATACAACACAGAACAATGTTGATGCAGATGTTATGACAGCAAACTCGACATCTCCCCTCGATAATCACTGTGAGCAATCTGTGCCAAAGTCTCATGAATCTTCCTCCAGAATTATCAGAGTACTATCTCACTGCTCTGCTCACTGCTCTTCCTCCGCCGGTGCCATTGGATCTTCGCATGTACCCTCTGACAACACCGCTGATGTTTTCAATTCTCCAATTACTTTCCAGCCCCTCAGAGCTCGTCTTCTACCATGGACATCATTCCATTCGTCACCTTACTGTTAGATGTGAGGTATAGTGTTCTCCTCTTATTCCACTGGCTGTGTCTCGGTTGAGTTTTTCTGAATTTTCTATTGAGATGTGAGGCTAGCTGAATAGTATTAGAGTTCAATGAGGACATACTTTTCCTGAATTTTGGCTGTCTCTTCTGAGGTGATCACCGCTCGGGTTGTTCTAGTAAGGGGGAGAATGTGGTTTGGATTATTGTGGCTCAAAGGGGGAGAATGTGTGCTTGGTTGGTGCTTGCTTTGGGTTGTTCCACATAATGCCAAAGGGGGAGATTGTTAGGGTTGAATTTCTGCTGATATTTGTTGTCATTAGTGGCACTACATCTGGAGGTTTCAGGTTGCGGAATCAGATGTCTTTTTGAGCAGTTTGAGCAGTAATGTTGAATATAATATCGTTCAACATTATGTTCAACATTCGGGATCTGGAATATTGATTCGTATGCATAAACACTGCTTTGGTCTACAGATCTGTTGTGGTGATCTCAGATCTGATTTACTGCCTAGAATGTTGGGGTTTCCTGAATTGATTGATGGAATATCTTGGAGAGATTTTTATATTCCTTCTTACCCGAATTAGTTCCTTAATTGGTGGCGGTTTGCTGAGAATTTTTGGAAATCGGGTTAGTTCCTTAATTGATGGGAGGAAATAGTTGCTGAGATTTATTGGTTCTATTTACCAGAAATAAATCCTTATTATTTGGGTAAAATATCCGCAAGAGATTTGTTTTAATCATTTTACCCGAAATAGATTCGGTGGTTCCTTGAATATGGGATTCCTTACCCGAAGTGATCCTAGAAATATTGGTGGATATTTAGCATTAAAGAGGAAGTTATTTACCCGGATATAGTGGTTACAAAATCTGGTTGGTTTCATAACTGAATGGTATGTGCGGTTGAAGATTTTTTTTATCTGAATAGTTTCAGATCTTGCAGTATTGTTTAGATCTTCTCCAGATACTCTGTTGGATGCTGGTACGCATAAGATTTGCTGACGATGTGGTTGAAGGTATTAATCTGCAAATATGGTATGAGAGATCTCGTCTTGTGACAATGTTGGATGAAATGTTGAACGTTATGATACAACATAATGTCCAACATTACTGCTAAAAAGGCTGAAATCGAATGACAGTCTTCAGCGGTTATTGAAGGTGGATTCCTCAGATCTCCTTTCAGATTCTTCTAAGTTTTCTGGTATATATTGTTGCTATTAAAGATCTGTGGGAGATATAATTGGAAGTTGCTATCTCTCGGAATTTGTTATAGAATCGGTTGGAGATATTCTCGCCCGTAAATCAGTTGTTTAATGCTAGGGGATTTTGCAGAACCAATTGCCCGAATTGGTTTGGATTCTTGTGGGCTGCCGAATTTGAACAGATTGTTCAAGCTACCTTCCAGATCTACTCCGTAATTGAGGGGCTGCGGGGGAGACTAGGGTTGTGCGGTTTTGCGGCGAGAACAATAACTTTTCGAAAAAATTTTTGAAGAACTCCGGGAGGAGGCCGACGGCTACATACGTAGGATCAAGGGAGTTGATCTAGTCGGTTGTGCAAGGGGAGCTTGCGAGCAGGGGGAGCTTTTCGAGAATACTCCATGGGTTGGTAGAGACCACCCATCACGGTTTGTATTAAGGGGGAGATTGTTCCTCCTAATAGAATTGCGATAATTAGTGATTGTACTCATTGATTATTTTAATGGAGTATTCTGATTTCCTGGGCATGGCCCCACAGATGTAGGTGTGCGCACCGAACTGCGTTACCAAGTCTTGAGTGTCTCTGATTGGTTTGTGTTGTTCTTTTGGCTTTATTGTTTATTACTGCGTACTGAACTTTCAGCAAAGATTCATATTAGAAAGTAATTTCCTAAACATAGCATCATCCTCATCAATAACATCATTATCACTACAAGAGGATTCGGATTCGGAATCGAAATTTACCTCATTGTCGGTTTTAGCCTTGAAGAACATGTAGGATTTTCCTTCCGTTTCCTTCTCTTCTTCACTCTCACTTGATGAGTATCGGAAGAAGCATTTGAATCTTGATCCTAAGCCGCAAATGCTTGTTTCTTGGGCTTTGGTCATTTTGATGATTCTTTGGCTTTGCCTTTTCCATTGTCCTTTCTTCTTTTGTAGTGAACATTCCTTAATGTCATGTCCGGGCCTATTGCAACCAAAACAAATAATATCATGAGATAATCTTTTCTTATTGAAATTTAACTTACGTTTGAGAGAGTTCTTGAATTGACTTGTCATAAGGCATATTTTTTATCATCGGACTCTTCCTTCTCTGCGGTAGCTTTTAAACCGAGGGTCTTCTTCTTCTAGGCTTCCTCCTTGTCATGCTTTCGTTGGAGTCGGAACGCATATGATGTGAGATTGGCAACCAAGTATTCCAACGTCACGTTTGATAAATCATTTCCTTCTTCAATTATCGATGCCTTTCTTTCCCACTCGGGTGTAAGTGACTCAAGTAGCTTGGTCATATGATTACTTTGAGTACAACTCTTCCCAAGTGCCGTGAGTGTGTTGATGATCTCCGTGAAGCGGGCATACATCCCCTTGATTTATTTTCCGGTCTTCATATCAAAATCTTGATACATACTCACATAAAGAGATGTTTTAGAAATTTGAACTTTACTATTACCTTCATATGTGGCCTCAATAATTTTCCAAACTTCATGAGTGGTGGTGGCACGTGCTACTCATTTGCTCTCCATGTTGTTGAGTGCACAACGTATCGTATTCATCGCCTTGAAGCTCAACATGTCTTTCTCCTTCTCGGCCTTGGTCCATTCCTTTGTAGGCTTTGTTGGTGGCACGTATTCATCTTCAATCATGATCCACATATCGAAAGAAGTAGATTTGCAATAGATGCGGATGCGGTTCTTCCATGTGTTGTAATTTGTTACATTAAGCATAGAAGGACGGTTGGTCGATTGCCTCTCTGGGTACTTATCATTGTCGATGCTTGTTGACGCCATCCAATCACCTTGGCTCTGATACCACGTGTTCGGATCCTGTGGATAACAAGAAGATACTAGAGGGGGTGATTAGTATCTTTAATAAAACTCAAAATTTCCCTCTAACAATCTACATAGATTATAAAATGGAGTTACCCATATATAACCTAATCAACAAAATAGCTTGCAATAATCAAGAGTAAATGTAGAAGCCAAAACACAATGTAAGCACAAATAGATAATGAGCACAATCATAATCACAATGAGACAAGATTTACACTGGTTCCACCAAATTTGAGTACATCTAGCAACACGTCCTCAAAGAGGACCTAATTCACTATCACTCTGGGATTACAACATGTCTCAAATAATACACACGTTCCAAATAGAACAACACGTCCAATGCAATGGACAACACCTCTCACAAAGAGAGAAGATAAGAATACAGATTACAATTTACTCTTTTTACCTCCTTTTACCTATAGCCTTAGATGGAGGTCTTTTGTGATGAAGTGAAGGCTATGTGATCTCCAAATAAAATCTAAGTGAAGCTTGTTGGAGATGAAGAAGTTTTGGCCAATGAATTTGGAAGTTGAAAGCTAAATCGCCAATGGAGAGGTTTTTGTGCTTAAAAGCTCTTTGATGAGAAAAATGAGTTTTTCTACTTGAAATATTTATCAATGAATGCTCAATAAATTCTGCACCAAACTCTTATATAAAAAGCCCAAACTATGCACATAAAAGTGCCAAAAATATCCTTCAAATGGCTAGAAAAACTATTAGAAAACGAGGGTAAAAAGGAAAATTTTTGGGTTGTGAATCTGTCAGTAGGTCAAAGTAGTCGGCTACGTTTGGAAATTAGTCGAATATTTTGGGGACTTCTGGAGACCAGAATGCACATCTTTTCTCCCATTCAAATCAGTCGACTAAACATAAAAGTAGTCGACTACTTCTCTGAAAACTCGAGTTTTAAGCTTTAAAACTTGTCAAAATATTTTAAAAACATTTTGTGTGTAATCCTAAGTGTATGTGAGCTTCATCGAAGACCTTACACAATATCAAGACTCAAAAGAAATTTTACATCAAATGAAAATAAAAATTACAATAAGTTCTTGATGTAACTCTATCTTCAAGCAATGTCTTGATAGCTTTGAGCTCCAATGTCTTTGATGGCTCCATATCTCCTTGATTCTCATTGAATTTGATCTTTGAAGCACCTTAATCTACAAATACACTCAATTAAGTAATTAGTTCCAATATATTGTTCATCATCAAAACAAGTTAGGGATACTCAATATCCAACATTTTATTCCTTCACTTTTCATGTCGAGCCACCATCTATGTGAGACTTTAAAAGTCTGATTTCTACTTCAGCAGTGACATGATTATATCGTGTCATATGTACAGTAGCGGTGCTAGCTGCACGCGTCGACCCCCATTTCAAAATCATCGTTATCTGATCGGTGCGTGACTGGAATCTCTTCGACCAAATCTGGACATGTCAATGTTAGTTGCCGTGAAGTCTTGTCCATTCGTTAAGACTATGTCGCTAATGGGTCGATGGAACGAATATTGTCAAGACTCACTACACCTTAAAACCTTGTGTCATACATGATCTCATATGTTAATGATTCGATGACACTTGTTAACTCTTAACAATTTCATCTGTTACCCTTGTTGGATATTGGCCTTTAGGCCCAATATGGTTTTGATGATGATCACCACATCATGTAACTAATGTCTCAACTTGTTTTAGTCTCAGATAATTAACATTGACCATATCAAAGAGAAGACAAAACAATTGGTGATGGATTGATGGACTCAAAGCAGGGAACAAGGGAGCAAAATACATGATGAAGCAGAAATGATTGACAATAAAACAAGAAGAGTTTAGCATTGGATTGTGGAGGAATACCCGTGAAAGATACACATTTGACATTGCGGCACACGACAGGAAGTTGATTGCTTCTGGTAGCCTGACAACTCACTCTGACGCAGTGCTTAAATGCAGGAGTCCGTAGAAATCAGCAACCGGCGGCTAAAGCGCACACTGTAATGCCTGGTGAAGTCGTTACTTCACAAAAAAAAAACCGATAAAAAGGTTCGATCAAATCCGAGCTACTTCTCTTGCCATCGATGTTGACCGCCTCCTACAAAACATATCATCTGCCTCCATCTCCTTTAGTTTTCATTTCTCGCCACTTCTCTTGCCATTTTCAACTTGCTGCTGCAGTGCTGCGTCACTTTTCAAGACTTAGCCATTCTTGATTCTTGAATCTTTATCATCTTCAACAAGTTGGTGGTGGCTTTTCTTGTGCTGAACTGTTCACCACTATTAATTATTAGTAATCGTTGTAGTAATTGTAGTAAACAAACTGGCGAGCGCCAAGTGGTGGGAGCGCGCCGATGCCACGTCATCCATGGCCGGTATAGACCCCACCTCCTCTGCCGCCGCCGCCCAACCCCAATACCTCCACCACCTCATCCGCCATCCTCCTCCTCAGCAGCAACAACAAGAGGACACCAAGATCCCAATCCAAGAATCCGCCGCCTTCCCATCCTCCGTCGGCAGCGGCGCCCCCTCCCGCCGCCCACGCGGCCGGCCGCCGGGGTCGAGGAACAAGCCAAAGCCCCCCATCATGGTCACCCACGACTGCCCCAACGCCCTCCGCTCCCACGTCCTCGAGGTCTCCTCCGGCTCCGACGTCCTCGACTCCCTCTCCGACTACGCCCGCCGCCGAGGCCGCGCAATCTCCGTCCTATCCGGCGCCGGAACAGTCGCCAACGTCTCCGTCCTGCAGCCCGTCGCGTCCCCTGCTGGGAGCGCGGTGGCCACCCTGAGGGGAAGGTTCGAGATCCTGTCGATCACGGGGACAGTGCTTCCGCCGCCGGCGCCGCCGGGGGCCGGTGGGCTGACGGTGCTCCTGGCGGGAGGTCAGGGGCAGGTGATCGGGGGGAGCGTGGTGGGCCCCATCGTGGCGGCGGGGACGGTGGTGATGATGGCCGCTTCGTTCGCAAGCGCAG
This sequence comes from Scilla litardierei, assembly GCA_030789695.1. Classification (NCBI taxonomy): domain Eukaryota; kingdom Viridiplantae; phylum Streptophyta; class Magnoliopsida; order Asparagales; family Asparagaceae; genus Scilla; species Scilla litardierei. Next base: position 333,200,867 of record CM061133.1, on the reverse strand, counting down.
TGTGCGAGAGATTGCCGACCGAAGACGAGGCCGCCAACACTGCAGAAACCGCTGGAAGTAATAATCAGCGGCAACAGGAGGCATCGCAGTCTTCGGGGATCACCGGAGTAGGTGAAGGAGGCGGTGGCTTTCAAGATGACATCACGGGTTATCGGATTCAAGGACGAGATGAATTCGGATGGCCAAGGCCGCCGCCGCCATTCTGAGCGGAAAATTGCAACTCTTGATTGATGGCGAAGTTTGCAACTTGCATGGTTAGTATTTTTTTCTTTGTTATTTCTTAAATGCTGTTAATTTTTTTTGTGTATATTTGTTGTTCTTTCTGTCCATGATTCTGTTCTTGTTACATTTACATTTATATTTGTTTTTTTTAATTCTATTTTGATTTGGCACTTGGAAGCAGGGACCTCAGAAGGTGTTGTATTGTTTTTGGTTGGGACTATCTGCACCTCATTTTGAGGTGCAGAGAAGAGACAGTCTGCTTGAAATGGAAAATTAAGTTAAATCATTAGTCATTTCAATTCCTCTCTCATCAAAGTGTTTACCGGTTTTGGCTATTGTCTCTTCTCTGCACCTCAAAATGAGGTGTAGATAGTCACACCCTTGTTTTTTGGGTTGGTCAAAACCCTAGCCTTTTCAGACGATGAGGGTGTGGATAAGGATGAGAGAAAGAACAGCAAGCCGCCGTTTTCGCACAGCTGTATAACTAGTCATTTATTAAGCAATGCTGTGGCAGTGAGCACACTGAGCAGTAGAGGAAATGTGAAGGAGTTAACACTGCATGCAACAAGATTCTGAGCATGCATCAGCTCATTTATCCTCAACAGACAACAGTGCCGCTGCTCTGGCTTCTCTCTCTCTCTCATATTCCTTGGAGCACCATTTTCAACTCACCCAAGGACAGATTTTGAGAGAGTATAACTAAAACAAGTTGCAGGTTTGAAATAAAAGACCTGATTGCGTTCTCCTCTCAATTTGATCTGTCAAATGAGTAATCGAACACCTCATCCATGGAACAGAACAGCATCTTGAGCGCAATGTAATCGAGTTAAGGTCTTTTTATACGCAGAACAAAGAGCGGCTAGCCGTTCCGAGTTTCTGAATTCATGTTTAGTTAGATTTGCACTTCTTGCATTGCATTAATTGAAATTTGCTGGCTTTCAATCATATTTTTATAGAGGTGTAGGTTTGCGACAAAATTTCTCTTCAAATTATCTCCATGGTTCTTCTGTAGGCTGTAAGTATAAAAGCTCTAACAGATGCATGGTTTTTACTACGGAAGCTTACGAAAAATAACTAACATACCCACCAACGCGTAGCACAACTGGCGTGGGATTGTGCTAGCTTACAGGAACTCTCGAGTTCGAGTCCTACTGGTTGCAGCTGTGCTAAAAATTGGTGAGGAAGAGCTTTGGCTGTCCTTTGCGGGTCCTATCCGGCTCGAGCCGGATTAGTCGGTGCCCAGGTGTCCGAAAACCGGTGGTTAAAAACCAAAAAATAAAAATAAAAATAGCTAACATACAGTCCTACTAAATACTATGGGGAATTACTTGTCTTGGAGAATCTTGCATGTTGGTCTAGATGTAGTTAATGAATTTGGTCTCCACATATTTATATGGATCACTTTATAATGATGTAGACATGAAATTAAGTTCTTGAAGGATTCACAATGACTAAAGCATATGAATTAAAATCCTGAAGATTTTATTCTATCAAACTATAATGATCTTTCCATGGGTTAAAGTAATCAGAATGTATTGATACAATTACCTTAATGAATACCTTTTGGAGAAGAGATATGAGATCAATTTTGTCTATGCATTTCCGTTAAGAAATCAGAAGCTGGATTTGCTGTAGTGGCTATATATGTTTGTTAAGGCCAAAAATGGCGATAATAATATTTGGGCTGACGAGGACTCTTCTACCGATGTGGAGCCTCGTCAGCCATTCAGGTGGGACCTCGGTTGGTAGAACCTAGGGTCGTTAATCGCCTGTGATGAAGTTGGGGGTCGCTCGACCCTATGGCAGTGTCGAACATCGTAGAGTTAGTGTTAAGTGCTTCTGATCAAGCCACTTGTCGAGTCAATCTTTGGCTATCTGCACCACAAATGATCGTTGGGAGGTCGGATCTGGGTTCCGACCCACATCCCATCCGATGCTTAAGTTGGAACGGGAACTTAAGAGAGAGCTTGGAGCTGTCGAGATCGACCCACGAAGGTCTGCCTCGAGTCAGTCGTCACAAGCTATTTGGAGGAAGAAATATTAAGTGGAAGACATAATTACAAGTATTAGGTCTCTCGTACCTTGGGAGTATGCCCCTCCTTTTGTTCTTGTCCCTCATATTTATATCTGAGGATGTCTGGTAATAGTGCATAATGGATCCTCATTGATTAGGGCGAGATCTTCTCCGAGATTGGGGATAACAGCTGTCCATTTACTCGGTCCTGATTAACCAACTCCTCAAAGTTAGCTGGGCTCCAACGGTCGCCTGAACTGTTTCATCGAAGGATATTAAATCACCCACGCTAATGGGTTTCGGGTCACTGGGCCGAGCCTCGAGTCCTCTGAATGTGCCATATTGTTTGTCCCTGCTTCGTGCGCCGTATGCAGGTTTTAACAATGGCCTCAATCATTTGTGCTCTGGAGAAATTTGACTGAGGGTGAATGATGTGAAACCACATTAAATGCGCACGACAGTCGAAGCAGAATTATTTGATTTATACCGCCGAAACGCCTCATCTTCTGTTTTGATCCTCGTTGTAGTTTGAAAAGTTCGGACACGTGCCGTTCATCGAGCTGCCGTTCATCGAGCAATTATCCTTTGATCTGGCGTAAACCCTTTCTAAATAAATGAAAATGATAAACAAGCAGGAAGGCTTACTTGCTCTGCTATGGGATTGTTGAAAATTTGCTTTCGCTTCGGCATCCTCCGAAGTTCAATCACTTTTGCTAAGGTATGTCTCTTCTTCCATTTAGATTTATAATGAAAATTTAGCCACCTTTAGTGATTAAAGAACAAACTTATGAGAAGATAAAGGCACGTCTCGGGCCCTCTCAACACGTCGTGGTTCCTGAAAAATGGAAGGGGCTTCTGATGGAACCCTGCCTACCTGTTTTTCGAAAGGATCCGTCTTCAAAAGTTCCACAAGTGATACTGGACAAGGTGCCCGAGCGTTCTTAAGATATGACCGCCATGATCTGGTCAGGTTGTCTATTTTCCACTTATAAGGTTAGGTTTCCGGAGTTTAATGAGAGAATTTGTTTCACTCGGAGGAACGAAATCAGAGTGTACCTTAAATTCTTTCAATTTGGCATTCATTTCCCTCTCCATCCTTTTCTAGTAGAAATTTTGGATTATTTGGAGCTTTCATTCTGTCCACTTGCACCCCCGGCTATTCCTCTCACGGTTTGTTTTACCATGCTTTGTGAACTTTGTAAGGTTCGATCATCCATTCGTCTATTTAGATATTTCTTCCGAGTGGTGGCTGATCCTTGCAAAGTATGATACCACATCGTGGCTCGTTCAAACAGGATGCTCGTTTGGGATCTTGCTATACCCGACCCTCGTTGGGAAGATACTTTTGTATTTATCTCCCTTCCAAGATTAGGATCGTTCCTCACGGATTGGAAACCTCCCAACTCTGATGTTTTCGAGGAGTATGGGTTATCATCTAGCGAGTCTGAAGCAGCTCAATGCTTATTGAGTCGGCTGCTTGTGGGGAGATTAACTTCCTTTTGCTGGATATCCGTCAGTTGAAGACCGTTTTGTGGAATCAGGGTAATGCATACTGCTCATATGCTTTTATTACAGACACTTACGGTAATTATACTCTTCAGTTGTAGATATAGCTGGAGGAGATCGTAAAAGTGCAGACCCCGCTCTGGGCCGGATCTGGGCGGAGCAGCATAAGAAGAAGAAGAGCTATGAAGGATCAAGTGTGCAGTCTCCTCTGCCCCTCAGTCAGAGCTCCTCCTCCGAGGGAGGTGGTGCTAGGGGGACCTCTAGGTCATCCTCTCGTGTCTCGTCGAGGGAGACCATGGTCGGGCTGGCTCTTGCTCAGCCCAGCTCGTCGCTTCCATTATCATTTTAGCAGCTCTTGTAGCAGAAGCTGATGATGTTGCTGTTATTCCCGGGCCTATCGAGCCTGTTATCAAGAAGAGGGGTCCTCCCTCTGGTGAGAGAGAGAGGACCCTCTGGTGAGAGAGAGAGAGGACCCTCTGGTAAGAGAGAGGATTCAAAAAAGAAAAGGAGGGTCGTGGAACTGACCCGTCCCCTTTCACCTACGGCGAAAGGTAGCGACTCTTCGCTTTAAACTCTGGCGGATCAGACGGCGGACCCCCAAACTCCACATGGGACGGTCGAGCCTTCCGTGAGTCTTCATTTGGACAAGGTGCCGTGGGAAAGTATCGACCCTCCGGCTCCTTTGGTTGGCCCCATCCCCTCGAAGTTCGATCGAGCTCTGATATTGAATCAGCTCCCGACTGACTCCTCGAGGGTGGTTCGAGGCAAACCTTATCTGCCCCAATTTGTCATTGGAAACGAGGAGTCGGCCCTCTTGGATTTCGGGACGACTGCTCGAGTGGTGGAAAACTCCATTCTTCCCTGGGATCTCGAGTTCCTTCAAGGGTTGGACGTCAAGAGGATGGTGAACTTCTTCGTGGGTTGCAGTTATCAGGTTAGTTCTCTGCGAATTTCCCCGACTTAAGTCTTTGACCGTGCTAATTGACTCCTTCCACAGATGTCCATTTTTGGTGTGGGCCTTCGTCGCCAAACCGCTGCCATAATCAACGGACAACGTCAGGTGAAAGCTGTTGAGCAAAGAGCTTTTGTGCTTGAGGTTCAGCTGAAGAAAGTGGAGGAGGACTTGGGGTTAGCGCTCGCGGCCAAGGCTGAGGCCGAATGTGCAGATTCAGAGGCCAAGTCTAACCTTGCATCCATGTCCTATGTTAGGCAGAAGGCCGAGGTTCAATGGGGGAGGCAGAGATCCCAGCTCCAGGTTGACCTAGAAACCTCGAAGAAAGAAATAATCGATCTTCGGACCAAAGCCGTCGAATCGAAAAAAGCAGCATTTCATAAGGCAGAGCTTACAACTAGGGTCGCTATGGTGATGAAAGCGTTTCAAAATGCCTTCACAGCGGGAAGTGGCCCCTCCTCTTAGAGTGTCTGCCTTTTTGTTACTGTCTTTGTAAAACTGCATTAAAGCAGGTTACATGTAGCTTTTCGACTAGTGAATGAAAATGAATTTTTAAGTTTTCTTCATGCTTCACTTATCTTAAAGCATGTATATGGCCCCCCAACGACTCCAGGTTTATTTATCTAGCCAAATGAACTTGGGTCATTAGTTTGTCGAACATTTTTGCATATGAGGATGGTCTTACAATTTCAAACCAAGTCGTTCGGTTGCGTGGGGCGAGGTCCCTTCGACTTATGACCGACGACGAGGGTCGATCAGTTGCGAGGGACGAGACCCCTTCGACTTACGATGATCGAGGGTCGTTCAATGGCGATGGATTAGCCCCTCGGCTTACGGCTGATGATGAGGGTCGATCGGTTCGAGGGGCGATGCCCTATCGACTTACGATCGACGACGATCGAGGATCGTTCAGTGCAAGGGATTGACCCCTCGGATTACGGCTGACGATGAGGGTTTTTCAGTTGCAACGGACGAGGCCCCTTGACTTACGGTTGATGGCGATCGAGGGTCGTTCAGTGGCAAGGGATTGGCCCGTCGGCTTACGGCTGACGATGGGGGTCGATCGATTGCAAGGGGCGATGCCCCTTCGACTTACGGTCGACGACAAACGAGAGTCATTCAGTGGTGAGGGATTGGCCCCTCGGCTTAAGGCTGATGATGTCGGTCGATCGGTTGTGAGGGGTGATGCCCCTTCGACTTACGGCTGACAAGGATCATGTGTCGTTCAGTGACGAGGGATTGGCTCCTCGAATTACAGCTGACAACGAGGGTTTGCTGTGACAAAAAGATGATCAACCTTGTATTTATTATGAACTTATACAAAAGAAATACATAGGTAAACCACGACCATCACGACTTGGTGTGCCTTGCTGACATGATTATTGATAGTTCTTTCGCAAGTGCTCGGCATTCAAAGGATGATGAAGCTCCCTATCGTTTAGTGTGGAGAGTCGATAGGTTGCTAGTCCGAGGACATCGATCACTTTGTGGGGACCTTCCCACTTTACAGTCAGCTTTCCTTGCTTGACAATCTTAGTGGAGAAAGAGGCTTTTCGCAATACAAGTTCGCCTAAGTGGAAGCTGTGTTCTCGAACTTTTGAGTTGAAGTAGCGGGCCATGTGTCCATTCTGTTCGATTAGGGTGGTTAGAGTGCATTCTTGAACTTCATCGAGCAAGTACAAATTGAGCTCGAGTCCTTCTGAGTTTCTCTCCTCGTCGAAGTAATGGAGACGGAGCGGTTGTTTTTTGATCTCAACTGGCACGACCGCTTTACATCCGTAGGCAAGCATGAAAGGGGTTTCTCATGTTGATGCTTTGTGGATCATCCTGTACGATCATAGGATACCAGAGACATCCTTAGGCCAGGTTCCCTTGGCCTTCCATTCTCTTTTCCCGAGGGGCTCGAGAATGCATTTATTGGCAGCTTTCACTAGGCCATTGGTCTGAGGGTGGGTCACTGATGTGAAGTGTAGCTTGATCTTTAACTCGGAGAAGAAATCTTTGAACCCAGTACTGTCAAATTGTGTCCTGTTGTCTGTTACGATGGACTGCGGGATGCCGAATCGACATACGAGTGATTTCAATACGAAGCTCCTGGCTTCCTTCCAAGTGATGCGGGTCAGGGGATTTGCTTCGATCCACTTGGTGAAATAGTCGATCGCCACGATTAGGAACTTCCATTGTCCACTCGATGGTGTGAACGGACCAAGGATATCCAATCCCCACTTTGCAAAAGGAACATGACTAACGATGGGGATCAGTTCCACTGGAGGTGTCGAGATATGCTTCATGAATTTCTGGCAGGTTGGACACTTCCATACATACTCGATCTCCTCTTTGAACACGGATGGCCAGAAATAACCTTGCCTCAAGGCCTTCAAAGCTAGGGCCTTTCCTCCGCAGTGGTTTCAGCAATCTCGTTCATGAATTTCCTGAATCACGTAGATTGCTTCCTGTAGAGTCAGACATTTGAGATAAGGAAACGTGTCATACTTGGTCCATCGTCACTTGTACAATGAACCATCGAGCAAGACAAACTGGTAGGCCATTCGCTCCAGCTTTCGTGCTTCTGTAGGATCACTTGGTGTTTCCCTCGTTTTGAGGTATCTGATGATGATGTCCATCCAGGTGACTCCTTGGTCGAAGCTGAGCAGCTACTCTTCGAGTACATTAGGTGTAGAAAATGTAGTACGTACACTGTTTGAACTAGTCCGGCTGGTGAAGACGATGTGAGCTTTGATAGGGCATCGGCTCGATGGTTCCTCGACTGTTGGTATGTGGTGGATCTCCACTCGCTTGAACTTAGTCAGCTCAACCATGGCAATCTGCACGTAGTTCTACATCGTTTCCTCCCAAGCTTCATATCCTCCATTCAGCTGATGGAACACCAAGTTGGAGTCGTCGTAGAGATGGACGACCTTTGCCCCGAGCGATCAAGCTAATCTGAGTCCATTGATGGTTGCCCCATATTCCGCCCCATTGTTTGTGGTTTGGAAATTGAACCGAAGGGCGTATTCGAGTATATTGCCTTCTGGTGTTTGGAAAATTATACCCGCTCAGCTTTCGGTTAGGGTTACCGAGCCATCAACTTGCAAGATCCATGTGCCCTCTCCTTCATGGGTGACCCTTGAAGAACTAACACCTGTCGAGGAAGAAAGTGGTGGGTTGAACTGTATGTTAGCAAGTTGTACCTCTTTTGGTGGGTTGTCGTCGTATGTGAGTTCGACGATGAAGTCGACGAGGGCTTGCCCTTTGATGGCGGTTCTCAGCTGTCACGCCCCGCTTCCCTAAAATGGAGGCGAGACGTGAAAAGGACCGCACGAGAGTGGAGCTGTGAAGCCCCAAACCCGATAAGCGTCAATAAAACATAAGCAGGTCCCTGTAACCACAAACGGAACAACAATAATAACCAAAGGAGAGACAGAAATAAAATTCTCATATCTCATAATTTGTCCAACATGAAAATTAAGTTCAACATCCAGAAAAGCCACCAGGCTAAAAGAAAGAGTCTAAAAGCCCAGAAAAAGGCCAACAAAAGCAACAACACAACAAAGTATAGGTGCTACGCACCGACAACAAACAGCAGTCTAAACAAAAGGAAAAGCACATCGAAGACACTAAGACTGGTCCCCAGTGTCCACGTACTCCCCGTCAAACACAAGCTCGGGCTCGGCGTCAGCAAACACCTCGTCCTCAACAATGTACTCAGGCTCAGGATCTAACATGTGTCACCCAAAAGAGTAAAGGGGCACAAGTCAGCAAGTCTAAACGACTTGGACAAGGAAACTGAAAGTAAGGCAACTAGCAACCTAGCAGTTATAGTATGCATGACATGGCAGTTATAACATGAGTGCTCAAGCAAGACATGGTGAAACAATAAGTACAAGAGAACAATTATCGGGACAAGACAAGAGTAGCCAAGCTACTAACAATCTCAATCATTTCACTAGTCATGGTTCAAGTTGTTTGTAGATGTTTACGCCTTACAGCTGAATGGTTTGGCATTCACGCTGATTGGCCGCTTAACAACTATCCCAAAACCCAGAGTTTACGCCTTACCACTGCAGTTGCTGATCGGGCAGACTCACAGTTGATTGGCCGCTTAACTCTTACCCCCAATACCCACATGTAAACGAGCCAGGGTCCCCGCACACGAGCTCAGTAAATGAGCCAGGGTTGCCCCGCACAGGAGCTCGCATTCTAGTTCACGATTCATAAGCATTTGGCGTAGGGGTGCACCTAGCCGGAAACAAGTAGTTCGGGCATTAGCTATCAACCAACACATGGCCCGCTTTTGGAACACGAGCCAGGAATATAAGCATTGTAGCGAAGCTACGCAATCACAGAAACACTTAAAGAATGCAATGACATGACAGTTACTTTGCGTACCGTTAATGGAAATTAAACATGACATGGTAATTGTGCAACATGATAAATGTCGGATCTAGCTTCGTTGTCAAGCTAGTTCCTCAATTTGCGCCTAGGCGAGTATCATTTCGTCGCCTAGTCTCTTTTACGCCTACAACAAGCAAACGGCCTAAAACATGGCCCAAACCCTAAGTGGCAAGTTTCACTTGCCTAACACCGAGGATGACGATCAATGAGGGTTCGTCCCACGGACGCTAATCTACGGGGAAGTCGCTGTTATGGAGTAACAATCATCAAAACAACATTCATTTCATTAGGGTTTCATAAAAACACAACGGGTTATGCTAAAACTAAAGAATCGAGTATTACCGTGAAGAAGCGGATGAATGATGCCGAGCAACCACGGCAACGGAAGAAACGCTCCGGGGAACCTAGGGTTCAGATCTGGAAATGGATGGAGAAGTTTGGAGAAATAGGGGGTTGGGGGATTTTGGGGGTTTGATGAGATTTTGAGGAAGATGAGAGGTAGAATGTGTTAAGGGAGAGTTTGGATGATGGATTTTGGGCTTGGGATGAAGGAATAAGGGTTTGAGGTAGTAGGGGGCTCAATGGGGGAGAAACTAGGGTTTTAGGTCGTAAGGAAGGAGAAGAAAACGTTTGGGAGGGGTTTAAATAGGAAGGGCTGGCGGCTGCCCAGAAATTAGGGTTTTGGCACTGATTAGTCGGTCAGAGAACAACCACTGACCGACTAGTTTGGGAACTAGTCGGTCGGTTGACCAACGCAGACCGACTAAGTCCAAACAGTAACTCCTGTACAGAAATAGGATCTAGATTTAGTCGGTCAAAGAACACTACTGACCGACTAGTTTGGCATCTAGTCGGTCGATGAACATTCTTAGACCGACTAAGAGTAAACAGTACTCGACTGTTCAGAAGAACTAAGAATTAGTCGGTCAGAGTGCATAACTTAACCGACTAGTTTAAAAACTAGTCGGTCGAAAGATGAACTTAGACCGACTAAGAAGGAACAATAACTGGTACCAAAAATAGTTGATGAGTTAGTCGGTTGAAGAAGCATTACCGACCGACTAGTTTACAACCTAGTCGGTCAACCAACGTTCTTAGACCGACTAACGACAAACAGTAACTCCTGAGAAATTTAGAAAGCCAACTAGTCGGTTCAAGAAGGTTTGCCGACCGACTGGATCGTCATCTAGTCGGTCGGTGCCCCTTCTTACACCGGCTAATGAGCACCAAAAGTTCCGATATGGAGCGCGGGGCTCCGGGATCGATTCCTAAGACTCCTAGGCTTGATCTAACAATAAGATATGACCGATACGAAGCCCGTCACGAATGACTTGATCCGGAATCGACGATTCTAAGGAAGAAGCTAAGAAAACACGACGAAACGATCGAAAATGAAAGTTACGGAGACGAAAACCACACATAAGGAGAAAATCCACCAAAACATATAATATAATATAATAAATCCAGATACATGGAAACCAGTCGTTACATCCTCCCCAACTTAAGAAAAATTCCGTCCTCGGAATTTCCTAACACTCACGTGTCCGGGAACAAAAGTGGGAAACGCTCTCGCATCTCATCCTCATTCTCCCAAGTAGACTCTCCAGGCGAGCCGTGTCGCCACATCACCCTCACAAGGTTGACAACCTTGTTCCGAAGTGACTTCTGACGCCTGTCCAGAATCTGCACTGGCTGCTGGTCATACGTCATATCGGGGCGAACGGTAATCTCCGAGAAATCCACAGCATGAGATGGATCGCTGATGTATCGACGAAGCTGCGACACATGGAAAACATTGTGAACTCCCTCCAAAGATGGCGACAAGGCTAAGCGATAAGCTACCTCGCCAACTTTCTACAGAAGGTCAAACGGTCCAATGTATTGCGGGCTCAACTTCCCTCGCTTCCCAAAGCGAATCACACCACGATTCGGGGAAATCCTCAGAAACACATGATCTCCAGGCCGAAACTCCAAAGGACGATGTTTAGCATCCGCCCAATGCTTAAAACGGTCCTGAGCAATCCTCAACCTCTCCCGAATATTCCTGACGATATCCACGGTCTCCACGATCATCTCAGGTCCCAACAACTCCCGATCACCAACGTCATCCCAACTCAATGGCGATCGACATTTCCTCCCATAAAGAGCGGCGAAAGGCGCCATGCCAATACTCGCCTGGAAGCTGTTGTTGTAAGAGAACTCCACCAAATGTAGATGGTCCTCCCACGAACCCTTGAAATCCAACATGCACGCCCTCAGCATGTCTTCCAAAATCTGAATCGTCCTCTCGGACTGGCCATCCGTCTGCGGATGGTACACCGTGCTGAAACTCAGACGCGTACCCAAACTCTTCTGCAAACTCTGCCAGAACTGAGATGTGAACCTCGTGTCTCTGTCTGACACGATACTCACGGGGACTCCGTAAGTCGCACGACCTCCTGCACGATTCACGTCACATCACTATCCAACTTAGGAAAAGGAAATAAAAACGGAGAGTAAAAGAATTTTACCTCCATATATCTCCTTGCTAGCGCCTTAGTGGACTGTCCCACTCGGAACGGAATAAAGTGCGCGGATTTGGTCAATCGGTCTACGATCACCCAAATCGCGTCATTCTGCTTCGGACTCCGAGGTAGTCCAGTCACGAAATCCATAGTGATGTGTTGCCATTTCCACTCCGGAATCGGAAGCGGTTGTAGCAACCCGGCCGTACGCTGATGCTCCGCCTTCACTTGCTGGCAAACCAAGCACTTGGCTACACTCCGAGCCACACTCCTCTTCATGCCATGCCACCAATAACTCAGACGAAGATCCTGGTACATCTTGGTGCCACCAGGATGCACAGATTACGGCGAACTGTGTGCCTCCACCATAAACTCCTCTCTAATATCCCCAGCTGGCACACACAACCTGGCTCCAAACCTCAGCGAGCCATCCTCATGAATCAAAAAGTCAGTCCGCAGACCGGCTTCCACATGCTCCCAAATCTTCACCAGCTTCGGATCCTCAGCTTGGCCAGCCTTGATCCGATCCACAATCGTCGACTGTATCTGCATACACATCAACGAAGAAGCCTCCCCAGGAAGAACAATCTCAACACCAGACTCGCAAAAATCCTGCTGCAATCTCCACTGCGAGGTCAAAATCATCACCGCTGGAAGCCTACTCAGCGCATCAGGAACCACATTCACCTTGCCAGGGTGATACTGCAAATCAATCTCATAATCCGCCATGAGCTCCAACCATCGACGCTGTCGCATGTTGAGCTCCTTCTGATTAAAAATATACTTCAAGCTTTTTTGATCGGTGAAAATCTTCACTTTCTCACTCAGCAAGAAGTGCCTCCAAATCTTAAGAGCAAACACAACGACAACCAACTCCAAATCATGCGTCGGGTAATTCTTCTCATGAACCTTAAGCTGACGAGACGCATACGCCACAACATGCCCGTGCTGATGCAACACACAACCGAGACCCTTGCCAGAAGCATCGCAAAAGATCTCAAATCCACCGCTGCGATCAGGCACAATAAGAATGGGGGCAGTCGTCAACCTCTCCCTCAGAACACCAAAAGCATTCTCACAATCACCCGACCAAACAAAAGGTACATCCTTCCGCGTCAACCTGGTCATCGGCTCAGCAATACGGGAAAAGTCCTTAATGAAACGCCGATAGTAACCAGCAAGCCCAATGAAACTCCGAATCTCAGACGCAGACGACATAACAGGCCACTCTCTGATGGCCCTAATCTTCTCGGGATCCACTGAAATACCATCTCCAGTCACCACATGCCCGAGAAAAGCAACTCTGTCCAGCCAAAACTCGCACTTCGAAAATTTAGCATACAACTGATACTTCCTCAAAATCTCCAATACCGCCCTCAAGTGTGAGGCATGCTCCTCCTCCGACCTTGAATAGATCAGGATGTCGTCAATAAAGATAACGATAAACTTATCCAAAAAGTCGTTGAAAATCAGGTTCATCAGATTCATGAAAACTGCGGGTGCATTGGTTACACCGAAAGGCATAACCACAAACTCGTAGTGTCCATACTTCGTCCTGAACGCTGTCTTCGGAACATCTCCCTTCTTCACCTTCAACTGGTGGTAACCACTCCTCAAATCCAATTTAGAAAACACCCTCAAACCTCCAAGCCGATCAAAAATATCATCGATGCGAGGCAACGGGTATTTATTCTTGATGGTCACCGCATTCAACTCCCGATAATCCACGCACATGCGACGCGAACCATCCTTCTTCTTCACCAGTAGCACCGGTGCTCCCCACGGAGACACACTAGGGTTGATATAACCCTTCTGCAAAAGCTCATCCAGCTGCTTCCGCAATTCCTCCAACTCAGCGGGTGCCATACGATACGGCGCCTTCGAAATTGGCTGCGCTCCCGGGACAAGATCAATAGAAAATTCTAGAGCTCGATCAGGTGGCAAACCAGACATCTCCTCGGGGAAGACGTCATCAAAATCTCGCACAATCGCTGGCCTCTCCAGCTCCATCTGCATAGCCACAACCCCCACCGGCCTGGCCCGAAACCTGACAGGACCAAGCGAACTGCTACCACGGCTGAACTCAAATACTGGATGTCCGGGAATCTCGAACACCACCTTCTTCCTCCGAAAGTCGATCGTAGCATAGAAGCTTGCAAGCCAGTCCATCCCAAGAACTGCATCATAGTTGATGATGTCGTGGACAATGAAATCAGCGTAAAGCTCATGTCCACAGACCACCAACGAGCAAGAATTGCAACCACGATGCACCGAGACCACGCCATTCCCTGTAACGATATTCCAACTCTTGGGAAGAGGGGACGTCGACAAGGAATGTTTCTCCACGAAGCTCCGAGAAATAATGCACATCGATGCACCAGAGTCAAAGAGGACTCGTGCAGGAAATGTGCACACCAAAACCACACCTAACAAGCAATTAACAATCAAACCCTAGTCTAGCAAACAATCATGTTCAAGCAAACAACACAATCTAACAATCAAAACCAGCTAGGAAGGTAACAGCTAGATTGAGGATTACCTGCGATAACCTCATCCACAGCCTCGCTCTCCACAGCGGTCATCAGAAAAGCCTGCCTCCTCGGTGGAATAGCCTGCTGAAAAGCCTGCCTCTGTGGAACAAGAGCCGCTCCACGTCCAGCAGGAATAGACGCTCGCTGCTGCAACGGCTGTGCTGCAACAGGTGCCCTCCGCAGCTGATTCGCATGCCGACAATCCTTCGAGACATGGGAAGCATCACCACAAACCAAACACTGGCCCAGAAACTTCATACACTGATCCTTGATGTGGCCAGGCTTGCCGCAGAAATGGCAAGTCTTCTGAACAGGCCCTCCTGGCCTCTTGAACTGCGCTGGCTGATTAGGCTTGAAACCAGGCCTAACCACCGCCCTGGCCTGCTCCATAGGCCTCTTCCCAGCACCAGAAACGTGTCCTGTCCTCTGACTCAGGTTCAGCTCCTGCCTCCTTGCAGCGACCAGAACCTTCTGATAAGAGTCCAGATCAGAGGAAGACACAAAACTCTGGAGCTCCAAAGCAAGTCCCTGCAGGAACCTCTGAGCCCTCTCATCAGCATCCTGCACCATCTTTGGCGCGAACCTACTCAGCCTAGTGAACTCTTGGTGGTACAGGTCCACCGTCAAGCTCCCTTGCTTCAGGTCAATAAAGCGATGCAGCATCTCCTTCCTAGCAGCCTTCGGAAAGAACTCCTCATCAAACCTGGACTTGAAGGTAGTCCAAGCTATCAGCTCCACCCACATCTTCTCTTCCGCATCCCACCAGTTCCGAGCATTATCCTTGAGTTGCCTCTTCGCCAAATCAACCCATCCAGCCGGGGTGATCTTGGCCATCTTCAAGTTATCCTCAATGTTCCGAATCCACTCATCGGCAGCCAGAGGACCCTCAGACCCATAAAAATATGCGGGACCCAGCTCCCGAAATTGCTTCGCTCCCGGCTCGGAGCGAGGAACATCCGGAAGTGCTCGTGCAGCTCGAGCAAGTGGAGCATTCTGGACTTGCAGGAGCACGCCCTGCTGCACTTGCATCATCTGGAGCATCATCTGTATCATCTCTCCATTGGTGGATTCCCGCTCAGGCTCCTCATCATGAGGGGGCGCACCACTACCTCCACCACGGGTGAATCGCCTTCCTGCCATCTAATGACACAGAAAACGAAGCAGATTAGACTCATAGCTTATGACTCGGACGTCGAACTTAGTTTATTGGACGTTCTAATATTATTATCGTTATTCCGATAATCGCAGTTACAGAAGAGGACCTGCATGGGCCACCAACAAAACCTGTCACACCCCGCTTCCCTAAAATGGAGGCGAGACGTGAAAAGGTCCGCACGAGAGTGGAGCTGTGAAGCCCCAAACCCGATAAGCGTCAATAAAACATAAGCAGGTCCCTGTAACCACAAACGGAACAACAATAATAACCAAAGGAGAGACAGAAATAAAATTCTCCTATCTCATAATTTGTCCAACATGAAAATTAAGTTCAACATCCAGAAAAGCCACCAGGCTAAAAGAAAGAGTCTAAAAGCCCAGAACAAGGCCAACAAAAGCAACAACACAACAAAGTATAGGTGCTACACACCGACAACAAACAGCAGTCTAAACAAAAGGAAAAGCACAACAAAGACACTAAGACTGGTCCCCAGTGTCCACGTACTCCCCGTCAAACACAAGTTCGGGCTCGGCGTCAGCAAACACCTCGTCCTCAACAATGTACTCAGGCTCAGGATCTAACATGTGTCACCCAAAAGAGTAAAGGGGCACATGTCAGCAAGTCTAAAAGACTTGGGTAAGGAAACTGAAAGTAAGGCAACTAGCAACCTAGCAGTTATAGTATGCATGACATGGCAGTTATAACATGAGTGCTCAAGCAAGACGTGGTGAAACAATAAGTACAAGAGAACAATTATTAGGACAAGACAAGAGTAGCCAAGCTACCAACAATCTCAATCATTTCACTAGTCACGGTTCAAGTTGTTTGTAGATGTTTACGCCTTACAGCTGAATGGTTTGGCATTCACGCTGATTGGTCGCTTAACAACTATCCCAAAACCCAGAGTTTACGCCTTACCACTGCAGTTGCTGATCGGGCAGACTCCTAGTTGATTGGCCGCTTAACTCTTACCCCCAATACCCACATCTAAACGAGCCAGGGTCCCCGCACACGAGCTCAGTAAATAAGCCAGGGTTGCCCCGCACAGGAGCTCGCATTCTAGTTCACGATTCATAAGCATTTGGCGTAGGGGTGCACCTAGCCGGAAACAAGTAGTTCGGGCATTGGCTATCAACCAACACATGGCCCGCTTCTGGAACACGAGCCAGGAACACAAGCATTGTAGCGAAGCTACGCAATCACGGAAACACTTAAAGAATGCAATGACATGACAGTTACTTTGCGTACCGTTAATGGAAATTAAACATGACATGGTAATTGTGCAACATGATAAATGTCGGATCTAGCTTCGTTGTCAAGCTAGTTCCTCAATTTGCGCCTAGGCGAGTATCATTTCGTCGCCTAGTCTCTTTTACACCTACAACAAGCAAACGGCCTAAAACATGGCCCAAACCCTAAGTGGCAAGTTTCACTTGCCTACCACCGAGGATGACGATCAATGAGGGTTCGTCCCACGGACGCTAATCTACGGGGAAGTCGCTGTTATGGAGTAACAATCATCAAAACAACATTCATTTCATTAGGGTTTCATAAAAACACAACGGGTTATGCTAAAACTAAAGAATCGAGTATTACCGTGAAGAAGCGGATGAATGATGCCGAGCAACCACGGCAACGTAAGAAACGCTCCGGGGAACCTAGGGTTCAGATCTGGAAATGGATGGAGAAGTTTGGAGAAATAGGGGTTTGGGGGATTTTGGGGGTTTGATGAGATTTTGAGGAAGATGAGAGGTAGAATGTGTTAAGGGAGAGTTTGGATGATGGATTTTGGGCTTGGGATGAAGGAATAAGGGTTTGAGGTAGTAGGGGGCTCAATGGGGGGAGAAACTAGGGTTTTAGGTCGTGAGGAAGGAGAAGAAAATGTTTGGGAGGGGTTTAAATAGGAAGGGATGGCGGCTGCCCAGAAATTAGGGTTTTGGCACTGATTAGTCGGTCAGAGAACAACCACTGACCGACTAGTTTGGGAACTAGTCGGTCGGTTGACCAACGCAGACCGACTAAGTCCAAACAGTAACTCCTGTACAGAAATAGGATCTAGATTTAGTCGGTCAAAGAACAACTACTGACCGACTAGTTTGGCATCTAGTCGGTCGATGAACGTTCTTAGACCGACTAAGAGTAAACAGTACTCGACTGTTCAGAAGAACTAAGAATTAGTCCGTCAGAGTACATAACTTAACCGACTAGTTTAAAAACTAGTCGGTCGAAAGATGAACTTAGATCGACTAAGAAGGAACAGTAACTGGTACCAAAAATAGTTGATGAGTTAGTCGGTTGAAGAAGCATTGCCGACCGACTAGTTTGCAACCTAGTCGGTCAACCAACGTTCTTAGACCGACTAACGACAAACAGTAACTCCTGAGAAATTTAGAAAGCCAACTAGTCGGTTCAAGAAGGTTTGCCGACCGACTGGATCGTCATCTAGTCGGTCGGTGCCCCTTCTTACACCGGCTAATGAGCACCAAAAGTTCCGATATGGAGCGCGGAGCTCCGGGATCGATTCCTAAGACTCCTAGGCTTGATCTAACAATAAGATATGACCGATACGAAGCCCGTCACGAATGACTTGCTCCGAAATCGACGATTCTAAGGAAGAAGCTAAGAAAACACGACGAAACGATCGAAAATGAAAGTTACGGAGACGAAAACCACACATAAGGAGAAAATCCACCAAAACATATAATATAATATAATAAATCTAGATACATGGAAACCAGTCGTTACATCGGCTTATATCAAATGTCGAATTCACTCAACTCGACCCCCCCACTTAGTCATTCTTCCCGACCGATCTAGCCTCTTTAGAGCTAGCTCCAAGGGGGTATCATTGAGGACCAAGATGGTATGCGCTTGGAAGTAGGGCCGTAACCTCCTCGCTGATTGAACCAGTGCAAATGCCATCTTCTCTATCCTTGAGTAGTTTATTTCTGCACCCCCGGAGGACTTGGCTGATGTAGTAGATAGGTTGTTGCACTCCCGAGTCCTCAGTAATGAGTGCCGAGCTCACAACCTCCATGGTAGCAGCCAGATAGATGATGAGTTGATCATCCTTGTCTGGCTTAGTCAATAGTGGTGGGCTGCAGATGTACTCCTTCAGCTCGGAGAAAGATTTCTTGCGGTCTGCATCCTACTCGACGATCTTATTATCGTTCGCAGTTGATGCTATTTCCTTCCTCAGCACTTTGAAGAAAGGTATAGATCTCTCAGCCGATTTGGACAGGAATCGACCCAGAGTAGTATTCTGCCATTCAATCTATGAAGCTCTCTGATGGTCGATGGATCCTTTATTGCCATGACTACTGTGATTTTATCGAGATTAGCCTCGATTCCTCGATTCGTTAGCATGAACCCGAGGAACTTCCCGGATCGAACCCCAAATGTACACTTGGCGAGGTTCAACCGAAGGTTGTAGTGTAGGACCTGTACAAACGTCTCTAGAGATCTGCAATGTAATCCACCGGCTTCTTTGACTTGACCAGCATAGCATCAACATTGACCTCCAAGTTCTGCCCAATTTGAGTCTCAAAAACCTTATTCATCATACGTTGGTATGGAGCTCCTGCATTCTTTAAACCAAATGACATCTTTTTATAACAGAAAATATCTCGATCAGTGATGAATGAAGTCTTTTCTTCGTCTTTCGATGCCATTTGGATTTGGTTGTAGCCTAAAAATGCGTCCATGAAACTTAAGAGTTCATAGCCCGAGGCATTGTCGACCAGATGGTCGATTCGAGTCAAGGGATAGCTGTCTTTCGGACAGGCTTTGTTGAGGTCGGTGAAGTCGATGCACATTCGCCATTTGCCGTTCACCTTTTTCAACATCACGAAATTCGAGAGACATTCGGGATATTGACTTCCCGAATGAAGCCCGTCGCAAGAATTCGATCCACCTCCTCGACTGCTGCCTTCATCTTTTCGCCTCCAATGTTCCTCTTCTTCTGCTTCATAGGTTTGGAAGTCGAGTCGACCTCGAGCTTGTGGGATGGTCGATGCCGGGCATATCCTTTGGGGACCAGGAGAAGACGTCAGCATGCTCTCTTAGGAGAGCAATCACCTGTTCCTTTAGGTCGAAGGGGAGCGTCGACCCAATGGAGACAGTCTTTCCTTCTTCTTCAGAGATCTGGATGCTCGCAGTCTATTCAACTACTGCGGGTCGTCGATCCTCGTGCCTGTCCTCGCTTTAAGGTCTACAGGGTTTGGTTGCTCCACTTTTCCCAGGGTGGTGGACAGAAGGTAGCAAGATCGAGCCTGCTTCTGATTCCCTCTTGTCTTTCCAACTCCCTCAGGAGTCTGGACCTTGATCATCTGATGAAATGTTGACACCACTGCCTCCACAGCATTGAGTAGCTGTCTGCCAATGTTTCTGTTGGCTGCCAAGTTGATTTTCACCACGATAAATTTGGTTAACTGGGTGACTTATCGTGGGTACGTTCCAAGGGTCACTGACAGCGTGATGATGCCAGCGACTGGTGCGGAATGTACAGTGAAGCCTACGAGGGGCCCTGGGCATTCTCTCAACTCCGACAAGGCCATCATCATCGTCTCTAAAGTGGTAAAGAAAAGGATATCACATGAACTCCTAGTGTCGATGAGTAATCTCTTTACCGATACATCACACTAATGACAAAATCATTGTTATGGGGCACCTCCACATCCTTCAGATCTTCGTCGGAGAAAGATATTGGGGCATAAAATTTCTAAGGTGCTTCTGTCTCACCGAGATGGTCATCAACCTCCCCACATATGAACTCTGGAGCGAGGTCGATAACTCCGGGTGTGGCGGACCTCCTATTATCATATCGAGGACATTGACGCCAGGTGGTATCACAGTGTTCTTATCGAGCATTATTGGGTGAGTCGACATGGTCACCCTAGTTAGATGAAAGGGATGTCGACTCAGTTTTTTCCACAGACGGCGCCCACTGTTAAGGTAAAAATGGCGATAACAATATTTAGACTGACGTGGACTCTTCTATCGAGGTGGAGCGTTGTCATCAGATCACGCGGGACCCCGGTTAGTAGAACCTAGGGTCGTTGATCGCCTGTGATGAAGTTGGAGGTTGCTCGACCCTCTGGTTGGGTCGAACCTCGTACAGTTAGTGCTGAGAGCTTCTGATCAAGCCACTTGTCGAGTCAATCTTTGGCTATCTGCACCACAAATGATCGTTTGGGAAGTCGAATCTGGGTTCCGATCCAAATCCCCTCCGATGCTTAAGTTAGAACAAGAAATTAAGAGAGAGCTTGGAGCTGTCGAGATCGATCCACGAAGGTTTTCCTCGAGTCAGTCATCACAAGCTATTTGGAGGAAGAAATATTAAGTGGAAGACAGAGTTATAACTATTAGGTCTCTCGTACCTTGGGAGTCTGCCCCTTCTTTTGTTCTTGTCCCTCCTATTTATATCTGAGGATGTCTGCTGATAGTGCAAAACGGCTCCACATTGATTAGGACGAGATCTTTTCCGGGATTGCGGATAACGGCTGCCAATTTACTCGGTCCCCATTAACCACCTCCTCAAACTTAGCGGGGCTCCAACGGTCGCCTGAGCTGTTTCATCGAATGTTATTAAATCACCCCTACTAATGGGTTTCGGGTCACTGGGCCGAGGCTCGAGTCCTCTGAATGGGCCGTATTATTTTGTCCCCCTTTGTGGGCCGAACACAAGTGTCAACAGTGTTAATAATTCAAATCTTATTGGGACTCTTAAAGAACTAACAAAAATAGTTACGTGTTTAAAGAATAAGTTTGCGATGAAATATCTTGACAATATGAAATTTTATCATATCCCATAAATTGAACATCTTCCAAGTGGAAAAGTTGTTCGTCAGTCAGCTTACACAAAAATGTCATGAAGTACTTTTACATGCATAAAGCTTATCTCTTGAGTACAATAATGGTTGTTCGATCACATAATGTGTGTGGGTCACAACAAGTTAATACTGATATGTTTCATCCTTAAAGTGATGAAGATGACAAACTTGGTCATGAAGTACCATATCGAAGTACAAAATGTACACTATCATGGTGTACATGCTCTACACATGCACCCATATATGAATATACACACAACCGTATACTTTAAATACACATACACACAAGTATAACTAAACATTAAGAGCCATCTACACACCTTAGGACAAATCTACCACAATCATATACTGAAGCATTGCATGTACTATCCTTACGCACATCACATTGCGGTAACCTGCATGGGCCACCACTTGACACGCCCCGCTCCCCAGGGTACTCGAGAAACACGAATTCATCACAAGTTTTCCCTATGGGACAAAGGTGATGAGAAAAGAAAAGAAGAGAGAGAGTACAAAGAGAACACAGGCCACATCACACATGCTGGGATAATACACGTACTGCTTCAAAGATAAGACAACACAGAACTCAAGTACAATACAGAAGAACACAAAGTACAAACTTAAATCATATGTACACACACACACACACACACATGGCAATCTTCGGGTGCGAAAAACTCGTGCGAAAAACCGTGCGAAAAGTTTTTTTATATTTTTGAATTTTTTTTCAAAATATTTTTGATGTTTAATCCATACAATTATATACCCCAGGAAAAATAATGGGTGAACCCATTGGACATTAGAGCACCCATCCACCCGTTACAAATTTAACGATCTCAAAACGTGCGAATTTGTTGAAATGCCTTGATCGAAGGCCAAATGACATTATTTCTCAACGATTATGTTTTGAGGGGGGTATAACAACATATAATGAGGGTGGAAAAAAGAATTTTTGAAAAAAAATTTCAAAAAAAACTAAAAACATTTTCGCACGGTGCAAAATGTTCTCATTTGAAGATATATATATATATATTATTTGACAGCGATTTTTGAATCCTAGGGCTGACTAGGACAAGATAAAGAGTGGCTGAGATTTGATCTTGGTAAATCAATGGTTGAGATTGGATTTTGTGAAAATTTTAGTGGGAAACTTAAATTGGGGGGTGTCTTGGAAACCAAAACTTTGAAATTAAAGGTATCTTGGAAAAGAGTGTGGAGATTAAATTTTGGTTGGAAAAGTGTCTTAGGAACCAAAACTTTGAAATTAAAAATGTCTTGGTAAAGATTGTCGAGAAACATGATCCATTAAATTAAACAAAGTAAAAAAATTAATGTAAAAATTTAGCGAAACAACAAACTAGCGTAAAAACTTGAAGTTAATAACGTCACCGAAAAATACCTAAAGTTTTGTTGTTTTGCGCTGAAGGTGCCCCGAAGTTTTTTACGCGAATTTGTTGTTCCGCGCTAAAGGCACTCGCACCGAATTTGTTAAACTACGTCGAATGTGCTCGCGCGTTGTTCTGCGCCAACAAACGGCACCCGCACAATTTTTTTATGCTAATTTGTTGTTCAGCACCAAAAGCGTCCGTGCCGAATTTGTTTTTCCGTGCCGAATGCGCTCGTGCGTTGTTCTGCATCGAATTTTTTGTTCCGTGACGAAGGCGTCCGCGCCAAATTTGCTGTTCCATGCCGAAGGCACCCGCGCCGAATTTGTTGTTCCATGCCGAAGGTGCCCGTGACGCTAAATATTTTTACGCTAATTTTTTGTTCTTTTAAATTTTGGCTTTGTAAATAATTTTTTGGGGAACAAAGATTTCACGGGGGAAAATCATAAATGAACCGTGCCTACGGGCACGGGTTAAGACTAGTCTATTATACATTTGACAACCTTTTTTGAATTCTAGGGCTAACTAGGACAAGATAAAGAGTGGCTGAGATTTGATCTTGGTAAATCAATGGTTGAGATTGCGTTTTGTGAAAACTTTAGTGGGAAAACTTAAATTTTGGGAGAAAAAGTGTCTTGGGAACCAACACTTTGAAATTAAAAGTGTATTGGGAAAAATTGTGGAGATTAAATTTTGGGAGGAAAAGTATTTTGGGAACCAAAAATTTGAAATTAAAAGTGTTTTGGGAAAGATTGTGGAGAAACATGATCCATTAAATTAAACAAAGGAAACAAATTAGCGTAAAAAAATTCAGCAAAACAACAAACTAGCGTAAAAAATACGTCTGCGCCGAATTTGTTGTTATGCACCGAAGACGTCTGCACCGAATTTGTTGTTCCGTGCCAAAGGCACCCGTGTCGTACTTGTTGTTCCGCGCCAAAGACGCACATGCCAAACGTGCCCGTGCCGCTAAATATTTTTACGCTAATTTTTTGTTTTTTTAAATTTTGGTTATAGAAATAATTTTTTGGAGAACAAATATTTCGCTGGGAAAAATCTTAAATGAACTGTGCCCGCGAGCACGGGTTATGACTAGTATGTATGTATGTATGTATATGTATGTGTGTGTGTGTGTGTGTGTGTGTGTGTGTGTGTGTGTGTGTGTGTGTGTGTGTAGGAGGGATCAAATGACCCCCAAAAATGACCCCCTATCAAAAATCCTATGCCCCCCTTTTTTTCGGAAGATCCGAACCGTTCATCTTGATCTCCACCCTCTAAATACCTGACCCACCAATTTTCAATCCGATCCCATGTGTTTTGCATGTTCATCCATCCGACCCAAATTTAACGGTTTCGCATGAATAGAACTTTTGCGAATGGTTGATGAACGGGCAAAACACATGGGATCGTGTTGAAAATTGGTGGGTCAGGTATTTAGAGGATGGAGATCAATATGAACGGTTCGGATCTTCCGAAATAATGGGGGGCATAGGATTTTTGATAGGGGGTTATTTTTGGGGGTTATTTTTGGGGGTCATTTGATCCCACCTCAAATATATATATATACTAGTCATTACCCGTGCCCATAGGGCACGGTTTATTTAATGGCTGAGTTTTTTCTCCCCACAAATTCCAAGTTCCCCCAAATTTCAAGTTTTCCCACAAAATTTCAAGTTTCCCCCCAAATTTCAGTTTTCCCCAAAAATTTAAGTCACCCCCCAAACTTGCCACGTAGGACAAAGCTTTGCCCTAGTAGGATAAGATTCAAAATCTTCAAAGTACTGGAAAAAAATGGTCGGAAGGGGGGAGAATAAAAAGTGTGGGTGGGTGTGTGGGGAGGGTCCAGGGGCAAAAATGCAAAAACCGGGGTTGTATGTTTAAAATTCCACACCTCCTCTCTATCCCTTAAAATCTCATCTCTTATATTGTCTCTTATCCAGTTTCCATATTTTATATAATAGATATCCAAATTCTCTTATCCAATTTCTCATGTCCAAATTCTCTTATCCAATTTCTCTTGATAACATCCCTCTTTTATATCACGTGGACTGGGAAAAAACGGTCGAAAAGGGGGGAAGAATAAAAAGTGTGGGTGTGTGTGTGGAGGGTCCTGGGGAAAAAATGTAAAAACCGGGGTTGTAAGTATAAAATTCCACGCCTCCTCTCTTATCCCTCAAAATTTCATCTCTTATCCAATTTATCTTTTCCAAATTCTCTTATTCAATTTCTCTTGATAACCTTCCTATTTTATAGAATAGATATGTATGTGTGTATGTATATGTATGCATGTATATGTATATATGTATATGTATACTCTTGTCCAAATTCTCTTGTCCAATTTCTCTTATCCAATTTCTCTTGATACCATCCCTATTTTATAGAATAGATATCTCCTATCCAAATTCTCTTGTCCAATATCTCTTATCCAATTTCTCATGATACCATCCCTATTTTATAGAATAGATATCTCCTATCCACTTTCTCTTGTCCAATATCTCTTATCCAATTTCTCTCGATAACATCCCTCTTTTATGATATAGATATCTCATATCCAATTTCTCTTGGCCAATATCGCCTATCCAATTTCTCTTGATAACATCCCTCTTTTATAATATAGATATCTCCTATCCAATTTCTCTTGTCCAATATCTCTTATCCAATTTCTCTTGATAACATCCCTCTTTTATAATATAGATATCTCCTATCCAATTTCTCTTGTCCAATATCTCTTATCCAATTTCTCTTGATAACATCCCTCTTTTATAATATAGACATCTCCTATCCAATTTCTCTTGTCCAATATCTCTTATCCAATTTCTCTTGATAACATCCCTCTCTTATAATATAGACATCTCCTATCCAATTTCTCTTGTCCAATTTCTCTTATCTAATTTCTCTTGATAACATCCCTCTCTTATAATATAGATATCTCATATCCAATTTCTCTTGGCCAATATCGCCTATCCAATTTCTCTTGATAACATCCCTCTTTTATAATATAGATATCTCCTATCCAATTTCTCTTGTCCAATATCTCTTATCCAATTTCTCTTGATAACATCCCTCTTTTATAATATAGATATCTCCTATCCAAGTTCTCTTGTCCAATATCTCTTATCCAATTTCTCTTGATAACATCCCTCTCTTATAATATAGACATCTCCTATCCAATTTCTATTGTCCAATATCTCTTATCCAATTTCTCTTGATAGCATCCCTCTCTTATAATATAGACATCTCCTATCCAATTTCTCTTGTCCAATATCTCTTATCCAATTTCTCTTGATAACATCCCTCTCTTATAATATAGACATCTCCTATCCAATTTCTCTTGTCCAATATCTCTTATCCAATTTCTCTTGATAACATCCCTCTCTTATAATATAGAGATCTCCTATCCAATTTCTCTTGTCCAATATCTCTTATCCAATTTCTCTTGATAACATCCCTCTCTTATAATATAGACATCTCCTATCCAATTTCTCTTGTCCAATATCTCTTATCCAATTTCTCTTGATAACATCCCTCTCTTATAATATAGATATCTCCTATCCAATTTCTCTTGTCCAATATCTCTTATCCAATTTCTCTTGATAACATCCCTCTCTTATAATATAGATATCTCCTATCCAATTTCTCTTGTCCAATATCTCTTATCCAATTTCTCTTGATAACATCCCTCTCTTATAATATAGATATCTCCTATCCAATTTCTCATGTCCAATATCTCTTATCCAATTTCTCTTGATAACATCCCTCTCTTATAATATAGATATCTCCTATCCAATTTCTCTTGTCCAATATCTCTTATCCAATTTCTCTTGATAACATCCCTCTCTTATAATATAGATATCTCCTATCCAATTTCTCTTGTCCAATTTCTCTTATCCAATTTCTCTTGATAACATCCCTCTCTTATAATATAGATAGATAGATAGATAGATATATATAGAATAATGGCTATCATACGCCATATGAGATAGGCTCTCATACGCCCTCTCACATAAAGCAACCAAGTACAACCAAGTACAAGCTCATGTGGGCTTGTACTTGGTTGCTTTATGTGAGAGGGAGTATGAGAGCATATCTCATATGGCGTATGATACCCATTAATCCCATATATATATATATATATATATATATATATATATATATATATATATATATATATATATATATATATATATATATATATATATATATATATGGCAGTATTCGGTTTCGAATGAGATTCGCACAAAGCTCGTGCGAATGGGCCTCAGTGCGTCTGATAAGATCAGACGAACTCAATCCAACTCAACACGCGGGCGAATATCACCCGTCTGATCTAATCCCGCGGTCTCCGCTCCTCACTCTCTCCCATCGAGATCCCGTGACCCCTCCCTCTCTCCCAGCGAGCTCCTGTGACCCCCCCTCCTCTCCCCCAGGCGATATCGATCTCCACGGCGATATCGATCTCCCAAGCGATTCTCGTGACCCCTCCCTCTCTCGTACGAGCTCTTGATCTCGCTGGCGCTTCCTCGTTCCTCTCTCGCAGCTCACCTCTGATTCCTCTCTCGCAGCTCGTGCGATCCCGACTGATTTGGGTCGTTAGGGTTTTTGATCGGGGTTTTCTCCTTCGCATCTGCTACCTCTCTCGCATCATCTCCTTCCCGACTGTTTTGGGGCTTTAGGGTTTCCGTGAAATCCTTCCATCCAATTGTTGGTTATTTAGGTATGGCTCCCATCATCCTTCCCTTTGTTTGGTTTTATTGCTTTGCTTTTGAAATATGTTGGAAAATACAGAGTACACATTATGTTTAGATGAGGTAAGATCAAAACCAGTCACATGAGGTTTGAAATTTGGTCGCATGTTTATTTGAGCTTACCGCATGCTATGTTTATTTGATCTTACCTCATCTAAATTTGGTCGCATCTGTTTACACATTATGTTTCAGTGATTTTGAAACTTCCTGTTACCTGACATTGGGTTGCAATTAATATCTAACATGTAGAGAGAGAAACAAACTTGATCTTGTATTGCTTTGGAGGTATTCTGTTGATCCAAATGCATTCCTGCAAGCTGATAAAATTACTGAAGTGGATCATAGCTCAAGCATCATCAGCATTTGCACTTGCCACTTGTGTGGATTAAATTTATCAGTAATTTGTTGCCTGATTTCATGCTTTAATATGGTCTCAGGCTTAAATCCTATATGCGGTTACAAAAAGAGCTATATGTTGCCTGCCATCATGTTCAGAATTTTTTGCAAACAAATTTCAACGCGAAATTTTCAGATTTCTTAGCATCTATCCTTAATTGTTTGGAGGTCTTTGATACTAATAATATGTATATGGAGTTTGTATATGATGGACATTGAAAGTGAAAGTTCCCATAGAGATGAAATGCAAGGACTAATTGCACCAAATGTTGAAGAACATATGAAACAAAAGATTGGTATGATTTTCAACAACATTGAGGAAGCTGAAGCATTCTACAAAAATTATGGAAAGTCTTGTGGTTTTGATGTCCGGAATAGTACAACTTATAATAAACTTGGATTACTAGTTGCCAAGAATTTTGTTTGCTTAAAACAAGGGATGTCATAGGCTAAAGGAGAAGAAGTAAGGCGTTGTGGAACAGGTAGAACAAGTTGCAAGGCCATGATCCGGTTGAAATTGAACTTAAACACTGACAAGTGGGAAGTGTTAATTTTCATGGAAGAACATAACCATAGTTTCACAACACCAAGCAGGAAACATTTGTTATAGGGAAACAGTGAGGTAACTACGACGAAGAAAAAATTGATAAAACAGTTTGTGGATGTGGCCATTCCGACGAACAAGCAAATGGCTTTCTTCGAACACTTAAGTGGTGGGTTTGATAAAATTGGATGCACGGAGGCTGACGTGCGTAATTACAGAAGAGACATGAGAGCAGAAGTGATGGGTCATGATGCAGAAATGATGGTAGACTATTTCAAATGGGAGAAAGAAAAAAATGATAAGTTCTTTTACAAGTACGAAGTTGATGAGGATCACAGATTACTTCGTTGTTTCTGGGCGGATAGTATTGCGATACTAAATTGTGAAAAATTCGGAGATGTGATTGTATTTGATGCCACACATAATACTAATCAATATGGGTTGGTATTTGTGCCATTTGTTGGTGTAAATCATCATGGAAAGACCGTGTTTTTATGATGTGGTTTGATTCCAAATGAAGAATCAAATTCTTTCATATGGGTGTTTAATATGTGGGTGGAAGCAATGGGTCGTCATCCGGTGGCCATGATTACCGATCAAGATTTGGGGATAAGCAAGGCAATTCAGATGGTTTTTCCAGAAATCAGGCATAGGTACTGTATTTGGCATATTACAGACAAATTGCCGGCTAAGTTGGGTGCAGTGTATTGTAGAAAGGAATTTAAAGACCCTTTCATAAAAAATATCCGGGAATGTGAAACTCCGAGTGAATTTGAAGAAAATTGGAATTTGATATTGGAAAAAAACGGATTGGAAACCAATGAATGGCTAATGGATTTGTATCAAATCCGCGAGAAATGGGTTCCATGTTATCTTAAAGATACCTTCTGGGCTGGGATGTCTAGTAGTCAACGAAGTGAATCCATGACTTCTATGCTCAAGGGGAAAGTATCAAGGAAAAACTCACTTCATGATTTTGTCACCATCTTTCAGAGGGCATTGGCAAGACAAAGAGAGAAAGAGCTGCAAGATGATCACCGCTCATTGGAGATACAACCAAAATTGAGGACAAAATGGCATATGGAGAATCAAATGTCTAGAGTATACACGACACACATCTTTTTAATTTTTCAAGATGAAATTGAGCCTAGCTTATTATACATCACTGGAATTGTAAATGATGATGTTAATGAAACAATATTTCAAGTACATAAACTTGGCCACCTTGAGAAGAGACATGCTATATATTGCAAAAAAATAGACTGGCAAGATGTTCATGTCGCATGTTTGAGTTTAGGGGTATCCCATGTAGACATATCTTGGCAATCTTAAGAAATTCAAACCATACTCAGTTATCAGATCAATATATTTTACCAAGATGGTGCCAAACTGTGAGAAGAAGAAGGGTTGTCCATACAGATGGGAATATGCTTGGAGACAAAAGTAATCTTGCTTCAAGGTTTAGTGAATTACATGCCATGGCGAATGGTTTAGTTGACGTTGGTCAACGTTCACATGAAGCATATGAGCTTGCCCATGAATTGATTGCAGAGGCAACTATGAGCTGTGGCAACAATTGCGCATTGCCAACTAAGTTAAGCTCAAGCAATTCCCTTGTAATATGCCATGAATTTGATTCTCTATACGTTTGGCATTTTACTTGTGCAGAACTTGCATTGCATTGCGTGCACCAGAAATGGGATACAACAAAATGCTTGATGATATACGCCACACGACGGAAAGCAACAAAGTGACATTGGTGTTGAAACTGCAGAACTTTCTAAAAGTTAAAACCCATTTTCTCAAATGTAACCATTTTAATACAAAAAGAAGTGAAATATTGAAACATCAAGGCGATTCGTAATATATTTACAATCCAATAGCCAAATCAAAAAGCGAGCACCAACACAGCGTTCATGTTTAACCTTCATGCATGCCATAATATTTGCCAAAATATATTGGATACAGACACATTCCGAGTATATTACAGGTAGAAGCACAAAACAAGAAGCAATGGTTGTCCATAGATCCTTTAAAGAATTTTTTATGTTCTTCTGGCTGTCAATTCAAACTTCATAGTCTCCAGAAAGGGCCATATTGCCTCTGCTCCCGCATCCGTCTGAGAAAGGAGAAAGAAAAACAATTGTAATCTACAAAATCCCATCCAAAAGCAAGTGCAAGGTAGTAACACAATTTGTAATAGATTATTGAACATATTTTGATCATTAGCATCCATTAGAAATAATTCTGATATGGACAATTCGATGCAGTCTGCAGGTAATAAACATTCAGCTGGTAATAAACATTTAGGTTGTCCATGCATCAACAAGTCCTTCATTTAATCAAAAATATAGACAGATGTAACATATTTTCAACTTTAAGAACCATTTAGGTTGTCAATGTGCAAGACTCAGATCAACACCACGACATTACGTCCACGTTTTCTTGCATTTCTTCCGATAACAGATAAACTAGTGTCATTACCCATTTTAAGTTGCTAAATAATGTGATTTATAAACAAAGTCAACTTAAAATTTTTTTTCCAAAATTTTAATAAACAATCAACCTGAATCTGGCACATATGTCATCTTTTCGGTAATAAAGATTCATGTTGATTCTGCAGGTATGCGCCACATTCAGGTTGATTCTGCAGGTAATAAACATTCAGCAATGTGGCACATATCAGGCTCAACTAATATTGAAAATGATGCATCGATTGGTGAACGATGATATATACATATATCGTAGAAATAAAGTCTCTTTTCGGTTTTCTGTAACAAGCATTGCAAGCTGATGTTGGACAGGAAATTACAGAACCATTCAAACGATCGCTACTTGGGACCATAGATATTTCATTTGGTGCATTCATTGGTACCATAGATATTTCACAATGATGTACTGCATCGTTCGCAATTTGCGACATGGCTTCTTGAAAATGTGATTCTAATTGCATGAATATTTTGCAAGTCTTTGATTGAAATTGTTTGTTAAATATATCAGATGAGCTATTTTCTTTTTTGTTAGCGATAAAGTGCTTGTAACTAGAATTTTATTGAGTAATATTTCAACGTATTCCAGAAGTGGTTAAGTAGTTCTATTGTAAAATCATAAACGTTTTGCTATTTGTCTTCACCTAGTCACTTATTTACATAGGAAACACACATAACATTACTTGGTTTCTACCTTGCAATTGCCTACGAATTTAATACTAATGGTTCATCAACTATTCGTTAGTCTACTGTCCAGCTTTAGTGCATGCTATCTATGTGTAACAATGTTAAACTACCTAATTGGTGCTCTTATTATGTCCTAAATTTAAGCACGTAAACCTAGGAAGTACTGAAGAATTATAATTTGAACTATTCTTTCTATAGATAATCTTAAAATGTTATCATTCAAATGTTAGAAAATTAGTTGAAGAGTTGAAATTAATAATCTTGCGATATGCTAAATAACGGAGACTTTTAATTGCCTTCAACAAAGCTTAGCTATTAACTATATACACTAATTTCCTCTATGTTATTAAGGTACATGAATCCTTAGCTATTAGCTATTAACAAAATTTGCCCAGTTTACCTGAATGTGCACAGGTCAGGAAATGAATCACTGACCTGCGGATGATCAAAACACTCACTTCACCATTTTTCTACAGTCGATTAAAGAATTAACAACAAGCTTCTTGTTAATGTTCGAAAATTCACAGAAATTTGGCGTTTCAATCAATCTAGGTTCTTTGGGTATATGGGCATACATAGGATGTATACAACCTTCAAAATTCAAAATTTTAAAATGAAACTGCCCAAAATTCACAGAAAAGAAAAGTACAAAAATTATACCTTGTAATTCCATAAAAAAGAGAAGGTGGCTCTTCTGGGGTTTTAGGGTTCTGATCACTCGTTTTTGGGAGATGATTGATTAGGGGGGTTTTGGGGTTATTCGCAGGCGATTTGGGTTTTCTCACGCATGAGATCTTGGGCGAGAGTTGATCTTCGGATCGCAACCAAATGCGAGGGAGCAGCGGCAAAACTACATCGCAAGCCCTTGAGGTCAGAGAGAGAGAGAGAGAGAGAGAGAGAGAGAGGCAGAACAGTAATTTTTCGACTCAAAAACAGCGGGGGCCCGAGTTCGCAGCTGTAATTAACCCACCCCATGTGATCGCATCGGACGGCTGAGAATCCATTCGCACGATTTGCGTGCGAAACCCATTCGCAACCGAATACTCCCATATATATATACTAGTCATAAGCTGTGCCCGCGGGCACGATTCATTTAACATTTCCCCACGAAATTTTTGTTCCCCGAAAAATTATTTACACAGCCAAAATTAAACAGAACAATAAATTCGCGTAAAAATATTTAGTGGCACAGGCACCTTCGGCACAGGCGTCTTCGACGTGGAACAACAAATTCGACGTCGAACAACAAATTTGGCGCCTGGTCCTTCGGCGCATAACAACAAATCTTTGTAAAAAAATTTAGCGGGCACCTTCGGCGCGGAACAACTAATTCGGCATCGAACAACAAATTTGGCGTCCGCGCCTTTGGCGCAGAACAACAAATCTTTGTAACAACAAATTCGACGCCCGCGCCTTTGGCGCAGAACAACGGAACAACAAATTCGGCGTCGAACAACAAATTTGGCGCCCGCGCCTTCGGCACAGAACAACAAATCTTTGTAAAAAAAATTTAGCGGGCGTCAAAGACAACAAACATCAAGGTATTTTTACTCGTTCCGCTAAATTGTTTTATGCTAAATTTTTTATTTTGTTTAATTTAATGGATCATGATTCTCCACAATCTTTCCCAAGGCACTTTCAATTTCAAAGTTTAGGTTTCCAATGCACTTTTCCCTCCAAATTTAATCTACACAATCTTTCCCAATGCACTTTTCCCCCCAAATTTAATTTCCACACTCTTTTCCAAGGCACTTCTAATTTCAAAGTTTATATTCCCAAGGCATTTTCCCCCAAAATTTTTTACAAAATCCAATCTCAACCATTGATTTACCAAGATCAAATCTCAGCCACTCTTTATCTTGTCCTAGTCAGCCCTAGAATTCAAAAATCGTTGTCAAATGTTATATATATATATATATATATATATATATATATATATATATATATATATATATATATATATATATATATATATATGGGCGTGGTCGGCTGCGAACGGTTCTCACGGGGGTGCCCGTGCGAACTAAATTTTTTTATTTTTTTTAAATTTTTTTTTTTCAAAAATTTTTTTTCCACACTTTAATCCATATATATATACACCCTAGAAAAAATAATGGGTGAACCCTAGGTGGATTTGACCCTCGATCAAGCCGTTACAAATTTAACGGTTTCAGAACAATAGAACATTTTGTACCGATCCGATCAAGGGGAAAATAGGGGGGATTGTCTTGATTTTTGATATGAATGTGTATTAACATGTTTAGAACACATTCAACGGTTTGGATCTATGAAAAAAATCAAAGAGAGGAAGTTCCCACGGAGTTCTCATGGGGGAAAGTTCTCATTGGAACATTCCCCTATATATATACTAGTCATAACACTTGCCCGCGGGCACGGTTCATTTAAGATTTTCCCCCGCGAAATATTTGTTCCACAAAAGATTATTTCCACAGACAAAATTTAAAAGAACAACAAATTAGCGTAAAAATATTTAGCGGCATGGACACCTTCGGCGTGGGCGGCTTTGGCACGAAACAACAAATACGGCGAGTGCGCCTTTGACGTGGAACAACAAATTCGGCGCAGGCGCCTTCAGTGCGGAACAACAAATTCGGTGCGGAATAACGCGCAAGCGCATTCGGCGCGGAACAACAAATTCGGTGCGAGCGCCTTTGATGCGGAACAAAAAATTAGCGTTAAAAAATTGCGTGTGCGCCGTTTGTTGGCGCGGAATAATGCGCGAGCGCATTCGATGCGGAACAACAAATTCAACGCGGGCACATTAGGCGCGAAACAACAAATTAGCGTGAAAAATTGTCGCGGGCGCCTTTGTCGCAGAACAACAAATTAGCGTTAAAAAATTTCGCGGGCGCCTTCGACGACGGAACAACAAACATCAGAGTATTTTTCGGTGACGGTATTAACTTAAATTTTTTTACGCTGGTTTGTTGTTCCGCTGAATTTTTTATGCTAATTTTTTTTACTTTATTTAATTTAATGGATCATATTTCTCCACAATCTTTCCCAAGACACTTTTAATGTTTTGGTTCCCAAGACACTTTCCCCCCCAAAATTTAATCTCCACAATCTTTCCCAAAGTTCAATTGATATAAAAGCTTAAACAATCATTAGAGGGTTATGCATTCAAAAATCCAACATTGGTGAAATAAACTAATATACAATTATTTCAAGTGTCAGACTCTT
The DNA here is from genome assembly GCA_030789695.1 of Scilla litardierei. Taxonomy (NCBI): domain Eukaryota; kingdom Viridiplantae; phylum Streptophyta; class Magnoliopsida; order Asparagales; family Asparagaceae; genus Scilla; species Scilla litardierei. Next base: position 333,166,306 of record CM061133.1, on the reverse strand, counting down.
CTCCCAACTAAAATTTGATGTATCCATGCTGAATTTTTTTTAAAATGCAAATCCTTCATTTACACCATGTTAAAATCAAAGCACTTTACCCATGTAAGCTGTCACGCCCCGCTTCCCAAAAATATGGAGGCGAAGCGTGAGAAGGTCCGCTCAGACTTGAAGCTACAAAGCTGCAAGTCCGATAAGCGTCAATCAAATTTAAAACTGCAGGTCCTTGCAACGCGAACAAACCAAGATAATAATAATGAAATGAGACACAAGATTAATCTCAGAATATCCATAAATATAAATTCCAACATCGCAGAAAAGCCACCAGGCTGAAATAAAAAGAGACTAAAGGCCCAAACATGGCCAACCAAAGTACAAAGTACAAAACAACGGTGCTACGCACCAACAACTAACAAAAGGCCTAAAGCAAAATAAAGCTCAACAAAGACTCAAAGAATGGTCACCGGTGTCCACCAAAACTCCTCATGGACTCAGGCTCAGCGTCAGCAAAACATCACGTACTCAGCAACGGTCTCTGGCTCAGGTCTAACATGTGACACCCAAAAGAGCAAGGGGCACATGTCAGCAAGTCTACAAGAGACTTGTGCAAGGAAACTGAAAGTAGGTAAAGCAACCTAGCAGTTCTAGCATGATGCAATGACATGGCAGTTAAAGTAATGAGTGCAACAGGTAAGGTAAAGTAAAGTAAAGTACGAGCATGGCATTTAAACATGGCATGGATGACAAGTATTACATGAATCATTCACAAGACAAGTACAAGACAAGAAAAGTAAGCACCTCGTGCACAGGGATTCCGTCTTTTGGCTAGAGGGCTGATCAGGCCACTCCTAAGCTCAAGTAACCGTTTATCCCTACCCCTCCACGTGTATCGGGCATTGGTTTTCAGCCAACATATGAGGCCCGCTTCTGGACCACGAGCCAGGAAGTGTTTTTAACAAGTATGGCATAGGGGTGCACCTAGCCGGTCCAGGGAACCCGGGCATTGGCTTTTGACCAACACATGAGGCCCGTTTCCCCCGGAAGTAGTTTTCAAGGAGTACAAGTATTGTAGCGTGTGCTACGAATGCAACAATCAACTGGGATGACATGTAAGATGCAATGCATGACAGTTAAAAGTGCGTACAAATAAGGAAAGTAAACGTGACAGTTTAGTATGCATGAACAACAAGTTTAAAGGGTTGGATCTAGCTTAGTTGTCAAGCTAGATCAATTAGGTGACGGATCTAGTTTCGTTGTCAAACTAGACCAAGTAGGCGTCTAGCCAGCTATCATTTCACTGACTAGTCTTTTTACACTGAAAACAAGGAAGTGGCCTAAAAACATGGCCCTACACAAGAGTTGACAAGTTTCACTTGCCTGCAAGTACGACGTCTGAGCACACCGTCCAAAGAGTCCAAAAATCACAATTATCCTACGTGCACAAGTCCACCGGCCTAAAGTCCATATTATTAATCTTGATTAGTGAATTTAAAACATTTAAAATACTTTGAAAATACTGATTTTAGTCTTGATTAGCATGCGTTGGGTTGGGGGTCCTAGGGGTGCAAAGCGTTACCTCAACACGACGCGAAAGCTACACCGGCGTCGGGTAGCTACACCGGGGGTTGGAATAATAGATCGCGCTCCAAGTCCTGATTCCAATATAGTTTCCTCGCTGGAAAGTTCAGAGCATCAACCGGAGCAACGGTTCCAGATTCCAAAGCTAGCACGTGCGACGACGGCTACGACGTGTCGCAACGTCGTGCACGGCGAATCGTCGGAGAGAAAGCACCTAGGTGGGGCCCACATCAGTCCTAGGGGCCTTTGGGGGACCCACAATAACTCTGGAGAACTTGGGGGGCCCACGGTGGCAAGCGGTGCGACGGGTGCGGGGTTGCGACGTATGGCCATCGGTCGTACTCAGCCAAATGCGGGGATCTCCATCGGTCGCTGCGGGGAACGGGCTTGGTGCAGCGCTTGGGGTGTGCAGCAGTGCGGCGGGGCCTTGGTGCGGGGGTTTGGTCGGTCGCTGTGGGCGACAAAGCGTTGCAAGTGTTGCAACGTTGCGGGCTTCGGCGATGGCGGGCGGGCGCCTCGGTCAGATGCGGAGCGATGCGGGCGACAGCTGCGGGGGCTTGCAGCGATGCGGGGAGCGGCTGTGAGCGGGGGCGGCCATCGGTCTGACCGAGAGAACTCCTCGGTCGGACACAGCTGAAGCGGGGCGATGGCCGTGCAAGCGAGCGGAGCGGGGGAGCGGGCATTGGCAGCGGTCGGTGCGGCGGTTTTGGGCCCGTTCTCTCGGTCTGAGCGGGGGAGGTTCGTCGCAACGTTGCGACGAATCGTCGCAACGTCAATTTTGGGTTTTGGAAGAGGCTAGGGCTAATTTCTTGCAAAAATGGGTCTTCCTAGGGGTTGTTTATATAGTGTAGATGGATTGACTTGGTCTAGAGCTAAATCTAATAGGATTAGAAGTTTAAAAATATTTAAAATTTAAATCTAAACTTCTCCAACTTATCCAAGGATTTGACTTGGTCCAAATGAGCTGGAAATTGGCTCAAAAATTCTTTAAAACATTTAAAACTCAAATAAATTTTATTTGGCCGAAAATAATTTAAAAAATTAATTATTAAAAATATTATAAAACTTGTTAAAAATATAAAAGTGGTCAAATAAACTCTAAAAATTATAAAATAAATATCGGGGTGATCGTGGCGACAAATGTGAGCTAACTAAGAAGACGGATCTCAATTTCGACGTCGGACGACGAGACTAAAAATAGAAACGTCTCCCGTCAAGAGTGAGAATCGTCACGTCTCATCGAGTAAGTTTAAATTGTGGGCAAACGACTCGAGAAGTGTCATTCCAAGATAGTGCCACTATTTAATACTCTCAGAGACGTTCACAACGGTATATCACACGAAAGTGTTCACAAACAAACAAGGTCTAAAACAAACACGTGCACGGTCAAAAGCACGTGCACGAACAACGTACCACGAAAAGTGGTCGTTACATAAGCAAATGGTTTTATGGATCATTTTGCAATTAAATGTGTTTACAAATAACCAAATACTTTATACTTGAATGAGTTAAATGCATGTTAGCGCAGTAAAAAAATGCACATGTTACCGTGTCGACGTGCCCAGTATTAGGAGGATTGTGGTGGCCGACACCCGTGCACGTGTCTACAAATCATAAGTTGTAAGTTTATGTAATCATGACCATATACTTACCGCTACTTAGACATAACTTTCAATAAAAATGGGTAATAATAGGTGTCAAACATAACCTAGAAACAGTTAAGGTTTTGTTGCATGTCACATCGACAAACGCTATCATTTACATAAAGCGACGTATCAAACCAACTGAAGAACAAAGTTAAGTAAGGGAAAACGGGTGTGGAATCGCTAAAATATGTAGATCATTCTGTTGCAAGAAAGGATCATTCCAACAACATCGTCGGTGATCAAATGCTTGCAAGCCCCTAATGTATATTTTTCCTTTGAAAAAACTACTGCCTAAAAATTACAAAGCAAGCAGCCATTTTGGGAATAGCAAGCACTCATTTTAACCCAAAAATAGAAGAATGGAAATGCTAGTTACTGTCCACTCATGCCATTATCAGCATATTTCCATCCAAAATTTAATAACATGTTTTCACATTTTAAATACGATATTTAGCAAATGAGAATAAAAACATCACATATCAATATTTCATCAACCCATATGCCACTATCGTACTAAAATCATATTGTCTCTAGACCTTTGATGTAATGTTGAAAACAATATACATTTGAATCAACATTGGGACTTGAAAAAAAATACAGTTTACTTACATTATAACCTATTTTCAGATCAAACTTAAAAATACAAAATCGACCGTAGAAAGATTAAAGAGAACAAACATTACAGTCTAGGATTTTTAGACATATGACATGAAGAAGAACCTCAAGCTTCTCCATTTTTGTTCATTCTCATACTTGTTCAACTCACATCTGATATTATCACCATATCTTTGTGCTTCTCCAATATCCAAAAGGGCACCATCCATGCATTGAACCACCACGACACCATCATTAAGCGACACCATCATTAAGCGATGCACATCATCTCTGACCTAGATCAGGGGTCAAGGCATGAAGCACATCACCAACCACACATGCATTCCCTTTGCTAATCGTGCCACATCTTCAGGATTAGAACAAATTGCTTCATCTTTGTCGTGGATTGTCCACTCTTTCTCTGACATAAGAAAAAAAATTGAAGGAATTAATCCAAGGATTGAATAACTGAATCTAAATTGACATATGTATAGTATCATTCACCTCGTGCAGTTGGAGTCCTGATAAAAAACCATTAGACACTCATCTCATCGCTATGCAACATCCCACATCAAAATCCCTTTCCAGAATACCATATGAATTCATGCCTGAAGCCATGGCCATTAAGAAACACTGCGAAACCCCTATCAATTAGAGACATATAAACGTTAAATTGAAGAGAAGTGTACAAAACATAAATAGAGACATATATAGACTGTTAATTATATTAACATTTTAAGACCAGTGAGGGTAGGAATCTCACGATTACCTTGGCACTGTAAGAATAACCAATCATGTGGAACATTATCCAACTGAAAGATTGATTTCTTTGAATCTGTAACTAACAAAAGAATTTATTTACTACAAATATCACAAAGGTTTCACAAATAGAACACATAAACATAATACTGTTTACAAAAGGTAATTGAGAGCCAATACCTTACAAATTCCAAGGACACCCCAGCCTTTGTTAATGATGCCTCTCTGTTTAGTTATTTCTAAAGCATGGACGATGATTTGAGTCATTTTTTCCTGGCTCTTGAATAGGCTTTAAGTGTCAAAAAAGTGTCAAAATAGCAGAAATGAAAGGACCTGAAGTTTTTGACACTTTTTGATATTAATATGAACAAACGTATCATAATACTGTTGGATAATGTCATAATACTGTTTAACGTTTTTGACACTTTTTGACACTTTGTTGACTCAAATTTCTTTAGAACGGCGAACAAAATGTCATAAATATCAGTTCCCATGTCACATGGTAGAAGGGTTTCAAATGTATTGTAGAAGTGAATAATTTTGAAATTGAGCAAGGAAATAAACACTGATCATAGCATTAAAGACTGCAAAGTATTGGCAGCTTGTAAAACAGTCTGAACTACAATTACTATGATCCAAAATTTCCCACAATTCATCTAAAATAGTAGGCATTATCAACACATCCCGGGCAAATTTAATCATGGAAAACCTTATGTGCCCTCTTCAAATCTTTTTTACCCCTATAAATCATCATGCTTGAATCACTCAACCTAGGGTGCCTCTAGGTTCGTTGCATGCTATGAAGGTCAATTCAGTCATGAAGTTTTCTTGAAATTGAGTTGTTCTCCATAGCAGGGTTGACAACTAATCATAAAATAGTGGCCTACCACATTTGAGTTTGCACATTTAACACATGAAAAACCTTAAACATGCATATGAAGATGTTTTCATACTTCCGATCAATAAGGTATTAGTTGCATTGATTGGATAATGAGACAAAGAGGTGATAAGCACCAAAGTTCTAAATTGTGGTTGTCAAGTACATGGCTAATGAATGAATGCTACAACAGATATCAATTATCAAGTGATATGTTGGGACCTAAAGTAGATGTCAGTCACCATTTCAGAGGGAAAAAATATATATCTTATGAATATAAACACAACCAATTTAATGCAAATGTGCATATCCAAAATTGCCTTCTTGGAACAGCCACTCTCTGATGCATGTGCAAGTAGCCCTTGTTTTCATGGTTAGAGGACAACTCTTTTGATAGTAGGTAAGGCAGTTCAATCTGAATAACGTTCCTAATTGTTTTCTTTCTCCGCATCAGCGTTGCATCCATGAAAATATGTTAGTGTACATTATAGATAAACTTATGCACCGAAAATTGCTTGCAAAAGATAGTAGTTCACAGCAAAGTCAATGAAGTATACCTTGCATAAAGCAAATGCAGTACAGAATATTCTGCTCCACCAATGTAAATGTCCACAGGACCCCAATATCTTATTATGTCCAACAACAAAAAAAGCTTAGACACACCATAATTAATCCCTCTGTACACCTTATATGGTCAAAAGGAACATACCTTTCTTTATCCTTACCAACTAATTCAATGGAATTTCTGGGGTCCATAAATCTCAAATAGTACCTACATCATGCAGTCAAAATAATCAATATGATTTGCCATCATTTGGATCTTAAACCATATGAAAAGAAATCTCAAGGGTCTAACATACTGTAAATGTTTTGCCATATGATTTGCCATCATAGTGTAATTGAATTTTCATAATGTCAAGAATTTTTCATAAAATTAAGGCGTGAAAAATCCAAATAATGTCCCTCCTCTTTTACTTCACTGTCAGGGCATAAACTTAGCAAGAAGTCATGAATTATAAGTGAAATGACCCCAACCAAGTTCCTACCGATTCACATTCATCTATCCAGTTCAATTAAAACAATATATAAACCCACTAAATTACCCAGTTTAGTTGGCAAAATAAGTTATATATACTGAACTTGCATAAAAACTATAATCACGCAGTTAGACTCAAAATCCAATATCAGTCTCCAACTCATAAAAATTACAATAATTACAAAAAAAGCACCCCAAAAATGAGTGGAATGAAGTATTCACCTGAAAAATTTACAAAGGAACATCTCCTTGTTGCTATACAAACTATGCACATTGAGGTCCATGAGATGACTAACATATTCATCCAGTAAAAAAACATACAATTATGATAGGTTTATCTCTGAAAAAAGAAAATAAACATGAATGTTAACAGAATTTGTGTTTGTTTTACTTATATATACCTCTGCTTGATACTCTTGCTTTTCAACCGGAAGATCCGATGAGTCGACAGCTGCAAACAATCGAAAAATGAGAAACGATCTTCTTTTTCGTCATGAGAGGTGCTCAAACGTCCTAGCATCTTGTTTGTTCCTCATTTATGAGGAGATACTGCTTGCTCTGTCGACATCCTCAAGGACTTGCTTGGAAACACATTTTTCGTAGTTGGGATTTCTAAGTTAAAATGAAACCAATCTTCTCAGACAATAATATGCACAATCTTCTCAGACAACTGTATTAATCATTTTCCGCCATTAAGCAGTCTCCATTCTTAAATTGACTACAATTATAGAAGATAAAACAGCCTCCATCGTTAAATTAACAACTATCATATCATACTTTCAATGCCTAGTTCCATGTCAGTTAAACTTTTCAACTAACCCTTGTCCCTGCAACTCTAATGGGAAGTTGAGAATGCTCTCTTCTATTTAATAAAGGGGCATATAAAGATTTAACATAGCAAAAGACAATGAACAAATAGAGCCTCCATATCAAGTAAGTCTATTCCTCTATAATTCATTCAGAAGGCCAAAGTGCTGGATTGGCTAATACGCTTGTAAGCACAATGACCAGAAAGGAATCCCTCACAGGCTTCTCCAATCCAAAGTTAATACTTTCGTTCTTTAATAGAGCAAAAACAATCTACTCTGATGATCATAAAGAAACGAATAATAAGTGCGGAAAAAATCTTAAAAAGTTCCCCTTTATATCTATTATTGATTAAACATCATATGTGCATCCAATCAAATATTACACATGACCACTGCAAAGAGCTAAATTACCAAAATTACAGATACAAAAATGAATTGCATATACAAAAATGAATTGCAGATACAAAAAGAAATGAATTGCAGATACATAAAGAAATGAATTACAGATTAAAAAAATTGAAGTGTAGATAAAAAAATTGAAGCGCATATACAAAAAGAAATGAATTGCAGATACAATACTAAATTAACACAAACATAAAAACCTTGAAATGAATTGCAGATACAATACTAAATTAACACAAACAAAAATGAATTAAGATTATTTTTTCCCGCAAGATTTCTACAACCAATCACAATCTTTATATGACCTACCATTATAAGTGATGTGTCTTCTTGATTTGTCATATTGCTATATAATGACTTCTCAACATACATGGTCACATGCAGACCTATCACTTTCCTTCCAAGCAATTGTACACAGATTCCTTCATTGAAAACAATGGAGAATCCCTTCTCGGAAGTCCATTCATATAAACTTTAAGCCAACCAGTAAAACATAATTCGCATTAGGTGGAACAATAATTTCTACAAAAAAAGATGAAAAGGACATACTTACCCTACACAATCAACAAAGTGAAAACTCCACAACTCTTTAAAAATGTATACTGCCAAACAAGTATATAAACCCATAAGTGGGATATGCTTAATCTTGCTGAGCTCAGAAGTTAGCAACTACAGAAAATACAAAGAAATGCATAATGTTTTGAAGGAATTGTCTAAATCGATTCATTGCAAACCGTATGCATAATTAATGGTCATTTTTACATAACATCAGTTATGATTTGTTGTATAGTCTTTGATCTAATAATTCATAGAAGCTAATGGGCCCAATTATAAGATATAATTGAGTTGAATAATACTTACTTAGCATGTGTATTTTCCAAACAAATTAACCTAGTAGTCGGGTAGTAATCCGCATCCGCAGGATGCCTAATCGCTGCTTAAATCTAATGAAGATCCATGGTGCCATCAGGTTTGTTCTGTGTAGTTCTCGGGTGCACTGCACCAATTGTAGATATGCCTCCGTTCTCATAAACATGTATATGGGAATCATGACAGAGTATAACCTCACTACCTCACTACCTCTCAAAGTGATAGGCCTCTAGGAGTTTCATCTTACAACTCAAAAAGTAAAAAAGTGAGGAGAGGATTGAAATCGACCTGGATCATGAAATCGGTGTTCGATTCGAGCAGAAGGCAGCTGATTTCATCTCTTTTGATTTTTTTGATTTGTGAAATTTTTGGCTGCCAGAATCACAAGTTAAATGTACAGCTCATTCTCAAAATAAATGGGGGAGTCACTATTCTTCCAGCAACTTGATAAGATCACATTGGCCGTGATAAGTAATCTTTCTTCCCCTGAAACACACAATAAAATGAACTTGAGTCCCCAACCAAATCAATATGATAGACAAAGTCATTCACTACCTGTATAATTAAGTGTCAAGCAACGATACAAATAATCCAATTATTAACCATATAGAAAATACAGAATTTATTCAGCAGAATACTCATTTATCTCGACAATATAAAGTTGGCGGAATAGAATTCATTAGCATGGACACATGACGAAAATCCAATTAAATTAGCCATGCACCTATCTTATGCTTCTAATTTTATCAAACAACCAAACAGACAGTGGCATCAAGCAACCTGAAACTGGCAGATCACAATTGGAGTAGCTCTTTAAGAAAGAAGAGTGAATTATCAGAAGATATGTCATTGGTCTTACCTTTCAATTGGTAAGCAACCAAGTCAATCGCTGAACTGTGCCATCAAGTTAAAGCTTACATAGTAAGCAACCAGAGCATATCGATCTTACCCGTGGTTCGAGGATCTGACTGACCTCAGCCTCCCGATCTACAATCGAGTGATCTTCGCCATGAAAGAGAAAGACCTGAGCTCCGATATCTTCAGGGGATCCCTAATCTCCTACATGAAGCGATTGATCCCGGACCTCTCGAGATCAAATCGCCACCTTGCTCCGGTGCCGTCGATGACGTCGGAGATGGAGCAGATAGAAATGCCAATGGAGAAGAGCTCTGGTGCGACATCACCAGGTTCCGGCTGCTGAGGACGATCAAGAACGCTGCTGGAGAGAACGCGTGGCTGATGAGGACGCGTCAAAAGCTTAATGAACGCTGCGGGAGATAACGCGTGCGTAATTTTTGAGCTCTGGGTTGTTTGAAGAACGCTTCAAGAATGCGGGCGTAATTTCCAAAATTCCAACACATTAACGAAATTTTTGAGCGCTGGATTGTTTTCTTCACCGCCCCAAAATTTAATTTCCCCCCAAAATTTTGTTTCAAACTTAAAATTTCAAATTCAATTTCTCTTCACTTATCCACTTTCTCTTATCTTATCCCATTTCTCTTATCTTATCCAATTTCTCTTAACAACATTCCCTCATTTATACCCAATATCTCAACTCTTATCCAAAAACTCTTATCCAATAACCCATGATAACATCTCTGTTTTATAATATAGATATATATATATATATATATATATATATATATATATATATATATAAAATACTGTTTTTTGAATCCTAGGGCTGACTAGGACAAGATAAAAGATGGTTGAGATTTGATCTTGGTGAATTGACAGTTAAGATGAGAAGTTGTTTAAATTTTGAGAGGGAAAATCTTAACTTTTGGGTGGAAATTTGTTGGGAACACAAAATCAGTTGATGGAAAATCGGAATTTGATTTTTTCTGTCTCAATTAATTGATGCAGCCATAATGGTTTGTATTTTGAGTCTTTGTGGGTCCCATTTCTTTTTGTGACATGCCATTTGAATGGGGATATCAACAGTCTGCTTTTGGGGGAGAGCAAGGGGCATTTTTGGGGGATAGCAACAGCTTTGATTGCTGAGATCTTTCCCAAGAGAGCAACAAGCATTTAATTGCTAGAGAGCAAGGGGCGTTTCTTTATTTCGGTGCTTTTTATCTCTAGATGTTGAAGCAAAATCGCTGTTGCTATCCAAGGAGAATTGATCCGAGCAAAATCCAAAGAGAATTGATCCGAGCAAAATCGCTATTGCAAAATAGATCCGAGCAAAATCCAAGGAGAATTGATCCGATCAAAATTCCTGTTAAGAAGGAAAGAGTGAGGCGACTCATCAGGTATAGTCCAAAATCCTAACAAATTTCTTTTCATCTCTTTAATTTATAAAGAACGCAACTAAAAATTATCTTCTCATTTTATTTTGCTTTTTTACATACAAAAATAACAGTAGCAGGACAGCAAATGTTGATAATTGAAAGAGAAGATGTCACGCCCCGCTTCCCAAAAATATGGAGGCGAAGCGTGAGAAGGTCCGCTCAGACTTGAAGCTACAAAGATGCAAGTCCGATAAGCGTCAATCAAATTTAAAACTGCAGGTCCTTGCAACGCGAGCGAAACAAGATAATAATAATGAAATGAGACAAAAGAATAATCTCAGAATATCCATAAAATAGGTTTCAACATCACAGAAAAATCCACCAGGCTAAAAGAAAAAGAGTCTAAAGGCCCAAACATGGCCCACAAAAGTACAACGTACAAAACAACGGTGCTACGCACCGACAACTAACAGAAAACCTAAAACAAAAGAAAGCTCAGCAAAGTCACCAAGAAAGATTACTGGCATCCTCAAAACTCCTCCTAGGCAGTCATGGACTCAGGCTCAGCGTCAGCAACACATCACATACTCAGCAACGGTCTCTGGCTCAGGGTCTAACATATGACACCCAAAAGAGCAAGGGGCACATGTCAGCAAGTCTACAAGAGACTTGTGCAAGGAAACTGAAGGTAGGTAAAAGTAAAGCAACCTAGCAGTTCTAGCATGATGCAATGACATGGCAGTTAAAGTAATGAGTGCAACAGGTAAGGTAAAGTAAATTAAAGTACGAGCATGGCATTTAAACATGGCATGGATGATAAGTATTGCATGAATCATTCACAAGACAAGTACAAGACAAGAAAAGTAAGCACCTCGTGCACAGGGATTCCGTCTTTTGGCTAGAGGGCTGATCAGGCCACTCCTAAGCTCAAGTAACCGTTTATCCCTACCCCTCCACGTGTATCGAGCCAGGGCCTTACCCCCGAACTTGGAATGCTCGCTTCTGGATCACGAGCCAGGAAGTGTTTTTAACAAGTATGGCATAGGGGTGCACCTAGCTGGTCCAGGAAACCGGGCATTGGCTTTTGACCAACACATGAGGCCCGTTTCCCTGGAAGTAGTATTCAAGGAGTACAAGTATTGTAGCGTGTGCTACGAATGCAACAATCAACTGGATGACATGTAGAATGCCATGCATGGCAGTTAAAAGTACGTACAGATAAGGAAAGTAAACGTGACAGTTTGGTATGCATGAACAACAAGTTTAAAGGGTTGGATCTAGCTTCGTTGTCAAGCTAGATCAATTAGGTGACGGATCTAGTTTCGTTGTCAAACTAGATCAAGTAGGCGTCTAGCCAGCTATCATTTCACTGACTAGTCTCTTTTACGCTAGAAACAAGGAAGTGGCCTAAAAACATGGCCCTACACAAGAGTTGGCAAGTTTCACTTGCCTGCAAGCACGACGTCTGAGCACACCGTCCAATGAGTCCAAAAATCACAATTATCCTACGTGCACAAGTCCACCGGCCTAAAGTCCATATTATTAATCTTGATTAGTGAATTTAAAACATTTGAAATACTTTAAAAATACTGATTTTAGTCTTGATTAGCATGCATTGGGTTGGGGGTCCTAGGGGTGCAAAGCGTTACCTCAACACGACGCGAAAGCTACACCGGCGTCGGGTAGCGACGCCGGGGGTTGGAATAAGAGAACGCGCTCCAAGTCCTGATTCCAATATAGTTTCCTCGCTGGAAAGTTCAGAGCATCAACCGGAACAACGGTTTCAGATTCCAAAGCTAGCACGTGCGACGACGGGCTACGACGTGTCGCAACGTCGTGCACGGAGAATCGTCGGAGAGAAAGCACCTAGGTGGGGTCCACAGTGGTCCTAGGGACATTTGGGGGACCCACAATACCTCTGGAGAACTTGGGGGGGCCCACGGTGGCAAGCGATGCGACGGGTGCGGGGTTGCGACGTTTGCTCTCGGTCGTACACGGCCAATGCGGGGAGCTCTCTTGGTCAGGCGCTAGGAACGGGCTGTGCAGCAGCGGGGGGTCGGTCGCGATGGCGGGTGCGGTGGGTTTTCTCGGTCGGTGCGGGCGAGAGCGTCGGTCGGGCGCCTTGGATGTGGGGGCTTGGGGCGCTGCAACATTGCAACATTGCAACGTGGGTCGGTGCGGAGTTGCGGGCCGGTCGGGCACGGAGCGATGCGGGCGAACGGTGCTGGCGCTGAGCGGGGGCTTGGTGCGGAGTGGGGATGCGGAGATGTGGGGCGGGTCTCTCGGTCTGACCGAGGGACCCTCTCGGTCGGTGCCGCCTTGGGGCGGGGTTGCGATGTAGCGGCTGCAGCGGGTGCGGACGGAGCGGCTGCAGCGGGTGCGGACGGAGCGGCTGAGCGGGCTTGGGCGTCGGTCAGGGCGGGAGATTTGGGCTGTTTCCATCGGTCGGTGCGGGGATGTTCGTCGCAACGTTGCGACGAATCGTCGCAACGTCAAATTTGGGTTTTGGGAGCGGCTAGGGTTATTTTCTTGTGAAAGTAGGTCTTCCTAGAGGTTGTTTATATAGTGTAGATGTGTTGACTAGGTCTAGGGCTAATCCTAATGAGATTAGGAGTTTAAAATAATTTGAAATTTGAAATTCAACTTCTCCAACTCACCCAAGGATTTGACTTGGTCCAAATGAGCTGGAAATTGGCTCAAAAATTCTTTAATATGTTTAAAACTCAAATAAATTTTATTTGGCCGAAAATAATTTAAAAATTAATTATTAAAATAATATAAAACTTGTTAAAAATATAAAAGTGGTCAAATAAACTCCAAAAATTATAAAATAAATATCGGGGTGATCGTGATGACGAGAGTGAGCTAGCTAAGAAGACGGATCTCAATTTTGACGTCGGACGACGAAACTAAAAATAGGAACGTCTCCCGTCAAAAGTGAAAATCGCCACGTCTCATCGAATAAGATTAAATTGTGGGAAAATGACTCGGGAAACGTCGTTCCAAAATAGTGCCACTATTTAACATTCTCAGAGACGTTCACAACGGCATATCACACGAAAGTGTTCACCAACAAACAAAGTCTAAAACAAACACGTGCATGGCCAAAAGCACGTGCACGAACAACGTACCACGAAAAGTGGCCGTTACATCCTCCCCACCTTAGAATAAAGTCCGTCCTCGGACTTTCTAATATATCTAGTTGCTCTAATAACTACCCCAAATCAAGTCACATTATATTTCAAACCAGGTATAGTCAGTACAGGTGCTCATATACGCACTAGGTAGTCAAACATTAACACTACCAACACGTATATATATACATTCACGTACGTCATATATTTATACTTATTATAGTCAGTCAACTTCATACATATATAAACATACATCCCTTATATAACTACTACTTACCTAGCACAAAACAATAGTTCAGATACTCACATAAGGATAGTCTCACACTTAGCCAATACAATCATTGCTCTACCTATATGTAGCTACCTATGCACAAACATCAAGGGTATACTACCCTCTAATAATCCCTAGTATTCATCCAACACCAAACACATCAACACATGTAATCACACCATACCATAATTAAGTCAAGTTTCATTATATATATATATATATATATATATATATATATATATATATATATATATATATATATATATATATTCACCACTACTATAGTTTCACAATATATAGTCATTCAAATACATGCAAATAGTTCACCATATATTCCTGTAACTGTATTTACGACACGCCACATATATCATAGTCATCAATGCCTATAACTAAGCACATACTTACCCGTGCATGGTGCACACCCATACACGCTAACATTTCATTTACGCATACCAATCATATCATCATATAACTAGCACACCTACACACCTAGTTTTAGCTAGTACACATACGTTCACACAACAAGTCCTTAGTAAATAACTATACCACAAGACCAGCGCCTATAACTATATACTGGCGTAGCGACCCACAATCATGTGCGTAGCACAACCAGGCACAAACACTCCTATCACTATACATACATCAAACATCGCTATATTCAAACTTCAGACATACATCCAAAATACTTAGAGTATACCCACTCAAGCTTGAGTGAGACTCAATTCACATATCAGAATATTCTATATACGTAACACGGCATTCATACCTATACCAATACCACTTCCAATATTTATATATATGTCTACCAATACAACCATATGCATACCATAGGTCAATCACACTTAATATTTAGTCAGGTAATACTTACATAGTTCAATCACTCTATATACCATAATAATAATAATAATACAGACATCAGCACACGTATAATTATAATACACTCCCTAATACATGCATACGTATTCATCGTATAGTCACACATATGTAACACATATATTCATACCATAGCCTACTACCTATAATTAGTATACTAACACATCCATACGTACATAATTAAGATGTGCAATAGTCGTGTATACCTCACGGTATGCACGCATGCAACATCCCGAAAAAGCAAGCAATACCAATCAAAATTATAATCCTACTACCATATGTATATCACCTATATACTCCTGCAACGAAACGTAACTACTTACGTCTAAACACAATACATACCCACATACGAGCACATACCCATACGTGCTAACCTATAGTTCACATAATAGGCCTACCTTCTTAACCATACGTACACTTATTATTATCACACCTAACATACACATAGCTTTACCAATCATTTTATTTCAACCATTACAAGTATCTCTGACTACATACACTCCATTAGACATTCCAAACCTAACTCTTATATACACAGGCATCCCTAGTATAGTATAGCTAACTACACACAAATCTATAAATACTAACACACAACAACTTCATACTATCACGAATAACTCCGAGTATATATATATATATATATATATATACCACATAATAGGCAAGCATCAATATACTATGGGGGTACACTCATTCAAGCCCACGTACACAACTTAGGTACGTGCACTACGACTACCTCACAAGGTCCAAGGGCCTACTAACAATTAAGGGTTGACACAGACATTGACGGACCCTAAGGCCTAAGCAATAAAGAGAGGTCGAGAGCGTGACGAGGGAATGATCGATAAGCACGAGTTCAGATAGGACAAATACAAGGAGACGGCTTGGTTAGTGAAAACATTGGCTCAATGGTGATGTTTAGGTTGAATGAAAAGGAGATGTAGTGATACTTAAATAGGATACAGAAAAAAATAGGGTGAATAGCATAAGCTAAAATACGCCAAATTGAAAACTGTTGTACTTCAAAAAAAAAAATTAGAATTCCTTATCTGTATAAAATATTTGAAGTCGATAAAGCGAGTTGAAATAAGTTTGAGTCGAATATTCATAATAAGAGAAAATGTTTTATTGGTTTATATAAAATCATGGTAAAAGGAAGTAAAATCATTTACTCGAATATTAAGGACGAGGTTTAGAAAATTTATACGTCAGTAATTTAATATAATGTTGTCAAAAAGTTTTGGAAAGTCGAAGAATGAAATCAAGTAATGGAAAGTTTTAAACTCATGTTAAATGCTTTCAAAACTTTTAAGCTATGGAAAATCAATATTGAAACTTCTTTTAGAGAAATCAGGATTTGCCAAAAATGAGAAACTGATTTACACAAGGTTCTTAATATACGAGCACAACCAGTCTGGTACGAATATAAAAATAATTGAAAGGATGTATGGTGCACGGAGAAATAATAATAATGACTTAGTAGTAGAATTATCAAGATCGAATAGCAAGTCTTTAAAATAAAATCATGGAGGGTCTAAATCAGGAAGTGGTTATGAAAATAGTAATTTTGCAAAAATCGACGAGCAAAACCAACTTGCTGAAAGCTGAAATTCCATGTGTCTTGAAAGTATATTAAAGTAAACGCGACGTATCATTCGAATGGCATAAATAAGAAGGAAAATCATAAATCGAATAGGGCAAAATAAAAGTACGGTTCAGAATTAATATATGAAGGGACGACGCATTTACCTAAGTACGAAAAACATAGGCTGGGAAAATACTATAAACTAATATTCAAAAATTCCGACAAGCGTTTTAAAATTTAAATCAATGAAGGAGTATGAAGTATACGTATATTAAAATTTTGAACAAAATTAAACTTAGTAGAAGGGAAGATTGAAAAATATTTTCAGAAGGTTCAAGGTTTGCAATGGAGATGTTTGAAAATTGACGACGATCGTCATGAGGCAATCTCGTGAATCGAGGCAAGGAAATTTGGTCAGGTGATCAGAACATACATACGCCTAGAATATGAATCTGAAGGATCTACCGGGAAACTCCTACGGTCGACCAACTAAAGATTTGGAACTAGGCACTAAGACCTTCTAAGGGGCTGGACGGTAATGAAATGCGTTCAGCTTGGTCCGAAATCGATGAACCCAAGTGAACGACAAAAAGAAATTTTAGAGGTCTAATATGGTCAGAGTTGGGCAAGAACCACTAAGGTAACTCCTATGACGATTAAATCAATTGCTGACAGGGAGTCTAACTACAATAAGAGGCCTCTAACTAGCAAGCACAGACATCTAACTAAGTCTTCTTACCACCTAGTGACATAGGAAAACGACTAGACTCAGGGCTTATGACTCAGATGTTGCAATTTATTTAATGGACATTCCGTTATTATCGTTGTTCCATTAATTTGCAATTGCAAGACGGACCTGCATGGGCCACCAACAAAACCTGTCACGCCCCGCTTCTCAAAAATATGGAGGCGAAGCGTGAGAAGGTCCGCTCAGACTTGAAGCTACAAAGATGCAAGTCCGATAAGCGTCAATCAAATTTAAAACTGCAGGTCCTTGCAACGCGAGCGAAACAAGATAATAATAATGAAATGAGACAAAAGAATAATCTCAGAATATCCATAAAATAGGTTTCAACATCACAGAAAAAGCCACCAGGCTAAAAGAAAAAGAGTCTAAAGGCCCAAACATGGCCCACAAAAGTACAACGTACAAAACAACGGTGCTACGCACCGACAACTAACAGAAAACCTAAAACAAAAGAAAGCTCAGCAAAGTCACCAAGAAAGATTACTGGCATCCTCAAAACTCCTCCTAGGCAGTCATGGACTCAGGCTCAGCGTCAGCAACACATCACGTACTCAGCAACGGTCTCTGGCTCAGGGTCTAGCATATGACACCCAAAAGAGCAAGGGGCACATGTCAGCAAGTCTACAAGAGACTTGTGCAAGGAAACTGAAGGTAGGTAAAAGTAAAGCAACCTAGCAGTTCTAGCATGATGCAATGACATGGCAGTTAAAGTAATGAGTGCAACAGGTAAGGTAAAGTAAATTAAAGTACGAGCATGGCATTTAAACATGGCATGGATGACAAGTATTGCATGAATCATTCACAAGACAAGTACAAGACAAGAAAAGTAAGCAACTCGTGCACAGGGATTCCGTCTTTTGGCTAGAGGGCTGATCAGGCCACTCCTAAGCTCAAGTAACCGTTTATCCCTACCCCTCCACGTGTATCGAGCCAGGGCCTTACCCCCGAACTTGGAATGCTCGCTTCTGGATCACGAGCCAGGAAGTGTTTTTAACAAGTATGGCATAGGGGTGCACCTAGCCGGTCCAGGAAACCGGGCATTGGCTTTTGACCAACACATGAGGCCCGTTTCCCTGGAAGTAGTATTCAAGGAGTACAAGTATTGTAGCGTGTGCTACGAATGCAACAATCAACTGGATGACATGTAGAATGCCATGCATGGCAGTTAAAAGTACGTACAGATAAGGAAAGTAAACGTGACAGTTTGGTATGCATGAACAACAAGTTTAAAGGGTTGGATCTAGCTTCGTTGTCAAGCTAGATCAATTAGGTGACGGATCTAGTTTCGTTGTCAAACTAGATCAAGTAGGCGTCTAGCCAGCTATCATTTCACTGACTAGTCTCTTTTACGCTAGAAACAAGGAAGTGGCCTAAAAACATGGCCCTACACAAGAGTTGGCAAGTTTCACTTGCCTGCAAGCACGACGTCTGAGCACACCGTCCAATGAGTCCAAAAATCACAATTATCCTACGTGCACAAGTCCACCGGCCTAAAGTCCATATTATTAATCTTGATTAGTGAATTTAAAACATTTGAAATACTTTAAAAATACTGATTTTAGTCTTGATTAGCATGCATTGGGTTGGGGGTCCTAGGGGTGCAAAGCGTTACCTCAACACGACGTGAAAGCTACACCGGCGTCGGGTAGCGACGCCGGGGGTTGGAATAAGAGAACGCGCTCCAAGTCCTGATTCCAATATAGTTTCCTCGCTGGAAAGTTCAGAGCATCAACCGGAGCAACGGTTTCAGATTCCAAAGCTAGCACGTGCGACGACGGGCTACGACATGTCGCAACGTCGTGCACGGCGAATCGTCGGAGAGAAAGCACCTAGGTGGGGTCCACAGTGGTCCTAGGGACATTTGGGGGACCCACAATACCTCTGGAGAACTTGGGGGGGCCCACGGTGGCAAGCGATGCGACGGGTGCGGGGTTGCGACGTTTGCTCTCGGTCGTACACGGCCAATGCGGGGAGCTCTCTCTGTCAGGCGCTAGGAACGGGCCGTGCAGCAGCGGGGGGTCGGTCGCGATGGCGGGTGCGGTGGGTTTTCTCGGTCGGTGCGGGCGAGAGCGTCGGTCGGGCGCCTTGGATGCGGGGGCTTGGGGTGCTTCAACGTTGCAACATTGCAACGTGGGTCGGTGCGGAGTTGCGGGCCGGTCGGGCACGGAGCGATGCGGGCGAACGGTGCTGGCGCTGAGCGGGGGCTTGGTGCGGAGCGGGGATGCGGAGATGTGGGGCGGGTCTCTCGGTCTGACCGAGGGACCCTCTCGGTCGGTGCCGCCTTGGGGCGGGGTTGCGATGCAGCGGCTGCAGCGGGTGCGGACGGAGCGGCTGAGCGGGCTTGGGCGTCGGTCAGGGCGGGAGATTTGGGCTGTTTCCGTCGGTCGGTGTGGGGATGTTCGTCGCAACGTTGCGACGAATCGTCGCAACGTCAAATTTGGGTTTTGGGAGCGGCTAGGGTTATTTTCTTGCGAAAGTAGGTCTTCCTAGAGGTTGTTTATATAGTGTAGATGTGTTGACTAGGTCTAGGGCTAATCCTAATGAGATTAGGAGTTTAAAATAATTTAAAATTTGAAATTCAACTTCTCCAACTCACCCAAGGATTTGACTTGGTCCAAATGAGCTGGAAATTGGCTCAAAAATTCTTTAATACGTTTAAAACTCAAATAAATTTTATTTGGCCGAAAATAATTTAAAAATTAATTATTAAAAATAATATAAAACTTGTTAAAAATATAAAAGTGGTCAAATAAACTTTAAAAATTATAAAATAAATATCGGGGTGATCGTGATGACGAGAGTGAGCTAGCTAAGAAGACGGATCTCAATTTTGACGTCGGACGACGAAACTAAAAATAGGAACGTCTCCCGTCAAAAGTGAAAATCGCCACGTCTCATCGAATAAGATTAAATTGTGGGAAAATGACTCGGGAAACGTCGTTCCAAAATAGTGCCACTATTTAACATTCTCAGAGACGTTCACAACGGCATATCACACGAAAGTGTTCACCAACAAACAAAGTCTAAAACAAACACGTGCACGGCTAAAAGCACGTGCACGAACAACGTACCACGAAAAGTGGCCGTTACAGAAGAAGACGAGAGCGATAGAAGATGGTAGTAAGGATTCGGTTATTAAGATTTGGGTGCAAAAACAAGCCCTTTTATTGAGTGATGGCGGCTGATAGCAGGTCCCCAAGAGATGGCAAGCATCTCGAGATACTTTGGCTAATTTTGTTCAGCGTAACCCATTTTGTGATTTTTATTGTAGGTGTCCATTTTTGTATTAAAAATCTTATATTGTAGATTTTCATACCTTTTCCAGGTCAGGACGGTGGAAAGAGAATGGGGTTGAATTTTGACAGAGTGAAGTAAGTGATTTCCCCCTCAAAATAATTTGATTATTTTCCCTTTCTTAAGTTTATATTTTATGTTTTTATTCTGGATATTTATGTTTTTTATGATTTCTGTGTATTATACATTCTGGATATTTATGTTTTGTATTTCCTTCAATTCTATCTTTCCACTATGCCTAATCCTTACAGAACTAAAGCGAAAAGTATAGCATGCTATGTCCCAACTCTGCAAATGCAATGGTTGCCATGTGAATCTCAATTTCTTTGTCATGAACATGTGAATTTGTGGGATTTTTTTCATGGTGTTCTTACTACTTTTGTTGCAGACTTGCATGTGACCTTAATTTTGAACTAACTACTGGTGTTGTAATTCGTTTGGATCCTGCACCCACAGCTTAGGCAACCTGTTCTCTCTTTTAAGGCTTTTTTCGCTTATATTGAAACTACCTATGTAAACATCCAGAAAACTACCGGCAATGTTAGTAGGTTTCAGTAGATATCTGTAATGAAATGTTAGTAGGTTTCAGTATTTTCTGTGTATAAATATACATTTTTCTTTTCCTGAATGAATTGCGGTACCAAAGTCATGCCAAATTCATCATTGATCTTTGGGAGCCTTTCATGCCAAAGTCATCATTAAGCCATGGCATTGCCCTTCTAAAAGCATTCTCGACATCAGACTCATCATCTGCATACGAACTGTTGACAGAGTATTGAGAATAAGCATTTGCATAACAAGAATACAGCTGAAGGAACACTTGATAAAGCAATGTTCAAATTATTATGAAGTACTTTCACAATAAACATACTTGGCATCCCTGGCTGTTTAGAGAACTTGGGGCTGAAAAAAGGAGGATGGCATATATAAAAAGGAGTTTTCACAGGTTCAATCTCCCATCACAGGTTCAATCCATTTCAGTAGCTGTGGATTCATCCCAACCAACCTAAATGAAGCAGCAACTATGAGCTATGAATAATTTGTCAATGAGTATGATGCATAAGGTTTTTTTTCTTTTTTTCATTGTATAATTTTTTTGGTGAATGATGCTGTGAATTTCTTTCGAACAAAGTATACCGAAAAAAATATTTTGAAAGATTGATCTATAGTTCATCTAAGGTAAAAAATCTGGGGTTTTTTCGCCTTTTTTGAGGATAAAGTTAAAATTCTGAGCCATGCTTGGCAAAATATACGCTCCTTACTACATGTTTCATTCAATATGTTCCATCTTTTATCTATTGTTGTAATCATGGTTTTACAGGGATATATGTTGCACTCACACGGCCATGCTGCTAGGGATATACGTTGCACTCACACGGCCATGCTGCTGAATAGGATACACCATACTAACACGCAAAAATATTCCAAAATATATATCCAAAACAAGTGCAGAATAATGTTTTAGTATCAGGACCCGGCATAATAATGTGTGACTGTAAAAATATATGGATTAAACAAATATCTTCAAAACAATGGTTATGCAAAAAAACACGGCCTTATTTGGGGATTTGGTTATGCAAACAATTTTTTGAATGTAACCGCAAACACATTGCACGTTCATTCAAAAAACCCTTTCAGTTTGTATAACCTCAAACACATTGCTCTATCCGGATTAGTCGGTGCCCAATGTACTGTCCAGAAACCGGTGGTAAAAACAAAAAAAACCCTTTCAGTTTGTATAACCGCAAACACATTGCACGTTCTCCTTCCCAACTCACTTCATGAAACTGCAAATTTAACACAGCATTTGCAACCTCAACAATCCCAGCACTTCCAGCTAATTTAATTCCCAACTCACGTTCTCCTTCCCTCCACATCCAATCTGCAACCTCAGCAAACGAGTTTCCAACCTGGATTTGCAACCTCGGCAACAATCGATTTCACTGGATTTGCAATACAAGCCTGCGCCGAAGGGGCACCCCCGCGCCAAAAGGCGCCCGCTAAATTTTTGTTCGTTTAAATTTTGGAGGGGAAAATAATTTTTGGGGGGAGCAAAAATTTTGAAGAGATATCTTAATTGAACTGTGTCCTACAGGCATGGGTAATGACTAGTTTTTCTATATTATAAAACAGTGACACCGTGCACTTGCGGTAAGTTTCCAGAGTTACATCTGTTGGGGAATTGGCGGTCCCTTAGGGCACAAAAACTCTAGTCCCGTCCTAAGTCGGACGGAACATAGACAGAAAAACAATAGCAGCGGAAGGAAAAACTAGTTAATCTAAATTAACATGCAGTTAAAACATTTTTAACTTAGCCCTAAGGTCCAAGACCCTATGCCAAGATCTATGCCGACTTGGGATGGATCTGACCATCCCAAGAAGGATCTAGTCTACTGCGATTAAACTAAACTAATGCTAAAATACTTTAACCACATACCCGGAATCTCAGCCCTGGAGCAGGCGAGATGTTCCACGCCGTCTTCCGAGCTGCTCCCGTCCCACGCCGAGCCGCTCCTTGAACCGCTCCTCGAACCGCTCCGCATCCCGAGGCGATCAATCCCCGTGCCGCCGAGCCAACCACGCGCCGAAGAAAGTTTCACGTGAGTGAAACTTCCGCCAAGATTTCGGATCCAGAATCCGAACTCATTCGTGGCTTTGCCAGAGCCCTTAGGAGTAAGGCAGAAATTTAGGGAGATAGAGAAATATTTATTTAAGCTTAGATCCGAGCGTGCTCCAACATTTACGAGAGCCGCTCAGATCTAGAGCTTGGGACGAGTTTTGAGAAAGGGGGGAGACCCCTATTTATATAGGCGACGGACTCTCCCCTTTTCTCAAAATCCGATGTGGGACTAAACAATGAGTTAATTTAAAATCAAGTTAGTTTGCACTTCACAAAGTGCAAACTTCCGTGAATTTTAACTCACTCACCGTTGAGCTTCAGGATTGATACAACCTATCAATACGACAAGCGTTCAACGGTGAACGCATAGGAAAAAACCGTTCGTCAATCGGAGGTCGTTTGACCGTCCAATTGAGTGTCCAAAGATCAACCCAAGGCTAGTTTTACGCCAAAAACTGAGCCGTCACACAAAGAAACTAGGTCACGGAAACCCAGGCTGTGGGGGCCCACAGAGTGGGCCCCGCGCGCGCGCTCTCCCAGGCAAGGCGCGTGCTCAGCACGCGCCTGCGGGGGCATGCTGAGCACGCGCCTGCCAGGCGCGGGGTGGGTCCTGCCCGCATGAAGCGGGCGGGCCACCCCCGCTTCAGATAGCGGGCCCCCGCCCGCATAGAAGCGGGCGGGGCTGCAGCCCGCCTTTTGGCGCGGGCTCCGCCCGCTATTAAGCGGGCGGGCCGGGTTCCGCCTCTGGGTTGTGCCTGGGTCCGGCCAGGCGCCCAGGCCAGACCCAGTCTGGCCTGGGTCAGTCTGGTCTGACCCGATCTGATCCAATGAGCTGTTTTGGTTCTAACTTGAGCATCTGGTGTCCGATTTGGACGCCGTTCGAACCTGGGCGTAGACCGGGACATTCCTGTCTTACCCGTGAACTTTTCCTTGCGTTTATATTATTAAATATTGTATTAAACAATTTAATACACATTTAATTGCTTTTACATCAGATGCAAAATAGTCCCTATCTAAGCTTAAATTATCATATTGCATCAAATGCAATTATCTCTTCTTTTGCATCAAATGCAAATATTCTCCCTAACTATTTTCTACCTATTACTAGACGAAGAATCGCACTCTGTGTGAGACCCTACAGCCTGACCCTTACAACAGGTTGGGCTCGAAGCCCTATACGGCAGTGACCACTAGCAGTGGTTTCCGTCCATGCTTCAGGAATCATCATTATGTGGTTGACTCATTGACATGAGTATTGTCGGGACCACCCTGACTGCTTCCGTGATGAATTCCGTAGTTATAGTCTTTTCGTCTTAACTATGTCGTGTAGATCAAGTCTGGGGTACGGTTAAACTGTCAACCCCAATAACTTGACTCCGGTTAGTTTCGATCAATCTTTAGTCAATAAATGTTGGACTTCTTCCAACATACTCTGCGCAGAGTTTTTACTAAAGACCGAACTAACTCTACGACACTAACTCCCATTGACTGGGAGAGACGAATCCTCTCTTGGTCATTACTCGCCTCGTAGGTTTCAAGTGACACCCAATCAAAAGACCTTTCGACAGGCCTTGCCTCGAAGCTAGGTCAGTTGATATAAGTGGCATCGTTCACGCACAGGTTTGTCAAAATGACCTCAAGTCAAAAGACCAACTATCCTATCATCACTCAGAGTTATCACTAACAGATTGGTCAATATAACCATATGATAACTCTAGTGGATCGTTCAGTGAACTCATTCTAATGAGCACCTGTGTCTTGTCTTCGACTTCGCCAAGTCAAGCGATCATGAGATCATCGCCACCGCTGAACGGTTAAGACTAAGACACAATGGTCTATCCGATGTTTCGATATCCTTGTCTCGGAACATCTACGACCACGAACCATTTTAGACTTATGCTGCAGACGGTCAAACGTTTCTCGATGATCGAGATTCTCATCTCGATACCCATTTGACCTTGCATAAAGTCTCAGGACTATACCTAAGTTGATATCTAATGTTAACTACATTGTAATATAACTTAGATAAATTATTACCAAACAGCTTACTGTTATTTCGAACAAGATGTTTGTGATATTCACACAGGAATAAATGGCCTCGAGGGCATCATATTCCTACATCTCCCACTTGCACTCAGGCCCATTTATCTCGGTATCTTATACCGATTTTACCCATAAGTTTTCCCGACTTCATGTGATAGAGCCTTCGTTAGTGGATCTGCTAAAACCGTCTACTCTATAGACTTAAGGGGTTTCTATGTTCATGTCAGACCAACCATTTGAATCTCATTCAAATAATTCACTTGGTCTATCGGAATCTATAATACTTTATTTCCCTGGATCTTATCCAGTTCATCGTATCTTACGATAATAATTTCAAATTAGTTATTGGTCATTTCAATTGGTTCATATTCATTTCTGATAAATAATCAAACTCTTTGATTACTTAATCAAAATATATGTTCCATCTCTTTGATGTCTCGCATGTAATTTACACGCTCCCACTGACCTTGAAAATTCTCTGGCCAATTCATATAAGTTGGTCCGTCTAAATCATATTTAGAAAAACGAACTTATAAGTGAATGCTCAAATTTTCATGGTCAACATGAACGTTTTACATCGAGCTTGGTCCGAGTAGATCTGTACACATCTGCTGGCGAGACGGTTTCAACTAATCCGTTTTAAAAAAATTAGGATGAAAACCGTTCTCGTCCAACAAGATTGTACTTCACTATTTTTCTTTCTGCACCAATCTTTCAACTTAAAGATTTACTTGCAGAAAGTGAGGAAACATTTTCCTTGGGCACGTAAACTAAATTCTCAAATTTATTTACGCACACGGACCTGCATCAAGTTTTAAATCGGAGTTACTACTCCGAATTTCATCCTAGAAGTTGACTAAGTCATCATCAGTTATGATGTCTAACTCGACAATCCGTCTCACGAGATTCGAGTAATTTTACAACTTCCTTACGATTGATTTAATGAATATCTTATAGATAATGTCCTCATAGAACATTATCAAAACCTAGGCATTACTATTTGGGACTTAACCCAGAGGGAGGACTTAGCTCAGAGTCACTTACAATGGATCACACTAAATCTAATTAAGTGTGATTCATACATTTTAACACACCGATGTGTTAACAGACTTGATCTGAGAGAAAATCACATTTTCTTTTAATTACACAAGATTTCATGTAGCTAAGTATTTGACCATTCGATCTAATCGAATCAGTTTAAATACTTTCGTCATTTCGTTCTTTATTTCATCAGACTTGCGTTTCATCAAGAACACGCGTCTTAGTAAAATATACGAATAACTTATTTTGTTAAAAAATAGACTCGGGTACATCAGTATGTACGAGACTGAGTTCGACAACTCATTCTCCCACTGTCTCACAGATGGGTTTCGGCCATTGTATCTAAGAGGCTAAGACTCACAAGTGTCGATAGACTTCATAATACGAGAGGTCAGACCCCTCTTTATGTGACTTGTGAAGCTTAATCTCTTGATACGGCCTAGTCTAATTTTACCATATAAGTTTGCTACTATCTTGTGTATTTATATATATTAACATTTAATATATATATATAGTTATTACAAATTACTTAACACAAAACATTACTTCAGAAGCAATGTGACGACATTCGTCAAAATGTGTTAAACGTCTTTTGTATAACAACTTATTCCGAAATGTGACACCAAAATATGTCACGTTTTCATTTCCTCCTACTTATGCCTCTACTAATGATAAATTAAACTAACTTTCTCAATTGACTTTTCGAAGTGCCTTCTTCCTTTTTCTAAATCACATTTAGATATCAACATAAATAAATAGCTATGCAAGCAACTTATGTATCCAAACGCTTGAGTTTTGCAATCTTGAGAGTAGCTCAAGAAGTTGCTTGTCTCAAGATCCGGTTGGGATACATAGTCTTGCATCGCTCATGCACTCGTATTCGACTCAAACGGTTTGATCGAATTTTCGAACTTTGCGGATCAAAATTGTTTGTCCATACAACCTTGAGGGTAGCTCGACAAGTTGTAGGGAGAAACATACTTTGAATGTCCTATATGTTCAAGCTGCCTCATATAGAGACGAGTGACATGTAGCTATAATTTATTTGTTGGACCCAAAACTTAATGAAATCATATTTCTTAAGTCTGTTCTTTAGAAGATCATTTAATGTCAATGAGAATATAGTTTAATTATATCAATTAGAATTTAACTTGATATTCAATTAATCAACTTTTGACCAATTAACTTATTAAAATATTATATTTTAATTCCTACGGTAAACATAGTCTTGCCCTAGTTTTAGCATATGTTCAATATTAAATATAGGTAGATTGGCTTTTATCTATCTATATCCTCCCACTATTTTTACGATCGTTTTAAAGCTTAATAACGAACGATTTAATCGAATCAAAATTAATGGGTAAGAGTTCCAATCACCTTGAGTCTAAACAACCTTGAGTGTAGCTCAACAAGTTGATTGACTCTACGATCGGAAGATGACTCTTCATCGATCATATCGGATATGACTCTCTTAATCGATTTTTGCCCCTAGCCATTCGTGATCATGAGTGTGCTCATCCAAATCACAATGTCTAGTCTAGTCGGACCCTTGTTTTCATGTCTAGCCTGACTTGCCCCTCAGCTCGGTGTATGCACGACATGTCGGTTTGGGTCAGGTCTTAGACTACATCTAGGCAGAATACATCCTTGACTAAACTTGCGCCGCCGCTCGGTGTATTCACGACAACGTCGGTTTGGGTCAAGTCAAGATGTCATCTTATGTATTTAAGAAGTTGGTTCCTACAAGGTTGCCATGTCACAGCTTGAGTGTATCTCAACAACTGTAACACGGGCCCTATAGTTGCTAACCCCTAAAATAAGGAGGGCTACGGCTAATCTTGAAAAAGATCATTAACGTATTTGACTTAGATATAGTCCAGGGTGTCATACAATCATGATTCGCGACATTGCTGTCTAGCGAAACTGAGCCAGGGAATTGACTAAGCCAGGATCACTATCCCTTAAAGGGTGATCCAGAACTCTTAGCCAAGCACATTGACTGGATCATGGTCCATTGAATGAAGCTTGTCATTTTTGTATGTATGCCATAGACTAAACAGTTTTTATTAACAACTAATTAATCCTATCAACTAGTTGAATCCTTAAATTCAAAATTTTAGAATTTGTTTAACAACTTTTATTAAGTCCTTATCAACTATAAGGTTCACGTGCTACCCTAATCGTTATTAGGATTTTAATAAATTTTATTAACAACGCTAGAAGCGAAGTCCTTTAATGAAAATTAATTATAACAATTAGAATTGAAGATTCATTTAAAGGACTACCCTAATCAGGAATTAGGTCTTATATTGTTGTTAATGTTTTATTGAAACATAGCATGTCATTAAAATTCAAGTAATAAATTTTAATCATTTTTAATGGCTAACCTAAAGGGTTGTCTTGTGTTATCAAATAAGGGACAAGATTAGCAAGCCATTAAAATAAAACTACACTAATTTTATCAACATAAAATGAAAGTGTATATCTATTTAACAATTAAATAAACTAAGTTTATCGCATAAACAATTTTTTCGATTTTTAAAATCAGTTTTAAAAAATATCTTATAAATTTAAAACATTACTTTTAAAAATTTTCCATGTTCAAAAAGTTATCATATACAATTTTTAAACATCTAAAACATTTTAAACTTATCGCATAAATTTAAAGCCTTAAAATCAATTTTAAAATTTATCACATAAATTTAAAAACACCATTTTAAAATTTCCATGCTTAAAAAAAATTTATCATAAAAATTTTTAGGCATCCAAAATAAATTTAAACTTTTAAATATTTAAAATTAGTTTTAAAATTATCACATAAATTTTAAAACATCATTTTAAAAATTTTCATGTTCAAAAATTTATCACATAGAATTTTGAACTTCAAAAAAAAACATTTTTAAAATTATCTAATAACTTTAAAAAATTTAAAAGTATTTAAGAGCATTAACAAGTTTAATGAAATCGCAGTACCTAGATCAACTACGCAAACCTAGGCTCTGATACCACTGTTGGGAATTGGCGGTCCCTTAGAGCACAAAAACTCTAGTCCCGTCCTAAGTCGGACGGAACATAGACAGAAAAACAATAGCAGCGGAAGGAAAAACTAGTTAATCTAAATTAACATGCAGTTAAAACATTTTTAACTTAGCCCTAAGGTCCAAGACCCTATGCCAAGATCTATGCCGACTTGGGATGGATCTGACCATCCCAAGAAGGATCTAGCCTACTGCGATTAAACTAAACTAATGCTAAAATACTTTAACCACATACCCGGAATCTCAGCCCTGGAGCAGGCGAGATGTTCCGCGCTGTCTTCCGAGCTGCTCCCGTCCCACGCCGAGCCGCTCCTTGAACCGCTCCTCGAACCGCTCCGCATCCCGAGGCGATCAATCCCCGTGCCGCCGAGCCAACCACGCGCCGAAGAAAGTTTCACGCGAGTGAAACCTCCGCCAAGATTTCGGATCCAGAATCCGAACTCCTTCGTGGCTTTGCCAGAGCCCTCAGGAGTAAGGCAGAAATTTAGGGAGATAGAGAAATATTTATTTAAGCTTAGATCCGAGCGTGCTCCAACATTTACGAGAGCCGCTCAGATCTAGAGCTTGGGACGAGTTTTGAGAAAGGGGGGAGACCCCTATTTATATAGGCGACGGACTCTCCCCTTTTCTCAAAATCCGATGTGGGACTAAACAATGAGTTAATTTAAAATCAAGTTAGTTTGCACTTCACAAAGTGCAAACTTCCATGAATTTTAACTCACTCACCGTTGAGCTTCAGGATTGATACAACCTATCAATACGACAAGCGTTCAATGGTGAACGTATAGGAAAAAACCGTTCGTCAATCGGAGGTCATTTGACCGTCCAATTGAGTGTCCAAAGATCAGCCCAAGGCTAGTTTTACGCCAAAAACTGAGCCGTCACACAAAGAAACTAGGTCACGGAAACCCAGGCTGTGGGGGCCCACAGAGTGGGCCCCGCGCGCGCACTCTCCCAGGCAAGGCGCGTGCTCAGCACGCGCCTGCGGGCGCGTGCTGAGCACGCGCCTGCGGGCGCGGGGTGGGTCCCGCCCGCATGAAGCGGGCGGGCCACCCCAGCTTCAGATATCGGGCCCCCGCCCGCATAGAAGCGGGCGGGGCTGCAGCCCACCTTTTGGCGCGGGCTCCGCCCGCTATTAAGCGGGCGGGCCGGGTTCCGCCTCTGGGTTGTGCCTGGGTCCGGCCAGGCGCCCAGGCCAGACCCAGTCTGGCCTGGGTCAGTCTGGTCTGACCCGATCTGATCCAATGAGCTGTTTTGGCTCTAACTTGAGCATCTGGTGTCCGATTTGGACGCCGTTCGAACCTGGGCGTAGACCGGGACATTCCCGTCTTACCCGTGAACTTTTCCTTGCGTTTATATTATTAAATATTTTATTAAACAATTTAATACACATTTAATTACTTTTGCATCAGATGCAAAATAGTTCCTATCTAAGCTTAAATTATCATATTGCATCAAATGCAATTATCTCTTCTTTTGCATCAAATGCAAATATTCTCCCTAACTATTTTCTACCTATTACTAGACGAAGAATCGAACTCTGTGTGAGACCCTACAGCCTGACCCTTACAACAGGTTGGGCTCGAAGCCCTATACGGCAGTGACCACTAGCAGTGGTTGCCGTCCCTGCTTCAGGAATCATCATTATGTGGTTGACTCATTGACATGAGTATTGTCGGGACCACCCTGACTGCTTCCGTGATGAATTCCGTAGTTATAGTCTTTTCGTCTTAACTATGTCGTGTAGATCAAGTCTGGGGTACGGTTAAACTGTCAACCCCAATAACTTGACTCCGGTTAGTTTCGATCAATCTTTAGTCAATAAATGTTGGACTTCTTCCAACATACTCTGCGCAGAGTTTTTACTAAAGACCGAACTAACTCTACGACACTAACTCCCATTGACCGGGAGAGACGAATCCTCTCTTGGTCATTACTCGCCTCGTACGTTTCAAGTGACACCCAATCAAAAGACCTTTCGACAGGCCTTGCCTCAAAGCTAGGTCAGTTGATATAAGTGGCACCGTTCACGCACAGGTTTGTCAAAATGACCTCAAGTCAAAAGACCAACTATCCTATCATCACTCAGAGTTATCACTGACAGATTGGTCAATATAACCATATGATAACTCTAGTGGATCGTTCAGTGAACTCATTCTAATGAGCACCTGTGTCTCGTCTTCGACTTCGCCAAGTCAAGCGATCATGAGATCATCGCCACCGCTGAACGGTTAAGACTAAGACACAATGGTCTATCCGATGTTTCGATATCCTTGTCTCGGAACATCTACGACCACGAACCATTTTAGACTTATGCTGCAGACGGTCAAACGTTTCTCGATGATCGAGATTCTCATCTCGATACCCGTTTGACCTTGCATAAAGTCTCAGGACTATACCTAAGTTGATATCTAATGTTAACTACATTGCAATATAACTTAGATAAATTATTACCAAACAGCTTACTGTTATTTCGAACAAGATGTTTGTGCTATTCACACAGGAATAAATGGCCTCGAGGGCATCATATTCCTACAACATCCAGAGCGCATCAAGGTGATGGAACATAATATTAAAATTATTCACACTAAAGGATCCTCTTTGCATTAATTCATTTATATCCTATCTTAGATAACTACCGATGTCATGGTGTGACCATGGTTATAATAGTATGCACATTCTCCTTATACCTAGTCTTGGAATCAACTCCCATACTTTGTGGGTCTTGGTCTAAGGCTCCTGGTGGTTGATCCTTTCTGTGGATACATGAGGGAATGGCATTGCGGGAAATGAAGATTGGTTGCTAGAAATTTCTTATAGCATAGGCCAACCACGGTTACAGACTACATGCACACTTCTAGGAGTATGCTTTTGCACTAGTGTGTTCTTTCTATGGTTACCGTTATCATTTGCACACTTAACCTTTTCAAAGGAGGGTACATATTATCAGGCTCCATATGACCATGGACTATCTCTTTCAACTCTCTAATGATCAGGGGTATGATTTGTATCGTTCTCAATGTAGATCCATACACCAAGTTAACATTCATCATCACCATTATCTCCAAATTATTTAGTACGGCTTCAAAACTTTCTATTTAATGTTTCCATAGAAATTACTGAAACAACTCTTGGCCATCATATTTGATGTTTATTAATTAAGATTGATCATTATTCAACCTCTTACTAGCAACAAATTGTTGAATAAACATCTTCCCTAACTTGTTGAAATTATGAATTCATATAGACATGAGTTTATGATTTGTTCTCCTAGTTTTAATTACATGTGTCCAACAATTACAATGAAATATGCAAATAAACTATAATTCATTTTGAAAATTTTGAAGTTCTAAACGTTCTATAACTTCTTTGGGTGACAATAAAAATTTTTAAACAAGGAAATAACATGCATTTTGTATATTATTGATATATAATTTCCAATTACAATCTTTGAATTTGAAGTTTAACCTCTCACATCTGACAACATATGTTTTGAGAAATTTTCTAATAAACAATCGATTCTATGATTGCCATCTATGAATTACTTCTTTTAATCTAGAACCCTGAAGGCATGGGAACTCTTAGCTGACCAGTTACTGCTTTTACGAAACTTGTACGAGTTCTTTTACCATATTCGTGTTCCCAAATGTTTGTAACAATGTACTTGAAAGAATTTTCAAAAAAAGATGTAAGAGATTTTTCCTCAACTAATACGACATCATCGATTTTGTTACTCACATCAGGTCTTGTAGGTGTCACCCCTGCCACACAACCAACAACCATCCCCTTTACTTGTACTGAACTTTGGAAGGGAAGAGGCAGAAGCAATATTGCAAGGAAAGCAATGATAACAAGGTTTAAGGTTTTCATCCTTTTTAATCGTTTGAAAATTGAAATTGTTTGTTTTGCCAATTCACTATCTTTCCTTTTAAACCAAATAAAATATGCCTTAAAGGTAAATGTCATAAATTAACTGAAATAAAATTAACAAATGTATATAACTTCAGTTTAACTTATAATTATTGATGTATCTACTTAACATAAAAATCATCAATGAGCCCCATTAAATTGCATAAATTCATTTATCTAGAATTTAATTTAATACTTCTTGTTTTATTTAAATATTGATACTCAGGTTAATGCTTTTTAACATTCATTATTGTATTTGCAAGATAGAGTTTAGGCAACATTTAACTTTCGTAGCGCTTTACAATAATGAAAAACTAATCCAATTTAAGTTAGAAGGCACCTAGTTTGTTAGCACAAATAATGTTTGAGATCTTTATCTCAATTTTTTTCTTATTTATGTTTTCATTATATGTTTCTTTTTACATATACAATATATTCATAATGTACCCTTTAATTTTTATTTTCAACAGCTACGTTATGCTCCATTTCTAGTGAAAACACACCAAACAATAGAAAGTGCACACACAGACACATAAGCACATACAGATATATGTGTGCATGTGCGTGTGTGTGTATATATAATTTTCCATTTTGCTAGCTCACATAATCCCTCACCCCTTGCTATTCAACGATCAGTTTGTACTTGTTACTTTTCATGTTCTAATACCCTAGACTAATGATTTTCACGTGAACCCTGAGGATTTCACTAGTTCATCTAACAGGTGCAAAATATTTTATTATTACGATCATATTAAACTTCTAACAAGTTGATGAACAAGCAAACTCACTTGGCTTCACTCGAAATTTGACGATTTGAGATTGTAGAATGTGAATATAAAATGAAATGATCATATTTAAGGAAAAAAGGGATGGGGGTTTTACACTAGCCAAGGTGAAAATTTTCTCCTAGGATACCTAATGCCCATTTTACACACACGCGCATGCACACACACACAAATAGATATAAGTAATAGTTAGCATATAAATGAACGATAATATCCGCGAAGTTTACGTGATGCATTAAAGATAAGCTCAAGTTTGCATATAAATGAACGATAATCATAAGTGTGTACATATGATTTAAGTTTGTACTTTGTGTTCTTCTGTGTTGTACTTGAGTTCTGTGTTGTCTTATCTTTGAAGTAGTACATGTACTATCCCAGTATGTGTCAATGGCATGTGTTCTCTTTGTACTCTCTCTCTTCTTATACAACTCCTATATAATGTCTCACTTATACAACTCCATATATAATGCCTGATATAACCAACATTTTCCAATATCAACATCCATATACAATGTCTCACTTATACAACTCATATACAACAAAGAGCCCAACAAGCTACAAAAGATCCAAGGTCCAAGAGTACACCACAATCTCTCCAAACTACCTAAGATGTAATGCCCTGAAAGCTACTGCACAAGTACAAGAGGGGGATGAATGGTACTTTAAAAATAACAAGGAGTATAATTCCTAATTATCGTGCAAACTACTACCAACAAATGCGGAAGCTAAAATAGACAATAACAAATATTCAAAGCTAAAGTACCCGGTGATCATACGTCCCAGAACACCCGGATCCCCTCCGGATACTTAGGTTAGAAACCCTAACCCAAGATTTCCACTATGAATACCTTGTGAAAAACCTTCACAAGATCAAATCATACAATCAATAGCAATAGTGAATCCCACAACCCGGGATCACAACCTTCTCTCACAACCGAGAGAAACAATAGCAATAAAAGAGTTTATATGAAATAAACAACAACTTACCACAAACCCTATACCTTGAGTATTCTTACCAAATTAGGGCAAGGAGGGATTTGAGGAAGGAGAAGTCACCAAGACCTAGCACCACCAATATGAGCAGCAATGGGTGCCTAGGAATGAGTAGGAGACTTGAATCAAGCAATAGCTTGGATGGCTCAACAAGAACAAAGTTCTCTCAAGATGGATTCTAGATCACAAATGAGGGAGAGAATGATTTCTTGTGAGGAAGAGAGATTTGGAAATGAGTTTCAATCTCTAACTCTTTGAATCTGAAAAGGGCTCTCAATAGCAGCTCTAACCTTGAGAGAAATGACCAAGCTTCGTATTTATAGGGTCCCACAAAATCGAGCTAGGTCATCTCCCAACGGCTGGAAATCTGGGGCAATTAGTCGGTCAAAGAACAACCACTGACCGACTAGTTCATCAACTAGTCGGTCGGTGAAACAACATGAACCGACTAAAGGATGAATAGTGAACAGATGAAATTTCAGACCTAGATAACTAGTCGGTCCAAGAAGACTTTCCGACCGACTAGTTTCTCAACTAGTCGGTCGGTCAGTTAACTTAGACCGACTAAGAGTCAAAAACTATTAGTCTGAATACAAATTGATTTAGTCAGTCCAAGAACAAATGTTGACCGACTAGATCATCAACTAGTCGGTCACCAAACGTTCTTAGACCGACTAACGATAAACAGTAACTAGGCATGTACATGGAAAGCTCAACTAGTCGGTCTAAGAAGCATCACTGACCGACTAGTTCACCAACTAGTCGGTCGGTAAGTCAACTAAGACCGACTAACTGTGAACAGTAAAGAGCTTAGAATTTGGGAGACAAACTAGTCGGTCCAAGAAGCTTTTTTGACCGACTAGATCACCATCTAGTCGGTTGGTTCTTCTTCTTGAGCCAACTAACATGCACAAGAAGTCCCGAATCGAAGCGCGATGCTTCGAGAAAGTTTGAATGGACTTCTACTAAGATCCTAGCTCTAAGATAGGAGCGATATGAAGATTAAATGATAATACCTATTCAAGGCTTAAGATTCTAAATAACAAAGCTAGAAGACTAAATATAAATCTAGACAAACCGTCTTCAAACGCTTCGATCGAATCTTCATGACTTCAAAGTTGGTCCAAAAGCTTCAACGAAGCTTTAGGCATATGAATACGTGCTTTGAGAAGTCTTGAGACGTCGCTTTGGATATTCACGTGAATTTGGCGATGATCTCCATAACTGCGCTCATAAAGTGTTAGTTCACGATTTATTTATGTTTGCTCATCATCCAAAACCAAATCTGGGGAGTCCAATACTCAACATTCTCCCCCCTTTTTGGTGATGACAAACCAACATAAATAATAATCAAAAATAATGATTCAAATGTAAAATACTTACTCCCCCTGCATTGATGACACGTTAATTCCAAATTGAATAAATATAATACACATCAAGCAGAAGTGAGAAATATAAAACATGATCCAAGTATTGAAATTTAGGATCGTAATCCATTTTTATATCTTCACTCCCCCTGAATCTAACATAATAAATTAGATTCATGGACAATAGAGTTAAATTTTCATTTTGCCCTTGTCATTATTACTATCTCTCCCCCTTTGGCATTATCCAAAAAGAGTGGGGGGCATACAACGACAACAACAAGGCTAAAGAAAATCCAACATCGGGAGTCGAAGAAAACGACGATGGTCCAAAAGACACCAAGAGACAAACATACATGAAGAAAATCAAGGTGTGCCAAATTGACCATTATCCAAAAGTGAAAAATGAAATCATCAAAATACCAAATATAATTTACTTATTGAGTAAAGGAACGTACTCTCCAATCTCAACATTTTGGTTAAATTAGTGCATGGAAAACAATTCTATGTTTTCATAGAAATAAATTCTTTTTAACCAAGGCATTATCGTCGAGCGACGAAATCGAACATCATAGACATTAAAACGAATATAAAGTGTGCACAACGAAGTAAAAGAGAACAACGATGTATATATATATATATATATATATATATATATATATATATATATATATATATATATATATATATATATATGAAGCATCATGAGTACAACCAAAAGATACATCGACTCCATATAATCAAAGGCACAAAGTACATGGACCACATCAAAATGTCACATACCATATCAACATGAAAATGTCACAACCCATCATAGACATCAACAGCGTCAACAAACATCCAAAAATGATACAACATCGACATCAAGCATCAACACATCCAAAAATGATACAACATCGACATCAAGCATCAACACATCCAAAAACATCAAAAACACCACCAACCCTCTCCTAACCCAAAACTCTCTCTAAAAGAGAATCATCCAAGGAGCATCAGAGAGTCCTCCAAACAAACTCTCAAGGAGTGGTAGGAGCAGCAGTCTCCGTAGGTCCAGTCGAAGGAGTGGACTCAGGCTCTGCTGGGAGGAGTGGTGTGTCAACAGAAGGAATCATCGGGGCAGGAGTGGAAACATCAACAGGAGGCTCAACGGTAGAGGCACCAATAGGAACGTCAACAGGAGCAGACGTCTCTGGAGCAGCAGTAGACGCATCCACTAGAGCAGAAGACTCTGGAGCACCTGAAGAAGTGGAAGCTCCAGCAACGGATGTGGTAGCAGCAGCAGGAGTGGCCTCAGCGCCACGAGCAAGAGAATCAACGAGCTCATCGATCTCCTCATCATCCATCTCCTCATCCTCAGAAACTGGAGGAGGGACCTCAACACCAATAACACGAGCAATACGACACAGAATCTCCTTGGTACGAGCATACCGAGACTCGAGACGACGAACAGAACGAGCGAGATCATCAAGTGTGGTGGGAGGTCTAGGAGCAGCAGCTGCAGAAGAGGTGCCCTGAGAAGCTGAAGGAGTCGTCCTCTGCACGTGACGGAGTGCCGCAAGAGATTTCTTGACGACCGTCGCGTTCAGGGGAGGACCAAGTGGACGCTCATCGTCGGGAGGCAAAGGCACGGGGAAATGACCAAACACCAAAGTCAACAGACAAGGATAAGGGAGATGCGCAGATTTCGCGGACTTGCGAATACACTCGAAAGAGTCCATCTTATCGAGTATAATGCGAGCCCAGTTAATCTCGCAACCCAAGAATAGAGCGTAAATCAACTTTAGGAAAGGCTGGGATGGCAGAGAAGATGAGCCGTACTTAGGAAGTAAGCACAACTTCAGGATAAGATTGATCACCCAAGCATTCTGCTTAAATGACTTCGATGGGACATCAATGAAAGCTGGAGGGATCACATGGAAGATATCGGCGAGAACGGACTGATCTAAAGAAGAGATATCATCAATAGAAATATCAGACGGGAGGAGACCAGACGACGAACAACCAAGCAACTCCCCCAAGATTTTTGCCGTGAGGACTATAGGAGTCCCCAAGACAGTAGTCTCGATGGAGAGGGTCTCACCGTACTGTCCCCGGGTACGGTTCGCATAGAAAAGTTTGACCAGGCGAGGATAGGGTCAAGGGTCCGCCTTAGGGTCAAAGCGAAGGTAGTCTAGGAGTCCACTATAGGAAAGAAGATCTGCTAAGCCAAGGAAGTCGGAGAACTTAACGAAATGCTCCAATAACAGCGGGCAATGTTCGATACGGGTGTATGCCGCTAGACACATAGGGTCATCGCGACATAGCGAGATATCGACACCACCAGCTGGCATCGGAGCCTTTCCCTTAGGCTTACGGGAGATAGAACGAGGTGGAGGAGTGGGTTCCTTATGGCTAGGCTCATCCTCGGGTCTAAACTCAGTGTCAGAATCAGATGGTGTAGTGGGGGTATGGAGTATAGGCTTCCTAGACTGAGAATGTCTACTGGGTTTGGCAGTCACAGTCCTCTGCTTCTTCAGAGGAGGCGAAGACGATGAAGGTTGGGTTGTTTTAGGTTGGCGTTTGGGTTTCGAAGGATCCCTAGGGTGTGGCTCAACAGTCATATGGGACGGGCCAGAGGGAGTGATCGGTATTCTCCTCCTTGCCATAAGTGTGACAAAACGAGTTCAAGCAACCCTAGATCCAAAACCCTAAGGATGAAAACGAAATAAGCTTGAAACCGAAACCCTAGGAAGGGAAAATCAACCTAGAATAGAACCCTAGATGCAAGAGAGGAGAGGATGTATACCCTAGTAGGCAGATCGACGGCGGAGATCGACGGAAATGGCCGGAAAACGGTCGGAGATCGATCGGAAGTCGAAGGGTCAGGGGTTTTAGCTGGAGAGGGGAGAGTGTCGATCGATTAGAATGAGAATTAATCGAATAGAATAGGTATAAGTCGATCGGAATGCGAAAAGACACGACTGTCCCCGAGCACTTAGTCGGTCACAGTTCAAGCACTGACCGACTAGATGACGATCTAGTCGGTCGGTCAATGAGCTTGAACAGACTAAGTGGAAACATCCGACAGACGAAAAAATTTAGGGCTAGAGTTAGTCGGTCACAGTTCAAGTACTGACCGACTAGTTTTCATTCTAGTCGGTCGGTAAGTGAACGTGGACCGACTAAATGATGTCAGTAGCAAAGGAAAATTATAAGCTTGAGCTAGTCGGTCTGAGTTCTTTTACTAACCGACTAGGTGTGAATCTAGTCGGTTGGTGATTGAACTGAGACCGACTAGATGAGTCCAAAAGTTGACAAATGAGTTCTCTCCTAAATGTACTTGGACGAAACATCGTTCAACTCTCAAAAATCATCATACTACCCCATTAAACGTCGAAAAACTTAAATACGACGTTCAAGAGTAAATTCGAGCATAAATTCCAAAAATTCACAAAAATCCCGAAAGAATCCAATAAGTCTAGCATGAACAAATATAGCGAAATAGAATAACATGCAAGATTATTGAATAAAAATGAATCCTATATCTTGGATTCACCCATAATCCCCAATTCTCGACGCAATCGCACAAAGGAGTCCTCCTTTAGGGGTTTCGTGAAAATATCGGCGATTTGCTTCTGGGTTTCAACGTACACTAATATGATGTCCTTTTTAGCAACATGATCATCTAAGAAATGGTGTCGGACATCTATGTGTTTAGAACGGGAATGGTGCACCGGATTCTTTGAAAGACAAATGGCACTTTGGTTGTCCACCATGATAGGGCTAGTATCACAATGTATACCAAAATCCTTAAGTGTGTGTCTCATCCAAAGAACCTGGGCACATGCAGCACCGGAGGCAATGTATTCCGCCTCAGTGGTTGAAAGTGATACAGAATTTTACTTCTTGGAAAACCAAGAGACAAGAGAATTTCCTATAAAATGTCAAGTGCCACTAGTACTCTTCCTGTCGGATTTGCATCCCGCATAATCTGCGTCACTATATGAGACTAACTCATACGTGCTAGATTTTGGATAAAGTAATCCAAAGTCTAAAGTGTAAATTAAATAGCGAAAAATACTTTTTACCGCTACTAAGTGAGAATCCTTAGGTTGAGACTGATAACGAGCACAAATACATACGGTAAACATAATATCGGGCCTACTTGCGGTAAGATAAAGTAAACTACCTATCTTACCTCGATATAGACGAATGTCTACATCTTTTCCGCCCGTATCTTTATCAAGATGCGTAGTAGTGCTCATTGGAGTCTTTTTCCCGGAGGCACTCTCCATTCCAAATCGCTTTAGCAACTCCACCGTGTACTTCGTTTGGTGGATGAAGATTCCATCGTTCATTTGGCGAATTTGGAGATCTAAGAAGTATTTGAGCTCACCCATGTGGCTCATCTCAAATTGTTCCTTCATAACATTAGAAAACTCTTCGCAAAGAGCGAAGTTAGTAGCACCGAAAATGATATCATCAACATAAATTTGAACTAAAAGTATATCATTATTCGAATGCTTAACAAAAAGTGTAGAATCGGCTTCTCCCATTTTAAAATTCAAATCCAAAAGAAAATTCTTTAGGCGATCATACCAAGCTCGAGGAGCTTGTCTCAAACTGTAAAGTGCTTTCTTTAGTTTAAAAATATGATTTGGAAATTTTTCATTAATAAAGCCCGGAGGTTGAGAAACATAAACTTCCTCAACGACATCTCCGTTTAAAAATGCACTTTTTACATCCATTTGAAATAGTTTGAAATTTTTATGACATGCAAAAGATAACAATAATCTAATAGATTCTAATCTAGCTACCGGAGCGAAGGATTCTTCGAAATCAATACATTCCTCTTGTCGATAGCCTTGAGCTACTAACCGAGCCTTGTTCCGGACGACGATTTGGTTCTCGTCGGTTTTGTTCTTGAAGATCCACTTCGTTCCTATAACGGTGTGGTTCTTCGAAGGCAATGGAACAAGCTCCCATACCTCATTCCTCTCGAATTGAATGAGTTCCTCCTCCATGGCAAGGATCCAAGCACTATCTTCGCACGCTTCATTTATATTCTTTGGCTCAATCGAGGAGACAAAGGCACAATTGGCGAAGTGGTGGACTTGCGATCTCGTCTTAACTCTATCATGAATATTGCCAATGACTTGCTCATGGGGATGGTCACGAACGGTATGAAGCCGTTTGGGAATTCCTTGATCACTAGGAACATTCTCAACAACTTCATTAGTCGGGTTAGTATCAATAGAATCAATAGAATTAATAGAGTTAGAATTACCAATTGAATCACATAAGACATCCATAGAGTCATCATCATTAGTAATTCTAGTTGGAACAAATCCTTCATTAAATGAAACATGAAGCGATTCCTCGATCGTTGAGG
The DNA here is from genome assembly GCA_030789695.1 of Scilla litardierei. Classification (NCBI taxonomy): domain Eukaryota; kingdom Viridiplantae; phylum Streptophyta; class Magnoliopsida; order Asparagales; family Asparagaceae; genus Scilla; species Scilla litardierei. Next base: position 333,124,444 of record CM061133.1, on the reverse strand, counting down.
TTCATTTGTTGTATATCCGGTAGGCTTTGCTACGTGAGGAATACCCAACAAAAATCCCCTCATCGGATCTTGGATCGAATTTATCCAAACTACCATACGTGTTCTTAATAAAACATTTTGAACCAAAAACACGAAAATGTTTAACTTGAGGCAACCTACCAAACAACAATTCATAACAAGTTTGTTTAGTGCCGGGCCTCAAAAGTATTCTATTAAACACATAGCAAGCGGTGTGTACTGCTTCCGCCCAAAATTGATGGCCAAGTTGGCTATCATCAAGCATAGTGCGAGCACACTCCACTAGCGTCCTATTCTTTCTCTCAACAACACCATTTTGAGGAGGTGCGCGAGGAAATGAAAAGGTGTGTGTAATACCAACTTCATCACAAAATGTCTCAAAAGACTCATTCTCAAATTCACCTCCATGATCACTACGAATAGTGACAATGGTGGTTCCTAAGAGATTTTGTACTTTCTTAACAAAAATTGTGAAGTTTTCAAAAGCTTCATTTTTTTTACATAATGAAAATACCCAAGTAAACCTAGAAAAGTCATCAACGATGACAAGTCCATATCGTGCATTTCTTAATGAAGCAACTCTAGTTGGCCCAAATAAATCTAGATGTAATAGCTCTAGTGGCCGCTTAGACGAAATGCTTTTCTTAGGTTTAAACGACGATTTTGGAAGCTTGCCTCGTTGACACGAGTCACAAAAGCTTTTCTTTTGAAAGATAAGCGTAGGGAAGCCTCTAATAGAATTTAACTTGGAAAGCTTAAATAGTGTTCCAAAGTTCACATGACCAAAACGTCGATGCCATAAGTGTTGTTCACTTGTGTTGGCAATAAGACATTGTTCATGTGATCTTGGAAGATCTAGGATGTATATATCCTTATGGTGTGTGCCGAAAAACAATAATTCATTATTATCTTTTCTTAAAATATGGCACATTCCTTTCGCAAAGCTAACTTTGTAACCTTTGTCACAAAGTTGACTTATTGAAATGAGATTGTGGTTTAATCCTTTAACAAGGTAAACATCACATATAAGGGGTTTAGAAGGATTACCCACTTTACCAATACCTATGATGGTTCCTCTCTCGTTGCCTCCAAAGACGACGCGGTTTCCATTAGCAATGGGAACCACTCCGGAGAGCAATTGAGCGTCACCCGTCATGTGTTTTGAACACCCGCTATCGAGTATCCAATTTCCTTTGGAGCTAAATTTAAATTTGTTGCTCCTTTTCTTTTTCTTTTCCTTGAGTACCTAAAGATAGATAATTTCATATCATGGTACCCAAGGTCATTGGGTCCAAGAGATTAGACCTTTGGAAGCCAAGTCCAATTGGACTTAGACTTCCCCCACATAATTAACACTATGCACAATATCCGAAAAATAAGTATTCATGTAAACTTGTTTTTCATTCATGCTTGTGTCCTTTGGGCTCCAAATTGTGAATATTTTGGGAGCCCTCATCATATTGGGAGCATGCATGCTTGGTTGATTTCTACGTGATGCATGTCGTGGATAGGTAAAAGGATGGTGGGACCGAAAAGGTGCTCTCTCTCAAGTGCAAGAGTCCGTACAAGTAATAAAATCTGGGAGTCCAGATGTCGAATCCACGGGAAGAAATCTGTTGCAACCACAATTTAAATCAAATAGAAACCCTACGAAAAGAAACTAACCACTTCACAAATGGTGACGGTGATGGTGAACACATGAACAAAATAAACATAGAAAATCGTGTAAGAAAATATCTATAAAGAGTATGCACATGGTATGGGTTCGTTAGGATCAACGATTCGTATTAATTTGGTCGATGAATATATCACAATGAATTCTCTTTTTGAGAGCAATTCACCGGGAAAAATATCCAATATAACTCAATGAATTCTCCTTTTGGGAGCAACTCATCGGAAGATGCCCTTTTGGGGGTTCAAGCAAAATATTCAAAAAGATCGTCGCTAAAGCTATAATACGATATGAAACTCTCTTTTGGAGAGATCAAAACTACGGTATGAAACTCCCTTTTGGGGAGATCAAAACTCACCCTTTTGGGGCGATCATCAACTAAATTAATTCTTTTGGAATCTAAAAAAGTCGATTTACGAACAACGATTACAATTTTAGCGACGTTTTACGATTTAGCACAAGGAATTTCAACCAAATAAACACGAATAATATCCCCTAACTACTCCATACCAAGCACAAATAAGTTCTAGCTACTCATAATTTCAGAATAAGCAAGTTCCATAGCCAAATACATTGAATTCATAGCAAAATACAATAGAAAACACCAAAATACGGGATAGAAGTTGAAGAAAGTATCACCAATTCTCCTTGAAAAGACTCCAAACTCTCTGGAAATAATAAAACAAGCCTCTGGAATTTTACAGAATTTTTCAGGGGGAGAATACGGCTTCTAGAGCCTCCAATACGCTCAAAATACGCCCCAATCTGCTTGAATACGCCCAAAAAACCATAAATACGCTTAAATAATAAGATTGCGGGTTTACTGTGCTTATCGGGTTCACACCCGCAATAAATTCGCACCCTAATCGATCTCAGCCGCAGATCTAAAGCGGATCAAAACTGGGCCGTTGATCCAACCGGGATCGGACCACATGATGCCACGCGTCCTTTAATTTTCGTGCGCGGATCTTCTTCTCTTCGGCGCCCGCATCCGCATTGAATTCGCATCGGGTTGTTTCCAGCCGTTAGATCGTAATCGGACGGTCGAGAATCAGCCACGTCGCCCCCTATCTTTCGCTGTCGCTTCGTTCGCTTCGTTTCGCCCTGAGCCGTCGGATCTGAATCGCACGGCCCTCAGTTAGCCACGTCGCTCGCCCGCGAATTCGATTCGGATTCGAGTTTTGACCGTTGGATCTCCATCCAACGGCACTGAACCGCCCACGTCACCTAAGAATCTCGCCGCAGAATTCAAAATGCTGGGCGCGATCTGGCCGTTGGATCGTCGATCTACGGCCTTCGCTTGGCCACGTCGCCTTGCCTTTTCGTATCGCTGCTGACCATCCGATCACGATCGTTCGGTGCTGAAGCGGCCACGTCGCCCAGATCGTGAGCTGCGAATACGACCGTTGGATGAGCAATCAACGGTCCACCATTGGCCACGTCGCCCTCGCTTTGATCTCGAATGCGGGCCGTTGGATCGAGATCCAACGGCCGCAATAATGCCGCGTCGCCCGTATTAATCCCTTTGATCTCGGCCGTTGGATGAAGAATGAGCGGCCAAGATTTAGCCACGTGGCCCGTATTTTCGTATTTTTAGCGTATTTCTCCATTTAATTGGTATTCTGCATTCAAAAATTCATAGTAATTAGCACAGATCTCAAAAAAATACAAATAAATATTCGTTGGAATAGTGAGATCGAGACGGTGCTAGGAAAAATATAAAATGTGTAGAAATGTGTCGTTAAATGCTGTTTTGTGCCCAAATAGTGTGTTTTCTCTAATAAATAAATGTGTAGAAAATACGTATGAATTAGAGAACAATGTAGCATCTCATGAGCACAAAATAGGGCTAAATGGGGGGTTAAATATGTAATATTGAACCCGAATCACACCCCCCAACTAGCGATTTGCTAGTCTCTAGCAAAAATAGCGATAAATACGGACGATCAATAAAACAATAAGTTCTTTCGAATTGCTTATGGCATGGCTCAATAATACGCATTCCAACATGGTCTTGGCCATCAACATACACATCCATGAACAAAATCAATCACACGATATTTTCTCTAATTTAATATGAATAAATAACATGCAAGCATCGTTTTGCGCAAGCGAAAGTATAACACATCGTTATATCCTAGTTTTCTTGTTTCCAAGGAATTGGCCTATCAAAATAATCATTCAAGACATGGGTATTGAAGTTGCTTAGTATATTCACCATTCTTTTCTTTTATTCGTTCCGCGTAACGCGCATCAAGCAACATTCGCAGAAAAAAGTATAACTTGGATCGCTCCATCAAATGAGTGAGTTTCCGGTCAATGGCTCCCAAATCAGACGATCTTAGGGCATTAGGCCAAGAAGGACCCCTCGGACTGTACTACTCGAGCCAACCAAGTTATTTATTAGTGACATACTCATTTATTCGTTTTTCATCGTTCATTTGTCTTTTCATTCATTTTTCTTTTCTTTCTTTTCTTTCTTTTCTCCATCTTTTTGTAAGCAACTCAAAACTCATAAACATGAATATAAACATCAATAACAAAGGCCAAATTCCTCTTCAACTTGAAAACTATTCTTAAAAATCGTGTATACTTAAGCTTTTTCCATCACATTAGCATGCATGAAATATATTCAAACTATTTCGAGATATTAATCATGGAAATTGAAAAATTTCGTGAGTAGCATATTAACGAGTAATTCCATGAAGGAAAAATAATTAATAAAGCCATAAACAATTTTTTAGAACTCAATTAACGTATAATCATCCGCATTTGAGGCATATGAAAGAGTTTTAAATGATGAGATTTGGTGATTTATTCTTCTCAAAAAAAAATCCTAAGGTCTCATACACACCTCCCAACTAAAGATGGACATTGTCCTCAATGTCGGAAGAGGTACGAGTTTATTCACGCAAGCAACCTAGAAAGCATATAAAAACTACACTACTGGAAAGAACACACCGTGATCAAATGGCGGATCCCGAATCTTTGATGGTGGAGGAAGTTGTTCAATTTGCTCCTTGCGCTCCTCGGCGATTATTCTTCCTCCAACGACTAAACTGGATCCCAGCAACGTGACTCCCATCATCTCTATAAGATGTCCACCTATATCCTGCAAGAGATGAGTCACGTCAATCCGTTTTAGTTTAAAATTCATCGAAATAAAATTATTCCAAATGTAGTCATCAAAATAAGTGAAAGAAATTAAAATAAGTTGACGACTACTCCCTGAAAGATTTGCACTACTCTCTGTACGATGCTCGTTCATTGTGGAGAGGGATAAATGATTTTGGGACAAAACTGGAAGAGGGAATGGTTCTGGCTCCATGGCGATAATCTCAAAACCTTCGTCCCTAGCTGTCTCCTCCTCTCGTTCATCCAAAATTGCTAGCTCGTCCTCTCTTTTGCACACACTTCCTGCCATGTGGATATTTATATTCGTGTCCTCGCTCGATATTCCTGCAATAGAAGATGAACTCGTATTAGATTCTTGAAATCGAGTTTCAAAAGCATTACCTTCTTCTAAGCAAGCGGCAATCAAATTAAGATTTTCAATGGAATTTTGAATCTGCCGACTCCGAGCAAGGAAATTTTCTTGGAATTGATGGGATGTGGCCTCCTGTGTCTGAATAGTCAGGTAAGCATCCTCTTTCAAGGATTGCAAAGGTACGTCTACGCTTTGCTCTTCTTGATCAAGGCTCGAAGGCTCCGTTGAATCGCTCCCTGAAGTCTCTTCCACGGTTTCTTCGTTTTCTTGCAGAGACTCCATATATTCCCACGCCAATGTCGGCGTCATGCCTCCCAATAATTCCTGCAGCTGCGGTTGTAGTCCATCTAGGAAGAACGCCATAAGCTCCTCATTTGTGTACCCATGCTGCGGATAGCTCGATATAATGTCTGTGAACCTCCTCCAGGCCTGAAAGAAAGTTTCATAGTCAGTTTGATTAAAATTAACAATTTTGAGCTTCTCCATTCTATGTTTGTGTGCATTAGCATAACGTGCATCATAAAGATTGTTTGTGCAATAGAAGTTCATATATTCCATTTTGAAATAAAATAAAAATAAAAAAAGTTTATGTACAGTAAAGTGGAAAGATCTCACCGAAGGTCCTCTAAATGAAATAAACCGTAGTCACAAACCATTCCTCCCCGGCAACGGCGCCAAAAACTTGGTGGGGCCAAAAAGGTTCTCTCTCTCAAGTGCAAGAGTCCGTACAAGTAGTAAAATCTGGGAGTCCAGATGTCGAATCCACGGGAAGAAATCTGTTGCAACCACAATTTAAATCAAATAGAAACCCTACGAAAAGAAACTAACCACTTCACAAATGGTGACGGTGATGGTGAACACGTGAACAAAATAAACATAGAAAATCGTGTAAGAAAATATCTATAAAGAGTATGCACATGGTATGGGTTCGTTAGGATCAACGATTCGTATTAATTTGGTCGATGAATATATCACAATGAATTCTCTTTTTGAGAGCAATTCACCGGGAAAAATATCCAATATAACTCAATGAATTCTCCTTTTGGGAGCAACTCATCGGAAGATGCCCTTTTGGGGGTTCAAGCAAAATATTCAAAAAGATCGTCGCTAAAGCTATAATACGATATGAAACTCTCTTTTGGAGAGATCAAAACTACGGTATGAAACTCCCTTTTGGGGAGATCAAAACTCACCCTTTTGGGGCGATCATCAACTAAATTAATTCTTTTGGAATCTAAAAAAGTCGATTTACGAACAACGATTACAATTTTAGCGACGTTTTACGATTTAGCACAAGGAATTTCAACCAAATAAACACGAATAATATCCCCTAACCACTCCATACCAAGCACAAATAAGTTCTAGCTACTCATAATTTCAGAATAAGCAAGTTCCATAGCCAAATACATTGAATTCATAGCAAAATACAATAGAAAACACCAAAATACGGGATAGAAGTTGAAGAAAGTATCACCAATTCTCCTTGAAAAGACTCCAAACTCTCTGGAAATAATAAAACAAGCCTCTGGAATTTTACAGAATTTTTCAGGGGGAGAATACGGCTTCTAGAGCCTCCAATACGCTCAAAATACGCCCCAATCTGCTTGAATACGCCCAAAAAAACCCTAAATACGCTTAAATAATAAGATTGCGGGTTTACTGTGCTTATCGGGTTCACACCCGCAATAAATTCGCACCCTAATCGATCTCAGCCGCAGATCTAAAGCGGATCAAAACTGGGCCGTTGATCCAAGCGGGATCGGACCACATGATGCCACGCGTCCTTTAATTTTCGTGCGCGGATCTTCTTCTCTTCGGCGCCCGCATCCGCATTGAATTCGCATCGGGTTGTTTCCGGTCGTTACATCGTAATCGGACGGTCGAGAATCAGCCACGTCGCCCCCTATCTTTCGCTGCCGCTTCGTTCGCTTCGTTTCGCCCTGAGCCGTCGGATCTGAATCGCACGGCCCTCAGTTAGCCACGTCGCTCGCCCGCGAATTCGATTCGGATTCGAGTTTTGACCGTTGGATCTCCATCCAACGGCGCTGAACCGCTCACGTCACCTAAGAATCTCGCCGTTGAATTCAAAATGCGGGGCGCGATCTGGCCGTTGGATCGTCGATCTACGACCTTCGCTTGGCCACGTCGCCTTGCCTTTTCGTATCACTGCTGACCATCCGATCACGATCGTTCGGTGCTGAAGCGGCCACGTCGCCCAGATCGTGAGCTGCGAATACGACCGTTGGATGAGCAATCAACGGTCCACCATTGGCCACGTCGCCCTCGCTTCGATCTCGAATGCGGGCCGTTGGATCGAGATCCAACGGCCGCAATAATGCCGCGTCGCCCGTATTAATCCCTTTGATCTCGGCCGTTGGATGAAGAATGAGCGGCCAAGATTTAGCCACGTGGCCCGTATTTTCGTATTTTTAGCGTATTTCTCCATTTAATTGGTATTCTGCATTCAAAAATTCATAGTAATTAGCACAGATCTCAGAAAAATACAAATAAATATTCGTTGGAATCGTGAGATCGAGACGGTGCTAGGAAAAATATAAAATGTGCAGAAATGTGTCGTTAAATGCTGTTTTGTGCCCAAATAGTGTGTTTTCTCTAATAAATAAATGTGTAGAAAATACGTATGAATTAGAGAACAATGTAGCATCTCATGAGCACAAAATAGGGCTAAATGGGGGGTTAAATATGTAATATTGAACCCGAATCAAAGGAACATGATGAAATGGTGCATATGGATAATTATTCATATGACGATGTGGGTGAACATATGCATGTGAGGGAACACGTGCGTGAAGGTGTCTCACATGTTGTGCACGTGCCCGTGAATGTGTAGCATAGAAATCATCATATGAGTGAGCCGGTGGAGTAGGACGTGTGTTCCTACGTGGCATAGTATTGGTGTACATGTAGGCATGGCCCTTCTTTGGAGGTCCACCCAAAGTGGGTTTCTTTCCGAAAGAGGGTGTGGACGAGGTGGAAGCACCATTGGTAGATGAACTACCAATAGAGTGTTTGCTACCACTCGTTGAGTCACCGAAAATTGGCCTAACAAAAGTAGTGGCCGATTTGGATGAACTTCCCATCGTATACCCCAAGCCAATGTGGTGATTGGCCGGAAGTAAGTCACTTAGGATTTTATCCAAATGGTCCTCACCCTTATTGAATTTATTAATACGGCCTAATGTGTTCTCATATTTTTCGGTGAGAGAACGCATAGAAGCATCCAAAGTGGATACTTGCGATATGAGCACATAAACACGAGATTTAAGATTCTCATTCTCAATACTCAAAGTCGAGTTTTGAGAAGTCAAATCCGCTATCTTGTGTTCCTCCGGATCCTCAATGCTAACATGTTCAAGTTGAGTCTTGAGATTAACAATCTCATTCTTCAACCCTTCAACAACGGTGTCGTTGTTGGTGATGATAGTTTTAGGCGAGGTTTGAATGCTAGCTAAGTCATCTTTTACTTTAGTATACATATTTACTAATTTAGTATACTTAGACCACAATTGAGAATTAGCATTCCTAAGGTCATCCATAGTTACCTCATCGCCTTCGTTGTCGCTATCATCAGAGGATGCATCTTTATCTTGCTCCTCTCTAGCCATGAAGCACATGTGTGCTTGCTCCACTTGCTCATCATCCGACTCTCCGCTAAATGAATCATCGGAGTCGGTGAATGTCCCGACAAGCCCCTTTTTGTTCCTTTTCTTGTACTTCTTGGACTTGTCGTACTTCGGCGCCTTCCACTTTTCCTTTTGCTTGTTTTGTAGACAATCCGCTTTGATGTGTCCTGGCTTATTGCACTTAAAGCACAAAGGAGGAGAGGCGTTAGTAGAAGTAAATTTAGATTTGCCTTTGAAGTTACCTTTTCGGAAGAAGCGATTGAACTTCTTTGCCATGAGGGCAATGGATTCCATGTCCATTTCGTCTTCCGAGTCCTCGTCATCGGTAGAGGTGGATGGAGCCGCCTTGAACGCAATCGCCTTTTTCTTAGGCACGTCTTGGTTCAAGTAAGACTTCATCTTCTCTTGTAACTTCACCTTGCAATCCTTGCGTACCTCGTATGACATTAAAGTACCCATTAATTGAACTACGGTATACTTGTTCATATCGTTACCTTCCTCGATGGCGAAGGTACGCTTTTCCCAACTAGAAGGAAGTCCTTCGATAAGCTTCGAACATTTCTCCTTTTGGGTGTAGGTTTTGTCGAGAGCCTCTAACTCGTTTATGATGTCGACGAAGCGAGCATAGTACTCCTTCATCTTCTCACCCTGTAGCATATGAAACATCTCGTAATCTTCATTAACTACAACGAGTTTAGAGTCTCTTACCCTACTCGTCCCTTCATGTAAGATGAGGAGGGAGTTCCAAATTTGATATGCACTCTTACATGTGCATATCTTATTGAAGTCCTCAGGCTCCAATGCGCATTGCAAGGCGTTCATTGCCTTGGCATTGCTTACCTCCGCGGCGACCTCCGCGGGAGTCCATTTATCGAAATCTTCTTCGGCGGGCTTGACATACTCCTTCATTGTGGTCCTCCATAGTGAAGCACTCCGGAGGAAAGTTTCCATCCGGCATTTCCAGTACCCGTAGTTGGTACCGTTGACGAATGGAGGCCTCGTTGAGGAATGTCCTTCCATTACCGAAGAAGCTCCTTCACGGTTCTTGAAGGTGCTATAATCCGAAGGTGGACGCACGGTCTTGTTGTCGTTGGCAGACATAGCTTAGTATCTGGCTCTGATACCAAATGTAATGCCCTGAAAGCTACTAAACAAGTACTAGAGGGGGGTGAATAGTACTTTAAAAATAACAAGGAGTATAATTCCTAATTATCGTGCAAACTACTACCAACAAATGTGGAAGCTAAAATAGACAACAACAAATATTCAATGCTAACAATTGATATGATGGGTTCGGATCCACCCAAATCTTCCCGACTTGTACCCGGTGATCCTACGTCCCAGAACACCCGGATCCCCTCCGGATACTTAGGTTAGAAACCCTAACCCAAGATTTCCACTATGAATACCTTGTGAAAAACCTTCACAAGATCAAATCATACAATCAATAGCAATAGTGAATCCCACAACCCGGGATCACAACCTTCTCTCACAACCGAGAGAAACAATAGCAATAAAAGAGTTTATATGAAATAAACAACAACTTACCACAAACCCTATACCTTGAGTATTCTTACCAAATTAGGGCAAGGAGGGATTTGAGGAAGGAGAAGTCACCAAGACCTAGCACCACCAATATGAGCAGCAATGGGTGCCTAGGAATGAGTAGGAGACTTGAATCAAGCAATAGCTTGGATGGCTCAACAAGAACAAAGTTCTCTCAAGATGGATTCTAGATCACAAATGAGGGAGAGAATGATTTCTTGTGAGGAAGAGAGCTTTGGAAATGAGTTTCAATCTCTAACTCTTTGAATCTGAATAAGGCTCTCAATAGCAGCTCTAACCTTGAGAGAAATGACCAAGCTTCGTATTTATAGGGTCCCACAAAATCGAGCTAGGTCATCTCCCAACGGTTGGAAATCTGGGGCAATTAGTCGGTCAAAGAACAACCACTGACCGACTAGTTCATCAACTAGTCGGTCGGTGAAACAACATGAACCGACTAAAGGATGAACAGTGAACAGATGAAATTTCAGACCTAGATAACTAGTCGGTCCAAGAAGACTTTCCGACCGACTAGTTTCTCAACTAGTCGGTCGGTCAGTTAACTTAGACCGACTAAGAGTCAAAAACTATTAGTCTGAATACAAATTGATTTAGTCGGTCCAAGAACAAATGTTGACCGACTAGATCATCAACTAGTCGGTCACCAAACGTTCTTAGACCGACTAACGATAAACAGTAACTAGGCATGTACATGAAAAGCTCAACTAGTCGGTCTAAGAAGCATCACTGACCGACTAGTTCACCAACTAGTCGATCGGTAAGTCAACTAAGACCGACTAACTGTGAACAGTAAAGAGCTTAGAATTTGGGAGACAAACTAGTCGGTCCAAGAAGCTTTTTTGACCGACTAGATCACCATCTAGTCGGTTGGTTCTTCTTCTTGAGCCAACTAACATGCACAAGAAGTCCCGAATCGAAGCGCGATGCTTCGGGAAAGTTTGAATGGACTTCTACTAAGATCCTAGCTCTAAGATAGGAGCGATATGAAGATTAAATGATAATACCTATTCAAGGCTTAAGATTCTAAATAACAAATCTAGAAGACTAAATATAAATCTAGACAAACCGTCTTCAAACGCTTCGATCGAATCTTCATGACTTCAAAGTTGGTCCAAAAGCTTCAACGAAGCTTTAGGCATATGAATACGTGCTTTGAGAAGTCTTGAGACGTCGCTTTGGATTTTCACGTGAATTTGGCGATGATCTCCATAACTGCGCTCACAAAGTGTTAGTTCACGATTTATTTATGTTTGCTCATCATCCAAAACCAAATCTGGGGAGTCCAATACTCAACATAAGATTCCAACTACAAGCCATCACCATACTGCACCTGCTACTATCTGTGGGAAATGGGAGAGGGTACGTCAAAGCTTGTCCACCAGTTTATCCAACTCTTATGGCATATTATTCAACACAAGATGCAACTACACAATAGGATATCATATGTCATAATCAAGAGAAAAACATGAAAGTGAATATCAAAGAGACAATAAGTGACATGATATGGCATAATGCAATGGATACATAAAAGTAAACATAAATCACAAGGATTGAGGCATAAGGGAATAGCCACATGTACCCAAAAAAAATCACTACATAAGCTCATGCATTGTGTTAAATTGATACAACTTGCATTTAGGCACGTTTCGGAGACAGTAGTGTTATGACAATATGTAACATTTGTGACATAATGGAAGTAAACATGGAAGGAACAAAAAAGGGGTGAACATAAATGGAGCTTGCAACTATAATAAGTAAGAGGATGAACTACAAGTGCGTTATGTGAAATTAAGATTCTTCAGTTATTGATATTTATTCAGAACCCTGAGTAAACGTAGGACACAAGGACATGAACCTCACCCTAAGATGGGACGTAAACAGACTACCCCACTAGTGGTACGCAAGCACTGTTTCCTTCACGGAGCCTCTCGAACCCTACCCACTCCTCCTGACTGGAGTGTGAGTGAGAACATCATGCACATCAATACCGTATCACATCAAATAACCTTACCTCCATGGGGGCATTATGTATCACATCATCTCCTCTACATCAATCTAGTACAGTCCTTATAACTACGCAATACTCAGGTGTCCCCCAACCCCAACCTGGAATGCTCACCCTCCTTAAAGAGGAATGAGACATACCAATGGTAATCTTTATTTTATCGTTATTAATATGATGTTAAGCACTTGAGAATTACATAAAATGACGTGAACGAAATAAATGAAGTGAAAAGAGGTCATGCATCACATATGTAGGCCCATCATCAATTCCACACCATCTTAACGAGTTACTTCCCAATTTTATAATCATTTCCACTATTTCATAAAGAAGCATGTGTCTCTTTCCATTGCATTATTCCCATAAATGGCATAACATGTTATGTCATGGCATCAAATACACAATTCCAACAATGTAGCATAGCATACTTGTGAAAAAACAAAAGAGAATGACAATAGATAAGGAATTTAAAATAACAACCACGAGACTATGCTTGGGTTATGGACAAAAACATAACCATGACATAACATAGCCTAATAAACCATGAACACATTGCTTATTTTACTCATACCAATATTAAAGAGACATAGTCCGAAAAGGTTAGCTGATATCACCACATACTTTTATTTAGAATCTGACATGAGTTTCCAAAATGAAACATGTAGAGAATTTAGATATGTTTCCATAGCAACAAAAATCATAATTTTTAGATAATTGTACTAAAAGTTATGGTGTAGGGATTATCAGGTTCAGAGTTGATATGCTCATATTTTACACTTTATTTTCGCATATTTACATGTCATATCGATCGCCCATATTGCATATTCTCTTAAACGATGATTTCTTGACGAATTTCACTATTTCTATGTTTTATTGGATTTTCAAGAAATATAGAGCAATCGGGAGAAAATTGGAGCTATGAGCATACACACGCATGCTGAAGCGTCAGCGGCTATGATGTTGAGGAGCTTATGGTACTAGAAGAGAAGAAGGAGCAAAAGGAAGAGAAGAGAAAGAGGAAGGAAAGAAGATGGAGAAGAAAGAAGAGAATAATCAGCTCACTCGACCGAGTGGATCGCTCCACTCGACCGAGTGAGGCTGACACCAACCCAGCCCAAAGAGCCTAGCATATCAAAGTCACTCGACCGAGTGAGATTCTCACTCGATTGAGTGAGACAGACGGACAAACCCTGAGACTATTGGCCAAATCCACCTCCTGCCAGAGCACTTGACTCGGCCAAGTGAGACTTTCACTCGACCAAGTGAATCGACCACTCAATCGAGTGACCAAAAGAAACAGAACGATGATTTTAAGAAATCTCTGCAGGAATTCCCACTCGACCGAGTGAGGAATCTCACTCGATTGAGTGAGTCAACGGCCAGATTCTGGGAGTTAGGTTTTATTTCAGGTTTTGGGCCTTTTGGTCAATATCTTTTTGGATTAGTATAAATAGAGAATAAGTTAGCCATCACAAAGGAGAGGCGAGATGGCTAGAACAAAGGAAAAAATCTTGGATTTTTATTTTCTATTGATATTGATTGAAGAAGCTAGATCTTAATTTTCTTGTGATTTTGAAGCTTTGGAGAACGTTGGTTTGTCTATATTCTTGATCTATTTACTTTTATGAATATTTCTAGTTTGATTCTCGTTTCTATGATGATTTATATTGTTTCCACGAATTTTATTGCTATGATCATGTTTATTAGTGAGTTGTCTACTTTGCTCTAGGGCAAAGGGATGAACCATATGGATCTAGGGTTTGATATGTGAAATTGATTGAAACCCTTGTTGCTAAACTTGTTTTAGGGTTAGATTATGGTCGATTGACTACAAATAGCTAGGGATCTCTACTTAGATCTTGAGAGCTCGAGAGAAGATCTTGATCTATAGGAAGCCCTAGATATTTGATCTAGACCTATAATTTGGATATCCTAGATTTGGTGTGGGAGAGCGACCAAAGATAGTATATTTATTATATTCCTATGATTATATTCGCCTATACGACGGTAAAACGAATATTAACAACCATGATCTAGATTCGAACTCACGTCGTATGACAGTGGACTTGAGCGAGAATTGAATTATATTCGATCTTAATGCTCATAATTCAAATAGGCCTACGCGAGAGCGAGGCTCTATCTTGAGTTATTTTATATTTGTGTAGCGCGAGTGTGTGCACTAGTTCACAACATAGTTGCGACAATTTCACCCTAAACCAAGAGTTAGTAATTAGGAGTTCATATGCACGTTGATACTCGAAAACCTATAGTAGGGATTTCCTAGTCTTAGACATTCTTATTAATTGAATTACAACCGATATTTTTACACGTTTGTGACACACGCATTCCATCACCATTATTCAAATTTTGGCTACATCTGAACAACCAAGATAATACCAACTGCCTCTCTGTGATTCGATACCTGCTCACCACTTAACTGTGCACTTGCGATAAAACTACATTGTTTTCTGAGTACATCCAGACATGATCAAGAGTTTGCCTTGATTCTGGATTTCTTTGCAGAAAGGATCAGTGAATATTAATTCTGTACAGCCAGATTCTTACTTAGGTCTTAACATAAAAGTTGTAGGAAATTTAATGGGGATTTCAGATTGTCCACGAATGCATTATTTGGACATCTATATAGAAAGTTATAAGTTGTTCAATACAGAGTGACAGAATCTGCCTAAAACTGACACATAAATGGAAAATCAGCTACTACAATCTTTTTTAGTCTGAATCTAAGGTTTGTCCCAACATGAAAGTTGGAGATAACTTCATAATATTTCCAAATTATCTTGAATCATAATTTTTGAATGTCTATACTAATTATTATGGCTTGAAGATTAATGGATGCATGAGCTGTCCTGAAACTGAATACTCTAGCTGTAAATATCATCTAATTGCAATTATCTATAGTAAAATTCTCATTGAGGTTTCTACATGAAAAGTGTATCTAGTTCAATTTGGATTCCATATTGTCTTAAATCGTGTCATTCGGGTGTCTATAGTGGAAGTTATATGCTGTTTAGAAATATGGTGCAGAATCTGTCCGAATTTGACACTATGACATAGAACATCAATTCAGTCTAAATACAGGCAGAATCTGAAGTTATTTTCTGCATAAAGATGTATACAACTTGAATATATTTATAAGTTATATTTAATCATAATTTTTGGGCAACTAAAATGAAAGTTATGCCTAATTAACTTAACAAGAGAAGCTGGACTAATAACAGAAACTGGACTAGCAACAGAAACTGAAATTAGTATGTAGAGATGACATGAGCATAACATACCACAAGGAATTGGATTCTTACCATAAATATCCAAGCTTTCTCCATGTATCTAACTTCTCATCTACTCATCAAGGCCTCATCTAGCTCCATGCTCCAAAAAGGTTCCATCTTGCATTGAAAACCCATCACCTTCTTTCTTCTTCTTCTTCTTCTTCTTCTTCTTCTTATTCTCTTCTTTCTTTCTTTTTCTTTTCTTTTCCTTTTTCTCTAATTCCTTTTCTCATCCTTAATCACTAGGGGTCAAAGAGTCCAAGTCCTAGAAGATGCCATACTATGGAAATGCCCTAAATACCCTCCAACATTCTAAGAAATTGCAATTAGGCCATTAAGCAAAAAAACCCTCACCTTAAACTATTTACATAGGGACCCCACTACATAATGACCCTCCAACTTAGGCATCTAATTACATGCTATGCCATCCAAAACACATTAGACATACATACTAATATACATATTACTACACATACTCATATACTGCTACATACTTATGTACATTCACCTATAGAATGATACATACATATGTCCACACAATATATATGCACCCATTAGCCTTAGCAATGCCATTTAACACAATATCAAAACAATACATCATAGTAGCCATATCTCTAATATAAATATCCATATTCATACAAGTAGTACACACTCATCATAATATTTCACACATATGGTATTACAGATCCAACCACCCGGAGTCTCACAACTTTGAGTGTGCTCAACAAGTTGTTTGACTTTGCATCTTGTTGAGCACACATATGATATGATTGATGAAAAGTTGTATTGTTTAAGATTTTTTACAACTAATGATGTATCATACTAATATACATTTTTCACAACTTTTCATCAATCATATCATACTAGTCATAACCCGTGCCCGCAGGCACGGTTCATTTAAGATTTTCTCCCGCAAAATCTTTGTTCCCCAAAAAATTATTTTCACAGCCAAAATTGTGTGGAACAACAAATTAGCATAAACATATTAGCAGCACGGACGCCTTCGACACGAAACAACAAATTCGATGCAAGCGCCATCGGCGCGGAACAACAAATTCAGCGTGGGTGCTTTCGACGCAGAACAACAAATTCGGCGTAGAACAACAAATTCGGCGTAGTCGCAGAATAACAAATTAGCGTAAAAAATAGCAGGCGCCTTTTGCGCGGGAAATTATTCTCATCTTGTTGTCCCATGCGTCGAAGAGACGATGAGCCATGCGTTGAGGGAGAGATCATTTGATCTGCAGCATTAAGTGCAATTTAAAGTTTTTTCCCAAATGCATTAATTGCGTGCACTCTGCTATTGCCCAGAAACTTTCATTCCCCATAAAGTTTCATTTTTCCAGAAACTTTCATTACCCGAGAAATGTTTTTTCCTCCAAAACTTTTCACAAAATCTCATCTTAACCATTCATTCCTCAAGATTAAATCTAAGCCTTCTTTCTATCTGTTTGTCCTAGTTAGCTTGTCCTAGTCAGCCCTAGAATTCAAAAATAGTTGTGTTTTAATATATAGATATGACTCCATATATATTTTTACCCCTAGCCACTTATGATCATAAGTGTGCTCATCCAAATCACAATGACTAGTCTAGTCAGACCCTTGTTTTTGTATCTAGCCTAACTTACACCGGTGCTTGGTGTATGCACGATACGACGATTTGGGTTAAGTCTAAACTACCTCACGTGTAATTAGAAGTTGGTTTCCATAAGGTAGCCATGATATGGCTTGAGTGTGCTCAACAACTACAACACGAAACCTATATTTGCCAAACTCCAAAAGAATGAGGGCTACGATTAATCTTGAAGAAGATTTTTAACCGTAATTGACTAGATGTAATCGATGGTGTCACATAATAATAATTTGCATCCTTGTGGTTTAGCTTGACACGGCCAGGCAGGTTTGGCTAGGCCAGTATCATTATCTCCAGTCAATCAAGTTGATGTGATCTATAACACTAGTTACAAGCTTTCTAGACGCCAGTTCATGATCCTTTAAGGATGCTAATTATTTAAATGTGTAGCATCGATTTAATATGGCTTTATTTAACAAGTTAATCCTATCAACTAGTTGAATCCTAAAATTCAAAATTATTAGGATTTGTTAATAACGTTTATTAAGGTCCTTATTAACTATTAGGAATATCTTTTTATTAAGGGTGCTATCCTAATCTTGTTTTAGGTATTTCAATATTCAAGTTGCAACAAATAAATCATAGCCTTTTTAAATTTTTATTACAACAATTAATTTACATAATAATTATGATTTGAGAGGGCTACCCTAATCAAGTATTAGGAATTTAATGGCTGCAACAACTTTAAATCATTGCACATCCATCCAAAACTTATCTTATAAGTTTTTAGAAAGCTTTTAATGGCTAACCTAAAGGTTTTTCTTGTATTATCACATACTGAGAAAGAGATAAAATAACCATTAAAATATCAACTAAAAGTTTTATCTCATAAAATTTTAGCATGATAAAGAGCAACTAAAAATTTATCTTATAAAAATTTAAGGCTGTTATGAATAGTGTTGGGATTTCATAATCCCATGTCCACTTTCCTATTCTATTCAATATGGTTTTGATGTGACAACTATTATTATTGCTACTCACTCTATCTATGCAGATGTGCAGATTCCCAATTTATCCACGCTTGGACAATAATCACTTGATAAGGAATCCCTGCACAAATGCATCTCAAATACTCACATGAAGCTCAGCATACATATCTACGGAAATCTACGGACTGATGTATTTTATACTTTATAGATTTCAGAGCCTTGAATATGAAATCCATCTAAGTCTTGGGTTCCTAAATACATATCCTAACAACCCTTTTTCAGATAAGTCAACATTCACATTTTTCTGTCCTGGTCGACTAAGTCAACCATTAGTCGACTAAAAACTTTTATTCGAATTTTGACCTAAAAATTTCTGAGCAGTCATCAGTCTACTTCAGAAACATACCGTTAAAATTTCAGTCAAAAATTCCAACTTTTGACCTTTAGTCGACTAACACTACTTTAGTCGACTAAGACAGTTTTTATGACCGTTTGCTTTGAAATTTTCCAGACCGTTTCTGAACGTTGGAAAACTCCTTTCCCCCCATTTTCATCCGTTTGTAACTTTCCAAAAATCCTATAAATAGGAGGGCATACCCTTCATTCTTTCACACAACTTTCCTCTTTCTTTCTTCTCTAAAATTGTTGATTCTAAGCAATCTTGCCTTAGTTGTTCTCATTCTCATTTGCAAGAAGAAATCCATAGATTTCTCTCTTCTAATGAGAACGGAAGAACTTCAAGATTCTTATTCATAGATCTTTTGAGAATTGAAGTTTTCTTCCTTAAAGCAATTTTGTCTTGTTCAACATCATTTTGGAAAGTTGTTTGTGTTCATAATTGCAAGAAGAAATCGATTGATCTCTCTCTTCTTTTATGAACCAGAGAACTTTAATTATTGTTCTTCATTACAAATCATATACATCTTGAAGTCTCCTTTTAAACACCATCCTTAAATTTCTTTCTAAATTCATAACAAGGCTATATGTGTTTTTCTATTTCATTATTTACAGGTTTGAATCTCTTTTGAGATTGTACAAAGTTTGAGACACGGGGAGTGTCGCCATTTTTGTAAGTTGGTGCTTGCAGGGCAAGTGATTATAGTGGATTGAAAGTCTCTACTGGGAGTAGAGGACTAGAGTAGGATCAAGAGGATCCGAACCAGGATAAATCTCTGTGTTTGCGATTGGTTTAATTTTCTATACTTGTAATTTCATTTATGTGCCATCTTTGCAAATATTAGTAACATTTTATTTGCAACAATTTTTTAACTACATTATTCACCCCCCCTCTAGTGTATTGATCAATACAGGCTAAAATTACATTTGGTATCATAGCAAGGTTAAGATGGCAGGAAGTTCCGCAGCATCAAACATGAACGCCATTCCACACAACTACAACACCAATCAACATCCTGAAGGGCACTCTCAAGTTTGTCCTCCTCTATTTGATGGTTCTAACTACTCATATTGGAAAATACAAATGGAGATTCATCTCCAAAGTATGCATTATGAGATTTAAGACATCATAGAGACAGGATACACAAAGCCAACAACACCTGTTGCTGATTGGACTGCTAACGACAAATCTACAAAGACCAACAACTTAAAGGCCATGAATGCTTTATTCTGTGCAATGGATAAACATGAGTTTAATCGAGTATCTCAGGCCAAAAGTGCTAAAGAGATTTGGCATATACTCGAGGTAACTCATGAAGGAACCAATAAAGTAAAGGAAACCAAGATTGCTTCTTTAGTTCATAAGTATGAATTGTTCAAGATGCAAGACAAAGAGACGATTGGAGAAATGAACACCAGGTTCACTAACATTATTAATTCTCTTAATGCTCTTGAAAAAGTTTACTCTTCTCTTGATCAGGTACGCAAGAATCTTAAGGTACTCTCCCCAGAATGGAGTCCAAAGATCACTGCTATTGAGGAAGACAATGATCTTTTCAGATTATCAATGGAAGATCTGATTGGTAACTTAATGGCACATGAAGTCACATTACAAGATGCGAAAGAAGAATCAGATCAAAAGAAGAAAGTACTTGCCTTCAACACAACATCAGAAAATGAAGACTCAGATGATGATATGGCAATCTTTGCCAAGAACTTCAGAAAATTCTTTCAAAAAGGTTAGTATAATAATTTCAAATCTAAGAATACTGATTCTTATCTCTGTTTTAATTGTAATAGGCCTGGACATATGAAGAAAGATTGTCCGCTTCTCAAGGCCAAATTCAAAACTTCCAACAACAACGATCAATCCAGAAGAGAAAGGAAGTTTGACAATATGAAGAAAGCATTAGCAGCAACTTGGGATGAATCTTCAGATGATGAAGATGAGCATGATGAAAGTGCTAACATGTGCTTTATGGCACAAGATAATGAAGATGGGGTAAGTTCTTTTAATAATGAAGAATTATTAGATGCATTAAAAGATCTCTATTCTCGTTTCAAAAAATTAAATGGTGAACATAAATCTTTGAAACAGAATAATGATGATCTCCTTCTTAAATATCAAGAATTGTCATCTTCTAAAAGCACTACACCAAATTCCATACATATTGAGAATACATCTTCTCAAAATTTGGATCTTAGTAAAGTGAATGATATTCTCAAAACTAAGAATCAAGAATTACATACACCAATATCCAAAATGGATAAAAGTATTTCATCACTAAAGATGAAATACGACGAGATGTCATCCAATTTTAATAAATTTAACAAAGGAAAAACAAATCTCGATGATTTGCTAAAAATTCAATATCCAGCAAATCATAGACAAGGACTGGGATATTCTCATAAGGATTTACCCAAGTCTTGTAACACTTCTTCTTCTTGTGGAAAAACAATTTTTGTTAAACCTCAAAAGAAGAATCACGCATTCATCTACACGAAGAAAGTAAACATTCCTACTTCTTCTTCACAAAGAAATGTTACTAACATTTCAAAATCATTTCTTAGGAAACCTACTACAATTAGTATATGGGTTCCTAAGGATTCATATTTAAAAGATAGAAATAGTTATATTTCTCATTATATGCATTCTATTGTTTATTCTGATGATTACATTAGAAAGCCAAATTCCACTTGGGTTTGGCTTCCAAAAATCTAATCCCGAGGACCCTCAAAAAGGGGTACCAATGCTTAATGTTTTATCTTTCAGGTACCAAAGAAAGAAAAATGGATTTTGGATAGTGGATGTTCAAAACACATGACAGGAAATGTCAAACTACTTTCAACCATTATAGATGGAGGCACGGTTACCTTTGGTGACAACAACAAAGGCAAAATCATAGGCACTGGTACAGTTGGTAATACAAATCAGCCTATCATCGAGAATGTTCTCCTGGTTGACGGTTTGAAACACAACTTACTTTCTATTAGTCAGTTATGTGATAACAATTATAAAATAGTATTTGAACAAAATGATTGCATCATTTACAGTTCTGATATGTCATCTATTTTATTTCGTGGTAAGCGTAAGAATAACATTTATATCTTATGCATGTCTATTACCACTCACAATCATTGTTTAATAATTACATCAGATGAAACACTGTTATGGCATAAACGTTTTGGACACACTAATTTCAAAAACCTTGCACATATTTCAAAACATTTTAGTTAATAGAATGCCAAACATCTCTTTTAAACACAAACATTTCTGTGATGCTTGTCAACAAGGAAAAATGCACAAATCTTCTTTTAAATCAAAGGACATTATCTCAACAAAGGGACCACTAGAACTCTTACACTTGGATTTGTTTGGTCCTTCAAGAGTAGCCTCTTTGAATAGAAGTAGATATGCATTTGTCATTGTTGATGATTATTCTAGATATACTTGGGTTGTATTCTTACAAAATAAGAATGATGTATTTGAAGAATTTTCAATATTTTGTAAAAAGATACAAAAGATCATATCCTCTAACATTGTCACTATTCGTAGTGATCATGGGGGAGAATTTGAAAATAAAGATTTTACCAAGTTTTGTAATGAAAATGGCATTACTCACAATTTTTCTTTTCCTCGTGCTCCTCCTAAGAATGGAGTAGTAGAAAGGAAAAATAGAACTTTACAAGAATGTGCTAGAACAATGCTTTGTGATAGTAATCTACCAAAATATTTTTGGGCAGAAGCTGTCGCAACTGCTTGCTACATTATAAATAAAGTTCTTATAAGGCCATTGCTTAATACAACTTGTTTTGAATTATTCTTTAATCGCATTCCTCGTGTATCATACTTTAAAATGTTTGGATGTAAATGTTTTATTCTTAATACTAAAGATGCACTTGATAAATTTGATTCAAAATCTGATGAAGGTATTTTTGTTGGAAACTCAACACGTAGCAAAGCCTACAGAGTATATAACAAAAGAACTTCAACAGTTGAAGAATCACTACATGTCACATTTGATGAGAACCCTTCATCTAATTCTCCCATCATTGATGATGAAGAGAATATGTTACCTTTATCTAACTCTTTAGATAATATTAAACTTGATGAAATTGATACTACTAAACCCTCTGTTGAGTCTATTTCAGATAATACAGATCTTCCTAAGGCATTTGCACAAGTTCCAAATCATCCATCAGAATTAATCATTGGAGATATTACATATGGAGTAAGAACTCGTCGTCAAATAGAACAAATGGCGCATTGTGCTTTCCTTTCATCCATTGAACCAAAGAACATCAATGAAACATGCAAAGACAGTTCTTGGATCATTGCTATGCAGGAAGAACTCCATCAATTTCAGAGAAATGATGTTTGGGAATTAGTTCCCAGACCATCAGATCATTCAATTATTGGTACCAAGTGGGTATTCAAAATAAATTGGATGAATCTGGTCAGGTAATTAGAAACAAGGCACGATTGGTTGCACAAGATTATAATCAAGAAGAAGGAATTGATTATGAAGAAACCTATGCACCAGTTGCACGTCTTGAATCTATTAGAATGCTTTTATCATTTGCATGTTTTAAAGATTTTAAGTTATTTCAAATGGATGTCAAAAGTACTTTTCTAAATGGTTTTCTTAAAGAGAGGTTTATGTTGAACAACCACCAGGTTTTTGTCATGAAACTCTTAATAATCATGTTTTTAGACTAAAGATAGCTTTATATGGTCTTAAAAAAGCACCTCGTGCTTGGTATAAAAGATTGAAAAGTTATCTTTTAAATTCTGGTTATAAAATTGGTAAAATTGATTCAACTTTGTTTATTAAAAATATAAAATCTGACATCATTGTTATTCAAATTTACGTTGACGATATTATATTTGGTTCTACTAATGAAACTCTTTGTTTTGATTTTTCTAAGATTATGCAGAAGGAATTTGAAGTGAGTCATATGGGTGAACTCAACTGTAGGGATCGTCTAACCCTTGCAATACTAACAACACACACTAGAGGGGGGGGGGGGGGTGAATAGTGTAATGGCAATAAAATTGTCCAAATAAAATTTAACTTGCAAATGCGGAATTATAAGTGTAAGAGGAATTAAATGGCACAATCAATCCAAACGCAAACACAAAGTTTTACCCTGGTTCCCCAAACTTGGGTACATCCAGCCACACCAATATTCACTATATTCCTACACAGAGAAGTGAATACAAATCCCACAAAGAGATACCCCACAAAGAGGATTTATGCCCTACACAAGGACCCAACCAATCCTACACAAGGATCAAGATTCCCACACAGAGAATCACTAACTCTCACTCAGAGAATTAGGGTTAGCCCTACACTAGGACACATGAACTCCCACAAAGAGAGTTAATTCCCACAAAGAGAATTCCCAAGTCCCACAAAGAGACAACCTCCCACAAAGAGAGAGACTCACACAAAGAGAGTGTCCTAATCCCACAAAGAGAAATAGGAAAGCAATTTACACCCTGTAAAGTAAATACTCTTACCTATGCCTTGAGATGCTTACTCATGAATGAATGCAAGGCATGGAAGAGGATCTCCAAGTGTTGGAATATGCTTGAGAGCACTTGGATAATTTCCCTTGAGCTGGACTTCAATGCATGAAGAAAGATGAATGCTCAAATAGAGGGAAATGAGGGAGCTTAAGAGTGGCTTATTGATCTTTTGAGATTTTCTATAGAATCAAGAGTTTATCAAATGTTGTCAAGAGTTCTCAAGAATGGCAGCACACTCATATATATATGAATCCTATATCAAGCCCAAAAACCCAAAGAATCAGCCAAAAAATCAAATCAGCAACGGCTAGAAACTGGGTGAAAACGACAGGAACAGTAGACTAATGATCATAAGACAGTCGACCGATCAACGGCTAGAAAATATCCAACGGCTATATTCTGAGCCAAGACAGTCGACTGACGAAGTCAATACAGTCGACTGACAAACAGGACATGCGCCTGTTAAACCTTCAGCAGACGACTGCTGCAGGGGATGGATCGAAACAGAGAGCTGCACTCTTTCTCCAATTCTTCGCACAGGCGACTGGTGTTAATACTACAGTCGACTGTCAAATAGTCAGGCGACTGTATATTCTTCATCAGTCGACTACTGTAAAGTATGGAGAGAAGACAGAAAGATGCAGAGATTGCACTTACGCTAGACAGGCGACTGTTGGCCAAATCTCAGGCGACTGTAAATATACAGGCGACTGGGAACTGATTGACAGGCGACTGTGCGTAAAGCTCAAGTGTGAGTCAATAGAAATGTTGACTTGAGCAGTGCATATCAGGCGACTGTAGAAGGATCTACATGCGACTGGAAATCACCTAGTCGACTGTGTTTCCCTCAACAGGCGACTGACAGAAAGAGTGAACCTATTGGGTTGGATTCTATGATAATCCTAAGGTTCACTAAGATGGTTAAATGCATGTGCATGAATGAGTAAACCATCTAGCAAGGCATTACATCAACCCTAGTCTCAAAAGAGAGAGAAAGCAATAAAGTAAATTACATGGATTACAATGCTTTCAAAAGATTCTAAGTCTTCAATCTTCATGCCTTGATTGCTCTCCATCATCTCCAAGCTTTGGCACTCCTTGAGTCCAAACATTGGCCTTTCTTCACATGATGTCCATCCTTACACCAAGTGATTAGTCTCCAAGAAAGATATCCTTAAAATAAACTGAGAGACTAAGACAAGAGATTCATTAGCAACAACATAATGTTGTGATCATCATCAAAATAAGATTGGTATGAAACACCAATACTCAACATCAACTACTTCCTTGGACTTCAAATCAAACAAATGAAGGAAGGTATCTTCATCCATCCATCAAAGTATGCCAAAGAACGCATCAAGCGTTTTGGTTTAGAAAGTTCTGCAGAAAAATGTACTCCAATAAGTACATCTACTTCTCTCGACAAAGACTTAAATGGTAAGAGTGTTGATCAACATCTTTATAGATGTATGATTGGCTCTCTACTTTATCTTACTGCTAGTAGACCAGATATTATGTTTTCAGTTTGTTTATGTGCACGTTTTCAAGCAGATCCTAAGATATCACATCTTACTGCGGTAAAAAGGATAATTAGATATGTTAAACATGCTTCTGATTTTGGATTATTTTATCCTAAAACTAGCACATATGATTTATTGTCATATAGTGACGCAGATTTTGCTGGTTGTAAATCAGACAGCAAAAGTACAAGTGGTACATGTCATTTTCTGGGACATGCTTTGGTCTCATGGTTTAGCAAAAAGCAAAATTCTGTTTCATTATCTACCACAGAGAGAGAATATATTGCCGCTGGGTTAGCATGTGCTCAAATTTTATGGATGAAACAAATTATCTCAGATTATGGCATTGAGTGTTGCACATGTCCTATAATGTGTGATAATACTAGTGCAATTAATTTATCTAAAAATCCAGTTCATCATTCACACACTAAGCATATTGATGTCCGTCATCACTTTTTAGATGATCATGTTCAAAAAGGGGATATAGTTTTGAAGTTCATTTCCACTGAACATCAGATTGCCGATATCTTAACTAAGCCTTTGAAAGAGGAATCTTTCATCAAACATAGAAGAGTTCTGGGCGTCATCAGTGAATCTGAATTTGTCATATAATGTTTTCTAATTTTTGTGAATTTCTAGAATTTTCTTATGATTTTATGATAATTATTTTTTTAGTCGACTAATGTCTTATTTAATCGACTACTATATCCGGATTTATTTTAATATATTTTTTTATCCGTTCCTATCTATTAGGAATGTTCAATAATTCGGTTTAAATCTCTACCAACCATCTGACATTATCTTTTCCTATGAGATTTTGGTTAGGTCAAATTTTTCATTTGGTTTGTCTTTTTTCTCTAAGCCTTTATTTAAAACTCTTAATTTTTTACCTACTTTCCTTGACTCACGCACCCTGATATGGGCTCTTTCGCTTCTTGTGTCAGCCGCATCCTATGCCTTAGAACCCACACTTATCCTTCATCATTTCACCTTGGAAAGAGGGATTCACCTAACCCATATTCAATGCTTTAACCAATTTTTTATTAAGATGCAATTATCTCTCGCCCATCACTATCCTTTCTCTATTTTTTTAATGTTTTCAATTTATTATTATTATTTTAAAATTCCGAATGGACGCCCTCTAGATTTTTTTCCGTTGACCACTTTCTATCTTAGTCGACTAACAAACACATTAGCCGACTAACTCGGTTTTTCAACCGTTTCCGATCTAACTTACGTCTTTTCACGTTTTCGTATCTTCTTCCTCCCGCCTCTTCACATATTTTTTGAACACTTTTCAGTTATTTCTCACCCATTCAGTTTCTAAAGCTGTTCTTGAACTGATCATGGCACCCGTTCGCATGGATAACTGCCACCAATTTTGCCTATTTATTTTCGGCCTTCTTTGTAATTCTTTTATCTTCTCATTTTCACCCTATCTCCTCAACCGAACCCTTCTTTCATCTTCCCCCTCTCCAATGGCTCTCCCTCAATTCCGTGACCTCGCGGTCGAGAATCGTTTCAAGGCCTCGGTAAATGCCAAATTTCATCCCGAGCACTTCATTGACTACTCCGCCCTTGCCTCTTTCAACATCCTCACCATCCTGTCGGCCGCCGGGCTCGAGAAGATCTGGGCTCTTGGCAACAAGGAACCCTACTACCCGCTCCTTGTCCGCGAGTTCTACGCCAACTTAGAACCATGCGTCGTCGGCCGTGATACTCATCTCCTCACCCGCGTCAAAGGTTCCCCTATTTGTCTTACTCTCCGTGCGATTTGGGATCTCCTTGGCCTTCCTTCTCATTTCACGGGTACCCTTAACTTCACCATGACCGATCCTCGCATCCTCGCCAAAATTTCCACTCCTTGGGCTCACAAACTTTCGGCCGTCCATTTCCATCCTCCCACTCGGATAATTCTCAAAGTGATCGTTTCCAACCTCATGCCTAAAGGTGGTTCTTTTAATTATCTTTCTAATGAGTTGGAACATTGTTTTTATGCGGTCATGGGTGGGTTGTCGATCAATTGGGGCTTTGTGATCTTACAGTCCCTTCTTCATCCAGTCCAGACTCACATTTATCATCCCTCCTTCATTACTTTGGTTCTAAAAATGTTTAGCATCCCTCTTGAAGGAGAACTTGAGTTGTCTAACCCCTACAACCTAAACATCATCACCCTTCATAACATGCATCTCGATGTTCCTGATCCTGAAGAATCCGATGATGCTAATAGTGATGAGGATGATGAAGAAGACCTCGAAGAGGATCCTGCCGTAGAAACCAATTCCGCCAACCCTGACTACACCCCAGTTCCACCCACTTTCGGCCCCTCTGCTTCTAAGACTCCCGGTTCCTCCCGTGGCTTTCCCCGCTTTGTTCGAAAAGTTTGTGGCCATAAGTGTTTTCCCGAATGCCGCACTAACCCCCGTTCTTGTCCCCTGAAAACACCTCGCACTGCCTCCACTCCATGCGAAACCACCATGACTGTTCTTCATGGTCGTAGGGATGATGTTAGATCCCTTCGAGAGACAATGACGGCTGGATTTAAGGACTTTTGCACGGCTTTGACTGAACAAGCCCATGTGATCGATCAAGTTCAACTCAATCAGAGTAAACTTGTTTCCTCTCTCGAAGCCCTGAATATCGTTGCTCCTGAAGAAACTCCACGCCGCAAAAGCAAGCGCACTTCTCAGGACTATGGATCTCCCTCTGACCATTAGACCTAGATCGACTGTTGTCGCCGTTTATCATCCGCTGTTTTCAAATGTTTTGGACCCTGCATGTTGTTGCTACCTGACTGTTTTGGTTTTCTGTTGTTTCGATATAGGCCGTAGGGCAGTTGGTTGTGATCTTATGATGGTTCTTAAGTCGCATGCTGGTTATTAGTTGTATTTGTAGTAGGTCGTAGGGCCTTAGTGATGGTATCTGGCAAAGTATGTTCCGTATGTTGGTTATTATTAGTATGCTTTCTGTTATGATGGTTCTTATTAGTATGCTTGTTGTAACACTAATTGTTTCATCAATCCTCTGTTTAGTAAAACTATGTTCCATTCTGTGATTGCCGATCTTAATTGACTAACTTGTTCTTTAATCGACAAATTTCATTAATTTTTTAAAACCCCTCTTTTTGTCAATGACAAAGGGGGAGAATATTTTAGGATATTTTAGGCATAATCTCAGGGGGAGTATAGCATATGATATCTGCATATAACTAAGTATGAACTTTCATATTCATAAATATTTGTCATCATCAAAAAGGGGGAGAATGTTGGGATTTCATAATCCCATGTCCACTTTCCTATTCTATTCAATATGATTTTGATGTGACAACAATTATTATTGCTACTCACTCTATCTATGCAGATGTGCAAATTCCTAATTTATCCACGCTTGAACAATAATCACTTGATAAGGAATCCCTGCACAAAGGCATCTCAAATGCCCACATGAAGCTCAGCATACATATCTACGGAAATCTACGGACTGATGTATTTTATACTTTATAAATTTCAGAGCCTTGAATATGAAATCCATCTAAGTCCTAGGTTCCTAAATACATATCCTAACAACCCTTTTTCAGATAAGTCAAAATTCACATTTTTCTGTCCTGGTCGACTAAGTCAACCATTAGTCGACTAAAAACTTTTATTTGAATTTTGACCTAAAAATTTTTGAGCAGTCATCAGTCTACTTCAGAACCTACCGTTAAAATTTCAGTCAAAAATTCCAACTTTTGACCTTTAGTCGACTAATACTACTTTAGTCGACTAAGACAGTTTTTATGACCGTTTGCTTTGAAATTTTCCAGACCGTTTCTGAACGTTGGAAAACTCCTTTTCCCCCCATTTTCATCCGTTTGTAACTGTCCAAAAATCCTATAAATAAGAGGGCATACCATTCATTCTTTCACACAACTTTCCTCTTTCTTTCTTCTCTAGAATTGTTGATTCTAAGCAATCTTGCCTTAGTTGTTCTCATTCTCATTTGCAAGAAGAAATCCATAGATTTCTCTCTTCTTATGAGAACGGAAGAACTTCAAGATTCTTATTCATAGATCTTTTGAGAATTGAAGTTTTCTTCCTTAAAGCAATTTTGTCTTTTTCAACATCATTTTGGAAAGTTGTTTGTGTTCATAATTGCAAGAAGAAATCGATTGATCTCTCTCTTCTTTTATGAACCAGAGAACTTTAAGTATTGTTCTTCATTACATATCATATACATCTTGAAGTCTCCTTTTAAACACCATCCTTGAATTTCTTTCTAAATTCATAACAAGGCTATATGTGTTTTTCTATTTCATTATTTTACAGGTTTGAATATCTTTTGAGATTGTACAAAGTTTGGGACACGGGGAGTGTCGCCATTTTTGTAAGTTGGTGCTTGCGGGGCAAGTGATTATAGTGGATTGAAACTCTCTACTGGGAGTAAAGGACTGGAGTAGGATCAAGAGGATCCAAACTAGGATAAATCTTTGTGTTTGCGATTTGTTTAATTTTCTACACTTGTCATTTCATTTCTGTGCCATCTTTGCAAATATTAGTAATGTTTTATTTGCTACAATTTTTTTAAATAGACTATTCACCCCCCTCTAGTGTATTGATCCATACAGGCTAAAATTACAAATAGGACCCATTGGGCCTATTGGGTATCCACCCACATAAGTAACCAATATGAATACCATATAAAGGAGGCTAGGGGTTTCCTAGCCTCAACCTTCTCCAAACCTGTTTCTCCTTCACAATACGTTATCAGCACGATCACGCTCGATGTAAGAAGTGACAGCTCGTGAGAGGAAGGCGCACGGCGGAAGCTCCAACAATTTTTTTTTCGCGACGCAATGCTTTGCGAGACGATGCCGAGTTTCTTTTCGGGCATCTCTCATCAAACTTCTCTAGATCTGGTGGTTAGATTTAGTGGGTAAGCCTAAACGTTTTTCTAGATCTGATAACATATTAAAAATTCAAATTTTTATGTGATCTAGAATAAAATAGATGATTGTTTATGCATGAATCTAACTTATTAGATCAAAAACTTATTTGTGTATATGCAAAACTGATTAAAAATTTAATTTTTATGCAATATATCTGTTATTTGGTAGATTTTATTAGATCATTTTGTGCAAAATCTTGTTCATGATGTTCCATAATTTAAAAATCAAAATCTGATAAACACATGAACGGCCTGAAGCCGATAGCCCCTCCCCGCCAAAATTCTGGCAGAAAAAAGCCTGCAGCGCCTCCGGGTGCGGTGGTGGAAACTGCCGCGCCCAGCAGGCGCGGCCACCCGCCTCGCCAGCTGGCGCGGCCGACAGCCGTCGGCCGCCGCCGGCGTCTGGGGAGGACCAGCCGCTAGTGGCGGCTGCCCCCTCCCCAAACCCTAACCTAAAATTAGGGTTAGGTTAGGGAAAGCCCATTTTGGGCTGTTGGGCTCAAAGCCCAACTAAAATAAAAATAAAAATAAATAAAATAAAATAAATCTGAAATTAAATTGTTTGGCCGTGAAGCCCAAACATAAATAATTCTCAGATTTTTACACTCATGAGCCTTTTCTTATGCCAGTAGCTAAATAAGGAAAAAAATCAGATTAGTTGATTAATATTATGTTAGAACATCCTAATGGGCCGGAAGTCCACCAAATAAATACAAATGTATTAAAATTAAAATTGTTTTCCCCTTTTTCTTGATGGGCCTGAAGCCCACACTGAAATATAATTAAAATTTAAATTAATTTTAACTTGTTGAGTGGGCTTAGCCCATAAATTTTCTTGAAAATCAATAAACAAGTATCCTAATGGGCCTGAAGCCTGCAGACACAAATTAATTTATTTTTTAATAAATAATATTAGTATTCCTCTTATTTTGTTGGGCCTGCAGCCTACAAAAAGTGCAAAAATATACATAAATAAAGAGGAAACATGCTTAACGGGCCTGAAGCCCGCCGGCCTAATATTATTTTAATTAATTTCTGAAATATTTATAAAATATATATTTTAATATATATTAAATTCAGAAATTACCAAATAAATCCCAGAAAATTCCAGAAAAATACTAAAAATTTGGGTAAAATTCTGGAAAATTCCTGAAACATCAGGAAAGTAATTGGTAGGGGTGGCAAAATAGACCCGATCCGACCCGACCCGACCCGATCCGACCCGAACCCGGCCTCTTGGGTCGGGTACGGGTAGGGGCCAATCTAGGTCGGGTCGAATTAGAGTCAACTCGACCGACCCGGATAAAAATCCGGGTCGGGTATGGGTTTGATCCCTCGACCCGGTTGACCCGAATTCGACCCGTAATTCACACTTTTCACCCCGAACCCGACCCGGACCCGAAATGAACCCAACCCGGACCCGACCCGGACCCGACCTTTTTTGCAAAATAATCACTCTTTCACACCGAACCCGACCCGAACCCGACCCGTAAGACAAACCGGGTTGGGTACGTGTCATCTGGGTTACAGCCGGGTCGAGTACGGGTATCCGAACCCTGACCTGTATTTAATTCGGTTCGGGTTCGGGTTGACCCTTATTCCCCTAGTAACTGGGAGGGGGGTTACAATAAATATTAATATTTTGGGGGATAAAATGTTATTTGTCGTTAACGATGAATGACATGGTATTCAGTTTAAATTTTTTTTGGAACATAATCTAATTGACACGGCGCATACCACAGACGGCTAGAAGCCTCCACCGCCACCACGTACCCATATAATTTTCTTTTTTGGGGTTAAATCCCCATGAAAATTTTGGGTATTCGTCATAAAAATCCAAGACATCTTACGAACAACTAGATTATTGCACAATTGTTTTAATATTTTGTTTGCATGTTAAAACTTAGTCTATTTTCATATATAACTATTTTTCATGTCAATATGCATACTAAGATTGAATATTATGGCATAAACATATTAAATAATATTTCAACAAGTTCACATATCATACATTTGTTGAAAATTGAACCTGAAGTTCAAATCATATTAAATGTCAAAACAAAACAAATACGATGGATTATGCAAAAATTATAACTGATATCTTTATAAAAGATGCACACTTCGCGATAAATTGATATATAAGATCTATGATCTATATAATCCAATATGGACACCAGAAGGTTTCCATAATACTACTAAACTCTTTAAAAGAGTACTCTCCTTTATTTTTACAAGGAAAGATTTTTTAATCTAGCCTTGAATATAAGCATACGCCTGAAGTCATGGCTTAATAAATAAGTGAGAAATATATTACGCATCCACGTATTTGTCCCTTTTGAACATGATAAACTATCCACATAAAATTTGAACGACTCAAGAAAATGGCCCAAAGCCATACTTGAGCATTCGAATAGATTTTTAAAAAGTCTCTAATTAATTAGAAAAGTGGAAGTATAAAATTATTTGCTCATACCCCTGCTTATGTCTTCTTAGTAAGACTAATTTTCATTGTCCTTTATAAATAAGGAAAATTGAAATCAGGAGAAGTTCAGGATCAAATATGACCTGAAATATAAAATAAGAGAAAATATTACATACCTCGATATGGAGTAGGAAATGGCAAACTAAGATTAGAACCAGAAGCTCTGATAAGTACTCATAATGCTTTCGCAATATGAAGAGTAATTAGTTTATGTCATTGAAATATATATACATTGCTAGCCTAAACCGACGAAAGTCGACATACTTATTGTATAATTAGCCACTCCTAGAGGACAAATAAATTTTATAAACACAATTTTTAATCTGTTGCAATAACATATTTCTTAGTGAGTTTAAGTGTTTATATATACTTTTAAAAGTATTTTACAGTATAAGTCATTTAGAAAATCTTTTCTGTGACTTCTGTTGTTTAAAATTCAGGACTTTTTAAGCCTGAATACCCTAAAAAGAGAATGTCTATTACTCTCAAAATTAATATAGCCTGGAGCTTTGTCCCAAAATAAATTCAAAAAGAGGAAAAATTGGAACACCTGAAGTATCCAAAATTGTCAAAGTCTTAACTTAGAAACGATAAATATGCTACACATGATTGATGTTTGTTTAAACAAATCCTATATATCTGAAGAAAACAATGTTTTCAGATGGGTGCATTTTCTTTATCCCATATAAATGGGCAAAAAGATTATGAAATCATTTGCACTTCATGTGGACATTGACCCTCATAACATCCTCAAAAATAAATTAGATGATATATTTACTATCATCATTAAAGATAATGAAGACCTTTAGGTCTCTTGAGAGTATTTAAGGGATATAAATAGGCTTTGTCCACTCCCTTAATAGGACTGATGATGTATCTTTAGTGTACTCATCAATATATCCCCTAAAATGGTCATTATCCAACCACATTTTTTTAAAATGATGGTAACATTGGATAAAAATGGGAAATCATAAATAATTAGCAACAGTGGTTGCGTACACTCAACTAAACACACCATTAGAACATTTTTATATGAGCATGATCAAGTCCATATAAACATTTTCTAAGAATGGGTTTAGAGCACATCTTAAAGATGGTACATCCGCAACGCTGTGTCCGTGTTCCTGAAGCAACACTACATAAACCGTCATGATGCCATAAAGTGAACACATTCATCAGGACTAACCACCTTTGATGAATAGATTCCAAAATCTCGTATGAGTAAGGCATTAGTACACATCTTATAGATTATGTGTTGATGGTAATGAGGATCCTGAAGATCCTTCAATTCCCTATTTGGATCAAATCATCTATGAGCCTGAAGCTCAAATTAACCATTTAAAAAGTAAATCATATGATCTGATTATAATCAGACTGACAATTTAAATATTGTCAAACTTTCACATCCCTGGTGTAAATACTCCAACTAGGATTGACATAGATGCAATCCACTAGCAGCAGAAGTGGATATCCTTAAGAGATGAGAGGACATACCACTAGGCTACAAAGAGAGAAATCTACTCCTGGAGACCGAAAAAGCAATACCACCACATGAAAGTGAGCTCAAGTCCAGAACCTTATTGCAACTTGGTTGCTAAGGACCCATTCTGGATCTGTCCATATCCTTTACCCGTCCCAGAACCTTCACTTCTTCAACGCGTCGTGAAGGAGACACTTCTGGGAGAAATCAAATGATTATAGTACGTACGGGGTGAGTTTTGAGCAAGAAAGAACACACTTTGTCGACAAATTCTCTCATATTTCATTTTGCCAGTTAAATATAAAATATTGTTTCCACAACTCTGCTTTACCAGAAGCAAACATAGAGTTTTGGCCAAATTATAATAATGTGGAATGAGGCAATAATAATGTGAGCTGGACTCACTTATGAAATATGGGGTGTATAGACCTGAAGTCCTGATCTCAAAAATGATATCAAATCCTGTGGGATAACTGAGTATTATATGAGAATTATAATAAAATCGTTAGCTATAAGCATTTTAATTTGCTATAGCTTTAGAGGTATAAATCGCTCAAACCAGGAAGTAATTAAGTAAGATGAGCCGAACTCACTTACAAGATAAATCTGATACATCGACTGGTTTATGTAAAAGCGTAACCCAACGAATGGCAAAAGGAGGGAATTTTTGGTTGATGTTGCTATTGGATGTGACAACATTACCTATATAAAATTTCTTCAACTGCATGTATAAAATTTTTCTTTACTTTCCTTTTTTTGGGGACATATATTAAAAATATGATTAAAGGAAAGACAACCTAGACAGAGATCCTTAAAGGACTCATACTAAAAGGTTGTTGTTTGCACCTCTTAAAAACAGTATTATTTTTAAGAGAGCAAATTAAAAGAATTGTGATTATTTTAATAACTCAAAATATTTCCAGATCTCCTGAAGAGAAAATACAGAAATATCTGTTAAAGCCTATCTATCAAATATGATATGATATGATATGATATGATATGAAAGTCCTAACTAGGCATAAATTCTTGGCTTACAGAATACAACATCCTGAAGATGTACTATCATCATAAAGATGAACGATCATCCTGAAGATGACATTTAATCATCATGAAGATGACCTATCATCCTAGGATGAACTATCATCCTGAAGAGGACATTAATCATCCTGAAGATGAACTATTATTAATCATCCCGAAGATGAAAACTTCATACAATGACGGTTGATGAAGAAATATGAAAATCATTCTCCACTAAGTACACCTATTTGGTTGTATGGATACACATTAAAAGACCCATTTCCGTTAGCTGGAAGAGGGGAAGAATATATAAGGTCCAGAAGTACCTTAAGTGTCTTTAAAAGACTCTTTTACCTGGCCAACTGCATGTGTCTCTTTTGAGCGTTAGCAGTATAGCTATTAGCCAGGTACAGTGCAGCGCCTGCAACGCACCACTGGACCAGAGACATGTAGCTTATGTGCTATCTCCAAGGGTCGAGGAAAAATCCTCCATGATTTTGCATATGCAGGTTACAGATCATCGCGATGAATAGCATAAAAGGGACGTCAACCTCCGAAGATCTACACAGAATCCTCCCAAGTCTACATCCTCCTACCATCCTGAGAAGCTCATCATCCAAGAAGCAGTTCAAGAATATACAAAGTCGGGTCCTGAAGTACCTCGCAGACAATGACGATTGAGACGTGGAGCTGTCTACCAAGTTCGCAGCGCTCCTTTAGTTTCAGCTACTGCCTTATATGAGTGAAACTTGTATATATGAGTGATGTTTGTACTTTACATTTGCTTTCGGAATGTTGTAGATGAGATGGATATATAGACGCATATAGATATATAGGATATCTGCAAGCCTGAAGCTTGATCAGATAAGAGGGAGTCAACTGTAAAGTTGTACTCTTTTTCCTTGGCTAGTGGTTTTTCCCACAAGGTTTTCCATAGTCAAGGTTTTAACGAGGCAACCACATTGACTCTGGATCTAGAAGTATCCACCCCTCGACACATCCCCAAATTAGTGGAAGTTATGGAGTGCTGTACTCTTTTCCCTTCGCTATTGGTTTTTCCCACAGGGTTTTCAATAGCTAAAGGGTTTTAACGAGGCAGTCATCCCTAACTTGGATCTATAAGTATCCACCCTTTAAGATACTCATTAGTACTAATGAATCATTCAGTATTCATAAGTCGAGTATACCACGTTGGTTAGATAAGGGGAAGTGTTATGAATAGGACCCATTGGGCCTATTGGGTATCCACCAACATGAGTAACCAATATGAATACCATATAAAGGAGGCTAGGGGTTTCCTAGCATCAACCTACTCCAAACCTATTTCTCCTTCATAACAAGAGCCTAATAAAAATATGGGGAAAATATAGGATTTGTTTGGGGGCAAATGGTGACTTCTGGGAAATTTTTGGGGGCATAAAAAGGAAAATTTTTCCTTTTATAAAACAAAATATAATAGGGCATCATTCATATTTATTTGAATTGACCCTTATACGCACAACTGACTTATAACATATTATTATATGATACCTGTCTAAGATCATATTCTTTGCTTTGCATCTCATATTATTACCACATTTTCTGGGATAAACTTATGTTATGTTGTGCAAGCATTAGCTTAATAATTATGAAGATCGCCCGCGGTCTAAATAATTATTAAGCATTAAATTTGAAGTATTTATCCTATTATGAATCTGTGATGCATGTAATACGTTATAAACATGTTTTATGAGCACAAATTTTGCATGAATGGCTAATTGCGGCTTTGGACTGGCTGTTTAGTCCCATATTTTAATTTTCCTGCACTTTCATTTTATTTTGAGAGAAATTGTAGTGAGAAAATATATGTAATGCACAAGACTGATGACCATATCCATGGAGGCGAAGGCCAATCTTGAAGATGAAGATTTTCAATGGGACCCAAGTGGTTTCCAAAGTTATAATGTTCTCTTTCATTTGTGTAAAATGGACTGTAATATGGACTTTGGGACATTATTTTTATGTGGTGAAAGTTGTAATGTTCTCTTTCATTTGTGTAAAATGGACTGTAAAATGGACTTTGGGACATTATTTTTATGTGGTGACTGGCTAGCTTATTCATTTAAACATTGTATCTACATGAAAATGTTTACAATATTATTAATTCATGCAAAATTGTGATTTTCTAGATAAAATAGTAAAAATCGCAAGCGTCGATTTCGAAGTACTGGATACATCTGGGAAAAATTATCTAAGCTGGCAGCTTAATGTTAAATTCCACTTGCAAGCTAAATCCCTCATTTCTATAATTACAAAAGATGTGACAGTGACAGACATTGAAAAGATACAAGACATTATATACATTCGTCACCACATGGATAAGACCCTAAAGGCTGAATACCTTACGGTCGAGGATCCACTGGAGCTGTGGACTGCCCGTGAGGACATGTATAAACATCAGATAGATGTTATACTCCCAAGGGCACGTTATGAGTGGGAGAACCTGAGACTTCAGGACTTTAAGTCTATAACTGAGTACAACTCAGCTCTATTCAGTATCACATCATGCCTGAAGTTGTGCGGTGAGAAATTCTCAGAATAAGTATGCTGGAAAAACTTACATTGTTTTCTATGAAAAAGATGTGATATTGATGCAGCAATGCCGTGAACGAAAGTTCACTAAGTATTTCAAGCCGATGTCATGTTTACTAATCGCTGAATAAAATAGAGAGCTTCTACTTGACACTCGTAACATGTGCTCCTCTGGCACGACCCCCTCCCAGAAGCTCACAATGCAAATTCTTCCAAAAAGAAGAAAGACAATAAAAGGAAAGGAAAATTCCAAACAGGGGACCAAATAAAAAGGGCAAGGGACAATTCCACCAGCAAAGAAATGAAGGGATGTGAAAGTTCTCTTGGCGCAGAAATGACAACAGTAGAAATGATGCACCCAACCTAGAAAGGATTGGGAAGACGAGTGACATAGCTGTGTCATGGAAGGACATCGGTCCATAGTGTGCAGAACTCCTCGGAACCTCTAAGATTTGTACAAATAAAGCTTAAAGAAGAAAGCTAAAACAAATCTGGTGACCACCCCTGCTCCAGTCTAGTTCACTGCTGATGATTTCGAAAAGGACGACTTGTCTGATTAGCCATTTTTATGTTTTTTGAAAAACATTGTCATGAGAGCCATTCATGTTTTTCATGAAGTATGCTTCTAAATAAATTAGTTATGTTTTTCTGAAATTAAATATGAGTTTATGCTACATCTATTAATAGATGAACCGCTCTCATGACTGCTTAGTAGACAGTACATAAACATATATGATCCTTCAATACAAATGCTATTTTCATAGCATTAAACAATATGAAAGCTCAATAAATAGAATATCAGGGCCATCAAACATAATTGAAGGTTCTGGAAACGCAACGTTATTGCTCCCAAATGACACAGAAATAAAAATAAAGGATCCATTATTCTCTCCAAATTCAAAAAGAAACTTACTAAGTTTCAAGGACATTCGTTTAAATGGATTCCACTGAGAAACAGCAAATGTAAAAGAATATCTATGTGAGACGTCTCAATAAAAAGGAAATAAAACAATACTTGAGCATTTTGAGAACCTTGCATCAGGCCTCTATCATACAAAGATTCGGAGAGAGGAAGCAAATCTGACAGAACACCTGACGTGCCCAATATCAGCCAAGTTTCTACTTTGGCATGATAGACTTGGCCACCCAGGATCAGTTATGATGCATCCCATCTTATCCCAATCCTATCGGTAAGACATGAAGAACCAGAAGATTCTTCAGAAGGGAGAACTCCCTTGCATCCCTTGTAATAAGGGAAAACTAATCACAAGCACATCTCTACTAAAAATTGACAAAGAATCTCCAAGCTTCCTCGAAAGAATACACGGAGATATATGTGGACAAATTCACCCTTAGTGGGTCTTTTTCGGTACTTCATGGTACTGATAGATGCATCCTCAAAATATTCGTATGTGTGTCTAATATCGACCTGCAACCTAACTTTTTCAAAAGCTATTGGTAAAAATAATAAAGTTGCGGGCGCATTTTCCAGACAATCGAATAAATAAAATAGGTCTAGTTAATGCTGGAGAATTTACATCCCGGTCATTTCAAGAATATTGCCAAGCAATTGGGATAGAAATTAAACATCATGTTGCACATGTTTATACCCAAAATGGATTGGTAAAGTCGTTAATAAAAAGACTCCAATGGATTACACGTCCATTACTAATGAAATCCCAGTTGCCGGTGACTGCATAGGGACATGCTATATTGTATGATGCTTCATTAATAAAAATTAGACCCTTTGTAGGCCAGAGTCTTTCTCCAATACAATTAGTATATGGAATACCATCGAACATTTTTCACCTAAGAATTTTCGGTTGCACTGTCTATATCCTCGTAACACCACCATAAAGGGCAAAAATAGGTTCCCAACGTCTTCTAGGAATATATGTAGGGTTTGACTCACCATTCATAATAAGATACCTAGAACCCCAAATGGGGGACGCATTCAAAGCACATCTTGAAGACTGTGAATTTGATGAGACAAATTTCTCCAAATTGGGCCCAGATACTGCAAACTCTGAAGCCACACAAATAATATCATATGATACAAAATCATTGACCCACTATGATCAGGTAACAAAATAATGTGAAGATGAGATCCTGAAGATCCTACATATACAGACACCGTTCACCAGTTACCGAACCCATTTAGTGACAACCAGAAGATTGTCAGATCACACATCCCTGCTGCAAATACTCCAGCTAGGATTAAAATCCCTGAGAATGGATGTAATCCACCTGCAGCAGAAGTGGTTGTTCCTCAACTAAAAAGAGGCAGTCCACCAGGCTCCAAGGACAAAAATCTAAGAAAAAGAAAAACTCCTGGAGGCCATGAGACAATACTATTACAGGATAATGAGCACATGTCTATATTCTCACCCCTCCCAGATCCCCTAAAGTGGAAAATCCGGGAGAAACTGAATTGAAATTAAATGTTCTATATACTATGGAGGTGTTGGACAGAAAGAACACAATTGTTGACAATATACTCACGTATCAATTACTAGACACATCGCAAAAGCGATGATAATTATACAGTATCGTTCCATACTCCGTTGCTAAAATGCAAACGTAGAGATTGGCCAAATATGGAACAAGGCAATAAAAGATGAGATGGACTCGTTTATGAAACGTGAAGTGTTCAGACCTGAAGTCCAGGCACCAAAAGGTGTCAAAATTGTGGGCATAATAAGTATTGCAAAAATAAAAATATATAAGTACAAAATCGTATGTTATAATGTACAACCTATAGCTTAAGGAATTTTCGCTGAAACTTGGGAATAAACAAATTAATTAAAACGAGTAGGACTCATATATAAATGATGCATCAGATTCCCTAGTTATACACTGCGAATACCTTACGATTTGGCAAAGGAAATTTTGGATATGTTACTATTGGATGTTGTGACAGCATACCTCTATGGATATCTTCATAAAGATAAATTCCACATTTCATTAAATGCATGAATAGACTTCAAGATGTCTATTCTATTGAAGATAAAATAAAATAAAAATAAAATATTGTACAACCAAGTGAATCTCTTGAAAAAACAAGGATTCCTATTAAAGGTTTTCTTTGCGTTTTTATACAGAGCAAAGAACATGATTTGAGATCATAGTTGTAAATAACTTAAATCTCATCGAATCTCCTGAAGAGAAAATCAAAATATCTGTTCTAGCATGACTATCAAACATGATATGAAAGACCTAGGTAAAATATAATAAGTCATGGTTCACAAATTTATCTAAGTTGATAAAATCTTGTTACATTAAAATTCATACACACAGAGTATTTTGAAGAAATTACAACAAG
Source organism: Scilla litardierei (assembly GCA_030789695.1). NCBI lineage: Eukaryota > Viridiplantae > Streptophyta > Magnoliopsida > Asparagales > Asparagaceae > Scilla > Scilla litardierei. Next base: position 333,082,956 of record CM061133.1, on the reverse strand, counting down.
AACCAATGTCATCCATTAAGTACACCTATGGTAGTATGCTCTTTGGATATACATAAAACCCCCTTCCATCAGATGGAAGAGTGGGAGGATATACTTGATCCTGAAGTCTCTTATCTAAATGCAATCAGAGCATTTCTGGCTTAACTGCATGCATCCCGATATAGCAATTGTTGTAAATTCATTAGCCAGATACAATAATGCACCTAAAAAGTGCCACTAGACCGGAGTTAAGAATCTTTTGTGCTTCCTCCAAGGGTCGATATCTTTGGGCTTATATTATAAAGAATTATCCTCGATACTTATGCAGATGCAGGTTACAAGTTCGGCCCCATAATGAGAAATCACAGACTGGGTACCCACAATGGGACAACCATCTACTGCAAATCTGCAAAGCAAACTATGAAGACAACATCGTCCTATCATTCCGAGATCCTCACCATTTCAGAAACAAACCAATGATGTATTTAAGTGCACTGGGTGGTACATCACATCCTCGTAACGACTAGGACAGAGGTTGGTCTTTTGGAGCCGACCACATAGTATGAAGACCATGACACATGCTTACCCCATTTTTGAGGAGATCACATCAGAGGCGACGAAACAAAGCACATCTCTTTAGAGTTTTAGATTCATTGGCTATTTAATGATGGTGATATTTGTAGTTTGTGTATACTTTGGAATATTGTAAATAGGAGTGATGAAAAATGCCTCAGAGATCTGAAAGCCTAAGGGCTTGTACAGATCGGGGGAAGTTAAAGGGAATTTGTACTCTTTTCCCTTAGTTATGGTTTTTTCACACTGAATTTTCCATAGCCAAAGGTTTTAACGTGGCAAATCCCATTAACTCAGGATCCTGTAGTATCCACCCCTAGTGATACTCATATGATGCTCAGAATCCTGAAGTAATCATGGGTAGAGTTCATACTTATGGCTGGATAAGGGGGAGTGTTGTAAATAGATAAATGGGGTGAATATATAAGAGTATATCTATTAAAGAGAATGTATCTCATCCATGTATGTACTCTCTCATCCCCTATAAATAAAGGCATGTGGTCCCCCTAGAATGTTATGCTTCATACCATTAATCTATATATAGCTACTATTAAAAGAAAAGGTAATATATTTGAAAATTACATTGTTGTTGTGAATGGGTATTTACTGGGTTGGATGAGTTATTGGGCCAACCCAATTGGTTGGGCCCATACCCACTTGTATTCTCCCCTTTGGCTATAAATATAGACTTGAGGGCTCTCCCCTCAATACTTGACTCATAACACGTTATCAGCACGAGCCTCTAAAATTTTTGCTTTCCACAAATTTTTTCCGTTCGTTGCAAAGGCGAAGGCGAAGGCGAGACGGGAGATTGACGAGCGCGGTGCAAGGCTTCCTCTATCAAAGGTCGTCATCCGCGTAGGGCTTCGAGCAACCGTCGCTATATCCGGAGGACGGATATAGAGGTAAAAACTCTAAAAACAAGGTTTTTAAATCATACGTATGATTGCCTCTCCCCTAGATCTCGCAAGATCGTCATGGGGATTCATCGTCGCCTTGAAAACGACGGATTTTCCATCCCAAAAATCAATTTTTTTTAGGGTTTTTGAATTTTCTAGAAATATCAAACCCTAAAAACTACCAAAATCCCCCCCGGCCACGCCTCCCCCCCATGGGGGGGCCTAACCCTGCCGCCGCCCACCCCCTGCAGGGGGGGCGGCGCGGCCCCTGCCGCCGCCCTCCCCTGCAGGGGGGGCGGCCGCCGCCGTCCCGCCCCTACAGGGGGGGCGGCGGCCCCCCCCCTCACCCCGTGGCCGCCCCCCCTCTCTGCGGGGGGGGGGGGGGGGGGGGGGGGGGGCGGTCCCCCTGGCCGCGCCCCCCTCTGCGGGGGGCGACGGCCCCCGCCGTCCCCCCCCCCCCCCCCCCCCGCAGCGGGGGGCGGCGGCCCCCCTGGCCACGCCCCCCCCCCCCCCCCTGCGGGGGGCGACGGCCCCCGCCGTCCCCCCCCCGCAGCGGGGGGCGGCGGCCCATGGCCACGCCCCCCTCTGCGGGGGGGCGACGGCCCCCGCCGTCCCCCCCGCAGCGGGGGGCGGCGGCCCCCTGGCCGCGCCCCCCCCCCTCTCTCTGCGGGGGGGGGGGGGGGGGGGGGGGGGGGGGCAGCGGCGGCGGCGGGGGCCCCCCCCCCGCCGTAACCCTAAACAACAGAAAAAAAAAAAAACACGCACAGTGCTGTGGGCCTGAAGCCCACAGCAGATCTGTGGGCTTCAGGCCCACAGAACTCTCAAAAAAAAAAAACAGATCTGTGGGCCTGAAGCCCACAGCAGATCTGTGGGCTTCAGGCCCACAGATTTTCATCAAAAAAAAAAACAGATTTGTGGGCCTGAAGCCCACAGCAGATCTGTGGGCTTCAGGCCCACAGATTCTCATTCAAAAAAAAAAAAAAAAAAAAAATTTGGGGGGAGGGAATAAGGCTATAAATGTGCCTCAAAAGGCAACTCATTAGCCCAAAAATTAATTTAAAAAGGGGTTTAAGGGCAAAATATTCGTGAAAAATCACGGTAAATTACGGGGCATACATCGGGTAGACAAGGGCGTTATGGGGATTTGTTGGGGGATTTTTTTGGGATGACGAGGGAGACTTTTCCCTTCGACAAAGAAAATGTTAATTTTGGGCCCTTAATCAATTTAATTGATTAAACCCACTTACTTTACAACCTATGCATCGTAATTCTTTTTACATGCTTTACATCTATGGCAAAATTATGTGGATATTATTTGCGTGGTTGTAAATTTTATTTAAAAACTTAATAATTAGGAAGATCCTGCGACCGCTCTGCCGTTAGTTACCTAACCTAACGGTGTATGACGTTGCCCAGTGGTCCAATAATTATTAAGTGATTAAATATCGTTTTATCCTCATATGAATATACTGCCTGTGATGTCTGTGGATGAAAATGTTGATGAGCACAATATTCTTGCATGAATTGCTAAATGTGGTTTTTGGATCGGCCGTTTAGTCCCACAGTTTATTTTCCCGCACTTTTCTTTTATTTTTGAGAGAAATTGTAGTGAGGAATTTATGTAAATGTCAAAGAAAGAAGACCTACTTCCATGAAGTCGGTAGCTACGCTTGAAGACGAAGATATTAAATGGGACCCACGGGGTTTCCAAAGTTGTATTTTCATTTTAATTCAAGCTGCAAATTTGTATAATTTGGACTGTGGACTTTTGGACTCTTTCTTGTGGGACTGGCCGATCCACACATTTAGCTTTTCATTAAATATTGCTTCCGCATAAAAATGTTTTTCTGGTTGATTATTAATTCATGCATGTTTGTGCTCTGCTAGATAAATGGCTAAAATTGCAAGCGTTGACTTTGAAGTGCTGGATGCATCAGGCAGAAACTATCTAAGCTGGCAGCTAGATGTTAAGTTTCACCTGCGGGCCAAGTCCCTCATCACTGCTGTGACTGAAAAAGAAAATGTTAGCGATATAGAGAAGGCGCAAGCCATCATCTATATTCGCCGCCATGTGGACAAGACCCTAAAGGCTGAGTACCTTACGGTCGAAGATCCACTTGAGCTATGGACCGCCCTTGAGGACAGGTATAAACATCAGAGAGATGTCATACTCCCAAGGGCGAGATATGAGTGGGAGAACCTGAGACTGCAGGACTTTAAGTCCATTGCTGAGTACAACTCAGCACTTTTTAGCATCACCTCACGCCTGAAGTTGTGTGGTGAAAAAGTCTCAGAAGATCGCATGCTGGAAAAGACGTATACGTCTTTCCATGAAAAGGATGCGATACTTATGCAGCAATACCGTGAACGTAAGTTCACCAAGTATTCAGAGCTGCTGTCATGTCTTCTCATGGCCGAGCAAAACAGAGAGCTTCTTCTCGCCACTCACAATATGCGCCCTCCCGGCACTGCCCCCCTACCAGAAGCTCACCATACCTCTTCCCTCAAAAAGAAGAGGGATAATAAAAGAAAAGAAAGACCACAGAAAGGGGGGCAACAGAAAAGAGCCAAGGGCCCACCACAGCAGCGCAAGAATGAAGGGAAGCGCAAGTTCACCTGGCGCAGGAATGATAACAAGAAAAACAATGCACCCCCACCCAAGAGGGACTGGGAAGACCAGTGCCACAGCTGTGGCATGACAGGCCACTGGTCTAGAGTGTGCAGGACCCCAGTGCATCTCCAGGAGCTTTATAAACAAAGCAAGAAAAAGAATGCTGAATCAAACCTGGTGGCTGCGAATAATGCAGTCAAGTTTACAGCAAAAGACTTCGAGTCAGATGATCTGCTTGATTAGCCTATTATCATTTATCTTAGCATTTCTATTGTATGAACATTTTTATCTCATGAGAACTTTTATGTATCTTCAATTCTGCTGAATAAAATTTAGCTTTTCTGAATGCAAATGTTTACTCATTTTTCATAGATGGAATGCTCTCATGACTGCTTAGTAGACAGCGCATCAACACATACGATCCTTCAACACAAATGCTATTTTCATAGCATTATCCCGTATAAGAGCCCTGTAAACACAATTTCAGGGCCATCGGACATAATTGAAGGTTCCGGGAATGCAATCTTGTTGCTCCCCAATGGAACAGAAATAAAAATAAAAGATGCACTTTACTCTCCGAATTCCAAGAGAAACTTACTAAGTTTCAAAGATATCCGTTTTAACGGATTCCACTTGGAAACAGCAAATGTCAAAGAAAACGAATTACTGTATGTAACGTCTCAAGAAAATGGAGTTAAAACCATCCTTGAACGTTTTGAGAGCCTCTCATCAGGGCTCTACCATACAAAAATTCGGAGAGAGGAAGCAAACCTGACGGAGCACCTGAAGTGCCCGACATCGGCCAAATTCTTACTTTGGCACGATAGACTTGGCCACCCCGGATGTGTGATGATGCACCGCATCCTAGCACAATCCCATGGGCATAACCTGAAGAACCAGAAGATTCTTCAGAAGGGAGAATTCCCTTGTGTACCCTGCTTTAAGGGTAAATTAATAACAAGGCCATCACCACTTAAAGTGGATATCGAGTCTCCTAGCTTCCTTGAAAGAATACAAGGAGACATATGTGGACCTATCCACCCCCCTAGCGGGCCTTTTCGGTACTTTATGGTACTGATTGATGCATCTTCGAAATACTCGTATGTGTGTCTACTTTCAACCCGCAACTTAGCTTTTCCAAAGCTTCTGGCACAAATAATAAAGTTGCGGGCGCATTTCCCAGACAACCAAATAAAGAAAATACGTCTGGATAATGCGGGGGAATTTACCTCTCAGTCATTCCAAGAATATTGCCAGGCAACGGGAATAGAAATTGAACATCCGGTGCCACATGTTCACACCCAAAATGGGTTAGCTGAGTCGCTAATTAAAAGACTCCAATGGATCGCAAGACCATTGCTGATGAAATCCCAGTTGCCGGTGGATGCATGGGGACATGCAATTTTGCATGCTGCATCACTAATAAAAATTAGACCCTCAGGAGGTCAGAGTCTATCTCCAATGCAACTCGCATATGGAACGCCGCCGAACATCTCTCACTTGAGAATCTTCGGCTGCGCAGTCTATATCCCCATTGCACCACCACAGAGGACCAAGATGGGCCCTCAACGTCGCCTAGGTATCTACGTAGGGTTTGACTCACCCTCCATTATAAGATACCTAGAACCCCAAACGGGGGACGCCTTCAAGGCACGCCTTGAAGACTGCAATTTTGATGAGACGTATTTCCCCAAAATTGGCCTAGACATCGCAAAGTCTAGTGCAAAGCAAATGTTGACGTGGGATACAAAAAGCTTGACCCACTACGATCCGGTAACAAGACAATGTGATGATGAGATCCGGAAGATCTTACACATCCAGGACACAGTCCACAGATTACCGGACTCGTTCACTGACAACCAGAAGATTGTCAGATCACACATCCCTGCTGCGAATACTCCAGCTAGGATTGACATCCCGAAGGATGGATGCAATCCACCGGCAGCAGAAGTGGCTGCACCTCAACAGAAAAGAGGCAGACCACCAGGCTCCAAGGATAAAAATCCAAGAAAAAGAAAAATATCCGGAGACCTTGGGACGATACCCCCACAGAGAAACGAGCTCGTGTCCATACCCTCTCCCCTCCCGGAATCCACTGCAGAGGAACTGCCGGGAGAAACAGAAATATCACTAAATTATGTACGTACAGGGGAGGTATTGGACAGAAAGAGTACAGTCGTCGACGATGACTTCGCGTTTCACATTGCCATTCACGTCGCCGGAAGCGATGATGATTATGAACCACACTCCGTTGCTGAATGCAAACGTAGAGATGATTGGCCAAAGTGGAATCAGGCAATAGAAGCCGAGCTGGACTCGCTTCAGAAACGAAAAGTCTTTGGGCAAATAGTCCAGACACCTACCGGTGTCAAACCTGTGGGATACAAATGGGTATTCGTCAGAAAAAGAAACGAAAATAATGAGATCGCACGCTACAAAGCCAGACTTGTAGCACAGGGATTCTCCCAAAGACCGGGTATAGACTATGACGAAACATACTCCCCGGTCATGGATGCGATCACGTTCAGATTCCTGATAAGCTTAACAGCAAAGGAAGGCCTAGATATGCAGCTAATGGATGTTGTGACTGCATATCTATACGGCAATCTCGACAAGGAGATTTACATGAAACTTCCTGATGGCTTTTCAATGCCTGCTGAACTGAAAGATAGACCTCGGGACGTCTATTCTGTTAAGCTACAAAGATCATTATATGGTCTCAAACAATCAGGAAGAATGTGGTATAATAGACTCAGTGAGTTCCTTATTCAACAAGGATTCACGAACAATGAAGTCTGCCCTTGTATCTTCATAAGAACAAAGGGAAAAGGATTCGTGATAATAGCTGTCTACGTAGACGACCTGAATCTCATAGGATCTCCCGAAGAGATCACTGAGATATCTGTAAGCCTAACAAAAGAATTCGAAATGAAAGACCTAGGCAAAACCAAATTCTGCCTTGGCTTACAGATTGAACATCAGAAAGACGGAATCCTACTACATCAAACCACATATACGAAGAAAATGTTGCAAAGATTCCATATGGACCATTGCCATCCATTGAGTACACCTATGGTGGTACGATCCCTGGATGCACATAAAGACCCCTTCCGGCCGCTGGAAGAGGGGGAGGATATACTTGGTCCGGAAGTTCCCTATCTGAGTGCCATCGGAGCACTACTATACCTGGCAAACTGCACGCGTCCCGATATAGCGTTCGCAGTAAATTTGCTTGCCAGATACAGTGCAGCGCCCACGCAGCGCCACTGGACCGGGGTAAAGCACCTTCTGCGCTACCTCCAAGGGTCTACAGACTTGGGACTCTTCTACAAAAATGGAACACCCTCTACACTTGCAGGTTATGCTGATGCAGGGTACTTATCTGATCCCCACAAAGCAAAATCACAGACTGGGTACGTGTTTACCTACGGAGGGACAGCCATTTCCTGGAGATCCATCAAGCAAACCTTGACGGCAACCTCATCCAATCACTCGGAGATCATTGCCATCCATGAAGCAAGCAGAGAATGCGTATGGCTACGCTCAGTCATCCACCACATCTTGTCTACTACCGGACTGAAGACTGGAGACCTCGAACCCACTACCATGTTCGAGGACAATGCTGCTTGCATAGCTCAGCTACGAGGTGGTTTCATCAAAGGTGACAGAACGAAACACATTTCACCAAAGTTCTTCTGGACGCACGAGCTACAGAGAGATGGCAAGATCGACATCAGACAAGTGCAGTCATGTGACAATTTGGCAGATTTGTTCACTAAAGCCCTTCCTACTGCTACTTTTAGAAAACTTGTACATAGGATTGGGATGAGACGCCTAAGAGATCTGAAAGCCTGAGAGCTTGTACAGATCAGGGGGAGTTTGGCAGAGTTTGTACTCTTTTTCCTTAACTATGGTTTTTCCCACTGGGTTTTCCATAGCCAAAGGTTTTAACGAGGCAAATCTCACCAACTCAGGATCCTGAAGTATCCACCCCATGTGAGACCCATACAGGCTCAGAATCCTGAAGCATTCATGAGCAGGGTCCACAACTATGGCTGGATAAGGGGGAGTGTTGTGAATGGGTATTTACTGGGTTGGATGAGTTATTGGGCCAACCCAATTGGTTGGGCCCATACCCACTTGTATTCTCCCCTTTGGCTATAAATATAGACTTGAGGGCTCTCCCCTCAATACTTGACTCATAACAATTGTAAAGTATTCTTATTAATTTGGAATTGTCGTAATTTAATTCTAAATTAAAATTTTAATCAAAGTAAATAAGGAAACACATGATATTAGAATTTTATGGTGACTTCTAAATTTATAATAATTGATATGTTACTAATGAATTTATTATTAATATTGAGTTATAACCACTTTAAAACTTGTATTAATATATTACTTATACACTTGAAGCTTTCAAAGGAATTCTATTGTTATGAAATTCTAAATCAAGGTTTAATTTAATTAAAAATGAATCAAATTAGATTTCAATTATGAATACCATATTAGCTTTTATTGAAGTTTTTATAGAAAATTCTCATTAAAAACATTTTTATAGAATTCCAAAAATTAAGAGCTTAATGAAATTTAAAAGAAAACGTGTTAAATCATAATTCAATTATGACTCCTAAAGTATCTCCTCGTTAACAATGATTCATTTCATTCTAAAATTAAGCATACAATCAACTATCAAATTAGAGTCCAATTATGACTCGTAACTTAGTTGTGATTGATTAATTAACCTTGAAATTTTCATAGAAAAATCTTAGTAAAAAACATATATATCATTGTAGAATTCTAAAATTCAGTATTTAATGAAATTTAAAACACCCTTTCATCATAATAATCATATTTTGATTATGACTCTTATGTTAATTTCTCATTAAAAATTCCTATCAATTTATAATTTAAAAAAGGATTTCAATCAAATTAAAAAAGAAACCTATCAAATTAGAATTCAATTATGACTGCTATATTAGTTGGGCATGGCTAATTAATATTAATTTATTATAATCTCAAGAGATGATATCAATCTAAATTGTTGAGTAGTCATGGCAATAAGCCATGGCTCTCTATATATTCATCCTCAATGGGGAACTAAGAAGCCCAAGGGACCCCCACTACTAAGTAGTGGGGTGTAATGGGGAGATAATGAGGGGAGGGAGGCCAAAAGCCTCCCTCAACTCACAACACTCCCCCTTATCTCTCCATTACCTTGGGTTAAGTATATGAATACTTCAGGCCTTCAATATGCTAATGAGGTAGATACTTCTGGATCCAGAGCCACTGTGGTTGCCTCGTTAAAACCTTAGCTGTGGAAAACCCAGTGGGAAAAAACCAGCAGCTTAAGGGAAAAGAATACAACCAACTGGTGACTCCCCCTGATCCATACAAGCCTTATACGTGTAGGTCTTTTAGCTTTCATTAGGGGTGGACACTTCAGGGTTTAGAGTTAAATGAGGTTGCCTCATTAAAACCTTTGGCTATGGAAAACCCAGTGGAAAAACCCATAGCTAAGGAAAAAGAGTACAACACTAATATTAACTCCCCCTGATCTGTACAAGCTTCAGGCTTACAAATCTCTTATGTATCTATACAATCATTTCATATTTGTCGATACATCCCTAATGCTCTGAAAGCAAATACAATCATTACTCATCTATACAAGTTTCACTCAAATCTAGCGGTTACTGGAAAACAGTGGCACTCTGGAGTGGTACGCTCTTCGAAGTTGGTAAATGACTCCACGTATGTATTCTTTACTCAGTCTTCACTGTGTCTGCAAGGTACTGCTGGACCTAGCTGAGCGTATCCTAGACTTGATTCTTGAATGATGAGCTTCTCAGAAGATGTAGACTTTGGAGGATGATGTGAAGATCTTTAGGAGGTGGCCGGCTATTTGTACTTAGTCATCGCGATGATCAGTAAACCTGCATATGCGATATATATTCCTTGACCCTTGGAAGTTGCACAAAAGCAGCTTATCCTTGGTCCAGTGGTGCTCTACAGGGCAGCACTGTACCTGGCTAACAGCTTTACTGCAGACGGTCTAATAGAGACATGTGTAGTTGGCCAGATAAAGGAGTGTAACTAGTACACTAGAGCTAGGCTCTTCAGGACCTAGGATGTCCTCCCCCTCTTCCAGCAACTGGAAGGCATCATAAATAAGCCTCTATTTTTAATAGATTGCAAATGGACATCTTTCTTCATAAACTCCTGATGTATGAAGAATATGAAAGGATTCCACCACGAAAGTGTTTTAATCTGTAAGCAGAGACAATACATTGTTTTGCCTAGGTATTTCATTTCGAAGGTATGCTAAAGGCTATCAGATATCTTAATGGTCTCTGTAGGAGATCCTATTAAATTTAAGTCGTCTACATATACGACGATTATTACAAACCATGTCCCCGTTCTTTTGATAAAGATACACGGGCAGACTTCATTATTAATGAATCCTTGTTCAGCAAGGAAATCGCTAAATATGTTATACCATATTTTTATGGATTGCTTAAGATCATATAATGATCTTTGTAGCATTTATAGAGAAGACATTCCTACGTTTTTCTTTCATCTCTGGGGTAGAGTAAACCCTTCTGGAAGCTACATATAGAGCTCTATATCTATATAGCCGTAGAGATATGCAGTCACAACGTCCATGAGATGTAATTCTTGGCTTTTCCAAAGACGTTTAGGCTTAGTATGAAATAGGAAAATGATCACATTTCCTTCATTTCTTATCCTTATGGAAATCCAACTTATAATCCACAGGTTTTACACATTCAGGTGTTGGGACTACTGGTCCAAAGTCTTTGCTTTTTCAAGAGTGAGTCAAGCTCTACTCTTATTGCCTCGTCCCACTTTGGCCAATCTATGCATTTACGTTATAGAAAAGTGGGTTGAATGTCATCGTCGTATTCAGCGACATGAACGGCAATAGCGAAAGCAAAATCGACGACGACGACTGTGCTATATTTGTCCAGTACCTCTCCAGTACGTACGTAATATAATGATGTTTCTCCTATTGTGTCCTCTGCAGGGAAAATCAGGAGGGGAGAGGTCGCTGGTCTGAGCTCAGCATCATTTTAATATCTCCAGGAATCTTCCTCTTTCGAGGAACTTTATCTTTTGAACATGGCGGGCGTCCTCTTTTCAATTGAGGTATAGCCAAATCTGCTGCTGGTGGATTGCATCCATCTATGGGGATATCAATCCTAGCTGGCATGTTGGCAGCATGGACGTGTGAACGAACAATCTTATGGTTGTCCGTGAATTTATCCGGCAATTGATGTACTTTAGTCTGAATGTGAAGGATCTTCTAGATCTCATCTTCACACAGAAATAGTATGCGGATAATAATGAGACTAGGACTTTTGTGTCCCATGATATGGTCTCAGAAGCTTCAGGCTTCTTAAGACTGCGTGCCTATTATAATGAGACTTTGCTCATCAAATTCACAGTTATCAAGACGTGGTGCTATATGGACATATATTAGCTCATCCAAACACTTTCAATTGAGATATGTTTAGTGGTGAACCATAAGCAAGAGACATCAGTAACAAGATATGGCCACAAGAGGGCCGTATCGTGATAAGTGATGTGAAATGTAGTACGGCGTATCCTAAAAATCCACAGGCAACTGGGATTTAACAATAGACGTGAAATCCATTGGAGTATCTTTATCAGAGACTCTGATAACCCATTCTGAGTATGCACATGCTACATGATGTTCAATTTCAATGCAAGTTGCTTGGCAGTAGTCTTGAAAGACATGTGTAGTGAATTCACCTATATTATCAGCTTTTGGGAAAGCTAGATTGCTGGTGAACAAAAAGGCACACGTAAGACCATCTAGTAGATGCATCTATCAGTACAATGAAGTACCGAAATGGGCCACTTGTGGGGTGAATAGGCCCGCAAAGGTCACCATGGATTCTCTCAATGAAGCCAGGAGACTCTAATCCCACTTTCAGGAGGGAAAGTCTCTCTATAAGTTTTCCCTTATGACAAAGGGGACAAGAAAACTCAACCTTTTTGAAGAATCTTCAGGTTCTCCAAGGGATTTATTTTATGATGCGTCCATCATCGCTGATCCAGGATAACCAAGTCTATTGTGCAAGAGTTGAAAACTCTGGCAATGAAAGACACTTCTGGTGCTCAGTCAAGTTGGCTTTATATAGGATGAATATCTGTAATGATAAGGGCCCGACGGGGTCTAACGAATCGTGCGAGATGGTCTTTTGGCCATTGTTTTGACGAGTTACATAAAGATATTCACTATTTATTATTCATTGTTTTCAAGTTATGTTCGTTTAAACGAAATATCCTTGTAACTTGGTAGATTACTCTATGAATTAGGAGAGAAATTTGCATCTTTTAGTCTCGTTGTATGTGGAAGCAGTTTTAATGCTTCACCAATGCATCAGGCACTGACAACAATATATCACACGTCATCTATATATCTAAATGAATAGACTTTATAAAATATAGCTAAATATGCATTCATAAAGTTCCAAAAAGGAAATACAGATGAAGTAAACTAGTATTTAAAATGCAAAGATAAAAGCAAGATAAGGCTCAATCGAGCAGGTCATCATTCTCGAAGTCTTGTGCAGTGGACTTGGTCGAAGCTTGAATATCCGCCAGGTTTGTTTCAGGTGGAGGCTTCTGGCTCGCCTGATACAGGTCCTAGAGGTGGCGAGGACTGCGAAAGTTTCTGGACCAATGTCCAGTCATGTCACATCTATGGCATTTGTCCTCCCAGTTCTCCTTTGGAATTGGCACTGGACCAGTGTTTTTACGCTTCCATGTGAAGTTTTTGATCCCCTTGTTGTTGTTGTTGTTCTGGGGTGGTGCTCTTGCTGGCTTCATTGCAGCTTTTCGTTTGTTCTTTCTAGCCTTCTTCTTGTTGTTCCACTTTTGGGGAGAAACATGGTGGGCTTCAGGGAGACGTGCAGTACCAGCAGTGCGTAGAGTATGAGTGGCAAGTAGTAAGTCTCTATTCTGCTCTGTCCTAAGAAGGCAAGAGAGCAAACCTGAGAACTTCGTGAAGTTGCGTTCACGGTACTGTTGCATGAGGATTACATCTTTCTCGTAGAATGAGGTAAATGTTTTTTCCAACATGCGATGCTCCGAGACTTCTTCACCACACAACTTCAAGCGTGAGGTGATATTATAAAGTACTGAGTTGTACTCAGTGTCACACCCTGTTGTCCATTAAGCTTGGGAGCGAGGACGCAAACGGGTCTGCATGTGCAAGTAAGGAGGAGGTACTTTTGCTTTTCTTTCCTCCCTGACTTAACACAATAAGCATCTGTGTGAAATCCCGCAGGTTCTTGCTTGCATTACTCAAAAACAACACAGATAAATAAAACATTATTACAATCTCAAACGTCTCAACGGAATTACAACAAATGGAGAAAAGAAGAGTGTGTCTTATGACCCGTACAACACGTGAAAATAAGTGCAATGAAGGTTCACTAGTTCAACAACTCTTAGTCCACTGGTTCAGCTATTGCAACTAGTCCTTCTAGTACTCAAGCTCGGGATCTGACATACATCCAAAAACATGAATATATGTCAGCAATGGTCTGCAAGTAGAGGTTAGAACCCAAGGCAAGGTATACAAAATTATACTTAATTTAAGAGGCATTAATGAATTAAACCAGATAATGACAACAAGTTTAAACATGCTGATTTAAAATGAAATAGAGTAAAATACTCCTAGCATGCAGTTCTAAGCAGTTTAACAAGTAAGATGAGCAGTTATGCATGGCAATTATAATGAATTAAAAGTAAGCACTATAAACATGGCAATCATGATGTGCGAGCAAGTGAACATGATTATTACAATTACAATGCAATGCTTTCTATCATGCATATGGTTCACACCTTTAGGTCGTGATGAGTGAGTCGTTCTTCTCACGGGGGCTTACCGTGATTGGCGCTAACCTACCGCATGCGGGTGGTGCCCTTGAAGAGAGTACACTTTCATACGCCTACTTGCCGCTCAACCCTAACCCCACCAAAAATTGTTGTGCTGGACACGAGCCAGTCGCTAAACCGACATATACTGGAACACGAGCCAGACTAGTCATATGTGACCCTACTGGAACACGAGCCAGATTAGTCACACATGACCGATGGAGTAGCTATATTACAAGCACGAATTCACGAATTTGCCAACTCATATGACATCACGAAAATCATGATTTCACCTTCGAGGCGCACGATTTCACGACGCACACATTTATTAATCATTCCAAGACATGCAACAATTTAATAATATAATCATTTACTTTTATACAACATTTTTCATGATTACACGAGTGTCGAGCAACATTCACGATAGTTTAACAAAAGCGCTGAATATAGGAATTCAACGAATATGACACGGAAAGCTAACTTTTCTTGCTATTGTTCTAAACTAAGGTATATCAAGTTATATGCCGTTGGATCACATTTTAGTCAAGAATGTCATGGTAGTAATTTCACGCGTCATTTCACGTGTAGATTTTGAGTTATACGACTTTAAAGCAAAAGACTAAATGAGCATCCAACTTCAAAAATTCACTATAAATTGTACACTTGCCTGATTTCAGCGATTTTGGTGCCGTTGGGTTCGTCTTGACGGGTACTACGTATTGGTATGTCCAGCTCTCTGTTTTGGTTAAACAAATCACTGAATTAAATTTATTGCGAGATAATCAAAATATCAAGTTAATCCCTGAATTGGGTTCGTCTAATTTTATCGGGTTCTCTGGCTAAGGTGATGTTTATATTGTATTACACTAACATGATACGCCTTATTTTATTCAAATTTTATTATCCTAACATAACTATTAACATGCTGAAATTAAATGATACAAAGAATTTAACTTTCAAATTAACAATAACAACTTATTAATACCCATCTTACCTTAAGATAATGGTATGGTTAACATCCTATTTAATACCCCTACCCACTTACACCTACTCCTATATTATAATAAAACATATCTACCTCTCTCTCTCTCTCTCTCTCTCTCTCTCTCTCTCTCTCTCTCTCTCTCTCTCTTCTTTAATCTCTATCTGTTATTATTTTCTCATTCTTTAACTCTCTATCCCTCTAACTCCCCCCCCTCTCTCTCTATTCTTTAATCTCTATCTGTTATTTTTTTCTCATTCTTTAACTCTCTATCCCTCTAACTCCCCCCCGCTCTCTCTCTCTCTCTCTCTCTCTCTCTCTCTCTCTCTCTCTCTCTCTCTCTCTCTCTCTCTCTCTCGGCGACGGGGAGGATGGACGACCGGCGGACGGCGGTGCAGGGGGGCGGCTCCGGTGGCAGTCCGGTGGCCTGCAGGCGACGGCAGCGGCTGGGCGGTGGTTCCAGGCGCTGGAGGTCGGCGGCGCTTTGCAGAGGCTGGGTTGTCGGCGCTGGTGCGCGCGCGACGGTGCCCAGGCGAGGGGAGTACGGGAAGAGGAAGAAGGAGGGTGAGATCAGACCTTGTTTGATTTAATAGATCTGAAGTTGTTTCAGATTCGTGTTTTATCCCTCTTTCAATTTCAGTTTGAGTTTTGAGTGTGGTTTGTTTTGAGGGGCTGATTTGTTGGTGGATTTGGGTTTGATGTTTTTGTTTGATTTGGGAATGGTGAACTGATTTTGGGAAGAATTGTTTGGGTTTTGCAGAATGGTTTTGCAGGGAGAAGATGTCGGCTGTTCTTAAGGGGATTTAGCAGGGGACATGTCTAATCAGATTTTAATACATTTTTTGACTAAATGAAGAGACGCGCGCGCGTGTGTGTGTGTTTTGATTAATAGGCAAGGGGAATGCATCTGCCTTCAAAAGACATGAGCTGGGTGTGAATGTTAAGCAGGAAATAAATATTTAGTCAAATAGGTTAGGTTTGTGATTAGGATGGAAATTAATGTTAACTTGACTAATTTGAGGGGAGAATGTATCTGCCTTCAAAAAAACGTGTTACACTCTCCAACCTGTGTTTTTAAAATTAAATGTGAATGATGAGTTAAGATAGGAGGTTAAAGGATTAAAGTAATTAAGTAAAATAATTAAAGTGATTAGCAAGTTGTACTTAGTAAGATAATCTAGTTAAAGTGATTAATTAAACTAGGTAGTTAATTAATTAGGATACGGTAAAAACGAAATACAGAGATGTGAATGTGTAACAAAGAAAGTACGGACGAAAAGATTATACGGACGACTGAAAAAAATACCAGTACGCACGATCTAAAGCACGTCTAAAACTTACAGGCTGTTACATTCTACCCACCTTAAGAAAAATTCCGCCCTCAGAATTTCCTATCAACTAAGGAGCAGGAAATAAAGATGGATAACACTCTCGTATTTCTATGAGGTAAATTATGACCTGAAATACTTCGAGACGAAAAAATGAAATTGGTTGGGAAAAGACACAAGTTATGTGGTTAAGATTGAGTTTCAAAAAGAGGTTCGGATGACTAAGCACCATCGATGGCCTTAACTGTTAGTGGGCAAGTGAAAAGGCTAAGACGGCTACCCAAGATGTGCAGGGATAAGGATGAGTGATGAATAATAATGTATATGTGTATCCTCTTAACAGCAACCCCAATATCCCAACACACAGGTTGCTAAACTCATAATCTCAAACAAGTGTTACTAAAATAAATCATCACTTCTCGTCTTGTCACTGAATAATGTTACAACTATAAGCATATCCTGAACTTAAATATATGTCCAATACCTCCCCTTTTTCTTTTTGATTTCTATCTCATAATTTTTGTCTTAAACAATTAATACTTTAAACAAGGCAACTTCGGAAGGAAAAATACCAACTGTCCTCAACCAATAATTCTTACAAATTTCCATACTCCTTCGCTCATCATTGCTATTAAGATAGTAACATCTTCTCGGGGGTCTTTAATGTACGATATCCTCTATACCCAAGTTCTCCAAAAAGTTGTACATTCTCATAGGTTGTCCCATCCGTAGTGTATCATCCCTTGCTCGTTGTATAATCTAACTTGTAGTACTATAATTGCGACATCATCTAACTCCAACCTGATTCTTATCTCAAGCAATTGGTATAATGACACTTTACCAAATACTGATATTTGACAATAAGTACCAATGCGCCTAGTATACATCACCATCTACCATCAACATTTATCATGCTCCCAACTCATTCTACATTGTGACAACTCATAAGTTTAAACACCTTAATTAACAAACTATTAAATCACATCTCATCATTTCTTATTGTATCTTATCATAAGCAACTTAGATCAATTTACGCAACTATCCATTCGTATTAACATATCATATCATTTCCGACGTTTCCATCACCCTATCCGTACGATGAAGTATTGTTACTTTACATACCCCACTAATCATCATCGTTATCATAAATCATGTAATATTTACAAAGTTACTCTCAGCTGCTACTAATATGAATTCATAATCTGTAATGTACTCGTCTTCCAGTGCACCATTCATAGTATGTAATCATGTTGAAACCATTATGTATGGGTATATCCAAATGTGAAATATAAATCTTGAACACATTATTCTATCTATCATATAGTAAACAATCAATACAACTACACCTTACATCATCTCAAACTACTCCCAGCCATAATTATAATCTCCCAATAATAATAATCATATCTAACATCCTATCAACATAATGCATAACAAAATTCAACACTGCTGAAGATAGTAATAAAGGTAGAAGATAACAATAAAAAAGGGTTATAACGCCAATGTAAAACTAATCTCGCTAAAGTGGTAATAAGTAAATGGATGCACTAAGGTGGTAACCAAGAGATAGTGTAGGATACAAAGTTGTATGATGTAACGAATCAAGTTTGCGACGAATGGGTTCAGGTGAGGCAGGGCCATGGAGTTAGCTTGATCAGAAAGATGATCTTACAGGTGCAAGAAGTAAGAACAGACATGTATATACGAGCGGAAAGTAAAGTACTGGTGGCTGCTCAAGTGTGATAAGTAAAGTGCATGTAATGTATAAAGTAAATGTGAATGTGCAAGTGCAACAGCAATGACGGTGGCATGGCATATGGTAGCAACAATGTTTTAACCAACATGCAATGTGATGACAATAGTAAGACAACCAGGTAGACGTAGTAACACTGAAAAGGGCAAGTAATGAGCGAACATGAGGAAAACAAACGTCGCTTGACTATCTAATAGTGTAGGCTGACCTAATAATAAAAAGTCTAGCTTAACTCCCAAACCAGCTAGGCAGTCAGGGCTTGAAGGCATAGGTCACTTTTATGACCGTAGGACAAGTCCTTTGGTTGACCAACCACCTTCACATTCCTTTTTAGACACTGATCTAGTAGTAATTTAAGACCGCTTATTATTATACCGTTTTATCATGTTCAAGTAGTCTCGACTTAATTTGTAGAACAGCGGTATCAAATCAGTAGTCGTGACAAGAGTTAGCTTGATCAGGTGGCATATAGATGGTTATGAATGATTTAATGGGAGAATGGTATGTATGTGTAAAGAATGTGACAATATCCCAATAACGTATATAAGGATAGTGAGTAGGTGGTATAAGTTGAAACAATAGATAAGCAATATACGAAAGAGTCATGGGTGTAGAGATGTAGTGTTTGCTTTGTAAATGGAGATAGATTTTGTTTTTTACAAAAATTTTAAAGTATGAACACGATGAATGCAGAACTGATAAACTAAGGCAGTTGGAGTTCTATTTGGTAGTTTAAATTTGTATATGATTGGTTGTTTTGAAATCCGTTGTAGTATAGTAAGAAAGAAAATGTCACACATAATCATGATTCACGTCCTTGCGGTCCAGCGGACATGGCCAGGGAAGTGACTAAGCCAGGATCACTTACCCCCAGTCTAGCCAAGGTGATCCAACAAACTTAGCCAAGCACATTGACCGGATCATGGTCCATTGAAGGAAGCTTATCATTTATATGCGTGTCATCAACAAAAAGGTTTAAAGATAAAGATCTCCATACGTAGAAAGTAAAATACGTGGGTATGGATGGTATAGATTAGAAATCATTAAAAATTTAGTGACTAAAAAATTTCAACGAAGGAAACTCAAAATCAAAGAATAAATTTAAGTCAGGTGAAAAACATGAGGCCTATGTATATATAATAAAGATTTTAAAGAAGTTAAACCGACGAGGAATTCCATAAAAGGACATTGACAGTAGAATCAGTACAGTAATGTGGGTGATTCAAAAGGATAATGATGGTTGTCAGGAAGATCACGTGGGTCGAGAGCAAGGATTAGAATAGGATGATCAAATGTGAGTACGGGTAGGAAATGACTTGTGAAAAGGCTATGATAGATTTCCAAGGTCAAAAAATGGAATGTAAAATGGAGGGAGATTTAAAAAAATCAAGGATACACTGATTTGGTTGACTAAGGATCAGGAATCTTAGGACTGGAATTTTCTAATGAAGTTGATCGGGGTAGAAGATTCTAGGGAAGGTGTTGTTTGAGAGTCAAGATTGTAATATTATCTATGCCATTTTAAACTATTTTGCATGAGCATCGGACCTGCATGGGCCACCACTAAAACATGTCACGTCCTGCTTCCCATTAAGCTTAGGAGCGAGGACGCGAACGGGTCCGCATGTGCAAGTAAGGAGGATGTACTTTTGCTTTCATTTCCTCCCTGACTTAACACAATAAGCGTCTGTGCAAAATTCAGCAGGTTCTTGCTTGCATTACTCGAAAACAACACAGATAAATAAAACATTATTACAATCTCAAACGTCTCAACGGAATTACAACAAATGGAGAAAAGAAGAGTGGGTCTTATGACCCGTACAACAATTGAAAAGAAGTGCAATGAAGGTTCACTAGTTCAACAACTCTTAGTCAACTGGTTCAGCTATTGCAACTAGTCCTTCTGGTACTCTAGCTCGGGATCTGACATACATCCAAAAACATGAATGTATGTCAGCAATGGTCTGCAAGTAGAGGTTAGAACCCAAGGCAAGGTATACAAAAATAATAATGAATTTAAGAGGCATTAATGAATTAAACGAGATAATGACAACAAGTTTAAACATGCTGATTTAAAATGACATAGAGTAAAATACTCCTAGCATGCAGTTCTAAGCAGTTTAACAAGTAAGGTGAGCAGTTATGACATGACAGTTATAACGAATTAAAAGTAAGTACTATAAACATGGCAATCATGATGTGTGAGAAAGTGAACACGATTATTACAATTACAATGCAATGCTTTCTATCACGCATAGGGTTCACGCCTTTAGGTCGTGATGAGTGAGTCGTTCTTCTCACGGGGCTTACCATGATTGGCGCTAACCCACTGCATGTGGGTGGTGCCCTTGAAGAGAGTACCCTTTCATGTCTAGTAGCCGCTCAACCCTAACCCCACCCAAAAATGTTGTGCTGGACACGTGTCAGGCGCTAAACCGACATATACTGGAACATGAGCCAGACTAGTCATATGTGACCCACTGGAACACGAGCCAGACTAGTCACACATGACCGACAGAGTAGCCATATTACAAGCATGAATTCACGAATTTGCCAACTCACATGACATCATGAAAATCACGATTTCGCCTTCAAGGTGCACGATTTCATGATGTCACACATTTGATAATTATTCCAAGACATGCAACAATTTAATAATATAATCATTTATTTTTATACAACATTTTTCATGATTACACGAGTGTCGAGCAACATTCACGATAGTTTAACAAAAGCGTTGAATATAGGAATTCAACGAATATGACACGTAAAGCTAACTTTTCTTGCTATTGTTCTAAACTAAGGTATATCAAGTTATATGTCGTTGGATCAAATTTTTAGTCAAGAATGTCATGGTAGTAATTTCACGCGTCATTTCACGTGTAGATTTTGAGTTATACGACTAAATGAGCATCCAACTTCAAAAATTCACTATAAATTGTACACTTGCCTGATTTCAGCGATTTTGGTGCCGTTGGGCTCGTCTTGACGGGTACTACGTATTGGTATGTCCGGTTCTCTGTTTTGGTTAAACAAATCACTGAATTAGATATATTGCGAGATAATCAAAATATCAAGTTAATCCCTGAATTGGGTTCGTCTAATTTTATCGGGTTATCTGGCTAGGATGATGTTTATATTGTATTACACTAACATGATACGCCTTATTTTATTAAAATTTTATTATCCTAACATAACTATTAACATGCTAAAATTAAATGACACTAACAATTTAACTTTCAAATTAACACTAACAACTTATTAATACCCGACTTACCTTAAGATAATGGTATGGTTAACATCCTATTTAATACCCCTACTCACTTACACCTACTCCTATATTATAATAAAACATATCTACCTCTTATTCTCTCTCTCTCTCTCTATTATTTAATCTCTATCTGTTATTTTTTTGTTTCTCATTCTTTAACTCTCTATCCCTCTAACTCCCTCTCTCTCTCTCTCTCTCTCTCTCTCTCTCACTCTCACTTTCTCTCTGTCTCTCTTCTCTTCTTCATTTTTTGTTTTCTCATTTGTTAATTGGCAGCCGGGAGCTCTCGCAAAACAAAGAGGGAGGGGGTCTTACAGCGCACATCGACGGGGAGGATGGACGACCGGCGGACGGCGGCGCAGTGGGGGCAGCTCCGGCGGCGGTCCGACGGCCTGCAGGCAACGGCAGCGGCTGGGCGGTGGTTCCAGGCACTGGAGGTCGGCGGCGCACAGCAGAGGCTGGGTTGTCGGCGCTGGTGCGTGCACGCGGCGGTGCCCAGGCGAGGGGAGTACGGGAAGAGGAAGAAGGAAGGGGAGATCAGATCTTGTTTGATTTAATAGATCTGAAGTTGTTTCAGTTTCGTGTTTTATCCCTCTTTCAATTTCAGTTTGAGTTTTGAGTGTGTTTTGTTTTGAGGGGCTGATTTGTTGGTGGATTTGGGTTTGATGTTTTTGTTTGATTTGGGAATGATGAACTGATTTTGGGAAGAATTGTTTGGGTTTTGCAGAATGGTTTTGCAGGGAGAAGACGTTGGTTGTTCTAAAGGGTATTTAGCAGGGGACATGTCTAATCAGATTTTAATACATTTTTTTGACTAAATGAAGAGACATGTGTGTGTGTGTGTGTTGATTAATAGGCAAGAGGAATGCATCTGTCTTCAAAAGACATGAGCTGGCTGTGAATGTTAAGCAGGAAATAAATATTTAGTCAAATTGGTTAGATTTGTGATTAGCATGGAAATTAATGTTAACTTGACTAATTTGAGGGGGGAATGTATCTGCCTTCAAAAAAACGTGTTACACTCTCCAACCTGTGTTTTTAAACTTAAACGTGAATGATGAGTTAAGATATGAGGTTAAAGGATTAAAGTAGTTAAGTAAAAAAATTAAAGTGATTAGCAAGATGTAATTAGTAAGATAATCTAGTTAAAGTGATTAGTTAAACTAGGTAGTTAATTAATTAGGATACGGTAAAAACGAAATACAGAGATGTGAACGTGTAACAAAGAATGTACGGACGAAAATATTATACAGACGACTGAAAAAAATACCGGTACGCACGATCTAAAGCAGTCAAAAAATACAGGCCGTTACACTCAGCAACGGACTTATAGTCCCGAAGACGGACTTATAGTTGATCGCGCCCCGGATACACGTCCCGAGGCGACGGTTGTAGTTTTACCGCAAGCGCACGGTGTGGTGGCGAGCGGGTATCGAACACAGGGAGGACGAATGACCGTGCTTGCTCCTGATCAACCTGGCTATTTAGGGAACAGAGATAATTGCCTTGGGCGATCCTGTCATAATCGTCAGACAAATTTGCGAAATATCAAATCAAATAAAGAACGTCTAGGGAAAGGGGAATCCCCACTACTCACCGTATTTCATAAATGTGGTTCGCCGGTATCGAAATCGCTAGAATGAGAATTTGGATGAACTAGTTGCAACTAAATGTGGAACCAAGCTCACGCTCTCGCGCTGTTGCCGGTCTATAGCTATCCTAGGTTTGGGTCCAATCTCTTGCAAACCCTAGCCTAGGGAAGCTAGCATTAGGATCAACATCATCGTCCAATTGCGCACCGAGCCCAATCTCTTGCAAACTCGGTCCACAATCTAAATTAGGATAGTTCCTACCCGTCCAATCTCTTGCAAACGGGTATCGGCACGGAATTGCAACCGGAGGTCCTAGTATCGGTCCAATCTCTTGCAAACCGATACTTCGAAAATCCGACTCCAACCCAATTCGGATTTCTAGGGCTTCCTATCAAATTGGGATCCAATCTCTTGCAAATCCCAATTGATACGAATACCTAGCTATCCGTAGTAATTCGATCCCAATCTAATCCCTAATAACAATCCTAGCTCAATTTCTACCAATTCAACACAAATAGGAAATAGGGCTTGTAGGGTTCATCCCCACGCCCCGAGACGTGGAGACTACTCACAAATCATAGCAATAGCACAAAAATAATCAATGAAATAGGCAATGGAATTCATCACAACAATGATATAAACAATAAAAATAGAGTTTTTGGGGAAGAGAAATGCAAACCAATGTAGATCTTCAATTAATCCAACAAAAATCCAAGTTTTTCTCTTCTCCAATCACAATTAATAAAGCTAAAAAGTAGACTCAAAAAGCTGCAAAAAATCTGAGAGATAGCCCCCAAAACTAGGGTAAAAACAGAGCTTAAATAGCCCCAAAAATCGTCTAAAAATCCTGACCAAAACGCCCCTGCACAGCCTGTTTTCCGCAAATTTCGCTACAGGCAGCGCATCGCACTCGGCCGAGTGACAAAAGTCGCTCGGCCGAGTGAAAACCCTGTCATTTTACAGTAAGTCGTGGGCTTCAGGGGTCTTCAGTTCGGGGGCGGCTCGGCCGAGTGAGTTGTCGTCACTCGGCCGATGGCTTCACTTCACTCGGGCGGACGGGATTTACCACTCGGCCGAGTGGGTCTTCTGAAGCTCAGGTGGCCGAAAAACAGAAACTTCGATATTTTGAAGGGGCTTCGTCTGGGCGCCACTCGGGCGGACGTGGTATCGTCACTCGGCCGATGTGGTCTCCGTCGCTCGGCCGAGTACACATGGAAATCGTGTCTGAACGGGTCGGCCGAGCAGTGTCTCGCTGGTCGGCCGAGTGGCTCCTCCACTCGGCCGAGTGGGACACAAAAAATGCCCAATCTGATTGTTCTGGCCTCCTCGTCGCTCCTGCGACGTCCATTCTTCTTCTGCTCCTCTCCAACAGCAAAATACCCCTCGGGGAGGTCGTCGGTGGCCGTCTAGATTACGCGCATCTCGAGATCACTCCTAATCGCGCCAAATCACCTGAAATGCGACAAAAACAACAAATCGAGAAAAGCATCGCAATATCGTCGATATATCGTGAAAAACATGATTTGGGCAATCAAAATGGCATGCAAACATGCGGGAAAAGGGTGTAAAATAAGGAGTGATCAAAATCCCCCAAGCTTGCCTCTTACTCGTCCTCGAGGAAGATAAGTAAAAGGCGAACCCGGTGGATTCGGAAAAAGAAAACGTTGAAAAAAAACGAGAAAAAAAAAGAAAAAAAAGAAAAAAAAAAGAAAAACGAAGAAGAATGAAAACGAAATGAAAATAAAGAAAGAAAGAAGCGAAGAGGAAGGATGCTAGATCATTTTCTCAGGACGTGGGTTTCACTTACTCTTATAGCATGCACCGAATGAGAAATACATGTCAAAGAATCTTATTTTGATATCATAGTATAATAGTGCAAATAGAAATAGAAATCCCACGAACAACGATATAATCATGAAAAACGGAATGATTTTAAAATCAACATCGTCTGAATCATTTAAAGCGGTATACAAATCACAGACCACACACTTTTCAATTGAACGCTTTCAATCTGGAGTATAAGAGTATCACACTATAGAATAGAGAGAATGGAAAAGTTTGGATTTCATGAAATGAACGCTAGGCTTAGATTTCTGGATTTCGTGAAGCTAGAAACAATCTCACCGAGTATAGAATATTACTTAGCCTAGGTTGTCATGCAATGTCAAGTAGTCACTCTCTCACACATCAATGGATCCCCTCCCCCAAGCTTATCTATAAGCGTGGTGGCATAAAAAAGAATATTTAAATCCCCATTTTTCATACATATAGCTCCAAAAAGCAAAGAAAAGAAAGAAGAAAGAAAGTGGGATGGGATATTTTATTGAGGATTTTTCCTCCATTTCTTTTCTCTTTTTTTTCTTCCTTTTTTTTCTTTGCAATAAGCAATATATACACAATGATCCCAACTCAGAGAGAGGTAATGATATACAAGAATGTTTTTCTCTCTTTTATTATTCTTTTTTTTAGAATAAGAAACTTGGAGCTAGGAATTAATAGTGGGGGAAATGCCATAAAAATAGAATCACTAGGGGGGGATTCACCAATGATTTTAAAAGTAGAGAAATGATGTCCAAGATTTGTGGAGAAAGAAATAAATGTAACTCTCAGTTCACTCTATAAGACATGCACGACAACTTCAGCAGGGTAATCTAATCTACTCAGTTTCGATCAAAAAAAAACTAACTAATCCAGATATATCATAGCTAACATCATTCAATCATCCTGAAGTGAAGTGTACAATTCATGCATATAGAAGTGATATAGGAAAAGAAATCAGTACTCCAGATATAGGCATTCAATGCGTGAATCTTGGTGTGTTTTCTGTGATAGCATACATATGAATATTCAGGCTCAGCTAATAATAAAACTTCATCCATTTTCATGTGGAAAAAGTGTGGGTTACTATTTCTAAATGCAAAGCAAGTCATAGCATATGATATCAGAAATAAAACCTAAGACATGACAAATATAGCATGCATATAGAATAAGCTAACTCCACGTAGACATCATCACAGAAAATTCATCTCTAGCATGAGATGAAAAAGGAAAGAAGTAAAGATAAAAGGAAAATAGAACTATGCAATGCGGCACACAGGAAAATAAGAAAAACGTGATGCATGGCAAGATAAAGGAAAAATAATGAAAAATAAGTGCAAAAGTGAAAAACGGTGTGAAAAACTGAAAATAAAGGTGGCTAAACGAAAAAGAAAGTGAGGACTCACTCCCCCAAGCTAAACGGCACAGTGTCCTCAATGTGCAAAGTGTGGCACACAGAGAGACAAGTAATGAGAGGTGCAAGTGAGGATGCATGCATGATGGAAAGAAAAAAGATAATAAAAGGAAAAATAAAGAAGTGAAAATATGATGCGGATATGATGCATGCACAGATATGAGTGATACGAGTATATATGTGTCACCGAAAAGCTCTCCCTCTCTCCCAAAAAAGATATATAGAGATACGGCAAAATGAGAAACCCAAAATAAGTGAGGGGAGGGGGGGTGGACAAAAAGACATCAGGACCCCGCAGAAACGGGTAGCACAACCAGTGGAGCCGGTGGTGGTGGCTGTGGATCGGCAGGGAGAGGCTGTGCGGGCTGTGGGTGCGCTGCAGGCTGTGCGGGGTGTGCGGAGCCTGCAGGCTGTGCGGGGTGTGTGGGAGAAGGTGGAGGAGAGTCCTCCACCAAGTGGGAGGGGCCGGGCTCGTCCGACCGCTTCCGCTTGGCGGAAGCTCTCGTCGACCGCGGCCGTGTCCGGGGCGGCATATCGGCCCCGAGCGCGCGCCGAAAAGTGAAAAGTGCGTCGTGTGCACAAAGAGTGGAAAGAGTATACCCAAACACGCCGCGAGTGCTAAGCAGTGGAAGTGTGCGAAGTCCGCGCCTCCACGAAATCCAAAACAGCCCGTAGAAGCTCCCCTGAGCTCCCCTAAGCTCCAAAAAGCAACCTGCGCATGGAAAAGCGATATCAGCGAGTAATAATCAAAATGTATGGAGCAATAGGGGTATAACAGATAGATATGGGAATTGATTCGGGTTAGGGGTTCGATTAATACACGGATCCTCAAAAACTACGCAAAAAGAGAAGAAAATGGTGAGAACGAGCGAACCGGAGGTGATCGGAGACAAGGCCGCCGGCGGCGACTCGGGCGAGGCGTCGGCGGACTCGGCCGGCGGTGCCGGGGCGAGCGGCGGCGGGGCAGCGGCGGTCGGGCGAGTGAGGGTCGAGCGAGGGGGAATCGGGCGTGGGAGCTGAAGGGGCGCGGGCGAGAATTTGGGGGTTTTCGTTTTCGAATTCCGCGCCCCCCTTCAGCTTATATATAGAAAAGTTACGACTCGGCCGAGTGACGTGGTCACTCGGCCGAGCGAGGCAAATAAAAAGTTCTCCCCGATATCGCTTCGGCCGAGTGGCTTTGCCAGACTCGGCCGAGTGGAGTAAGTCCATTCGGCCGAGTGACTCAAGCTACTCGGCATGACTCGTCCTAGGAGGGTATCCGTTTTACTCGGCCGAGTGAATATATATACTCGGCCGAGTAGCAGTTATAATGAAATGAGGAAAATAGACAGAGAGTTGGGTACAGCAGACTTCCCTCGTTCGTGAGCGGCTCGGCCGGACGAACTTCTGGACTCGGCCGAGTGACTAGTATACTCGGCCGAGTGAGCCTTGTATTCTGCTGTTTGTCTTCGTTTGGGCATCTAAACTCCGTCTTTCTTTCTCCAGTCGATTTCATGCTCCTCCTAAGCGTCGAACACCTTCTTGGGGCGCTCCTCATCGTCTCGTTCATCCTCCTCATGATGATCTACCTATCTTCTCTCCTGTCAAGAAAAATAGGACCCGTTATCACAAAATTTTTGGTCGGATGACTCAAAACACTAAAAGTCTCAAAAACGAAAATAAAGAAAAAGTAAAAATAAAGCAAAAACCGTCGGGTTGCCTCCCGACAAGCGCTCGTTTTAGGTCGTGAGCTCGACCCCCTATAATTTTCAATCAATGCGGGATGTTTGGTGCATATGAGATGCACCCGTCAAACTTGCCGGGGAGCGCGCTTGGATTCGAACGTGGCGGCGTAGCGTTCTCCCGCGGTGGTCTCCTATCTCGAATAGTGTTGGGGGGAGGCTCCCCCAAGCTAGCATTTGCCCCGGTCAACGGCTTAACCGGCGATGCCGATTTCCGTGCCGGCGGAGCTTTCTTTGGAGACTTTAATTTCGAGATCTTGCAGAGCTCTCGAATCCTCGCGACATCAGCGTCGCCTTCATCTTCATCAGCGGAGAAGTCGGGGGAATCGTCTTCAATCTTTTCATCTTGGCCTAAATCCGGGCCTTCATCAAATTCTTCATCAAAAAGGGCACCAATTGAGTGAGGAATCGCCTCCTCTATCACCTCATCAAGGAGGTCCGAGAGATCATCCGACCGCTCTTTAAGCAAATATACTCTATTGGTTTCTCCCGTCGGGATCCCCTCGGAATAGTGCTTGAGCCTTTGACCATTTACTTTGAATGTGGTACCATCCTTGCTTTCCAACTCGAAAGCTCCTCCCGGTTGTATGTGCTTGATGGTGAAAGGTCCCGACCAACGTGACCTCAACTTACCGGGAAATAGTCGGAGTCGGGAATTGTAGAGCAAGACCTTGTCTCCCACCTTGAAGTCCGTGACAGTTATGCGGGCATCGTGGAAAATCTTGGTCCTTTCCTTGTAAATTCTCGAGCTCTCATAGGCGTCTCTCCTTATTTCATCAAGTTCGTTGATGTCCAAGAGTCGCCTCACCGCCGCACTCTTATAATCGTAGTTAAAGGTCTTGATGGCCCAATATGCGCGGTGTTCCAACTCTACCGGCAAGTGGCAAGCCTTCCCATAAACTAGGCGGAACGGTGTGGTACCGATGGGGGTGCGAAAGGCCGTGCGATAGGCCCATAGAGCATCGTTTAACTTCATTGACCAATCCTTTCTAGACCGATCCACGGTTTTCTCGAGAATTTGCTTGATTTCTCTATTTGAGACTTCTACTTGGCCGCTTGTCTGGGGGTGATAAGCCATTCCAACTCTATGATTTACCCCGTACTTCTTTAGCATGGCTTCAAACTTGTTCTCTATGAAGTGGCTTCCCCCGTCGCTTATCAAGGTACGCGGCACTCCAAAGCGCGGAAAGATATTTTGCTTGAAGAATTTGGAGACGACCCTTGCATCATTAGTAGGGGTGGCAATAGCTTCCACCCATTTGGAGACATAGTCAACGGCCAATAGGATGTACTTGTTGCCATTGCTCGACGGAAAAGGCCCCATGAAGTCTACTCCCCAACAATCAAAAAGCTCAATCTCCTGGATGGGTCTCATCGGCATCTCATTGCGCTTGGAGATATTCCCGGTCCGTTGACATCTATCGCAACCCTTCACAAAAGCGTGGGTGTCTTTAAACATTGTGGGCCAGAAGAATCCGCTCTGCAAGATCTTAGCGGTTGTTTTAGAGGCGGCATGATGTCCCCCGCATGGTAGACCGTGGCAATGCAAAATGATAGACGTTGCCTCCTCTTTAGAAACACACCTACGAATGACATTATCTTTGCATATCTTGAAAAGGTAAGGATCTTCCCAAAAATAGCTACGGACCTCATGCATAAATCTCCTCTTTTGTTGCGTGGACATCCCATGCGGTTTGATTCCGCACGCCAAGTAGTTGACGAAGTCCGCGTACCAAGGTACTTCCTCGGTCCTTACCGCATATAGCCTCTCATCAACAAATGTGTCGTCAATAGGTAAGCTCTCATCCTCCTTGTCGCGAATGAGCCTAGATAAATGATCCGCCACGACATTGTCTGTACCCTTCTTATCTCTGATCTCTAGGTCGAATTCTTGCAACAAGAGTATCCACCTAATCAACCGGGGTTTGGCCTCCTTCTTGTTTAAAAGATACTTCAATGCCGCATGGTCGGTGTGGACAATCACCTTGGAACCGAGGAGGTAGGAGCGAAACTTCTCTATGGAATAGACGACCGCTAGAAGCTCCTTTTCGGTAGTTGTGTAGTTTTTCTGCGCGTCATCCAATGTCTTGCTTGCGTAGTATATCGCATGAAGCTTCCTATCTTTCCTTTGTCCCAATACCGCCCCAATGGCTTGGTCGCTAGCATCGCACATTAGCTCAAAAGGGAGGCTCCAATCCGGCGGTTGAATGATGGGCGCTGAGACTAGCGCTTCCTTCAAGGTGTTGAAAGCATGCAAGCATTCTCCTGAAAAGTCAAAAGGAACATCTTTAGCGAGTAAGGAAGTAAGTGGTCGGGCAATCGAGACGAAATCCTTAATGAAGCGGCGGTAAAACCCCGCGTGGCCAAGGAAGCCTCTAATGCCCTTGACATTAATAGGAGGAGGAAGTTTTTCGATTACCTCAATTTTAGCTTTATCTACCTCGATTCCTCTTGAGGAAACAAGATGTCCGAGAACTATACCTTCCGTGACCATGAAGTGACACTTCTCCCAATTGAGAGTGAGATTGTTTTGTTGGCACCTTTTTAGGACTTTAGTTAGATTTTCCAAGCAAGAGTCAAACTCACTTCCGTAAACCGAGAAATCATCCATAAAAACTTCCATAATATTTTCAATATAATCGGAAAATATGGATGTCATACATCTTTGAAAAGTGGCGGGAGCATTACAAAGGCCGAACGGCATCCTACGGTATGCGTAGGTGCCATAGGGACAAGTGAAAGTTGTCTTTTCTTGGTCATCTTCGTGCAAAGGGATTTGGAAGAAACCCGAATACCCGTCTAGATAGCAAAAGTATTTATGGTTCGCGAGGCGTTCAAGCATTTGATCGATGAATGGCAATGGGTAATGGTCCTTTCGGGTGGCTTTATTGAGTCTCCTATAGTCAATGCACATTCGCCATCCCGTGACAGTGCGCGTGGATATTGGCTCACCTTTGTCATTTTTTATGACAGTCATCCCTCCTTTCTTGGGGACGACGTGGACGGGGCTAACCCATCTACTGTCAGAGATAGGATAAATTATACCGGCTTCAAGCAATTTTAGGATTTCCTTTTTAACCACCTCCTTCATGTTCGGGTTCAACCGCCTTTGAGGCTCTATGGAGGTGGCTTCGGTATCCTCCAAATGGATCCGATGCGTGCAAAGCCTAGGGCTTATTCCTTTTAGATCGGAAATAGTGTATCCCAAGACATCTTTGTGGCTCCTAAGGACGTCTAGGAGTTTTTCAAGTTGATCTTGTGTGAGGTGGGAATTGACTATCACCGGAAAAGTCAATTTATTACCCAAAAAGGCATACCTTAGATTCGGCGGTAATTGTTTAAGCTCTACCTCAGGTGGCGCTGCTCCTTCCACTTTATCAGCTCGCATGAATTCGGCTTCTTCCTCGTCATCCGGGTTTAGCTCATGTTCAGGTGGCATGCTTTCTTGTGACGAGTCGGACTCGCTACTTAGTGAGGATGAGGCATCGAAGTAGGCGCCCTCTGATTCAGTGCTAGCATCGCCAAAACCTTCACTCTGCTCCAGTTCGTACCTGGAATCAAGAAACACATCAGACGATTCATAAAAACAAGAGTGAGCGTCATAAAGTGTAACACCCTGAATGTCGGTTTGCTCGAAGGGTTCTTCGGGAGCATAGTGCTCTTCGACATTTGCTCTATTGTCTTCGAAATACAATTTGTCGTCGACCACGTCAACTCTGACATTGCCTCCGATAGTCCCTTCCGGGGAGATTTGGTCCATCACAAAGCTAGCAAATAGTTGTTCGTCGGGGTCCTTGATATTGATAGCAAATGCTCCGGTAGTGTGGACCTCGTCGACAAGCTCCTTAAGGAGGTCTGTGAAGGAGTCATAGTCTTCTCGACTGAGTTCTATTGTTGGCGTTGCATCCCCCATTCTCCCTGTTAAGATCTTATGCAAAATACGGGGAGAATATGCAAATAGGGCTACGAATGAAGTTAGGATAAGATAGAGAGGGAAGTAAAGGAAGAAAGTAAGAAGAAATAACCGGGTGGTCGGTGCCGAGCACCGTCAAAATGCCCTCCCCGGCAACGGCGCCAAAAACTTGATCGCGCCCCGGATACACGTCCCGAGGCGACGGTTGTAGTTTTACCGCAAGCGCACGGTGTGGTGGCGAGCGGGTATCGAACACAGGGAGGACGAATCACCGTGCTTGCTCCTGATCAACCTGGCTATTTAGGAACAGAGATAATTGCCTTGGGCGATCCTGTCACAATCGTCAGACAAATTTGCGAAATATCAAATCAAATAAAGAACGTCTAGGGAAAGGGGAATCCCCACTACTCACCGTATTTCATAAATGTGGTTCGCCGGTATCGAAATCGCTAGAATGAGAATTTGGATGAACTAGTTGCAACTAAATGTGGAACCAAGCTCACGCTCTCGCGCTGTTGCCGGTCTATAGCTATCCTAGGTTTGGGTCCAATCTCTTGCAAACCCTAGCCTAGGGAAGCTAGCATTAGGATCAACATCATCGTCCAATTGCGCACCGAGCCCAATCTCTTGCAAACTCGGTCCACAATCTAAATTAGGATAGTTCCTACCCGTCCAATCTCTTGCAAACGGGTATCGGCACGGAATTGCAACCGGAGGTCCTAGTATCGGTCCAATCTTTTGCAAACCGATACTTCGAAAATCCGACTCCAACCCAATTCGGATTTCTAGGGCTTCCTATCAAATTGGGATCCAATCTCTTGCAAATCCCAATTGATATGAATACCTAGCTATCCGTAGTAATTCGATCCCAATCTAATCCCTAATAACAATCCTAGCTCAATTTCTACCAATTCAACACAAATAGGAAATAGGGCTTGTAGGGTTCATCCCCACGCCCCGAGACGTGGAGACTACTCACAAATCATAGCAATAGCACAAAAATAATCAATGAAATAGGCAATGGAATTCATCACAACAATGATATAAACAATAAAAATAGAGTTTTTGGGGAAGAGAAATGCAAACCAATGTAGATCTTCAATTAATCCAACAAAAATCCAAGTTTTTCTCTTCTCCAATCACAATTAATAAAGCTAAAAAGTAGACTCAAAAAGCTGCAAAAAATCTGAGAGATAGCCCCCAAAACTAGGGTAAAAACAGAGCTTAAATAGCCCCAAAAATCGTCTAAAAATCCTGACCAAAACGCCCCTGCACAGCCTGTTTTCCGCAAATTTCGCTACAGGCAGCGCATCGCACTCGGCCGAGTGACAAAAGTCGCTCGGCCGAGTGAAAACCCTGTCATTTTATAGTAAGTCGTGGGCTTCAGGGGTCTTCAGTTCGGGGGCGGCTCGGCCGAGTGAGTTGTCGTCACTCGGCCGATGGCTTCACTTCACTCGGGCGGACGGGATTTACCACTCGGCCGAGTGGGTCTTCTGAAGCTCAGGTGGCCGAAAAACAGAAACTTCGATATTTTGAAGGGGCTTCGTCTGGGCGCC
Source organism: Scilla litardierei (assembly GCA_030789695.1). Classification (NCBI taxonomy): domain Eukaryota; kingdom Viridiplantae; phylum Streptophyta; class Magnoliopsida; order Asparagales; family Asparagaceae; genus Scilla; species Scilla litardierei. The sequence continues at coordinate 333,049,619 of CM061133.1, read as the reverse complement.
ACTCGGGCGGACGTGGTATCGTCACTCGGCCGATGTGGTCTCCGTCGCTCGGCCGAGTACACATGGAAATCGTGTCTGAACGGGTCGGCCGAGCAGTGTCTCGCTGGTCGGCCGAGTGGCTCCTCCACTCGGCCGAGTGGGACACAAAAAATGCACAATCTGATTGTTCTGGCCTCCTCGTCGCTCCTGCGACGTCCATTCTTCTTCTGCTCCTCTCCAACAGCAAAATACCCCTCGGGGAGGTCGTCGGTGGCCGTCTAGATTACGCGCATCTCGAGATCACTCCTAATCGCGCCAAATCACCTGAAATGCGACAAAAACAACAAATCGAGAAAAGCATCGCAATATCGTCGATATATCGTGAAAAACATGATTTGGGCGATCAAAATGGCATGCAAACATGCGGGAAAAGGGTGTAAAATAAGGAGTGATCAAAATCCCCCAAGCTTGCCTCTTACTCGTCCTCGAGGAAGATAAGTAAAAGGCGAACCCGGTGGATTCGGAAAAAGAAAACGGTGAAAAAAAACGAGAAAAAAAAAGAAAAAAAAGAAAAAAAAGAAAAACGAAGAAGAATGAAAACGAAATGAAAATAAAGAAAGAAAGAAGCGAAGAGGAAGGATGCTAGATCATTTTCTCAGGACGTGGGTTTCACTTACTCTTATAGCATGCACCGAATGAGAAATACATGTCAAAGAATCTTATTTTGATATCATAGTATAATAGTGCAAATAGAAATAGAAATCCCACGAACAACGATATAATCATGAAAAACGGAATGATTTTAAAATCAACATCGTCTGAATCATTTAAAGCGGTATACAAATCACAGACCACACACTTTTCAATTGAACGCTTTCAATCTGGAGTATAAGAGTATCACACTATAGAATAGAGAGAATGGAAAAGTTTGGATTTCATGAAATGAACGCTAGGCTTAGATTTCTGGATTTCGTGAAGCTAGAAACAATCTCACCGAGTATAGAATATTACTTAGCCTAGGTTGTCATGCAATGTCAAGTAGTCACTCTCTCACACATCAATGGATCCCCTCCCCCAAGCTTATCTATAAGCGTGGTGGCATAAAAAGAATATTTAAATCCCCATTTTTCATACATATAGCTCCAAAAAGCAAAGAAGAGAAAGAAGAGAGAAAGTGGGATGGGATATTTTATTGAGGATTTTTCCTCCATTTCTTTTCTCTTTTTTTTCTTCCTTTTTTTTTCTTTGCAATAAGCAATATATACACAATGATCCCAACTCAGAGAGAGGTAATGATATACAAGAATGTTTTTCTCTCTTTTATTCTTCTTTTTTTTTAGAATAAGAAACTTGGAGCTAGGAATTAATAGTGGGGGAAATGCCATAAAAATAGAATCACTAGGGGGGGATTCACCAATGATTTTAAAAGTAGAGAAATGATGTCCAAGATTTGTGGAGAAAGAAATAAATGTAACTCTCAGTTCACTCTATAAGACATGCACGACAACTTCAGCAGGGTAATCTAATCTACTCAGTTTCGATCAAAAAAAAAACTAACTAATCCAGATATATCATAGCTAACATCATTCAATCATCCTGAAGTGAAGTGTACAATTCATGCATATAGAAGTGATATAGGAAAAGAAATCAATACTCCAGATATAGGCATTCAATGCGTGAATCTTGGTGTGTTTTCTGTGATAGCATACATATGAATATTCAGGCTCAGCTAATAATAAAACTTCATCCATTTTCATGTGGAAAAAGTGTGGGTTACTATTTCTAAATGCAAAGCAAGTCATAGCATATGATATCAGAAATAAAACCTAAGACATGACAAATATAGCATGCATATAGAATAAGCTAACTCCACGTAGACATCATCACAGAAAATTCATCTCTAGCATGAGATGAAAAAGGAAAGAAGTAAAGATAAAAGGAAAATAGAACTATGCAATGCGGCACACAGGAAAATAAGAAAAACGTGATGCATGGCAAGATAAAGGAAAAATAATGAAAAATAAGTGCAAAAGTGAAAAACGGTGTGAAAAACTGAAAATAAAGGTGGCTAAACGAAAAAGAAAGTGAGGACTCACTCCCCCAAGCTAAACGGCACAGTGTCCTCAATGTGCAAAGTGTGGCACACAGAGAGACAAGTAATGAGAGGTGCAAGTGAGGATGCATGCATGATGGAAAGAAAAAAGATAATAAAAGGAAAAATAAAGAAGTGAAAATATGATGCGGATATGATGCATGCACAGATATGAGTGATACGAGTATATATGTGTCACCGAAAAGCTCTCCCTCTCTCCCAAAAAAGATATATAGAGATACGGCAAAATGAGAAACCCAAAATAAGTGAGGGGAGGGGGGGTGGACAAAAAGACATCAGGACCCCGCAGAAACGGGCAGCACAACCAGTGGAGCCGGTGGTGGTGGCTGTGGATCGGCAGGGAGAGGCTGTGCGGGCTGTGGGTGCGCTGCAGGCTGTGCGGGGTGTGCGGAGCCTGCAGGCTGTGCGGGGTGTGTGGGAGAAGGTGGATGAGAGTCCTCCACCAAGTGGGAGGGGCCGGGCTCGTCCGACCGCTTCCGCTTGGCGGAAGCTCTCGTCGACCGCGGCCGTGTCCGGGGCGGCATATCGGCCCCGAGCGCGCGCCGAAAAGTGAAAAGTGCGGCGTGTGCACAAAGAGTGGAAAGAGTATACCCAAACACGCCGCGAGTGCTAAGCAGTGGAAGTGTGCGAAGTCCGCGCCTCCACGAAATCCAAAACAGCCCGTAGAAGCTCCCCTGAGCTCCCCTAAGCTCCAAAAAGCAACCTGCGCATGGAAAAGCGATATCAGCGAGTAATAATCAAAATGTATGGAGCAATAGGGGTATAACAGATAGATATGGGAATTGATTCGGGTTAGGGGTTCGATTAATACACGGATCCTCAAAAACTACGCAAAAAGAGAAGAAAATGGTGAGAACGAGCGAACCGGAGGTGATCGGAGACAAGGCCGCCGGCGGCGACTCGGGCGAGGCGTCGGCGGACTCGGCCGGCGGTGCCGGGGCGAGCGGCGGCGGGGCAGCGGCGGTCGGGCGAGTGAGGGTCGAGCGAGGGGGAATCGGGCGTGGGAGCTGAAGGGGCGCGGGCGAGAATTTGGGGGTTTTCGTTTTCGAATTCCGCGCCCCCCTTCAGCTTATATATAGAAAAGTTACGACTCGGCCGAGTGACGTGGTCACTCGGCCGAGCGAGGCAAATAAAAAGTTCTCCCCGATATCGCTTCGGCCAAGTGGCTTTGCCAGACTCGGCCGAGTGGAGTAAGTCCATTCGGCCGAGTGACTCAAGCTACTCGGCATGACTCGTCCTAGGAGGGTATCCGTTTTACTCGGCCGAGTGAATATATATACTCGGCCGAGTAGCAGTTATAATGAAATGAGGAAAATAGACAGAGAGTTGGGTACAGCAGACTTCCCTCGTTCGTGAGCGGCTCGGCCGGACGAACTTCTGGACTCGGCCGAGTGACTAGTATACTCGGCCGAGTGAGCCTTGTATTCTGCTGTTTGTCTTCGTTTGGGCATCTAAACTCCGTCTTTCTTTCTCCAGTCGATTTCATGCTCCTCCTAAGCGTCGAACGCCTTCTTGGGGCGCTCCTCATCGTCTCGTTCATCCTCCTCATGATGATCTACCTATCTTCTCTCCTGTCAAGAAAAATAGGACCCGTTATCACAAAATTTTTGGTCGGATGACTCAAAACACTAAAAGTCTCAAAAACGAAAATAAAGAAAAAGTAAAAATAAAGCAAAAACCGTCGGGTTGCCTCCCGACAAGCGCTCGTTTTAGGTCGTGAGCTCGACCCCCTATAATTTTCAATCAATGCGGGATGTTTGGTGCATATGAGATGCACCCGTCAAACTTGCCGGGGAGCGCGCTTGGATTCGAACGTGGCGGCGTAGCGTTCTCCCGCGGTGGTCTCCTATCTCGAATAGTGTTGGGGGGAGGCTCCCCCAAGCTAGCATTTGCCCCGGTCAACGGCTTAACCGGCGATGCCGATTTCCGTGCCGGCGGAGCTTTCTTTGGAGACTTTAATTTCGAGAGCTTGCAGAGCTCTCGAATCCTCGCGACATCAGCGTCGCCTTCATCTTCATCAGCGGAGAAGTCGGGGGAATCGTCTTCAATCTTTTCATCTTGGCCTAAATCCGGGCCTTCATCAAATTCTTCATCAAAAAGGGCACCAATTGAGTGAGGAATCGCCTCCTCTATCACCTCATCAAGGAGGTCCGAGAGATCATCCGACCGCTCTTTAAGCAAATATACTCTATTGGTTTCTCCCGTCGGGATCCCCTCGGAATAGTGCTTGAGCCTTTGACCATTTACTTTGAATGTGGTACCATCCTTGCTTTCCAACTCGAAAGCTCCTCCCGGTTGTATGTGCTTGATGGTGAAAGGTCCCGACCAACGTGACCTCAACTTACCGGGAAATAGTCGGAGTCGGGAATTGTAGAGCAAGACCTTGTCTCCCACCTTGAAGTCCGTGACAGTTATGCGGGCATCGTGGAAAATCTTGGTCCTTTCCTTGTAAATTCTCGAGCTCTCATAGGCGTCTCTCCTTATTTCATCAAGTTCGTTGATGTCCAAGAGTCGCCTCACCGCCGCACTCTTATAATCGTAGTTAAAGGTCTTGATGGCCCAATATGCGCGGTGTTCCAACTCTACCGGCAAGTGGCAAGCCTTCCCATAAACTAGGCGGAACGGTGTGGTACCGATGGGGGTGCGAAAGGCCGTGCGATAGGCCCATAGAGCATCGTTTAACTTCATTGACCAATCCTTTCTAGACCGATCCACGGTTTTCTCGAGAATTTGCTTGATTTCTCTATTTGAGACTTCTACTTGGCCGCTTGTCTGGGGGTGATAAGCCATTCCAACTCTATGATTTACCCCGTACTTCTTTAGCATGGCTTCAAACTTGTTCTCTATGAAGTGGCTTCCCCCGTCGCTTATCAAGGTACGCGGCACTCCAAAGCGCGGAAAGATATTTTGCTTGAAGAATTTGGAGACGACCCTTGCATCATTAGTAGGGGTGGCAATAGCTTCCACCCATTTGGAGACATAGTCAACGGCCAATAGGATGTACTTGTTGCCATTGCTCGACGGAAAAGGCCCCATGAAGTCTACTCCCCAACAATCAAAAAGCTCAATCTCCTGGATGGGTCTCATCGGCATCTCATTGCGCTTGGAGATATTCCCGGTCCGTTGACATCTATCGCAACCCTTCACAAAAGCGTGGGTGTCTTTAAACATTGTGGGCCAGAAGAATCCGCTCTGCAAGATCTTAGCGGTTGTTTTAGAGGCGGCATGATGTCCCCCGCATGGTAGACCGTGGCAATGCAAAATGATAGACGTTGCCTCCTCTTTAGAAACACACCTACGAATGACATTATCTTTGCATATCTTGAAAAGGTAAGGATCTTCCCAAAAATAGCTACGGACCTCATGCATAAATCTCCTCTTTTGTTGCGTGGACATCCCATGCGGTTTGATTCCGCACGCCAAGTAGTTGACGAAGTCCGCGTACCAAGGTACTTCCTCGGTCCTTACCGCATATAGCCTCTCATCAACAAATGTGTCGTCAATAGGTAAGCTCTCATCCTCCTTGTCGCGAATGAGCCTAGATAAATGATCCGCCACGACATTGTCTGTACCCTTCTTATCTCTGATCTCTAGGTCGAATTCTTGCAACAAGAGTATCCACCTAATCAACCGGGGTTTGGCCTCCTTCTTGTTTAAAAGATACTTCAATGCCGCATGGTCGGTGTGGACAATCACCTTGGAACCGAGGAGGTAGGAGCGAAACTTCTCTATGGAATAGACGACCGCTAGAAGCTCCTTTTCGGTAGTTGTGTAGTTTTTCTGCGCGTCATCCAATGTCTTGCTTGCGTAGTATATCGCATGAAGCTTCCTATCTTTCCTTTGTCCCAATACCGCCCCAATGGCTTGGTCGCTAGCATCGCACATTAGCTCAAAAGGGAGGCTCCAATCCGGCGGTTGAATGATGGGCGCTGAGACTAGCGCTTCCTTCAAGGTGTTGAAAGCTTGCAAGCATTCTCCTGAAAAGTCAAAAGGAACATCTTTAGCGAGTAAGGAAGTAAGTGGTCGGGCAATCGAGGCGAAATCCTTAATGAAGCGGCGGTAAAACCCCGCGTGGCCAAGGAAGCCTCTAATGCCCTTGACATTAATAGGAGGAGGAAGTTTTTCGATTACCTCAATTTTAGCTTTATCTACCTCGATTCCTCTTGAGGAAACAAGATGTCCGAGAACTATACCTTCCGTGACCATGAAGTGACACTTCTCCCAATTGAGAGTGAGATTGTTTTGTTGGCACCTTTTTAGGACTTTAGTGAGATTTTCCAAGCAAGAGTCAAACTCACTTCCGTAAACCGAGAAATCATCCATAAAAACTTCCATAATATTTTCAATATAATCGGAAAATATGGATGTCATACATCTTTGAAAAGTGGCGGGAGCATTACAAAGGCCGAACGGCATCCTACGGTATGCGTAGGTGCCATAGGGACAAGTGAAAGTTGTCTTTTCTTGGTCATCTTCGTGCAAAGGGATTTGGAAGAAACCCGAATACCCGTCTAGATAGCAAAAGTATTTATGGTTCGCGAGGCGTTCAAGCATTTGATCGATGAATGGCAATGGGTAATGGTCTTTTCGGGTGGCTTTATTGAGTCTCCTATAGTCAATGCACATTCGCCATCCCGTGACAGTGCGCGTGGATATTGGCTCACCTTTGTCATTTTTTATGACAGTCATCCCTCCTTTCTTGGGGACGACGTGGACGGGGCTAACCCATCTACTGTCAGAGATAGGATAAATTATACCGGCTTCAAGCAATTTTAGGATTTCCTTTTTAACCACCTCCTTCATGTTCGGGTTCAACCGCCTTTGAGGCTCTATGGAGGTGGCTTCGGTATCCTCCAAATGGATCCGATGCGTGCAAAGCCTAGGGCTTATTCCTTTTAGATCGGAAATAGTGTATCCCAAGACATCTTTGTGGCTCCTAAGGACGTCTAGGAGTTTTTCAAGTTGATCTTGTGTGAGGTGGGAATTGACTATCACCGGAAAAGTCAATTTATTACCCAAAAAGGCATACCTTAGATTCGGCGGTAATTGTTTAAGCTCTACCTCAGGTGGCGCTGCTCCTTCCACTTTATCAGCTCGCATGAATTCGGCTTCTTCCTCGTCATCCGGGTTTAGCTCATGTTCAGGTGGCATGCTTTCTTGTGACGAGTCGGACTCGCTACTTAGTGAGGATGAGGCATCGAAGTAGGCGCCCTCTGATTCAGTGCTAGCATCGCCAAAACCTTCACTCTGCTCCAGTTCGTACCTGGAATCAAGAAACACATCAGACGATTCATAAAAACAAGAGTGAGCGTCATAAAGTGTAACACCCTGAATGTCGGTTTGCTCGAAGGGTTCTTCGGGAGCATAGTGCTCTTCGACATTTGCTCTATTGTCTTCGAAATACAATTTGTCGTCGACCACGTCAACTCTGACATTGCCTCCGATAGTCCCTTCCGGGGAGATTTGGTCCATCACAAAGCTAGCAAATAGTTGTTCGTCGGGGTCCTTGATATTGATAGCAAATGCTCCGGTAGTGTGGACCTCGTCGACAAGCTCCTTAAGGAGGTCTGTGAAGGAGTCATAGTCTTCTCGACTGAGTTCTATTGTTGGCGTTGCATCCCCCATTCTCCCTGTTAAGATCTTATGCAAAATACGGGGAGAATATGCAAATAGGGCTACGAATGAAGTTAGGATAAGATAGAGAGGGAAGTAAAGGAAGAAAGTAAGAAGAAATAACCGGGTGGTCGGTGCCGAGCACCGTCAAAATGCCCTCCCCGGCAACGGCGCCAAAAACTTGATCGCGCCCCGGATACACGTCCCGAGGCGACGGTTGTAGTTTTACCGCAAGCGCACGGTGTGGTGGCGAGCGGGTATCGAACACAGGGAGGACGAATCACCGTGCTTGCTCCTGATCAACCTGGCTATTTAGGAACAGAGATAATTGCCTTGGGCGATCCTGTCACAATCGTCAGACAAATTTGCGAAATATCAAATCAAATAAAGAACGTCTAGGGAAAGGGGAATCCCCACTACTCACCGTATTTCATAAATGTGGTTCGCCGGTATCGAAATCGCTAGAATGAGAATTTGGATGAACTAGTTGCAACTAAATGTGGAACCAAGCTCACGCTCTCGCGCTGTTGCCGGTCTATAGCTATCCTAGGTTTGGGTCCAATCTCTTGCAAACCCTAGCCTAGGGAAGCTAGCATTAGGATCAACATCATCGTCCAATTGTGCACCGAGCCCAATCTCTTGCAAACTCGGTCCACAATCTAAATTAGGATAGTTCCTACCCGTCCAATCTCTTGCAAACGGGTATCGGCACGGAATTGCAACCGGAGGTCCTAGTATCGGTCCAATCTCTTGCAAACCGATACTTCGAAAATCCGACTCCAACCCAATTCGGATTTCTAGGGCTTCCTATCAAATTGGGATCCAATATCTTGCAAATCCCAATTGATATGAATACCTAGCTATCCGTAGTAATTCGATCCCAATCTAATCCCTAATAACAATCCTAGCTCAATTTCTACCAATTCAACACAAATAGGAAATAGGGCTTGTAGGGTTCATCCCCACGCCCCGAGACGTGGAGACTACTCACAAATCATAGCAATAGCACAAAAATAATCAATGAAATAGGCAATGGAATTCATCACAACAATGATATAAACAATAAAAATAGAGTTTTTGGGGAAGAGAAATGCAAACCAATGTAGATCTTCAATTAATCCAACAAAAATCCAAGTTTTTCTCTTCTCCAATCACAATTAATAAAGCTAAAAAGTAGACTCAAAAAGCTGCAAAAAATCTGAGAGATAGCCCGCAAAACTAGGGTAAAAACAGAGCTTAAATAGCCCCAAAAATCGTCTAAAAATCCTGACCAAAACGCCCCTGCACAGCCTGTTTTCCGCAAATTTCGCTACAGGCAGCGCATCGCACTCGGCCGAGTGACAAAAGTCGCTCGGCCGAGTGAAAACCCTGTCATTTTCCAGTAAGTCGTGGGCTTCAGGGGTCTTCAGTTCGGGGGCGGCTCGGCCAAGTGAGTTGTCGTCACTCGGCCGATGGCTTCACTTCACTCGGGCGGACGGGATTTACCACTCGGCCGAGTGGGTCTTCTGAAGCTCAGGTGGCCGAAAAACAGAAACTTCGATATTTTGAAGGGGCTTCGTCTGGGCGCCACTCGGGCGGACGTGGTATCGTCACTCGGCCGATGTGGTCTCCGTCGCTCGGCCGAGTACACATGGAAATCGTGTCTGAACGGGTCGGCCGAGCAGTGTCTCGCTGGTCGGCCGAGTGGCTCCTCCACTCGGCCGAGTGGGACACAAAAAATGCACAATCTGATTGTTCTGGCCTCCTCGTCGCTCCTGCGACGTCCATTCTTCTTCCGCTCCTCTCCAACAGCAAAATACCCCTCGGGGAGGTCGTCGGTGGCCGTCTAGATTACGCGCATCTCGAGATCACTCCTAATCGCGCCAAATCACCTGAAATGCGACAAAAATAACAAATCGTGAAAAGCATCGCAATATCGTCGATATATCGTGAAAAACATGATTTGGGCGATCAAAATGGCATGCAAACATGCGGGAAAAGGGTGTAAAATAAGGAGTGATCAGTAGTATGACATCAATTTGATGACTATAACGTGCCTCCAGCGCTGTCCACAACTCAAGAGGGTCTTCTACCGTTAAGTATTCGGCCTTTAAAGTCCGATCTATGTGTTTCCTGATATAGATAATGGCTTTTGCCTTATCCATGTCGGAGACAACGGTAGTAGAACTGCCAGCTGGCTGGGCCGCTGCAGGGGCATTTCTAGCAGTTGTCTCTAGCGGGGGCCAGAATTGAGTGAAGGAGTGCTATTGAACGCAAGTGGAACTTCAGGTCCACTCGCCAGCTCAGGTAGTTCTTTCCTGCTGTGTCAAGGACCTCGAAATCAACGCTAGCCAATTTTGCCATTTATTTATGCAAGTAAATACGCATGAATTAATATTTGTAAAAAATAAATTCACGCAAAGTAAATAAACAGTCATGTAGGGATCGGCCAGATACCCTTACAAACAAAATGTCCAAAAATGTCCGAATACAATCCATAAAATGAAATACAAAAAGAAATGAAAAATACCATTTGGAAACCCATTTTGGGTCCTAGAATAATTCAGATTTCATCTTCGTCTTTATTTTGGCTGAGCTCCGGTCTTTTGGCATTTTACATTATAACCTCACTACAATATCTCTCAAAAAAGAAAAAGAAAGCGAGTAATTTAAAAAAAGGTGTATCTCAAAATGGCCGATCCCAAACCACAAGACTGATTTATTTACAACATCCACGTAGTTTATATATGCTACATGCAATATAAAAATCAACCACTCAAACATAGGCATAATCAATACATTTGTTCAACATCGCAGGCAACTTTATTGGATAAATATATTTAATTTACGTTAAAAAGTTACTTGGACCACAGGAAAACATCATTACCCGTTAGGTTAGATAACTAACTTAACGACAGAGCGGTCTCAGGATCCATGTAATGATTTAAACGTAAATTAATATTTATTTTTATCCAATTAAAAAAATTAAGCGATAATTAATGAATTAAACATAAAATTCATTAACAAATTTTTAATTTGCGCCAAAAAATCTGAAAAGATTTAATCAAACACAATATCATCAGCCTGATATTCCCTGATATTTCTGGATTTTACCAGAATTTTCAGGGTTTAATAGGATTTTATTTGAATTTAAAATAAAATTTGACCTGCAGGCCAGAGGCCGCGGGCTGGCTGCGGGCTGCAGGTCCTTTAGCAAAAGAAATACCCATTCGTTTTATTAAACGTTATAGGCAAAGAAATAGCCAAAGAACTACACATTAAGTGTTATAGAGACTATTCGGATGCATGCCCTTTCATCTTTCCATTTTAAAACGCCGCCACAGGAACATCGCCCATTCCCCTCCTTCAAAATCTGACGGCGGCCTGGGGGGGCATGCTGGCTGAGGGGACGAAACGAAAAGGCGCAAGGAGACCCCCCTCCCCTCCCTCCGACAGGGAGGGGGCGGCGATCGCTCCGGGATGGAGAGTCCCTCAACGGGATCGGCCCCTAGCGAGGCGTTTGCTCCGGCTGGGCACGGCAGCCCCCCCCCCCCCCCCCCCCCCCCCCTGACAGTGGGGGGCCCGACAGTGGGGGGGCGTTCGCTCCGGTGAAAGGGCAGCCCCCCCCCCCCCCCCCCCCCCGACGCGGGGGGGAGGGGAGGGGGTTCGCTTCGGCGAAGGGGCAGCCCCCCCTCCCCCCCCCGAGGGGGGGGGGGGGGGGGGGGTTCATTCCAGCAAAAGGGCAGGCCCCCCCGACAGGGGGGTTCACCGGTCCGATACCGAGCTCCATTTCCAGTATAGTTGATTTTGATTTTGCCCAAAAATTCCACTAGAATTTTTGATTTTGACCAAAATTCAAGTTTGATTCGACTGGAATCAAGTTTGATTTCTAAGTGAATTTCCAAATTTTGATTTGACTGGAAATATTGCCCAAAAATTTGAGTTTGATGCTGTCCAATTTTGTTATTCAATGGGTAGTGGATGTAATTTCGTATTTAAAAATCCCCTAGATCAATTGCAATTTCGTATTTAGCATGCTAAAATGATGATCTTGGGGAAAAATAATTTTACCTCTAGATCCGATAGATCTAGCGACGATCGTCGAAAAATATTAGATCCGTAGAATGAATCCCCGCTTCTGATGCCTAGTGGAAAATGCAGCAACGGATCGCTGCAACAAAAGATTCCAAGGGATCGAGCTTCAACGCGCAAAAATCGTCTCAACGGATCGCAACGACGAAGATTCCAACGCACAGTAAGGGTGATTTGAGGGGATAAAAGGAGAAACTCAAGAACGAGAGCTTTCGTGCTGATAACGTATTAAAAATTCAAGAGATGGTATCAATCTAAATTGTTGAGTAGTCATGGCACTAAACCATGGCTCTCTATATATTCATCCTCAATGGGGAACTAAGAAGCCAAGGGACCCCCACTACTAAGTAGTGGGGTGTAATAGGAAGATAACGAGAGGAGGGAGGCCAAAAGCCTCCCTCAACTCACAACTTAATTTTCATTAACCATTTATTTTATTAAAATATATGACATAATTTCACGTGCTAATTAAGTGCCTAAAACTATCATTTTCTTTGTATCTTTTTGCATGTGACAATTGAAAGTGGCATTGTCCATACAATTTATTATGCAGCTCAAAAAAGCATTTAAGCATCTTCATAGGACTTGACATGAAACAACAACAACAACACAAAATGAAATACATACATTAGATATAAGCTTAAATGGTAGGCATATATACAAATTGTTCCTATTATAAATCCCAGTCTCAAAGTGTCAACGCGAGAGATGCTTTATTGCCTGGCTTTCAACTGTTTAGAGTCAGGTGGTTTTTGTTTAACTCAAAAACTTGAGCTATTAAGTTGTGTGCTAACAATTTTTATCACAAATGGTACAAAGAATGAGTATCTCAAATGGTACAAAGAAATCAGGACCCATCACAGGTGTAACATAAGTAGCCCTAGCAATGACAATTTTGGCAAATCCCCGGTGATTTCTCTATGTTGGCCTTTGCCACCATGGGGTGAATAATTTAGAGCGACGATGTCTGAGGATAGTCAAGAGTCAATCAGCCTTGCCTTCCTGAGCCCCCATTTCCTGCAGGTAGTGCTCGGCATCAAGGGCAGCCATACACCCTGTAATTTTTTTTTTTCACGGATCACACGGTTAATTGGAAGCAACCATGGTAAAAGGGAATTGAGTGGCATGGTTACAAGTAAAAAAATTTGGCGTTACGATCATGCTACATGCACAAACATTCCAAAGTGAAATTGAAACCTATTTTATACTATTAATCCAGAAGATGTCCCATGATTTATCTTTAGCTTGGATCATGATTTTGGTTTTGAGTTGGCTTTACGAAATTTTGATCAAGGCATAAGATGTCATGAATGAATTGAATTTCATGGATACAAAATACTTTATGTTCCAGTTTCAAATTCCAGCCATGATATAAGCATGTATATCCATAAAGGTCTATATGAAGTTTAGTTAGGGTCATAGCTAAGCCATAAACTAAAACTTTAAGCCTTCTCTTCACATTAAAATGAACTGCTAGCAGTAAAATAACACTAAGCTACTGCATATCCTTCATAGGACTACTGAGGTAGGTAATTTTCTTCCCTTCTCTAGGCAATGGAGAAACCCCTTGTTTATTTCTTAGCTGGGCCGCCTCAGCTCTTCCTTCCACGTGCACATTAGTTAGTTCTCAATCACTTTCCTTGGCTTCACTGGTTCAGCAATCTTCATGCTTGAAATACCCAGTCGTCGACTTAGCTCTTCTAGTTAGTTCTATGCTACATCATGGTGAACAAGCATTGTGGCATTATATCAAATTAATATCTACAAAGAACTTCTAAACCATACCACCAAATTTTTTAGGCTGTTCCTGATTATCAAGGATAACGTTGGTGGCAAATTAGCTATCAAATAACCTTTGCTATGACTTTGACACATTTAGGGACTCCCACCCTCTTTTCTAAAGATTCAACAGAAATTCATCCCTTCCTCGTTGAAACTCTCGCGTTGTACTCTGACTATGATATTATGGCATCCATAACCTGGTACTCTATTGTAGTAGCTATTGCACCATTGGCATACTCGTTCATTCATCCTGACATTCACCCTTGAAATATCCATTCATCCGTTTATTCGTCAAGGATTTCTCATACATCCTACCATCAATGTCACAATCACACCGAAACACCACAAAAGTGAATAATTTAACATTGGATGCGCTCCAAGAAAGGTGTCTGAAATGAAATAGTTATGGTGAACTCAATAATCAACACATATGTAGCAAATCAAGAGCAAGACCATGGAAAAATAAGTATATAAGTTATCTTTAACAGTAACTAGAATGGATGACATCCTAGTAAGTTCTCAATTGGTTACAAATAATATCAAAGCCTACACTGCAATTAGTGTGGAACCAACGCCACATGGACTGAAGTGCCACACCCCAGAGGAATGTTGTTCAGACCACCTCGAACAAAATAGGGACACCCTAGAGTCTCACACTCGGTGGATCCGTAGCCTGGCAAGGACATTACACATTAGGGAGAAATTTCACATATGTAACATGTACTACTATGATGAAGGCATACCCATACCGGACATGCCGACATCCGTACCGGACATGAATCTTCTTGAAACTTTTAAGACACGTGTCAGACACTTTTCAAGACACTTTTCAATGCTTACTGGACATGTGTTTGGAAACAATTAATACTTAATACCATAGTTATTAATATCGTTCGATATACGAGTCATATCATAAGACACAATGCGACATGGTCACGTTTCGATACAAATCGTAGAACCATACTGTAACGAAGAAAAATATCATAATATATGAATTCCATATCGTACGATATGATAACATATGAGATGATATTTATATCATCCGCTATGATATAAAATGGATTTTTACTATTCGGGTTAGCAGGTTTTGATTTTTTGAAGTTTTAAACCAAAATTGAAAGATTTTACGTTCGGATCTCTCAACCGAGCTGATTTTTAGCAAGTTGAGCTTGCCATTGAGCTCAAGAATCCAATTCGACACAGCCTGAGCTTGGAATCGACAATGATGATCGGATTGACGACCAGAAGCTCGACAAAGATCACCAAACACTTGACGATGCAGCGCAGCTACTTGACGATCGAATCCAGATGCTCGATGACGACGAAGACCACTCGCTCAATGACGATTCAGTAAGTTTTAATTTTTTGGGATTTTGTATGTTTGTTGTGTCAATTTATGTCCCTTTTTTGGAATTGCTATCTTATAATTTTGTTTTCGTTTGTATTTTTTAAATTTTCGTTTGTCTCTTTTAATTTCATTTTGTTTTTAATTTCTATTTTTTAATTTCAGTTTGGTTTTATTTCAAGTTTTTTTATTAATTTCAAATTATTTTAAATTTCGAATTCAACTTTTAATTTCAGTTCATTTTCATTTCTGTTTTTAATTTATGCTTATTTTTAATTTCAATTTATTTCTTATTACAATTTTAACTTTTTAATTTTAGTTTTAACTTTAATTTTAGTGTATATTTTTAAATTTTCGGTATCTAATATTTAAAAATAATTTTAATAAAAATAGTGGCTATTTATTAATTGTTAATTAAAAAGTTGTTATTTCTTATATTTAATCGTTATTTGTAAATTGTTAATTTGATATCATGTTAATTTGTTTAATTTGTCATTTGAAGATTTTGAAATGGAAAGAACATCAAGAAGAGCTTTAAGAAATTAGATCTAGTATGAAATCATTGTTTTCAAGTCTAAAAAAATCACTTTTGAAGTGCAAGTACTGCATTAAGTAATTATGGGATGATATGACACGGTTGAAGGCTCATTGGAACACACAAGGATATTGCTTTATATTCATATTATCTGGATGAAGTTCGGAAATTATTTTTTGAGATGTCAAACAAAAAAATTAATGCACAGATGATAGCTTCAAAGAAGTTGAAATGAGCGGAAGTGGGAGCGTGAACATGATGAGCAAAGGAACCATTGATTCCGTTGTGACTAAAGTAGGAACGAAAGGAGGTAAAATGAGGTAAAAGATAGTTAATAAATTCGTGAAGGACCAAGGTGCGTTGAACCATTGCTCAATTTTGGTACGTTAACAGACTTCCGTTTTTATCTGGTAAAAAATCATTTGGTAATAGATGATAGAATATGTTGCTGCATACGAGACAGGGCTAAACCTTCCTTCATATCATGAGCTAAGAGTCATACTTGAAAAAGGAAGTGGAGAAGATAAAAACAGTTGATTTGGAACAGTATATGATGAAATGAAAGAGACCGAAATGCACATTGATGTCCAATAGATAGACCGACGAGAAACCAAGATCCATCATAAATTTTCTTATCAATAATTCAAGCGGTACATTTTTCCTTATATCAACTCAAACTTTGGACATATAGAAGAGTGGAGAAGAATTATTCAAGTTTCTTGACTCCTTTGTGAAGAAAATTGGTGAGGAAAATGTGATCCAAGTGGTCACTGATTTTGTATCTTCTTATGTTTCTACAGAAGCAATGTTAGAGGAGAAGAGAAAGATTCCTTTTAGGAGTCCTTGTGGTGCCCATTGTACAACAATATGGTGAATGATATTAGTGATCTATACAAGCTGTATTTATATCTTTTAACGTTTTTATGCTGAGATTAAACCCCACTTTGATATATTTGTGTGCATACTGCATACCAACAGTCAATGAGTATTTTATTTTCACTTTCACTACGTTTATGACACATGTTGGCCTAATACATCCATCATCTTTTTCATATACACCAGAACAAAATGAAGTAGTTAAACGTAAAAATATGCATTTACTTGAAGTAACATGTACATTGTTATTTCATATAAATGTTCCTAAATGTTTTTAGATGGATGTTGTTCTTACTACATGTTACCTTATTAATAGAATATCATCATTTATTCTTGACAATGAGATTCCATACTCTTTGCTATTTCCAAATATTCCATTACTTTTTTCCATGCGTATTTGGGTGTGCATGTTTTGTGTATATTTGGTCCCCAAGTTATTAACAATTATACATGTATCTAATCAGTTAATAAAATCTCATGGCATCTAAAACTCATTCAGAATATGGACACACAGTTCAACAACGAAGGAAACCTCATTCACAAACCTGATCCAGCAGCAGTGACCGCTTGCCGGTACTTCTTATCCTGGACGTCCCCAGCCGCAAACACTCCCTTCACACTCGTATGTGTGCTCCCTGGCTTTGTAACAACATAACCCTCAGCATCCAACTCCAGGTGTCCCCCCAAGAACTTCGTCGCCGGCTCGTGCCCAATCGCAAAGAACAGCCCCGAAACCTTCAACTCCGTCACCTCCCCACTCACCAAGTTCTTAACTTTAACGCCCCCGAGCTGCCCGTTCTTCTCCCCGAATGCTTCCACAACCATAGAATTCCAAATTACTTCTATTTTAGGGTTCCCCATTGCCCTTGCCTGCACAATTACAACGAGAAATTTAGCAAAAAAACAATTGCACATCAACAGTTTGACGAAATGCCAAGCCGAAAAATCCCAACCTGCATGATTTTCGATGCCCTAAATGTATCCCTCCGATGAATAATGTAAACCTTGGACCCATACTTCGTCAGGAAATTGGCCTCCTCCATGGCCGAATCCCCTCCTCCTATCACCGCAATCGGCTTGTTCCTAAAGATGGGCGCCGCCCCGTCGCAAACAGCACAGGCCGAGATTCCCCGATTCCAGAACTCATCGGCACCATCAAAATGCAGTCTTCTAGCAACCGCTCCAGTGGCCACAACAACGGAGTCGGCCTCGACCTCCGTCGAATCCGAGAAAACCTTGAAGGGCCTTTTCGACAAATCGACGTGAGTGACGGTTTCGGAGAGGATTTGGGTGCCGAATCTTAGAGATTGGTTGCGGCAGCGGTCCATGAGCTCGAACCCAAGGATTCCCTCGGGGAACCCAGGGAAGTTCTCAACGTCGGTGGTGGTGGTGAGCTGGCCACCAGCGGCGATGTCGTTGGCCATCCATCCCTCGAAGAGGATCGGCCGGAGCTCAGCTCGGGCCGCGTAGATGGCGGCGGTATGGCCGGCGGGGCCGCTGCCAATGATGCAGATGCGGGTGCGGAGGGAGACGGAGGCGGCGGTGTTGCTGTCGGCCATGGCGGCGGCTGGGGCCGCGGCGGCGGCGGTTGTGAAGAAAGAAGGGGGTGGGATTTTGACCTTTTTGAAGAGGGAGGCGAGCTTTGAGAGGAGGGAGCACATAGTTTTTTAAAAACAATAGTGGTGACGTTGCGGGTCTTAATTGGGTATTGGGCCGTTCACACACTTCACGTTGTTTTATTGCATTTTTTGATGTCTAAATCAACGAATGAAGAATGTGTGGGCTTGACGGTTGGGATGGAATTCATGCTAGCTCCACTTTGTGGGTTGTTCCCTTGGCAAGCTTGGAACATTCATTTGCTCCTAAAATTTCAATATTAGACTATTGGCATATGCTACACCATGTTTCTATGGGCCACCAATGTTTGGATTGCGTCACCATGTTTCTATATGCAAGATGGGAATCTAATGGTTAGATGGGGCAATGCAAAGGTATGCATAAAAACCCTTGATTTACAATGTATTTTGTTGTTCTTGGTACGGTAGTTGACTTGATCGTCGGAGGGTCGTAAATCAGGAGCCATTCCGATCAAGGATAGTCAGTTTTCGCTTGTGACAGGTTTTGTGGTGGGAGAAGCAAACTCGGCAGATTTAGGTTAGATTAGGGTATGACATATCCGAGGTACGATAAGGTTCCCTTTTTCTCTTTCTTTACTTGTATAGGGCTAGATTTTGGCAGTTTACGGCTCGGACAGGCGCCTGATGAACAACGGACATGCCACTGATCAACGGTCAGATTATTCCCAACGGCTATAATCTGAACCAGGACATGTGACTGTAGAAGACTACACATGTGCCTGTAGACTGTGCAAGCACCTGTAAAGGCTTAGCAGACGACTGCCAGGAGGGGTGGAAAGGAGCAGAGAAATGACAACTTTCGCACTTGTGCATTTAGACGACTGGAGAACATTGTCCAGGTGCCTGAAGGATGACAGTCGACTGACAATTGAACTTCAGTCGACTGACCCCACAAGATGGAGTTGAGCTCAAAATAGACAAGTTATGCACTTTGGCATTCAGGCGACTTCTGAACAATCGTCAGGCGCCTGTTGGTTGACAGGCGCCTGTCAGATGAACTTCAGTCGCCTGCACCAAAAGCTCAAGAAAAAAGTCAAGAAATATTGACTTGAGCTGTGCACAACAGCCAGTTGTAGAAGGCTGGCCAGGCACCTGGTGATCACCAATCGCCTGTTGGAAGACCAGAGACTCCAATTGGAGTTCATGGTATGTGGAACCTATTGGGTTAGATTCTATGAAGATCTTAAGGTTCACTAAGATGGTTAATCCAATGCATGAATGACAGACATCTAATCAAGGCATTACAAGATCCTAGACTTAAAAAGAGAAATGCAAGTAATAAAGAATTACATGGATTACAATTTGCATCTCCTAGAGTCTAAGTCTTCAAGCATGAGTGGCCTTGATCTCCCCCATCATCTTCCAAGTTTTGGCACCTCTTGATGAGCTTCCCTTCATCAAGTTCCAAGCTTTGGCAATGCTCATGTTGATGTCCATCCTTGCACCAAGCATTTAGTCTCTAAAAAGCTATTCTCCAAATGATAAACATGAGACTAAAAACATTGAGAGTCATTAGGAACAACATAATGGTCTGATCATCATCAAAATAATATTGGTTTAAAACACTAATACCTAACAATAATATGGAGGAGCAATAAAAGAGAAGATATTGAAGGAAGAGATCACGTTAGCCAGTATATTGTCATTCTTGGTAGGAAAGTTGACTTGATTGTCTAAGGGTCGTAAATCGAGGGCCATATCGATCAAGGCTAATCATTTTTTGCAGGTGGCAGGTTTCATAGTTGAAGAAGCAATCTTCGTATATTTAGGTTCGATTAGAGTATGACATATTTGAGGTACGGTCAGGTTCATGTTTCTCATTCTTTCCTTGTATATGGCTATTTTAATATTGCAACAGTTGGCACAGATCGTAGAATTACGATCGGTCTTGTGTCGATGGCCGCCTGACACAATCTATTGGGGGGGAAATCATCCTCCCTCGAGCAATCATATGGAGGAACATTGAAAGAGAAGATCACGAAGGAAGAGATCACATTAGCCAAATTGCTTAAAAATCAAGATCTAATTTTGACATGCTGTCACCCATTGGTTTTCAGGTTTCCTAGACGACTAGGGATCACTTCTGGTCAACTAGTCATGCCTAAAAAAATATATTTTAGCCAATAAAACTTAGAAAAACTTTTCAAAAGACATTTCAAAACATTTTCAAACTTATTCTAGGGTTTCCTAAGTGTGTGTGTGAGAGCTTCAACAAAGCTTTAATATTCTAATCAAGATAAAATAAAATTGCATCTAAAATATACTTTTTCTTTGATTCATTCTTGCTGTAAACTTGAATTTCGTTCTCTTTGTCTTGAATGCTATATTCCATATGCCTTGGTTGGGTTCACTTAGCTTTTATTTTATTTATGCTTTATACATGCAATCATAGATTATTAGCTCATAATATGTTTACTCATTACCAAAACATATATGGGTGACTCATTATTCGACATTCTTCCCCTTTTTTGATGATGACAACCATATATAACATATAAAAATCGTACTTACTCTGCCCTACAAAGATGAATGTTAGTAATAAGTATATGTAGTAATATGTGCTAAACAAGTATAAAGTATTTCTTATTTTCCCCTTATGCATATCCAGCATATTTTATGTTCATGTCCATTGGAAGGTAATCCCTTGAGCGTTGCTCTTTCATTCATAGAACATATATACATGTACATTGGTTTAGCAGGATCATAACAAACCAACAACAATTTGTTTCTTACGATCAGTATAATAATCTACCTAACAATTTTTAGCTAACTATAACAATCTAGCTAACAAATAAACTAACTATAAAACCGTATAATATTATATCTTTTTCGAAGTGGGTGCAAATGTAAGTGCGGAATTGAATGAATTTTGGAAACAGTGTGACTTATTTTTAAGAGGATACACCCATACATAATGATAAAAATTGTCTATGAGCACCATGTAATATTTATAGTCACTTTTGCTTGGGACGTGGGATGTCCATAAATCACAATGGATAATGTTAAAGGGAGAATTGGAATCATAAAATGGTAAACGTTTGTGTTTGCTGACTTGACATGAATGGAAAAGCTGGGAGCTGCGCTCCTTATTACAACAAATATAGAATTGCGCCTAAGATGAGCAATGGTCGGAAGACCCAGGTGGCCGAGTCGATTATGCCACAAGGAGGATGAGGAAGCAGTTAGAAGGGCCGAAGGAGCAGATGACGGCATGGGAGAGTAAGGGTAGAGGTTGCCATTACTGTTGCTCCTCATAATGATAGTCCCAGTCCGGAGATCCTTTACAGAAAAACCAATGGGGTCAAATTCGACAGAAATAATATTATCTTTTGTAAATTGGCGAACAAAGATAAGGTTTTTGATAATCTGAGGAGTGAATAGAACACATTTTAGGCTAAGGCTACGGGTTGGGAGGTCTATTTTAGTAGAAACAGTGCCGTGAACCGGAATGGACATGCCATTACCAACAAATATCGAACTAGCATTACGAGTAGTAACAAGGGACATAAGGTTACCTGAGTCGGAGGTCAAATGAGACGAGGCTCCCGTGTCCATGTACCATTGTGTATCCTTGGGTGACTGACTGTGACATTGCAGTGAAAGCTTGACTCAGATCAGTTTGTTCGAGGTCCGAACTGTCAGCAACCAGAGCATGAGTTTGAGTGTGGCCCGGTATGGATGACGAGGGCAGAGAAGCCATGTAAGAGGCCGCATATGGCCCACGGGGAGTAGAGGGCCCTGGTCTTGCCCATCCACCATGGTTGCGGCCACCATTGCCAGACCAGGTGTTGTTGCGGTGGGTGGTGTCGTTGCCATTGCGAGACCCATTTCTGGATTGGGGCTGAGAGGAGCCCGATTGATCGCCCCAGGTGAACGTGTCCAAAGAGGAGGCAGATAGGGCAGTAAGGACTGCTCCCTGGGTAGGTTCTGTGCGGCCCGATCGACGTTGAACTTCAAGTTGGAGCATACTCCAAGCAGTGTCGAAGCTAGACAGGGTCTGATTGCTATATGCCCCGACAGTGTCAAAGTCCGCGGGTAAGCCCCGAACCAGTTGAAGAACTAGACGTTGATCATTGATCGTGCTACCAACGTCATTAAGTTGGTCGACAGTCTCTTTTAACTTTTGGCAGTAGTCATCGAGTGAAGGCACGTTGGCAAGCTTCAGATTGTTGAACTCATGCTCAAGTGCCGCTGCCCGAGAATCTTTGTTGTTAAGAAAATGTTGTTGAAGACGAGTCCAAGCCTCACAGGCGGTTGATTCGGTCTCTAGGATGCAAAGGAATTGGTCGTCGGAGAGGGTTCCATAGATCCATTGAAGCACATGTGCGTCAACTTCAGATCATGCCTCGTAGGAGGCGTCGGTCTTGGCAGGAGGGGGAGTGCTGTCGATGTGTCGCAGAACCTTGTACCCTTTAACTTGTAGAATAAATAGTTTTACCCATGCGGAGTAGTTGACCTTAACACCGTCGAGCATACGAACCTTATGAAGGATGTTGGTGACCGAGAAGCCAGGATGGACAGTGGGCTTCCCGCCAGTGGGCTGGTCGCTGGTTGACATGGTAGAGGAGTGGAGGGAGGGGTGGGGGTTGCCGAAGCAACAGAAAAAATCAGGAAGAGGTGGTATTCTATTTAGGCTCTGATACTATATTGGAAGGTAATCCCTTAAGCGTTGCCCTCTCATTCATAGAACATATATACATGTACAATGGTTTAGTATGATCACAACAAACCAACAACAATTTGTTTGTTACGATTGGTATAATAATCTAGCTAACAATTTCTAGCTAACTATAACAATCTAGCTAACAAATAAACTAACTATAAAACCGTATAATATTCTTACTAATAATGTCATCTACTTATTTCTCCCCATTTGACATTATAAAAAGGGTGGGAGTTAAAAAATAATTTAACGTAGATTTAAAATGTTCATTTAAAAACTTTCAAAGTAGATTTAATAAATATGAGTCAAAATCTTAGTTCAACCAAGTGTTGTTATTATCAAAATATGTTGATAAGATCAATGCGACTCAATATTCCATAATTTATTACAATAATAATGTTGATTAATTTTATCAATACTTTGAACCATTTATAATATGTATGCAAAAAAAATTTTTACTGCAAGCATATGCATACTATCAAAATGATATGAAATGTGAAAGAAAACATAATCAAATCGTTTTGATCTTTTTTGTGAATGTGATTTTTAACTTTCATGTTTATTCCGCTGCTTTTCTATTAGAGAATTATCTTGTGAGCTTATTTTAGCATCCCGTCCAATATATCAAAAATGTCAATGAGTGTGTCATATATTTACACCAAGTGTCATAAAAACAAACTTAACTATACTTACTGACTTTTAGCAAGATCCCCCTGAAATTACTTCTCTCCCAAAAGATGAAGCATTATATCGTAATATAGCTTAAGGGATGTAGCATCAATTTTCGATGTATATATGAGTACCTGAAAAATATTTAAATAGCTTGGTACCCTATTCATTTTGGGTCAATCAGATTAGTCTTACAAGTCCCAAACTCATGTTTACTAAATTGACTGAGACCCACAAGAAATTCTAAAGCTGAAATAAAATAAAAAATATCACAATGCAATTGCTTTCAGAAATACAATTTGTATCCTGCATATTATTTGACCAGATGTGAACGAGTGATGGATTAACCTTGGAGAATTGTGATCCAACTGTTGATGCCATCTTTCGACGTAGTTATGATACCAAGTGTTAGGACCTAAGATGTCAAGCTGAAACACTAGAGTGGTTGAATAATGTTTTATGAAATCTTATAAAAACTCTAATATTTTTACCTAAGGATTGAATTTGTGTCACCAAGATGAAGTTTAATCAAAAATGTAACTTCTAAAAGGTAAGAATATATAAACAACATAAGTTTAAGATCTACAATCACAGAAAATGCAATTACAAACAAAAGATTTATCATGTTTTGGTTAACCCTGACTTACATCCAGTCCACAGGTCTCACCTGAGATTTCTACTGTCATATTCCAATTGGAAGACTAGTATAACTCACCCACTACACCACAACCTATTGTATGGATCTAAACACTCAAACAACCTCGAGAAAACCTTATCACAAGCATAAGTGAGAAATACTTACAATGCTTTTGATGAACTATTTACCTATATCCTTCGTTAAAGCTTGTGTAGTAGTGATGCGAATATAAGTGGGTTGATCTCTACAAGATAGAAACTTGAGACTTAAAAGATCAATGGTTTGGCCAAGAAAAATGATTTAAAAACTTAAGAACAAGAAGGCAAAAAAGAGGATTTTTCTTAAAGAGAATTTGAAGAATATTTTCACACAAAAATAATTTTTTTCAGGATATAAAACTTCTGAGAATTTCTATTTATTTATAGGGTGAAAATGTATTAAGTAAAATCCTAAAATCATCCATACAACGGTCATAAACGGTTAGTTTGCGCTAATCCCATTTTGGCCAACTATAATGTCCTAGTCGGCTAGCATGTGTTGGGAATAAAACCACCGGCAAAACGGACGCCCTCGGGATCCACGCGGAAAATAGCAATCCTAAAAGTTGATCAGAAATCTAGGGCTAGCAATGACCCCAATTCACCCAACAAAATCCCAATTTGACCTTGCAATAGAAAGTAGCAAACGAATCAAGGCAACAAAACAATCAATCGCAGACACATGAGAATTTACCCTAGTTCGGTTGTAAATAAACTACATCTAGCATTCTGAGACGATTCAACTATTAGAAAGATCCATCAAACTAGGGTTACAAACCTCGCTTCCTCTCACATGAGTAATAACTTGTCAAACTACACAAGCCTTACTAATCTACTCTCAAGGAAGATGAAAACAATGGAGGAATAGAAAAGGAAAAACCTCACCTTTTCTCTAGAACTCCAAAACCCTAAATAATCTTCAAAAGGGGTGGCTAGTGGCTCTCCCAAACTCTAATAATCCAATAGAGTCTTAACCTAGGGTAAAACAATAGTTAGATTTAAATAGGATCCCGAAAACCTGAGAAAAACACATCTGGCCGTTGGTCATCTCGGCTGGGCCCGTGCCAACTCGGCCCGAGTCGGTCGGCGGCCCGAGCTGCTCAACCGAGCTGACACGTGCTGCTTCCACCGCTGGGTGGAGTCGAGTCGAATCGTCGAGTAACATAGCTACTCGGCCCGAGTCAGTATTCCCTTCAGAACAACAAACTCTCGGACTTCTGAAACCACCAGAATTCCTCTGCAGCTTGACCGAGTAGCAAGCTACTCGACTGAGTAACCCCCTACTCAACTGAGTTGGGGGTCGCCCGAGTCGTGGGAAAAATACCCCACAACTCTCTGTTTTCTGCTGCTTCTGCTTTGCACCTGCAGCTCGGTGGAGTAGCAAGCTACTCGACCGAGTCACCTCGGAAACTTTCCACATGAGGCTTGAATCACAAAAAACAACACTCTACCTTGATTTAAGTCTCATCACCAATGACTCCTGCATCTCTACGCTGCACGCCAAGACCCTCTCTCTGATTATCACGATCGTCTCGGAACATGCGCCCTCCGGCGCCACCTAAGCCAACAAGAAAATCAGCTCCATACAAACCTGGAGCTTGACACCGGGAA
Organism: Scilla litardierei; assembly: GCA_030789695.1. NCBI lineage: Eukaryota > Viridiplantae > Streptophyta > Magnoliopsida > Asparagales > Asparagaceae > Scilla > Scilla litardierei. The sequence continues at coordinate 333,024,050 of CM061133.1, read as the reverse complement.
CTAGCTTGGTAAACATGTCTGTGGAGTTTAATTCAGTTGGGATCTTCTAAAGCTCTATATCCTTCTTCTCCAAATCCAAGAAGGAATCACGCACCTCAATATGCTTCGTCCTCGAACTGTAGGCCTGGTGCTTTGCCAGATGAATGGCACTCTGGCTATCATAATGCACATGTGACGAACTCTACAGTATCCCCAAATCTCTCAGCAGACTCCTTAAATACTTGGCCTCCTTTACATCTCCCACCGCTGCAATCAACTCGGCCTCTGTGGTCGATAGCGCAACCACAGACAGTAAGATCGACCTCCACGGTACCGCGACAGTGCCTAAACTGAACACATACCCCGTGGTAGATCGCCGCCTGTCTCTATCACCTGCATAATTGCTATCGCAATATCATGTCAGTACCTTTCTACCTTTCTGTCTCCTCTCTCATAGAGAATCCCGACACTCGTCGTGCCTCGTAGATATCTCAGAATCCACTTGACAGCCTGCCAATGCTCCCTGCCAGAATTAGCCATATACCTGCTAACCCCTCCCACAGCCTGTGCAATATCTGGATGCTTGCAAACCATTGCATACATTAAGCTTCCTATTGCACTCGCATATGGCACCTGAGACATGTAAGTCTTCTCCTCATCGGTGCTTGGCGACTAATTCGCCGATAGCTGAAAATGAGCTCCCAAAGGTGTCGGTACGGGCTTCGCACTATCCATCCCAAACTGGGCTAGCACCTTCTGAATATACCCATTCTGCGACAATTTAAGTTCATGCTTCTTCCGATCTCGGAAAATCTCCATACCGATAATCTTCTTTGCGGGTCCCAAGTCCTTCATGTCGAACTCTTGCCCAAGCTTCGCCTTTAGCTTATTAACCTCAGACATGCTATTAGAAGCAATTAGCATGTCGTCCACATAGAGCAACAAATAAACCTTTAAGCCATTCTCAAGTGTGCGAACGTACACATATTGATCCTTGATGCTCCTCTCGAAGCCTACTCCAATCATGAAGCTATCAAATTGTTTTGTACCACTGCCTGGGTGACTGCTTCAACCCGTACAATGATTTCTTCAACCTGCACACCAAAGTCTGCTTCCCTGCAACTCTGAACACCTCAGGCTGCTGCATATAGCTTTCCTCATCAAAGTCTCCATGCAGAAAGGCGGTCTTCACATCGAGTTGCTCCAACTCCATGTCCATGCTAGCAACTAGCGCCAACAACACACAAATCGATGTGTGTCACATGACCGGTAAGAATATCTCGTTGTAGTCTTCTCCCTTCTGTTGTGCAAATCCCTTGGCTACCAACCTTACCTTGTATCTGACATTGTTTCCATCTTGAGTTGAACTCTCCTTGACCTTGTATATCCAACGACAACCAATAGCACGCTTCTCGCTAGGTAACGACACCAAATCCCAAGTGTCGTTTCGGTAAAAAGACTCCATCTCTTCCTCCATAGCTCCTTGCCACTGAGCAGCATCTCCTGAGACTATGGCTCCACCATATGTCGATGGCTCCTCGTGCTCTAGGTTGAGTGCATAAGCCACCATATCATCGAAAGAATAACCCGCATAATCCCATGCTCCAATTATTTCTGGCACTTTCTTTACCCTCTTCGGTCTCCACGTTCCATCATCACCTGTATAGGTGTCAACACGTACCTGAGATGGACTGGGTGTCTGCACTTGGTCCTCAGCATGGACCTCATCATCTTTCTCAACTGGAGCATCGACCATCAACTCTGTGCCTGGTCGTTGAGTGGGTTGGACCGGAAGATTGACTCTCTCCGTCGAAATCACCTCTGCAGACATATCCTCTTTTGAATGAGAATGCTCTGTCCCGAGCATTGCATCCTCATCAAAAGTGACATGTCAGCTCACTATCGCTTTCTGACCATCTGGATCCCACAAACGATAGCCCTTGACGCCGTGGCCATATTCAAGAAAGATACACTTCTTTGCTCTTGGATCTAACTTGCCGCCCCTCTCGTGCACATATGTCGGGCAACCCACAATGCACAAGTACAAATAATCTCCAGCTTCACCACTACACATCTCCTCAGGGATCTTGTAGCCAATAGCTAATGAAGGAACTCTGTTCACAATGTGCACAGCAGTAGTGAGTATCTCACCCCAGAATTCCTTTCCCAAACCGACTGAGTGCCTCAAACACCGCACTCTCTTCAACAATGACGATTCATCCGCTCCACCACCCCATTCGACTGCGGATCTCCGGGTGTGCTAAAATGATGGTGGATCCCATGGAGTTTGCAGAAATTTCTAAACTCCCTCGATGTAAACTCACCTCCATTGTCAAATCTAAGCACTTTTACGTGCCTTCCAGTTTGCTTCTCCACCATGGTCTTCCACTCTCGAAACATATGAAAAGTCTGATCCTTCGACTTCATTAAGTACATCAAGACTTTGCAAGAGTAGTCATCAATGAACAAGACAAAATACCAAGCTCCTCCTCTTGACGACTCTGGGCACGGTCCCCACACATCGGTGTGTACATAGTCAAGTGGTCCTTCGGTTGTATGCTTCTCCGTGTTGAACTGCACATTTGTCTTCTTTCCGTACACACAGGATTCGTAGAATTCTACTCTCTCATTCGAGGCTTCAATCAGCTTTCTTCTTCGGAGTACATCGAGGTCTTGTCACATGGATGACCCAAACGGTAATGCCATAATTTGGCTGAATCTCTAGGAACTGCGCTCTAGTGCTTACGTATGCTTCACCTTCAACTGTGGTACCTTGAAGGGCATATATGTTTCCCACTTTCCTTCCCTTCATCACAAGCATGGCTCCTTTCGAAACTCGAAGTTGGTCCTTTTCAAAGACCGACTTACATCCGGCATTGTCCAATACTCCTATGGAGATTAGGCTCTTCCGTAGATCTGTGACATGTCTCATATCGGCAAGTGTACGCACTATGCCGTCATGCATCTTTATCCGAACGGTTCTAATACCCGCAGTTTTACACACTGCATTGTTTCCCATGAGAATTGAACCACCATCCTCCTTGGAACGGTATGTTGCGAACCAACTCATATGAGGAGTCATATGGTACGAGCATCCACTGTCCATGAGCCATGCAATATTTTGATTACCTGCAATCCCTGCGGCAAACATCTCGATAACTCTACCTTCATCACGGACCTGCTCACCATCAATCCCCAAAGATGATGAGCCGGAATCCTTCTCGGTTAACTTGCCTTTCTTCCTAACCTTGTTAGGGCAATGGCTTGAATAATGACCCTTCTTCTGGCAATTGTAACATGTGTTGTTCGCAAACCTATCCTGTGAATGTCTCGACTTGGAGCGGTCATTTTTCTTCTTGAAGCCTCCTCTCATTTCCTGTCTACCCCTCACATGCAATGCCTCCTCGTGGTTACTCACATGATCTCTACCTTGAACCTTGCCACATAGCTGCTCTGTGTGAAGCGCTGCCTTCACCACTTCTATGGCGAGAGTAGTTCGGTTATAAATCATCGACCGAACAAACTGATTATACTCATCAGGCAATGAACACAGCAAGATAATCGCTTGATGTTCATCCTCAATCTTCACATCCATACAACGCAACTCCAGCACAATCTGGTTCAATTCATCCATGTGATCCTTCACCGCTGATCCAGACTTCATCTTGAGAGTATATAGCTGCTGAAGCAAATATAGGCGACTCGTGAAGGATTTCTTCATATATAGTCCCTCAAGCTTCTTCCACATGTCAGATGCCGTAGCCTCATCTAATACTTTCCTCAGAACATTATCTAATAACGATAACTGAATCGCGTTGTACGCCTTCCTCTCCATCTCCGCCTTAGCGGATTCCTTCACCTCCTTATCGATATTCGATACATCGAATACGATCTGATAACGTTCCGTCTGCATAAGAACATTCTTCACCTTCATCTGCCAGATCCGAAAATCATTCCGGCCGGTGAACTTCTCAATGTTCAAAGTTGCCAAAGACACCACCTTTCCTTCGCTACTAACTTTCTTTGGAAACGAACCACAAGCTCTGATACCACTTGTTGGGAATAAAACCACCGGTGCAAATGGACGCCCTTGGGATCCACACGGAAAATAGCAACCCTAAAAGTTGATCAGAAATCTAGGGCTAGCAATGACCCCAATTCACCCAATAAAATCCCAATTTGACCTTGTAGTAGAAAGTAGCGAACGAATCAAAGCAACAAAACAATCAATCACAGACGCAAGAGAATTTACACTGTTTCGGTTGTAAACAACCTACATCTAGTATTCCGAGACGATTCCACTATCAGAGAGATCCATTAAACTAGGGTTACAAACCTCGCTTCCTCTCACATGAGTAATAAATTGTCAAACCGCACAAGCCCTCATTAATCTACTCAAGGAAGATGAAAACAATGGAGGAATAGAAAAGGAAAAATCTCAACTTTTCTCAAGAACTCCAAAACCCTAAATAATCTCCAAAAGGGGTGGCTAGAGGCTCTCCCAAACTCTAATAATCCAATAGAGTCTTAATCCAAGCTAAAACTAGTTAGGTTTAAATAGGATCCCGAAAACCTGAGGAAAAACGCATCTGGCCGTTGGTCATCTCGGCTGGGCCCGCGCCGACTCGGCTCGAGTCGGTCGGCAGCCCGAGCTGCTCGACCGAGCTGACACGCGCTGCTTCCACCGCTGGGTGGAGTCGAGTCGACTCGGCCGAGTAGCATAGCTACTCGGCCCGAGTCAGTATTCTATTCAGAACATCAAACTCTCGGACTTCTGAAACCACCAGAATTCCTCTGCAGCTCGATCGAGTAGCAAGCTACTCAACTAAGTAGCCCCCTACTCGACCGAGTCGGGGGTCGTCCGAGTCGTGGGAAAAACACCCCACAACTCTCTATTTTCTGCTGCTTCTGCTCTGCACCTGCAGCTCGGTCGAATAGCAAGCTACTCGACCCAATCATCTAGGAAACTTTCCACATGAGGCTTGAATCACAAAAAACAACAGCGTGGACTGATTAGTCGACTAAATGGTCATCTAGTAGACTAATCAAACTCCTCAGTCAACTATCTGGCCAGTCAGAATCCTACAGGAAATTGCAAGCTCTATATTTGCTTATTAGTCGACTATTGTTCTCAAATTAGTCGATTAGACCATTGGTTAGTCGACTAATTCTTGAACTATAGTCGACTAATTCTGACATGCTAACACACGTTGGTTTCCAAGTTTCCTAATCGACTAGGGGTCACTTTTGGTCCATTAGTCAGCTTTAAAAACAAAGTTTTAGTCAAGAAAACTTTGGAAAAAATCATTAATAAAATTTTTAAAGAGATATCAGTCCCACTGTTTACGTCAATTTTTAAGAAGAATACTGCAAATCATATGATTTGTGATTCATTCATAAATTGATTAATTTATTCAAAAACAATCTACATAGTTAATTTTTTCAAACCACAATCAGCTTCCTCTTTCTTCATTTGGCCATTATTAATCTTAATAATATAGCTCTTTCTTCATTGGCATTCCCATCCTCAAATCGAAGAAGAAAAATTGCAAATTAAACAGATGCTCTTACAGTAGAACAAGAGAACGAAGAAATATGAAATGGCATGTTCTTTCTTATAAAGAGAAAAAAGAATCAACAAAAACATAACAAAAACAAAATTTGTGCATGTACACTTGGTCACTGCATGAGCATCTAATCACCATCAAACAAAATATTTTCAACCCAAAAAAAAAAAAAATGAAGAAGCCAAAACAACCTGACCTTCGTCATCTCTCCCCTCCAACTGATCCATTACCATCATCAACCGACACAGAGTTCCTCTTGATGAACTCCAAGCAATCCGCAATGGCTTCTGCGTAGAACGAATTGGACCTCACGCATGATCTAATCTTACACTCTGCAGCCTGGCCGACACGCCGCCCGTCGGACATTAATCCCCTCCGGCTACCGCCGCATGGATCACCCTTCTCGCGCTTGCTTCGCGCCGAATCTTTTCTCAAGGACTTGAAGCACATGTCAAAGATGCCGAGTATGGCGAGAATACGGGCGCGAAGCCTGCGAACGGAGAGCCGGGCGCAGTTTAGTCGGAAGCCTCTCATCCGGCGCCATCTCCAGCCCAGCTTGGTGTAATTCAGGTGAGCCATTTGTATATGTTAGGTGTGTGCGTGTGTAGAGGTTGAGGAGTCTGTTTGTGTGAAGTCTATGTGATATGTATAGTGCGGAGATGAGTTTTTAAGGGGTTGGTCACCAAGAAAATTAACCATCTTCGGTGGGGTCTTTTGGAAATATGTAAGGTTAGAAGATGGTTAGGTTTAAATATGCATTCTGTTTGGGGACATATGGCTTAAAATAATGAAGTTTAATGGGTATGTTCTAAATTATTTAATAAAAAAAATGGGATGGTACTCATCTTTCTCCTTGTTTCTATCCACGCACATAAACACCCTTTGTTAAGTTTCATAAACACTGTGATATTTTCAATGTCCTTCATATTACTTCTCACACTCCAATGTTGATTATTTTGTATTGATTGGTTCCTTTTATAATAAGTGAAAAGCGGGGCATCAATTATCAGAGGAGGAAATTTTCTTCTAGGCTAGCATCAAATTGATTGAGGAAAGTCTAATATTAATAATTTTTCTTTAAAAATCTCATCCCCATATCTTACCAACTGTCTTGCGAGTTTCCCTTCTATATTGAAGTATAAATACTATTTGTGATAGATACATATGCATCTCACAAACCACATCTCAATACTATTAGCATATGGTCAGATATTTCCGAGAATAACAAGAATCTAACGGCAAATACAACCAGGTCCACGTTTTCAACTTGCAGGGAAGCTCTTCAAGACTTGCATATGTATGCATGCATAAACACAAACATATATGGTTTGATTTTTGTTAGAGCAAAACCGGGTCTAATTACTAGTCAAGAATGAAATTTTCTCCTTGGTTAGCTCACGCAACCCCACATCCTCTACAGTTTCGATGATCGGTTCTGTTTATTTTGATCTTGATCGCATTTTAAAACATCAAATTATCCATTTTTAAGTGAACCCAAAATGTTTTACTACTTAATCTAGCCGTTGCAAAAAGGTTATGTTACTGATATCACTGAAGCTCCAAATGTCTTAATTTTTCTATCTTTTTTCATTTAAGGTGCATATGTCATCTTGAGTAAAGGAAGAGGGAGAAGAGAAAGTTAACAGTGCAATCAAAACATCTCTGCAATATGCTGAAAAAGTTGACTACCTAGCTACCTAGTAGCTGCACAATAACCTAATAAATCAAAATTATGCCAGCCATGGAATAAATTTATGCCTCCTTTCCTACGCTATCATACTCTACAATCTACATAAGCAAGTGAATAATTGAGATGTTCAAAAGCTTTGAAATGTGGCACTCTCTTGGCCAGTAGCCGACCATGAAGATTGACACAAAAAGCTCCTACTGTCTCAAGTCGGCTACGGTTGTCATCAACCCCCTCCCCCTTGACTAATTACCATACAAAAACAAAAACGTTTGCTATGTAGTTACAACGAGATTAGCAGGCTTGATGCATGGCATGAGAGACAGACACGTGCCCTCCCCGTGTCCTCGGGTTAGGGCTAGGGTTAGGGTTAGGTCAAGGATTGAGGACTCCTGTGACATGCGTGTTTCCTTGTTTCCCCTAAGCTGGCTTCTGAGAATCTTACTTACAGAGAGTCTGTCATGAAACGGCTCACCTGCAACGATTCTTTTTTGTGTTTTTGGTTCACGTGAAAATCTTCGACATTAAGATGAGCTTAAGACATCTTCGAGATTAAGATGAGATATGTGGAATCTGTAAGTTTATGATGTTGCCAACCACGTTAAAATATTGCATTGCTATTAATCTCGATTTGTTGTGAAGGGAAAATTAGGGAAATAGGTGTAGGGGGTTAAGAGCCCCTCTACCCTCTTATTTATAGCTTTCAATGGTGGGCTGGATACCCAATGGGCCTCGTGGGCCTATTCATAACACTTCCCCTTATCCAACCAACATTGAATAAGAGGTGGATTCTTCAGGATCCGAGTTAGGATAACTGCCTTGTTAAATAAAGAACAGTTAATCCATAACTTTCCCTGTTTTAGGGATGTGTTTTAGGGGTGGATGCTTCAGGATCCAGAGTCAACGAGGTTGCCTCGTCAAAACCTTGACTACGGAAAACCATGTGGGAAAAAACCAGTAGCCAAGGGAAAAGAGTACAACTCTGCAGTTGACTCTCCCTCATCTGACCAAGCTTCAGGCTTGCAGATTTCCTATGAATCTATACATCAGTCTCCTATGTATCTATGAGTTCATAGTCCTCTCATCCTGACCCAGTTTACATTTCCTCACTATCCTCATCTCAATCTCATATACAAGTTTCTCAAAGATACTAGTATGCAGGGATTTGGTAAGCAAATCCGCTAAGTTATTACATGATTGGATCTTCTGTACCTCAATCTGCTTTTTCTTCTGAAGGTCGTGCGTCCAGAAGAACTTGGGGGAGATATGCTTTGTCTTGTCACCTTTGATGTAGCCGTCCTGAAGCTGGGCTATGCATGCTGCATTATCTTCATGGAGAGGAGTATGTGCAAGTACGCCGGTCATCAGGTCGGTGGAGGTGAGAATGTGCTGGATCACAGAGCGTAGCCAGAAACTCTCCTTGCTTGCTTCATGGACCGCTAGCAATTCTGAGTGAGTGAATGAGACAGTTGTCATGGTCTAATTTACAGATCTCCAAGATATGGCAGTGCCGTCAGATGTGAACATGTATCCGGTCTGAGACTTCTCTGAATGAGAATCTGACCTATAACATGCGCCATCATAACCAACTAAACCAGTTGATGCCCCTTTCCTGTAGAATAGACCTAAGTCTATGGACACTTGGAGGTAGCGCAGAAGGTACTTAACTCCGGCACAGTACCGCTGTGTAGGTGCATCACTATATCTGGCTAGTAAGTTGACTGCAAATGCTATGTCAGGGCGAGTGCAATTAACCAGGTAAAGGAGTGCACCGATAGCACTTAGTTATGGCACTTCAGGGCCTAGTACTTCCTCCCCCTCTTCCAACAGTCGGAAAGGGTCTTTATGCACATCTAATGATCTGACGACCATTGGAGTGCTGAGGGGTGGCACTTATCCATCTGAAACTTTTTCAGTAAGTTCGATGTGTAAGTTGACTGATGTAACAGGATCCCATCGTTAAGATGCTCTATTTGAAGATCTAAACAGAATTTTGACTTTCCGAGGTCTTTCATCTCGAATGTTTTTGTCAGGCTTCTAGAAATCTCGGCGATCTCTTCAGGAGATCTGATGAGGTTCAAGTCGTCCACATAGGCGGCTATAATGACAAATGCTGTTGCCTTTGCTCTTATAAAGATGCAAGAACAGACTGGGTCATTTGTAAATCCTTGTTTAGCAAGGAAGTCGCTTAGTCTGTTATACCACATCCTTCCAGATTGTTTTAGACCATACAATGATCTTTGCAGTTTCACTGAGTAGATGTCACGTTGTCTCTCTTTTAGTGCTGCTGGTAAAGAATAACCGTCAGGCAATCTCATATAGATGTCTCGGTCTAAGTTGCCATCTATGTATGCAGTCACGACGTCCATAAGCTGCATATCTAAACCCTCTTGGGCTGTTAAGCCAATGAGGAATCGAAAGGTGATCGCGTCCATGACCGGGGAGTATGTGGCTTCAAAATCCACCCCTGGACGTTGGGTAAAACCCTGCGCTACAAGCCTCACTTTGTAGCGAACGATCTCGTTTTGTTCATTTCGTTTTCTAACAAATACCCATTTGTAACCCACATGTTTTACACATTTTGGTGTCTGGACTATAGGTCCGAAGACCTTGCGTTTGGTGAGTGAATCCAACTCCACTCCTATTGCCGCTTTCCACTTTGGCCAATCATCTCTGCTTTGACATTCTGTCAGAGAGCGTGGTTCAATATCATCGTCGCAGTACGCGACGTTGATGGCAATATTACACGTAAATGTGTCATCTATGGTTATGCTCTTTTTGTCACAATACTCCCCAGTTTGTACATAGTATATCGAAACTTCATTTTCTCCCCGTTTTTCCTCTGTTTGAGAATTTGGGAGAGATGGGGTAGCATGGCTTACAGTAGCATCCTGTGGTGGTATTTTTTACCATTGCCAAGGGTCCTACTCTTTCGAGGGACTTGGTCCTTGGATCCCGGTGGTCACCCTCTCTTTTTGAGAGGTCCAACCATTTCTGCTGCAGGCGGATTGCATCCATTTTGTGGTATGTCAATCCTAGCTAGAGTGTTAGCAGCAGGGACGTGTGATCTGACAATCTTCTGGTTGTCAGTAAATTTGTCCGACAAGAGATGGACAGTGTTTTGGATGTGGAGAATCTTCAGGATCTCATACTCACACTGGCTTGTGGGCGGATCAAAGTGACATAATGTCTTTGTATCCCAAGTGATACAGTCTGAAGCTTCTGGCTTCTTTGTCTATGAGCCTAGTCTTGGAAATGATGTTTCATCAAATTCACAGTCTTCTAGACGTGCCTTGAAAACGTCTCCCATAAGGGGGTCTAGGAATCTTATTATGGAGGGGGTGTCAAACCCAATATAAATGCCTAGGCGACGTTGTGGACCCATCTTTGTCCATTGTGGTGGTGCTATGGGGACGTATACTGCACAACCAAATATTCTCAAGTGTGAGACAATTGGTGGGGCTCCAAGTGCTAGTTGCATTGGAGAAGATGACTGACCTCCAGAAGGTCTTAATTTTATTAAAGATGCAGCATGCAAAATTGCATGACCTCATGCATTCACTGGCAACTGGGATTGAAGTAATAATGGACGAGCAATCCATTGCAGTCTCTTAATTAGAGATTCTGCTAACCCGTTTTGGGTGTGAACATGCGCTACATGATGTTCGATTTCAATTCCATGTACTTGGCAATAGTCTAGAAAGACTTGTGACGTAAACTCCCCTGCATTGTCCAGACGAAGTTTCTTTATCTGGTAGTTGGGAAAGTGGGCCCGTAACCTGATTATCTGAGCTAAAAGCTTAGACAGTGCTAGGTTACGGGTGGACAGTAGACACACATGTGACCACTTAGTAATTACGTCAATCAGGACCATAAAGTACCTGAACGTACCACTTGATGGGTGTATAGGCCCACAAATGTCTCCGTGGATTCTTTCCAGAAAACTTGGAGATTCCAGGTCCACTTTCAGTGGAGAGGGTCTCGTAATCAGTTTACCCTTGTAACAGGGTGGACATGTGAATTTGCCTTTTTGAAGAATCTTCAGGTTCTTCAAGTCTATACCCCTTGAGCTCTTTATGATGCGGTACATCATAACAGATCCGGGGTGTCCCAGTCTACTGTGCCAGAGTTGGAATTCTGGTGTTTGGGGGCACTGCAGGTGCTCCGCCATTGATGTTTCTGGAGTTTGTATACTTGTTTGGTAGAGTCCCGAGGGGAGTCCCTTGAAACGTTCCACAATGGTTTTTGAACCATTTGTAAGAGACGTTACAAGCAAGTATTCCCTTCAATTTTCCTCGACCGTCTCTAAGTGATATCCGTTTAAACGGATATCTTTAAAGCTTAGGAGGTTTCGGATGGATCTAGGGGAGTATAACACATTCCTAAGTGTGATTTGTGTGTTACCGGGGAGCAATATGATTGCTTCCCCTGATCCTTCGATTATATTAGCTGGTCCTGAGATTGTTCTCAGTGGACCAGAGTAGCTACTTATGCTCATGAAGTAGTCTATGTTTTGAAGGATCGAGTGCGTCGATGCACTGTCCACTAGGCAAATTGATTCCATATCTATATAAAGAAAGACATTTAGGTAGTAAATAATATGAAAAAGAAAGGATCTACTTTCATTTAAGATGCTCAAAAGATTGTTTGACATGGAATAAAAACTAGATACGATGCATGAAAAGAAGATACATTGCTAGTAGATAAAAATGGTCCATAACTAGAGAGTGTCATCTCCCATGAAGTCTTCAGGAGTCCATGAGGTCTCTGGCAACGATGCGCTCTCAATCAGGTTTGTTACAGCTCGAGGCTTGAGGCTTGCCTGGTAGAGGTCCTGGAGGTGTTTCTGGGTGCGGTAGATTCTAGACCAGTGGCCCGTCATTCCGCATTTGGAGCACTTATCCTCCCAGTCTTTCTTGGGAGTACCACCTTTTGACGTCCACTTCTGCTTCTTTTCCACGAACTTCTGGTTCTGAGGAGGAGCTTGGGGAGTGGCCTTCTTCCGCTTCTTCTGTTCTTTCCATTTCTGGAATTTTGCCTTCTTGTCCATCTTCTTCTTCTGGGAAGACTGGAAGTGTGCCTCTGCAGGAGGTGGCAGTGGAGCGGAGCCAGGAGGGCGCATGTTGTGAGTAGCAACCAACAAATCTCTGTTCTGTTCAGCCATTAGCAGGCATGAAAGCAGATCAGAGTACTTCGTGAACTTCCTCTCACGGTATTGTTGCATAAGGATCATGTCCTTCTCGTGGAAAGACGTGAACGTCTTTTCCAGCAACATTTTCTCCGTCACCGTTTCACCACACAACTTCAGGCGTGAGGTGATACAGAAGAGTGCTGAGTTGTACTCCGCTACAGATTTGCAATCCTGCATGCGGAGGTGAGTCCACTCGTACTGTGCATGGGGGAGTATGTCATCTCTCTGATGCATGTACCTCTCCTCAAGTGTGTCCCACACCTCGTAAGGATCCTCTACAGTAAGATACTCGTCCTTCAGGGTCGAGTCTAAATGTTTCCTGATATAGATAATGGCTTTCGCCTTTAGTATATCAGAAACTTCCTCTGTATGAGGTGCTTCTTTAGAAGTATCCTTGTCGGCTGGGGCAGTACTTGTTGTTGCCTTCTCAGTTGGTGTGAGACTGAACCCATGAGATAGCAGATGGAACTTCAGGTCCAACTTCCAAATCAAGTAGTTCGACCCATCGGCCTTCATGACCGAAAAGTCGACATTCGCAAGTCTGGCCATTGAACAATCTAGCAATATAAAAACAGCATGGATTATTAAATTGTAAAAACAATTAGACATCCACGCATGTATTTTTACCATTTTCATAAAGAAAATTAACATTCATGCATGCTTTTTATCATTTTCATATCGTGAATTATTAAAGAAAAACTTAACATTCACGCATGCTTTTTAACAGTTTCATAACGTGAATAATTAAAAGAGATTAACATCCACGCATGCTTTTTGACAGTTTCATTGTAACATTAACATAGCATGAAAATAGTTAACATCCACGCATTTAATGTATAAGCAATGAAAATAACTTAGGACTATGGGGATCAGCCAGCCGACACCGAAACGAAAAAGACAGTCCGAAATTACATCAAAAATTGCATGAAAGAATAAATACAACTCGGGAACTTCAGAGAGAAGCCACTTTCTTCTTTGGGCATACGCCTTCAGCTCCTTTTTGGTGTCCTCCGGTCTTCTTTTTACATATATTTCCTCACTTACAAATTTCTCTCAAAAAGAAAAAATTGCAGAAAAGAAAAGATGTCGGAAACCTGGCTGATCCCTAAAAATATAGCCTAATCGCACATCCACGCAGATAATATATGGAAAATATACAACCACGCAGATAATCATTTCACAGGCATGTAAAAAAATCTAAATAGTGAGTGACGTGCTAAAATTTTTTTTTGAAAAAACTTTTTACCTTTGATCCATATTATTAATGTTTTATTTTCCGCTTTAACCCTTATTTTAAAATTGCTTTAATTATTTTGGGCTTTTGGGGCCAAAAAATAAAAAGAAAAATTATTGTGTAAATAGGCTAATTTTCAGACTTTTTGGGCCATGAAAACAACCCATTAGGGTTAATTGGGCCTCCCCTAAAAAATTGGCCCGTTAAGGGCTAGGGTTTCCGAAAAACCCTAGGGGGGCCGCGGCGTGCCGCCGCGACGGCTGGCCGCGCAAGGCGTGGCCGCCGGTGGCGGCCGCGGCCACGGCCGGCACAGGCCGCGGCTGTTGGCCGCGGCAGCCGCGGCCTATGGCCGAGACGGCGGCGCTTGTGGGGCGCCGCCGTTTCGCCCTTCGGGCGTGCGGTGTATGGATCAAGGTTGGGGGGTAAAAAATAGATTTTTCAAGCATTTAGATCTCTAAAAAACTGATTTTTATTGTTTTTAGACATGCGGATCTAAATAAAAATGTGATTTTTACCGTGTTTTTAAACTATTTGATCCTAAGACATGCAGATCTACGGGAAACACAAGTTTAGATCTAAAAAGTTTTGAAATTTACCTCTAGATTCGATAAGGGAATCTAGACGACGGTTGGTGAAGGATGCCCTTTTCGTTCCCCGTTGAGAAGATTACGATCTTCTTAGACTGAGCGGTTGATGGATCTCCTTCCTCACGCTTCGCCGCCTTTTCCAAGGAGCGTGTTCGTGCTGATAACGTGTTGTGAAGGGAAAAGTAGGGAAATAGGTGTAGGGGGTTAAGAGCCCCCTACCCTCTTATTTACAGCTTTCAATGGTGGGCCGGATACCCAATGGGCCTCATGGGCCTATCCATAACACGATTTCTGTTTTATACCCTAAAATATACAAAGACCGTGTATGCATGCATGATACAAATTTTGCAGGCGATACCCTATATAATGCAAGCTCTTCCATTCAGACAAGCTGCTCGAGCCTGGATGAATGCCGAAGTTTTACATGGTTAGCCTACCATAGATTCTAACTAATTTTCCAATAAAGGGTGGCCGATATTGGAGCATGTACATGCAGCAAGAAACATAGCTTGCAGTCTCGTTCTATTAAAGCAAAATCATAGAAGGGATAGGGGTGGCAAAATGAGCCCGACCCGACCCGACCAGACCCGACCCGATCCGGACCCGGCATCCTTAACCGGGTATGGGTAGGGGCCAATCCGGGTCAAGTAGAATCCGGTTGACCCGACCCGACCCGGATAAAATCGGGTCGGGTATGAGTTTGGCATGTCAACCTGAATGACCCAAATTCGACCCGGTTTACTTTCTCTCTCTATATAAAAATTTATATAATAACTTCAATACACAGTTGCATTGGGGAGTTGTGCTTATACGATTGAATTTTTGTCCTCTTCTTTAAGATGTCTTGTATTCAATTCCCTTTACATACAACTTTTTGTTAATTTTATTACTTTCGTTAATAAAATGGTAACGTTAATTATACTTCTGTAATGTCATTAGTGCGGTTTAAGCGACGAGCTGCTGGAAATTATGCAACACTTAATAAATTCTTGGTGGCTCTTAATAAATAGCTGGATATCAAAAAAGGAGCAGTTGTGTATAAGTCAAATCTTAACCCGAACCCGACCCGAAAATTTTCCGTGTCACCCAAACCGACCCGGATTGAATCCGGGTCGGTTTAGGGTTTACTCCTAACCGGGTCGGGTCAAATCTGACCCGACCCAAACCATAACCCACCTGGCCCGTTTGCCACCCCTAAATAGGGCTGTTGAATATGGCACAAAGCTCCAAAAATATCGCAAGAATAATCCATGATCTATAAGGATATTTTCGAGATTTAGGGAGCCCAAAACCATAACAAAATGAATTAATTCGGAAGCATAGTGCTGCACGGTAAATCCCACGAGGCAGAAGCCCATAACAATGGCCCAATTACGGCGGCCCGCTGGCTGCCGCATGTGCGGCCCCAGGTGTGGCATGCTTGAGCGGGCGCGGCCTGCATCGAGTCGCCAGTGGAAAGGCCCAGAGAGAGGCCCAACCCAACAGGCGAAGCCCAAAAGAACTGTAGGTCACACGCATGACGCGTGAGAGCAGACGGCACGTGGGTCGGCCAAAGTGCTGGGCCACGTGGCGTGCATCGAAGCCGTTGCCACTTCATCTAACAATGGGCATCGCACTCCGGCACGAACGCGGGCGCAGGAAGCGCGCGATAGTCGAATCCGAACCCGTTTCGAATTTCAGACCCGTTAACTATAAAAGCAAGGTTTCGGTTATGTTTTTAGGCAATTCGCTAATGATTATTATACGAATTTCTCTATAAAGTTTGTTGCTACCTATAAAATATACATAGTGCAAATTGAGGGCCATGTGTGGGTTGTTTGAGAGCCCAAAGAGATTGTTTTCTTATCTAATTTCATAACTGCATGGTTATGTATACCCTTAAACCAAACGACATAACTTGTAATCTAAGATTATTGAAGCACTGGTGATCTCTCCAACTGGACGTATATCAAAGATTCAGTGGAACCAATATAAATCTTGGTGTCAGGTGAGTGTTCATATTTTACTTTACGTTGCTTAAATAGATATTGTTATGTTGCGGGTTTTATAAAGAACATCGTTTGTTTTGTTCGGTTGTCCAACGATTATGGAATTCTGCGGTGCGATTGCTTTCTTCATAAGCCTATCAAGATGGCATAGGAGCCTAAGAGAGGTGATCTCAATCATCCCTGACAAGGAACATCATGATGCTGAATTTTAATTGTTCATATCCTCGTCGTCTAAAATTACATGAACATGTTTGTCCAAAAGTATGTGTATGCTTTTACTTTGGATGTTCACATCAATTTTTTCAAACAAAAGTAGAGTGAGAGTAGAGAGGAAAGGCGGCGCCCAGAAAGCCACGCATTGTCGAAGGATTGTAATCCAACGGCATGTACCTCCGCTTCCCAGTGGAATCACCAGGGATCGATCCCTGGTAGATGCGGAACTCGCATGCACCTTTAACTAGCTTTCCGATGAATTAAAAAAAGAAACCCATGCATTTTCTCATCATTTACAAATATTCAACAAAATCCTTGTTTTGCTCAAGATTGGATTAAAGTCATCAACAAGAAGAGGTCAGGAAGGATTAGGCCATCTAGAGATTCATATCAGCATCAATATTAGGTAAGCCAAATAGAGCGTTCTTTCATTCTACAGATTTCCATGACCTGGATAGAAACTGAAAGATAAGAGGTTTAGTCTGTTTTAGATGTGCCTCGTCTCAAATGTTGTGAGAACTACTCCCAAGCGCAGGAGATCGTGCAAGTAATATCCTGGTGAGTCCAGGTATCGAATCCACGGGACAACTGACCTGCAAAACTACGAATGTCAATCTGAAAAGAGTAATAATACGATGTTAGCCAACCACCTATCAAACACGAAGATATAGGATCAAGAGTATGGAATAAGAAATGAAAATCCTACGATATTTACGGTGACTTTGGTAGGGGTACAAGTATGGGGAATATGTGTTGGGTTTGATTTCGTTAGGGTGTGTGCAATCAATGAATATCAATACCTTTTCTATAACTCAACGTTTCGTCCGGTCAGGGCACGAGAACGTCGGAAAGTATGGCGATCAAGCGTATGAAAACGTGCCAAAGAATTATACAATTAAAATAGGGCGAAAAGATATAGAAACCAATAATTACGACACCCTAACTATGTCAACACCAACGCATATGAAGTGAATGTGCTACGGTTGTGATTTCATTAGGAGTTAATAATCGCTGAAATATCATGTCTTTTATATAGCTCAACGCTCCGTCCGGTCAGGGCACGAAGACGTCGGAAGATAAAACGATGAAAACTAGTCAAAGTGGCCGTATACGCATCACTAGCAACATTGATTTCATTAAACGATAAATGCAACAATAAGTTCAGATTAGTGAACATGAATTGGCTAGCCTTGTCAGGGCCTAGCCATACGGGATGTAAATAATATCGACAATAAGCAAATACCCAACAAATACGTTGTAGAAATCAATGTTACGAGTGATTTTGACATGAAAATAGGGCTAAAGACATGAAATTCATCAACTAAATACTCCTAATTACATCACAACCATAGCACAAGGAGATTAGCCATGCATGGTGCAAAGAAAATCAGATTTCATAGCCAAATACATCGTTATAATAGCCAAAATACGATAAAATACACCAAATACGGGGTATAAGTTCAAGAATTTATCACCAAATCTCCACTTTAAAGCCCAAAACCCCTTTAGAATAGGAAGAATAGCCTCTGGAATTTTTCAGAATTTTTCCCTGGAGAAATACGCACAGTAGCC
The DNA here is from genome assembly GCA_030789695.1 of Scilla litardierei. NCBI lineage: Eukaryota > Viridiplantae > Streptophyta > Magnoliopsida > Asparagales > Asparagaceae > Scilla > Scilla litardierei. Next base: position 333,006,032 of record CM061133.1, on the reverse strand, counting down.
GCTCCAAAAGTCCCAAAATACGCCAGAATACCCCAAAAACCCTAGAAATACGCTTATATATTAGCATTGCGGGTTTAATTAGCTTAACGGGTTCGAAACCCGCACCCAATAGCGCTCAAAACCCGCATCCACGACCGCCGCTGCTCTCTACCGTTAGATCCAGGCGGGATCTGCCCACGAGCTGACACGTGGCATAGTAAGCGGATCCAAACCCGCTTTTGAATCCGAAATCAGATAGGATTAAATATCGACCGTCGGATCAAAGATCCAACGATCGTGGAGAGGCCACGTCGCCGCTAAATATCGCTGCATCCGAGCTCAGCGCGGGGATGTTACAGGCCGTTGGATTCGCTCGCGACGGCTCCGATCAAGCCACGTCGCACGCGCTCTGTCGGCGCTCGAGGATCGTCGGATCACGATCCGACGGTCCGTAAAAGGCCACGTCGCCCGCTCTGTATGCGTATGAAAACGCAGCGCTCCGCGTTCGTGAGCCGTCGGATCTCGATCTGACGGTCGATAAAAAGCCGCGTCGCCCGATCTCCGTTGCCGTCGGATCTGAGCGGGAATCGATAGGATGGCGCCACGTGGCTGCCAAGATTCGTGCAAACTTATTTTAATTCCAATAAAGGGTATTCTGCATTCAAAAATTCATAGAAATTAGCACAGATCTCAGAAAAATACAAATAAATAGTCGTTGGAATCGTGAGATCGAGACGATGCTAGGAAAAATATAAAAATGCAGAAATACACAATCAAATTCACGTTTTGTGCACAAATAGAGTAATTTCTCTAATAAATGATGATGAGAAAAATACGAATGCATTAGAGATAAATTAAGCATCATATGGGCACAAAATAGGACTAATAAGGGGGTTAAAAATGCAATATTCACTCCGAATCACACCCCCCAACTAGCGTTTTGCTAGTCCCTAGCAAAAAGAGCGATAAATACGGATGATCAATAAAAAATAATTCTATCAATCGCTTATGGCCTGGCTCAACAATACGCTTTCCAACATGATTTATACCATCAATATACACATCCATGACCAAGCTCATTCACATGATGTTTTCTCTAATTTAGTATGAATAAATAACATACAAGCATCGTTTTGCGCAAGCAAAAGTATAACACGTCGTTTTTCTCTAGTTTTCTTGTTTCCAAGGAATTGGCCTATCAAAACAATCATTCAAGATATGGGTAATGAATTTGCTTAATATATATTCACCATTTCTTTTCGTTTAATCGTTCCGCGTAACGCGCATCAAGCAACATTCGCAGAAAAATGTATAACTTGGATCGCTCCATCAAATGAGTGAGTTTCCTGTCAATGGCTCCCAAATCAGACGATAATAGGTCATTAGGCCAAAAAGGACCCCTCGGACTGTACTACTCGAGCCAACCAAGTTATTTATTAGTGACATACTTATTCATTCATTTTTCATCATTCTTTTGTCATTCAATTTTCTTTTCTTAAGCAACTCAATACCCATCATTTTTTTAAACAAAGCATTAATAACCAAGGCCAAATTCCTCTTCAACTTGAAGACTTTTCAAAAAAAATCGTATATACTCAAGCTTTTTCATCACATCAGCATGCATGAAATAAATTCAAACTATTTCGAGATATTAATCATGACAATCGAAAATTTTTCATGAATAGCATATTAACGGTAATTCATGCAGGAAAAAAAAATTAATTCAAGCTATAAACAATTTTTAGAACTCCGTTAATGCACAATCATCCGCATTTGAGGAATACGAGGGAGTTTAAAATGGTGAGAGTGGTGGTTCATTCTTTCCTTATGCCATGCTTTTGAAAAAAAAAAATCCTAAGGTCTCATACACACCCCCCAACTAAAGATGGACATTGTCCTCAATGTCGAAGAGGGTACGAGTTTATTCAAGCAAGCATCCTAGAAAGCAAATAAAATTCTACGCTACTAGAAAGAACACACCGTGTTCAAATGGCGGATCCTGAATCTTTAATGGTGGAGGAAGTTGTTCAATTTGATCCTTGCGCTCCTCGGCGAGTGATCTTCCTCCTTTAGCTAAATTGGACTCCAGCAACACAACTCCAAGCATCTCTATAAGCTGTTTACCAATGTCCTGCAAGAGATGAGTTATGTCAGTCCAAATTATTTTAAAATTCTTCGCCATAAACATATTCCAAATATAGTCATCAAAATAGGTGAAGTAAAATAGAGCATGGTGATGACAACTCCCTGAAAAATGTGCACTACGCTCGGTATGATGCTCGGTCAATGTGGAGAGGGGTAAATGATTTTGGGAGAAAACTGGGGAAGGGAATGGTTCAGGCTCCATAGCGATATTCTTTAAACCAATGTCCCTAGTCGTCTCCTCCTCCTGTTCATCCAAAATTGCTCGCTCATCCTCTACTTTGCACACACTTCCTGCCATGTCAATGTTTTCATTCGTGACTTCATCGTGACATGGCTCGCTCGATATACCTGCAATAGAAGATAAAGTCAAATTAGATTTTGGAAATTGAATTTCAAACGATTTATATTCTTCTAAGCAAGTGGAAATCAGCGTAAGATTTTCAATTGATTGCTGAATTTGCAGACTCCGAGCAAGGAAGTTTTCTTGGAATTGATGGGATGTGGCCTCCTGTGTCTGAATGAGCAATTGAACTTCCTCTTTCAAGTGGTGCAAATGTACGTCTACACTTTGCTCCTCTGGATCAAGGCTTGAAGGCTCCGTTGAATCGCACTCTGAAGTCTCTTTCATGATTTCTTCGTCCTCTTGCAAAGACTCCATATAATTCCACGCCTCTGTCGGCGTCATGACTCCCAAGAATTCATGCAGCTGTGGTCGTAGTCCACCTAGGAAGGACTCCATAAGCTCTTTCTTCGTAAACCCATGCTGCGGATAGCTCGAAATTATGTCTGTGAACCTCCTCCAGGCCTGGAAGAAAGTTTCACAATCAGTCTGATTAAAACCAACGATCTTGAGCTTCTCCATCCTATGTTTGTGTACCTTATAATATTCTGCATCATACAAATTGTTCGTGCAATAGAATTTCATGTATTCCATATATTCCATTTTTTTAAAAAGAAAACAAAAAACAAAATAAAAAAAATCCTAGACTATAAGATGGAAGGGTCTCACCGAATGTTCCTCTAAACGAACTGAAATCGTAGATCGCAAGTACTGTTGTCCCCGGCAACGGCGCCAAAAACTTGCCTCGTCTCAAATGTTGTGAGAACTACTCCCAAGCGCAGGAGATCGTGCAAGTAATATCCTGGTGAGTCCAGGTATCGAATCCACGGGACAACTGACCTGCAAAACTACGAATGTCAATCTGAAAAGAGTAATAATACGATGTTAGCCAACCACCTATCAAACACGAAGATATAGGATCAAGAGTATGGAATAAGAAATGAAAATCCTACGATATTTACGGTGACTTTGGTAGGGGTACAAGTATGGGGAATATGTGTTGGGTTTGATTTCGTTAGGGTGTGTGCAATCAATGAATATCAATACCTTTTCTATAACTCAACGTTTCGTCCGGTCAGGGCACGAGAACGTCGGAAAGTATGGCGATCAAGCGTATGAAAACGTGCCAAAGAATTATACAATTAAAATAGGGCGAAAAGATATAGAAACCAATAATTACGACACCCTAACTATGTCAACACCAACGCATATGAAGTGAATGTGCTACGGTTGTGATTTCATTAGGAGTTAATAATCGCTGAAATATCATGTCTTTTATATAGCTCAACGCTCCGTCCGGTCAGGGCACGAAGACGTCGGAAGATAAAACGATGAAAACTAGTCAAAGTGGCCGTATACGCATCACTAGCAACATTGATTTCATTAAACGATAAATGCAACAATAAGTTCAGATTAGTGAACATGAATTGGCTAGCCTTGTCAGGGCCTAGCCATACGGGATGTAAATAATATCGACAATAAGCAAATACCCAACAAATACGTTGTAGAAATCAATGTTACGAGTGATTTTGACATGAAAATAGGGCTAAAGACATGAAATTCATCAACTAAATACTCCTAATTACATCACAACCATAGCACAAGGAGATTAGCCACGCATGGTGCAAAGAAAATCAGATTTCATAGCCAAATACATCGTTATAATAGCCAAAATACGATAAAATACACCAAATACGGGGTATAAGTTCAAGAATTTATCACCAAATCTCCACTTTAAAGCCCAAAACCCCTTTAGAATAGGAAGAATAGCCTCTGGAATTTTTCAGAATTTTTCCCTGGAGAAATACGCACAGTAGCCGCTCCAAAAGTCCCAAAATACGCCAGAATACCCCAAAAACCCTAGAAATACGCTTATATATTAGCATTGCGGGTTTAATTAGCTTAACGGGTTCGAAACCCGCACCCAATAGCGCTCAAAACCCGCATCCACGACCGCCGCTGCTCTCTACCGTTAGATCCAGGCGGGATCTGCCCACGAGCTGACACGTGGCATAGTAAGCGGATCCAAACCCGCTTTTGAATCCGAAATCAGATAGGATTAAATATCGACCGTCGGATCAAAGATCCAACGATCGTGGAGAGGCCACGTCGCCGCTAAATATCGCTGCATCCGAGCTCAGCGCGGGGATGTTACAGGCCGTTGGATTCGCTCGCGACGGCTCCGATCAAGCCACGTCGCACGCGCTCTGTCGGCGCTCGAGGATCGTCGGATCACGATCCGACGGTCCGTAAAAGGCCACGTCGCCCGCTCTGTATGCGTATGAAAACGCAGCGCTCCGCGTTCGTGAGCCGTCGGATCTCGATCTGACGGTCGATAAAAAGCCGCGTCGCCCGATCTCCGTTGCCGTCGGATCTGAGCGGGAATCGATAGGATGGCGCCACGTGGCTGCCAAGATTCGTGCAAACTTATTTTAATTCCAATAAAGGGTATTCTGCATTCAAAAATTCATAGAAATTAGCACAGATCTCAGAAAAATACAAATAAATAGTCGTTGGAATCGTGAGATCGAGACGATGCTAGGAAAAATATAAAAATGCAGAAATACACAATCAAATTCACGTTTTGTGCACAAATAGAGTAATTTCTCTAATAAATGATGATGAGAAAAATACGAATGCATTAGAGATAAATTAAGCATCATATGGGCACAAAATAGGACTAATAAGGGGGTTAAAAATGCAATATTCACTCCGAATCAAGATGCAGTCAAGAGGACATGCTCTTAAGGAAGGTTGAGTTTATGAGAACATATGGGATTGGTAAGTACAACATCCAATTGACAACCTTCAAGATAGGTGTCGTTTAATGAGGATCTTAAGGAGTGAGGTGTAAGATGTAGGAATTTTCAAAGAAAGATAAGAAAAGAAAATGGAAAAACAAAACCAAAAAGAGAAACCAAAAACCAAAAAAAAAATCCCTCATTCTCTCATCTCTCACACTCTCTCCCTTCCACCACCATACTCCTCCCTTAGCATCACCCTTGCACCACCAAGAACACTACCCTCTTCCCTTATCCTTCTAACACCAATTTCATCCCAAAAACTCTCACTAAAATCCAACAATCGGAAGGAAAGTTTGGAGCTTGAAGAAGGAAGATTAGGAGAGGCTCAAGTTCTTCAAGGACTAAGAAGGGCCAAAGAATTTTAGGAGGACTTTCAAGGTAGGAGCTCTAACATTTAGTAGGATTCGATTTTTAGAACTAGGGATTTAATTTGATTTAGCATGTTATATAAAATGTTGTGTAGGAATTATGCTTTGTAAGTTAAACTAGAACCTATGCCATGATTCCTATTAAATCCTAGTAGCTTTCATCTTGCTCCCATGTTGATTTCTTTAATTTAGTAGCATGTTGTACTTTAAGTAATAAAATTAGTAGGCTTTGTTTTCATTATGTTTTCATACTTGAATTAGTAATACAATGCCATGTTTATGAATATGAAGTGGATGACATAGTGGTAAAATTATGTTTCTGAAATTATCTTGGAATACCATGTCGAAAACTAGTTTTAGTTGGAAAAATTCATTGCTGGAAATTTTCCTAACCCAGGACAGAGACTTAGAAAAATCGTAGAAAATAGTAGAAAAATCCTAAAAATACAATCTAGGACACTACAGAAATCAGAAGAAAATTATCTACAACTTTGAAGTAGAGACCAGAGGCTAAATCTGACTGTAGATAAGTCTGACATGCCATTCTTTCTGATGTGACAGTTTAAACAGATTTGTGTAACATGCTACAATCATGATTTAGTGTTGTTATTTTAAGTTCTGTTTAATTTCAGTTATCAAGCTATTCATATGTTGTAAACTCATGTTCTTAAATTAAGACAAGTATGCTAACATGCTAATGCCTTGCATTTCTAATGCCATGTTAAATAGTAATGTTAGTAACATAGTGTTAGTATAGTAATGTTAGTGTAGAAATGTTAGTATAGTAGTGTTATGCCTTGCTATACTAAATGCCCATGCTATGCTAGTATAGTGATGTTTATGCCATGATAGTAATGTTACTATAGCATTGTTAGTATGTTCACCATGATTTAAATATAACATATTCTTGTCATGCCATGCCCCACTCATGTCAAATATACCATGAATCATGTTTTTGTGTAATGTGGGAAATCATGCTATGCATTTCTTGCTTTATGTCCATATATTAGTTGTTAGTAAGTTCCATGTCCCTTGTGAAAATGATGATGTTATCAAGCTTCCTTATGACATGCATGTGATTATATGTTCATTTCATTTAAAGCTTCATGTTAATGAGTAAATAAGTTCAGTGTTGTATGTTGATATGTTTTATTCTGTACTAGCAGTTTAAGTTATGGTTCATGAAATTGTTATATCGAATGGAGCATGTCGATGCTCTTGGTATGAATGGAAATGCGACGGTTGTTGTTAAATCACAACATCGGTGAAATTATAAAAGTAAGAAAAGATATGAATATGGTATTGAGACCGCTGAAAAGAATGTAAGATGAATTATTCCATAAGCTGAGAGTGAGGCAGAGTGATGACATCAAGGGTGCTCGATCCATTCGAAAAATGGGTGAGACTCTAGATGTGGGTTTCGAGGAAACACGGGTAAACTATAGGAGTTAAGAAGTGGACATATGATGTATATTTCTCGCCCGATGTGTCACTTCCGGAAGGAGGAGTTTAAGAGGGCTAGAGAGGTCGCTGGTGTACTCGTGATGCACCATGACGGTAACTGATGGTTTTCTCCATTTGTCCCATGAAAAACCGAGATTTGTCTCATTCCTACCTTACCAGTTGGGTACGGAGTTACAAGAGGCCCCTCCAGTGCTTGTGTCGCTGGTTGAGGTACCATTTTTCACCCACTTTGGGTGAAGTCTGACTCCTTAGCGTCCTACGGTTTATACGGGCTTCCAAACATGAGAATCAATAATCTAAAGTAATTGTCTTTTAATTATAAATACTGTTATCCCATGCTTACTTGTTTCTCTATTAAGTTAATGTTGTTGACTCATGCTGATCCATTCCATTGTTTATTATAAATGTCCAGTACTTGCATGTTAATATGTTCTCCTACTTACCTCCAGCGCTTGCATGTTATAACATGGTTACTTATGCATGTTCACAAGTTCTTCCTTGATGCTTACACATCGTGTTGTGATTACTTTTATGCCCTGAGACCATTACTTGTTATGCCATCCTCCCTAGATAGGTAGACCAGTTCTAAAATTGGGTCCTACTAGAGTGTTAGGAGTTCCTACTGGGTCACGCGTTGACGTGTCCCCGTTGACTTTTAAGGTTGGGGATAGCGGCTGGAGCCTTGGAGTTGGAGATCGGTTGTAGGATTGGATGTCGAGGGGTATGATGATAGACTTGTACTTTTGGTGTTTCTTTTCGGGTAGACCTTTGTACCTAGAGTTGTGAGGATGAAGATGTTGGTGTTGTATAAGTTGAAACTGGACTTGGAGTTGTATAAGATTATCGTGGTCTCAGTGTAGCTTCCCTCTTTTGTACCCCCTTGTTCAGCTGGTGTATGTAAAAGAAGTATCATTGCATTAAAAAATGAAATATTGTACTTTTGTTTATTTCTCAGTGTTTTATCTGTGATGGAGCTTTACTTGTACTTTCCAGCACGTGCGTGGTGACTTGTAGTGTTCTTTTTGCTCTCTTCCTTTCTCTCTTTCTACGTAACACTCGTTGATATAGGAATACTTGGGACATATTCACACTTTCCGGGTATCCTGGAGAACGGGTCGTTACATCCTTTAATCACCAGCTTCCCGCTGTGCATCCGATCTCAGCTCGGAGTCGACTTTGTCCGTTCGATCAATTGAGGAACAGTCACGATTGTGCCACATGGGTTGGATCCGCGTGAACTTGTTGAATCCGCGTGAACTGTTGAATCCGCGTGAGTTGCTCTGCTTCGTTCGTGGCCGTTGGATGGTTGATTAAACGTCAGCAAAGGGCCGCGTCGCCACTTCCTCTGGATCGTTGGATTGAGTGGGAACGCTCGAGATGTTGCCACGTGTCAGGCGCTGGACCAGGATACGTACGGAGGCGACGTATTTCGTATTTTCAGCCGTATTTTGACTGTATTTCTCTAATTAAATGGTATTCTGCATTCAAAAATTCACAGTAATTAGCACAGATCTCAGAAAAATACAAATAAATAGTCGTTGGAATAGTGAGATCAAGATCTAGCCATGAAAAATATAAAAAGTAAAGTAATACTCAGTATATTGCTGTTTTGTGCATAAAATTGAGTTTGCTCTTATAAAAAGGGTATTCAAAATTCGATCGTACTAGAGACCAAATACATATCATATATGCACAAGATAGGGTTAAATAAGGTGTTAAATATGCAATATTCAACCCGAATCAGCATGTCAATGCCTTCATGGTGTTTATCATTCCTCCCTCTGTGCCCGCCCGCATTGATGGTCCTTTGAATGGCGATCAAGGCGAATGTAATGGCGGCTTCACTGATAATCAAGTCGGGCGTGATCTGGAGCGATTTCCCCCATTGAGTGGGGTCAACCGTCTGTCGGACGGCGGTCTTGGGCCGCTACACCCCGTCATGCCTCTGGGCCCCTTTGGGCGAGAGCCCGGCGCGGTTTTGGACCTAGAGGTTGGCATGCATATCTCCGGCCCAGGGGGGGAGGGGAGGTTGTATCACCATCCTATGTCGGTGACAAAGTTCGCCAATCTTACCACCCTCCTATCCTTGGGGATTTTAGAGAGCTTTGAGACCTTATTTGCCAACATAGGATGGACGACCTTCTTGCACATGCATGATGAAACCTACATTCGGCCAACCCGAGAATTTTTGAGTTCCATCCACCGAACAGATGATGGCATTTTGTTACGACTGTGGAACGTGGATATGGAACTCACTTTTGACTGACTTGATGACATTTTTGGTTGGCCCGCTAACGACAGCATTAGCCCAGTTGAATGTTCGCACCCCCGCAGATTCAACGCGGGGACATTTAGGAGAGAGATCACGGGTTCGGGAACATACGACCCGAGGATGGCCAATGCCTCCTCCATAGCCCACCCTTGTTTACGAATTGCTCATAGGGTCCTAGCTTGCACCATCTTTACTAGGACCGATTGTGTGCCGGTGGTGACGTATACCGAGCTCCTCTTCTTGTAGCTTATGACCCAATCTCAACGGTATGACCTATCCATTGGCCTTTTCTCCTCGTTCTATACTCTCCGGAGTTTGGAGTGGACGGTGGAAAAGCTTTTGAAGGTTGCTCCCTCCAGCGTTGGGGATATCTATTGCACTAATTTTAAATCCGTTCTTGTGTGTGGAAAGAGGGCTGTGGGGACGGCCATTTAGACGGTGCGCATAGCAACTCCCCATTTCAACGGGTGAGAAAACCTCCCAAAACTCCCATCAGCTACTGTACTGTTTGTTGTTCTAGATAACTCCGAACTCCCAAGGAAGCAACCCAACAAGCAAACAAACAACAAACCAAAAAAGCGCTCCTTATCAGCAAGTCACCCATCTCTCTCCCCCTCCCTCTCAAGAAATCCATGTCTTCCCTTTCCTGTGTCTCCTCAATCCCCTCGCCGACCCGCTTCCTCCACCCACCCGGACACCAAATCTACCCACCACCACCATCACCATGCCTAAGAAAGCCGACCATCATGGCTCCTCTTCGTGCGGCGGGGAAGAGGTACAAGGGGACGGTGATGAGGGAGGAGAAGCTGGCGGAGATGATAGAGAAGAAGGTGGCCGAGGCCATCCAGGCCTGCGACGGCGACGACGACATGTCGTCCGACGGCTGCAAGGTCGCGTGGGACGAGGTCGAGGAGGTCAGCCAGGCCAAGGCCGATCTCCGGCTGAAGCTCGCCGAGAGCGACGCCGACCCCCTCCAGTCCTTCTGCGACGAGAACCCAGAGACCGACGAGTGCAGGGTCTACGACGCCTGAACCCACCCGATCACTCAATAAACAGTAATAATCATAATTCCTCGTTGTTTTCATGTTCTTGATTTTGTTTTTGGTGCGGTGTAGCACGTCTCTGTACCAGTGATAAATTGAGTATTGCCCTATGCTTGATGTCTTCTATTTGGCCCGGGGAAGTATTGGGTTCGACTTGTGTTTGTTGAAATGTCTGTGAGAGCATCGAAGTCTTTGTTCGGATCAATGATTTAATAGAAAATCATTCTATTTGGTTTCACAGCTAAATAGTAAAGTAATTAATACACACAGCTTATTTATAGTAAATATCGATTAGCAATAAAGTATTATTATAGGGATGTAAACGAGCTCAAGAGCCTTAAATGAACCAAGCTTGTATAAAATTTTAAGATTGATTAGATTAATGAATGAACATGAACAACCTAAAACTCAGGTTGTTTGATTTACAACCCTATCCAGGAGATCATAATGATCTCTTGAGTATTGAACACCCTTTCAGAGACAATATTCAAAATAGTACTCAAATATTTCTTTACTATGTTAATGCGAAGTCAATGTGGGGTCTTTAGTTTCACACCAATTTGGCAGTTTATGATAAACATTCTTAATATTGAATTATCATGTGTTTTATATGTTTGGGTATTTGTGTTAGTCATCGCTCCATTTCTAGATTCTATTTGTTTATACATTTACATGTACACATGTACATCTACTAACCGATTTTATCAGTTAGAGTGATATTTTATTTCGGATTGCCATGGTTGCTAATGGTGATGATAAGAAGTTTGCTATCTTTGTTATTGATCATTCCATCCTGAAAACCCTTTTATATGTACTCATTGTTTTAGTCTCAGTCTAAGATTTATATTGATGTTTATCTTGATGAGTAGACGTATCAATAGGTATGTGATGATGGATCAAGGATATGGAGCTGTTGGAAACTCACAACTCCTCATATGATTTTGATGATACAAACATATCATTTTATATGTACTAACTCTATCTATGCAGATGTTATATCACTATCATCTGAGACCGTCATCAAGAACACAAGTTACAAGTTGCAAGAAGCATTCACTACAAGACGACGCATATCGAAGAAATTTTGTATCTTGTAATAAGTGATGTAATCTTTATTTTTTCTCTTGCATATACTTAGAATGTAAAAGCCTTGATGATTATCTCTCTTAGTCGTTTAGGGTCCATCTTCAAAAAATCAAGTCAAAAGTCAAATTAGTCGACCAATCCCTAGTACTAGTCGACTAATTACAATAGTAACACAGTCAAAGCTTTAATTAGTCGATCAATCCCTAGTGCTAGTCGACTAATTTAAATAATAAAAAATTCAGAAAATTCAAAAACTTTGTCTGACCCATCCTAGAATCTCTAAGATCATTTTTCCACCATTTCCTAAAGTTTCAAATTTTTAGTCGACTACTTCCTTTTATACAGTTTCCTACCGTTTTAGAAAGTTACACCTCTTGAAAAGACATATTAACTTTCATTCTATCTAGTTAGCTTTAATTAGTCGACCAATACATAAAATTAGTCGACTAATTTGGACAAAAACGGCTCAGATTTTTTATGAAAATTTAGGCAGTTGTACAACGGTAATAAACTACCTCTTTAGGCTATAAATAAATCCGTAGACCCCCTGCCTAAAAATCACGAAAATTCTATCACTTTCTCTTTTCTTAAGGTTTTCTTTCTCTATATAGAAAGTGTGTGGTTTTCAGATTTCCATAAGGAACATCTGCAGAAATTCCGTCCCTATAGGAAGTTCAATTTCCAAGAGTGTTCTACCACAATTCACATCTTGAGCCTTGGAGATTCCATCACCAACCTTGCACTATAATTCCATCAATTATTAAGGCTATAGGTGATATTGTTTCATACTCTTTCTTTACTTTATTTGGTGAATCTCCTGTTGAAGAGATTGTACAAGTTTGCAACACGGAGAGTGTTGGCATCTTTGTATGTTGATTACTTGCTGGGAGCAAGTGTTTTAGTGGATTCAAATCTCTACGGGGTAGAGAACTGGACATAGGATCACAAGGATCCGAACCAGGATAAAAATCTCTGTCAGCTGACATTCCTTGTTTACAACTTTTTAAAAATCCTATTTAATCATATTAAATTCTGTTTCCTTTCTAATTAAACTCTACCCCACGTTTTGAAACCCTATCACTAGGCCGAACCAAGCCCATACACACGCACACAACCGTTACGCACACACATACTTAAACTTTATAAAAACCCTAGGCTACCTACGGTTCTTTTACAATATGAACCTAGAGGCCGACTAACAGCCTTCACCTTCACGTGGGGCTCTTTCACATACGAACCTCACCCCTACCTCCTTTTTATAAACCCTGGAGGAGCCCTAACCACTCAGCCGCCCTAACCACTTTCCACAACCCCACATGGAAAACGATGACCTAAAGGCTAACTTCATATGTAAAAATTATATATATATAACCATATGGCTTAGTGCCTTCACGTGCTGCCTCTGTACAACCCCCACACACCCAGTTCGTATAAGAAGAAACTGTTAAACTATATAATTTATAAGCCCTAGCCTTATGTTTATATAAAAACCCTAGGCTATAGCAACAAAGCCCGTGTACTCTCACAGAACCCTAATGCCAGGGCTCTCACACCACACTCAACCCTACTATCATATAAAACTAACCCTAGGCTATTTCTTTCCTTTATAATAGAACCCTAGGAAACCCTATTTCTCCCTTCAGCCGCCCCTGTCATTGTCCCATCTCCATGCACAAAAAAAAAACACAGCCCGAGCTTCTTCTTCTCCACGCGTGCAACCACACCCCACAGCGGCCTCCCCACACCTCGCGAACCCCCGCCCCTCGCCTCGCGAGCAGCCGACGCCTCCGTGATCTGCTCATCTCCTCGCCTCGCGAGCGCCCGGATCCCCTCTCCGAGATCCAAGTCGCCCGGTTCCCCTCCTCTGCGTGTGCCTCTTCTCCGCAGTCTCTCCATCGCCCAGGCCACCTCGCGGCCTCCTTTTCTAACCAAACCCCCCGACACAACATCCTCCCTGCGAGATCCGAGCGTCTCTTCTCCTCCACACGAAGGACAGCCCACGCCCAATGCCTCCTCCCTTAAGGCCGTGCCTCCTCTTCGAATCCACGCCCAGATCTCTTCCGCCTTGACCGCAGCACGCCTCCCCCTCAACTGCAGTCCACCAACCCCGGCATCACGTGCGTCCGTCCTCTCCCCACCTGTAACACAACGAGGGGGAAAAGCTAAAAAGGTTAGCTTTGTTTTTGTGGTCGATTGTTTGGATAAATATTAATCTGTTAGTAGTTGGTTGCTGTTAGTTTTTTGTATACGGTTAGGAGTTAAAATATATCTTAGAGTTGGTTAGTTTTACAAACTGTGTGTGTGTGCGTGTGTTTAATATGTATACCATGTTAGAAGATCTCTTCATTCTTATCTTGGGATTTGCTAAAGTTAGAGCTATTTTATTTAACAAACTCTGTTAGTCATGCATTAAGGCTAGCTTCATAGCTTGCTGCTATGTCTCTGTTGGAACTAATGGTTAGCTGTTAGGGTTTAGTAATCAAGGTTGATAGCTAGTTAGTCTTAGAAATGCAACTGATGTTAGCTCGATGGTATACTGCTTTGATTAATAGTCAGTAGGGTTGTATAGTTACTGCTGTAACTTTTGAATGAAGGATGAATAATTGTTAGCACTCAGTGTATTCATATGTCAGCTTTGAGAATGTTAGATTATAAATAAACCCCTTCATTTCCTTTGGTGTTAGTGTTTGGTTTCGAGCAACTATCCCTATCAAAATAGGTTCACAACTTAACCATTTAGTTGGATTCTGATAAAACGCATATGAAGTGTGAACAACAGTTTTTTTTGAAACAGTAATTTTGTTACTAGTAATATTATATTAATTGATAAATAAGTTATTTTTCAATTAATCTAATATCGTAATCCGGTAACTCAGAAAACGTCCGCGTCTTCCGTACGGATCCGTCGGCACCAAGAACATCAAAAACAGGCAAGTATATAATTTGTTATGATTTTTAGAAGTTCGGCACGTTTGCGCCGCCTTCATGTTTTACTGTGTAACTCAAATTTAGATGTGTAATGACGTACAAAACTGACACCATAACGACTAGGACGAAAATTGGGATCCAACGGTATATCATACGATATATCCCCAATTTAAACAACTAGAGAAAGAAATTGTTCCTGTAGCAAGTTGAACGAAAAGGACAAAATCGTCATTATTGAAATTACGGAACCGGTCGTTCGACCCGTTTCCGCTTGCAGAACTGTCACCATAAAACACTAATATTGATAACAATGGAATTCAGTGAGTCCTGACATGATTAACTATATGGACATCGTGAAATCGTGCGTCTCGAAGGCGAAATCGTGATATCGTGATGTCCTGTGAGTCGACTAGGCCGGCTCGTGTTCCGGCAAAAATTTTGGGTGGGGTTAGGGTTGAGCGGCCACTGGGCGTATGAAAGGTACTCTCCTCAAGAGCACCACCCGACGCGGTGGGTTAGTGTCAATCACGGTAAGCCCCCGTGAGAGGAACGACCTTCTCATCACGACCTAAAGGCGAGAACCCTAGATTAGATGTGAAGTCTTGACATGGTCATTGTAACGCTAACTTGGTCATCGTGAATATTGAAATGCTAACAAACTCTGAGAATTTAACTTTAAACTTGCCATCGACTAGAACTGCATGCTAGGATTGTTTCTTTCTGCTCCGAAATTGTTAATCGTTAAATTGCTACAGTCGTTTCAATTCGAAATATTAAATGCTTCTAAATTTCATATACTTGTTATATACTTCGCCTTGGGATGCTAACTCTTTCTTGCAGACCCCTAGCTGACATACATTCATGTTTGTGGATGTATGTCAGGTTCTGAGCTCGAGTACCCAGAGGATCCGTCCGTGACGCCTGACTTAGAGAGCCAGGGTTTACCGTAGACGCCGAGCCACTTCCTGCGGAAGATTAGAGTTCCTTTTCCGTCACTACTTTGAGTTTCTGTTTTAGTACCCTGTAGTAGGTTTAGTGTTTTGTTGTAGTTTCTTTTTGGCCATGCTGAGGCCCAGTTGTCTTATCTCTTGTACGAACAATTCTGGAAGTCCCTTTTAAATTAATGAAAAGTTTTCTGACTGTTCTGAAACGCAAAATGCAAGGACCTCATCTGTGTTTTTATCACAGACGCTTATTGAACTCGAGCTTCACCGCTCCAGTTCAAGCGGACCGCGTAACGCTCTCGCTTCCGGTGCCTTTTGGGAAGCGGGGCGTTACAGGTTTTAGTGGTGGCCCATGCAGGTCATGCAACTGCGAAATTCAGAACAATGAGAACACTTTTCATTAGCCAAAACATCCAGAATTAGTTCGTACGCCAAATTACTCGAATACATTGTCTCAGCATGATAGGAAACCAATACTAGGATAAATAGGAAGAGTCGGTTAGGCGTTTGTGCCTGTTAGTTAGACACCCTTACCACGACTTTGCTTTACCATTTTGGGAGTCACCCTAGCCTTTCTCTGACCATATTAGAGTTTCGTTAGTCGTTCACTTAGATTTATCGAATTTAGGGCCCAACCGAACGTGGCGATCGTCGCCGTGCAAGTCGAACCCGAGACACCTGCAAGGAGTAGACTTCGAAGCGTTAGATATTCCGGATTTATAGATAAGATCTCGATCCTCAACGGACCCTTACCTCGGCTCCCCTGTCGCAGTCTAGTTCTTTGACGAACCTTAGAGCTAAGCATTAATCGACTCAATGATTATTTCCCCGATCTTACCATTTTCTGATCATTACACTTCCATGTTAATGATCGAAGGAATCCATCGTAGCGTATCCATGGAGTACTTCTTAATCGTACTTACGTTTCAATCATCGAACCTGATCATTGTCCTCGGTGCACATAAACTCTTCAGATCTGCCATCTTTAACCTTGAACCTTCTCCTTCTAAAAAGTGTTTCGATATTTCATTATTTGAATTCTTCACTAAGTTTAAAATTCTTTCGAAAATTTCACTTAGATTTTCTACACTTCGGTCGACTTAAACCCAACCTTGATTATGAAACTTTTCTGACACGATCTTTAGTTACCATCTTATAGCTATTTTCCAACATACATCATCCGCACTTCTATTTCGCATAAATAGCCACTCGATTTTTCTCATGTAATGAAATTCCTTTAAGAAAAAAAAGGACCTTTATTTCCATTTTGCTGGTTCAAAATATCACCTTTTCTTACCAATATATTTCAAAAACAGTCATTCCTATACATTTTTTTTATAAAAAAAATACCTTACTAAGTTAAATAGAACTTCAAAACCCTGTGTGTCAGTTTTATAGTCACTGTCTTCAAACATTTTAAGAAAAAAAAGGAAAAAAAAAGGAAAAAAAAAAGAAATTCTCTTTTACAAACCTATTTCCATTTACAAAATAAGCACTACATCACTAGGCCCATATTACTCTTCACCAATTATTGGACTAATCACATTTTATATTTTAACTTATACCATATGTTCGCTATTTTACGATGTTATTATTTTCACACACATCATCCTTATCTTCTTACCTTGGTTCATAAATATTTTATGTCACCCAACCAAACTACGCTCTTATCCATGCCACCTCTGGAACCGCCCATCGCAACATTGGTTCGTTGCACCATTCCACTCTGAATTCTACACTTACTTAGTTGTCGCTTTAGAGCTTATCATTGCTTAGTGGAACCGTTAACACTGATTGTAGTGATTGTCTACGTGTGTTTTTCCCTTAGTATATTGGTAGAGTGTGATTATCTACCGTGTTGTATGTGTATATACAGTAATTTGTGATAGGTATGTATATAGTCGAGTGTAGAGTGGTAAGTGTTATATTTATACTGAGGCGAGTGATTAGCTATATCACTATAGGGATATCTGTGCGTATTAGATTTAGTATATGCTAGTTACTAGAAGTATATGTACTTTAAACATACTTGTTAATGGTTGGAATTGTATGCTAGTACAGTGATGTACATGTTAGGTGTGCGTATAGTTGTGTGTGTAGATTTATTGTGTGATTTATATATTGATATGTCCGGCGTGTACTCGTACGTATATATGTATATGGTTAGTTATAGGTATGTGTGTGTGTATATATATATTGTATGAACAAGTGCGTCTTAAGTATAGTGGGATTGTTATACCGTATTACCCCTACGGGATGATGTGTGAACATGTGTATACCATGAGGTGTGCATGGCCGTATGTTTGTGACTACGTATATGTGAATGTATGTAATAGTGTACTAGCCCAATGTAAATTACCATGGTTGTGAATACTGATGCGTGTATATGACTGTTCTATATAGATACGAGATAGGCGTATAGTAGCATAAGTATGTATATGTATGTGAAATGAACGTATGTATGGGTGATTGGAAATGTGTGATATATGAGTATGTATAACATATGGATGTATATTGTCTCATTATAATGTGTGTATGATTGGGGTAAATGACCTTAGTGTCTAAGTCCGCTCACCCTACGTCGGCCTATTTAAGGAAGTCTGAGGACGGACTTGATCCTAAGGTGGGTAGATTACTATAACCCTAGTGCTATGAGTAAGCTTATATAGATCTGTGTATGGTGTGAAATATTACGTACATGTATATACGTGTAGTGATATATATTATAATGCGTATATGGTAATATGCGGTAGGTAAAAGTAATTGTACGATTGAAGTGTTAATTGACGAAGAATGATTGTAGCTATGTACTAGTGGTATGTTTAAGTGATGTGTAGTACTATATCATTTAAAGTGTGAGTGTATAAGATATTTGGTGATACATTGTGAACTAGTAATAATGTGAGTGTGCGAGGTGATGGCACACTTACAGCGGGTAAGTTGATGTGGTTGTGTTGTAAGCGTTGCTATTTGCCCGAGTTGGATATTGGATGATATTATATTTAATGTGTTAGGCGAATACGTAATTAGTGATGTGTGTACGTACATTGTTGCTACTAGTAGCATGAGCGTTGAATAGTATTATCAGCAATAATACTTTTGGTGTTGATATTAGTATTAGAAATACTATTTGAATATGGCATGATTGTTTTTATGGTGTGTATACATTAGAAGAGAAGATGCGAGCGTTACCCTTATGTTTTCCCGGTGCCTTAGCCGATAAGATTCCGAGGACGGAATCGTTTTAAGGTAGGTAGGATGTAACGACCAGTATTTATCGTTACGTTACCTGTATTTTCTCTCGTGTATTATTTTCTCTGTATTCGTAGTCAGACGTTCCTGTCTCGTACCCGTACCCGTGTCTAATTCTTTTCCCCATACTTATTAGTTTTAATAATAAATCCTTTAATAATTATTTTCAATATTTTGGTATAATTAGTTTGACTTTCAAATTCAAATTCAAATTTCATATCTCCCATTTATAAACCCATTAAATAAAAATTGATCAGCTGACATTCCTTGTTTACAACTTTTTAAAAATCCTATTTAATCATATTAAATTCTGTTTCCTTTCTAATTAAACTCTACCCCACGTTTTGAAACCCTATCACTAGGCCGAACCAAGCCCATACACACGCACACAACCGTTACGCACACACATACTTAAACTTTATAAAAACCCTAGGCTACCTACGGTTCTTTTACAATATGAACCTAGAGGCCGACTAACAGCCTTCACCTTCACGTGGGGCTCTTTCACATACGAACCTCACCCCTACCTCCTTTTTATAAACCCTAGAGGAGCCCTAACCACTCAGCCGCCCTAACCACTTTCCACAACCCCACATGGAAAACGATGACATAAAGGCTAACTTCATATGTAAAAATTATATATATATAACCATATGGCTTAGGGCCTTCACGTGCTGCCTCTGTACAACCCCCACACACCCAGTTCGTATAAGAAGAAACTGTTAAACTATATAATTTATAAGCCCTAGCCTTATGTTTATATAAAAACCCTAGGCTATAGCAACAAAGCCCGTGTACTCTCACAGAACCCTAATGCCAGGGCTCTCACACCACACTCAACCCTACTATCATATAAAACTAACCCTAGGCTATTTCTTTCCTTTATAATAGAACCCTAGGAAACCCTATTTCTCCCTTCAGCCGCCCCTGTCATTGTCCCATCTCCATGCAAAAAAAAAAACACAGCCCGAGCTTCTTCTTCTCCACGCGTGCAACCACACCCCACAGCGGCCTCCCCACACCTCGCGAACCCCCGCCCCTCGCCTCGCGAGCAGCCGACGCCTCCGTGATCTGCTCATCTCCTCGCCTCGCGAGCGCCCGGATCCCCTCTCCGAGATCCAAGTCGCCCGGTTCCCCTCCTCTGCGTGTGCCTCTTCTCCGCAGTCTCTCCATCGCCCAGGCCACCTCGCGGCCTCCTTTTCTAACCAAACCCCCCGACACAACATCCTCCCTGCGAGATCCGAGCGTCTCTTCTCCTCCACACGAAGGACAGCCCACGCCCAACGCCTCCTCCCTCAAGGCCGTGCCTCCTCTTCGAATCCACGCCCAGATCTCTTCCGCCTTGACCGCAGCACGCCTCCCCCTCAACTGCAGTCCACCAACCCCGGCATCACGTGCGTCCGTCCTCTCCCCACCTGTAACACAACGAGGGGGAAAAGCTAAAAAGGTTAGCTTTGTTTTTGTGGTCGATTGTTTGGATAAATATTAATCTGTTAGTAGTTGGTTGCTGTTAGTTTTTTATATACGGTTAGGAGTTAAAATATATCTTAGAGTTGGTTAGTTTTACAAACTGTGTGTGTGTGCGTGTGTTTAATATGTATACCATGTTAGAAGATCTCTTCATTCTTATCTTGGGATTTGCTAAAGTTAGAGCTATTTTATTTAACAAACTCTGTTAGTCATGCATTAAGGCTAGCTTCATAGCTTGCTGCTATGTCTCTGTTGGAACTAATGGTTAGCTGTTAGGGTTTAGTAATCAAGGTTGATAGCTAGTTAGTCTTAGAAATGCAACTGATGTTAGCTCGATGGTATACTGCTTTGATTAATAGTCAGTAGGGTTGTATAGTTACTGCTGTAACTTTTGAATGAAGGATGAATAATTGTTAGCACTCAGTGTATTCATATGTCAGCTTTGAGAATGTTAGATTATAAATAAACCCCTTCATTTCCTTTGGTGTTAGTGTTTGGTTTCCAGCAACTATCCCTATCAAAATAGGTTCACAACTTAACCATTTAGTTGGATTCTGATAAAACGCATAGGAAGTGTGAACAACAGTTTTTTTTGAAACAGTAATTTTGTTACTAGTAATATTATATTAATTGATAAATAAGTTATTTTTCAATTAATCTAATATCGTAATCCGGTAACTCAGAAAACGTCCGCGTCTTCCGTACGGATCCGTCGGCACCAAGAACATCAAAAACAGGCAAGTATATAATTTGTTATGATTTTTAGAAGTTCGGCACGTTTGCGCCGCCTTCATGTTTTGCTGTGTAACTCAAATTTAGATGTGTAATGACGTACAAAACTGACACCATAACGACTAGGACGAAAATTGGGATCCAACGGTATATCATACGATATATCCCCAATTTAAACAACTAGATAAAGAAATTGTTCCTGTAGCAAGTTGAACGAAAAGGACAAAATCGTCATTATTGAAATTACGGAACCGGTCGTTCGACCCGTTTCCGCTTTGCAGAACTGTCACCATAAAACACTAATATTGATAACAATGGAATTCAGTGAGTCCTGACATGATTAACTATATGGACATCGTGAAATTGTGCGTCTCGAAGGCGAAATCGTGATATCGTGATGTCGTGTGAGTCGACTAGGCCGGCTCGTGTTCCGGCAAAAATTTTGGGTGGGGTTAGGGTTGAGCGGCCACTGGGCGTATGAAAGGTACTCTCCTCAAGAGCACCACCCGACGCGGTGGGTTAGTGTCAATCACGGTAAGCCCCCGTGAGAGGAACGACCTTCTCATCACGACCTAAAGGCGAGAACCCTAGATTAGATGTGAAGTCTTGACATGGTCATTGTAACGCTAACTTGGTCATCGTGAATATTGAAATGCTAACAAACTCTGAGAATTTAACTTTAAACTTGCCATCGACTAGAACTGCATGCTAGGATTGTTTCTTTCTGCTCCGAAATTGTTAATCGTTAAATTGCTACAGTCGTTTCAATTCGAAATATTAAATGCTTCTAAATTTCATATACTTGTTATATACTTCGCCTTGGGATGCTAACTCTTTCTTGCAGACCCCTAGCTGACATACATTCATGTTTGTGGATGTATGTCAGGTTCTGAGCTCGAGTACCCAGAGGATCCGTCCGTGACGCCTGACTTAGAGAGCCAGGGTTTACCGTAGACGTCGAGCCGCTTCCTGCGGAAGATTAGAGTTCCTTTTCCGTCACTACTTTGAGTTTCTGTTTTAGTACCCTGTAGTAGGTTTAGTGTTTTGTTGTAGTTTCTTTTTGGCCATGCTGAGGCCCAGTTTTCTTATCTCTTGTACGAACAATTCTGGAAGTCCCTTTTAAATTAATGAAAAGTTTTCTGACTGTTCTGAAACGCAAAATGCAAGGACCTCATCTGTGTTTTTATCACAGACGCTTATTGAACTCGAGCTTCACCGCTCCAGTTCAAGCGGACCGCGTAACGCTCTCGCTTCCGGTGCCTTTTGGGAAGCGGAGCGTTACACATAGGATCACAAGGATCCGAACCAGGATAAAAATCTCTGTGTTTGCGTTTGGAATATTATGGATTGTGATCTTTTATTTCCGCATTCTTATTGCAATTTTTATTAAGTTTTAATTTTGCAATATCGTCGTGATTTACACTATTCACCCCCTCTTTAGTGTATTTGGTGTGCTAGGAGATCCAACATTTGGTATTAGAGCTTCATCGTTAATATGGCCTACACCTATCCGACGAACACGTAAACATCTTCATCACAATTTCCTGAAGGGCACTCTACTACAAGGCCTCCACTATTCAATGGTTGCAACTACTCCTATTGGAAGACAAGGATGACAATTTATCTACAAAGCATCGACTACGAACTTTGGAACATATTGGAAACTCAATACGAGAAACCTACAACTCCATATGCCCAATGGACCACAAATGACAAATCTGCTGCAACTCGCAACTCTAAAACAATGAATGCACTATTCTACGCTATGGACAAGAATGAGTTCAACCGTGTTTCCCAGGCCAAAACCGCGTATGACATCTGGCATACACTCCAGGTAACTCATGAATGAACTAATAAAGTTAAGGAAATTAAAATCTCTGTTCTTGTTCACAGGTTTAAATTATTCAGAATGAAGGAGAATGAACCAATTGGAGAAATGATCACTTGTTTCACCGACATTGTCAACTCCTTAATAGCCCTTGGCAAAACCTATTCTCAAACAGAACAAGTACAGAAGATTCTTCGTGCCTTAACGTCAGAATGGGAGAAGAAGACTACAGCCATAGAAGAAGCCAATGACCTTTCAACTCTCACCGTTGAAAGCTTGGTTGGTAACATGATGGCCTACGAAGTACAACTTCAAGATCGCAAAGAACAAGCAGATACAAAGAAGAAAACTCTTGCCTTCGTCGCTTCATCAGACATTGATGATTCAGACATGGACGATAAAGACATGTCATTAATAACTAGAAACTTCAAGAAGTTTCTACGAAGAGATAAGTTTAAAAGTTTTAAGCCTAAAACTACTGATGCTTCTTTAAGTTTTCAACGTAACAGACCAGGACATATGAAAAAGGATTGTCCACTTCTTAAGCCAAAAGAAAGGACATTCAACAACTTCAGAAAGGATAAGAAGTTCGAAAAGAGAAAGAAGGCACTTGCAGCAACATGTGACACTTCATCTTCAGATGAAGAAGAAGAAGTCAACAACCAATCAAATGAAGGGAATGCCCATATGTGCTTTATGGCATAAAGTGATAATGATGTAAGTAGACTAGATAATGAAGAACTACTTAATACTTTTAATGAATTATATGCGAGATTCAAGAAATTGAATTCTCAACATAAGGCATTAGCTCTTTCTCATTCTTCTTCATTAGATAATCTAAAAATTGAGAAGGAAACATTATCTTTTCAAAATGATAAATTACTTCATGAAAATGAGATTCTCAAATCTGAGAATCATAATATGATTTCACGCATTTCTATTTTAGATAAGGATATTTCTTCACTAAAATTGAAATATGATAATATGTCTTTTAATATTAGCAAATTCAATAAAGGAAAGAATAATTTAGATAATTTACTTAAAATACAACATCCTGCTAATCATAGACAAGGTTTGAGATATAAGAATACTCTCAAATCCAATATTCTTGGTAATGTTACTTTAGAAAAGAAAAGGCATGTGTTTATTAATGCTAAGAAAATTGATTCTTCTAATAATATGAAAAAGGATACTGTTCATATTCCAAAGAAAACCAATTTTCTTACATCTTATGAGAAAACAATTATGCATAATATTTGGGTTCCCAAAGACATTTGTTTATATAATAAGGATTTATATATATCTAACTTTATGCAAAATGTTATTCTTTCTTCTAACTATTTGACGAAACCAAATTCCTCTTGGGGTTGGTTTTCTAAGGACTAATCCTAAGGACCCATATAAAAAGTATACCAATATTTATTGTTTATCTTTCAGGTACCCATAAAAGAAAGATGGATACTAGATAATGGATGTTCTAAACACATGACCGGGAACATCAAATTTCTATCAACCGTACAATTCAAAGACGGTGGCACTGTTACTTTTGGTGATAACAACAAAGGTAAAGTAATTGGCATCGAAACAGTTGGTGATCCAACTAAGCCAATCATCGAAAACGTGCTCCTCGTTGACGGTTTGAAACACAATCTCTTATCCATTTCTCAATTATGCAATAAAAATTTTAAAATAGTTTTCGAAAAGAGTGCATGCATTATAAATGATTTAGATATGTCTAATATTTTATTCCAAGGTAATCGTAAGAATAATATATATATGCAATGCATGAAAATATCGTCAAATAATCATTGTTTACTAGCATCAATAGATATTACATTAGTATGGCATAAACGTTTTGGACATACTAATTTTAAGCATTTAGCACGTATTTCCAAACACAAGTTAGTTTCTGATATGCCTATATATATTTTACTCATTCATAATTTTGTGATGCATGTCAACAAGGTAAGATGCATAAATCCTCCTTCAAATTAAAAGATGCTATTTCTACAAAGAGACCTCTTGAACTTTTACATTTGGATTTATTTGGTCCTTATAGAGTAGCCCATTTGAATGGTAATAAGTATGCATTCGTAATTGTTGATGATTTTTCAAGATATACATGGGTATTTGTAACGACTGCTTTTCATGTATCTGGATTTAATATAATATAATATATGTTTTGGTGGATTTTCTCCTCTTGTGTGGTTTTCGTCTCCGTAGCTTTCGTTTTCGATCGATTCGTCGTATTTTCTCGCTTCTTCCTTAGGATTGTCGATTTCGAAGTATGTCATTCGTGACGGACTTCATAACAGTCGTATCTAACTAATAGATCAAGCCTAGGAGTCTTAGGAACCGATCCCGGGGCCCCGCGCTCCGTATCGGAACTTTCTGTGCTTATTAGCCGGTGTAAGAAGGGCCACCGACCGACTAGATGACGATCCAGTCGGTCGGCAATCCTTCTTGGACCGACTAGTTAGCTTTCTAAATTTCTCAGGAGTTACTGTTTATCGTTAGTCGGTTTAAGAACGTTGGTTGACCGACTAGGTTGCAAACTAGTCGGTCGGCAATGCTTCTTGAACCGACTAACTCATCATCTTATTTTTGTATCAGCTACTGTTTACTCTTAGTCGGTCTAAGAACGTTCATCGACCGACTAGATGCTAAACTAGTCGGTCAGTACTTGTGCATGGACCGACTAACTCTAGAATCCTATTTTCGTTCAGGAGTTACTGTTTGCACTTAGTCGGTCTGCGTTGATCGACTGACCGACTAGTTTCCAAACTAGTCGGTCAGTGGTTGCTCTTTGACCGACTAACTAGTGTTGAAACCCTAATTTTTGGGCAGCCGCCAGCCCAACCTATTTATACCCAACCCAAACGTTTTCATCTTCTCCAACACGACCCAAAACCCTAAAATCTTCCCCCTTCAGCCCCCATCTTCCTCCAAGCTCCATTTCTCCATTCCAAGCCCTAAATCCATCATCCAATCCATCCATCCACTCTTTCTACCTCTCATCTTCCCCAAAATCTCACCAAATCCATCAAAACCCCAAAATCCCCCAAAACCCTAGTTTCCCCAAACTTCTCCATTTGCTTCCAGATCTGATCCTAGGGTTCCCCGGAGTGTTTCTTCCGCCTCCTCTCGGTAAGAAATCGATCTACTGTTGTTTTCATATCATATTGTAATTTTTATGAAACCCTAATAAAATATTTGTGTTTTGATGATTGTTCCCCATAACAGCGATTCCACGTAAGCTAGCATCCGCGGAAACGAACTTTCGTAACCATCATCCCCGGTGATAGGCAAGTGAAACTTGCATCTCTTGATTTGGGCCATGTCTTAGGCCATTTACCATGCTTTAGCGTAAAAGGGACTAAACGGTGAAAGGATAGCCGTTTAGACGCCATTGACCTAGCTTGACAACGAAGCTTGGTCCGTCACCCCCATCATGCTCATATGTCACGTTTACTTTAAATTATCGGTACGCGAATATGTTCATGTCATTGCATTTAGCCTGTCACGTTAAAATTCCATTAACGGTACGCAATTATCTGTTCATGGCATTGCATAGTGATTATTTATCGTGATTGCGTAGCACACACTACAATCCCATGTTTCCTGGCTCGTGTTCCAGAAGCGAGCCCTGTAGTTGCTAACCCCAACGCTCGGAAGTCAACACACACTTATTTTCCTGGCTCGTGACCAGAAGCGAGCATAATGAGTTGGAAACCCCAACGCTCGACACATGTGGGTGGGGTAAGAGATAAGCGGACTGAGCCCGAGTTGGCTTGATCAGCCACTCCGGCCAGCAGGTGAAATCTCTAGTGTTTAAGGATAAGTAACAAGTGATACCTTTTGCTACATTGTGTTTAACATTTAAATGCTAGGTTGTTAGTCACTTTCAGTTTCCTTGCCCAAGTCTTTTAGACTTGCTGACATGTGCCCCTTTCTGTTAGACAGGGAGTACGGTCAGGCAGTTGTTTTGCTTTTGTTTGGCCTTGTTCTGGGCCCTTAGACTCTTTCTTTTAGCCTGGTGGCTTTTCTGTGATGTTGAACACTTGTGGACAAACTTTGGGATTGGTATTTCATATCCGTCTTATATTATTATTGTTGTTGTTTCGATTGCAATTACAGGGACCTGCTTATACTAAATTGACGCTTATCACCCTTGCAGGTCCTTCTAACGATAATAATACAAGATTGTCCAACAAATAAGTTCGACATCTGAGCCCTAAGCTATGAGTCTAATTGTTTCGTTTTCTGCGTCATTAGATGGCAGGAAGGCGAATCACCCGTGGTGGTGGTAGTGGTGCGCCCACTCATGACGAGGAGCCTGAGCGGGAGCCCACTAATGGAGAGATGATGAGGATGATGTTGCAGATGATGCAGGTTCAGCAGGGTGTGCTTCTGCAGGTGCAGAATGCTCCGGTGACTCGAGCTGCTCGGGTGGTGGAAGCCCCTCGCCCTGAGCCCGGGGCGAAGCAGTTCAGAGAGCTGGGTCCTGCGTATTTTGATGGAACCGAATGTCCACTAGCTGCTGATGAATGGATGAGGAATATCGAGGACAATCTGAAGATGTCCAAGGTCAACGAAGTTAGTTGGGTTGACTTGGCGAAGCGCCAGCTGAAGGATAATGCTCGGAATTGGTGGGATGCTGAGGAGAGGATGTTGGTGGAGCCGATCGTCTGGGCTACCTTCAAGGCCAGATTTGATGGTGAATTCTTCCCGAAGGCTGCCAGGGAAGAGATGCTGCAGCGTTTTATCGATCTGAAGCAGGAGAACTCGTCGGTGGACATGTACCACCAGGAGTTCATGAGGCTGAGTCGGTTTGCGCCGAAGATGGTGCAGGACGCTGAGGAGAGAGCTCAGAGGTTTCTGCAGGGGCTTGCTTCAGAGCTCCAGAGCTTTGTGACCTCTTCTGACCGGGAATCTTATCAGAAGGTTTTGGTCGCTGCCAAGAGGCAGGAGCTGCTTGTGAACCAGAGGAAGGGGTCTATTGTTGGTGCCGTGAGGAGGCCCGTGGAACAGGCGAGAGCTGTGGTTAGACCTGGATTCAGGCCGAACCCACCTGTTCAGTTTAAGAGGCCAGGAGGGCCTGTTCGGAGGACTTGCAATTTCTGTGGCAAGGAGGGCCATATCAAGGAATCATGTAGGAAGTTCTTGGGGCAATGTATTATCTGTGGAGATCCTGCCCATGCTATCCGGGAGTGCCCGAGGTTGAGGCAACCTTGGAGGACACCTATTGCTGTCCCGCCATTGCAGCAGAGAGCCCCGGTGCCCGCTGGTCGTGGGGTGCCCCTCATTCCGCAGAAGCAGGCTTTTCAGCAGGCCGCTCCGCCGAGGAGGCATGCATTTCTGATGACTGAGGATGAGGTTTTGGCCATGGATGAGGTCATTGCAGGTAACTTTCGATCTAGATTGTTCCTTCCTTAATTAATTGATTGTTAAATTATGTTGGTTGCTTGTGTATGAATGTTGCTAGAGTAAGATTTGATTGATTAGACTGTTTGTTAGGTGTGGTTTTGGTTTGCACGTTCCCTGCCCGAGTCCTCTTTGACTCAGGTGCATCGATGTGCATTTTGGCCCAGAGCTTCGTGGAGAAGCATTCCTTGTCGACGTCCCCTCTCTCCAAGAGTTGGAACATCGTTACAGGGAATGGAGTAGTCACGGTGCATCGTGGATGCAGTCCTTGCTCTGTGGTGGTTTGTGGACATGAGCTTTATGCTGATTTTATTGTCCACAACATCACCAACTATGATGCGGTCTTTGGGATGGATTGGCTTGCTAGCTTCTATGCTACGATCGACTGCAGGAGGAAGAAGGTGGTGTTCGAGATTCCCGGACATCCAGTGTTTGAGTTCAGTCGTGGTAGCAGTTCGCTTGGTCCTGTCAGATTTCGGGCCAGGCCGGTGGAGGCTGTGGCTATGCAGATGGAGCTGGAGTGGCCAGCTGTGGTGCGAGATTTTGGCGACGTCTTCCCCGAGGAGATGTCTGGTTTGCCGCCTGACCGAGCTCTGGAATTTTCTATCGATCTTGTTCCAGGTGCGCAGCCGATTTCGAAGGCGCTGTATCGTATGGCACCTGCAGAATTGGAAGAGTTGCGGAAGCAGTTGGATGAGCTGTTGCAGAAGGGTTATATTAATCCTAGTGTGTCTCCGTGGGGAGCACCGGTGTTGCTGGTTAAGAAGAAGGATGGTTCGCGTCGCATGTGCGTGGACTATCAGGGATTGAATGCGGTGACCATTAAGAATAAATACCCATTGCCTCGCATCGATGATATTTTTGATCAGCTTGGAGGTTCGAGGGTGTTTTCTAAATTGGATTTGAGGAGCGGTTACCATCAGTTGAAGGTGAAGAATGATGATGTTCCGAAGACAGCGTTCAGGACGAAGTATGGACACTATGAGTTTGTGGTTATGCCTTTCGGTGTAACTAATGCGCCCGCAGTTTTCATGAATCTGATGAACCTGATTTTCTACGACTTTTTGGATAAGTTTGTCGTTATCTTTATTGACGACATTCTGATCTATTCGAAGTCGGAGGAAGAGCATGCATCGCACTTGTGGACGGTGTTGGAAATCTTGAGGAAGCATCGTTTGTATGCTAAGTTTTCGAAGTGCGAGTTTTGGCTGGATCGAGTTGCTTTTCTGGGGCATGTGGTGACTGGAGATGGTATTTCAGTGGATCCCGAGAAGATTAGGGCCATCAGGGAGTGGCCTGTTCCGTCGTCAGCGTCTGAGATTCGGAGTTTCCTTGGACTTGCTGGTTATTATCGGCGATTCATTAAGGACTTTTCCCGTATTGCTGAGCCGATGACCAGGTTGACGCGGAAGGATGTTGCTTATGTTTGGTCGGGTGATTGTGAGAGTGCTTTTGGTATTCTGAAGGAGAGGTTGACGAGTGCCCCTATTCTTGTCGTGCCTGATCGCAGCGGTGGATTTGAGATCTTTTGCGATGCTTCTGGCAAGGGTCTCGGTTGTGTGTTGCATCAGCACGGGCATGTTGTGGCGTATGCGTCACGACAGCTTAAGGTTCATGAGAAGAATTATCCGACGCATGATTTGGAGTTGGCTGCCGTTGTGTTTGCTCTTAAGATTTGGAGGCACTTCCTGCTGAGTGAGAAGGTGAAGATTTTCACCGATCACAAAAGCTTGAAGTATATTTTCACTCAGAAGGAGCTCAACATGCGACAGCGTCGATGGTTGGAGCTTATGGCGGATTATGAGATTGATTTGCAGTATCACCCTGGCAAGGTGAATGTGGTTCCTGATGCCTTGAGTAGGCTTCCAGCGGTGATGATTTTGACCTCGCAGTGGAGATTGCAGCAGGATTTTTGTGAGATCTTTTGCGGATGGTTGTTCCTGATGCCTTGAGTAGGCTTCCAGCGGTGATGATTTTGACCTCGCAGTGGAGATTGCAGCAGGATTTTTGTGAGTCTGGCGTGGAGATTGTTCTTCCTGGAGAGGCTTCTTCGTTGATGTACATGCAGGTACAGTCCACAATCGTGGATCGGATTAAGGCTGGTCAGGCTGAGGATCCGAAGCTGGTGAGGATTCGGGAGCAGGTGGAAGCCGGTCTGAGGACTGACTTTTTGATTCATGAGGATGGCTCGCTGAGGTTTGGAGCCAGGTTGTGTGTGCCTGCTGGGGATATCAGAGAGGAGTTGATGGTGGAGGCACACAGTTCGCCGTATTCTGTGCATCCTGGTGGCACCAAGATGTACCAGGATCTTCGTCTGAATTATTGGTGGCATGGTATGAAGAGGAGCGTGGCTCGGAGTGTAGCCAAGTGTTTGGTTTGCCAGCAAGTGAAGGCGGAGCATCAGCGTTCGGCCGGGTTGCTACAACCGATTCCGATTCCGGAGTGGAAATGGCAACACATCACTATGGATTTCGTGACTGGACTACCTCGGAGTCCGAAGCAGAATGACGCGATTTGGGTAATCGTGGATCGGTTGACCAAATCTGCGCATTTTATTCCGTTCCGAGTGGGACAGTCCACTGAGGCGCTGGCGAGGAGGTATATGGAGGAGGTCGTGCGACTTCATGGAGTCCCCGTGAGTATCGTTTCTGACAGAGACACGAGGTTCACATCTCAGTTCTGGCAGAGTTTACAGATGAGCTTGGGTACGCGTCTGAGTTTCAGAACGGCGTACCATCCGCAGACGGATGGCCAGTCCGAGAGGACGATTCAGATTTTGGAAGACATGGTGAGGGCGTGCATGTTGGATTTCAAGGGTTCGTGGGAGGACCATCTGCATTTGGTGGAGTTCTCTTACAACAACAGCTTCCAGGCGAGT
The DNA here is from genome assembly GCA_030789695.1 of Scilla litardierei. Taxonomy (NCBI): domain Eukaryota; kingdom Viridiplantae; phylum Streptophyta; class Magnoliopsida; order Asparagales; family Asparagaceae; genus Scilla; species Scilla litardierei. The sequence continues at coordinate 332,975,075 of CM061133.1, read as the reverse complement.
ATTGGCATGGCTCCTTTCGTCGCTCTTTATGGGAGGAAATGTCGATCGCCATTGAGTTGGGATGACGTTGGTGATCGGGAGTTGTTGGGACCTGAGATGATCGTGGAGGCCGTGGATATCGTCAGGAATATTCGGGAGAGGTTGAGGATTGCTCAGGACCGTTTTAAGCATTGGGCGGATGCTAAACGTCGTCCTTTGGAGTTTCAGCCGGGCGACCATGTGTTCTTGAAGATTTCCCCGAATCGTGGTGTGATTCGTTTTGGGAAGCATGGGAAGTTGAGCCCGCGATACATTGGACCGTTTGACATTTTGGAGAGGGTTGGCGAGGTAGCGTATCGCTTGGCCTTGCCGCCATCTTTGGAAGGAGTTCACAATGTTTTCCATGTGTCGTAGCTTCGTCGATACATTAGCGATCCGTCTCATGCGGTGGATTTTTCGGAGATTACCGTTCGCCCCGATATGACGTATGACCAGCATCCAGTGCAGATTCTGGACAGGCGTCAGAAATCGCTTCGGAACAAGATTTTCAATCTTGTGAGGGTGATGTGGCGACACGGCTCACCTGGAGAGTCTACTTGGGAGAATGAGGATGAGATGCGAGAGCGTTTCCCACTTTTGTTTCCGGACTCGTGAGTTTTTGGAAATTCCGAGGACAGAATTTTTCTTAAGTTGGGGAGGATGTAACGACTGCTTTTCATGTATCTGGATTTAATATAATATAATATATGTTTTGGTGGATTTTCTCCTCTTGTGTGGTTTTCGTCTCCGTAGCTTTCGTTTTCGATCGATTCGTCGTATTTTCTCGCTTCTTCCTTAGGATTGTCGATTTCGAAGTATGTCATTCGTGACGGACTTCATAACAGTCGTATCTAACTAATAGATCAAGCCTAGGAGTCTTAGGAACCGATCCCGGGGCCCCGCGCTCCGTATCGGAACTTTCTGTGCTTATTAGCCGGTGTAAGAAGGGCCACCGACCGACTAGATGACGATCCAGTCGGTCGGCAATCCTTCTTGGACCGACTAGTTAGCTTTCTAAATTTCTCAGGAGTTACTGTTTATCGTTAGTCGGTCTAAGAACGTTGGTTGACCGACTAGGTTGCAAACTAGTCGGTCAGCAATGCTTCTTGAACCGACTAACTCATCATCTTATTTTTGTATCAGCTACTGTTTACTCTTAGTCGGTCTAAGAACGTTCATCGACCGACTAGATGCTAAACTAGTCGGTCAGTACTTGTGCATGGACCGACTAACTCTAGAATCCTATTTTCGTTCAGGAGTTACTGTTTGCACTTAGTCGGTCTGCGTTGATCGACCGACCGACTAGTTTCCAAACTAGTCGGTCAGTGGTTGCTCTTTGACCGACTAACTAATGTTGAAACCCTAATTTCTGGGCAGCCGCCAGCCCAACCTATTTATACCCAACCCAAACGTTTTCATCTTCTCCAACACGACCCAAAACCCTAAAATCTTCCCCCTTCAGCCCCCATCTTCCTCCAAGCTCCATTTCTCCATTCCAAGCCCTAAATCCATCATCCAATCCATCCATCCACTCTTTCTACCTCTCATCTTCCCCAAAATCTCACCAAATCCATCAAAACCCCAAAATCCCCCAAAACCCTAGTTTCCCCAAACTTCTCCATTTGCTTCCAGATCTGATCCTAGGGTTCCCCGGAGTGTTTCTTCCGCCTCCTCTCGGTAAGAAATCGATCTACTGTTGTTTTCATATCATATTGTAATTTTTATGAAACCCTAATAAAATACTTGTGTTTTGATGATTGTTCCCCATAACAGCGATTCCACGTAAGCTAGCATCCGCGGAAACGAACTTTCGTAACCATCATCCCCGGTGATAGGCAAGTGAAACTTGCATCTCTTGATTTGGGCCATGTCTTAGGCCATTTACCATGCTTTAGCGTAAAAGGGACTAAACGGTGAAAGGATAGCCGTTTAGACGCCATTGACCTAGCTTGACAACGAAGCTTGGTCCGTCACCCCCATCATGCTCATATGTCACGTTTACTTTAAATTATCGGTACGCGAATATGTTCATGTCATTGCATTTAGCCTGTCACGTTTAAATTCCATTAACGGTACGCAATTATCTGTTCATGGCATTGCATAGTGATTATTTATCGTGATTGCGTAGCACACGCTACAATCCCATGTTTCCTGGCTCGTGTTCCAGAAGCGAGCCCTGTAGTTGCTAACCCCAACGCTCGTAAGTCAACACACACTTATTTTCCTGGCTCGTGACCAGAAGCGAGCATAATGAGTTGGAAACCCCAACGCTCGACACATGTGGGTGGGGTAAGAGATAAGCGGACTGAGCCCAAGTTGGCTTGATCAGCCACTCCGGCCAGCAGGTGAAATCTCTAGTGTTTAAGTGATTGATAGTGATAGAGATAAACGAGTTGGCCAGCAAGTGGACTCTCTATGCACTAAGTGTTAAGTGATAAGTGATAAGTGATAAGTAACAAGTGATAAGTAATAAGTGATAAGTGATAAGTGATAAGTGTTAAATGATAAGTAATCAGTGATTTGGTAGCTTTTGCTACATTGTGCGTGCTTGCCTCTCTTTTGAACTGTTGCATCATACTTAACTGCCATGTCATCGTTTAACATTTAAATGCTAGGTTGTTAGTCACTTTCAGTTTCCTTGCCCAAGTCTTTTAGACTTGCTGACATGTGCCCCTTTCTCTTTTGGGTGACGCATGTTAGACCTTGAGCCTGAGTTGCTTGCTGAGGGTGAGGTGTTTGCGGACGCCGAGCTTGCGCCCGTGTTAGACGGGGAGTACGTGGACACTGGGGACCAGTCCTAGTGTCTCCGTGTGTTTTACTTTTGTCAGGCAGTTGTTTTGTTATCGGCGCGTGGCACCTATACTTTTTATGTCGTCGCTTTTGTTTGGCCTTGTTCTGGGCCCTTAGACTCTTTCTTTTAGCCTGGTGGCTTTTCTGTGATGTTGAACACTTGTGGACAAACTTTGGGATTGGTATTTCATATCCATCTTATATTATTATTGTTGTTGTTTCGATTGCAATTACAGGGACCTGCTTATACTAAATTGACGCTTATCGGGTTTGGGGCTTCATCGCTCCACTCCCGTGCGGACCTTTTCACGTCTCGCCTCCATTTTAGGGAAGCGGGTCGTGACAGTATTATTTTTGAAACATAAAAATGATGCATTTGAAGAATTTACAATATTTTGTAAAAGAATTCAAAATTTAAAATCTTTATCCATTGTTACTATTCGTAGTGATCATGGAGGAGAATTTGAAAATGATTTATTTATGAAATTTTGTAATAAACATGGTATAACACATAATTTCTATTTTCCTCGAGCCGCACCACAAAATGGTGTAGTTGAAAGGAAAAATAGAACATTACAAAAATGTGCTAGAACCATGTTATGCGATAGTAATCTACCAAATTTTTTTGGGCAAAAGCTACTGCATGTTATGTTTTAAATAGAATTTTGATAAGATCACAATTGAATAAAACTTGTTTTGAATTGTTTTATGATCGTATTCCTCGTGTTTCTTATTTTAAAGTATTTGGTTGTAAATGTTTTATTATTAACACTAAGGATTCACTAGATAAGTTTGATTCTAAATCAGACGAATGTATTTTTGTAGGATATTCTACACGTAGTAAAGCATATAGGGTTTATAATAGAAGAACCTTATGCATTGAAGAATCTTTTCATGTTAGTTTTGATGAGAACTTTTATCCTATTACTCATTTAGATGAAGCTGATTCTATTCCTATCATTAGTTGTTTAGAAAACACTAAGTTAAATGATGATGATACTAATAATCCCATTCCTGAGATTATACCTGAAAATACAAGTCTTCCTAAAGTATTTGTTGAAGTTCCTAATCATCCACATGATCTAGTTATTGGAGATATTTCTGATAGAGTAAAACTAGATCTCAAATAGAACAAATGACTAATTATACATTTATATCATCCATTGAACAAAAGAATGTTATTGAAGCATGTAAAGATAGTTCATGGATTATAGCAATGCAGGAAGAACTTAATCAATTCAAAAGGAATGATGTATGTGAATTAGTATATAGACCTTCAGATCATCATGTAATTGGTACTAAGTGGGTTTTCAAGAACAAATTGGAAGAATCTGGACAAGTGGTTAGGAATAAGGCTAGATTAGTCGCACAATGTTATAATCAGGAAGAATGTTAGATTATGATGAAACCTATGCACCTGTCGCTAGATTAGAATCAATTGGAATGCTTCTAGCATATGCATGTTATAAGGATTTTAAGTTATATCAAATGGATGTTAAGAGCGCTTTTCTTAATGGTATTATAAAGGAAGAAGTCTATGTAGAACAACCGCCTGGATTTCAACATGAAAGTTTAGAAAACCATGTTTTCAAGTTAAAGAAAGCATTATATGGTTTAAAACAAGCACCTCGTGCTTGGTATGAAAGATTAAAGAACTTTCTATTAAAATCTGGTTATTCTATAGGAAAGATAGATTCTACTTTATTTACCAAACATATAGATTCTGATGTTTTCATTATACAAATATATATTGATGACATAATTTTTGGTTCTACTAATGATTCTCTTTGTCAAGAATTTTCTAAGGAAATGCAGAATGAATTTGAGATGAGTCACATGGGTGAATTAACCTACTTTCTTGGACTTCAAATTAAACAAATTAAGGAAGATATTTTTTACATCATAGTAAGTATACAAAGGAACTCATCAAACATTTGGATTAGAGAATTCTGCAGAAAAGCGTACTTCAATGGGTACATCATCAAATCTTGACAAGGATCTAAATGGTAAGAGTGTTGGTCAAACATTATATCGAGGTATGATTGGATCATTACTTTATCTTACAGCAAGTAGACCGGATAGAATGTTTTAAGTTTATATATGCGCTAGATATCAGTCAGATCCTAAATTATCTCATTTGACTGCTGTCAAAAGGATAATTAGGTATATCAAACATACATCTGATTTTGGTTTATATTATCCAAAATCAAATTCATTTGATTTGATTTCAGATAGTGACACAGATTTTGCTGGCTGCAAATCTGATCGTAAGAGTACAAGTGGTACTTGTCACTTTTAAGGATATGCATTGGTATCATGGTTTAGTAAGAAACAAAACTCTGTTTCTTTATCTAGAACAGAAGCAGAATACATTGCCGCTGATTTAGCATGTGCACAGATTTTATGGATGAAACAAACAATTTTAGATTATGGCATTAAATGTGATACATGTCCTATCATATGTGACAACACCAGTGATATAAATCTATCCAAAATTCCTGTACATCATGCACACACTAAGCACATAGATATACGACATCATTTCTTGGATGACCATGTCCAAAAAGGTGATATTATTCTTAAGTACATAGATACTAAGAATCAAATAGCCGATATCCTTACTAAGCCCCTTAAAGAAGAGACTTTTCTTAAATTAAGAATAGAACTCCGTATTATTAGTAAACTGTATTTTAACCATATAATATAGTTATATTTGAAGTTATTATCATTTTATGATTTTTCTGGATTTTTTGAATTTATTCATATTTAAATTAGCCGACTAATCAATGGTATTGGTTGACGAATACTCCAGAATTAATTATATATGTATAAGACTTGTTTAAATATTAAATATTTTTTACAAATTTTTTCTTATTCGGTCAAAACCGAATGTCATTATGGCAAGACATCCAAATTCAAAATTTGAGAATTTCCCTCTCACAAGTTCATTAAAAGTACAAAGTACAAAAGGACTTGGCCTTTTTCTTACACCATCACTTACGTAAAGTACAAACGTACTTTATAATCAACCCTTCTTTAATTTTGGACCTTCCCTAGGCATCAATGCGTCAGCCCTCTTTTGACCGAAAATATTTTTTATTAAAATTTTTGAATTTTTCCGCCTCTTTCCCAACCAGTTTGGTTTTCAATACAAATTAGTCGACTAATACGTCACTCTAGTCGACTAATCGCTGAAGAACATGATTTTTCAGAGCCTTTTTCAGTGCAAATTTTGATCCGTTTTTTGATCTGTTTTGATCAGTTTTATTTTCTAGTAGTTAGGAGACGTTTCAGTAACTTCTTAGGAGTTATCAAATCGTTTTTGAAGATTCAAATTCAAATTTCCCTCTTCAATTTTCTCTATAAATACACACAACTTCTTCCTCCTCCTCCTTATATGAGAAAACCATTATCATAATACTCTCTCAAATCTTTCGGTTTTCGCAATAAAGTTCACACATATTCTGTAGGAAAACTCCATCCATCGCTAATGGTTTCCTCCTCCAACCCCTCCATCAACGTCGCCCAAATCCGGCCGCAACCGTCGAGAAAGCAACATTCTTTCCCGAACGCGCCATTAATTTCTCCGAGCCGGTAATCCAAAATCTCAACACCCATCACCTTCTTGATGTCGTTTCTCTCTTTCACTTATGGTGTAATATCCTCCAATATTATCCCGTTCTTATCAAACAATTCTTTACCAATATGAAGTTGGTAGAGAATGGGGGTATTATTTACCTTGATACCAAAGTGAAAGTCATAAACATTCATCTCGACTATGATTCCCTTACCGAAAGCCTTCGCTTGCCTCGTGTTCGAACCAATTTCCTTGGCCAAACCTCCATGGATAATCCCGATCTCATCAATCGTTTAAACCCCAATTTTTGGATTGGCATGTCCGCTAAAGCTTTGAACCCCATTCCTCGCATTCTTCTCAAAATCATCATCTATAATCTACTCCCCAAGAGTGGCTCACTTAACTACGTTAATGAGACCCGTAGTCTGGCTCTCTACGCCATCATGGGAGGGATTAAGGTAGATTGGGCAAGCACTATCATGATAGTCTTGATCAAACCCATCACGCAACATATTTTTCTTCCATGAGTTATCACCCAAATTCTCCAACACTTTCGTGTTCCTTTGGAGAATGAAATTTCAGTTTTTAATCCTCTCCAATTCGACCATTCCGTTGTCAATCGTATGGTTCTCCCACCTCTTCCTCCTCCCGAAGACGAAGAAGAAGAAATCGAGCCCGAACATGTAACACCTCCCTCACGTCGTCGCAAACAAACTGTCAACCCCTATGCTAAGCCTCCATCACGGTCTAGTCGCTAAGACCAAATTGATCAACTCCGAGAGGATGTCAATTCTGGTTTCGGAGGAATTCAAGAGCATCTTAGCGGTTTGAGGCTAATATTGGAGATGTTCAGAAGGATATGAATAAAGGATTTGAGGCTATACAACTCTCCCAAGCCGAAATCCTAAGCACTCTCCAACAATGGGCTCCATACAAACCATCCTCGTCTCGTTACCCGCCTCCATCATCCTCATACAATTAGGACCGAATCTGGACAGACTTTGTTTAGTCGACCAATGCAGCAGATTGGCCGACTAATTAGTATTTAGGGTTGTTTGTTAAGTGTTTGTTAGTTTGTTTTGAATGGTTGGTTGTATCTTACTTTCAGTTGTTTCAATTTGTTGTTTCAAGCATGTATCTGTATCTTCCCTTTCATTAATGAAGTTTGTTTTTATTTTCAAAATCTGTTTTTAAATTTTTAGTCGACTAATGCCACAGATTAGCCGACTATTTAGTACTGGCACCCCCATTTTTTGATAATTTGGCAGGGGGAGAAAATATGCATATAATTTCCGATTACTGTGCAGTAGTTTCTGGACTCTACATGAATTTTCAGTATTACTCTGTACACTTTTTACTGAAAATTATTATATATTATTATATTATGATTAGTATAATAATATATCTTTAAAATGAAATGTTTACATACTCTCTTACTTATAAGGCATATCTTTAGGGGGAGTATTTTAGTAAACACATGACAAATTTTTTGTTGTCATAAATTCGTTAGTCACATATTATTATAATATTCAATGTTTGTAAAATCATCAAAAAGAGGGAGAATGTTGGAAACTCATAACTCCACATATGATTTTGATGATACAAACATATCATTTTATATGTACTAACTCTATCTATGCAGATGTTATAATACTATCATCTAAGACCGTCATCAAGAACACAAGTTGCAAGAAGCATTCACTACAAGACGACGCATATCGAAGAAATTTTGTATCTTGTAATGAGTGATGTAATCTTTATTTTTTCTCTTGCATATACTTAAAATGTAAACGTCTTGATGATTACCTTACTCTACTTTGTTTTTTTCTCTTGCATTCACTACAACTCGGTATTATTAGTTTCAAATTTTTAGTCGACTAATACTTCCTATTAGTCTACTAATCTTTTTTAAATTCAAATATTTTAATAATGTATCATTTAAATATTATATTTTATTAAGTAGAAGTTAGAACTGCCACTAACGGCTAGGTCTTATAAGGAATATCAAGGAAGTCAACCAAATCTCCACAATATCTGACGGTCATCATTGTCACATCCATCAGATAGTGACCCGGTGCATTGCACCGAATCTTGCCAAGATCCGCAATCAATGGAATATCAAGCAAATCAAGCAAGTCAACCAAATCTCCATAATATCTGACGGTCATCATTGTCACATCCATCAGATAGTGACCACGTGCATTGCACCGAATCTTACCAAGATCCGCAATCAATGGAATATCAATCAAATCAAGCAAGTCAACCAAATCTCCATAATATCCGACGGCCATCATTGTCACATCCATTAGATAGTGATCAGATGCATTGCACCGAATATTGCCAAGATCCGCAATCAATGTTTGTCAATAAATCTAGATTTCTCTCATCATGTAAATTACTATTATACCTGTAATACTCTGTACGATTATGAGAAATGAAAAGATAAGCTGGTTTCTCTTCATCATCTTCTATCAGTCGTCTATTTTTTCTTCTATAATTTCTTCATAGTATCAGAGCTTTTCTGCTTCACAGCATTCTGATCCTTTGTCCTCTTCTTAAAATTCCAAACCAACTTCTCTTATCAAAACATTATCCTTCTCAGATGGAGCCGATCTCTCCCAACCTAAAATTTCTTATTTCAAAATTTCCAACTCTTATCACCACTCGCCTTGATTCCACAAATTACATTCTATGGCAATCGCAAGTTATGGGTGTCCTCAATGCTCACGGCTTCCTCGACTACATTGATGGATCGCAGCCTTCTCCCTCTCCCACTATTCCAGATCCCGCCTCCACTGATTCAATCCCTCTTCATCCAATTCAAAATCCTGCCTTCCAACAATGGTTGATCACTGATCAACATCTATGTATTTGCATCCAAGCAACCTTGTCCACCTCTGCTCTCAGCGTCATTCTCGGTGTTTCCTCCTCACATCTACTATGGTCAAAATTGGAGACGTGATATACCTTTCTTTTGAAGGGCACATCGAGTTACTTCAAGAAAAGTTAAATTATCTCACCATGAAAGAAGAATCCATGGCAACCTATCTAGATCGAGCTAAATCGATCTACGATCAACTGCTCACTACGGGGCCCGACACTGTCACAACTCGACATGTTGTCTGACAAATTCTTCATGGCCTCCCCTTCTCCTACAACTCTTTTCGCATCATGGCCAGAAACTGCGAAAAATCATATACTGTTGAAGAACTGTGGAATAGTCTCCTCGCCGAGGAGGCCAACATGCAACTACAGCGTCAGCCGACCTCTGCTCCTGCCTCAACTAACACCTCTGCCCTTTTCTCCAACCCTGGTCGGCGTGACAATCGAGATCATAGGGGTCGCCCCAGCTTGACGACCCGAGGTGCTTTTTGACGGCCAAATCAATATCATAGCTCGACACCCGGTCAAACCCGATCTTCTTACTCGGGAGGCAGGCCGCATCGATCGTTCAACTTGACAAGCGGACCGAGTCTTCCCCTTCACTCGACAGGCAGGCCGAGCGGGTCATTTCATCGGTCGAATGCATCTAAGCGTCGAGTTCCGACTGATGCCTCTGGCCGCTACATCCCTTGTCAAGTGTGCTCCAGCACGACTCATCACACACTTGACTGCTTTCGGCTCGCTGACCACCTCAAAAAGACGGAGCCACATCTTAACAAGTCAGAGGCACATATCTCTAACCCAACCACATCTGGAAGTGGTGAATGGTACCTCGACACTGGTGCTACGGATCATGTCACGTTCGACTCATCTCAATTGGAAACGGTGACACCGTATGATGGTAACAAACGAATCCTAGTTGGCACTGGCTCCAGTTCAACTATTGCCAACATTGGCACTGCCTCTATTCTTCTCCTTATTCTTCCATACATCTCAAATGCATCCTTCATGCTCCTCAATTCTCCAAGAACCTCCTTTCTGTTTATAAATTCACTCGTGATAATAACTGCACGAAACAATTTTCATCTTCTGGATTTATTGTGCAGGATGCCACTACTGGCCACCAAATTCTCAAGGGTCCAAGTAGGAATGGTCTCTACCCGCTCCTCTCAAATCCCGAAGCACTCCACACTTCTTCCTCTTCGGGCTCGTTTTGGCACTCCCGCCTTGGTCATCCAGCTCCTCTCAGCGTGTCTAAAGTTTCTTCAATGATGTCTCTCAAGCTCTCTCCACAAACACCTTGTTCTTAATGCTCTATGAGCAAAAGCCATAGACTTCCCTTTCCTCTATCTACCTCTACAATTGATTCTCCTCTTTCCTTAGTTCACTTTGATGTATGGGGCCCTGCCCCTGTTCTATGTAATAAATGATATCGCTAATATGTTAGTTTCATTGATGATTACTCTTGTTATATTTGGCTATATCCTTTAATTCACAAATCTGATGTGTATACTGCCTTTCAAAAATTTCAAGTTTTGGCTGAACGGCAGTTCAACCCAAAAATAAAGATTTTTCGATCTGATGGCGGGGGAGAATATTGTAATTATCAATTTTCTTCCCACTTTTGCCAACTCGGGATCATACATCAGATTGCAGCTCCTTACACACCAGAGCAAAATGGTGTCGCCGAAAGAAAACATAGGCATATCATTGACACAACTGTTGCTCTTCTTTTAGCAGTGTCCATGCCTACCAAGTATTGGTCTTATGTGGTAATGACGTCGGTGTATCTCATCAACCACCTTACTTCCATAAATCTCCACAACAGGTCTCCGTTTGATATTCTCCATCACAGGCTTCTTGACTACAACTGGCTACGCACTTTCGGTTGTCTGTGCTATCCCTGCTCGCCCGTATGAACCCAACAAGCTTGAAGCTCGATCGCGTCCATGTGTCTTTCTCGGATATGCCGAAAATATGAATGCCTACAAATGCATGGAACTCTCCACTCAGAGGATTTACAACAGTCGCCATGTAAAGTTCGAAGAGGCAACATTCCCGTTCTTCAACCATTCCTATAATCCACCACCTCCGATTCATTATTGTCCTCCTCCGACCCATTACCCCCCCTCACCCGACCAATAATCCGACTCCTCCAACTCATATCCACCCACCTCCAATCTATCCTCTCCCCGGGTTACTCCCTACACCAACTCATATTCCTCCGACTCATCCCCGAGTTATTCTGCCCCACCCACCATCCCCTCTTCAACAAGCAGACCATTTTCCACGGCCTACAGACTCTCCCTCTCGGCCTACGACATATCCCGACCGACAACCAAACTATTCTACTATGTCTCCGACCTCTCCCTCTCAGCTTTTGCCTCTCCCCGCACATCAACCGCCCATTATTGTCGACCCACCGAGCCAAACTCTCCATCCGACTCCCCATCGCTCGGCTATCCACAATCCTACGACTCATCTACACTCTTATCTCCCAGTAAATCCTCCACACGAGCCACCCACAACTATCCATGTTGAGTCCACTCACCCTATGATCACCCGCTTGAAAGCAGGCATCAGTAAACCTCGCCAACCTCTCAACCAACATACTCAGCTAAATCACCCGAATTGTTCCTTTGAGGAACCATTATCATAAAAAGCTGCTGCTAAATCACTCGAATGGGTCACAGCTATGCAGGAGGAGTTCACTTCCCTTCGTCAGTAAGACACATGGGATCTTGTTCCTCACCCACCCTCTGCCAACATTATTGGCTGCAAATGGGTATACCGCATCAAGCGCAATGCTGATGGCTCCATAGCTCGTTACAGAGCTCGTCTCGTCGCCAAAGGCTTTCACTAGAAAGAAGGAGTTGATTATGCCGAGACATTCAATCCAGTGGTGAAGCATGGCACCATTCGTCTTCTTATCTCACTTGCTCTCCACTTTGGCTGGCCTATCCGACAGCTTGATGTTTCCAATGCATTCCTCCATGGGATCATATAGGAAGATCTTTATATGACTCAACCACCTGGCTTTGAGGATCACTCTTTCCCAAGCCACGTCTATAAGCTTCGAAAAGCCCTGTACGACCTAAAGCAAGCCCCACGGCAGTGGTTTGCTCGCTTCTCTCATTTTCTCCGAGCACAACGGTTCCTTCCAAGCACTGCCGACTCCTCTCTATTCACCATGTCGGTGATCATCGCACAGTCGTCCTTCTTTACATTGATGACATTCTTATCTCGGGCTCATCTCCTGACTTCATTCGTCAATTCATCACCAAATTGGCCGATGAATTTTCTTTGAAGGACTTTGGCAAGCTTTCTTATTTCTTGGGCTTAGAAATACATCGCAACTCGACAGGTTGTTTTGTGCATCAAACAAAGTACACTAAGGAACTCATCCAGAAGGCTGTCCTCTTCGAACTTAAGCCAAGTCGCACTCCTGTTGCATCCAAGAGACCTACCCCTGAGTCAGATCCTCTCCTCTCCGATGGATCCTTCTATCGCAGCATTGTCGACACCCTCCAATATCTTACTTTAACGCGTCCAGATATTTCGTTTGCCATCAACCAGGTGTGTCAGTTCCTTCATGCCCCTCAAGCTTCTCATCATACTGCTGCAATGCGCATCCTTCGCTACCTTCGGGGCACTTCAACTCATGGCATCCTTCTTTGCCCTGGCCCTCTTTCGCTCATCGCCTTTTCTGATGCCGACTGGGCGGGTGACCCGACAGATCGGCGACCGATCAATGGCTTCTGTGTTTTCCTGAGCAAGTGTCCTATTACCTGGAGTGCTAAGAAACAATCATCTGTCACCCACAGCTCGACAGAATCGGAGTATCGATCTCTGTCTTTCACTGCCAAAGAACTAATATGGCTGCAACTCCTTTTCTCTGACCTTCACATCCCTCTTCATGATAAGCCTCTCATCTAGTGCGACAATAAGTCGACAATCTCACTCTCTTCCAATCCGGTCTTCCATTTTCGGACAAAGCACTTCACCGTTTACTACCATTTCATCAGAGAACAAGTAACTTCGGGCAATCTTCATGTACAACATATTTCCACTGAAGACAACCCGGTTGACATCTTTACCAAAAGTCGTCATGCGGATCGTTTCGAGTTAATTCGTGCCAAATTGTTCATCATTTCTGCCGATCAGTTTGTGGGGGCGTATAAGGAATATCAAGGAAGTCAACCAAATCTCCACAATATCCGACGGTCATCATTGTCACATCCATCAGATAGTGACCAGGTGCATTGCACCGAATCTTGCCAAGATCCGCAATCAATGGAATATCAAGCAAATCAAGCAAGTCAACCAAATCTCCATAATATCCGGCGGCCATCATTGTCACATCCATCAGATAGTGACCAAGTGCATTGCACCGAATCTTGCCAAGATCCGTAATCAATGGAATATCAAGCAAATCAAGCAAGTCAACCAAATCTCCACAATATCCGGCAGCCATCATTGTCACATCCATCAGATAGTGACCAGGTGCATTGCACCAAATATTGCCAGGATCCGCAATCAATGTTTGTCAATAAATCTAGATTTCTCTCATCATGTAAATTACTATTATACCTGTAATACTCTGTATATTTAAATAGGTTATGAGAAATGAAAAGTTAAGCTGGTTTCTCTTCATCTTCTTCTATCAGTCGTCTATTTTTCACTTCTATAATTTCTTCAGGTCTAGCAGTTAATAGCCATTTATAGCCATTTAATACAGTTTCCTACCATTTTAGGAAGTTACACCTCTTGAAAAGACACTTTAATTTCCATTCTATCTAGTCATCTTTAATTAGTCGACCAATACATAAAATTAATCGACTAATTTGGACATAAACGGCTCAGATTTTTTTGAAAATTTAGGCAGTTGTACAACAGTCATAAACTACCTCTTTAGGCTATAAATGGACCCCTAGACCCTTGCCTAAAAATCACAAAAATTCTCTCACTTTCTCTTTTCTTAAGGTTTTCTTTATCTCTCTAAAAAGTGTTTGATTTTCAGATTTCCATATGGAACCTCTGCAGAAATTCTGTCCCTATAGGAAGTTCAATTTCCAAGAGTGTTCTACCACAATTCACATCTTGAACCTTGGAGATTTCATCACCAACCTTCCACTATAATTCCATCATGGGGTTCCTTAGAATCATGTTGACATGTCCCATTTGGTCCATTGCTCTAAACACACATGGGTGTGAATTTTAGAGTTGGATAGGCGCCTGGGCACCAGACACCTGGCGTGTTAGATTTCATAATCTGCTGATATTGCCTGGATCGGAAGCCTGATAGTCATTGTCTAGGCATCTGATCAGTGGTCAAGACGTCTGGTGATTGAAATCCAGACGTCTGATCATTTGGTGCCAATATTTCAGTGCTCTCTATTTTCTGGAATCTGTTTTCTACAGTCAGTCAGTATTTAAATGGCTGTCAGTTTTTCTATAGTTGGAGCCTTTCATTCATTCCAAGCCCATTAGATTGCAGCCTTGTTATCTTTACAACGTATCTTGAATCACCTAAATCGGAACCCATATGAGTCAGTTCTGACTGGTTTGGTGATCGAGTGTTTTTCTGGGCAGATTCTGTCAGTCGTCTGAAGCAGTCTCACCAGATGCTGAACAGTTAACCATACATCTAGTCACTCTACTCCAGGCGCATGGTCACTGTAAAATCTACCTGTTTATAGGCGTTGGGAGATATTTTCATGGAGCCGTTTTCTTGTCTTTTGTGCAAGATTGAGGGCTTATTTAAGCTCGGTTGAGAGGCAGGTTTTGGCATCAATGCTCACTGAAATTGAACTCATTTAGAGCCAAAAAAATTGGAGTATTTTTCTTTCTCTCATTTCTCTTTCCCTTTGGTTAAAAGTGTTCATGCATTGAGATTGCATTAGAGAGAATTTTTCCAAGTGCATCATCGTCTACATCAAGCACTTGGTGCTTCAATCTTCATGCTTTCATACACATTGGTAAGATCTATCAAGGTATATGTAAGATTTTTTTTCGTTTCTTTTAGTTATGAAACCTAGTACTCAGGTTGTGAGTACATAGTGTGGGGGGGGGGGTGGGGGGGGGGGTTACTCCACTTAGAGAGTTTCTCTCCGTAACCCGGTTTAGGAATTGTCCTGGTTTAGATATTGTAGCTCGTGAAGAGTGTTCTTTTGTGTCCCAATGAAGGGAGCTTTAGTGAATAAGCAATCGCTCCGGTGTTGGAGGATGGGACCGGAGTATGATCGCCGGTGTAGGGATCCGAACCAGGATAGATTCTTGTGTTTGCATTTGCGTTTGCATTATCTCTTTGATTTGTGATTGTGTACAATTATATTCCACATTGCTTAATTAGTTTTAATTAACATTTTAATTGCATATACACCATTTATCATCCTCTAGTGTTGCTTAGCATACATGAGATCCGACAATTGGTATCAGAGTAGGTTGATTTCACTTAAGCAACGACGATGATGTTTAGATCTTTATCTCAATCTTATGAGGAGGAAATGTCTACCGTTCGACCACTGCTCTTCAACGGGACCAATTACCCATCTTAGAAGGTCAAGATGATGATTTAGCTTGAAGGTCTAGAGCTATGGGACATCACCTAAGTTCCATTTGAGAAGACCACAAAGACCGCGACGAAAAGGTCTAAGGCGGAGAAAGACTCGATAAAGTTCAACGCTAGAGCTATGAATGCGTTTCATTATGCGCTCGATGCAAATGAGTTCAACCGCATATCTATGTGTAAAACAGAAAACGAGATTTAGCAAATTTTGGAGGTCACACATGAGGGGACATCAAAGGTAGAGAAATCAAAATGAACTGTTGTTATTTCTAAATACAAAATATTTAAGATGCAGGAATGAGAAAGCATTTCGAAGATGTTCACAAGCTTCACCGAGATCGTGAACGCTTTGGAAGGACTTAGGAGGGAGATTTCTCAAGAGGATCGTGCGACGAAGATCATAGGCTCACTTACACCTCAATGGGAGTCCAAAGTCAATGGAAATGCGGAATCCAATGATTTAAGCAAGTACAACGTGGAAGAATGCATTGGAAACCTAATGGCTTATGAGGTTATGCTTCAACATAAGGAGAGCCAAACCATAAAGCCTGAGAAGCAAAAGAGGATTGCTTTCAAGGCCGAGGAAGAGAAGATTGAATGGAGGAAGAAATTCAATCCTATTGATGTGAGGCTTAAGAAGAACAAGAGGCTTAAGAAGAACAAGAAGCCTAAGCACATCTCTAGCGAGGATGATGGCAAGGATGAAGAACGTGAAGATGACAATGGAGGAGCAATGGAACTTGCCAACAAGCTCATGAGCATCATGAACACATTACGATGTAAGAAAGTTTTAAATTTATTTTTTCGAATACTAATAAAGGTACCGTTGGGTGTTTTAAATGTGGCAAAATAGGACATTTTGCTAATGCTTGCCCAAAGAAGAAGGACGAGAAGTACAAAGGCAAAGGAAAGAAGCATTGGAAGGGAAAGAAGAAGAATCCCGCTTTGGTTGGAACTTGCGATGAAACCTCATCCGTGTAGGATCACCTGTATACAAAATACACTAGAAGGGTGGTTGAATAGTGTATTATAAAAACTTGTTGCAAATAAAATGTTACTAAAATTTGCAAAGATGGAACAGAAAGTAAATGACAAATATTGAAAATAAACCAATCGCAAACACAAAGATGCATCCTGGTTCAGATCCTTTTGATCCTACTATAGTCCTCTACTCTCCGTAGAGATTTTCAATCCACTATAATCACTTGCTCCCTGCAAGCACAAACTTACAAAAATGGCGACACTCCCCGTGTCCCACACTTTGTACAATCTCAATAACTAGAGATTCAAACCTGTTGAAGAAATAATGAAATAGAAAACACCTATAGCTTTGGTATGAATATCAAGAATGAATTCAAAGGATGGTGTTTAATAAGAGAAACTTCAATGTTTCAAGATATGTAATGGTGAAACACGATTGAAGTTCTTCCGTTCTTAAACGAAGAGAGAAATCTAATGATTTTTTCTTACAAATAAGAACTTGAACAACTTTCCAAAAAGTGTTGAAATCCAAGTTCGTCCGTTCTTAAACGAAGAGAGAAATCTAATGATTTCTTCTTACAAATAAGAAAAGAACAACTAATGGCTAGAATGCTTAAGAAAATTAAAGGCTTGATTTCAACAGAATGAAAACAAAGAAGAGGAAAGTGGTGTGAGAAAAGAGAAGGTGTACCCATTTATTTATAGGTTTTAGAAACGGTTCTGAAAGAGACGTTGGAAAACGTTCAGAAACCGTCAGAGACATTAGTGAATGGTCAGAAACCGTTCTGGAAAATTTCGGTCAAAACAAATATTTAGCAGGCTAGGAAACTTCGTAGCGGGCTAATTTTAAAATGGTCATAAACGGACATAAAAAATTGTTGATGTGGATCAGTCAATGGATAGATCCTTGTAAGAAAGTTTCAGGTTAAAAGAAGAAAATATTTTTAGTAGGCTACGAAAAATCCTAGCCGACTAAATATCAAAAATGGGAATTTTGACTTAGGATCAAATGGGTTGGAAGATGATGTAATTTGGAGCTTAGGGATATATGATATGTTATAGCCAAGGCACTGAAGCTATCTAAAAAGTAAAACTACATCATTCCATAGATACGTTATTCAAACGTATATGAGTAGCAAGGCCGTTTTTGCAGAGAGTCCTTGTAATCTGATCATATGCATAATGTGAATGAAATAAGAGTTATGTCTGCACATCTGCATAGATAGAGTTAGTAACATAAAATATATTGTTTGTCACATCAAAACCTTATGGAAGAGAGGATGGAAAATACCAAGTTCCAACATTCTCCCCTTTTTTGATGATGACAAATAATTAAAGATATAATGTGATTTAATGTGATTTAATGTGATTATTACCCCCTTAATATATGCCTTAAATTCTCTCCCTTTGTCATCCACAAAAAGTGGAAAAAGAAAATTAGCAGGCTACGTTTTTTCGTAGTCGGCTAATTATGAAATGGAGAGAAAATTCGCATAAAATAACCAACAGAAGAGAGTAATGACCTAAGAAAGAATGTAAAAGAGACTGAGTGGAATATAACAATGACTTAAGTATAAACAGAACAAATGAGACAACAACACACAAACATTACTAACAAGTGACGAACTAAAAACATGACTAACATTACTAAACATCCGATTACATAGATATCATAACAGAACTGTAAACAAAAGATTACATCAAGCATCACGAGCAAAAGGAAACCATAGTCATGCAGACAGACAGACAAAATAACGTTAAACAACCATCATAGCCAAACAACGGAGAAAACAGAGCCGAAGCGAACAACGTCGAAAACGTAGACATGAGGCCAACATGGAACATGGAACCAACCAAAGGCAGCTTAAACAGAAATAGGGACATGCAAAAGTGATCATGGAACCAACCAACCAACCAAAGGGTCATGCAAGAGTCAAAGTGATCATGGGGCAAACAGACTATAAGATGAAGAGCTAGTGGAGGATGGACGGGGTTGAGTGCGGCGAGTAAGAAGTATGTTCTGGGCTTCGAGTGCGGAAACGAGCTGGGACTGATTTGTTTGGATTTGATCGAGAACTTCGGAATGATGTTTTAAATTAGCATCATAAAAACTCATTTGCACTTGGATTCCGGCAAAACCTTTAGCAACTGTCTCGGTTAGGCGGCGAATCAAGACAGCGTTTGTTTCACGTGAGGGAGAAACTCCATCTTTGGAAGCAAGGATCTTCGTGCTGGAACTGGAACGAGAAGACCTTGGAAAGGGTGTTAGCACCCGTGGCTGAGGCTTGGGGGTCTGAATAGGAGTCTCGGTGCAAGCATCATCTGAAATTAATAGCCCACTCGACTGAGTGACTTTGTCATTCGGCCGAGTGAAGACCATATTCGGATGAGTAGGGTACTGATCAGGAAAAATTCGAAAACCCCTCTCTGTCATTTATATGCCACTCGGCCGAGTGACTTTGTCACTCGACCGAGTGAATCAGACACTTTCAGCACTTGAATAACTCTGAGTGGCCTTGCCACTCGGCCGAGTGACCATTGTCTACTCGTCCGAGTGGGAAGTGCCGCTCGGCCAAGTCGGTACTTTCACGAGAAATTTCGAACATTTTATAAACTGAGCCACTCGGCCGAGGGGACACGCTATTCGGCCGAGTGACTTACCCTATATAATCGAAAACCGCGGCTCAAATTCCAAAATTTCCTAAAATTCCCAATTCCTCAGCCCGAGCTTTCGACTTCTCCCCCAATCGCCCGAACCGCCCCTTCGTTCGCCCGAGCCGCACCAGCCCTCTGCCCGAGTCGACGACCCCACGCCGCCGACGTCGCGACCCCATGCCGCCGCCGCCCTCCTTCACCGTCGTGCGTCTCCATTTCGGCCAATTTCTCCCCTTTTCTCCCGATCTCCATTTCGTAAGCCCTATTCTACCCCAAATCCAAATTAATCTTTGTACACATCTATTGCTCTTGATTTTACCCCATACTTATTGATATTCATTACTAATTTGTCAATTTGTGTTTCAGGCTAGCTTGTAGGAGAATCAGGGGCAGATTTGGAGCTCCTCGGAGGAGGCGTTTCTTCGCTCACATCCATTGCTTGCATTTGCGTCGTGCTTGGGTACACTTGCTTCTTTTATATTTCACTTCGCATTGTTAGGCACATCTCATGGCACACATGCCTCTGTAGATTAGATCACGCTCGCGGGCGCTCGCCTCGAAGCGAAAGAGGATCAGCGAGCCTGGCTCTTCTTCTGTTAGAGCGGACTCCCCGCCACCTAGACCGCATCCACCCACACTTCCGCCTCCTACCACACCTATTCCACCCCGACACAGCCCATCCCCACTTTCGACACGATGGGGATCACTTTCCGAGACGACGCACAGCGCGTCCGATTTGAGAGGATCTCACATCGATCGATCGTACCCTCTAGGTTTGTGCACCTTGCAGATTTTGAGTGCCTAGGGGTACTTGAGGGCCTACTCCAATTGTATGACAATGTGTGGTGGCGTGACTTTCTGTCGGTGTTGGCGGACACCTACGTCCGACCGACACTCGAGTTTTTGAGTTCTATTCGTAGGACTTCAGGGGGTTGCTCATTTCGATTGATGGACCGTGAGTGCAAGATCACTCTCAACATGCTCCAAGCCTATTTCCAGTGGCCCCTGCCCCATGCCCCGATCGAGCTTATAGTCCCATGCACATCCCCCTACCGTCATTTGATACCCACGCCTTCTGTACATTCATCACTGGATCGCCCATTGCCTTTGACCCTAGCCGGGCCAAGGCCTCCGGTATCCTCCACCCATGCATTCGCATTGCACAGTGCCTTATGGCAGCCACTTTTCTAGCGAGGTATGAGCCGGGGACGATGTCGACGCCTGAGCTTTACATGCTCTACGCGATGACTCGAGCGAGGGCCTTAGAGGTAGTGGAGACGTCTTACTCACTGCCATTCAGATTGACATAGCTAGTTGGTACTTAAACCGCATCATTATCTCTGTCGGCACCAGGACGCCTATCTATTGCGGTAGTCTGATTACCCTTCTAGCTCACATACGTGGAGTTGACCTACCAGCTGGTTCGCTACGACCCACGGGCTTCACTTCCCTTTCCATTGATGTCATGGCCCGCGTGAGGATGTTGCATCCTCATGGTCAGCACCACTGGGATTGGCTGCACGGTCCATTTGGTGTAGATTACATGGTGCCTCTGATCCCCGCTAGGACTCATATTAGACCCGTAAGAGGGTGTGGATTCCAGCAATGGACGTCCTCATCCCAGATACATATGTGCTAGAGCCTGAGGGCACTAAGCAGGAGCCCCTCCTTCCACCTCTGGACTCGGAGATCCCTCAGCCTGCACCTGATTTGTCTGCACCTGCCGACACCTCTATCCACACTTCTGTCAGTGTCAGGAGCACCTTGTTGAGTCCACTACCACCACCACCACCACCACCACTGTATCGTTGACCGTTGATCCTATTTCTTTTGTGAGTTTTGACAGTGCCCCTACCATCATTCTTGAGAGTGACGAGCCTTCTTTTATTTTCGCAGCCGAGATCCTGTCCACTCTATATTTCTCGACCCCTGAGGAGTCATTTTCTGTAGATCTCACGACCTCCCCAGTTGTCGACACTACTGTCTCCGCTGTAGCTGTCTTCCCGAGAGTGTCGTGACGTCTGTCCCCATTTCTGTGTCAGCGACCTCTCCACCCTTCTCGCCCTCTATCACCGCTTCAGCTTCAGCTGCTGCTCATACTTCTAAGAGCATTCCCGCGTCTCAGCCTCCCACAGAGGCTGAGCATCTTTTAGTGAGCACAGCACCACATCCCCACCCAGTAGTGGCCCCACTTCTCTACTGTAGCCGTGCTAGGCAGCCCCGATCCCTACCTGTTCGACCCTCTGCCCCTCCTCCCCCCGACACCATAGTTCAGCACTTGCATGCTCCAGAGGGTGCCGTTAGTGGGCTCAGAAGAGATTTACGGGCTCTCTCCGCTACCGTTAGTTCTGTGTAGTATTGGCTCACTCTACTCCCTGGTATTCAGGCTAGCTTGAACTAGATTCTTGCGCGACTGCCACAGCCTCAACCTGCCGCTACCCGTCCCACTCCACAGCAGCCTCCACCACCTCCTCCCCAACCACAGGACGGTGCTGGTGCTCCACCACCTGCTTAGGCACACACTAGATGCCTCCCATATTTTTACCGCTGCTGTGATTGATGCTATCTTTTCTGATTATTTTTGCGCACCTCCTCCCCACACATTTTGGTCACTTTTTGCTCATATTTGTCTATATCATCTTGGGAGAGAGGAGGTATTTCTGGGACAGTTATATTGCACCATCTTGATCTCTGCATGCATCATTTGCATATCCATCTCATTTTCTTTTATTTTCATAGTTTATCATGCATGCATCCTCACCCACCCACCCATATCATATCTCTCATTGTGTCACACTTTGCACATTGAGGACACTGTACAGTTTAGCTTGGGGGGAGTGAGTGTCTCACGCACTTTTCATTTTCTTCATTTTTACTTTCATTTTCCAGCTTTCTTTATTTTCCACTTATTTTCACGTACTTTTTATTTTTTTCTCATTCATCACGTTTTCTTATTTTGTGTGTGTGATGCATATGTATAGTAGTTCTTATTTTTTCCTTTATCCTTATTTCTTTTATCCTTTTTTGGCTAGAGATGAATTTTCTGTGATGACGATGACCTGGAGCTAGTTTACTTTTATATGCATATTATCTTGTCATGCCATCCTTTTTATTTCAGATATCACATGCTATACTTTGCTGTGCATTCGAGATAGTAATCTGCATCTTTATTGTATGAATGTGAATGAAATTCTACCATTAGCTGAGTCTGATGTTTTATATTGTATACTTTTTATAAAAAACACACCAAGCTTCACACATTGATTGCCTATATTTGGAGTTTTGCTTTGTTGTCTGCTATCACTTCTTATTGCATGAAAATTGTATGCTTGACTTTTAGGTTGATTGAATGTATGTCATTTTGATATAACTGGATTAGTTTACTTTCTGAAATCAAACTGAGTAGATTACATTACTATGCTGAAAGTTGTCATGCACATTCTAAAGAGTGAACCGAGCGTTGCATATTTTTCTTTCTCTGCATATCTTGTATACCATTTTATACTTAAAATCATTGGTGAATCTCCCTTTAGCAAATCCAATATTGGCATCTTCCCCTTGCTATAAAGTCCATGCTCCAACACCCCAAAATCAAAAAGAAAAATACATGCATATCTCTTTATCTTTGATTTGGGATCGTTATTGTGTATATGAGTTTAAAAAAAAGAAAAAAGAGAAGAAGTTCATACATGATCCCATTTCATTTCATTTCTTTCTTTCTTCCCTCTTTTATTTTTTTATTTTTGGATCTTCAAAAATGGGGAAAAGTTGTATAGTTCTATTTGATGCCACCACGCTTATAGATAAGCTTAGGGGAGAGGATCCAATGATGTGTGAGAGAGTGACTACTTGCCTGTGCATGACGACCTAAGCTAGGTAATTTTCTATACTCAGGGAGATTACTATGAGTATTACGAAGTCCACGAATTGAAATTTAGCATGTATTTCATGAATACCACTTCTTTCTATTCTTATTGCTTCATATTGTGTGATACCTCTTATACTCCAAATAGAAAGCGATCAATTGAAAAGTGTGCGATCTATGATTATGTATATTACTTTAGATGCCTCAGACGATGCTAATTCTAGAATGATTTCATGTTTCATATTGTTTTGATATTCTTGGTTTCTATATCGAGTGCATTTATATATGATCATGATATCAAGATAAAAATCCTTGGCATGTTTTTATTCGTCGTACGATATTTGAGTAAGCAGCTCCACGTCCTGAGAAAATGATCTCGCACTTCTCTCTTCGTTTTCTTTTCTATATTTTTTCTTTTTCCTTATTTTTACCCGTCGAGTTCGCCTTTTTACTCATCTTTCTCGAGAACGAGTAAGAGGTAAGCTTGTGGGATTTTGATCGCTCCTTATTTTACACCTTTTTTCTGCATGTTTTCATGTCATTTCGATCGCCCATATTGCGTTTTCACTATTATTCTACGATATCGCGTTGCTTTTCACTATTTCTTGTTTTTGTCGTATTCTAGGAAATATGGAGCGATCTGGAGAAAAAATGAGATCGAGGGACTTTCGTGCGCATCGGAGCATCACCCACGATCTTATTAAGGAGCTAGCAGCGCTAGATGATGAGCAAAAGAGGAAGAAGTTCGATAGAATCGACGAGGGAACGAGGAGGAGAAGAAAGAGCCACAGAAGCAGCTCACTCTGCCGAAAAGAGAGTTCACTCGGCCGAGTGAAGGACTGCATTTGGTCGAGTGAAACAGATAAAAGATCACTGGATTCATAGTTCACTCGGTCGAGCAAGAAAGTTCACTTGGCCGAGCAAGGAAGCCCACTCGCCCGAGTCTGACAGGGATTTTCTCCCAAAAATCATCCGACTTACTGAAATTTGGAGAAGACCCACTCGGCCGAGCAAGAAAGCCCACTCGGTCGAGTGAAGAAGACCACTCGCCCGAGTGTGACAGGGTGATAGACCCCCAAAAATCCCCGATTATCTGTTTTTATTGGGTCTGTCACTCGGCCGAGTGACATGTTCCACTCGGCCGAGTGACGCATTCCGACGGGGTCGTGAATTAGGGTTTTTGGCTGCGCCAGGGGCAAAACTGTCAGGAATTTCTAGATGATTTTGACTTGTATTTAAGGCTAGTTTTATTCCTAGTTTTAGGATAGACTTGAAGTTAATTTTGACAGCTATTCTTATTGCAATTCTCAGCTGGAGATCAAAGACGCGCAATTTGGTTTGTTCTTTCAATCTAAAATTCTTGTTTTTATGAATTTCTTTCTCTCTATCATGAATTGTGCTATGATCCTATTTGTTATTTTTGAGATTACTATGATGAATTGTGAGTAGTTTCATCGTTCTAGGGAATGGGGATGAACCCTATGGATCCGATCTTAAAATTGTGATGAATGAATTGAATTGTTGCTAGGATTGATAAAAGGTTAGGTTGTGATTGATTTACTACAAGTAGCTAGGAATTCCCATCGATTGGGGTTTGCAAGAGATTGGATTTCAACCGATGGGAAGGCCTAGATATTCAATTTAGGTTTATAATCGAGATTCTTTAGATTTGGTTTGCAAGAGATTAGACCAAAGCTAGGATTTTTATTATAAATCTATACTAATATTCGTTTGCAAGAGATTGGACGAATACGAACTATCATAACCTAGATCCTAGCTCGAGTTTGCACGAGAGTGGGCTCGAGGTGCGATTGGACGATGATGTCGATCTTCATGCTAGTGGCTTAGGTTAGGGTTTACACGAGAGTGGGCCCTAATCTAAGTTTCTATATATCGGTAATTGCGCGAGAGCGTGAGCTTAGTTCTATATTCAGTTACGACTAGTTCATCTAAATTCAAGCCGTGCAACATTAAGATTTATGATCCACAAGGATAAGTGACGATCCGTAATAGGATTCCCTAGCACTAGACGCTTTTATTATATTGAATTCTATTTGTTATTTGAACGACTGTGACACTATTATACAAACCATTCTATTCTACCATCAATAGCCAGGTGATAAAGATAAAGTACTGTTATTTCTCCTCCCTGTGTTCGATACCCGCTCACCACTTCACCGGGCGCTTGCGGTAAGACTACAGTCGTTTTCCGGGTGTATACCCGGGCACGATCAATATGTCCCAACCTCCTTTAATCTAGGAGTTGTTATAGAAAACAACTCAAATAGAATCCCATGCAGATTATCCCGCCTGAAAATCTAGGAACCACTTAGGGCAAGTGATCCTGCACATATCAGAGTCCATCAATAATTGCGGGTATATGGCTGCTATTAAATCTTCAGCAGATCTTTAACTAGAATAACATACAACAGAATATCTCGATAGAATCTAGAAAAGCAATAAAAGATATGAAGCCGTTTACAATAATAGATCTTCAATACCAGAAGTCAGAACTTCTCTCCACGAAGTCAAAGCCGCATGTTGCAAGTAATGTTGCAACATGACTTACAACATGATCCCCAGAACACATATGTTATAACTGTGTTGTGACATGACACTTAGCATGATCTATAATATGATCTTAACCACCAAGATTACCAAGTTCCCACTAAAATAACCAAGTGCCACTAATGAAAATAATTCCACACCACGTGTGACCCAACAAACTCCTCATTTGGCATTTAGTGGCACAATCAGCATAAGTATAAATCATGCAGAAATCAGAACTAAAAGTTCCACGAGAGCATGTTCATCTACCAGATATATCAAGTTCAACAGATAAACATAGCATATCAACAGGCAACAATGGTAGCATAATAGTCTTCACAAAACCAGAGAACAAGAGGTACCAAGAACTTGACACATCATAGAAGTAATCAGCAACTTTTATCCCCTTTTGGGCCACAAAATCCAAAGAATTACCTTAGGTAGACCCACCAGCAGCATCAACTCAAGAATCCACAGAAGTAGTAGATGGCAACTTGCTCTTCAGAAACATAATTCTGCTCTCAAACTTGGCTTTCTGAGACAGAAGAAGGCCATTTTGAGTGTCAACATCCCTTATAGCAGCTTCATATATGGAGATATCTTCAAGAATAAGAGATTCTGATCCAGCAATACAAACTGATTCTGTAGTAAGAGGGGCAGGAGAGGGCTGTTCAACAGGAGGAAATGGAGTTGAAGGGACAGATCCAACAATATGAGGAGATGTAGACATAGATGAGACTTCATCTGTCTTACCACCAATGGTTCTTATAGTGAAACCAATACTCTCAAATGAGATAGTCAACTTATGGGCAGAGGGTAGTATCTTTTGGGACTGCAGCATTAAAGAAATAAGACATTGATGGGGCAAAGAAATAGAAGCAACAACGGATTCTACCTAAGTCAGAATGGAATCAAAGATAATTATTCCCAGATTAAAAGGCTACTTGGTGCCAGCACAGTACAACAGCCTGCACATATCCTTCGTAACCACAGACACATTTGAAGTGGGGAGCCAATTTCTGGTGGTAATTTGATAAAGCAAGAAGTATTTAGCAGTCAATGAAGAGGCAGGGAATGACGTGGCCTTTGGCCAGTGCATCAACTTTTCAGCAGTGACAACTTTTATAAAATTATCATGATCACACCAACTGAATCAACAAAAGACGAGAGAGAAACATGGCAAGTCCATTTCAGGAGCTTGTTAATCATTGATGGGGAGAATGACACTATTTTTCCTTTGACATAAGAGTGGAAGGGCCATCTGGAATGAGAATCTCCAGCAGACTTGGATAGATTGCAATAGAACTCCCTAACAAGTACAGGGTTGTAGGATCTGAAACAAGTAGCAGAATGCAACAATTTGATATCCTTCAAGATGGATATGAACTTAGTCTGGGAAAAAGAAGCAAATGACACGTGCTTCTCTGCAAGAATGGCTCTGTCAAAGTAAATGCCCATCTTTTCTTGCATGCATGATCAAAGAACATTTTGTTCATGGCATCTGATACAGAAAATATAGAAGGAGAGGGAGAAGATGTATCAGAGGAAACTCGAGCCCTTTTTGATGGAGATGGGGAAGTAGAGCTTGAAGGGGCAGCTCTTCTCTTTGTAAATCTCCTTTTTTGACGAGAGGGTGGAGGAACCCCAAGATCAGGCACAGTCTGAGCAGGGTCAGACAAAACTTATCGTCCATGAAATAATCAGAAACATCATCTGCCAGAATTTCTGGCCCTTGCCCCCAATCTTGATCAGTGGGGTTCTGAGAAACAGATGATTCCTCGGCACCAGGTTCACAACCCATAGTCTCAACAGATATCGACATTGATGAATCTGAGTATTCCAAAACTACTATCTCGGTCAATTTAACAGATGAGCATCAACAAGTTCTAGATGTGACCAAAAACATTGTCTCATCATCTACCACACTAACACTTTTTAGAGCCCCACCCAGTTTGTCAAGTCGAATGTGACCAAGACGAACTCCAGTAAAATCCATATTAGACAAATCAAATTTATTGCACGTCTCTCTTAGATGCCAGAACCAATCATACACAGCAACATGAATAAAAGGTTTTGAATACGAAGGAGGTACCTCACGCTGGATCGAGATTGGGGAAAATAGCACAAATTCCAAATTCGGCATGTCATTTGGTTGCATGTGACCAGAGGGCATTGGAACATGCGAGGATGAGGAGGGACGACGGGAATGCACTCGGGCGGTTCGGGACACCACCCTTTTCTTTTTCATTAGAGGAGAAGGGGATAAGGAGGCCCCCGCCTTTGCTGAAGTGGAGCAATGGGAGTAGCAACGAGGCTAATGTGCGGATTGCTGATCTTGATCGCGGTCCATTGAGATGGAGAGGGTTGAATCTTTCATAAAGAAGAACAAGGAAACCCTAGAAGGCCAAAATCCCTTTTTCTGAAAAATTGTGTAACTGAAATTTGAGCACATAGACCAAAGCCCGAATCTCAGTGGACTCTTTATATATGAAGCTGAGCCACGAAAGGATAAGCAACTCACCGATTCATCACTCGACCGAGTGGCGCCACTACTCGACCGAGTATGGCACCGCAGCCCAACTACTTGGGGGCCCAAGAAGCCCTTTCTCCAGATTTTTGTGGGGTCCATCCCCATTGTATTTAAGCACTCTTTTACCCTAGTTTTAGAAGAGGCTATTTAGATTTTATTTTAGAAGTTCTTAGTTTTTCTTAGAGAGTTCTTGAGCCATCACTATTGTTTTGAAGACAAAGTTGATATTTTTATTATTGCAAATTGCGTCGAATCTCTTGATCTTAATTCTTTGCGATTGTTTGTTCATCTTCAGCGGTTTGGTAACGATCTCTCATCTATTTATGCTTATTTTGATGTCTTTCATTGCGACCATAATTTCTATTGCTATTCTAAACGCTTTTGTCGATATCGCTATGAATTGTGAGTAATCGTATCTAGGGCTAATGGATTAGACATAGGATCTTAGGATTTTGATGCAAAGTTAGGATTTTTTACGCTGTTTTGGTATAAAAGGGATGAGTTTTGGTTGATCCAGCCAAGTTTATAAGAGATCTCATATAGGGTTTGTGATACACAGTAGTGGTGCACACCTTGGACGAGTATCCTATGAACTTAATTAGGCACGTTAGTGAATTCAATTAGAGTTTGTGATCCATGGTGGTGTCACGCACTTTGATGGTTTCTACCAGCGTCTTATATTACTAATTGATGACCTATGATAGTAGCATCAATGAGAGCCATCAAATCACAGATCGAAGCTCTAACCCACGGTGGTGGCATGAGTAGAGATTGAGAATAATTGTGGTTTATAATGCACGGATCGTGTGTGAGGCCATCCACAGTGGTGGGTCTAAGCATGTGATACGTTAGACGAGTGGCACAACAGTGGTTGGCCACGAGTTCTATAATTTAGATGCAACAATCTTACCCTAATAAAGCCAATTCAACGTAGAAATTATAACCTAGCATTAACATCCGACAATCCTAGTGGTGACTCCTATTGCCCTAGTTTTTATTCTATTAGTAATTGTGATAGTAACCATTCGTTACAATCTTTCTAAGTATGCCAACTAGGATTGTTCTGAGACTTTGAATAGATCCAAGACTATAAAGCATCTGCCTCTCTGTGGGTTCGACATTTTTCTATAGTAACCATTCGTTACAACGTAGAAATTATAACCTAGCATTAACATCCGACAATCCTAGTGGTGACTCCTATTGCCCTAGTTTTAATTCTATTATTAATTGTGATAGTAACCATTCGTTACAATCTTTCTGAGTATGCCAACTAGGATTGTTCTGAGACTTTGAATAGATCCAAGACTATAAAGCATCTGCCTCTCTGTGGGTTCGACATTTTTCTATATTACAAAACATTGACACCGTGCACTTGCGGTAAGTTTTCGGAGTTAAATTTGGGGCGCATCAAGGTGATGGGACATAATACTCAAATTATTCACACTTAAAGATCCTATTTGCATTACTTCATTTATATCCTATCTTAGATAACTACCGATGTCATGGTGTGACCATGGTTATAATAGTATGCACACTACTCCTTATCCCTAGTCTTGGAATCAACTCTCATACGTTGTGGATCTTGGTCTAAGGCTCCTAGTGGTTGATCCTTTTTGTGGATACATGAGGGAATGACATTGAGGGAAATGAAGATGGGTTGCTGTAAATTTCTTATAGCATTGGCCAACCACAGTTATAGACTACATGCGCACTTCTAGGAGTATGCTTATGCACTAGTGTGTTCTTTCTATGGTCACCCTTATCATTTGCACACTTAACCTTTTCAAAGGAGGGTACATATTATCACGCTCCATATGACCATGGACTATCTCTTTCAACTCTCTAATGATCCGGGGTATTATTTGTATCGTTCTTAATGTAGATCCATACACCAAGTAACATTCATCGTCACAATTATCTCTATATTGTTTAGTACGTCTTCATAATTTTCTATCCAATGTTTGCCATAGAAAATACTGAACCAACTCTTGGCCATCATCTTTGATGTTTATTAATTAAGCTTGATCGTTGTTCAACCTCTTACTAGCAACTAATTGTTGAAGAAACTTCTTCCCTAACTTGTTGAAATAATGAATTCTCAGAGACATGAGTTTATGATTTGTTCTCCTAGTTTTAATTACATATGTCCAAAAATTACAATGAAATATGTAAATAAACAATAATTCATTTTGAAAATTTTAAAGTTCTAAACGTTCTATAACTTCTTTGGGTGATAATAAAAAATTTTAAACAAGGAAATAACATGCATTTTGTATATTATTGATATATAATTTCCAATTACAATCTTTGAATTTGAAGTTTAACCTCTCATATCTAACAACATATGTTTTCAGAAATGTTCTAATAAACAACCGATTCTATGATTGCCATCTACGAATTACTTCTTTTAATCTAGAAACCTGAAGGCATGGGAACTCTTAGCTGACCAGTTACTGCTTTTACAAAACTTGTACGAGTTCTTTTACCATATTCGTGTTCCCAAACGTTTATAATAAAGGACTTAAAAGAATCTTCAAAAAAAGATGTAAAAGATTTTTCCTCAACTAATACGACATCATCGATTTTGTTACTCACATCAGGTCTTGTAGGTGTCACCCCTGCCACAAAACCAACAGCCATACCCTTTACCAGTACTGACCTTTGGAAGGGAAGAGACAGAAGCAATATTGCAAGGAAAGCAAAGACAACAAGGTTTACGGTTTTCATCCTTTTTGATCGTTTGAAAATTGAAATTGTTTGTTTTGCCAATTCTCTATCTTTCCTTTTAAACCAAATAAAACATGCCATAAAGGTCAATATCATAATTAACTGAAATAAATTAACAAATGTTTATAACTTCAGTTTAACTTACAATTATTGACGTATCTACTTACCATAAAAATAAAAAATGAGCCCTATTAAATTGCATAAATTCAATTTCTAGAATTTAATTTAATAGTTTTTATTATTTAAATATTGATACTCAGGTTAATGCTTTTTAACATTCATTATTGTCTTTGCAAGATAGAGTTTAGGCAATATTTAACTTTCGTAGCGCTTTACAATAATCAAAACCCAATCCAATTTCAGTTTGAAGGCACCTAGTTTGTTACCACCAATAATGTTTTGATCTTTATCTCAATTTTTTTTCTTATTTATGTTTTTATATATTTCTTTTTACATATACAATATATCCCTAATGTACCCTTTAATTTTTCTTTTCAATAACTACTTTATGCTCCATTTCTAGTGAAAACACACCAAACAATAGAAAGTGCACACATAGACACACACATGCACATACAGAAATGTGAGAGAGAGAGAGAGAGGGAGGGAGGGAGGGAGGGATGGAGGGAGGGAGGGAGAGAGAGAGAGATAGAGAGAGAGAGAGTATACTTTTCCATTTTGCTAGCTTACATAATCACTCACCCCTTGCTATTCAACAATCAGTTTGTAGTTATTACTTTTCATGTTCTAATACCATAGACTAGTAATTTTCATGTGAACCCTGTAGGTTTCACTAGTTCATCTAACAGTTGCAAAACATTTTATTATTACAATCGTATTAAACTTCTAACAAGTTGATGAACAAGCAAATTCCTTGGCTTCACTCGAAATTTGACGATTTGAGATTGTAGAATGTGAATATAGAATGAAATGATCATATTTAAGGAAAAGGGGTGGGGGTTTAACACTAGCCAAGGTGAAAATTTTCTCCTTGGTTAGATAATCCCATTTTACACACACACACACACACACACACGCACACACACGCACGCACGCGCACACAAAAATAGATATAAGTAATAGTTTGCATATAAATGAACGATAATATCCTCGAAGTTTACGTGATGCATTAAAGATAAGCTCAAATTTGTTAAGTACTAATATTAATTACATAATCAATTATTTTTGCACTTATTTTGAAACATACAATCAGCTAGCCACCATTTAATAGAAGAAATTTAGATGATCTCATTTATATTATGAGGGCAAATTTGAGTTTTTATCATATAGATGAATGTAAACCTAAAATTAAATTATTTTATATTTGGTAAAATGTGTAAAACTCTAGGGGAAGGGGGCACATGCACCTACCATATGTAATCTTAATCACCTCATTTAGTATAACTGGTATTAGTTTATCTCCTTTCTCATTTAGGCTTCCACTTTCTCATTTAGGCTTCCATGAAAGCTCAACAAAGAAAAAGCAAGCCCCTTTACTTAAAAGGGCCAATAAAAAATTACATTAAGATTTTTTAAATATATAATAAAGATTTTTCTAGTTAACTGCAAAGTTCATAATATTCATAATTGGTTTTCCTAGGTTACATTAGGAGTCTGAAGCCAAATATATACACATCATTCATTCCTTTGGACCCTCCTGAGTACCTGATATGACCTTGTACTATTTATATGGATCTAAGCACCGACCATATAATATTGGGAGAATGGAATCTTTGCCTTGTCTAATTTTGTGCATTTCATAGGCGACAGGACAACGAACGTCTGTCTAATGTAGTTTTTTAATTCCAACATCGCATCTCCTTCAACTTCAAGACCCACAACGACAATGTAAATGATTTAATAGTCATTCTTTGTTTAAGATATTTTTGACACCTCTTCTGACTAAAAGGTGATTGAACATCACACTCATATTATTCACACTAAAGGAGTCCCATTGCATTACTTTCTTTATATCCAATTTTAGATAACTACCGAAGTCATGGAGTGAATAAGGTATAATAGTTCTCATAATAACTCTTATCCCTTGTCTTGGAATCAACTCTCATTCTTAATGGCCCTTGAACTAAGGGTCCTGACGGAAGATCCTTTGTGTGAATGCATACGGGTAAGGCATTGAGGGAAATAAAGATTGGTTGCTTGTACTTTAATGTTGCATACACCAACCATGGTATAGACTCCATGCACCTTCCTGCAAGGCATATACTAATCATCTAGATTCTTTCTTAGGTCACCCTTATCATTTGCAAACTTCTTAACCTTTTTCTTGGAGGGTTACATATTATCAGGCTCCGTATGAGCATTGACTATCTCTTTTAACTCTCTAATGATCATGTGTATTCTTTGCATCT
The DNA here is from genome assembly GCA_030789695.1 of Scilla litardierei. Taxonomy (NCBI): domain Eukaryota; kingdom Viridiplantae; phylum Streptophyta; class Magnoliopsida; order Asparagales; family Asparagaceae; genus Scilla; species Scilla litardierei. The sequence goes on along the minus strand of CM061133.1, from coordinate 332,941,565 downwards.
TTCTCATTGTAGCTCCATACACCAAGTAGCATTCATCATCACTATTATCACCATAATGTTTAGAATGTCTTCACATCTTGGTATCTCATGAGTGCCTTTGGAAAATATTGAAGCAACTCATGGCCATCATCTTTGACATTCTTAATTGAGATTAATCGTTATTTACCTTACTTGCTAATAAGAGTTAAATAAACTTCTTCCCTAACATGTTGAAATAATTAATAAATAGAGACATGAGTTTAAGATTTGTTTGCTTATTTTAAATACATATGTCCAACAATTACAATGAATTATGTAAATAAACTATAATTTATATTGAATATTTTAAAATTCTACATGTTTTAAAACTTCTTTGGGTGGTAAGAAAAATTTTACACAAGGATGCAAAATGCAATTCATTACTTATTGATATCTAATTTTCAACTATAATATTTGAATTTGAAGTTTTACATCTAACATATGACAAATATGTGTTGACGGATGGGTTCCGCCTTCCAGTAAAGTGTGTCGATGAGGACACCTTAGATGAGTGGACCCTTCATCAGCTAAGTTGTGGGATCCACAGAGAGGAAACCGCGGGTCATGTAGAGATAGGAGTGAGCTAATAGGCCACCTAGATCTGTGCTACCTTCGTAGATTTGCATAATAAGAAAATCGTCAGGGGGTCAGGGCTTGGGCCCGACCGATTCTCCTCCGATGCTCAAGTCAGTTGATGGTCGAAATAATATAAAGATGAAAATATAAAGTATTTTAAATAGTATTCTAATACTTCCTGTTAGGATCTGGTCGCCCCTTATCACATTGTCAATTGGGGCTTTTATAGGTCGTCTTGGCTTGTAACCTACAAGCTAATAATGTGGCATTATTAGTATAACTTCCACCATAAAAGTTGCGTTTAATTCATTACTTATTGGTTATTGAAGTGTGCCATGATGGAGTGTAACCGCCCGTTATTAGTGGCTCTTCATGATGGTTGTGGGGGTTGACTCATTCAACCCATAAGCTATGGGCCATGGGCCACCATGACAATGTACGAACCATGCAAGCCATATATGATGTAACAATGGCCCCCATCGCCTGAGCTCAACCGCTATAAAGGTCGAGGTTGGTTGATGTGATAATCATGAGCAAGAAATAACTTAGGTCAAATAGTCAGGTTGGCTTGCAAGGAAAATAACCTCTCGATTTATAGCTGGCAGGTATGGGACATGACCCCTTGGCTTAATGTTGAGGTCAAGCTACGTCAGAAAATCAATTTGCGACGACGTCAAAGTATGACCTTAGTTCGTGTAGTCGGCCCCGAGCGCTAAGCTTGCTCGACTCATGAGGAAAAGACCATCGACTGTATAACCATTCGTTTGGTGGCGAGGGGCTGGCCCCTCGGCTTACATTTGACGAAGATCATTTAGTCGTTTGGTGGTGAAAGGGTGGCCCCTTGGATTGCATCTGACGAGGGTCATTTGGTGGTGAGGGGGTGGCCCCTCAGCTTACGTTCGATGAGGGTCGTTCGGTGGTGAGGGTCGTGACCGATGCAAGGGCCGTGTCCCCTTGGCTTATGTCTAATGAGAGTCATTTGGTGGTGAGGGTGTGACCCCTTGGCATATGTCTGACAAGGTTCATTCGGTGACGATGTGCATCACCCCTCGGCTTACGTCCTACAAGGGTCGTTCGGTAGGGAGGGCATGGTCCCTCGGCTTACGTCCGACGAGGGTCGTTGATCGACCCCGGATATACACCCCAGAGAACGGTTGTAGTTTTACCGCAAGTGCACGGTATAGCAGCGAGCGGGTTATCGAACACAGGGAGGACGAATGACCGTGCTTGTTCCAATCAACCTGGCTATTTAAGAAGAGAGAAATTTGCCTTTGGCGATCCTGTCACAATCGTCAGACAAAGTACGGAAATATCAAATCAAATAAAGAACGTCTAGGGAATGGGGAATTCCCGCTACTCACCGTATTTCGTAAATATGGTTCATTGGTATCTAAATTGCTAGAATAAGATTTTGGATGAACTAGTCGCAACTGAATATAGAACCAAGCTCACGCTCTCGCGCTGTTGCCGGTCTATAGCTATCCTAGGTTTGGGTCCAATCTCTTGCAAACCCTAGCCTAGGGAAGCTAGCATTAGGATCAACATCATCGTTCAATCGCGCACCGAGCCCAATCTCTTGTAAACTCGGCCCACGACCTAGGTTGGGATAGTTCCTACCCGTCCAATCTCTTGCAAACGGGTATCAGCACGGAATTGCAACCGGAAACCCTAGTATCGGTCCAATCTCTTGCAAACCGATACTACGGAAATTCGATTCCAAACCAATTCGGATTTCTAGGGTTTCCTATCGAATTGGGATCCAATCTCTTGCAAATCCCAATCGATATGAACTCCTAGTCATCCGTAGTAAATCGATCCCAAACTAATCCCTAATGGCAATTCTAGCAAAATTTCTACCAATTCATCACAAATATGAAATTGGGCTTGTAGGGTTCATCCCCACGCCCCAAGACGTGGAGACTACTCACAATTCATAGCACAAACACAAGAATAATCAATGAAATAAGCAATAGAATTCATCACAATATTGAGATAAGCAATAAAAATAGAATTTTTAGAGAAGAAAGAGGCAAACCAATGGAGTTCTTCAATTAATCCAACAAAAATCCACTTTTTGTCTCCTCTCCAATCCAAAGAATAAAGCTAAAAAGTAAACCTAAAAAGCTGCAAAAATCTAAGAGAAAAGCTCCCTAAAACTAGGGTAAAAACAGGGGTTAAATACCCCCCAAAAATCGTCCAAAAACTGTGACCAAAATACCCCTGCACAGCCTGAAATCCGCAATTTTTGCTACAGGCAGCGCGTCGCACTCGGCCGAGTGACAAAAGTCGCTCGGCCGAGTGAGAAACCCTGTAATTTTCCAGTAAGTCTTGATCTTCAGGGGTCTTCACTTCGGGGGCGGCTCGGCCGAGTGAGTTGTCGTCACTCGGCCGATGGCTTCTTGGTACTCGGGCGGTCGGGGTTATCCACTCGGCCGAGTGGGTCTTCTGAAGCTCAGGCAGCCGAAAAACAGTAAGTTGGCGATTTTTGAATGGCTTCGTCTGGGCGCCACTCGGGCGGACGGAATCTCGTCACTCGGCCGATGTGGTCTCCGTCGCTCGGCCGAGTGCACATATAAATCGTGTCTGATCTGGTCGGCCGAGCGGTGTCTCGCTGGTCGGCCGAGTGACTCCTTCACTCGGCCGAGTGGGACACTAAAAATGCCCAAACAGCTTGTTTTGGCCTCCTCGTCGCTCCTGCGACGTCCGTTCTTCTTCCGCTCCTCTCCAACAGCAAAATACCCCTCGGGGAGGTCGTCGGTGACACTCTGGAGTAGGCGTATCTCAAGATCACTCCAAATCGCTCCAAATCTCCTGAAATGCGACAAAAACAACAAATCGTGAAAAGCATCGCAATATCGTCGATATATCGTGAAAAACATGATTTGGGCGATCTAAATGGCATGCAAACATACGGGAAAAAAGTGTAAAATAAGGAGTGATCAAAATCCCCCAAGCTTACCTCTTACTCGTCCTCGAGGAAGATAAGTAAAAGGCGAACCCGGTGGATTCGGAAAACAAAAACGGCGAAAAAAAAGAAAAAAGAAAAACGGAGAAGAATGAAAAACGAAATGAAAGTAAAAAAAAGAAGAAAGAAAGAAGCGAAGAGGTAAGTTGCTAGATCATTTTCTCAGGACGTGGGTTTCGCTTACTCATATAGCATGCACTGAATGAAAAATACATGTCAAAGAGTTTTATTTTGATATCATAGTATAGTAATGCAAATAGAAATAGAAAACCCACGAACAACGATATAATCATGAAAAACGGAATAATTTTAGAATTAACATCGTCTGAATCATTTAAAGCTGTATACAAATCACAGATCACAGACTTTTCAATTGAATGCTTTCTATGAGGAGTATAGGAGTATCACACAATAGAATAGAGAGAATAGAAAAGTGTGGATTTCATGATATGAATGCTAGGCTTAGATTTCTGGATGTCGTAAAGCTAAAAATAATCTCACCGAATATAGAATATTACTTAGCCTAGGTTGTCGTGCAATGTCAAGTAGTCACTCTCTCACACATCAATGGATTCTCTCCCCAAGGCTTATCTATAAGCATGGTGGCATAAAAAATATTTACATCCCCATTTTTGTAAAGCTCCAAAAGCAATGAAAATGAACACGAAAAGAGAGAAGAAAGAAAGAAAGTGAGATGTGATCTTTTATTGAGGATTTTTCCTCCCCTTTTTTTTCTTTTTTTTCTCTCTTTTTTTATAGATATACAATGGTCCCAACTCAAAGAGAGGTAATGATATACAAGAATATTTTCTCCCTTTTTTGTTAGGGAAATTTGGAGCTAGGAATTAATAGTGGGGGAAATGCCATATAATAGAATCGCTAAGGGGAGATTCACCAATGATTTTAATAGTAGAGAAATGATGTTCAAGATTTGTGGAGAAAGAAATAAATATATCTCTCGGTTCACTCTATAAGACATGCACGACAACTTCAGCAGGGTAATCTAATCTACTTAGTTTCGATCACAAAAAAGCTAACTAATCCAGATTTATCATAGCTAACATCATTCAATCATCCTGAAGTGAAATGTACTATTCATGCATATAGAAGTGATATAGGAAAAGAAATCAGTACTCCAGATATAGGCATTCAATGCGTGAATCTAGGTGTGTTTTCTGTGATAGCATACATATAAATATTCAGACTCAGATAATAATAAAATTTCATCCATTTTCATGTGGAAAAAGTATGGGTTACTATCTCTAGATGCAAGGCAAGTCATAGCATATGATATCAGAAATAAAGTCTAAGACATGACAAATAAAGCATGCAAATAGAGTAAGCTAACTCCATGTCATCATCATCACAGAAAAGTCATCTCTAGCATGAGATGAAAAAGAAAGAAATAAAGGAAATAAAGATAAAGGGAAAATAGAACTATTTATAATGCGGCACACAGAAAAATAAGAAAAACGTGATGCATGGTAAAATAAAAAGAAAAATGATGAAAATAAGTGCAAAAAGCGGAAAATGGTGTGAAAAACTAAAAATAAAGGTGGCAAATCGAAAAAAAGAACGTGAGAACTCACTCCCCCAAGCTAAATGGCACAGTGTCCTCAATGTGCAAAGTGTGACACACCGAGAGACAAGTAATGTGAGGGGCAAGTGAGGATGCATGCATGATGAAAAATAAGAAAATAATGAAACGGAAAAGATGATGCAGACATGATGCATGCAGAAATAGGAGTGATGCAGATATATAGGTGTGGCACCAAAAACTCTCCCTCTCTCCCAAAAAAAGATATATAAATATACGATCAGAATGAGAATCCCAAAATAAGTGAGGGGAGGGGGGTGGACAAAAAAGCAACAAGACCCAGCAGAAACGGGCAGCACAACGGCAAAAATAATCGATGGCATCAAGGGTGCCTAAGAAGGTGGTGCTGCGCCGTCTCCGTCCTGAGGCGGAAGTGGTGGTGGTGGCTGGACAGGCCGCTGAGCGGGTGTGGGTGTGGAAGTGGTAGCAGGCTGAGTGTGTGTAGAAGTGGGGGTGGGAACCTGCTGGGTGGGCGGGGGTACGCGTGGGAGACGCTCCAGGACCTGGGTAAGACAGTAGTGAATGTGCGAGAGCAGGTCAAAGCGGCCAGCCATCGCGGATACGGTGGAGGACAGGGTCCTAAGGTCGCCTCTGAGGCCACTCACCGCCCCCTCGAGAGCACGAATGCTCTGAAGTACAGTGTCAGGGGGAGGTGGTGCAGAGGTACGCACCGGTCGGGGCTGTGCAGGTCGGGGCTGGCGTACTCTGGTGGCGTAGGTGACGGGCTCAGCGGGTAGGGGAACGAAAGGTGCTGCGCTCGCAAATGTGGGCCCGGTCTCAGTGCGAGGCGGGGCAGGACGGTGAGAAGTGGAGGCAGCAGCAGCGAAAGAAGAATACAAAAGTGGCAGCGAGGCGGCCGGAGAGGTCGGTGGCACAGAAGTGTGGACAGACGCCACGACACTCTCGGAAAATACAGCAGCAGTGGGGACAGAGGGCTCTCTACACTCAACTATGGTCGGCGGGCGCTCGGGTGGGGCAGAGGAAACAGGCTCAGCAGACAGAGGGCCAGTGGTGGTGGTGACAGGCATGGAAGCAGTGGAAGTGGGCTCAGCTAAGGTACTCCCGACACCGACAGAGGTGTGGACAGAGGTGTCAGGAGCATCAGAAACATCGGGATAGGCTGAGGGGCCACGGGGTTAACAGGGGCAGCAGGCGCGACAGGTGCAACAGGGTCTGCGGGGGGCAGCGTGGGCCTGCTCGGCCTCCTCGGCCTCGAGCACGTAAGCAGCTGGGATGAGAACATCCATCGCAGGGAGCCAGTCCACATGGGCAGGTGCAATCTGAGTCCGAGCGGGGCTCGGAAGAATCATGTAATCGGCACCGTAAGGGCTATGCAACCAGACCCAGTGTCGCTCACCGTGCGGACGAAGCATCTTCATCCGGGCCATACCATCAATCGACAGAGAAGTGGGGCCCGGTGCTCGTCGCAGGTCGTCAGGGAAGTCCTCGCCGGTCATAAGGGCAAGCAAGGTGATCAGGCCGCCGCAGCATATCGGTGAGCGAGCGCCCACCGATACAATGATGTGGTCCAAAAACCAAGCCGCGACATCAATCACGACGGCGGGGACAAGCTCATCGCCATCCCTAGATAGAGCTCTGGGCAGTGTCATCGCGTAGAGCATGTAGAGCTCTGGCGTGGACATCATGCCCGGCTCATATCTGGCCAAAAAGGTCGTCGCCATAAGGTGCTGAGCTATACGTAGGCAGGGGTGGACAATGGCCGAGGCCTTGGCCCTACTAGGGTCAAAGGCAGTGTGAAGACCCGTAATCCGGGCCCAGAAGGCACCGGTGTCGAAGGAAGGTGGGGGGATATGGGTGGGGGCGTAACCGCGATCGGCCCCGGGGACATCGGGCCACGAGAAAAATGCTCTCATCATATCGAGAGTGACCTGGCACTCCCGGTCCATGAACCGAAACGAGCATCCCTCGTCGGTCCGGGTGATCGAACTAAGTACCTCAAGTGTCGGGCGGATAAACGTGTCCGCCGACACCTGAAAGAAATCTCGCCAGCCCACGTTGTCGTACAACGTGAGCATCCCCTCTAGTACCCCCAGGCGTCCTAGGTCGGCAAGGTGTGCAAACCTGGAGGGTACGATCGAGCACTGGGAGATACGCTCGAAAGCGACGCGGTGTGCGTCGTTCCGGAACGTGATCCCGAGCGGCCCGATAAGTGGAGCCGGAGATGGTGGCTGTGGAGCGGCAGGGGGCGGCTGTGCGGGGTGTATGGGCTGTGCGGGCGCTGCAGGCTGTGCGGGGTGTGCGGGGCCTGCAGGCAGTGCTGGGTGTGCGGGGTGTGTGGGAGAAGGCGGAGGAGAGTCCTCCAGCTCGTGGGAGGGGCCGGCATCATCCGACCGCTTCCGCTTGGCGGAAGCTCTCTTCGACCGCGGCCGTGTCCGGGGCGGCATATGGGCCCCGAGCGCGCGCCGAAAAGCGTGAAAAGTGCGGTGTGTGCAAAATAAAGGAGAGAGTATACCCCGACATGCCGCGAGTGCTAAGCAATGGAAGCGTACGAAGAAAGCGCCTCCGCGAAGCCCAAATCAGTCCCGAGTAGCTCCCCTGGACTCCCCTAAGCTCCCTAAAACAACCTGCGCATGAAATGGAGATATCAGCGGGTAATATTCAAAAAGTAAGGAGCAATAGGGGTATAATAGATAGATATAGAAATCGATTTGGGTTTGGGGTTCGTTTAACGCATGGATCCTCGAAAAATACACAAAAAGAGGAGAAAAAGGCGAAATAGGCGATACCAGAGGTGGCCGGAGTGGTGGCCGCCGGCGGCGACTCGGGCGAGGCACGGCGGGTGCTCGGCCGGCGGTGGCTGGCCGAGCGGTGGCGCGAGGTGGGCGGTCGGGCGAGTGGGGGCGCGAGCGAGGTCGAGCGGGCGAGGGGAATACGAAGGGTTGGGCGTCTGTGTCGTTTCGAAAAATGCGCCCCCCCCGACCCTTTATATAACAAGAGTTACGACTCGGCCGAGTGACAATGTCGCTCGGCCGGGTGAACTCAGCAAAAGGTGTTGGGAAATTTTCCCCCGCTAATGACTCGGCCGAGTGGCCTTGTCAACCTCGGCTGAGTGGAGTAAGTCCATTCGACCGAGTGGCTCAAGCTACTCGGCAAGACTCGCCCTAGGAGTGTATCAGTTCTGCTCGGCCGAGTGTAGTTATATACTCGGCCGAGTGTAGTTATACTGAAATCAGAAAAATAAACAGAGAGTTGGGTACAGCAGACTTCCCTCGTTCGTGAGCGGCTCGGCCGGACGAACTTGTGTACTCGGCCGAGTGACTAGTATACTCGGCCGAGTGAGCCTTGTGTTCTGCTGTTTGTCTTTGTTTGGGCTCTAAACTCCGTCTTTCTTCCTCCAGTCGATTTCATCTTCCTCCTAAGCGTCGAACGCCTTCCTGGGGCGCTCCTCGTCGTCTCGTTCATCCTCCTCATGATGGATTTACCTATCTCCTCTCCTGTCAAGAAAAATAGGACCCGTTATCACAAAATTTTTGGACGAACGACTCAAAACACTAAAAATTTCTAAAACAAAAATAAAGAAAAAGTAAAAATAAAGCAATAACCGTCGGGTTGCCTCCCGACAAGCGCTCGTTTAAGGTCGTGAGCTCGACCCCCTATGATTTTCAATTAATGCGGGATGTTTGGTGCATATGAAATGCACCCATCAAACTTCCCGGGGAGAACGCTTGGGTTCGGAAGTTGCGGCGGCGTGTTCTCCCTCGGTGGTCTCCCGTCTCGAATAGTGTTGGGGGGAGGCTCCCCCAAGCTAGCGTTTGCTCCGGTCAACGGCTTCACCGGTGACGCCGATTTTCGTATCGGCGGAGCTTTCTTCGGAGACTTCAATTTCAAGAGCTTGCAGAGCTCTCGAATCCTTGCGACATCAGCGTCGCCTTCATCATTTTCAGCGGAGAGGTCGGGGGAATCATCTATCTTCTCATCTTGGCCTACATCCGGGCCTTCCTCGAAATCCTCATCGAAAAGAGCGCCAATTGAGTGGGGGATCGCCTCCTCTATTACCTCATCAAGGAGGTCCGAAAGATCATCCGCCCGTCCCTTAAGCAAATATATTCTATTGGTTTCGCCCGTCGGGACTCCCTCGGAATAGTGTTTGAGCCTCTGACCATTTACTTTGAATGTGGAACCGTCCTTGCTTTCCAACTCGAAAGCTCCTCCCGGTTGTATGTTCTTAATGGTAAAAGGTCCGTACCAACGTGACCTCAACTTACCAGGAAATAGTCGGAGCCGAGAATTGTAGAGCAAGATCTTGTCTCCTACTTTGAAGTCTGTGACGGTTATGCGGGCATCGTGGAGGATCTTGGTCCTTTCTTTGTAAATTCTTGAGCTTTCGTAGGCGTCTCTTCTTATCTCATCAAGCTCATTGATGTCCAAGAGTCGCCTCACCGCCGCACTCTTGTAATCGTAATTAAAGGTTTTGATGGCCCAATATGCGCGGTGTTCCAACTCTACCGGCAAGTGGCAATCTTTCCCATAAACGAGTCGGAACGGTGTGGTGCCTATGGGAGTGCGAAAGGCCGTGCGATATGCCCATAGAGCATCGTTTAGCTTCATTGACCAATCCTTTCTAGATCGATCCACCGTCTTTTCAAGAATTTGCTTAATTTCTCTATTTGAGAATTCCACTTGGCCGCTTGTCTGGGGGTGATATGCCATGCCAACCCTATGGTTTACCCCGTACTTCTTTAGCATGGCTTCAAACTTGTTCTCTATGAAGTGGCTTCCCCCGTCGCTTATCAAGGTACGAGGCACTCCGAAGCGCGGGAAGATATTTTGCTTGAAGAACTTGGAGACGACCCTTGCATCATTAGTAGGGGTGGTGATTGCTTCTACCCATTTGGAGACATAGTCAACGGCCAATAGGATGTATTTGTTACCATTGCTTGACGGAAATGGTCCCATGAAGTCTACTCCCCAACAATCAAAAAGCTCAATTTCTTGGATGGGTCTCATTGGCATCTCCTTGCGCTTGGAGATATTCCCGGTCCGTTGGCATCGATCGCACCCCTTTACAAAAGCATGGGTGTCCCTAAACATTGCTGGCCAGAAGAATCCGCTCTGCAAGAACTTAGCGGTTGTTTTAGAGGCGGCATGATGTCCTCCGCATGGTAGCCCGTGGCAATGCAAAATGATAGACGTTGCCTCCTCTTTAGAAACACACCTACGGATGACACTATCTTTGCATATCTTGAAAAGGTATGGATCTTCCCAAAAATAGCTACGGACCTCATGCAGAAATCTCCTCTTTTGATGCGTGGGCATCCCGTGCGGTTTAATTCCACAAGCCAAGTAATTGACGAAGTCCGCGTACCAAGGTACTTCACCGGTCCTTATGGCATATAGCCTCTCATCCACAAATGTGTCGTCGATAGGCAAACTCTCATCCTCCTTGTCGCGAATGAGCCTAGATAAGTGATCCGCCACGACATTGTCCGTACCTTTCTTGTCTCTGATCTCTAGGTCGAATTCTTGCAACAAGAGTATCCACCTAATCAACCGAGGTTTGGCCTCCTTCTTGTTTAAAAGATACTTCAACGCCGCATGGTCGGTGTGGACAATCACCTTGGAACCAAGGAGGTAGGAGCGAAACTTCTCTATGGAATAGACGACCGCTAGAAGCTCCTTTTCGGTAGTTGTGTAGTTTTTCTGCGCGTCGTCCAATGTCTTGCTCGCGTAGTATATCGCATGAAGTTTCCTATCTTTTCTTTGTCCCAATACCGCCCCAATGGCTTGGTCGCTAGCATCACACATTAGCTCAAAGGGAAGGCTCCAATCCGGTGGTTGAATGATGGGCACGGAAACTAGTGCTTCCTTCAAGGTGTTGAAGGCTTGCAAGCATTCCCCTGAAAAAATAAAAGGAGTATCTTTAGCGAGCAAGGAAGTGAGTGGTCGGGCAATCGAGGCAAAATCCTTGATGAAGCGACGGTAAAACCCCGCATGACCAAGGAAGCCTCTAATGCCCTTGACATTAATAGGAGGAGGAAGTTTTTCGATTACCTCAATCTTTGCTTTATCTACCTCAATTCCTCTCGAGGAAACAAGGTGCCCGAGGACTATACCTTCCGTGACCATAAAGTGACACTTCTCCCAATTTAGAGTGAGATTATTTTGTTGGCACCTTTTAAGGACTTTAGTAAGATTGGCCAAACAAGAGTCAAACTCACTCCCATAAACCGAAAAATCATCCATAAAAACTTCCATAATATTTTCAATGTAATCGGAAAATATGGATGTCATACACCTCTGAAAAGTGGCGGGAGCATTACAAAGACCAAACGGCATCCTACGGTAGGCATAGGTACCGTAGGGACAAGTAAAAGTGGTCTTTTCTTGGTCGTCTTCGTGCAAAGGGATTTGGAAGAATCCTGAATACCCATCTAGATAGCAAAAGTATTTATGTTTTGCTAGGCGTTCAAGCATTTGATCGATGAAGGGCAATGGGTAATGGTCCTTTCGGGTGGCTTTATTGAGTTTCCTATAGTCAATGCACATTCGCCATCCCGTGACGGTGCGCGTAGATATGGGCTCTCCTTTTTCATTTTTTATGACCGTCATCCCCCCTTTCTTGGGGACGACGTGAACAGGACTAACCCACCTGCTGTCGGAGATAGGATAAATAATACCGGCGTCTAGCAATTTTAGGATTTCCTTTTTAACCACCTCCTTCATGTTCGGGTTTAACAGCCTTTGAGGCTCTATGGAGGTGGCGTCGGTATCCTCCAAATGGATCCTATGCGTGCAAAGCCTAGGGCTTATCCCTTTTAGATCGAAGATAGTGTATCCCAGGACATCTTTGTGGCTCCTAAGAACGTCTAGGAGTTTTTCGAGTTGATCTTGCGTGAGGTGGGAATTGACTATCACCGGGAAAGTTAATTTATTACCCAAAAAAGCATACCTTAGATTCGGAGGTAATTGTTTAAGTTCTACCTCAAGAGGCGCTGCTCCTTCCACTTCATCAGCTCGCATGAGCTTGGCTTCTTCCTTGTCATCCGAGTTTAGCTCATGTTCAGGTGGTGCGCTCTCCTGTGAGGAGTTAGACTCGCTACTTAGTGAGGACGAGGCATCGAAATAGGGTCCCTCCGATTCTGTGCTAGCATCGTCTAAAACACCAATACCTAACAGTGGTCACTCCTACTTTATGAAGTAGAGTGCCTGAAGTAGTGTTAAGATTCTTTGATGAGATCGAATTAGAAAAACAGTCATGTTTGAACATCCTTGCATATTTAAAATAGGATAGTATTTTCTCTCTGTTAATCTTATTTGAATGTAAGGAAAAAGAATCCCACCTAACAAGATAAGATGCAATCCATGATGAGTAATGTTGAGTTGTCTCTTTCCTTCAAGGGCTATGCCCTAGAAAAGGTTGTGCATATGTTGGATATGGTTCTATGCCTAACATTCCATATGAGATATGGAAAGGGACCCAATCTTAAGGTTGTTAAGATTGAGGTTAAAGCATCATACTTGATGCACTTAGTTTGTAAGATATCCAAAGAATGTTCTAAGGATATTTTTTATCAATCCAAGTAACAAAAGAGTTTTGCTACTCAGTGTGTCACCTTCTTAGGAAAGAAATCTCTTGGTGAAGAGATGGTGGACAATGTGATAAAACTGGAAGGTGTCCAGAATACACAAACTATAAAGCATTAAGAGACAGAATCAAACATTAATGATGTGCTTTACTATAATCTGGAAATTAGAAAAACTAGTGGATATCATGATTGATGGTCCTATTATTTTCCAAGGAGCCATGCAAAGTGGGGAATCTACAAGATGGCTTTGTCGGATCTGGATCAAAGCCTAGAGGGGGTTAAATAGGCTAATAAAAATTCTTGTGAACACACAAGCAATTACAGGCAGTTATAATCAGATGTAAAGTAAATATAAAGCAATCAAAAAGTGCACAGTAGAATTACCCTGGTTCGGTCGTCCCAACGACCTACTCCATGCCTACATCAGATACTAGCATTAATATATTACTAGGTACAACTACAATGAGCTATGAGCCCCAACTCAACTCTCACCTAGTTTGTGCCGCACTTCCCAAAGTGCTAAACACTATCAATCTAGTAAATGCTCTCTCTTGACAAGTACCAACTCGTCAAGACCCTCTTGTCTAGCCCCAACTAGACAAGACCTCAAAATAAGGAATAAGTAACCTACAAAGATCGATACACCAAGTACACGAATATAAAGTAATAAGAGTTTAGAAAAGCTCGGTTCTTGTCTGTGTAGTTGTCCCTGTCGATATGCTCGTTGTCAGCTTCACGCTGGTGCAAACAGTGTCTCAATCCGATGTCTAGATATCAAGATATAGCCATCCAAAGTTCGATGCGCAAATTTGCCCGAATCTAGACTGTGCGTAAATCAATTCTCTGTTCTGCTGAATCGGCAGCAGTTTGTGTATAAAGTATGTTTCTGCCCCGTCTTCCAGAAATTTTAGTAAATCGACCCGAGCTCAGAAAAATCAAAATAAATACTTGTTGGAATCGTGAGCTCATCATATTCGATTCAAAAATAAGAAAGGGTAGATTTGGATGCTCTTGTGGAGAGGAATTCTCAGATCTTTGAAGTGAATCCTAAGGCATGGAGAGCAAAACTTCTTCAAAGATGGTGGCTTTGGTTGCTTGCTCCTCTAGGATGAAGATGGCTTATGCTTGGATATATAGCTTGATGATGGATGGTTCATTGTGCTTGCGGCAAGGCTTGAAGATGATGAAGAACTTTGGTCATGTTGTAAAGCACTAAGTTGTGATCGTCCTGGTGTAAACGGTTCGTCGATTCGAGCTCTGTGGAGAAAGTTATGCACTTTTAAGCATCATCTGTTGATCTCCTTCTGCTTCCTGTGAATTTGATGATCACTTTGAAGCTTGGAGGATAAATTCGGCCAGGATGAAGAGAAATGAATCTAGGACCGGCCTTGTTTTTTTCTCTCTCCTTTGGATGTGGGTTAATATAGGAGGTGATGGAAATCAATTAGGCTCTTGTAGAATCCCTTGGAATAAGGAGATTGGATGGAATCCTAACTTGAATAGGATTTGAATAATCATATTGAAGATCTCTTTCAATCACAATAGGATTTGGAATTTGAATTGGATTTGAAGAGGATTTGAATTTGAACGGTAATGTGATTTGAATAGGATCTCATTTAATCATAAATTGATTTGCATGAGATTTGGTTCAATCACTTTTGATATGAATGAGATCACTCCATATCTCTCAATATTTGACCAAGTCCAAATTGCAAATGAATTACAATTTCTCCAATGCTTTGACTAAGTCTTCTTTGCATATTTCTCCATCACTTTAACTAAGTCCTCCTTTGTGTATTTATAAGCTTGCCACTCCTGAAAACACTTAGCACACACATCAAACTTTTCACACACGGTTGTTATCATCAAACACGAAGCCATTGATCGTTGTATCCAACTACACATTGTATCCAACAATCTCCCCCTTTTGATGATGACAAATTAATATAAGATTTGAGCAATAACGATCCAAATAATATTATTGTACATATGTGTGTGAAGTGTGATGGAGGAGAAAGTATGCAACAATTTAACAATAATGTTCAAGCATTCAAACATGTATGCATGCTCCCCTATATTCATGCTATGCTCCCCCTTGAATATATATTCATTAAGCACAATATTCACAAATTCACTTTAGGCACATTATTCAACCAAATCTTCTCAATATTCTCCTCCTTTTGTTATCATCAAAAGTGTACAACGAAGTCAATTTCAAACCACATGCAAAAAGAGAGTATTATAAACTATAGCAAACATTTGCATGTAGTCAATATTAGAATAAACAAGTCAAATCCAACGAAAATTATAACAACGACTTCTACACCATCGGGTAAGTGTGATGATTAAACATCGAAGCACATAAGGAGAACTTTCAAGAAATTCAACCAAAACCAATCCACTTTTCCATGTAACATGATATCATCTACGATTGATTTTCCACATCTCATTGAAAATGAGTTCAAGTTACCACACCCAAAACATAGCCTATGAGGACTCTTAGATGTGGGGTGGCATTGCTTGACGAGTATAACACCAACGCTAAAGTTTACTCTTAAAGCTTATATTGGATACTCGTGGGTAATGTCGTTGCCATGGATCGTATCCATTTTTCATACGGAGCTCTTTTCTTTCTTTTTCATTTATGCAAATATATTTTTCGTTTCAATTATTTTGGGCTTTATTTTTATACAATGCAAGACATATCATATCCCTTATATTTTCAGTTATTTTTCATCCTACATTCACTTTCCAATATTTCATAAAAGATTTTGCCAAATGCACAACAACATTTAATACTTGTGGAAGTGAAAGTGTAGGTGAAGAAATCGAGTTATTCTAGTCATTGAACATGTCATGGTTATTTAGGAAATCAAACATGCACATGTAGCTATAACAATAATACATCAATTTCTACATAGATATGAATGTCATTCATTAATACCAATTTAATGATTCAAAAGAAAGATACACAGTAAGTACCATTTTTATCTTTTTGTATTTTTTTCATTTTTTGTTTTGTGTTTATAAAGAACTAAAGCCTCCTAACAAGCAAATGCTAGCACATAAACAAAAACAAATCAAGCACACAAAAAGCTAAGAATGTATTCATTACGCTCAATCAAGAAAACATACCTTCGCGTCGTCGTTCTGCCAAGGAACTTTTTAATAATATACGACATCCAATCCATAGTTCCTCGCCCCTCCATCTTACCTAACACGAAAGATGTTACGTGTGACCTTGGAATCAAACAAGGTCCACTCATGTTAGTCAACAAATTTTTCGAAACCCATATTTGCTTGAATTTAATGTTCTTGTTCCTATATTTGCAATAATAAGAAGTATGGCCAACACAACCACATGTAAAGCACTTTGCATGAACATTTCTAGCTTTTGCTGTCTCAATGTGAACTTTCCTATATTTTGAGTTTTCAGCACACGTTTCAAATCATATCCAAGTCCTCGCTTATTATTGCCACAAATTTGGTTTCCAAGAATTATATCCAAAGATTGTTTTCCCACACCAAATTTCTTAATGGTCAATTCTAGGTTAGTGACTTTAAATTTCAAATAAGTATTTTCGTTCACAAGCAAAGTGTATTTACTAATGAAAGCTTTCTTATTGTCATCTTCATTCTTTTTCATGTTTTCAGCTTTCTTTTCAAACTCATTCATTTTTCCTTTAAGCTCATTTTTAGCATGCACATCTTTTCAATAAGCTCTTTATTTTCAGTTTCTAGTTTAACCAATTTTTCTTTATGCATGCTATTTTCTTTTAAAAGCGTAGGACAATTAAGCCAATCAACTTTTTCATGCAAGCTAGATTTTTCTTTTTTCAGCACAGCAATGGTAGAATTACATGCAACAAGTTTTTCTTTCATATTATCAATTTCTTTAGACATGTCACGATTTTCTTGTTGCAATTCAAAGTTACCATTCGTATAGCAATTTAAAGTAGATTCTAGCTCATCAATTTCATCTTGTATTCCTTTACAAATATTCAAAAGTTCAACTTTAGTGCAAGATTTTACTGCATCGTGCTTTCCCATTAAGCAAATGGATGTATGAGCAATCTCCTCAGTCTCATCCTCGCTACCATCTGCCCACGTTACTGCCAAAGACTTTCCTTTCTTCTCCGCAGTGTTATTCTTTCCTTGTGGAAAATGTTTCATAAAGTGTCCTTGCTTCCTGCATTTAAAACATAGCTTACTCTTGGAAGTATTCTCATTAATAATCTTAGACACACAAGCATCATTTTTATTTAAGAGAACTTTTCTTCCCTTTCGCTTCTTCTAATTTTGTGTTCTCTTTTCATTTCTGCTGAAAGATGACTCGCTTGCATATGTTCTCTCCAACGCCCTTCATATATCCTGTGCAGAAGAGCAATGTGAGATATGATCAAATATTTTTCTATCAAGACAACACAATAATATGTTCATTGCTTTAGCATTCATAGCACACACATTTCGAGCATCCAAATTACTTTCAGGCCTCGAGATTTTAGTATATCCATTTTCAATAATATGCCAAGTATCAAAATCAACGGAGAATAAATAAACTTTCATCCTAGCCTTCCAATAGATATAATCATGCCCACTAAATAGAGGAGGTCGTTCTATAGACATACATTCAGTAAACACTAAGTTTGGGGTATTCATGATTTCTAGACTAGATCCTCTAACATGCTCTGATACCACTTGTTGGATCTGGATCAAAGCCTTGAGGGGGATGAATAGGCTAATAAAAATTCTCGTGAACACACAAGCAATCACAGGTATTATAATCAGATGCAAGGTAAATATAAAGCAAGCACAGAGTGCACATCAGATTTACCCTGGTTCGGTCTCCCCAACGACCTACTCCATCCCCAAAGCAGATACTAGCATTAATATGTTACTTGGTACAACTACAATGAGCTACGAGCCCCAATTCAACTCTCACCTGGTTTGTACCGCACTCCCCAAAGTGCTAAACACTATCAATCTAGTAAATGCTCTCTCTTGACAAGCACCAACTCGTCAAGACCCTCTTATGTAGTCCCAACTAGAAAAGACCACAAAAGAATGAATAAATACCCTACAAAGATCGATACACCAAGTACACGAATATAAAGTAATAAGAGTTTAGAAAAGCTCAGTTCGTGTCTGTGTAGTCGTCCCTGTTGATAAGCTCGTCGTCAACTTCATGTTGGCACAAACGATATCTCAATCCGATGTCTGGATCTCAAGATATAGCCATCCGAAGTTTGATGTGCAAATCTGCCTGAATCTGGTCTGAGCCTAAGTCACTTCTCTGTTCTGCAGAATCGGCAGCAATCTGTGTGTAAAGTATGTTTCTGCCCCGTCTTCAAGAAATTGTAGTAAATCGACGCGAGCTCAGAAAAATCTGAATAAATACTCGTTGGAATCGTGAGATCTTCCTCTTCAACTGAAAAATAAGAAAGGGCCTATTTGGATGCTCTTGTGGAGAGGAATTCTCAGATCTTTGAAGTGCGTCCTAAGGCTTGGAGAGCAAACTCGTCAAAGATGGTGGCTTTGGTTGCTTGCTTCTCTAGGTTAAAGATGGCATATGCTTGGAAATGTAGCTTGATTATGGGTGGTTCCTTATGCTTGTGGCAAGGCTTGAAGATGATGAAGAACTTTGGCCATGTTGTAGAGCACTGAGTTGTGATCGTCCAGGCATAAACGGTTCATCGATCCAAGCTATGTGGAGAAAGTTATGTGCTTTTTAGTGTCGTCCGTTTAGCTCCTTCTTCTTCATGCGAATTTGATGATCTCTTTGAAGTTTGGAGGATAAATTCAGCCAAGATGAAGAGAACTGAGTCTAGGGCCAGCCTTGTTTTTTCTCTCTCCTTTGGATGTGGGTTTATATAGGAGGTGGTGTAAATCAATTAGGCTCTTGTAGAATCCCTTAGAATAAGGAGAATGGATGGAATCCTAACGTGAATATGATTTAAAATAATCATATTGAGGATCTTTTTCAATCACAATAGGATTTTGAATTTGAATTTGATTTGACGAGGATTTGAATTTGAATGGCAATAGGATGTGAATAGGATCTCATTTAGGATCTCATTTATTCACAAATTGATTTGCATGATATTTGGTTCAATCACTTTTGATATGAATGAGATCCCTCCATATCTCTCCATATTTGACCAAGTCCAAATTGCAAATGAATTGCAATTTCTTCAACTCTTTGACTAAGTCTTCTTTGCATATTTCTCCATCACCTTGATTAAGTCCTCCTTTGTGTATTTACGAGCTGGCCACTCCTTAAAACACTAGCACACACATCAAATTCTTTACACACGTTTGTTATCATCAAACACGAAGTCATTATCATTGTATCCAACTACATGTTGTATCCAACAGGCTTGACGCTATGAAATCCGAAGTGGAAAACGTTGAGACCTACCAGGAAAGATTGGTGGTAAAGGATATCATCAAATGGTTTGACAAGATTTTACCACTAATAATCATGTGCTATACCATTAATAATCATGTGCTAGTCCATTCAAATAATACTTGCTATAGAAGCTTTCCATGAGTTAAGCTTGAGAGCTTAGAAGTCAGTGGGAACTAGAGTCAAGAAGCTTAATGATCCAAATTGATAATGTAGTCAAAGAGTTTGACTCTATCAAAATAAGGATGGACCATGAAATAAGATCAGTGGGAACGCTGTTTTAATCCTTGTAGTCCACAAGGATTATGTGCTTTTGATTGATAACAACATAGAGATGTATAAATCAATTAAAGAATGTATATCACTATGTTTCTCCATAAAGAGTTTAGGAGAATCTTGGATTACCGTAAAGATATATTTTAAGTACTTGAGAATTACTAAATATATTCATGGTTTATGGTGGAAGTAGTAATCTTTTAGTAAAAGGTTTAATGACTCCAAGTTTTCAAGGTGACATGGATGATAGCTGATCAGTAGGAGGAGAAGTTTTCAACCTTAATGGAACGGCAGTAACTTGGAGGAGTCCTAAGCAGAATACTATGGCTAAATGTACTAATGTATTGAGATATATAGTAGTACATAATGATGTATAAGTAAATCTTTGGATAGTGATCTAACGTACATCTTGAACAGATTTCATATAAGACATGAAACTCAAGATAACATAACATAATGAGTTGGTATGTAGCTGATCCACTGACAAAGGCATTTCTACAAACTGACAGAAGAATTTGGTAGATAAGACCAGTATGAGATACTGTAATTTGCTGCAACTGAAAGTGGGAGATTTTGGAGAATATGTGCTCTTGCGTTAATTAGTTGAAATGACACATCTCGTTCAAAATGATAGGAAGGTATTTGGTAATCTTTAGCTGTGTAATCTTTAATACAAAGGTGTTTGTATGAGGTTACAACATGATTACATGGATAAAGTTCCTAGAGACATATGTGACGAATATTGGGATCATGATGAGATAATGATAATGATGTTCAATGGGTTTTGATAAGCATGACTCATAAAGTGTTTCTAATCATTGGAATATCGATAAAGTGATATCGATATTCCGGATAGACCAGTGTGCATTAATCTCAATCATCGAATGGTAGTGACTGGCCTCATAGCCACTCAACATAGGGACATCGTCAGATAACATACATGTGCTTGTAGCGGAACAAGTTCATAGAACGAATCGTCCAGAAGCTTCTGCATAGTATCATACTCTAATTATTAACAGAAGCTCTCAGGTGACAGTGGGTATTGCTTAGTCGTTATTATCTGAGATGTGCTTAACAACCATGTGCATGGAAGGCTATACTTAGGCTTCTACCAAAGATCAGTATTACACCCGATATGTAGGTATTCGCAGGTATAGTCAGAAGCGTGCGAATGGAGTAGCCATCAAGATAGGATTCGTCTCCTTCAGTATGGAAGGTTACTGCTGTATAGAGTCTAGTGTGATCCATAGTTAAATCCTTGGCCAAGGAAGACAGATAACCTTGTTAATGTAATAAGTTTTATTTAACCTCAAACTATGGAATTGCATTCCACTCAAGATTTAAGGTGTATGGGGTTTGACAGGAACCTGTATCCTAAACACCTTGTTAGTTCTTGGGTTCAAGACTAACGTTGTTTTGATGATGATCAATACATTATGTTAGTGTGCTAATCAATCATATGTTTTAGTCTCAGTTTATCTTAATGATTATATGTTGATGAGACAAATCATAATGCTTGGAGGATATTACAAGGGATATCTTAAAGACCTCCAAGAGTGATGGTGTGCTCAAGCTTAGATGAAGTCATGCAGATCATCTAATGAAGCCAAAGCTTGGAGCATGATGATGGATGGACATCTAGAGGAGCAATGAAAAAGCTTGGAGCTTGATGAAGGGAAGCTCATCAAGGGGTGCCAACTCTTGGAGATGAGGGAGAGCATCAAGGTATTGTGAGCTTGAAGACTGAGACTCTAGGAGATGCTATATGTAATCCATGTAATTTCTATTACTTGCATTTCTCTTTTTGAGTCTAGGATTAATGTAATGCCTTGATAGATGGTCATACTCTCATGCATATGTATTTAACCATCTTAGTGAGCCTTAGGATTATTATAGAATCCAACCTAATAGGCTCATCTAGCCCAAAGACTCAATTGGAGTCTGTGGCTCTCAAACAGTCGCCTGATGAAGGTTTCACAGTCAACTGGGTGATTTACAGTCGCCTGTCGTGCCTTCTACAGTCGACTGTGGTGCAGTGCTCAAGTCATCCTTTGATTGACTCTTCTTGAGCATTTTTCATCAGTCGACTGATGTGCAATTTACAGTCGCCTATGTTTCTACAGTCGCCTGTGAATTGGTCGACAGTCAACTATTCGCTTCTTGCATTTTCTGGGCTTCATCCCAATTTGCAAGACAGTCGTCTGATGACATTTTTACAATCGCATGTATATTTACAGCCGCATATGAAATGGCCATCAGTCGTCTGAAAGGCGTAAGTGCAAAATATGCATCTCTCTCTGTTTTTCTCCATCCCATGCAGCAGTCGACTAATGAAGGATAAAGAGTCGCCTGTCTATTTTACAGTCGACTATCATTTGTTCATCAGTCGCATGTATACATACTGGGAGTAAGAGTGCATCTCTCTGTTTTATCCATCCCCTGTAGCAGCCGCCTGATGAAGGATATATAGTCGACTGTCTGTTTTACAGTCGCCTGGGTAGTCTTCTACAGTCGACTGACCTGGATAGATTATAGCCGTTGGGATTTTTCTAGCCGTTGAACAGTCGACTATCTTTTGTTCATCAGTCGACTGTCTGGGCCATAAACTGCCAAAATCTAGCCGTTGCAGATTTCTTCCCTTTGGGTTTTTGGCTGATTTTATGGTTTCCTTTAGGCTTCCTATATATAGGAGTTGGCTTAGTTCATTTAGAACTCTTGGTTATTATTGAATATCTTTGATAATCAACAGCCACTCTTAATCTCTCACATTCCCTTATTTAGAGCTTCAATCTATGCTATAGCATCTAAGCTCTAGGGAATTTCTTCAAGGGATTTCAATCTCATTCCTTTCTTGGAGATCATCTTTCTTCTCTTCATTTTCATACACTCAAGTGAGAAGTGTTAGGATTCATTCCTAGAAGAGAGAAAGATCATCAAGTGCAATCAAAGCTAATCTCAAGCACTTGGTCCTTCACTTGCATGCCTTCTTCTTCATATTGGTATGATCATATCAATGCATAGGTAAGCGTTGTTTCGTTTTGTTTTGTTTCGAAACCCTAATTCTATTTGTGGGAATTAGTTACTCTCTTTGTGGGAGTTACTCTCTTTGTGAGAGTTTGGTTCCTGTGTGAGAGAACAAAATCCTCTGTATGAGGTCTCTCTGTGTGAGAGTAAGGATATCTCTTTGTGGGAATCCTAAATCCTCTGTGTGAGGTATCTCTGTGTGAGATTGTATTCACTTTCTCTGTGTGGGAATATGGTGAATATTGGTGTGGCTGGACGTACCCTAGTTTTGGGAAAATAGGGTAAAATCCTTGTGTTTGCGATTGTCGTTGTTGAGCACTCTATTTATTTTCCGCTGCTTATTGTGCTTTAATTTCAGTAACTTCTAATTAAGCACTTTGCTTGCCATTACACTATTCACCCCCCTCTGTGTGTGTAGCCCCGCAGGGTCCCTTACAGTTGGTATCAAAGCTATGGTTTGGTGGCTTTTGCAAGCATGACTTCTAAGTCACAACAAACCCTCTCACTTCCTCCCGTCTTCAAAGGCAAACACTTCTCAAAATGGAGGAAGAACATGTTCCACTGGCTTGATGTGCATGAGGAGCCAGGGTATATTACCTCAGATGCTCGAGTTTGGAATTCATTGCTCAATGCTCTCTCTCCGAATATCGCTAAGAAAGTAAGTGATTTCAGGACGGCCAAGAAGATATGGAACTATCTTGATGAAAAGTATGGTGGAGAGGAATCTTGCGATGATGAGAGCATCGTTGATAATGAGGTATCTCGTAACTCTCTCGTTCAACGTGTTTATTTTATTGAAAATGATAATGTATTGTTAATGAACTCTCTCAATGCGAATAATAACAAGCTTGAGAGAGATGCTCACACACACACACTTCTTTATCATCCAAACATCGTGATGATTCACAAACCAATGCATTGAATCAAGAAAAGATTGCTCTTGATTCTCATGTGTGTATGTTGAGAAAAGAGAATGACTCTCTTAAAGCTCGTATTGAGTTTGATCATGATTTTCAAAAATTTTGAAAGAGAGTTTGTATACATCGCATAATGTTGAACTTAATTCTTTGCATACCGAGAAAGATAATCTTCTTTCTCAATTGAGTGCCTTGAGAGATGAGAATGCTTCTCTCAAACTCCAAATGGAGAAGATGCACTCGGAGTGTGATTACAACATTTTGAGAGATGAGACATTGGCTCTTAATTCAAAATGTTGTGAGCTTAGTTCATGTCTATCCAAGAGGGATGCCTACATTTCTTCACTTTTGAAGAAATGTGAGCTATTGTCTACTCAAATTGAAAATTTCAAATTGAGTAAGGACACGGTTTTGGGATCCTCTTCATTGAAGGTGAACAAACCAAACTCTTCTCTTAGAAGCACCCAAATAAATTTTATAGGGGAGCATTCTAATGAGAAAGTCACATCCAACTCTTTTGGCCAAAAATCTACTATTATTTCTAAGCCAAAGAGAAATCATGCATTTTTGTATTCCGGTCTTGCATATATTAAGAAGCCTATTCAAAAACATGTTGATATGAATGCTTCTTCTTTGAATGCTATGCATGATGTTTCTACTCATAGGAAATCTTATTATTGCTTGCATGCTAAAGTTTATGATAAATCTTTGCATGCTTCACATGTTACTATGCATGGTAGTATTGCTTGTGTGAATGCATCTAATGATAGATCTCATATTTCACACACGGGGCACGCCAATGTTAATGTTCCACCTCATAAGCGTGCACCCTCACCTCCTACTCATGCCTTAACCAAAACCTCTTCTTAAGAATCCAAAATCACTTTCTTTGTGGATTCATAAGAATGTTTCTAGGCTTGATAGGAATGCATATATAGAATCATATGTTCGTCATGTTATATTTTCATATGACTATATACGGAAACCAAACTCCACTTTTGTTTGGTTTCCAACTTGCTAGCTCACTCATATTGTTATTCATTGCTTGGGTACCATTCTTGTATGTTTACATTTTGTACCCACATTTTTGTGAGTGTGTCAATTACTCCCATGTTTGCATGTTTTGATTATGTGGGAGTATGGAATTTTTGCTTGCTATCATTATTTTTCCATTCATATGGCACATTGTATTTCATTCACATTATGTTTGTGCATATGGGATGGTTATTTCTCTTGCTCTTGGTTTCCTATTTGGCTATTACCCATCTTTTTGATATGCCAATGGGGGAGAGAAATAGGTTATTTAAAATATACCTTATGCTTGTTAATGCATTATTATTAATTGGTATGTTTTTGCATAACAACCATCAATATGATTTGTGCTTTATATGTCTTTATTTTGTGCACATTTACATATTGATTGGGAGAGTTTGTTAGCACACATTGTTTATTTCAATGTTTATTATATTTTGACATAATGGATTGTCATCATCAAAATGGGGGAAATTGTTAGTTCTTGGGTTCAAGACTAACGTTGTTTTGATGATGATCAATACATTATGTTAGTATGCTAATCAATCTTATGTTTTAGTCTCAATTTATCTTAATGATTATATGTGTAGAGGGATATGCCCTCAGATCATTTGTATTTGATGCAAATGAAAATTTAAGCTAAGATAGGGGACTAATTTGCATATGATGCAAAAAGAGATTAAATGTGTTTTAAATAGGTTAAGACCATATTTAATAAAATAAACGCAATAAAAAGTTCACGGGTAAGACGGGAATGTCCCGGTCTACGCCCAGGTTCAAACGGCGTCCAAATCGGACGCCAAATGCTCTAGTTATGCACAAAATAGCCTGTTGGATCAGATCGGGTCAGACCAGGCTGACCAAGGCCAGACTGGGTCTGGCCTGGGTGCCTAGCCAGACCCAGGCAGCCCAGGGCGCCCAGCCCGCATGGGCCTGGGCGCCCGGCCAAGGCCCAGGCCTGGGCGTAGTCCCAAGAGCTGGGCGCCTGGGTGCCCAGGCCCAGGCGGGCCCAGGCGCCCAGGTTGGGCGTGCCCAGACCAGGTTCTGGCCTGGTCTGGGCTTGTCCAGTTGGCCTGGTGGGTCCCACAGTGCAGAATTTTTGGATGTAGGGCAGAGCAGTTTTGACAGCTCAGTTTTTGCGAAAAACTAGCCTTGGGCTGAACTTTGGGTGATCAATTGGAGGGTCAAACTGACTCCGATTGTCGTGCCATTTTTTCCTATGCGTTCACCGTTGAACACCCTTCGAATTGATAGGTTTTATCAATCATGAAGCTCAACGGTGAGGGAGTTAAAATTCACGGAAGTTTGTCCTTTGTGAAAGGCAAACTAACTTGATTTAATTAACTCCAACTTTAGTCCCACATCGGATTTTGAGTAAAGGGGATCAGTCAGCCGCCTATATAAATAGGGGTCTGCTCCCCTACTCAAAAGTCGTCCCAAGTTCTAGATCTGAGCGGCTCTCGTAAATGTTAGAGCACGCTTGGATCTAGGCTTAAATTAATATTCTCTATCTCCCTATATTTCTGCCTTACTCCTGAGGGCTCTAGCAAAGCCACGAAGGAGTTCGGATTCGGATCCGAAATCTTGGCGAAGGCTTTCACTCGCGTGAAACTTTCTTCGGCACGTGGTTGGCTCGGCGACGAGGATTGCTCGCCTCGGGATGCGGAGCGGTTCGAGGAGCGGCTCGACATGGGATGGGGAGCGGCTCGGAAGACAGTGCGGAACATCTCGCCTGCCCCAGGGTTGAGATTCCGGGTATGTGTTTTAAGCTTTCGTTTTAATTATTCGCAGTAGTTTAGATCCCTCTTGGGGTGGTCAGATCCACACCGAGTTGGCAGAGATACTGGCTTAGTGGGTCGGGTTCCTTAGGGCTGCATGTTAATTAGATTAACATAATTTTTCCGCTGCATTTTATGTCTATGTTCCGTCCGACTTAGGACGGGAATAGAGTTTTTGTGCCCTAAGGGTCCTAGAAATCCCTTCAGTGGTATCAGAGCTACGTCTGTATGCTGATCTAGGACTGCGATTAATTAATTGATTACTTCTTTAAAAATTTATGTGATAAGTTTTTAAGATTTTGGATGTTTAAAATTTTTTTATATGATAAATTTTTTAACACGAATTTTTTTAAAAATGATGTTTAAATATTTTATGTGATAAAAAATTTAAGCATGAAATTTTTAAAATTTATGTCATAATTTTAAAACTGTTTTTAAAACTTTATGCGATAAGTTTAAAATTATTTTAGATGCCTAAAAATTTTATATGATAAATTTTTAAGCATGAATTTTTAAAAAAATGATGTTTTAAATTTATGTGATAATTTTAAAACTGATTTTAAAAGTTTAAAATTTTTATGCGATAAATATTTTAAGTAGCATGCAAATGTTGTGATTTTTTAAGGCAAGTTTTTTATTTTTATGAGATAAAATAAAATGTTTTTAAAAATCACATTTTTAAATTTAAATGTTAAATTTAAGTATGCATGCTAAACTTGTTTATTTGATAAACATTAGTCTATTTAATTGTTAAATAAGTTGTACACTTTTATTTTATGCGATAAAATTAGTGTAACTTTATGTTAATGGCTATGTTATCTTGTCTCTTATTTGATAACACAAGACAACCTCTTAGGTTAGCCATTAAAGAACTCGTTAAAATTTATAAGATAAATTCTAATGACATGCTGTTAAATAAACTTAAAGAAGGAGTAACCATGGCTCATAGCCATGGTTATCTATATATTCATATCCATGAAATACCAAAGGTCCACACTACTAAGTAGTGGGGAGTAATGGAGGGATAGAGAGGTGTGGAGGCCAAAAGCCTCCCTCACTCATAACACTCCCCCTTATCCATCCATTTCTTTGGTCTTAGCGTATAAAGCTAAGTGGGTGGATACTTCTGGATCCAGAGTAATCGTGTTTGCCTCGTTAAAACCTTAGCTGTGGAAACCCAATGGGAAAAACCAACAGCTTAAGGGAAAAAGAGTACAACCCACAAGTTACTCCCCCTGAAGCATACAAGCTTCAGGCTTGTAGATATCCTATGTATCTATACACCAATATCCTGAGTATCTATACATCTTCCACGAAATTCCAAAAAGAAAAACAAAATACAATAATCACTCATCTATTCAAGTTGCACTCATATCTGGAAGCCGCTGAAACAAAAGGGGGCTTTGCCGTGGTATGCTCTACGAAACTTGGCAGATGGCTCCATGTCTGTAGACTTTGACCCAGTCGTCATTGTATCTGCAAGATACTGTATGACCTGGTTGTGCATCTATTCGATTTGATTCTTGGATGATGAGCTTCTCGGAATAGAAGTTTGATGTAGACTTAGGATGATGTTGTGTATATCTTCAGGAAATGGATGTTCATTTTGTGCGTAGTCATCGCAATGATCTTTAACCTGCATATGCAAATATATTTCCATGGTTTCTGATCCTTGACCCTTGGAGAGCGTAGAAGTTATGTATCCATGGTCCAGTGTTGCGCTACAGGCACTGCACTGTATCTGGCTAACAGCTTTACTGCAAACGTTTGATAAAGACACGTGCAGTTGGCCAGATAAAGGAGTTGGGTACTTCAGGACCTAGGATATTCTCCCCCTCTTCCAGCTAGGGGAAAAGGTCTTCAATATGCATCCAGAAACCCAGTTGGTGTATATAGTGGAATGCAATTGTTCATGTTTCTTCATCAACTTCGGGTTAATGAAGTTCTCATCTGCAGGATGATGAGTCATCTTCAGGATGATGTTTTCATCTTCTGGTTGATTATTCATCTTCTGGATGATTAGTTCATCTTCAGTATGATGGTATAATCATAAGGATGATATTTTCACATTCGAGATGTACAGTCATCTTTAGGATGATGTTATCGTGTACAGAATGAGTATTTCATCTTTAGGATGATAGTTTCATCTTCAGGATGATGGTATCATCTTCAGGATGTACATTCATCTTCAGGATGATGGTATCATCTACAAAATGAGTATTTCATCTTCGGGATGATGGTTTCATCTTCGGGATGATAATTCATCTTCAGGATGGTAGTCTCATCTTCAGTATGATGGTCTCATCTTCAGGATGATGGTTTCATCTTCAGGATGATTATTCATCTTCGGGATGATGGTTTCATCTTCAGGATGATAGTCTCATCTTCAGGATGGTAATTCGTAAGGGTATGTTTTCACATCATCCATAGCAACATAGCCTAAAATTTTCTTTGCCAATCGTGTGGTTTTCGCAACTATGACCAGAGAGCCTGATGCATCAGTTTAAATAATTTTGTAAGTGAGTTAAGCTCATCTTACATGGTTACCTCCTGGTTTCTGCGAAATAAACCTTTAAGCTATAGCGTTTTGCTTATAGCCTCCCTCACTCATAACACATGCTATGTTTTAATAAAACATTAATAACACTTCAAGACCTAATTCCTGATTAGGGTAGTCCCTTTAATGAATTTTTAATTCTAATTGTTGTAATTAATTCTCATTAAAGGACTTCGCTTTTAGCGATGTTAATAAATTTATTAAAATCCTAATAACGATTAGGATAGCACGTGAACCTTATAGTTGATAAAGATTTAATAAAAGTTATTAAACAAATCCTAAAATTTTGAATTTAAGGATGCAACTAGTTGATAGGATCAATTAGTTGTTAATAAAAGCCTTTTAGTCTATGGCACGCATATAAAAATGACAAGCTTCATTCAATAGACCATGATCCAGTTAATATGCTTGGCTAAGTTTGCTGGATCACCCTATAAAGGATAGTGATCCTGGCTTAGTCAATTCCCTGGCTGTGTTCCGCTGGATCGCAATGACGCGAAGCATGATTGTATGACACCCTGGACTATATATAAGTCAAATACGTTAATGATCTTTTTCAAGATTAGCCGTAGCCCTCCTTATTTTAGGGGTTGGAAACTATAGGACCCGTGTTACAGTTGTTGAGCTACACTCAAGCTGTTACATGGCAATCTTATAGAAACCAATTTCTTAAATACATATGATGTAGTCTAAGACCTGACCCAAACCGACGGGTCGTGAATACACCGAGCGCCAGGGCAAGTAAGGCTAGACACGAAAACAAGCGTCCGATTAGACTAGACATTGTGATTTGGATGAGCACACTCATGATCACAAATGGCTAGGGGTAAAAACCGAATAAGAGGGTCATATCTGATATGATCGATGAAGAGTCATCTTCCGATTACAGAGTCCTACAACTTGTTGGCTACACTCAAGGTTGTTAGGCTCAAGGTGATTGGACCTCTTACCCATTAATTTTAATTCGATTAAATCGTTCGTTATTAAGCTTTGAAACGATCGTAAAAATAGTGGGAGGATATAGATAGATAAAAGCCAGTATACCAATATTTAATATTGAACATATGCTAAACTAGGGCATGACTATGTTTACCGAAGGAATCAAAATGTAATATTTTAAGGGAATAAGTTAACTGGTCAAATAGGTTGATTAATTGAATATCAAGTTAAATTCTAATTGATAGAATTAAACTATATTCTCGTTGACATTAAAATGACCTTTTAAAGAACAGACTTAAGAAATATGATTTCATTAAGTTCTGGGTCCAACAAATAAATTCACGCTACATGTCACTCACCTCTATATGGGGCAGCTTGAACATATAGGATATTCGAAGTATGTTTCTCCCTACAACTTGTCGAGCTACACTCAAGGTTGTATGGACAAACAATTTTGGTCCGCAAAGTTCGAGAATTCGATTGAACTGTTTGAGTCGAATACGGGTGCATAATCGGTGCAAGGCTATGTATCCCAATCGGATCTTGAGACACGCAACTTGTTGAGCTACACTCAAGGTTGCAAAGCTCAAGCGTTTGGATACATAAGATGCTTGCATAGCTATTATTTATGTTGGGCTATTTAATATCTAAATGTGATTTAGAAAAGGAAGAAGGCACTCCGGAAAGTCAATTGAGAAAGTTAGTAAAGGCATAAGTAGGAGAAAATGAAAATGTGACATATTTTGATGTCACGATTTCAAAATAATTGTTATCAAAAGACGTCTAACACATTTTGACGAATGTCGTCACCTTGCTTTTGAAGCAATGTTTTGTGTTAGTAATTTGTGATAACTATAATATATTAAATGTTAATATATAAATACACAAGATAGTAGCAAAATTATATGGCAAAATAGACTAGGCCGTATCGAAAGACTAAGCTTCACAAGTCACATAAAGAGGGGTCTGACCTCTCGTATTATGAAGTCTACGGACACTTGTGAATCTTAACCTCTTAGATACAATGGCCGAAACCCATCTGTAAGACAGTGGGAAAATGAGTTGTCGAACTCAGTCTCGTACATACTTATGTACCCGAGTCTAGATTAACCAAAATAAGTTATTCATATATTTTATTAAGACACGTGTTCTTAATGAAACACAATTCTGATAAAATAAAGAACGAAATGACTAAACTATTTAAACTGATTCGATTAGATCGAATGGTCAAATACTTAGCTACATTAAATCTTGCGTAATTAAAAGAAAATATGATTTTCTCTCAAGTCAAGTCTGTTAACACATCGGCGTGTTAAAAGGTATGAATCACACTTAGTTAGACTTGGTGCGATCCATAGCAAGTGCCTCTGAGTTATGTCATCCCTCTGGGTTAAGCCCCAGATAGTAATGCCTAGGTTTTGATAATGTTCTATGAGGACATTATCAATAAGATATTCATTAAATCAATCGTAAGGAAGTTGTATAATTACTTGAATCTCGTGAGACGAATTGTCGAGTTAGACATCATAACTAATGATGACTTAGTCAACTTCCGGGATGAAATTCGGAGTAGTAACTCCGATTTATAACTAGATGCAATTAGAATTGGTCCGTGTGCGTAAATAAACTTTGGAATTTAGTTTACGTGCCCAAGGAAAATATTTCCTCACTTTCTGCAAGTAAATATTTAAGTTAAAAGATTGGTGCAGAAAAAAAAATAGTGAAGTGCAATCATGTCGGTCGAGAACGGTTTTCATCCTAATTCCTATAAAACGGATTAGAATAAAACTGTTTTTCGCCAGCAGATGTGTACAGATCTACTCGGACCAAACTCGATGTAAACGCTCATGTTGACCATGAAAATTGGAGCATTCACTTATAAGTTCGTTTTTCTAAATATGATTTAGATGAACCAACTTATATGAATTAGCCGGAAAGTTTTCAAATGTCAGTGGGAGCATATAAATTACATGCGAGGCATCAAAGGATTGAAACATATATTTTGACAAAGTAATCAAAAGGTTTGACACTTTATCAAAAATAGATATGAGCCATTTGAAATGACCAATGACAAATTTAAAGATTATTAGCATAAGGTACGATGAACTGGATAAGATCCAAGGGAGATAAAATATTAGGGATTCCGACAGGCCAAGAGAATTATTTGAGTGAGATTCAAATGGTTGGTCTAACATGAACATAGAAACCCCTTAAGTCTATAGAGTAGACGGTTTGGCAGATCCACTCACGAAGACTCTACCACATGAAGTCTAGAAAGACTTATGTGTAAAAACGGTATTAGATACCGAGATAAATGGGCCTGAGTGCAAGTGGGAGATGTTAAGAGATGATACCCTCGAGACAATCTATCTCTATATGTGAATAGCACAAACATCTTGTTCGAAATAACAGTAAGCTGTTTGGTAATAATTTATCTAAGTTATTTTATAATATAGTTAACATTAGACATTAACTTAGGTAAAGTCCTGAGACTTTATGCAAGGTCAAACATGTATCGAGATGAGTATATCGATCATGGAGAAAAGTTTGACCGTCTGTAGCATAAGTCTAAAAGGGTTCGTGGTCGTAGATGTTTCGAGATAAGGATATCGAAACATCGGATAGACCATTGTGTCTTAGTCTTCACCGTTTAGCGGTGGTGATAATCTCATGATCGCTTGACTTGGCGAAGTCGAAGACGAGATACAAGTGCTCGTTAGAGCATGAGTTCACTGAACGATCCACTAGAGTTATCATATGGTTATATTGACCAATCTGTCAATGATAACTCTTAGTGATGATATGCAAGTTGGTCTTTTGACTTGAGGTCATTCTATGAACCTGTGCGTGAACGGTGCCAATTAGATCATTGACCTAGCTTCGAGGATAGGCCTGTCGAAAGGTCTTTGATTGGGTGTCACTTGAAGCGTACGAGGCGAGTAATGACCAAGAATGGATTCGTCTCTCCCGATCAATGGGAGTTAGTGTCGTAGAGTTAGTTCAGTCTTTAGTAAAATCTCTGATCAGAGTATGTTGGAAGAAGTCCAACATTAGTTGATTAAAGATCAATAGAAACTAACCAGAGTCAAGTTATTGGGGTTGACAGTTTGACCGTACCCTAGTGGTCGCGCCCCGGATACACGTCCCGGAGCGACGATTGTAGTTTTACCGCAAGCACACGGCAAAGTGGCGAGCGGGTATCGAACACGAGGAGGTGGTGTTGGTTCCAATCTATCCTAGGTTGGTTTGACTACAAATGTATTATTGGTGGAGATGGCTATGGTATGATGTAATGGCAATGGTGATGGATGTCGGTGTCGGAGATAGAGAAATCGGTCAAAAGTCGATTCAAATACAATATAATAAAAGTGTCTAGGGCTAGGGAATTCCCACTACGGATCGTCATACATCATCGTAAATAGTGAATCTCAATATTACTAGACTTGCATTAAGGTGAACTAGTCGTAACTGAATATAGAACCAAGCTCACGCTCTCGCGCTATTGCCGGTCTATAGCAACCTAGATTAGAGCCCAATCTCTTGCAAACCCTAACCTAAGCCACTAGCATGAAGATCGACGTCATCGTTCAATCGCTCCTCGAGCCCACTCTCGTGCAAACTCGAGTTACGATCTAGGTTGTGATAGTTCGTATTCGTCCAATCTCTTGCAAACGAATATGGGTATAGATTTACAATTAAAAATCCTAGCTTTGGTCCAATCTCTTGCAAACCAAATCTAGAGAAACCCAATTGTAAACCTAAATCGAATATCTAGGCCTTCCCATCGATTCAAATCCAATCTCTTGCAAATCCCAAATCGATCGAAATCCCTAGCTATCCGTAGTAAATCAATCACAACCTAACCTCCTAGCAATTCTAGCAATTTAGAAATTCATTCATCACAAATATGAAATTAGATTCATAGGGTTCATCCCCAAACCCTAGAACAACAAATCTACTCTAGCATAGCAATAAGGATATGAGAATCAATAGAAATCATTGCTTGCATACAAAAAGATAGAAAAACAAAGATTCAAATAAAAAGAAGAAAAATACTTAGCTTGATGAAGATCTTCAATCCAAAATACAAGCTTTTAGATCCAAGAGGGGGCCTAGGGCATGGCCTAACCTCTAAAATAATCCTAAGAAAAACATCTTGGAACCCTAAGAAAACATGGGGGATCCCCCTCTAATGGTGGCTACAAACCCCTTAAATACTCTCCCAAACCCATAGCAAGAAACCCTAGAAAACCCCTCAAATTCGTGCCCAAAAACAGCCCAAACCGCAACTTAAAATCTGGGCCCGTCGCCGACTCGGCCGAGTGGGAAAATGTGACTCGGCCGAGTGGAAATTCCAGCACTGCAGCGTCAACTTGCAGAAATTCTCCAGATTTCATCCGATCTCCGATTGACGCGTTCTTGGCAGAGTTGGAACCGTCATGAAGTCTACTATCCATAAAAAATATGAGAAAAATACTTTGGTTGCTGGAATGATAGCATATTTCAAAAGAGTGGGAGGCTGTCTGAAAATCTGGGCGCTGCGTGTCCTCGGCATCACTCGGCCGAGTTGACTTCTCTACTCTGTCGAGTGGGCTTCTCTACTCGGCTGCGTGACAGATCCTGTAAAATTCCAGTAAGTCGGGGGTCTTGGGGGGTCTGTCTTCGGAGGTGACTCGGCTGCGTAGATTTACTCACTTGGCCGAGGGGCAGTTCTTGCTCGGCCGAGTGGAAACTCTGAAAAGCCTGTAAAATAACAGTAAGTCGGCCGTTTTCGAAGCACCTGTTCTCATGCCACTCGGGCGAGGGGGTTTCCATGATCGGCCGAGTGGGCTATCGTCGCTCGGTCGAGTGCACGCCCATATTCTTCAGTTGATGCGTGTCCGGTCCGGTCGGCCGAGTGGTCTTCTTGCTCGGCCGAGTGGCTGCCCCACTCGGCCGAGTGGCTGCCCCACTCGGCCGAGTGGCATGCTGTAGACGCCCAATCTTCTCCGTTTCTCCTTCTCGTCGCTCCTACAGAGTTTCTTCTTCTTCCACCCGTCTCCCATCGCCGAATAGCCCTCAAAAGAGCCTTGGGTGACGTTCCGGAGTGGGTACAAATCCCTTAAGCTCATTTGTGCTCCCGATCGCTCCATATTTCCTGAAATCCGACAAAAACAAGAAATAGTGAAAAGCATCGCAATATTGTCGAATAATCTTGAAAAACGCAATATGAGCAATCGAAATGGCGTGAAAACATGCGGAAAAATGGTGTAAAATATGGAGTGATCAAAATCCCCCAAGCTTACCTCTTACTCGTCCTCGAGGAAGACAAGTAGAAGGCGAACCCGAAGGGTAAAAATAAGGAAAAAATGAAAAAGAATACGAAGTGGAAGGGGTCGCTAGATTATTCTCTCAGATCTCAAGCCATAAGCTACACATCACGATAACTTGGGAAATACGAATCATATGCTATAAAGATTTCATATCTTACTTAAACATGGCACTTGCAAGATTTTCAGATCAACAAAAGGGATTCTCTAAATTCATACAATCAATTCATATCCACATCATGCATTTCATAGAATTTAAAATACAATTGTTGGCGATGTACTTTTCAATCAAGAGTCATAACAGAAGCATATAAGAATCACACCAAACATGCAATGGAGAATAGAATAAATCATGGCATTCAAATATTTATATCGATTCATAAGAAATCTCCATAACTAAGGTATTGTGCTAAGTTTCAGCATTATCAAACTTCCCCATTCGTGCACCTCTCCACTCTAATGTCGCACTCACTCATATGGTCAAATGAGTTCACCCCCCCCAAGCTTAGCTTGAGGCATCGCATCTAAAGGAATATGATAGTGGACAATGGGATTTTTGCCTTGGTTTTCCCAAGTATTTTGTGGCTCCAATAATGAGATAGAGAAACATTTTTTTTTCTTCTTTGTTTTTCTTTTTGAACTTTTTTGTTTCTCACTTTTCTTTTTGGATTTTTGTAGGAGCTATTTGATTTGTATTTTTGGTTTTTGGCTCCTTTTTAGCTTTTTGGACTTTTTGGAGCAACTTTTTCTTTTGTAGGGATTTTTTGGGAAATAGATGTGATATAAGTAGCTTTAGGAGGTGAGCTCAAGTGACATGTAGAGAATAAAAAGATATATGTGGAGAAAGAAATAATGTAACACTCGGTTCACTCTAAGATGTGCACGAACGGTTCAATAAAATAATACTTCAACTAAAACTCATATGTAAGCATGGATATTCTCAATCATCTCAATAAAAAGTGAAGTCAAGCAGTAAAGCGCACAATCATATCAAGCATGCAACAGAAGGTGAATAAGATAATAAGGCAGATGCTTCCGTTATACAATTGATGCGTGAATCTTGGAGCACTTCCAACAAAAGCATACCAAACACTAATCCATACATTCAGTTTCAATTAATATCATGCATTCATGCAGAGGAATCATCAAAAGAAATAGATTTGCAAGCACATGTGAATAGCAAGACTATGGAATATTCTAAGTAGCATGGCAAGGAATAATAAGCATCGTGATGGCTACTTAAGCAATAAGAGATATCATCATAAGGAACGCATCTAGCAAAAGAAGAGAAAGGAAAATAAAGAAATAAGAAAAAATAAAAGAGAGGAAAGAAAAGAAAAACAAGCACACAACATGATGCATGAACACACATAAAAGGAAAATAAGATGGAAAATTCAAAAAGATGATGCAAAAATTTTGAAAAATTTTAAAAACCCTAAAATAAAGTAAAAATGCAACTAATGCACCTAAATGGCATGGAAATGCACTCTCCCCCAAGCTTAAACTTCGCATTGTCCTCAATGTGATCATAATTAAAGAATATGAGGAACAACGATAATAATAAGGGGGTGAATGAAATATGATGAAATGAATGAAATGAAATCCTAATGTAACTACATGCACATACAATGATGCATGAGAGCGCCTTCCCCCAAGCTTATACCAAACAATCCTATTCAAATGACTTGACCAAAAATGTCACGGCTTCACTAAGCGATATCAAGTCAAACAAATAAGAAAGTAAGGTTTCACTTGAAAGAAATGCTCGGTGGGTGGTGAGCAAAAAGGATGTGACACATCAAAATATAAAGTGGGCAATTAATATATATAATGGGTTTGGGGTGTAAAAATTTTTGTTGCCGTCATAAGAGGTGATATTTATTCAATCAAATCTATACGGCCCCCTAGCTGTCGAGAGGATTCGGGTTTATTGAAAGTATAAAAATTTCTACACTACTGGATTGATATCACCTATAGCAAAAGGCGGATCCAGTATCTTTGCCGGTGCAAGCAACTGCTCCAACTGCTCTTTCCGTGGCTCCACCAGGTGCATGCGTCCACGAACACCAACGAACTCCAGCAATGCATTCTCCAGCATTCCCACAAGGACTCCACCTGTACCCTGCAGAGAATAGGATGCATCAGTTCGCCGCAAAAAATTCACCCTCATAATAAAAGTATCCCAAAGAGAATCGTCTATAGAAATGTATGGAATAAATAATGGTGGACGATACTTCCCTGGAAATAATCCAATATCCTCACGTGCCGTGATAGCTGTCTCCATGGTGTCTTCTCTATGCAGCTCAGGTAAATCTAGATCATAGATGTGGACCCCATCAAGATGCTCCTCATTATCGTCAGACTCATCCCAGTGCACACCTTGATCATATTCATATGTGTCCATGGGTGCTAACTCCTCGCTCTCCTCCTCATATACGTCCCATCGTACCTCTTGATCGTATGTACATGAATCCTGCAAAAGGCACGATGAATCATAAAAAACATCATACACTGGAGGGAAATCAAAGATAAAGGGCGAGGGAGTAAAGAGATCTCCCTGAAGGGGGGCCAAAATCTCTGTGGGGTAGTCCTCTGCATCAGTGGGAGGATGAGGCGGCTGCGGAAGCTCTAATGGAGGAGGATAGTGCTCGGGATCCTCATGAATGGCTGTGTCCTCGTCCCGATGCATGACCTCCTCGGTGATAAGCTCTGGCTTTGTGTGTAAGGCCTCCTCAAAAGAATGCTCTGGCTCGATAGTGTGCTCATTTTCCTTCTCATCAACTATCAATGTAGGCTCTCTCTGGGATGGTGATGCTGGCTGCTCAGGTGTGTCAACTTGTGGGGATGTATCATGTGGATGGGAATGACCGCAAGCAATCCGAAAATTTAGTCTATCCCCCTCAAGACTGACATGGATGTCCTCCTTAATTGTTCCTGCAGCTGAAACACGGTTCATAACAAAATCTGCAAATCGTAGCTCAAATGCATCACCTGCTGTAGTGCTCTCTGAACCGGTGAACCTCACTGACTCCAAGAGACCCTCCAATAATCTCTGAAATCCATCATCCTCTGGCTGCGCTGGTGGCTCAATTTCTGCTTCCTCCACTGTATCTTCATCCATCCACTCTTCATATGCAACAGCTGTATTGTAGGATGTGGGATCGACGGTGGCACATTCTGGCTCTGGTGATATGATTGGAGATGCTTCTTGCCCACAAGATGAAGGAACAGAACTGATATCTTTGGGAATCGTCGCAACCTTAAACATGAGCGCATTCATTTCAAGTTGCCTCTTCACCCGTTCCAATAGAAGGTTACTCTTTTCAAGCCCGGCTTGCATTTTAACCTGGTGTGCATGCATCTCATCAAAAAAGATCATTTGTTTCTCATCAAGCTCGGGCCAATGCGTCTCCTCAAAAAAGTATTCTCCCATCTGAGCACTCTGATCATAATAGTATTCTCCCATCTGAGCACTCTGATCATAATAGTATTCTCCCATCTGAGCACTCTGATCAAAATCTGTGGTCCGCGTAGTATAATCCATAGCACCTGATCAACAAAGATAAATACCTGGAGAAAAATATCAGTGGTACAAAAGAATATAGAAATGATAATAATGGCGGCAGGGGTGAAAATTTCCTTTTTATTTATTTATTTTTTCGTAGTCTAATCAACCTAATTGTGACAAATTGGCACCCAACGGGAAACACCTCCCCGGCAACGGCGCCAAAAACTTGGTCGCGCCCCGGATACACGTCCCGGAGCGACGATTGTAGTTTTACCGCAAGCGCACGACAAAGTGGCGAGCGGGTATCGAACACGAGGAGGTGGTGTTGGTTCCAATCTATCCTAGGTTGGTTTGACTACGAATGTATTATTGGTGGAGATGGCTATGGTATGATGTAATGGCAATGGTGATGGATGTCGGTGTCGGAGATAGAGAAATCGGTCAAAAGTCGATTCAAATACAATATAATAAAAGTGTCTATGGCTAGGGAATTCCCACTACGGATCGTCATACATCATCGTAAATAGTGAATCTCAATATTACTAGACTTGCATTGAGGTGAACTAGTCGTAACTGAATATAGAACCAAGCTCACGCTCTCGCGCTATTACCGGTCTATAGCAACCTAGATTAGAGCCCAATCTCTTGTAAACCCTAACCTAAGCCA
This sequence comes from Scilla litardierei, assembly GCA_030789695.1. Lineage (NCBI taxonomy): Eukaryota > Viridiplantae > Streptophyta > Magnoliopsida > Asparagales > Asparagaceae > Scilla > Scilla litardierei. The sequence continues at coordinate 332,902,448 of CM061133.1, read as the reverse complement.
CTAGCATGAAGATCGACGTCATCGTTCAATCGCTCTTCGAGCCCACTCTCGTGCAAACTCGAGTTACGATCTAGGTTGTGATAGTTCGTATTCGTCCAATCTCTTGCAAACGAATATGGGTATAGATTTACAATTAAAAATCATAGCTTTGGTCCAATCTCTTGCAAACCAAATCTAGAGAAACCCAATTATAAACCTAAATCGAATATCTAGGCCTTCCCATCGATTAGAATCCAATCTCTTGCAAATCCCAAATCGATGGAAATCCCTAGCTATCCGTAGTAAATCAATCACAACCTAACCTCCTAGAAATTCTAGCAATTTAGAAATTCATTCTTCACAAATATGAAATTAGATCCATAGGGTTCATCCCCAAACCCTAGAACAATAAATCTACTCTAGCATAGCAATAAGGATATGAGAATCAATAGAAATCATTGCTTGCATACAAAAAGATAGAAAAACAAAGATTCAAATAAAAAGAAGAAAAATACTTAGCTTGATGAAGATCTTCAATCCAAAATACAAGCTTTAGATCCAAGAGGGGGCCTAGGGCATGGCCTAACCTCTAAAATAATCCTAAGAAAAACATCTTGGAACCCTAAGAAAACATGGGGGATACCCCTCTAATGGTGGCTACAAACCACTTAAATACTCTCCCAAAACCCTAGCAAGAAACCCTAGAAAACCCCTCAAATTCGTGCCCAAAAACAGCCCAAACTGTAACTTAAAATCTGGGCACGTCGCCGACTCGGCCGAGTGGGAAAATGTGACTCGGCCGAGTGGAAATTCCAGCACTGCAGCGTCAACTTGTAGAAATTCTCCAGATTTCATCCGATCTCCGATTGGCGCGTTCTTGGCGGTGTTGGAACCGTCATGAAGTCTACTATCCATAAAAAATATGAGAAAAATACTTTGGTTGCTAGAATGATAGCAGATTTCAAAAGAGTGGGAGGCTGTCTGAAAATATGGGCGCTGCGTGTCCTCGGCATCACTCGGCCGAGTTGACTTCTCTAGTCGGTCAAGTGGGCTTCTCTACTCGGCAGAGTGACAGACCCTGTAGAATTCCAGTAAGTCGGGGGTCTTGGGGGTCTGTCTTCGGAGGTGACTCGGCCGCGTAGATTTACTCACTCGGCCGAGGGGCAGTTCTTGCTCGGCCGAGTGGAAACTCTGAAAAGCCTGTAAAATAACAGTAAGTCGGCCGTTTTCGAAGCACCTATTCTCATGCCACTCGGGCGAGGGGGTTTCCATGATTGGCCGAGTGGGCTATCGTCGCTCGGCCGAGTGCACACCTATATTCTTCAGTTGATGCGTGTCCGGTCCGGTCGGCCGAGTGGTCTTCTTGCTCGGCCGAGTGGCTGCCCCACTCGGCCGAGTGGCATGCTGTAGACGCCCAATCTTCTCCGTTTCTCCTTCTCGTCGCTCCTACGGAGTTTCTTCTTCTTCCACACGTCTCCCATCACCGAATAGCCCTCAAAAGAGTCTTGGGTGACGCTCCGGAGTGGGTGCAAATCCCTTAAGCTCATTTTTGCTCCCGATCGCTCCATATTTCTTGAAATCCGACAAAAACAAGAAATAGTGAAAAGCATCGCAATATTGTCGAATAATCTTGAAAAACGCAATATGAGCAATCGAAATGGCGTGAAAACATGCGGAAAAATGGTGTAAAATATGGAGTGATCACCTAGACTTGATCTACACGACATAGTTTAGACGAAAAGACTAAAACTGCAAAATTCATCACGGAAACAGTCAGGGTGGTCCCAACAATACTCATGTCAATGAGACAACCATATAATGATGATTCCTGAAGCAGGGACGGTAACCACTGCTCGTGGTCACTGCCGTTTAGGGCTTCGAGCCCAACCTGTTGTAAGGGTCAGGCTGTAGGGTCTCTCACAGAGTGCGACATTCGTCTAGTAGTAGGTAGAAACATTAGGGAGAATATGCATTTGATGCAAGGGATAAAATATTACAAAAGATGTTTACAATGATCTCCTGCATTCAGGATAAATGATCCTGAGTGCAAGTGGGAGATGTAGAGGGATATGCCCTCAGATTATTTGTATTTGATGCAAATGAAAATTTAAGCTAAGATAGGGGACTAATTTGCATATGATGCAAAAAGAGATTAAATGTGTTTTAAATAGGTTAAGACCCTATTTAATAAAATAAATGCAAGGAAAATTTCACGGGTAAGATGGGAATGTCCCGGTCTATGCCCAGGTTCAAACGGCGTCCAAATCGGACGCCAAATGCTCTAGTTATGCACAAAATAGCCCGTTGGATCAGATCGGGTCAGACCAGGCTGATCCAGGCCAGACTGGGTCTGGCCTGGGCGCCTGTCCAGACCCCAGGCAACCCAAGGCACCCGGCCTGCATGAGCCTGGGCGCCCGGCCCAGGCCGAGGCCCGGGCGCATGGGCACAGACCCAGGCGCTGGGCGCCTGGGCCTGGGCCCAGGCGGGCCCAGGCACCCTGGGTGCCTGGCCTGGCCTGGGCCAAGCGCCCAGGTTGGGCCGCCCAGACCAGGTTCTGGCATGGTCTGGGGTCGTCCTGCTGGCCTGGTGGGTCCCACAGTGCAAAATTTCTGGATCTAGGGCAGAGTAGTTTTGACGGTTCAGTTTTTGCGAAAAACTAGCCTTGGGCTGAACTTTGGGTGATCAATTGGAGGGTCAAACGGACTCCGATTGACGTCCCTTTTTTTCCTATGTGTTCACCGTTAAACACCCTTCGAATTGATAGGTTGCATCAATCATGAAGCTTAACGGTGAGGGAGTTAAAATTCCCGGAAGTTTGCCCTTTGTGAAAGGCAAACTAACTTGATTTAATTAACTCCAACTTTAGTCCCACATCGGATTTTGAGTAAAGGGGAGCAGTCAGCCGCCTATATAAATAGGGGTCTACTCCCCTCCTCAAAAGTCGTCTCAAGCTCTAGATCTGAACGGCTCTCGTAAATATTGGAGCACACTCGGATCTAGGCTTAAATTAATATTCTCTATCTCTCTATATTTCTGCCTTACTCCTGAGGGCTCTAGCAAAGCCATGAAGGAGTTCGGATGCGGATCCGAAATCTTGGCGAAGGCTTTCACTCGCGTGAAACTTTCTTCGACGCGCGGTTGGCTCGACGACACGAGGATTGCTCGCCTCGGGATGCGGAGCGGTTCGAGGAGCGGTTTGAGGAGCGGCTCGGCGTGGGATGGGGAGCGGCTCGTAAGACGGTGCGGAACATCTCGCCTGCCCGAGGGTTGAGATTCTGGGTATGTGTTTTAAGCTTTCGTTTTAATTATTCGCAATAGTTTAGATCCCTCTTGGGGTGGTCAGATCCACCCCGAGTTGGCAGAGATCCTGGCTAAGTGGGTCTGGTTCCTTAGGGCTGCATGTTAATTAGATGAACGTAATTTTTTCGCTGCATTTTATGTCTAAGTTTCGTCTGACTTAGGACGTGAATAGAGTTTTTGTGCCCTAAGGGTCCTAGAAATCCCTTCAATATGTTGATGAGACAAAGCATAATGCTTGGAGGATATTACAAGGGATATCTTAAAGACCTCCAAGAGTGATGGTGTGCTCAAGATTGGATGAAGTCACGAAGATCATCTAATGAAGCCAAAGCTTGGAGCATGATGATGGATGGACATCTAGAGGATCAATGACAAAGCTTGGAGCTTGATTAAGGAAAGCTCATCAAGGGGTGCCAAAGCTTGGAGATGATGGAGAGCATCAAGGTATCGTGACTTGAAGACTTAGACTCTAAGAGATGCTATATGTAATCCATGTAATTTCTATTACTTGCATTTCTCTTTTTGAGTTTATGATTATTGTAATGCCTTGATAGATGGTCATACTCTCATGCATATGCATTTAACCATCTTAGTGAGCCTTAGGATTATCATAGAATCCAACCTAATAGGTTCATCTAGCCCAAAGACCCAATTGGAGTCTGTGGCTCTCCAACAGTCGCCTGATGAAGGTTTCACAGTCGACTGGGTAATTTCCAGTCACCTGTCGTGCCTTCTACAGTCGACTGTTGTGCACTTCTCAAGTCATCCTTTGATTGACTCTTCTTGAGCTTTTCGCATCAGTCGACTGATGTTCAATTTACAGTCGCCTGTGAATTGGTCGACAGTCGACTGTTCGCTTCTTGCATTTTCTGGGCTTCATCTCAATTTGCAAGACAGTCGCCTGATGACATTTTTACAGTCGCATGTATAATTATAGTCGCCTGTGAAATGTCCATCAGTCGTCTGAAAGGCGTAAGTGCGAAATATACATCTCTCTCTGTTTTTCTCCATCCCATGCAGCAGTCGACTAATGAAGGATAAACGGTCGCCTGTTTATTTTACAGTCGACTGTCATTTGTTCATCAGTCACCTGTATGCATACTGGGAGTAAGAGTGCATTTCTCTGTTTTTCTCCATCCCCTGCAGCAGTCGCCTGATGAAGGATATTCAGTCGACTGTCTGTTTTACAGTCGCCTGTGTAGTCTTCTACAGTCGACTGTCCTGACTCAGATTATAGCCATTGGGATTTTTCTAGCCGTTGAATAGTCGACTGTCTTTTGTTCATCAGTCGACTGTTTGGGCCATAAACTGCCAAAATCTAGCCTTTGCAGATTTCTTCCCTATGGGTTTTTGGCTGGTTTTATGGGTTCCTTTGGGCTTCCTATATATAAGAGTTGGCTTAGTTCATTTAGAACTCTTGGTTATTATTGAATATCTTTGAGACCAATAGCCACTCCTAATCTCTCTCATTCCCTCATTTAGAGCTTCAATCTTATGCTATATCATCTAAGCTCTAGTGAATTTCTCCAAGGGATTTCAATCTCATTCCTTTCTTGGAGATCATCTTTCTTCTCTTCATTTTCATACACTCAAGTGATAAGTGTTAGGATTCATTCCTAGAAGAGAGAAAGATCATCAAGTGCAATCAAATCTAATCTCAAGCACTTGGTCATCCACTTGCATGCCTTCTTCTTCATATTGGTAAGATCATATCAAGGCATAGGTAAGTGTTGTTTCGTTTTGTTTTTGTTTCGAAACCCTAATTATCTTTGTGGGAATTAGTTACTCTCTTTGTGGGAGTTACTCTCTTTGTGAGAGTTTGTTTCTTTCTGTGTGAGAGAACAAAATCCTCTGTGTGAGGTCTCTCTGTGTGAGAGTAAGGATATCTCTTTCTGGGAATCCTAAACCCTCTGCGTGAGGTATCTCTGTGTGAGATTGTATTCACTTTCTCTGTGTGGGAATATAGTGAATATTGGTGTGACTGGACGTACCCAAGTTTTGGGGAACCAAGGTAAAATTCTTGTGTTTGCGATTGTTGTTGTTGAGCACTCTGTTTATTTTCTGCTGCTTATTGTGCTTTAATTTCAGTAACTTTTAATTAAGCACTTTGCTTGCCATTATACTATTCACCCCCTATAGTGTGTGTATGTATCCCCGCAGGGTCCCTTACACACCTTAGCACCATAATGATAACGAAGGGACCGAAATGCATGAACTCTGTCACTGTAAGGCATATGATTTTGTTAGTAGAAATTCCAGTCTATTGCTAACCAAACAACGACGATTATTTAACGAGAGTGATGGTATGTGTGACAGTACCTACAACACGATATGATCGTGCTCGTTGGAATCAGTCTATTAGAGTCACACACATGTGATGACCTCTCATGAGAAAAGAAGTAATGAACTTCATGTACAAGTGATGTATGAAACCGATAGCTAGTATTGTGATCAAGCTTGTTTGAGAGAGAATGTTACGTCGCAAGAAGTTGCGAGTGCGCATTGAGATATTTATAAAGAGTTACGAATGATACAAGTTGAATAAGAAAGATATAAACTCCAAACCAAACCCATAAAAGGTGGTTAGTCAACTAATGATGCTTCATTAGTCAACCAGCTTGCAGATTACAGATAGCTAGATAGTCGACTAGTGCATTAGCACTAGTCGACTAACTGGGCAATAGTCGAATAGTGCATAAGAAATATTCGACTAATTGGCCCAGATTCGTATGGGGTGTTGGTTCAGTAATTGCAGGCAGGTTTAATCCAAGAGTAGGATCTAAAACCGACCCCAACTAAAAGAGTTTGACTCTAATATGAATTTTTAAGTGTTCGGATATTTATGAGAGTTTTGTCTTGAATAATCCACCTTATATTAGGATTTGTTTTGGATTCAAATCAAGAGTCCTAATTGGATAAGAAAACATATGTGCCTTCTTGTATCACTTACTTTGATTCAAGTTGTCCAACTCCCTCTATATATAAAAGGGGATCAAGAGAATTGTGTTTAATAATTAAATCAACGCAACCTCACCAATGTATCTCACGCATGGAGTTCCTCTCTCCCATGCGTAAGTCATGGACATCCCATGCTCATTATCATATCTCGCACGGTGTCCCATCCCCATGCGTGAGTCACCAAATTCCCACCATGCTAGGTTCAAAGCTTGGCCGATGTACACGACGCAAGGAGTTGCGTATACCATGAAATTTTTTTCTTCTCCTCCTCTAAATACCTAGGCACAAAGATTGGGAGTTGAGTTTGGTCTTAGGAGGAGCTCGTGGATCATGACGGGGTTGTCCCAACTGTGTGACGTCTATAGTACTATGGTGGATAAGCGATGACGCTTTGGACTTCACCGAAAAAGTTTTGGAGCCGCAGATCACGTAAGAATTTACACGCAAAAGTATGACCTTTAATTAGCATTAATTTCAAGCAATGCAGTATATCTTGGTAGAATATGCTTGCATACATATCATAAAACCTTACAGTTTTCTTTGCATTAGTCATCAAACTCGGCATTTTTTCTTTTCCAGCTAATGCTTTTAGAAGATTTTGTTGTGTCGACAGAGTGCACATCTTAATGCATGACAAACCGAAGCTTTTCTTTTCATTGAATTAGTCAATCTTATACTTCATAGACGATCTGCTTGAATTTAATCAAAAATGTTGCAAATACTTGGATTCTAGTTTGTTACGAATTGTGAGAGCATAGGAGCAAATCTTAATTGTGCAAGAAAGAAAAGTAAAGAAGTAGCAACAAAGATGACACATATTTACCCAGTTCGCCTTATGGTCTACGTTCACGGACAGAGACAGATCAATGTTCACCATATCAGAATGGAAAAATACAAAGTATAGAACTAGACATCGCTAGAATCTGAACCCACAAATAGAGCCTAAGTAGAAACTCCCAAGTTTCTTGTACAAGAGAAGAAAGATCCTTTAGAACTTGATACTTCAAGAGAAACAATAAAATGCTTATAAACAGAGAAATAGCTTATAAATGTTTTGAGCAAGGTTGACGGCTAGGAAATCCCTAGCCTCATATATATATCTATTCTATAAAAGAGGACCTTTTTTGAATTTTGTCCTACGTGGCAGGGGTTTGTCCTACGTGGCCAAAGAATTGCTGACTGGGACAAACACAAGATGGTGACTAGGACAAGTTTTTGCATGTGGGGGGAGGTGGAATTTCGTTTGAAACCTCAAAATTTGAAAACTTAAAATTTGAAAACTCAAATTTGAACAAATCTTTGGGGGGAGAACAATACTTTGGGGGAAAACACATGGTTGAAACGCAGCAGGACCTCCATCCGTCCCTCCTTCCCCCTCTCTCCCCCCCTCCGTCCCTGTGCCAAAAAAGCTGTCATCCCATTCTCTCTCTCTCTCTCTCTCTCTCTCTCTCTCTCTCTCTCTCTCTCTCTCTCTCTCTCTCTCTCTCTCTCTCCCCCCCCGTCCCTCCACCAAAAACGTAGCAGGACCTCCTGCGTTCAAAAGGCACGTGCCCTAACTCTACCAACTCTACCCCTCCTCCCCCTCCGGTGCCTTCTCCATCGTCGTGCTCACCTCGCCATGAAAAGAAACGGAAGTGATTCGCCATGAGTTCGGGGTCCTTCGGGATTCGCCATCGTCGCGCTCTCCTCCGGTGCCCTCTCCAACATAGTGGCAGCCCTTGATTCAGTCGCATGAGATCAGTGTCCAACTGATGCAGTTAGGGCTTCGCCATAAGGCTGCTATGGCTGAAATTCTGCTGCCATGAGGCTGCAATTATCGAATTTTACGGTGAGATTTTCCCCTCAGTTATCGAATTTCATAAGGTTTTAACTAAAAATACCTTTTTTAATCCCTGGAATGAAATTTCATGCTCCTCTATTTATTAATTTTTTTAAAAAACTTGCATACATGCTGCAGTTATGGTGGTTACAGTTATGGACATATCTAAGAAACACAGGATGGAATACATTACTGATTATGAACACCTCTTCTTCACACAATTGTCCTAATGATGCTTCTTTCTTTTTCGTTTCACTTTCATTTTCACTTTTGAAATTTTCCATTACATTATTGTCATCAAACAACAACAGTTGACAGAAAGGAAGGGTCAAAATATTAGGAGAAGATGACGACGACGAAAGAGATGGGTGATCAGAAGCGAAGATGACATCATGATCCTGCTTCATGCGTACAAATGTTCAAGCAGTAGGACGAGGTTGTTCTTCTAAGAGACTCAAAACAGGAGCATGCTCCATTTCCCCCAAGGTTTTCTCTCTCTGTGTTTCTCTCTATGTTAAGAAAGTAAGGGTGTTGATGGTATATTTCCCACAAGATAGGGGAGAGAGTGTCAGCCTTGCAGCAGTTGGTCTCCCCTTTTGGAAAGGTATTGTGTGTTTGATTTATGAACTAAAAAATATCAGAAACCATTAGCACCCACCTTTAGTTGCTGTGTTTGATTTATGAACTAAAAATACGTGTAACATATTGATTTTGCATATGGACACAGCTTCAGTCCTTCAAGAGGCAACATGGTATATCAAATTTCTCTATATCAGCTTCAGGTACATCTGTTCTTCACCCCTCATTCTCATATCAAATGTGTAAAGGTTTCTTGATAAGCTCGATGGAATAATGTTCAGGTCTTGAGTGCTCCATACCTTCGAACAGGACCGGATGTCAACTTGCAGGTAAGAGATATGATCATTCCATTTCCTTTACATATCACCAAAATATCAGGGGAACTATATGCAAATATAACAGTCCATGGTGCCCCTAATTTAATTGCACGGACGCGGCTACCCCCAACATGACACGTCGACACTCCACACATACTAAGATGCAGATTACATGCGTTTAAGAAAATTGCTGATTGTGTTGAGTTTATGAGTAATCTGATTGTGTTGATGTTGGATGTGTTTCTTTTTAGGATGGGGAGCATTGCAGGCTAAGAAGCAGAGGTCTTTCCTCATGTTGATAGCATCTACACTGAAAATTGCTCGAAGCAATGGTGCTGATCTCTTGCAGAGTGCATATATTAAATGACAATAAGGTGGTGTCATATTAAATCAGGTAAACTCATAATAATGTCTAAGTGTCAGGACTGCGTATATTGCTGCTAGGATGTCGTATAAATTTACATAATGTTTAGCAAGAAAGTTTAGCATGCACATATTCAAGCTATTAGAGAAAAATTGCTTGACGTATTTTTATTCGTTCTTTTTCATTTTTCATGTTGGAACTTGGAATAAACTCTAAGCTCTTGCATCATGTGTCAATTTTTGGTATTTATTTGGACCCTTTATGCACATGAGTCTCCTCCTTATTCTGTCTAAAGTGATGAAGACAAGAGCCAACATACATTCCTCTTTACAGCTACTTTATGGGCACAAGGCTTTAATCAGAGTCCCCCCCTCAATGCTCAGAGCCCACTACCCAAAATGTTTTATATTTCTCAGAGTGAAAGAAGGGGATGTTCTCTGTAAGTTTGCTTTGTCTACTAAGCTCTCTCCTCTGTGGATTGTTTTTTCTCACTTTCTACTTTTTTTCCAATGTAAAATGCTTTTGTGAAAGAAAAGAGCAATGACATTTCTGCTTGCTAGGTTAATTAAACATTTCCTTAATATGTTAGTAGTTGAAAGAGATGTTGTATTTTTCATGCATATGCCAGCGGTATGTTGCCCATATGTGCAATTCTGTAGATGGGGATGATTGAAATTATGTAGATTTGAATTTTGTTTTTGATCTGTAAATTGTGTAGATATGAAATTCCAGCCCGAGCTCCCAATCTCATCCAGATCTACCTCGACGTCTTCTTTGAATGTGGTCAGCACCAAAAATGGGAAGCTGGAGATCACGTAAGTCTTTGATAGTGGAAAAAAAATCCTTTTTTGGTAAATTATGTTCTGCTTTTTACTTATTTTTTTCTGTGTGGTTTGTAATGTTTGGGAATTGTTGATTTCAATATCATCAAGAATTTCGCATCAAGATTCGCTCTTTTTTGCTATAGTTTGTTTCACTCAGAATTCCTGTTTTTGGGTTTTGGTGTTTGGTTATGAATTTAGGCTAGGATTATTCTGTCCTTTAATATGAAAATTGAGAAGGATGTAAATTGTATGACACTAACATGTGATATCCACAGTTGCTGGCAATATATATTCCACTAACTACCTGTATGATGTAACAGAATGCATTAATACTCCACTATGAACCTCAAGCATTTTCACTTGATTTCATTTTAGCGAAATACCAGATCCCCAATCTATGAAACACAAATGCGGATTCATTAGCAAATTTAGAATATTTCATAAAAAGTCCTGGTTTCGTGCATTATCAGATTTTAAAATCTTTCGAGATATTAATCATCAATATCTACAAAGTTTAATTATAAACAAGTCTGGAGAATACCAAATTGGGAGTTGTACCGTCAAAATGTATTATACATTTTGAGGTGAAGAATGTATCATCTGAAGCATACGATACATTCTTAATACATCCTGAGGTGAAGATGTATCCTCTGAAGCATACGATACATTCTGAAGTATACCCCTAAAATCTAAACAATGATACGATTTCTAAATAATAAACTATGGATAATAACCTGAAGGATAATAATCTAAATGAAGGATAATAATCTAATTTAATGATACATTCTGATGATAATAACCTGAAGCATACCATACATTCAGAATGTAATTTTTGTATCCGCGTGGATGGTATTCTGAGGTGATGTTACAAAAATTAGAATGTATGGACTGAGGTGATATTACTTTGGACTGATATTACCTAATATATGGAAAATTATCATGTATGGTCTCTAATTTTGGACTGAAGTGCGAACAAATAAGAGAATATATGGTCTCTAATTGAGCCGAGTGGAAGAAAGATAATAAAACACACCCTTAAAATTTCGGATAAAAGATGTGTTGTTCTTTATCATGTGGGTATGGATGTACTGAAAGCATGCTGGCATATACACATGAGTTTTGTATGTAGATTACGTATGCATATCACTTTTGTATTGTTTACCTGAAATATGCTTAAAATGATGGTGCACATCTAAATGCTCATTAATTTCTTAAGACCAAGTTTTGTTTATCTTTTGGGACAAAGTTTATTGGTGAGAACACCACTTCTCTGTATGTATGGTGTTCATTTTTATTGTGTGTTTTAAATGGTATGACGCAGAATCGTTAAACTACACACAAATGTGCATTTTAAACTATGTAGGATTTTGTTAGGACTGTTAATCTGAATTGTTAAATTGTGTGTTTTAAATGTGTGCAGTTTTGTGTGTAGTTTAACAATTTTGTGTGTTTTGAATGGCCACACAAATGACATAGAATTGTTAAATTTCAAAATTTGTGTGCAGATTAACAAATCTGGCGGTTTATAAAACATGTACACAAAACAAATGACATAAGATTTTGCATGTGTATTATTTTGGGTAACAGAAACGATTTTATTTTCTGCAGACTACATTCCAACATAGAACATATTTTTTAGTAGACGTGAATAAAATTGGGATGCATTTTGATTTGTTGTTGCTTTTCCAATTACATATGATATGGATTAAGTCCGACGTAGATTTCGAACCACTTGAAAAATTCCCAAAGAACATAAAACTACTTGGGGATCAAGTTATTATTTGTTGTTGATGTATCGATTTTATTTTAACTGTGATATGGATACTGTGAGATTAGTGGCCAGGTTCAATAAACTCAAACTTTGTCATGGCTAGCATTTTTTCATCTATAGAGTGGGCATTTTGATTTCATCTCCAGAGAGTACATTTTGATTTATGCCCTTCATAGCAAAATTTATGTGTCCAGATGTCATTAAATTAATGCTCTTCATAACTATAAGACATCTACAATTGCACATTAGCACTAATGTAAGATCAATGTAATCCATCTTTTTAATTGAATTCAAGAGTGTAAAAAGGTAGACACAAAGCAAAAGAACCAAGCTCGACATGACATGCTTTAAAGAATTTTCCATAATATAGGCTGTATCCAACAATCTATGGATGAACTCTATGAAGGTTATATGTTTAATTTTTATTCATTAACTTGAGAAGTGTTTATTTGTGAGGCATTTAAGGGGATATAATGTTTTCCTAGATTATGGTTGCTTTAAAGTGACTAATTGGGTCAGTTACATTCTTTATTGTGCTAGATGGACATATTTATGTACTTATGTTTATGAGCAATTTTTCCCTAGACATCTTTTTGCCATTTCCTTACCACTTATGTCCAACTAATTTACAAGTTATGCAATTTTGGATTCATATAAGATATCTGGTTAAGCTAAACACTGCTTGCATCATGAATTATCTCAGTGTTTGATAGTGATTGTATGTACAATTTTATGACATCTTTGTGGATTCTCAGTAAGTCAATTTACATTGTCTGTCATTTTAAAGGGCAATAAGCCAGATTTTCATGTGGGCATGCATACACTCCAGAAAGTAAAACTTTTATATTATTTATTAGTTGATAAATTTAGCAAAGCATACACTCCAGATGCCGTCAAAGGTGAGTTTCTCAGTTTGAGCTTTTATAATATTCATAAACCGATGTATACCGATGTATCTTGCGAGTTTGACGGACATTTGACATATATGATAGAATTAGTTCTTACTCAATTAATCTACATCATCATTAACACAAGATGGTCCTAAACTTTGGGATCTTCTGTAGTCAATGCATTGAAGTTCCTCCCTACCATTTTGATGTGAATTTTTTTGAATCCGCAGTAGCCATAGAACTTAATTTTCTCTGAATATAAAGATATGCAATCGCTGATAATTTTACTTAATATTTTTTCTAAGGTTACGTAGGTTAACATTATCACAAATGCATGCTAATATCACAATGATTTTCTAGATCTTATTATACGTTCATCATGTCATGCTTTATAAATTTCTCAACATCACGTATAGTAGTTCGGTTGGCGCGCTCTCTGATTTGTACTGTTTGCTTGAAATGAACTCTTTATCATGTCTTTTGTCTTTTCGTCTATACTGATAGTCCATGTTTTCTATTTCTTGCAGGTTTTGCGATGAAAGAAGGGAACTCGAAAGGTGACATGGATGGCAGATAGGAATGGTGTTCGAACTGTTTTGCAACTATTTTGGATATTACGGGCAATTGGAATAGAAGATTGAGAACAATTTTGTCTAGAAAGAAGTGGAATATAGAGAGGATGGGGAGTTGTTTCGAATGAATATGGATCTGCATCTTGGAAGAAGCTTTTTTGAGCTCAATAGTCTCTCTTCATATGCTTCTCCTTCATGTACAGAAGAAGTTCTCGAAAAGTTTGTTGGGAAGTTGCTCTGATAATATTATAGCTTATATTGTAGAAACCTCAAATAAATAACTAATTTGTTTAGTCAGAAAAAACCAACTAAAATGTTCATATATTGTTTCGTGTTATTTCGTGTTATTTGAAATTCTTCAATTATAGCAACATTTAATGGGAAACCTTATTAAAATTGCACAAACGGAATATATCTAGAAAATGGTCAACTTTTCATGAAGTATAATCTCTTTTCCAAGCTGAGATTGTTATTGCTTCTGTATATCTCTAATGTCAGCGAAACGTTGATGTATAAAAGATCAAGGAACTAAAAAGAAAAGGAAATGAAAACCCTTCTTCCAGACTACAGCAATGTTTAGCTATGCTTGAACATGCTAACAAACATCAGTTTACAATGTTTAGCTATGCATGCACATGCTAACAAACATCAGTTTATAGAAAAGTGAAGCATTGTTTAGCTATGTTTACCCATTAAGAACATGTAATGAATGTGTTACAGAATCAGTAATTTGCAAATAAGTTTACATTATTGGCATGGCTTCATTCTTTGATGGTGACATGAGGTTTGGATATAAGGATGGCAACATGGGGATTTTACTCACGTAGGGAAATGCTTCCACACTGCATGAGTGTTGCTCCATCTTACAAAGCTGTTAAGGAGGAGGAAACACACATTCTTGAGATGTTGCTATAATCTCCATTGGTATATTGCTATAATCTCCATTGGTCATATTGTAACAACTGCACGTTTTCGAACCCACGTTTCCGAAACCAGCTCACATTTTTGAACCCGCATTGGACTAACGTGGGTTTTCAAATCCGGGTCATGTTTGCAAACAAAAAACAAAAACCTCAGCTCACGTTATAGAAACCCACGTTGGGATAACCCGTGCATAGCTCACGTTATCGAAAAAAATTTTGATTGTGCTCTTACGGCTTAGGTTATGATCTAAATTTTGTGAGGAACTAAAATTTTGAGTGGTCTAAATTCTCTGGGGGAATTAAATTTTGGAGGGATGCAAAATTTTTGAGGGAACTAAAGAACAATTATTGTGCTTCAATTTTGGAGGCAAAGATTTTGAGGGTGGAATATCATAAATGAACCGTGCCCTACGGGCACGGGTTATCACTAGTTATTCAATATGGGTGGATACCCAATAAGCCAATTAGGCCCAACTCATAACACTTCCCCTTATCCAACCATCGTTGTATACTCAACATATGAATACTGCAGGATCCATAGTGCTTATGAGTATCATAAGGTGTGAATACTTCCAGATCCTAAGTTAGGGATAACTGCCTCGTTAAAACCTTTAGCTATAGAAAACTCGGTGGGAAAAACCAATAGCCAAGGGAAAGAGTACAGTTCTCCATAACTTCCCCTGATTAGTGGAAGTATTTAGGGGTGGATACTTCTGGATCTAGAGTCAATGAGATTGCCTCGTTAAAACCTTTAGCTATGGAAAACCCATTGGGAAAAACCAATAGCCAAGGAAAAAGAGTACAACACTCATTTGACTCCCCCTAATCTGTACAAGCTACAGGCTTGCAGATCTATTAGGAAAATATACATCAATCTCGTACAATATTCCGAGAATAAGAAAAAAGTACAAGACATCGCTCATCTATACAAGTATCGCTCATCTATACACGTATTGTTCATATATGGCAGCTACTAAATCTGAGGGAACTCTTCTGAAGAGGAGTGGTCTGCAGACTCGGTAGGTAGCTCCACGTCTCTGACCCAGTCGTCACTGTGTCTGCGAGGTACTGCAGGACCTGGCTATGCATACTCATGATTTGCTTCTTGGATGATGAGCCTCTCGGGATGGTGGGATTGATGTTACCTTGGAAGCCTGCTTTGCTGGTCTCCAGGAGTTGGTCTTTCCGTTGTTGTAGTCATCACGATGATTTGTAACCTGTATCTGCAAATACATTTAATATGTTGGATGATCCTTGACCCTTAGAGGTAGCGCAGAAGCTACATATCTTTGGTCCAGTGGTGCGCTACAGGCGCTGCACTGTATTTGGTTAAAAGGTTTACTGACAATGCTCTCTAGAGTCACATCCAGTTGGCCAGATAAAGGAGTGTACCAAAAACACTTGAGTACGGCACTTCAGGACCTAGGATATCCTTCCCCTCTTCCAGTGAACGGAAGGGGTCTTACTGTGCATCCATACAATCAGTAGATGTATTTAGTGGATTGCAATTGTCCATGTTTATTCATTAACTTCGGGTGTATGAAGTTTAATGTCACATGTTTTTCATCATTGGGATGATAATTTCATCTTCTAGATGATAATTCATCTTTTGGATGATGTTTTCATCTTTAGAAAGATAGTTTCATCTTCAGGATGATAATTCATCTTCTGGATGATAATTTCATCTTCTGTATGATTATTCATCTTCTGGATGATGGTTTCATCTTCAGGAAGACAGTTTTATCTTCAGGATAATAATTCATCTACTGGATGATGATTTCATCTTCTGGATGATGATTTCATCTTCTGGATGATAATTTCATAGGGCAAATGTCACAAAAATCTATCCAGACAAATAAGGAGGAAATTCATAAGGGTATGTTGTCACATCATCCATAGCAACATAGCCTAAAATTTCCTTTGTCAATCGCATGGTTTTTGCAACTATGACCAGGGAGCCTGATGCATCAGTTTAAATAACTTTGTAAGTGAGTTAAGCTCGTCTTACTTGATTAATTCCTAGTTTCTACGAAATAAACCTCTAAGCTATAGCGTGTTGCTTACAGCATACGATTTTATTTATTTATATTTATACAATACTCGATTTACCCATAGGTTTGATATCTTTTGATATCAGGACTTCAGGTCTAAACACTTCACATTTCATAAGTGAGTCCAGCTCAACTTATTATTGTCTCATTCCACATTATTGGACAATCTCTACGTTTGCTTCAGGAAACGGAGTGTGGAACGATATTTATCATTTAAATGGCAAAATGACGTGTTAGTAATTGTCGACAAGTGTGTTTTTATCCAAACACCTCCCCTTGTACGTACATTATTCAATTTATTCCAGATTCATCTCTTCTAGAGGTTCTGGAAAGGAAGATAGGGTGATGAGCTCACTTACCTGTGGATGTATTGCTTTAGGGTCTCCAGGAGTTATTTCTCGCTTTGGAGCCTCGTGGTATGTCCTCTCATCCATTGAGGACATCAACTTCTGCTACTGGTGGATTGCATCCATTATATTTGGAATGTCAATCCTAGCTGGATTTTTAGCAGCAGGGGTGTGTGAATTTGACAATATTTATACTGTCAGTAACTATGTCTGATAACTGTTTAACAGTGTCATAAGTGTGGATCTTCAGGATCTCATCACAATTCATGATAATCATATCATAGGTATTAATGTTTGAAATGGTCAAATTGAGCTTCAGGCTTATGGATGATTATAATATTTCTGTTGAACCATATACTGGGAAACTAAAGATTTCTGAATGTAAGGATCTTCAGGATCTCATCGAATCTTTAAAGGAGGGTCCATCAATGCACATCTTAGGAGAAGTGATTTTAAATGCTTCCCCTATTTAGAGTGATTTTTGATGGTTTATAGTGGTGATATGGGGATGTATACTCATCATGGCACAATCTATAAGATGTGCTCTAAACGCTTCCCCCATTTGGAATTATCGAAAACTGTTTATATGAGTTGATCAGGCTCATATAAATAGGTTCTAAGGCTGTGTTTTGATGGTTTGCATTGTAATTGCACGTTCCCATATAGTCACCTACAACTGGATTTTTAATGGATACGTAATCATGTTTAATTCATTTTAATGATTTATTTATATTGCCCATTTAAGTGTGAACACAAACTTCAGGGTGTTCGACATTATTCCGGTTGTAAATATTATTTGATTTCCCAATGTTATCCGCCATTTATTAACATGTCATATATGCTTGTTAAAAGCTGGACAGCGGTTGGATAATAGGTTTGATAATGACCATTTTTAGAGGATATATGGATGAGTACTCTAAAGTACATCATCAGCCTTATGTAGGGAGTGGATAAGCCCACTTTTATCCCTCACATACTCTCAAGAGACCTAAGGGTCTTATTATGTTAATGATGATAGCAAATATATCATCTTAAATTCTTTTAAGGAAGTGAAAAGATTCAATGTCCACGTGAATGGAGATGATCTCGTAATCATTTTCTCCTTTTGAATGGGACAATGAAAGTTTCACCCTTTTTGAAGAATCTTCAGGTTCATCAGATTTACAGTATTGGCTAATGATGTCTTGCATCATCAATCCAGGGTGACATCGTTCCAAAGTTGGTCAATTATGGACACTTCTGGTGGTCCAAATTAATTCCTCTTTTCGAATTTATGGAGGACTTTTGAAAGTCCATTAAAATGCTCAATTTAATTTTGTCCGGTAATAGGTAAACTGTGTTCTGATTGTGAAGGATTACATATTCACATTGACTATTATGCGGATCATAATGGGACAGCGCTTCAGGCTTTATTGATTTCTTGAGTCATTAGGGATTTCGTTTTGACAAATATCGATCCTTTGAAACTTTATAAGTTTCAGAGAGTACATGGCATCCTCATTTTATGTTTTAGGTGTATTCAGGATAACATATCATTCGCAGTAAAATGAAATGCATAAAAAGCATGAAATTCATCAATAAGAAATACTGCGATAATGCATGTAAGCACATATATACTGCAAAAGAATACTACTGATAATTATGTTATGACAACAAGTTTTATAGTTTGATGTGTGCTCTTGAAAGCATACGTCTACAATTATGCTCATTAAGACTTATGTTATGACAACAAATTAAATTTGGTTTCAAAGTTTATTTGTCCTCGGGGAGTGACGTGTGTGTATATTTTATATATTCACGCACGTCTTCTTTGTGTTTTTCCGTCATTTTCCGCCGTCCCGTATCCGTTTTCTTGTATTTTCTAGTTTTCTTTCACTTCTCCATGATTTTGCGTGTTTGCAGGAGTTTGCCAGTGTAGGGGACACATAACGAAGATATCATAAGTCCCCGGAGCAACGGGAGGAGTCACGCGCGATCCAAGGGGTCAAGCGACCAAGATTGCTATCTTTCAGCCCCCACCCGATCGGTTGGATACAGCCAACCGATTGGGTGATGCAAGCGTACACGACCCAGACAGCAGCTGAAGCAATATGAGCATCAACCGATCGGTTCGACGACCGGTTCATCCCAATAGACTTCTCGGGAAATTGAAGCTGAATTCCAACCGATCGGGTGACCTTCACCCGATCGGTTCATCTATAGCCAATTCCTCCAAGAGACGACCCGGAGAGCTCACCCGACGGCCAGTTGACCGTGCCAAAACGTCGCAAGTTTCTGTCTTTTGGGCGACGTTTCCAACCTATCGGTTGATTTATCAACCGATCGGTTCACCCGATGACCGCAAGATCCAAACGACGAGCCGCTTGCGCCAACCGACAGTGTCACGTGACCGAGTGAAGTTTCTGAAGACTGCAGCCGACGCACATAGCAGATCACCCGATCGGGTGATTCTTCAACCGATCGGGTGACGTCGTTTTCTATATATAGAAGCCCTAGGTTTTCAGAAACGAGAGCTGTGCATTTTTCTGTCTTTTTTCTCCATTGGGATGGCTGGAATTTTTTGGTTATTTGTAAGTGTTTCGATCTTTATGAAACTTTAATATAGTGTTAATTGCATTGCTACTATTTCATTTCAATTGCCTGATTATATTTTTAACGGTCGATTTTCATTTAGATTGCTTTTTAGATAAAATGTGTGAGTAGTTCCCAAATCTGGGATTTTGGTGGAAACCCCTTCGTGGGTTCTCCCTAATGCGTCCATAGGACTAGTAAATCGATATGGATTAGGAATCTATTGGTTACGCAGGGTGTTTCATTGTCATCGGCGGGAAAAAGACCGCCTTTGACCGTTGGGCCAAGGGGGAATGAACTTGGCGGTTGACTCCCTAGCCATAGCCCACGCCCTTAGCATAGACATCGAATCCTAGCGCATGGGAATGTCAGGATGAGATGTTGGGAGTTATCGTTGCGAGCTTAGTGCTCCCGGAGTCGGTCAGTGTTATTGGACATGGGAATGCCCACTGACCGAACCTGGGTAGTCTGGCGTATCATCCTGGGCACCGACCGGAATATCGGGCCCATGGGACGCGGGTATCACTCTTAGAGGCAACGTCTCACCATTAAACCCTAATTCCGATCGTTGTCATATCCGTCGGTCGTAGTAGCGAGAACAAATGATAGGGTGGAAACCGAAGTCCTGGGTTTCCCTTTATATTGTTTATCCCTCGTATTCATCTTGTGACAACCCATCTATCGATTCGGGCTAGCTCACCCATATGGTGAATTTGGTCCCTTCTGACACAAGCACAACCACGCCTCCTTGTGTTCGACGCCCAAGCCACACTACAACACCGTGCGCTTGCGGTATAAATATTTAAATCTGGTATCCCCATCCTATTGCACACTTTTCACATGATCACAAACTGAGGGGGACACAAAGCTTTATGGCGCCGTTACCGGGGAGGCAACGTGCTTGTTATTTTAGGATCTTTTGAACCCTTGAGTCTAGCTCACATCTCTATCTCGTGATAATTTTCGCATTCTTCTTTTTCATTTTTATTTTCTTATTTTTATTTTCTATTTTTATATGTTTCTTTTCCACTTTTGCTTCACGGGTGTTTGTTGCTTTTAATGCGCAGGAACACAAGGAGTCTTGACGACTTGATTCCTGTTGATCCTGAGATAAACACCACCTTAAGGCGTCTGGCCACAGAGAAGAGAAGAAGAGAAGAGTCTGAAGCCATGGGGGAGAATACCCCACCGTATAAGTCCCTGCTGGAGTACTCGATGCCATCCATCGAGTCCACCTCCTCCATCCGACTGTAATGCCCTACAAGCTACTGCACAAGTACTAGAGGGGGGGTGAATAGTACTTTAAAATAATAAGGAGTATAATTCCAAATTAAATTGCAAACAACTACCAAATCAATTTGCGGAAGCTTAAATTGAAAGACAACAACAAAATTAACAATGCAAACAAATGATGTTAATGGGTTCGGATCCACCCAAGTCTCCCCGACTTGTTCCTGGTGATCCTACGTCCCAACCACCCGGATCCCCTCCGGATACTTGAGTTAGAAACCCTAACTCAAGATTTCCACTATGAATATCTTGTTAAAAACCTTCACAAGATCAAATCATACAACAACGGCAATAGTGAATCCCACAACCCGGGATCACAACCTTCTCTCACAACCGAGAGAATCAACAAGCAATATAAATGAGTTATATTGAAATAAGCAAACTTACCACAAAATCCTATACCTTGAGTTTTTCTTACCCAATAGGTGAAATGGAGGATTTGAGGAAGATGAAGTCACCAAGACCTAGCACCAAGGAAATGACCAGCAATAGGTGCCTAGGGATGATTTGGAGACTTGGATCAAGCTATAGCTTGAAGAGCTCACCAAGAACAAGCTTCTCTCAAGATGGATTCTAGATCTAGAATAGAGAGAGAATGGGTTTCTTGTGAGGAAGAGAGCTTTAGATTTGAGTGAGAATGGCTATCACTTTTGATCTCAATGAATCTCTGAATGGAAGCTCTCACCTAGATAGAAATGACCTAGGTTCGTATTTATAGGGTCCCATAAAAACAACTTAGGTCATTCTCCAACGGATAGAAATCTGGGAGAATTAGTCGGTCAAAGAACAATCACTGACCGACTAGTTCATCAACTAGTCGGTCAGTCAAACAGCATGGACCGACTAAGAGAGGAACTGAGAAGAAAGAGAATTTCAGACCTAGAAATCTAGTCGGTCCAAGAAGACTTTCTGACCGACTAGTTTCACAACTAGTCGGTCAGTCAGTGAACGTAGACCGACTAAGAGGCAAAATGAAATAGTCTGAACACAAGTTGACTTAGTCGGTCCAAGAACAAAAGTTGACCGACTAGATTGTCAACTAGTCGGTCACCAAACGTTCTTAGACCGACTAACGATAAACAGTAGCTTAGGAGAAATTTAGCATGAACAGTAAGTCACAACTAGTCGGTCAAAGAAGCAACACTGACCGACTAGTTCACAAACTAGTCGGTCGGTGAGTCAACGTAGACCGACTAACTGTAAACAGTAAAGTCCAAGAAATTAAGGAATCAAACTAGTCGGTCCAAGAAGAGTTGCTGACCGACTAGATCACCATCTAGTCGGTCAGTACTTGTTCTTGTACCAACTAACATGCACAAACAAGTCCGAATCGAAGCGCGACGCTTCGAGGAAGTTAGAATGAACTTGTACTAAGATCCTAGAGCTACGATATGAGCGTTATGAAGTTAGAATGGTAAGATATCACTACTACAGATTTTGGCTTGGATAACGCCACTTAGATAGCGCTTTTAAAAAGCGCTATCTAAGTGAGCTCTTGTATAGCGCTTCAACACTTATAGAAAATAAAAATAAATCAAAATTAAGTTAAAAATCACTTAGATAGCGTTTTTTGTTAAAGCGCTATCC
The DNA here is from genome assembly GCA_030789695.1 of Scilla litardierei. NCBI lineage: Eukaryota > Viridiplantae > Streptophyta > Magnoliopsida > Asparagales > Asparagaceae > Scilla > Scilla litardierei. Next base: position 332,880,305 of record CM061133.1, on the reverse strand, counting down.
AAATAATAGCTTGCATAGCGCTTTTTGTTAGCGCTATGATACTAATCGTTACGTAAGCATTATTAGGAGGGAAAATTTCCTGATCCCCTCTCGTTTCCAAACGAGCCCTAAATTTTCCTTCGTCCCAAACCCTTTCACTCCCCGAACTCGAAGTCATAGAAAATGCTCTGCTCTCTCCTCGTTATCCTCTTCGCCGCCGCCATGTCAGCGTCAGCGTCGTCGCCGGCGGTCGAATTCAAGACGAGGAGAAGTTTCGAAATGGCACCCCACGATCTCCGCCGTCCGTTCAAGCGGCCGGCGATCTCCGACCAACAGAGGCGACGAGAGCTCGCCCTAACCCGGCAGTCGCAGCAGCGGTCAGACTCATAGAAGAGAGCGTGACAGCTCGCCTCCTCCGTCCTTTCCCTTCAGCCCGAAACCGAAACCGAACTTGAGCCGGAGACCGAGATCGGGCCTGAATCCGATCCTAGACCCGATAAGAGTGAGCTGAACGTGGTGGAGGCGTCGAAGCTTAAAGGGGCGGAGGCCCGCCGGTGGGCCTCTGACCTTAAAGGGGCGGAGACCCGATAAGAGTGAGCTAAATCGGTATGGGTCTCTTGATTCGCTATTTTTTAATCTCGATTCTCTTCTAATTTTGGGCATCTGACCTAAAAAGGATTTGCTTTAATCGTAACTCTCATGTTTCTTATCCTTTTGAGTAAAGGGCTTTGGGCGATCGATTTTGCGAAGATCGATTGTTTACATAGTCAATTTTGAATCTTTGTTCTAATCTTAGGGGTTTTTTTAGGGTCTTTCGTTTAGAAACCGATGGCGTCTAAGAGAATTTTAAAGGAGTTGAAGGACTTGCAGAAAGATCCCCCAACATCTTGCAGCGCATGTCTGATTTCTTCTAATAATCTGTTTAGTTTCTCACGTTACCACGTTTAATTCTTGTTGCTCATGAGTTTTATGATGCTTTTAGTATTTATTAACTATTCCTGCGTTTTGTTCTATTTGTGTGCTTTTTGATACGAAGACTGTTGTCATGTGAGATGCTACTTCAGTTATTTCTCACGTTTTCCCTTTGTTTATTTTAGAGTTTTGATGGTTACTATGTTTCTAGGAAGGTTTATGCAGAATATAAAAGTTAGACAATGTGGTGATGAGGCTCAGCTCTTCAATAGGTAGATGATACATTATAATGACTCTAAAAATTATTTTGTACCACAGACAATGTGCCGCATGTTTATCATTAATGCAAGTCAAGGATTCAGATTGTTATGGAACACAGTGAAGAGTTTCCTTGATCCAAAAACTACTGCAAAGATTCATGTATGCTCATCTTATAAAATTTTATTGTGACATGTATTAATTTGTCTCAGCCTGAGAAACCATGTAATTTATGCTCATCATAACCTTAGGTCCTAAGCAACAAGTATCAGAGCAAACTGCTTGAAGTGATCGATGCGAGGTTAGTGTTCTTTAGTTAAGATCATCAACTTATGGCTAAATGATATGGTTCAAAAAAAAGTAAATGTGGCTTTATTTATCTTTTGTTCAAACATCATGCTTAATTTTACTTATATAATCATTTTTTCAGTGAGTTGCCAGAGTTTCTTGGTGGCACATGTACATGCTCTGATGTTCTTAGTGTATTAACACATGTGCACTATTTCAGAAATTAACACATCCATATTAGGAATCTATTAATATATCAAACAAGATACACCCAGAATCCTATCTACTCTAGTTTATCTAGTTTACATAAAATGTGTAAATAAAGCTCATATTTTGTAAAGGTGTGGTAGTTAATTCTACTGTCTGTTAATTGGATTATTTTATCCTAAATGTGTTATGTTAATGGTGTAATTACCTCTAACCAGTCAGTCGATTGAGTAGTTCTCTTATTTTGTCATTTAAGATGTGGTAGATTTTTTTCAAATTATTGCGTAGGATGTAGTGTTAGAAGTTATGAGTTCTTTAGATTTGACAGTTCTTTTCATTTGACTTTCAAATTCAGATGCCAAGGTTTTTTAAAATTTTAATTACTGAGCTATTATCTTTTACAATGCTAGAAAAAGCTTCATCAATAACTTACAGTTGATTAAAACTGATGATAATTTAAATAATTTGGTAGAAATGCATTACCAAAGGGCATATTTAAGTTTATATTGGATGTCCATATTAAGTTTGTATTGGATGTCCATTTACGAGTTGATGTCATAACAGCTCATACGATGTACCATGATGCCAATTGCAATTTTTACCGAGGCAGAGTATTATTGGAGACCTTGTACTTTCTTTTAATGTGATTTAATGTGGGCATTATAGTATGCATGCGTAAGCTACTATTTCAAAACTGAACAATTTCATCATATTTTAAATTCTTTAAATATTTATCCTTTAGTAAATTGTTGTAGATTTATCTTTTTTGGCCGATTTAATTAAGATATTGTTTTTATTATAGACAACTCTGGTAATGCATTTTATCATGGACACGTAAATAATAATATCTATGTAATCATCTTTACGTCTTATGCTTGACTGAATTTTAGTCACAAAACTTGAGATTTTGATCTTAGGTTTGTCCGCCTTTGTTACTTCATTGGTTACATGGTTTATTGTAGAAGGTCTATGCAATCTCAAAATGTGTTTTGCGTTGTTCTAAGCTAAGATGCATGCAGTATCTTGCTTTAGTTGCGACACGATTTGTATATGGAACTTTATTAAATTACAATGCCCCATGTTTGGATCTCCTGATTCTACCTGATTCTACCTTTATGTAGAGTAAAATGCTTTGTAATTAGTTCAATGCCCCATGTTTCCTTTTTTAATGTACTGTAATCGTATGTACTGCTCTTTTGGAGAGAATCTCTTGGGCAGCATAACATTATAAAGAATCTTTTAATCTATATGTTGCATGAACATGACATGGACATTACGTTGCATGGACAGGAACACGGACACGCTAATATGAGGATGACACAACTTGGCGACATTTAAATCAAATTTTATCTTATTTCTACATGATATAATTTTATATGGACAATCCGTAGGAAGTGGCCCAACTGTTGATTTGGCTGCCCGTTTGCCTAACCTGAGAGGTGTTATTTTGCATAGTCCCCTCTCTGGATTGAGAGTGCTACATCCGTTCAAACATACATACTGGTTTGACATTTATAAGGTGATTATTTGCATTTCTGTTCATTGTAATCGCATTTTCAGGATAACCGATTTTCACTTTTTTTACAGAACATTGACAAAATAGGTTTAATAAACTCTCCAGTGCTTGTCATTCATGTAAGTGTCCAAACTCGAAGTTCTTTCCAATTTTATTGTTGCATCACTGTAAACCAATTGTGCTATTCCTTTGAATATTTTGTTGAATGATTATATTGTTAATATAACCCATCTGATTTGGTGACAATATGCAATTTTCCACTGTGGTTTTGTAGCACTTAACATGCATGTGAAATATATGATTACCTCATGTATGTTTGCTTAATATATTGACATGCTGAGATGATTGTGAGGTGCTTCATCTAAATAAGCATGATGCAGAGGCTCATATTAAAGCACGAATCAAGAAATTGCACAGATATGAAAGTTCATTTACAAGATTATCAAGCATGTCCAGCGTTGATGTCGTAGGTTGCAAATGGAACGTTGAGGAGCAAACATAGCATGTGGTAATCAACTAGTGGGTATAAATTATCTTTCTGTATCTTATCACTGACAGTTAATGGGTAAAATACATGAAGATTAGCTTTAAAAATTATACAGTGAATTTTCTGACCCGATCATTATGTGGTAGATCTTGACCAATGTTTTTTTTGCTGATATCATTGTCTATGGCAACATGTCTCCTATATGTAGAAGACAACAAACTTGTGAATTATCTCGAAAAGTGCTGAATTTTGCTGATATCATTTTTTCTCATCTTAAAAGTGTTAAACCATTTGTGTCATTTCTGGTGAAAACATAGGTATGGCCGAAAGAAGGCTTCGACATCAAGCAGCAGCTTATCCAGGGATTGAACATGATCGACATCAAGCAGCAGCTTATCCATATTTTCTCTTTCCAGTTAAGTATCATTAAAAAACACTTGGTACATAACTTCACGCTTTATTCTGGGCCATATATTTCATAACTTAATGTAGTAATTTATATATATTTTGTAATTGATTAATTCTCGTCGAAGAACAGTAATGGTTGCCACTAAAAATTCTTCCATTTGTATTGGTCAACCATTCTGGAAGCATTTGTTGCTGTGTTTTAATTGTAGACTTCCATTTTACTACTATGTCATGTAATTTTCAAGAGCCATTGGTATAATGAAACACTCCCTATAGCAATACAGGATGATCCCGCCAGGTTTCTCTGTACTGACAGTGTATAGCGAGAAGTATGATGGGTCAAACATATGATACTAAGCAGCAGTGTTTACTTGGATGAAGCCTTCAGTTGCCCCTCATCTTATTGAAAACCCTGATTTTTTGACAGTTATGTTTCCCTGTCAATGGTTTTGAAACTCATTCCTATATGTGTTGCTAGTTTTTTGTAATGGAATGGTGTCTTTCCCATCTATGCTACCGTTTCAAGTAAAAATATAAATTGCAGAGGGCACTAGTTGATGTTTCTTGGCATTATATTATATTCTGGCTGCTAGTTGTTTCACGTATGTAATCTATCTTTCAAAGCATGTTAATAATTTGAGGCATGAATCTCTAGGCGTACATCCCTTGAAGTGCACTCCAAAAAGACCAACATGATATCACACTTACGTGCGGAGATTCTACTCCATCAGTGAGAGGGAGGAAAAAGATTCATGATTGCTCTCGGATTTGTGCTCCGCGGGCGCGCACGACTTGACTGCCCTTCCCTCTCACAGCTATGAATGTAATGTATAATCCTTTCTTTAGGCAAGCTTCAATTGATGATTCATTGCTTATAGATCTTGTGATTGAAAGTTAAACATGAAGATATATGGCAACTTTTTATTAACTTTGTTGAAATTTCTAGTTTCCCGATTTTGGTCATATGCAGCAGAAAAAAGAGGTAGCTGCATCATCAAATGCTTAGATATGTTCTATGTTATGTGCTATTTGTGTATGCTTCACCAAGTGTAGCTGGTTCCATTTGATTAGACGGATGGATTTAAAAATGGAATTGTCAACAATGTATGTTACGGATGATACATTAGAATTATAGAGTTAATACAGTAAATGATGGATTAAACACAATCTCTGAAATTTTCCTAATGCAACTCTTGCTGGAATTTTCCCACACTTGCATGTTTCTTCTTCGTACAGGATGCATTTGTTCTCTGTCGTGTGACCAAAAGGAACGGTTTGGGTACTGGACGGCGAGATTGGTCAAGTGAGAGAATGTGCACAATAGCCCAAAAGTACCTAAAGATTTGGCTTTGTCAGCGGTGCCAGAGAAATCATCGAGTCCTAAAGTACCTAATGATCAGATTTATTGGAACCATCTTTCTGTTTGCTTGCGGAATGTGGAAGATGTAGAAGTCTTTTTGTAAACTTCATTGCTGATATATTAGCATGCAGGTTTTGGATTTAGCCCTTGTAAATTTCACTTTGGTTTTTGTACGGTTTTGTTGAAGACTTGCACACTTGCATTTGTCAGGTGCTTTGCTTATATTTGAACAATAGATCTCTCTTTATCTTGATGATTGTTCTGGCATTTGGTCTTTTGGTCTTTTGTTTGAATGATAATTTGTTAGAAAGCACGATGGGTTTTCACTGTCAAGCGACTGTCAGGTCTTCAATGTTATTCTGATCAATGTTATTCTAATTAAGCAACGGATGCGTTTCCCTGTTTACGTTGATTCCGCAAGGTAAACATTAGACACGGACTGGCCGTGGCTAATGCGTATTAGCCACGGCCAGTCCGTGGCTAATGCGTATTAGCCACGGCCAGTCCGTGGCTACCAGTCCAAACATTAGAAAGCAAATCAAAAATTTATCAAGTAATCTTGAATAGCGCTTTCAAAAGCGCTATTTTAGTAAATCACTTAGATAGCGCTTAAAAAGCGCTATCCAAGCTACCATAGCGGTAGCTTGGATAGCGCTTTTATAAGCGCTATCTTAGTAAACCACTACGATAGCGCTTATAAAAGAGCTATCCAAGCTACCATAGCGGTAGCTTGGATAGCGCTTAAAAGCGCTATCCAAGTGTAAAAAAAAGCGCTATGCAAGCGTTTTTTTGTAGTAGTGTATACTCAAGGCTTAACATTCTATATATCGAAGCTAAAAAGACTATAAATAAAACCTTAATAAACGGTCTTCGAGAGCTTCGATTGATCCTTCATAACTTCCAAAACGGCGCAAGAGCTTCAACGAAGCTTTAGGCATGAATACGAGTTTTGTGAAGTGTTGAGATGTCGCTTTGAATGTTCTCGTGAATTTGGCGACGATCTCCAATACTGCGCTCACAAATTGTTAGTTCATGGATTATTTATGTTTGCTCATCATCAAAACCAAATCCGGGGAGTCCAATATTCAACATTCTCCCCCTTTTTGGTGATGACAAACCAACATAAATAATAATCAAAAATAATGATTCAAATGCAAAATACTTACTCCCCCTGCATTGATGACACGTTAATTCCAAAATGAATATATATGAATTGCATCAAGCAGACGAGTAAGATTAATAAAGAGAATCGATTTTCGAAATATCGGATTTTGAAAATCCTTATATATATCTTAACTCCCCCTGAATCTAACATATCAAACTAGATTCTTGGAAATTGAGTTAAATTTTCATTTGCGCTATTTATTATCATTATCTCTCCCCCTTTGGCATTATCCCAAAAATGGGGGGCATACAACGACAACAACTAGGAAATGGAAAATCCAACATCGGGAGTCGTAGACAATGACGATGGAACTAATTGACACCAAGGGAAAAATGATGAAATCAAATCAAGGTGTGCCAAATTGTCCATTATCAAAAAAAATAATCGAAATCATCAAAAGTACCAAATAAGTATTCATTTCTTGAATAATGAAACATACTCTTCAATATTCAATATTCTTGGTTAAATTTGTGCATGGAAAACAATGCTATACAATTATAGAATATGAATCTATTTAACCAAGTTTCCATGCGTCGAGCGACGAATTCACACATCATATGCATTGAACGAATATTAAATGTGCACGATGAATAAAATAAGGAGAACATCGATGTATATATAGAAAAATGTCATGAGTACATCATATCAAGTGCGACACATCATCTATAAAAACATCAAAAAGATACATCATCAGCAACCACATCAAAATATAACACCAACGTCAACATCATCCAGAGTACATCAAAATATCCATCACCGACATCCAGAAAACTCAAAAAAAAAATACATCAAAACAACACCCAACTCCATCCTAACCAAAAAAAATACTCTCAAAAATATGCATCATCCAATGAGCAGTGGAGAGTCCTCGAAACAGACGATCACGAGGAAGCGGCTAGATCTGCAGTCTCCGTGGGTCCAGTCGACGGAGTGGACTCAGGCTCTGCAGGGAGTAGAGGCGTCTCAACAGACGGGATCGTCGGAGCAGGAGTCGAGACGTCAACGACAGGCTCGACGGCAGATGTGACAACAGGAGGGGTCTCAGCAGGAGTCTCAACAGCAGCAGGCTCGTCAACAGGGACAGCAGGAGTAACAGCAGCCTCAGAAGTCTGAACTACTGCGGCAGAAGTCTCTGGAACACCGGAAGAGGTGCCATCTCCAGGAGCTGAAGTGGTAGCAGCAGCAGCAGCAGTGGCCTCATTGCCACGGGCTAAGGAAGTGACAAGCTCGTCAATCTCCTCATCGTCCATCTCCTCGGCCTCAGAAACTGAAGGAGGAAGATCAATCCCCATCATCTGAGCCATACGGCAGACGACCTCCTCGGTACGAGCCAAACGCGACTCGTGCCGACGAAGAAGGCGTACGACATCATCTAATGTGGCAGGAGGAGTGGAGGCTGCAGCAGCTGAGGGAGTAGACTGGGAAGCAGAAGCGGTAGACCTCTGCACGTGACGAAGCGCCGCTAGAGATTTCTTAACGGCCGTCGCGTTTAGAGGAGTACCCAAGGGACGCTCATCGTCAGGAGGGAGAGGGACACGGAAATGACGAAAGACAAGGGTCAGCAGACACGGATATGGAATATGCGCAGATTTATTGGTCTTGCGTATACACTCGAAAGAGTCCATCTTATCGAGTATAACGCGAGCTCAATTAATCTCGCAACCCAAGAAAAGAGCGTAGATAAGCTTCAAAAATGGCTGGGATGGAAGTGAAGATGAGCCGTACTTGGGAAGCAAGCACGACTTCAGAATAAGATTCAGAACCCAGGCATTTGGCTTGAACGACTTTGAAGGAACTCCAATAAAGGCAGGAGCGATCACATGGAAGATGTCAGAAAGGACGGACTGATCCAAGGAAGATATATCGTCGACGGAAATGTCAGAAGGAAGGAGACCGGACGATGAACAACCAAGTATCTCCCCCAAGATTTCTGCCATGAGAACTATAGGAGTTCCCAAGACAGTAGTCTCGATGGAGTGACTCGCGTCGTACTGGCCTCGGACACGATTGGCATAGAACAATTTCACAAGGCGAGGATATGGTTTAGGGTTGGCCTTAAGATCATAGCAGAGATAATCAAGGAGACCACTATAGGAGAGGAGATCAGCTAAGCCAAGGAAATCTGAAAACTGAACGTAGTGCTCCAATAGCATCGGGCAGTGTTCAATACGGTTGTAGGCCGCGAGACACATAGGGTCGTCGCGACACAACGATATGTCAACACCACCCGCTGGCATTGGGCCCTTTCCCTTTGGCTGGCGAGTCCTAGGACGAAGTGGAGGAGTGGGTTCCCTATGGCTAGGCTCATCCTCAGGCACAAACTCAGTGTCGGAATCGGGAGGAGTCGAGGGTGAGTGGAGTATGGACTTTTTAGTCTTAGATTTTCTGGGTTTGACCGTCGCCGTCCTCTGCTTCTTCAGAGGAGGCGAAGACGGAGAAGCTTGGGTTGATTTGGCACGACGCTTAGGCTTAGATGGATTCCTAGGGTCGGAAGGCTCTATAGACATAGGAGAAGCCCCAGAAGAGGCGATAGGAATCCTTGTCTTTGCCATGGTCGTGGCATGACGAGTACAACCAAACGTCGGGAAGATCAAACACCCTAGCACAAACCCTAGAAGCTAACACACAAGCCCTAAGAGAGAAAATTAAAATCCGAAATACACAAGCCCTAGAACACCTAGATGATGAAATCGAACCCTAGGGAAGGAAATCGACACCTAGGAGGAGGGGGCGACGGCGGCGGACGGCTGGGATGGCCGGAGATCTGGCCGGAGTCGACAGGAATAGGAAAAGTCTCGAGAGGGTTTGGGGTTTTTACGGGCTGGAGAGGAGATGAATACCGACTAAAAAGATTTTTAGTCGGACGAAATGAGTTTAAGTTGGTCTGGAAATCGAAAAGACACATTTGCCCTAACCCACTTAGTCGGTCATAGTTCAAGCACTGACCGACTAGATTACGATCTAGTCGGTCGGTCAATGAGCTTGAACCGACTAAGTCGAAACAGAGGCAAACAAGGATTTTTAGGGCAAGAATTAGTCGGTCGCAGTATATTCACTGACCGACTAGTTTTCAATCTAGTCGGTCGGTAAGTGTACTGTGACCGACTAAAGAAAAAAAATGAAAAGAGTTAGATAAAAGCTTGATCTAGTCGGTCTGAGTTCACTTGCTGACCGACTAGATGAGCATCTAGTCGGTTGACAAATGAACTGAAACCGACTAGAAGAGTCCAAAAATTGATAATTGATTTCTCTTTACAAACCACTTGGATGAAACATCTTAACACTCTCATTAGTCATCTAAATTACCCCATAAAACGTCGAAATCTTAAATACGACATTGAAATACGAATTCGAGCATAAATTCAAACATATCACATAAAATTCCCTAAAATTCAATAAAACTAGCATGAACGAAATATCGCGAAATCGAATAGCATGCAAGACAATTGAATGAAACATGAACCCTATATCTCGGATTCACCCATAATCCCCAATTCTCGACGCAACCGCACAAAGGAGTCCTCCTTTAGGGGTTTCGTGAAAATATCGGCGATTTGCTTTTGGGTTTCAACGTACACTAAAATGATGTCCTTTTTAGCAACATGATCATCTAAAAAATGGTGTCGGACATCTATGTGTTTTGATCGGGAATGGTGCACCGGATTCTTTGAAAGACAGATAGCACTTTGGTTATCCACCATGATAGGGCTAGTATCACAGTGAATACCAAAATCCTTCAAAGTGTGTCTCATCCAAAGAACCTGGGCACAAGCGGCACCGGCGGCAATATATTCCGCCTTGGTGGTTGAAAGTGATACGGAATTTTACTTCTTGGAAAACCAAGAGACAAGAAAATTTCCTAGAAAATGGCAAGTGCCACTAGTACTTTTCCTGTCGGATTTGCATCCCGCATAATCGGCATCACTGTATGAGACTAACTCATACGTGCTAGATTTCGGATAAAGTAATCCAAAATCAAGTGTATAACTTAGATAACGGAAAATACGCTTTACCGCTACTAAGTGAGACTCCTTAGGTTGAGACTGATAACGAGCACATATGCATACGACAAACATAATATCGGGCCTACTTGCGGTAAGATAAATTAAACTACCTATTATACCTCGATATAGACGAATGTCTACATCCTTACCGCCCGTATCCTTGTCAAGATGCGTAGTCGTGCTCATTGGAGTCTTTTTCCCGGAAGCACTTTCCATTCCAAATCGCTTAAGCAACTCCACCGTATACTTCGTTTGGTGGATGAAGATTGCATCGTTCAATTGGCGAATTTGGAGACCTAAGAAATATTTGAGTTCGCCCATGTGGCTCATCTCAAATTGGTCCTTCATAACATTAGAAAACTCTTCGCAAAGAGTGAAGTTAGTAGCACCGAAAATGATATCATCAACATAAATTTGAACTAATAAAATATCATTATTCGCATGCTTAACAAAAAGTGTAGAATCGGCTTCGCCCATTTTAAAATTCAAATCCAAAAGAAAATTCTTTAGGCGATCATACCAAGCTCGAGGAGCTTGTCTCAAACCATAAAGAGCTTTCTTAAGTTTAAAAACATGATTTGGAAATTTTTCATTTATGAAGCCCGGAGGTTGAGAAACGTAAACTTCCTCAACAACATCTCCGTTTAAAATGCACTTTTAACATCCATTTGAAATAACTTAAAATTTTTATGGCATGCATAAGACAAGAAAAGTCTAATTGATTCTAATCTAGCTACCGGAGCGAAGGATTCTTCGAAATCGATACCTTCCTCTTGGCGATAGCCTTGAGCAACTAACCGAGCTTTGTTTCGGACGACGACTTAATTTTCGTTGGATTTGTTCTTGAAGATCCACTTTGTCCCTATGACGGTGTGGTTCTTCGATGGCAAAGGAACAAGCTCCCATACCTCATTCCTCTCGAATTGAATGAGTTCCTCCTCCATGGCAAGGATCCAAGCACTATCTTCGCACGCTTCACCTATATTCTTTGGCTCTATTGATGAGACAAAGGCACTATTGGCGAAGTGGTGGACTTGCGATCTCGTCTTGACACTATCATGAATATTGCCAATGACTTGCTCATGGGGATGATCGCGAATGGTATGAAGCCGCTTGGGAATACCTTGATCACTAGGCACATTCTCAACAACTTCATTAGTCGGGTTAGTCTCAATAGAATCAATTGAATCAATAGACTTAGAATTTTCAAACGAATCACATAAAACATCCATAGAATCATTATCATTTGAAATTCTAGAAGTAGTAAAATTCTCATTAAAAGAGACATGAAGTGATTCCTCGATCGTAGAGGATCTTTTGTTGTATATCCGGTAGGCTTTGCTACATGATGAATACCCAACAAATATCCCCTCATCCGATCTCGGATCAAACTTGTCCAAATTAACATATGTGTTTTTAATAAAACATTTTGCACCGAAAACACGAAAATGTTTAACTTGAGGCAATCTACCAAACAACAATTCATAGCAAGTTTGTTTGGTGCCAGGCCTCAAAAGTATTCTATTAAACACATAACAAGCGGTGTGTACCGCTTCCGCCCAAAATTGATAACCAAGTTGACTATCTTCGAGCATAGTGCGAGCACACTCCACAAGCGTTCTATTCTTCCTCTCAACAACACCATTTTGAGGAGGTGCGCGAGGGAAAGAAAACGAGTGAGTAATTCCAAGATCATCACAAAAATTTGAGAAAGACTCATTCTCAAATTCACCCCCATGATCACTACGAATAGTGACAATGGTGGTTCTGATGAGATTTTGTACTTTCTTCACAAATATTGTGAAGTTTTCAAAAGCTTCATTTTTATTACATAAGAAAAATACCCATGTAAATCTTGAATAATCATCAACGATGACTAGTCCATATCTTGCATTTCCTAAGGAAGCAACTCTAGTTGGCCCAAATAAATCTAGATGTAATAGCTCTAGTGGCCGTTTCGTAGAAATGCTTTTCTTAGGTTTAAATGAAGATTTAGGAAGCTTGCCACGTTGACAAGAATCACAAAAACTTTTCTTTTCGAAAACGAGCTTCGGAAAACCTTTAATGGAATTTAACTTCGAAAGCTTATAAAGTGTTCCAAAGTTCACATGTCCAAAGCGTCGATGCCATAAGTGTTGTTCACTTGTGTTGGCAACGAGACATTGTTCATATGACTTAGGAAGATCCAAAATATAAATATCTTTATGGCGTGTGCCGGAAAATAATAATTTATTATTATCATTTGAAATATGACACAATCCTTTCGCAAAGCTAACTTTGTAACCTTTGTCACAAAGTTGGCTTATTGAAATAAGATTATGATTTAAACCATCAACTAGATAAACATCACTAATTAAGGGTTTAGAAGGGTTACCCACTTTACCAACACCGACGATGGTTCCGCTCTCGTTGCCTTCAAATACGACGCGATTTCCATTTGCAATGGGAACCACTCCGGAGAGCAATTGAGCATCACCCGTCATGTGTTTTGAACACCCGCTATCGAGTATCCAATTCCCTTTGGAGCTAAATTTAAATTTTTTGCTCCTCTTCTTTTTCTTTTCCTTGAGTACCTAAAGATAGAAACTTTCATATCATGGTACCCAAGGTCATTGGGTCCTCAAAAGTTAGACCTTTGGAAGCCAAGTCCAATTGGACTTTGACTTCCCCACATAATTTCTACTATGCACAACATCCGAAAAATAAGCATTCATATATACTTGTTTTTCATCCATGCTTGTGTCCTTTGGGCTCCAAATAGTGAAAATTTTGAGAGCCATCATCATATTGGGTGCATGCATGCGTTGTTGGTTTCTACGTGATGCATGTCGTGGATAGGCATACGGAACATGATGGAATGGTGCACGACGAGAATTATTCATATGATGAGGTGGGTGAACATATGCATGTATGGGAACACGTGCGTGAGGGTGTCTCACATGGTGTGCACGTGCCCGTGAACGGGTAGCATAGAAATCATCATATGTGTGAGATGGTGGAGTAGGACGTGTATTCCTACGTGGCATGGTATTTGTGTACATATAAGCATGCCCCTTCTTTGGAGGTCCACCCAAAGTGGGTTTCTTTCCAAAAGAGGGTGTGGACGAGGTGGAAGCACCATAGGTAGATGAACTACCAATAGAGTGTTTGCTACCACTCGTAGAGTCACCGGAAGTTGGCCTAACAAAAGTAGTGGCCGCTTTGGATGGACATCCCATCGTATACCCCAAACCAATGTGGTGATTGGCCGGAAGTAAGTCACTTAGGATCTTATCCAAATGGTCCTTACCCTTATTGAATCTATTGATTCGGCCTAATGTGTTCTCATATTTCTCTTTGAGAGAACGCATAGAAGTATCTAATGTGGATACTTGCGATGTGAGCACATAAACACGAGATTTAAGATTCTCGTTCTCAATACTCAAAGTCGAGTTTTGAGAAGTTAAATCCGCTATCCTATGTTCTTCCGGATCATCAATGCTAACATGTTCAAGTTTAGATTTGAGATTAACAATCTCATTTCTTAACTCTTCAACAACGGTGTCGTTGTTGGTGATGATAGTCTTAGGCGAGGTTTGAATGCTAGCTAGGTCATCTTTTACTTTAGTATATCGATTTACTAATTTAGTGTATTTAGACCATAAATGAGAGTTAGCATCCCTAAGATCATCCATAGTTACCTCATCGCCTTCTTCGTCGCTATCATCGGAAGAGGAAGATCCTTGATCATGCTCCTCTCTTGCCATGAAGCACATGTGCGCTTGCTCCACTTTCTCATCATCCGACTCTCCGCTTGAGGAATCCTCGGAGTCGGTGAATGTAGCTCCGACAAGTCCCTTTTTGTACCCCTTTTTGTACTTCTTTGACTTGTCGAACTTCGGCGCCTTCCGCTTCTCCTTTTGCTTGTTTTGAGGACAATCCGCTTTGATGTGTCCTGGCTTATTGCATTTAAAGCACAAAGGTGGAGAGGCGTTAGTAGAAGTAAATTTAGATTTTTGTTTGAAGTTACCCTTTCGGAAGAAGCGATTGAACTTCTTTGCCATGAGTGCAATGGATTCCATGTCCATTTCTTCTTCCGAGTCCTCATCATCGGTAGAGGTGGATGAAGCCGCCTTGAATGCAATCGCCTTTTTCTTAGGCGCGTCTTGGTTCAAATAGGACTTCATCTTTTCTTGTAGCTTCACCTTGCTATCCTTGCGTACCTCGTATGACATTAAAGTACCCATCAATTGAACTACGGTATATTTATTCATGTCATTACCTTTCTCGATGGCGAAAATACGTTTTTCCCAAGAAGAGGGAAGTCCTTCAATAAGCTTTGAGCACTTCTCCTTTTGAGTGTAGGACTTGCCGAGGGCCTCTAACTCGTTTATTATGTCAACGAAACGAGCGTAATATTCTTTCATCTTCTCGCCCTGTTGCATATGAAACATTTCGTAATCTTTGTTTACGACTACGAGTTTAGAGTCTCTTACCCTACTCGTCCCTTCATGAAGAATGAGGAGGGAGTTCCAAATTTGATATGCACTCTTACATGTGCATATCTTATTGAAGTCCTCGGGCTCCAAAGCGCATTGCAAGGCGTTCATTGCCTTGGCATTGCTTACCTCCGCGGCGATCTCCGCGGTAGTCCATTTCTCAAAGTCTTCTTCTTTGGGCTCTATGTATTCCTTCATTGTAGTCCTCCATAAGGATGCACTCCGGAGGAAGGTTTCCATCCGGCATTTCCAGTACCCGTAGTTGGTACCGTCGAAGAATGGAGGCCTCGTAGAGGAATGTCCTTCCATCACTGAAGATGCTCCTTCTCGGTTCCTGAAGGTGTCATCGTTGGAAGGTGGACGCACGGTCTTGTTGTCGTTGGCAGACATAGCTAAGTATCTGGCTCTGATACCAAATGTAATGCCCTACAAGCTACTGCACAAGTACTAGAGGGGGGGTGAATAGTACTTTAAAATAATAAGGAGTATAATTCCAAATTAAATTGCAAACAACTACCAAATCAATTTGCGGAAGCTTAAATTGAAAGACAACAACAAAATTAACAATGCAAACAAATGATGTTAATGGGTTCGGATCCACCCAAGTCTCCCCGACTTGTTCCTGGTGATCCTACGTCCCAACCACCCGGATCCCCTCCGGATACTTGAGTTAGAAACCCTAACTCAAGATTTCCACTATGAATATCTTGTTAAAAACCTTCACAAGATCAAATCATACAACAACGGCAATAGTGAATCCCACAACCCGGGATCACAACCTTCTCTCACAACCGAGAGAATCAACAAGCAATATAAATGAGTTATATTGAAATAAGCAAACTTACCACAAAATCCTATACCTTGAGTTTTTCTTACCCAATAGGTGAAATGGAGGATTTGAGGAAGATGAAGTCACCAAGACCTAGCACCAAGGAAATGACCAGCAATAGGTGCCTAGGGATGATTTGGAGACTTGGATCAAGCTATAGCTTGAAGAGCTCACCAAGAACAAGCTTCTCTCAAGATGGATTCTAGATCTAGAATAGAGAGAGAATGGGTTTCTTGTGAGGAAGAGAGCTTTAGATTTGAGTGAGAATGGCTATCACTTTTGATCTCAATGAATCTCTGAATGGAAGCTCTCACCTAGATAGAAATGACCTAGGTTCGTATTTATAGGGTCCCATAAAAACAACTTAGGTCATTCTCCAACGGATAGAAATCTGGGAGAATTAGTCGGTCAAAGAACAATCACTGACCGACTAGTTCATCAACTAGTCGGTCAGTCAAACAGCATGGACCGACTAAGAGAGGAACTGAGAAGAAAGAGAATTTCAGACCTAGAAATCTAGTCGGTCCAAGAAGACTTTCTGACCGACTAGTTTCACAACTAGTCGGTCAGTCAGTGAACGTAGACCGACTAAGAGGCAAAATGAAATAGTCTGAACACAAGTTGACTTAATCGGTCCAAGAACAAAAGTTGACCGACTAGATTGTCAACTAGTCGGTCACCAAACGTTCTTAGACCGACTAACGATAAACAGTAGCTTAGGAGAAATTTAGCATGAACAGTAAGTCACAACTAGTCGGTCAAAGAAGCAACACTGACCGACTAGTTCACAAACTAGTCGGTCGGTGAGTCAACGTAGACCGACTAACTGTAAACAGTAAAGTCCAAGAAATTAAGGAATCAAACTAGTCGGTCCAAGAAGAGTTGCTGACCGACTAGATCACCATCTAGTCGGTCAGTACTTGTTCTTGTACCAACTAACATGCACAAACAAGTCCGAATCGAAGCGCGACGCTTCGAGGAAGTTAGAATGAACTTGTACTAAGATCCTAGAGCTATGATATGAGCGTTATGAAGTTAGAATGGTAAGATATACTGAAGGCTTAACATTCTATATATCGAAGCTAAAAAGACTATAAATAAAACCTTAATAAACGGTCTTCGAGAGCTTCGATTGATCCTTCATAACTTCCAAAACGGCGCAAGAGCTTCAACGAAGCTTTAGGCATGAATACGAGTTTTGTGAAGTGTTGAGATGTCGCTTTGAATGTTCTCGTGAATTTGGCGACGATCTCCAATACTGCGCTCACAAATTGTTAGTTCATGGATTATTTATGTTTGCTCATCATCAAAACCAAATCCGGGGAGTCCAATATTCAACACCGACCTCCTGCTATTACGGCACAGAGCTTCGAGCTTAAGCCGTCCTTAGTGACATGGATCCAGCAGGATCAATTCTCTGGGGCACCCATGGGGAGCCCTATCGAGCATCTGGACTCCTTCCTAGAGAAGTGTGACACGTTCCGGATAAATGGTGTCACAGCTGAAGCAATCCGTCTGAAGCTATTCCCCTTCTCTCTGTGGGATAAGGCCAAGCTGTGGCTTAGGGGAAAGGACCGGTCACACCCCGCTTCCCATAAACGGAAGGCGAGGCGTGATGAGGTCCGCTCAGACTTGGAGCTGTGAGGCTACCAGTCTGATAAGCTTCTGAAAACAAACTCTTCCAATAACCAGGTCCTTGCAACCACGAATCGAAACAAAGATACTAATAATTTAAGCAGAAATATAACTCCACCAATAACATCCAGATTATTCCAAACATTCAGAGACAAGTCGTAAAGGAAGGTACAAGAGTCTGAAAAGAGGCCTAAAGCATGGCCGACTATATACATAACATCAACATAAAAGAGAGGTGCTACGCACCGACAACCTAACAGCGACTAAGCAGAAAGCAACAACAACAAGAAAGGGCTCTAGGACTGGTCTTCAATGTCCTCGAACTCAACACCTGCAACCTGTTCGTTCTCGACGACCAACTCTGGCTCACAACCTAACATGTGACACCCAAAAGAGAACAGTGGCACATGTTAGCAAAGTCTCCAAGGAGACTTTGTGCAAGGAAACTAAAAATAAAGGAAAGCAACCTAGCAGTTCTAAAATATGCGATGACATGGCAGTTTAAGGTATGAATGCAAGAAGTGAGAGAGTGCAACAAGTATGACATGGCAACAAGTATGGCATGGCAAGGGTAGCAAAGCTACTAAAATATTCATATGGATTTACAAGTCAAGTAAACACGTCGTGCACAGAGTTTACGCCTTACAGCGGAAGTGGCCGTACGGGAACACTTCTACGCTGAGTGGTCGCTTAACCCTACCCCAATCCCAGAGTTTACGTCTTGCAGCTGAAGTTGTTGATCTGGCAAACTTCTAAGCTGAGTGGTCGCTTAACCCTACCCCTCCACGTGTAATCGGGCATTGGCTTTTGACCAACACATGTAGCCCGCTTCTGGATCACGAGCCAGGAAGTGTATTTGGCCTAGGGTTGTGCCTGCAACGCAGGTGCCTAGCCTTAACAAGCAAGTACAAGTAGCGTGTGCAACATTCAAGCATGGATTGTCATCAGGATGCATGTCATGGCATGGATACAATTAATGTGCGTACAGATAAGGAAATTAAACGTGACAAGCAATAATGCATGAATGACATGGCAGGGTGACAGATCTAGCTTCGTTGTCAAGCTAGATCTTAAAGTTGCATCCAGGCGAGTCTCATTTCGTCGCCTAGTCTCTTTTACGCTAAAAACGGGGAATGGCCTAAAACATGGCCTAAAGCACAAATTGGCAAGTTTCACTTGCCTGCACAACCAAGCTGAAATCATGATCAACTAGAGTCCAATCTACCTACGCACTCAGATCGCAGTCCAGCCTATATTCCAATTTATTAATCTTGTTTAGTGAATCACAACCATCAGAAATTACCAATTTTAGTTGATTAACAGGAAAGTGGTGATTCCTACGGAGAGAGTCTTACCTCAACACGGCGCGAGAGCTACTCTGACGTCGGGTAGCGACGTCAGGGGTTGGATTCCAGTAGCGTGTAGTGTAACTGCATCGGCTCGGGAAAATTAACGGGTCGCGAAGAAAACGTATAATATCTGCGACATCGGATGTGTGATATTAAGTTAATGGCGGTTACAGAAATATCATTATAATCTAGCATGAATAATTATTGTTTATATTAACATATCTATACTTACTAACTAATATTATATAACTAATTTATACATGCTAACACCTATAATTAATGTCTAGTGTACACTGTCAATCTATAAATAAAGGCTGTAACTATATGCACCTCATTTTGAGGTGCATAGAGGTGATGTGTGCTTAAAGTAGCAAATATTTGGAAGAGAGAGGGTGTGATTTGATCTATGTTAAGATTTTTTGTTTCTATTTTTAGTTGTGTGTCACCTCTATGCACCTCATCTTGAGGTGCATAGAGCAATTCTCTAAATAAATGGACCAATCTATAGTACATGCAGTTGGTAACATCTATGGGTTAGGGTGTACAGCAACTAGCATATAATCATTACCCTTCCATCAACTTATAATATAAAATGTAATAACACACGCATATTTGTAATACTCGTTATCAATTAAATGTATCCACTCACAGTTCTTCGAGAGCACCAAGCTGTCGCGCGTCGCTGCGGCCAAGGGAACAGCGGCGCATTGCTGCTGCGCGAGGAGGAGCCTGATGCCTGAAAGAGATAGAACAATCAAAATGAGATGAGGAGGATGGGTAAAGGTTTTTCTCTTGGATAATTTCATTATCAAAATAGGCTATATTTATAGCCGAAACCTAATTACAAAGTGTCTCTTCATATCCCCCACTAATAGGTAACCTCCACATGTTATAAAGGCTAATTACAAAGTGTCTCTTCATATCCCCCACTAATCCCACTAATAGGTAACCTCCACATGTTGTAAAGGCACCTATTGGTATTCCTAAATAATAAGTAACCTCCTAATTAATTAACAAGATTAATTCCAACATTCACCCCTTTAATCTTGTTGCCGTTTTTGTTTCCTGCAGTCCGATTTTTTGACGCATCTCCAAGAACTTGACTCGTCCAAGTGGCTTGGTCAAAATATCGGCGAGCTGATTTTCCGCGCTCACGTGCTCTACTACAACATTTCCTTGTTTAACACATTCACGAATGTAGTGATATCTCGTGTCAATGTGCTTGCTTCTGTCATGGTAGACTGGATCCTTACAAAGCGAGATTGCGGATTTGTTGTCCACCTTGAGAGTGAATTTGACTGAATCCATCTTCACCAAGTCTGCTAGTAACCGCCCAAGCCATACTCCTTGTTGGGCTGCGGTTGCGGCTGCGATATACTCGGCCTCGCATGAAGACAACGCCACAATCTTTTGCTTCTGTGAGGCCCAACTAATCATGCTAGAGCCGAGGAAGTAAACCCACCCCGTGGTGCTCTTTCGATCATCCACATCCCCAGCAAGATCAGCATCACTAAAACCAATGAGATGTGGATCTTCCTCCTCCTTTGCATAGAAGCAACCGAGGCGCAAAGTGCCCCGTAAGTATCGAAGAATTTGCTTCACAGCTGCCATGTGCTGTGTGGTTGGTGCTTCCATGTAGCGGCTCACTATCCCAACCGCATACGAAATATCCGGCCTTGTGTGCACGAGGTATCTCAACATCCCAACTATGCTCCGATAGTTGGTGGCGTCAACTGGAGGATTAGGACTCACCTTGCTGAGTTTGAGCCTTGCTTCCATAGGGGTCTGACAAGAGTTGCATTCCACCATCCCATTCTTGTCAAGGATACTAGCCGCATATGCCGATTGACACAGCGAGGTCCCTTGTGATGATTGCTCCACTTCAATCCCAAGGTAGTAGCTTAGAAGCCCAAGATCACTCATAGAAAAGAGCTGCTTCATTTGGGTTTTGAACTCTGCTATATCGGCGACATTTGACCCCGTTATGATAAGGTCATCGACATACACCCCAACTAGCAAGTTGGAGCTTCCCACGCTCTTCTTGTAGACCGCATGTTCTTGTGGGCATCTTTCGAAGCCAAGAGTGGTGAGGCTCTTGTCCAACTTCGAGTTCCAAGCTCATGGAGCTTGGCGCAGTCCATAGAGAGCTTTCCTCAACTTGAGTACCTTTTGCTCATTTCTTTCTTCAATAAAGCCAGGGGGTTGAGAGACGTATACCTCCTCGATAAGGTCGCCATTGAGGAAGGCTGATTTGACGTCCATATGATGTACCTCCCATCCTCTTTGCGCCGCCAAAGCCAAGATTAACTTCACGGTTTCAAGCCTCGCCACCGGTGCAAAGACTTCATTAAAATCCACCCCTTGGCGCTGAACATATCCCTTCGCGACGAGCCGGGCCTTGTGTTTAACTACCGCTCCTGTTGAGTCCTTCTTCACCTTGTAAACCCATCTAAGTCCGATAGGTTTGTGTCCATCTGGTAGGTGTACTAACTCCCAGGTGTTGTTGCTAACAATAGACTCAAGCTCTTCCCTCATCGCAAGCCTCCAACACTCATGTTGTTTGGCTTCAATATGACTTGCAGGCTCCTCTGCAGTCATTAAGAGTATCTCTTCATCTCCCTCTTCTTGTTGGTAGATATCTTCGAGAGAGCGATACTTCTGCGGCACCATGGATGAGGAGGTAGGAGTTTCCGGAGAAGAACCACCGGTGAGTGTAGTTGGGGAGTTCGGCAGCGGCTCAGAGGCAGTTGAGATCTCCCGGGTGGGTGACTGGCTGGAGTCAGTAGATGCCGTAGTTTCGCGTCGATCTTCGGGATTTTCTGGGGCTCCTTCGGGTGCTTCGTCTTCATCTTAACCAAGCACAATGAATGATCCCACAGGCCGTGAATCACTTCCGGGCCGTGAATCACTCTCCTCCTCGTTGTGCTTGCGTGGTGTTTGCTCCCAACACCATGCTTTGTCCTCCTCGAATCGCACGTCCCGACTAACATGCAACTGCTTGTGTACCGGATCATACAACCGGTAGGCTTTGGACCCATCTTCGTAACCGAGAAACACCATAGGATTGCTGCGATCTTCCAGCTTCTTTAGATGAGGTTGCACAATTTTCATATGCGCAACGCATCCAAAGACACGAAGGTAGTGGACCTTCGGCTTCCGCCCACACCAAGCTTCATATGGTGTCATCCCTTCGAGACTCTTCGTCGGTGCACGGTTGAGGATATGGACAGCCGTATTCACCGCTTCTCCCCAAAAGAACGAGGGCATGTTCTTGCTCTTCAACAAGCTCCTTGCCATCTCAATGATAATCTGATTCCTCCGCTCTACAACACCGTTTTGTTGCGGCGAATATGGTGCTGTGAGTTGCCTTTTGATGCCCAGGTTTTCACAATAACTGGAGAAGTCCTTTGAGGTGAACTCCCCTCCTCGATCCGTCCGCAACATTTTCAACCGTAGGTCGACCTCCATCTCCGCTAGCGATTTGATTTTCTTAAATGCATTAAAAGCCTCATCATTGCTTTTGATAAGACTGATCCACATGTAACGACTGAAATCATCTACGCATAGCAGAAAATATTGGTTACCTCCCGGTGTCACCGGTGTGATCGGTCCACAGAGATCGGCGTGAATAAGTTGAAGGGGCTTCTCCGCACGATACGTCGAGGAGGATGGAAATGGCGTGCGATGTTGCTTTCCAACCAAGCACCCATCACACAGTTGATCTTGTTGCCCCAAGACCGGCATGCCTTCAACCATCTTCTTGTGCGCTAAGCTCCTTAGCGCCGGAAAGTTCAAGTGACCGTAGCGTGCATGCCATAGCCACGACTTCTCCTTGAGGTTCACCATCAAGCACATGGGTTCGGCAAGGCGAAGATCAAGAGCATACAACCGGTTTCGACTCCGCTTCACATTAGCCAATAGCCTCCCTGTGTTGTCGAAGATCTTGAGAGAGCCATCCTTTATTGTGCTTGCACATC
The DNA here is from genome assembly GCA_030789695.1 of Scilla litardierei. Taxonomy (NCBI): domain Eukaryota; kingdom Viridiplantae; phylum Streptophyta; class Magnoliopsida; order Asparagales; family Asparagaceae; genus Scilla; species Scilla litardierei. The sequence goes on along the minus strand of CM061133.1, from coordinate 332,857,453 downwards.
CGTGTTCATCAAGTTGTCCAATGGATCGACACGATGTTGCTTCGGAGCTTCGGGATATAATAAACATCACACAACGTGAGATGTTGCCCATTTTGGCATTGGAACAAGATAGTTCCACGCCCACAAATATTGACGACGGATTCATCACCAAACTTTATGTTCCCCTTGATGCTTTCATCTAGATCGGAGAACTTCTCCTTGCAACCCGTCATATGATTGCTAGCCCCGGTATCGAGGTACCACGCCTCAACTGCATGAAGATTTGGCATCACCTTCTCCTCGTTGAGCATCAATACATTCTCACGCTCCTCCGAATGTCCGAGTTCACACAACTCGGCTTTGAGAAGAGCTGGCGCATCATCATCCCACTTCGCAAAGTGGGCTTTGTCTCCGATCTTCTCGGAACGGCACTCATTTGCAAAGTGTCCGAACTTGCTGCACTTGTAACATTGGAGTTTGCTTTTGTCCCGAGTCTTCTCTTGATGAGTTGGTCCATCACCACGCCCATCATTGCGTCCACGGCCACGGCCACGGCCACGGCCTCGCCCTCGCCCACGAAAATAATGCCCACCACCTTGTCCCCTTGACGAGCTTGATGCGGCATCATATTTTGCCCTCCATTCGGATTCCGTCAGTAGAACCCGCTCCTCCACCTTCTCATTGGTGGATCTTTGACGGCTAGAGAGCCGTTCTTCATGGGCCTTCAGAGACCCAATGACCTCCTCCAAGGTCATAGTCTTCAAGTTCCCGAATTGTTCCATCGTAGAAACGATTTGCAGGAATTTTTCGGGAACCGCACGGAGAAGCTTCCGGACGACATAGGTCTCTTCGACCTTGTCTCCCAATGCACGGATCCTGTTGACGTTGGTTGTCAACTTCGTAGCAAAGTCATCGACCGTCTCCGCATCTTCCATGCGAAGACGTTCAAACTCCCATCGTAGGGTTTGAATTTTTGCTTCTCGGACGCGCTCCACGCCCATGTGCATTGTCTTTAGCATCTCCCATGCTTCTTTGGCCGTTTTCTTCTCCGAGATCAGCATTAGCGTCTCCTCGCTAATACTTTGATAGATGGCGGCTAACGCCATCGAATCCTTCTTGCTATCCACCGCCTCATTTTCACTTGTTGGTTCGATCGCATCCCAAACTCCATTCACGCCCATGAAAACCCGCATCTTCAATGCCCACGACGAGTAGTTATCCTTCATAAGCAAAGGATAATGGATGGTCATCGACCCATCCTTCATCGAGAACTTCGATGTCGCCGTGTCAGACATTTCTGAGGATGTAGAAGACATTTCTTTTGGCTGAGGAATTTAGGTGTGGCTCCGATACCAAATGAAAGAGATAGAACAATCAAAATGAGATGAGGAGGATGGGTAAAGGTTTTTCTCTTGGATAATTTCATTATCAAAATAGGCTATATTTATAGCCGAAACCTAATTACAAAGTGTCTCTTCATATCCCCCACTAATAGGTAACATCCACATGTTATAAAGGCTAATTACAAAGTGTCTCTTCATATCCCCCACTAATCCCACTAATAGGTAACCTCCACATGTTGTAAAGGCACCTATTGGTATTCCTAAATAATAAGTAACCTCCTAATTAATTAACAAGATTAATTCCAACAATGCCGCGAAGAACGGCCTGCTGCTGTCTGTCATTATGCAAACAAAGAGAAGGATTGTCTGCTAACAACATCCAAGTTTAGTCTGATGTATCCGGGATGAAGTTTTGGATTGTCCATGAGGTGCTTGTGTTAAGCTCATGCTGCTGACTGTATCACCACTTATGAGAACAAAATCTCCACGTATCAAACCGTGATGATAGATAACACGAAGCACATCCCCGGGGCTGATGGCATCGTGTGACTTGATCGTGGTCACGCTGAAAGTCGCTAGCTGTTTGGTCCACTGGGCCCATCGAGATAGTCCTTCACCTGCCCCGAGTGAACACAGCAGGACACGAAGACCTCCCCGCCCCAGGCGGACTCGAGCCACGCCAGAGAGTACTCGATCATGGGAACATTCACAAGCGGCAAAAGGAAAATCGGGGGCTCGAGAGTGATGGGGCGGAAGTTGGTGGCGAGGCTGGGTGTTGGGGCTTGGATCACCGGTAGAGGAGAACGACGGGGAGGGCTGCACGACGGTGGGATCACGTCGGGAGGAGGGTCAGGTCGGAGATGCACCGGGGACAGGCCGCTGGGCGCTTGGCGCGCTCTTGGGCGGGGTTACCGGATCCAGACGTCGCCGGTGATCTACAGGGCGCGGTCGGCGGCGCAAGGAAGGGGCAGGCTGAAGGGTTGGTGTGTGGCGGCTGCTATCAAATGAAGCCCTATGTTGCGTGTGGGATGAATGATTGAGGGTTATATAATGTTAAAAAGGGAAGGGCTGTTGCAGCACGTGAGCAAGTTAAGGCTGCTAGTCCTAGTTCTAATATTCAACATATAAAGCTTGGGCTACTTATAGAATAGGATGTGGGGTTGTGAGGTACAGCACATGAAAGGGTTAGTTGGTTAGTTGGGATTTGTTTTAATGTTATTATTAGTAAAATAATTTGATCGCTTTCCTTTGTTGAGTATTGATTCTCCGGATTTGGTTTTGATGATGAACAAACGTAAATATCGTGAACTAACTATTTGTGAGCGCAGTGATGGAGATCGTCGCCAAAATTCTATGAACATCAAAAGCGACGTCTCAAGACGTCTCAAAGCACGCGATCGTCTGCCTAAAGCTTCGTTGAAGCTCTAGGAGCATTATTGAAGTCAAGAGATTCGGAATGAAGCTTTGAAGACAGTTCGTCAAGTTTAATTTATAGTCTTCTAGTTTCTTTTCGTAGAATGTTAAGCCTTGAGTAGGTCTTACGTTTTAATCTTCATAACGCTCATATCATTAGAGCTAGGATTATCTTAGAAGCCCATACAAACTTTCCCGAAGCTTCACGCTTCATTTCGCGGCTTCTGGTGCATCTTAGTTGGTTCAAGAAGAAGAACCAAATGAATAGATTGTCATCTAGTCGGTCAGTAATCCTTCTTAAACCGACTAGATCTCCTTGCTCAATTCAGTCTATTCACTGTTGACCAATTAGTCGGTCCAAGAAGGTTCACCGACCGACTAGTTGTCAAACTAGTCGGTTAGGAATCCTTCTTAGACCGACTAGTTAAGACTTCATTTTTCAGCCTGAGTTACTGTTTACTGTTAGTCGGTCCAAGAACAACTGTTAACCGACTAGTTATGAAACTAGTCGGTTGGAATTTGTTCTTAGACCGACTAGTTCATCATGTATTCAGCCTATTGCATTTCATCTATTAGTTGGTCAAAGAACACTCACCAGCCGACTAGTTGTCAAACTAGTCGGTTGGCAAGTCTTCTTAGACCGACTAGTTCTATATTCCCTGAACTAACTTTATTGGATGTGAACTAGTTAGTCGGTCCAAGAGGAATCACCGACCGACTAGTTGAGAAACTAATCGGTCAGTGATCCTTCTTAGACCGATTAAACTGCTTCAGAAATAGATTCGTCGTAGCATTAAATGCACGAATTTTCCCTCTCTATCCTCTCTATCCTATATAATCTTGAGATGCTCCTTCATAGCATTCAAGGCTGCCATTATTGAGTTTTAGAGATCAAAGAGAGAGCATTTAATTCTCATTCCAAGCTCACTCATTTCTCACAAGAATCTCTCCTCACTCTTATCTCTCAAAAGAGATTCTCATTGATTGTGATCTCTTCAAGCCAAGAGCTTGATTCAAGGTCACCAACTCCACCCTAGGCTTCTATTGCTGGTCAACTTCTTGGAGCTAGGATTTGGTGCCTTCTTCTCCTTCAAAATCTTCCTTGCCCTAAAATCGTAAGTTTACTTAAGGCATAGGATTTTGTTGGTAAGCATTTCATATTTCATTTACATTGATATTGTAAGTTTCTCTCTCGGTTGTGAGAGAAGTTTGTGATCCCGGTTTGTGGGAGTCACATTTCGATTTGTGTATGATTTGATCTTGTAGTGGTTTTCTACAAGAATTTTATAGTGCAAATTTGAGTTAGAGGTTTCTAACTCAAGCAGCCGGAGGGGATCCGGGTGTTTGGGACGTAGGATCACCGGGAACAAGTCGGGGAGACTTAGGTGGATTCGAACCCGTTATATCGTTTGTTTGCGATTGTCTTTTATTGTTGTCACTTTTCATTTCCGCATTGTTGGTTGAGTTTGCACGATAATTAGGAATAATTACTCTTGATTATTTTAAAGTACTATTCACCCCCCCTCTAGTACTTGTGAAGTAGCTATCAGGGTATTACATTTGCTATCAGAGCCAAGTTCATAGCTATGTCTACCAACGACAACAAGACTTTTCGTCCACCTTCAGACTATAGCACCTTCAGGAACCGTGAAGGAGCTTCTTCGGTGATGAAAGGACACTCCTCAACTAGGCCTCCCTTCTTCAACGGTACCAATTACGGGTACTGGAAATGCCGGATGGAAACGTTCCTCCGGAGCACTTCACTATGGAGAGCCACAATGACGGAGTATGTCGAGCCCGCCGAAGAAGATTTCGTGAAGTGGACTACCGGGGAGGTCGCCGCGGAGGTAACCAATGCCAAGGCAATGAATGCCTTGCAATGCGCTTTGGAGCCCGAAGACTTCAACAAGATATGCACATGTAAGAGTGCATATCAAATCTGGAACTCACTCCTCATCTTCCATGAAGGAACGAGTAGGGTAAGAGACTCCAAACTCTTTGTTGTAAATAAAGATTACGAATTATTTCACATGCAACAGGGTGAGAAGATGAAGGAGTAATATGCTCGCTTCGTTGACATTACCAACGAGTTGGAGGCTCTTGGAAAGACCTACACCCAAAAGGAGAAAGTCTCAAAGATCATTGACGGACTTCCTTCTTGTTGGGAAAAGCGTACCTTCGCCATCGAGGAAGATAACGATATGAATAAATATACTGCCGTTCAACTAATGGGTACCTTAATGTCTTATGAGGTACGCAAGGATAGTAAGATAAAACTGCAAGACAAGATGAAGTCATACTTGAAGCAAGACGAGCCAAAGAAAAAGGCGATTGCGTTCAAGGCCGCTCCATCTACTTCTACCGATGATGAAGAATCGGAAGACGAGTTGGACATTGAATCTCTTGCCCTCATGGCAAAGAAGTTCAACCGATTCTTCCGGAAAGGTAATTTCAAGAACAAATCAAAATTTAGTTCTACTAACGCCTCCGCTCCTTTGTGTTTTAAATGCAACAAGCCAGGACACATCAAAGCGGATTGTCCTCAAAACAAGCAAAAGGAGAAATGGAAGGCGCCAAAGTTCGACAAGTCTCGAAAGTACAAGAAAGGGTACAAGAAAGGACTTGTTGGGACATTCACCGACTCCGACGAGGACTCCTCAAGTGGAGAGTCGGATGATGAACAAGTGGAGCAAGCACACATGTGCTTCATGGCTAGAGAGGAACATGATCAAGAATCCTCCTCCGATGATAGCGAGGATGAAGGCGATGAGGTAACAATGGCTGACCTTAGATTAGCTAACGTGCAAATTTGGTCTAAATATTCCAAATTAGTAAATAGATATACTAACACTAAAAATGAGTTAACTAGTCTCCAAACCTCACCTAAGCCTATAATCATCAACAACGACACCGTTGTTGAAAGTTTGAGAAATGAGATTGTAAATCTCAAATCTCAACTTGAGCATGTTCATATTGAGGAATCGGATGAACATGAGATAGCGGATTTGATTTCTCGAAACTCAAATTTGAGTATTGAGAATGAGAATCTCAAGTCTCATGTTTATGTACTCACAACTCAAGTTTCCACTTTGGATGCTTCTATACTTTCTCTCACCGAGAAGTATGAGTCCACATTAGGCCGAATTAATAAATTCAATAAAGGTAAGGACCATTTGGATAATATCCTAAATGACTTACTTCCGACCAATCATCGCATTGGTTTGGGGTATAAGATGGGAAATTCATCCAAATCGTCTACCACCTTTGTTAGGCCAACTTCCGATGCCTCAACGAGTGGGAGAAAACACCCCATTGGTAGTTCATCTACCAATGGTGCTTCCACTTTGTACACACCCTCGTTTGAAAAGAAACCCACTTTGGGTGGACCTCCAAAGAAGGGTCATGCGTTTATGTACACCAATACCATGCCACGTAGGAACACACATCCTACTCCACCGGTTCACACATATGATGATTTTTATGCTCCACATCCACGAGCACGTGCACACCATGTGAGACACCCTCGTGCACACCATTTCCTAGGCCACCTCGTCATAGGCCACATGCATCACGTAGAAATCAACAACGTATGCATGCTCCCAATAGGAATAGGGCTCCCAAAATATTCACTATTTGGTGCCCGAAGAACACTAACATGCATGAAAAACAAGCATACATGAATTCCTATTTTATGAATGTCGTGCACAATGATGATTATGTTGGGAAGTCTAAGTCCAATTGGACTTGGCTTCCAAAGGTCTAATCTTTTAGGACCCAATGACCTTGGGTACCATGGAATGATATTTTCATCTTTAGGTACTCAAGAAAAAGAAACGGAGCAACAAATCCAAATTTAGCTCCAAGGATGGGTGGATACTCGATAGCGGGTGTTCAAAACACATGACGGGTGAAGCTCAATTGCTCTCCGGAGTGGTGCCCATTACAAATGGGAACCGAGTAGTCTTTGGAGGCAACGAGAGCGGAACCATCATTGGTGTTGGTAAAGTTGGTAACCCATCTAAGCCTCTAATAAGTGATGTTTACCTTGTTAAAGGATTAAATCACAATCTTATTTCAATAAGCCAACTTTATGACAAAGGTTACAAAGTTAGCTTTGCGAAAGGAATGTGCCATATTTTTAGTAAAGATAATAATAATTTGTTATTTTCTGGCACACGCCATAAGGATATATATATCCTAGATATCCCCAAGTCACTTGAACAATGTCTCATTGCCAACACAAGTGAACAACACTTATGGCATCAACGTTTTGGTCATGTGAACTTTGGAACACTTTTTAAACTTTCCAAGTTAAATTCTATTAAAGGATTTCCTAAGCTTTCTTTCCAAAAGAAAAGCTTTTGTGACTCGTGTCAACAAGGCAAGCTTCCAAAATCGTCATTTAAACCTAAGAAAAGCATATCATCTAAGCGGCCTCTAGAGCTTTTACATCTAGATCTTTTTGGCCCAACTAGAGTTGCTTCATTAGGGAATGCTCGATATGGACTTGTCATCGTTGATGACTTTTCTAGATTTACTTGGGTATTTTCTTTAAGCAATAAAAATGATGCTTTTGAAAACTTCACAATATTTGTTAAGAAAGTACAAAATCTCATTGGAACCACAATTGTCACTATTCGTAGTGATCATGGAGGGGAATTTGAGAATGATTCTTTCTCAAATTTTTGTGATGAAGTTGGTATTACTCACACCTTCTCTTTCCCTCGCGCACCTCCTCAAAATGGTGTTGTTGAGAGAAAGAATAGGCCGCTAGTGGAATGTGCTCGCACTATGCTTGATGATAGCCAACTTGGCCATCAATTTTGGGCGGAAGCGGTACATACCGCTTGCTATGTGTTTAATAGGATACTTTTGAGGCCCGGTACCAAACAAACTTGTTATGAATTGTTGTTTGGTAGATTGCCTCAAGTTAAACATTTTCGAGTTTTTGGTGCAAAATGTTTTATTAAAAATACGTATGGAAGTTTGGACAAATTTGATCCAAGATCCGATGAGGGGATATTTGTTGGATATTCCTCACGTAGCAAAGCCTACCGGATATACAACAAAAGAACCTCAACAATCGAGGAATTACTTCATGTTTCATTCAATGAAAATTTGTCCCAACTAGAATTACCAATGATGATGACTCCATGGATGTTTTATGTGATTCTATTAGTAGTTCTAATTCTATTGATTCTAATGTTACTAACCCTACTAATGAGTCTTTTGAGAATGTTCCTAGTGATCAGGGAGTTCCCAAATGGCTTCATACAGTTTGTGACCATCCCCATGAGCACGTCATTGGCAACATCCTTGATAGTGTCAAGACGAGATCTCCAGTCAACTACTTCGCTCATTGTGCCTTTACCTCTTCGATAGAGCCAAAGAATATTAACGAAGCGTGCGAAGATAGTGCTTGGATCCTAGCCATGGAGGAAGAACTCATTCAATTTGAGAGGAATGAGGTTTGGGAGCTTGTTCCATTGCCTTCGAAGAACCACACCGTTATAGGAACGAAGTGGATTTTCAAGAACTAGACCGACGAGAACCAAAACGTCGTCCAGAACAAAGCTTGGTTAGTAGCTCAAGGCTACCGGCAAGAGGAAGGTATAGATTTCGAAGAATCCTTTGCTCCGGTAGCTAGATTAGAATCTATTAGGTTGTTGTTATCTTTTGCATGCCATAAAGATTTTAAACACTTTCAAATGGATGTAAAAAGTGCATTTTTAAACGGAGATGTTGTTAAGGAAGTTTATGTTTCTCAACCTCCGGGTTTTATAAATGAAAAATTTCCAAATCACGTTTTCAAACTTAAGAAAGCACTTTACGGTTTGAGACAGCTCCAAGAGCTTGGTATGATCGCCTAAAGAACTTTCTTTTAGATTTGGTTTTTAAAATGGGTGAAGTTGATTCTACATTATTTGTTAAGTATTCGAATTATGATATTATTTTAGTTCAAATTTATGTTGATGATATCATTTTCAGTGCTACTAACTTCACTCTTTGTGAAGAGTTTTCTAATGTCATGAAGGACCAATTTGAGATGAGCCACATGGGTGAGCTCAAATATTTCTTAGGTCTCCAAATTCGCCAAATGCACGATAGAATCTTCATCCACCAAACCAAGTACACGGTGGAGTTGCTAAAGCGATTTGGAATGGAGAATGCCTCAGGCAAGAAGACTCCAATGAGCACTACTACACATCTTGATAAACATACGGGCGGCAAAGATGTAGACATTCGTCTATATCGAGGTATGATAAGTAGTTTATTATATCTTACTGCCAGTCGGCCCGGTATTATGTTTGATGTATGTGTATGTGCTCGTTATCAGTCTCAACCAAAGGAATCTCACTTAGTAGCGGTAAAGCGTATTTTCCGTTATCTAAGTTATACCCTCGACTACGGATTATATTATCCAAAGTCTAGCACGTATGAGTTAATCTCATATAGTGACACAGATTATGCGGGATGCAAATCCGACAGAAAAAGTACTAGTGGCACTTGCCATTTTATAGGAAATTCTCTTGTCTCTTGGTTTTCCAAGAAGCAGTATTCCGTATGAATTTCAACCACCGAGGCGGAATATATTACCGCCGGTGCTGCGTGTGCTCAGGTTCTTTGGATGAGACACACTCTTAAAGACTTTGGTATAAACTGTGATACTTGCCCTATCATGGTGGACAACCAAAGTGCAATATGTCTCTCTAAGAATCCGGTACACCATTCTCGTTCTAAACACATAGATGTACGTCACCATTTCCTTGATGATCATGTTGCTAGAAAGGACATCATTTTAGTGTACGTTGAAACCCAGAAGCAAATCGCCGATATTTTCACGAAACCACTCAAGGAAGAATGTAACGGTCACTTTCCGACCGTACGTGTTTAGCGCGTAGCTGTGTTTCATGTGCGTTTTGTGCATTTGATTTTTATTACTGCCCTTCGCAGTTCAGACGCACGACCGAACCCCGTATGTGCGATCCTCTCGAAGGCGCGATCATCCCGGTATTTTTCCTTTAATTTTTTTGATGCCAAAGGGCGAAGCTATAAAATCGGATTTATCAATATTTATTAATGTTGTTTTTATCTTTTCCATTTCAAACTTAAGTTACGGTTAGAATCTTTTCATGAATTAATGTTTTGAAAGCAAACGTAACTATTATCATTACTTTTTAACTAAACTTTAAATTCAACTATTTTTACTTTTCGTTACTCTGAGAATTTAGAAACTAAGTTATTTTTTATATTAAAAAAACACTAATCATCTAAATATCTTAAAACACCAAATCCCCTCGACTACATGCGATTTCTTCAGCCCATCACATCCGCACGTCCATGTACACTCTATCTTTCGTTATCCTTTATCTTTTTGTTGTAACCAATAGTCTGCATGCAAATTTTTTCCACGCACGGATCGTAACAACCCAGCCGTTTTCTCCACCACTCCGACCCACGCTCCCGAAGACTAGAAGGCGCACGTCGCCCTCGTCCTCCTCGACCTTCTCTTTAAGACCCGACGCCCTCGCCCGACAGCCGCACGGCCCTCCCTCCGATGAACGCCGCCCATCCTCCCCTGTTTTCTGGCGAAGCCCTCACAAGCTTTCCAAACCCACCTGAGCCCTCCTCAGCCCCTCTCCATCTCTCCGCCACCTCACTCAGCAAGCCTCCCTTGGGTTCTTTTCATGCAACAAACCTAGGACCTAGGTATCCTACTTCTCCTACCTCCCAGCTTTCAAGAGAAACCCATACAACTTCCAACCCTCACCATTTCTCTCTCTCTCTCTCGCTCTCATCTTACACGCTCAAACTGACCGACGGCCGAAACCCCCTTCAACTCGACATCAGCTCCACCGCGCATCTCCCACGAGGTCTTCCCGAAGTCGACATTGGCCTCCTTCTCAGCACGCGCTGCGGTAGCCCCAACTCGAAGCCCTCCGGCCATCTGCACCTCTGGAGACCCCTCACCAACACCTCGCCGTTCCCTCGATCAGCCCACGACGGGCCCTTACGGCTTACTCGCTGCCGGAGCATCCCCCTCCCTGATGGTCGACGGCCTACGGAACCGCGCCCTCGCCGTGCCATCTTCCTTGCCCCTCCCTCCGGCGTTCTAACCTTCCCACCGATGCCCAGGCTGCATCGATCTCCGCCACAACCACCCTCCATCTCGCCACTGCTCCAGCTACCAACCCCGCATGCAACGAGGATCGAAACAGCCGACCGTGAATTTTCCTTGCAACCCAAATCTTCCCATGTAAACAGGGTATGTTTGTGTAGTTCTTTTTCTAGTTAGGCTGCTATGCTAATTCTTATTGCATAATCATTCTCAGTTAGTTTATGGGTTAGTTAGTTAACCATGGTAGTGGTGTCACAGTATGCGTTAGTTTTGTAACTTAATTCTAATATTGGGGTATGTGGACAAGTATAATAGTATATGATAAGAGTAGCATTAATTATACTCATGTTAGGTATACAGTTTACTGTCAGTATAATGTAACCTACTGTTAGCCAGTAAATTATGTTAGTTAATAGTGTTAGCAAGTTATTTAGTTTATTTTAATAACAGTACATATGTTAATATACTAGATATATATACATATATCTTGTAAACGATGGTTGCAATAATTAAATTCTTGTTGATTGTTGAACTTAACTCAATGACGCAGAGACGGTCAAGCTTTCCATTCGACTACGTGAACACTAAAGACCAATGACGAGACGTTCTGGAAATTGGAGTCGTGACGCAATCCGCTACCATTTCCAAACCCAACGGCGGATCCACGTGCGATCGTTATACAAGGTTAGTCCCCTAACTCGTAGCAAACCAACGCCGTAGCAGAATCAAACCATAACTAAAATTTGACAACTTGAACTAAATTTACTTTCAGTATCCGTAAAACGCTGCTCAATGTAGAAATCGACCATCGGACAAATTGTCTGTGCATATAGGTTAGTGGTCAATCTAGGCTGACAAAACATCAAACCGTGACTCTGACAATTAGGGTAGCCCCGATAACCTAGAAACGAACCTAAATAGGATTTATTGAAAACGAGGCCTGACACCGTCGACGTGACCCTATTTCAAACGGACTTCCGCGGACGAGACGCCTGGACGAGACGCCCGGACAGACGACACACTCGCCATCGCAGGCAAGTGCACCCACTTGCATTTTCAACCGCGTCTTGGTCTTGAACTATTAGAACTGTTAGACTGTGAGTGTGTGTAGGACCGGACGTGAAATGATAGCGTCCGGGACGCCTTGACGACTTAGACTTGACGACAAAGTCTAAGCTCGATGAACAACCACTTTTGACACCGTAGGATTGCCATGTGTGTGTGTGCGTGTGGACACCCTAGAATAACCCTTCCTACACTTGTCATGTCATGTAACTGTTACACAAAAGCCTTCGGGTGTTTCGGATACTCTCCATGCGAGAGTGATTCCCGTGACCGTTGTACAAAAAGCCTGCGGGCGTTTCAGGTGCTTCCCTTGCGGAAGTGATCTCCGTCTTACAAAAAAGCCTACGGGCGTTTCAGGTGCTTCCCTTGTGGAAGTGATCTCCGTGGTACAAAAAGCCTGCGGGCGTTTCAGGTGCTTCCCTTGCGGAAGTGATCTCCGTGTTACAAAAAGCCTCCGGGCGTTTCAGGTGCTTTCCTTGCGAAAGTGATCTCCGTGCTTCCTGTCCTGAGTTCTGGGGTTTGGGGTAGGGTTGAGCGTGCACACGGTGAGAGGGTCTGATCCCCCTCGAACCGTAAGGCGTGAACCCTTCATGTTTTACTAGTCCTGTCAGTCGTGTCGGGTCCTGTCTTGTCTTGTCTAGTTCCGTCTTGTCCTGACACCTTTAGGATAGTCCCGTAGTCGGTAGCACACGCTACGACTACTACCTTTCCCGTTTTACTTTCCTGCTGCGTTACTTCCTGTTGTGTTACTCTGTTATAACCACATCATGCTAATCAACCAGTAAACCGTTGTTTAAAGTTCGGTGCACTTGCAGTAAAGTCTAACCCTTCTTGTAGACTTTACCTGACGCACAGTTCTTTTCTCTTGGGTGCTGTATGTCAGGTGCTCATCCAGTGTTCGTGGACGAGGCAGACTCACTGAAGCCGAGGACGTCGACCCAGAGTACGTGCCCGACGAGGACCAGACCTAGAGGTCTTTTTTTAGTCGTCACTTTCAGAGGTTACTGCTTTTAGTTTACATTTAAATATTTCGTTTCCATGCTTAGGCTCTTTTTTTTAGACTTTGTACTCGTTGGATAGTATATCTCTAATTTAATGAATGCAACTCCCTTTCTGTACTTTCTGTTGTTTCGAACTTTATTAATGCAAGAACCTGAAACTTTTAAAATGGTACCCCTACAGACGCTTATTGGGTCCGAGCTTCTCAGCTCTGGCCTAAGCGGGCCTTAGTCACGCTTCGCCTCCGTCGTTTTGGGAAGTGGGGCATGACAGGTTTTAGTGGTGGCCCATGCAGGTCCTGCAAAAGTTCGGAACAATAAGAGTATCGCATTCATTTAATGTCCATGTACATGTCTAAATTAGGTTTACCCAGTCTTAGATGGTAGGAAGACTTAGGTAGACGTCCCAGTGGATAGTCAGACACCTTAGTTAAGATTTAGCCGTACCCGTCTTAGGACATCTTAGTAGCCTCTCCCTCCCTAGCTCTGACCAAATTAGATTTCTAGAGCCCTTCTTTTAGTCGTTCGCTCGGGTCCATCGACTTCGAACCCAACAGAACGTAACCTTGGTTCTCTTAGGAACTTTCCCCTTGGATCCTGATTATAGTTTAGCTCATTAGGAAGTCTTAGAGCTGAATTATCCTGATCTTTAGACGACCCGATAACTAGAACCCCTGAATTTTAGCATCTTCCAATCGTTACACTCTTGTGTTGTCAGCTATAGAGTTCATCGTAGCTTTCACAAATCTTATCTTAGGCGTATTCTTCATACGATCATGTTTCGATTCACGTGATCGTTTCATGACACTTGTCGATAATTCTTCGAATCCCTCTGTTGCAAATCCTGCTTCCTTTAAAAAGTGTTTTCGAAACTCATTACTAAATTCTTCGCTCGGTTTAACTCCTTTGAAAACCCTTTATTATTATATATATATTTAAAATTTCTTGCTTTTCGGTTGAAAGTTTCTTCTTGGATTTTAAAATCTCCTTGGTCGTCAATTTTCAAGTTACTATCTGGTAATTATTTCTAAATGGTATCTCTCATATTTTCAGTTTTAAAATCTCGTTAACATTCTGATAATTCAATTTATACTTTTTCTGGACTACAAGATCTATTTCCAATCGCTTACCGTATATACTTTTTAAAATATTTTCCAAACTAGAGGGAACTCCAATTATTTTATTGTTATTATTATATTAGTTTTTTGTTCTTCGTAACCACATTTTAAAATCTTTGCGTAAACTTAATTTCATTTGCAAAACAATCGTTTCTTACCCTAACCATCCTTCCTTCGTCTTACTTTTTCCAAAATTTTAATTTGCTTCATCTGCTCACTTTTAAGTATATGTATATGTATATGTATATATATATATATATATATATATATATATATATATATATATATATATATATTTAAAGGTATATGATACCATGTTTTGCACAAAATCCTTCTTCCATCATTAGATCATTTTAAGCAGTATTTTTGTCCCGTTCCTCCGATTATCTTCTTATCCTCACCTTACCTGACTTCATTCTTTCGATCTTGTTTCGTGTCGTCTTTGGTTTCGGCCTCCCTCTTGTATGTAGACAGCACCTGTAGTTGCCTATGTCATCCCTAGCTAGGAGTAGGCCCTTGGTAGGTGATGTTGTCGTGATGCATGAGTATAGGTAGAGTGTGTAGACCTGTATGAGAGTGTCATCTTTAGGATCCTGATAATTGCCTTTTTGTGTCTTGAATGTGTACTCAATGTTAACAATGGTATGATTGAAGTTGTCTGAATGACGGTATTCATACATATATGAATAGGGTCATAGCAGGCAATTTCCTTTGACGTAGCTTTTCGCGATTATAGAATAGCTTATCTTTGACTGCGTGTGATTGTATTAAAACTTTGTTTTTTCTTTTAAACCAAACCTTTAAAGTTTTTGAAATCAGCTCACAAGATCACAAATCAATCATCCTTCCTCATCCATTACCACGACTCCACACGTTTTTCCAAATGTTTTAAAAATGTGTCACTGGTTTTAAGCTTCTCTTTCTCTTCTCTCCCTCTCCATTTAGAAATGTTATGTTATGGTTGTTATAGTTTTGGGACTAGCTATTATTGTGGTAGGATTTTGTTTGCGGGTTGGCTCAAGGAGAGATGAGATTTGTTATAGCAATGATTAACCGATTTTGGAACAAAAAGGATATTGGAATAGATTTTGTTCGGATGAAAGGAGTGAGCTGTCCAAGACTTATTTATAAAACCGAAGTGTGTCGGGCTCAATGGAGAATTCTGGTTGAATGAGATTATATGCGTGAAGGTGAGAACTGTCAGATTTGAGGCTTAGACGAATGGTAGATAGGGATGGCTACAGAGTATGGTAGGAGTTAGGGTGATCATGAGATTGAGTAGAGCTTTTATTAGCATTGAGACTTGATTGTTGAGTTGACATGAGAAGACATTGGGAGTAACACGACGTGTTGAGATAAATGGATGGTTAGGTTGTCGGATTTAATATTGGTTGAAAATAATTATAAAAAGTAGGAGGAGATGTGATTTTGATAGTTCAATTATTTGGCGGATAAATCTATGGGAAGATACGACACGAAATGTATTGAGGACACGGCAATTGTTGATTTGTAAAGATGTTATGAGGTAGACAAAGTTGTTGTCTTCGATTGGTGATTGACTAGAACATCATTTTAGCGATTGAATTATTATTGGGAAGAGATCGAGAGAGTGGAGTGGTATGGTATGAGATGATGATTATTATCCCTTTTATGAGAACTTGGACTTGGGAAGTTGAACTGTAGGGATGAGCCTATAGCTAAGTATTAGGATGTGAGTTTAGTCGTAGCATTGTCCAGTGAAAAGATGTGTTATGATGGATTAATTGAGTAAGGTGTTGAAGTTATAGGAATTAGAGATTATTGTGTGGAAGATGGGAGTGGTAGGCTTAAGTGCTTATAGATATTATTATTATTATTATGAGTGATTCTGAGGACAGAATCATTTCTAAGGTGGGTAGAATGTAACGGTCACTTTCCGACCGTACGTGTTTAGCGCGTAGCTGTGTTTCATGTGCGTTTTGTGCATTTGATTTTTATTACTGCCCTTCGCAGTTCAGACGCACGACCGAACCCCGTATGTGCGATCCTCTCGAAGGCGCGATCATCCCGGTATTTTTCCTTTAATTTTTTTGATGCCAAAGGGCGAAGCTATAAAATCGGATTTATCAATATTTATTAATGTTGTTTTTATCTTTTCCATTTCAAACTTAAGTTACGGTTAGAATCTTTTCATGAATTAATGTTTTGAAAGCAAACGTAACTATTATCATTACTTTTTAACTAAACTTTAAATTCAACTATTTTTACTTTTCGTTACTCTGAGAATTTAGAAACTAAGTTATTTTTTATATTAAAAAAACACTAATCATCTAAATATCTTAAAACACCAAATCCCCTCGACTACATGTGATTTCTTCAGCCCATCACATCCGCACGTCCATGTACACTCTATCTTTCGTTATCCTTTATCTTTTTGTTGTAACCAATAGTCTGCATGCAAATTTTTTCCACGCACGGATCGTAACAACCCAGCCGTTTTCTCCACCACTCCGACCCACGCTCCCGAAGACTAGAAGGCGCACGTCGCCCTCGTCCTCCTCGACCTTCTCTTTAAGACCCGACGCCCTCGCCCGACAGCCGCACGGCCCTCCCTCCGATGAACGCCGCCCATCCTCCCTTGTTTTCTGGCGAAGCCCTCACAAGCTTTCCAAACCCACCTGAGCCCTCCTCAGCCCCTCTCCATCTCTCCGCCACCTCACTCAGCAAGCCTCCCTTGGGTTCTTTTCATGCAACAACCCTAGGACCTAGGTATCCTACTTCTCCTACCTCCCAGCTTTCAAGAGAAACCCATACAACTTCCAACCCTCACCATTTCTCTCTCTCTCTCTCGCTCTCATCTTACACGCTCAAACTGACCGACGGCCGAAACCCCCTTCAACTCGACATCAGCTCCACCGCGCATCTCCCACGAGGTCTTCCCGAAGTCGACATTGGCCTCCTTCTCAGCACGCGCTGCGGTAGCCCCAACTCGAAGCCCTCCGGCCATCTGCACCTCTGGAGACCCCTCACCAACACCTCGCCGTTCCCTCGATCAGCCCACGACGGGCCCTTACGGCTTACTCGCTGCCGGAGCATCCCCCTCCCTGATGGTCGACGGCCTACGGAACCGCGCCCTCGCCGTGCCATCTTCCTTGCCCCTCCCTCCGGCGTTCTAACCTTCCCACCGATGCCCAGGCTGCATCGATCTCCGCCACAACCACCCTCCATCTCGCCACTGCTCCAGCTACCAACCCCGCATGCAACGAGGATCGAAACAGCCGACCGTGAATTTTCCTTGCAACCCAAATCTTCCCATGTAAACAGGGTATGTTTGTGTAGTTCTTTTTCTAGTTAGGCTGCTATGCTAATTCTTATTGCATAATCATTCTCAGTTAGTTTATGGGTTAGTTAGTTAACCATGGTAGTGGTGTCACAGTATGCGTTAGTTTTGTAACTTAATTCTAATATTGGGGTATGTGGACAAGTATAATAGTATATGATAAGAGTAGCATTAATTATACTCATGTTAGGTATACAGTTTACTGTCAGTATAATGTAACCTACTGTTAGCCAGTAAATTATGTTAGTTAATAGTGTTAGCAAGTTATTTAGTTTATTTTAATAACAGTACATATGTTAATATACTAGATATATATACATATAT
Organism: Scilla litardierei; assembly: GCA_030789695.1. Classification (NCBI taxonomy): domain Eukaryota; kingdom Viridiplantae; phylum Streptophyta; class Magnoliopsida; order Asparagales; family Asparagaceae; genus Scilla; species Scilla litardierei. The sequence continues at coordinate 332,839,775 of CM061133.1, read as the reverse complement.
CTTGTAAACGATGGTTGCAATAATTAAATTCTTGTTGATTGTTGAACTTAACTCAATGACGCAGAGACGGTCAAGCTTTCCATTCGACTACGTGAACACTAAAGACCAATGACGAGACGTTCTGGAAATTGGAGTCGTGACGCAATCCGCTACCATTTCCAAACCCAACGGCGGATCCACGTGCGATCGTTATACAAGGTTAGTCCCCTAACTCGTAGCAAACCAACGCCGTAGCAGAATCAAACCATAACTAAAATTTGACAACTTGAACTAAATTTACTTTCAGTATCCGTAAAACGCTGCTCAATGTAGAAATCGACCATCGGACAAATTGTCTGTGCATATAGGTTAGTGGTCAATCTAGGCTGACAAAACATCAAACCGTGACTCTGACAATTAGGGTAGCCCCGATAACCTAGAAACGAACCTAAATAGGATTTATTGAAAACGAGGCCTGACACCGTCGACGTGACCCTATTTCAAACGGACTTCCGCGGACGAGACGCCTGGACGAGACGCCCGGACAGACGACACACTCGCCATCGCAGGCAAGTGCACCCACTTGCATTTTCAACCGCGTCTTGGTCTTGAACTATTAGAACTGTTAGACTGTGAGTGTGTGTAGGACCGGACGTGAAATGATAGCGTCCGGGACGCCTTGACGACTTAGACTTGACGACAAAGTCTAAGCTCGATGAACAACCACTTTTGACACCGTAGGATTGCCATGTGTGTGTGTGCGTGTGGACACCCTAGAATAACCCTTCCTACACTTGTCATGTCATGTAACTGTTACACAAAAGCCTTCGGGTGTTTCGGATACTCTCCATGCGAGAGTGATTCCCGTGACCGTTGTACAAAAAGCCTGCGGGCGTTTCAGGTGCTTCCCTTGCGGAAGTGATCTCCGTCTTACAAAAAAGCCTACGGGCGTTTCAGGTGCTTCCCTTGTGGAAGTGATCTCCGTGGTACAAAAAGCCTGCGGGCGTTTCAGGTGCTTCCCTTGCGGAAGTGATCTCCGTGTTACAAAAAGCCTCCGGGCGTTTCAGGTGCTTTCCTTGCGAAAGTGATCTCCGTGCTTCCTGTCCTGAGTTCTGGGGTTTGGGGTAGGGTTGAGCGTGCACACGGTGAGAGGGTCTGATCCCCCTCGAACCGTAAGGCGTGAACCCTTCATGTTTTACTAGTCCTGTCAGTCGTGTCGGGTCCTGTCTTGTCTTGTCTAGTTCCGTCTTGTCCTGACACCTTTAGGATAGTCCCGTAGTCGGTAGCACACGCTACGACTACTACCTTTCCCGTTTTACTTTCCTGCTGCGTTACTTCCTGTTGTGTTACTCTGTTATAACCACATCATGCTAATCAACCAGTAAACCGTTGTTTAAAGTTCGGTGCACTTGCAGTAAAGTCTAACCCTTCTTGTAGACTTTACCTGACGCACAGTTCTTTTCTCTTGGGTGCTGTATGTCAGGTGCTCATCCAGTGTTCGTGGACGAGGCAGACTCACTGAAGCCGAGGACGTCGACCCAGAGTACGTGCCCGACGAGGACCAGACCTAGAGGTCTTTTTTTAGTCGTCACTTTCAGAGGTTACTGCTTTTAGTTTACTTTTAAATATTTCGTTTCCATGCTTAGGCTCTTTTTTTAGACTTTGTACTCGTTGGATAGTATATCTCTAATTTAATGAATGCAACTCCCTTTCTGTACTTTCTGTTGTTTCGAACTTTATTAATGCAAGAACCTGAAACTTTTAAAATGGTACCCCTACAGACGCTTATTGGGTCCGAGCTTCTCAGCTCTGGCCTAAGCGGGCCTTAGTCACGCTTCGCCTCCGTCGTTTTGGGAAGTGGGGCATGACAGGTTTTAGTGGTGGCCCATGCAGGTCCTGCAAAAGTTCGGAACAATAAGAGTATCGCATTCATTTAATGTCCATGTACATGTCTAAATTAGGTTTACCCAGTCTTAGATGGTAGGAAGACTTAGGTAGACGTCCCAGTGGATAGTCAGACACCTTAGTTAAGATTTAGCCGTACCCGTCTTAGGACATCTTAGTAGCCTCTCCCTCCCTAGCTCTGACCAAATTAGATTTCTAGAGCCCTTCTTTTAGTCGTTCGCTCGGGTCCATCGACTTCGAACCCAACAGAACGTAACCTTGGTTCTCTTAGGAACTTTCCCCTTGGATCCTGATTATAGTTTAGCTCATTAGGAAGTCTTAGAGCTGAATTATCCTGATCTTTAGACGACCCGATAACTAGAACCCCTGAATTTTAGCATCTTCCAATCGTTACACTCTTGTGTTGTCAGCTATAGAGTTCATCGTAGCTTTCACAAATCTTATCTTAGGCGTATTCTTCATACGATCATGTTTCGATTCACGTGATCGTTTCATGACACTTGTCGATAATTCTTCGAATCCCTCTGTTGCAAATCCTGCTTCCTTTAAAAAGTGTTTTCGAAACTCATTACTAAATTCTTCGCTCGGTTTAACTCCTTTGAAAACCCTTTATTATTATATATATATTTAAAATTTCTTGCTTTTCGGTTGAAAGTTTCTTCTTGGATTTTAAAATCTCCTTGGTCGTCAATTTTCAAGTTACTATCTGGTAATTATTTCTAAATGGTATCTCTCATATTTTCAGTTTTAAAATCTCGTTAACATTCTGATAATTCAATTTATACTTTTTCTGGACTACAAGATCTATTTCCAATCGCTTACCGTATATACTTTTTAAAATATTTTCCAAACTAGAGGGAACTCCAATTATTTTATTGTTATTATTATATTAGTTTTTTGTTTTTCGTAACCACATTTTAAAATCTTTGCGTAAACTTAATTTCATTTGCAAAACAATCGTTTCTTACCCTAACCATCCTTCCTTCGTCTTACTTTTTCCAAAATTTTAATTTGCTTCATCTGCTCACTTTTAAGTATATGTATATGTATATGTATATATATATATATATATATATATATATATATATATATATATATATATATATATATATATATATATTTAAAGGTATATGATACCATGTTTTGCACAAAATCCTTCTTCCATCGTTAGATCATTTTAAGCAGTATTTTTGTCCCGTTCCTCCGATTATCTTCTTATCCTCACCTTACCTGACTTCATTCTTTCGATCTTGTTTCGTGTCGTCTTTGGTTTCGGCCTCCCTCTTGTATGTAGACATCAGCACCTGTAGTTGCCTATGTCATCCCTAGCTAGGAGTAGGCCCTTGGTAGGTGATGTTGTCGTGATGCATGAGTATAGGTAGAGTGTGTAGACCTGTATGAGAGTGTCATCTTTAGGATCCTGATAATTGCCTTTTTGTGTCTTGAATGTGTACTCAATGTTAACAATGGTATGATTGAAGTTGTCTGAATGACGGTATTCATACATATATGAATAGGGTCATAGCAGGCAATTTCCTTTGACGTAGCTTTTCGCGATTATAGAATAGCTTATCTTTGACTGCGTGTGATTGTATTAAAACTTTGTTTTTTCTTTTAAACCAAACCTTTAAAGTTTTTGAAATCAGCTCACAAGATCACAAATCAATCATCCTTCCTCATCCATTACCACGACTCCACACGTTTTTCCAAATGTTTTAAAAATGTGTCACTGGTTTTAAGCTTCTCTTTCTCTTCTCTCCCTCTCCATTTAGAAATGTTATGTTATGGTTGTTATAGTTTTGGGACTAGCTATTATTGTGGTAGGATTTTGTTTGCGGGTTGGCTCAAGGAGAGATGAGATTTGTTATAGCAATGATTAACCGATTTTGGAACAAAAAGGATATTGGAATAGATTTTGTTCGGATGAAAGGAGTGAGCTGTCCAAGACTTATTTATAAAACCGAAGTGTGTCGGGCTCAATGGAGAATTCTGGTTGAATGAGATTATATGCGTGAAGGTGAGAACTGTCAGATTTGAGGCTTAGACGAATGGTAGATAGGGATGGCTACAGAGTATGGTAGGAGTTAGGGTGATCATGAGATTGAGTAGAGCTTTTATTAGCATTGAGACTTGATTGTTGAGTTGACATGAGAAGACATTGGGAGTAACACGACGTGTTGAGATAAATGGATGGTTAGGTTGTCGGATTTAATATTGGTTGAAAATAATTATAAAAAGTAGGAGGAGATGTGATTTTGATAGTTCAATTATTTGGCGGATAAATCTATGGGAAGATACGACACGAAATGTATTGAGGACACGGCAATTGTTGATTTGTAAAGATGTTATGAGGTAGACAAAGTTGTTGTCTTCGATTGGTGATTGACTAGAACATCATTTTAGCGATTGAATTATTATTGGGAAGAGATCGAGAGAGTGGAGTGGTATGGTATGAGATGATGATTATTATCCCTTTTATGAGAACTTGGACTTGGGAAGTTGAACTGTAGGGATGAGCCTATAGCTAAGTATTAGGATGTGAGTTTAGTCGTAGCATTGTCCAGTGAAAAGATGTGTTATGATGGATTAATTGAGTAAGGTGTTGAAGTTATAGGAATTAGAGATTATTGTGTGGAAGATGGGAGTGGTAGGCTTAAGTGCTTATAGATATTATTATTATTATTATGAGTGATTCTGAGGACAGAATCATTTCTAAGGTGGGTAGAATGTAACGGTCACTTTCCGACCGTACGTGTTTAGCGCGTAGCTGTGTTTCATGTGCGTTTTGTGCATTTGATTTTTATTACTGCCCTTCGCAGTTCAGACGCACGACCGAACCCCGTATGTGCGATCCTCTCGAAGGCGCGATCATCCCGGTATTTTTCCTTTAATTTTTTTGATGCCAAAGGGCGAAGCTATAAAATCGGATTTATCAATATTTATTAATGTTGTTTTTATCTTTTCCATTTCAAACTTAAGTTACGGTTAGAATCTTTTCATGAATTAATGTTTTGAAAGCAAACGTAACTATTATCATTACTTTTTAACTAAACTTTAAATTCAACTATTTTTACTTTTCGTTACTCTGAGAATTTAGAAACTAAGTTATTTTTTATATTAAAAAAACACTAATCATCTAAATATCTTAAAACACCAAATCCCCTCGACTACATGCGATTTCTTCAGCCCATCACATCCGCACGTCCATGTACACTCTATCTTTCGTTATCCTTTATCTTTTTGTTGTAACCAATAGTCTGCATGCAAATTTTTTCCACGCACGGATCGTAACAACCCAGCCGTTTTCTCCACCACTCCGACCCACGCTCCCGAAGACTAGAAGGCGCACGTCGCCCTCGTCCTCCTCGACCTTCTCTTTAAGACCCGACGCCCTCGCCCGACAGCCGCACGGCCCTCCCTCCGATGAACGCCGCCCATCCTCCCCTGTTTTCTGGCGAAGCCCTCACAAGCTTTCCAAACCCACCTGAGCCCTCCTCAGCCCCTCTCCATCTCTCCGCCACCTCACTCAGCAAGCCTCCCTTGGGTTCTTTTCATGCAACAAACCTAGGACCTAGGTATCCTACTTCTCCTACCTCCCAGCTTTCAAGAGAAACCCATACAACTTCCAACCCTCACCATTTCTCTCTCTCTCTCTCTCGCTCTCATCTTACACGCTCAAACTGACCGACGGCCGAAACCCCCTTCAACTCGACATCAGCTCCACCGCGCATCTCCCACGAGGTCTTCCCGAAGTCGACATTGGCCTCCTTCTCAGCACGCGCTGCGGTAGCCCCAACTCGAAGCCCTCCGGCCATCTGCACCTCTGGAGACCCCTCACCAACACCTCGCCGTTCCCTCGATCAGCCCACGACGGGCCCTTACGGCTTACTCGCTGCCGGAGCATCCCCCTCCCTGATGGTCGACGGCCTACGGAACCGCGCCCTCGCCGTGCCATCTTCCTTGCCCCTCCCTCCGGCGTTCTAACCTTCCCACCGATGCCCAGGCTGCATCGATCTCCGCCACAACCACCCTCCATCTCGCCACTGCTCCAGCTACCAACCCCGCATGCAACGAGGATCGAAACAGCCGACCGTGAATTTTCCTTGCAACCCAAATCTTCCCATGTAAACAGGGTATGTTTGTGTAGTTCTTTTTCTAGTTAGGCTGCTATGCTAATTCTTATTGCATAATCATTCTCAGTTAGTTTATGGGTTAGTTAGTTAACCATGGTAGTGGTGTCACAGTATGCGTTAGTTTTGTAACTTAATTCTAATATTGGGGTATGTGGACAAGTATAATAGTATATGATAAGAGTAGCATTAATTATACTCATGTTAGGTATACAGTTTACTGTCAGTATAATGTAACCTACTGTTAGCCAGTAAATTATGTTAGTTAATAGTGTTAGCAAGTTATTTAGTTTATTTTAATAACAGTACATATGTTAATATACTAGATATATATACATATATCTTGTAAACGATGGTTGCAATAATTAAATTCTTGTTGATTGTTGAACTTAACTCAATGACGCAGAGACGGTCAAGCTTTCCATTCGACTACGTGAACACTAAAGACCAATGACGAGACGTTCTGGAAATTGGAGTCGTGACGCAATCCGCTACCATTTCCAAACCCAACGGCGGATCCACGTGCGATCGTTATACAAGGTTAGTCCCCTAACTCGTAGCAAACCAACGCCGTAGCAGAATCAAACCATAACTAAAATTTGACAACTTGAACTAAATTTACTTTCAGTATCCGTAAAACGCTGCTCAATGTAGAAATCGACCATCGGACAAATTGTCTGTGCATATAGGTTAGTGGTCAATCTAGGCTGACAAAACATCAAACCGTGACTCTGACAATTAGGGTAGCCCCGATAACCTAGAAACGAACCTAAATAGGATTTATTGAAAACGAGGCCTGACACCGTCGACGTGACCCTATTTCAAACGGACTTCCGCGGACGAGACGCCTGGACGAGACGCCCGGACAGACGACACACTCGCCATCGCAGGCAAGTGCACCCACTTGCATTTTCAACCGCGTCTTGGTCTTGAACTATTAGAACTGTTAGACTGTGAGTGTGTGTAGGACCGGACGTGAAATGATAGCATCCGGGACGCCTTGACGACTTAGACTTGACGACAAAGTCTAAGCTCGACGAACAACCACTTTTGACACCGTAGGATTGCCATGTGTGTGTGTGCGTGTGGACACCCTAGAATAACCCTTCCTACACTTGTCATGTCATGTAACTGTTACACAAAAGCCTTCGGGTGTTTCGGATACTCTCCATGCGAGAGTGATTCCCGTGACCGTTGTACAAAAAGCCTGCGGGCGTTTCAGGTGCTTCCCTTGCGGAAGTGATCTCCGTCTTACAAAAAAGCCTACGGGCGTTTCAGGTGCTTCCCTTGTGGAAGTGATCTCCGTGGTACAAAAAGCCTGCGGGCGTTTCAGGTGCTTCCCTTGCGGAAGTGATCTCCGTGTTACAAAAAGCCTCCGGGCGTTTCAGGTGCTTTCCTTGCGAAAGTGATCTCCGTGCTTCCTGTCCTGAGTTCTGGGGTTTGGGGTAGGGTTGAGCGTGCACACGGTGAGAGGGTCTGATCCCCCTCGAACCGTAAGGCGTGAACCCTTCATGTTTTACTAGTCCTGTCAGTCGTGTCGGGTCCTGTCTTGTCTTGTCTAGTTCCGTCTTGTCCTGACACCTTTAGGATAGTCCCGTAGTCGGTAGCACACGCTACGACTACTACCTTTCCCGTTTTACTTTCCTGCTGCGTTACTTCCTGTTGTGTTACTCTGTTATAACCACATCATGCTAATCAACCAGTAAACCGTTGTTTAAAGTTCGGTGCACTTGCAGTAAAGTCTAACCCTTCTTGTAGACTTTACCTGACGCACAGTTCTTTTCTCTTGGGTGCTGTATGTCAGGTGCTCATCCAGTGTTCGTGGACGAGGCAGACTCACTGAAGCCGAGGACGTCGACCCAGAGTACGTGCCCGACGAGGACCAGACCTAGAGGTCTTTTTTTAGTCGTCACTTTCAGAGGTTACTGCTTTTAGTTTACTTTTAAATATTTCGTTTCCATGCTTAGGCTCTTTTTTTTAGACTTTGTACTCGTTGGATATTATATCTCTAATTTAATGAATGCAACTCCCTTTCTGTACTTTCTGTTGTTTCGAACTTTATTAATGCAAGAACCTGAAACTTTTAAAATGGTACCCCTACAGACGCTTATTGGGTCCGAGCTTCTCAGCTCTGGCCTAAGCGGGCCTTAGTCACGCTTCGCCTCCGTCGTTTTGGGAAGTGGGGCATGACAGGTTTTAGTGGTGGCCCATGCAGGTCCTGCAAAAGTTCGGAACAATAAGAGTATCGCATTCATTTAATGTCCATGTACATGTCTAAATTAGGTTTACCCAGTCTTAGATGGTAGGAAGACTTAGGTAGACGTCCCAGTGGATAGTCAGACACCTTAGTTAAGATTTAGCCGTACCCGTCTTAGGACATCTTAGTAGCCTCTCCCTCCCTAGCTCTGACCAAATTAGATTTCTAGAGCCCTTCTTTTAGTCGTTCGCTCGGGTCCATCGACTTCGAACCCAACAGAACGTAACCTTGGTTCTCTTAGGAACTTTCCCCTTGGATCCTGATTATAGTTTAGCTCATTAGGAAGTCTTAGAGCTGAATTATCCTGATCTTTAGACGACCCGATAACTAGAACCCCTGAATTTTAGCATCTTCCAATCGTTACACTCTTGTGTTGTCAGCTATAGAGTTCATCGTAGCTTTCACAAATCTTATCTTAGGCGTATTCTTCATACGATCATGTTTCGATTCACGTGATCGTTTCATGACACTTGTCGATAATTCTTCGAATCCCTCTGTTGCAAATCCTGCTTCCTTTAAAAAGTGTTTTCGAAACTCATTACTAAATTCTTCGCTCGGTTTAACTCCTTTGAAAACCCTTTATTATTATATATATATTTAAAATTTCTTGCTTTTCGGTTGAAAGTTTCTTCTTGGATTTTAAAATCTCCTTGGTCGTCAATTTTCAAGTTACTATCTGGTAATTATTTCTAAATGGTATCTCTCATATTTTCAGTTTTAAAATCTCGTTAACATTCTGATAATTCAATTTATACTTTTTCTGGACTACAAGATCTATTTCCAATCGCTTACCGTATATACTTTTTAAAATATTTTCCAAACTAGAGGGAACTCCAATTATTTTATTGTTATTATTATATTAGTTTTTTGTTCTTCGTAACCACATTTTAAAATCTTTGCGTAAACTTAATTTCATTTGCAAAACAATCGTTTCTTACCCTAACCATCCTTCCTTCGTCTTACTTTTTCCAAAATTTTAATTTGCTTCATCTGCTCACTTTTAAGTATATGTATATGTATATGTGTATATATATATATATATATATATATATTTAAAGGTATATGATACCATGTTTTGCACAAAATCCTTCTTCCATCGTTAGATCATTTTAAGCAGTATTTTTGTCCCGTTCCTCCGATTATCTTCTTATCCTCACCTTACCTGACTTCATTCTTTCGATCTTGTTTCGTGTCGTCTTTGGTTTCGGCCTCCCTCTTGTATGTAGACATCAGCACCTGTAGTTGCCTATGTCATCCCTAGCTAGGAGTAGGCCCTTGGTAGGTGATGTTGTCGTGATGCATGAGTATAGGTAGAGTGTGTAGACCTGTATGAGAGTGTCATCTTTAGGATCCTGATAATTGCCTTTTTGTGTCTTGAATGTGTACTCAATGTTAACAATGGTATGATTGAAGTTGTCTGAATGACGGTATTCATACATATATGAATAGGGTCATAGCAGGCAATTTCCTTTGACGTAGCTTTTCGCGATTATAGAATAGCTTATCTTTGACTGCGTGTGATTGTATTAAAACTTTGTTTTTTCTTTTAAACCAAACCTTTAAAGTTTTTGAAATCAGCTCACAAGATCACAAATCAATCATCCTTCCTCATCCATTACCACGACTCCACACGTTTTTCCAAATGTTTTAAAAATGTGTCACTGGTTTTAAGCTTCTCTTTCTCTTCTCTCCCTCTCCATTTAGAAATGTTATGTTATGGTTGTTATAGTTTTGGGACTAGCTATTATTGTGGTAGGATTTTGTTTGCGGGTTGGCTCAAGGAGAGATGAGATTTGTTATAGCAATGATTAACCGATTTTGGAACAAAAAGGATATTGGAATAGATTTTGTTCGGATGAAAGGAGTGAGCTGTCCAAGACTTATTTATAAAACCGAAGTGTGTCGGGCTCAATGGAGAATTCTGGTTGAATGAGATTATATGCGTGAAGGTGAGAACTGTCAGATTTGAGGCTTAGACGAATGGTAGATAGGGATGGCTACAGAGTATGGTAGGAGTTAGGGTGATCATGAGATTGAGTAGAGCTTTTATTAGCATTGAGACTTGATTGTTGAGTTGACATGAGAAGACATTGGGAGTAACACGACGTGTTGAGATAAATGGATGGTTAGGTTGTCGGATTTAATATTGGTTGAAAATAATTATAAAAAGTAGGAGGAGCTGTGATTTTGATAGTTCAATTATTTGGCGGATAAATCTATGGGAAGATACGACACGAAATGTATTGAGGACACGACAATTGTTGATTTGTAAAGATGTTATGAGGTAGACAAAGTTGTTGTCTTCGATTGGTGATTGACTAGAACATCATTTTAGCGATTGAATTATTATTGGGAAGAGATCGAGAGAGTGGAGTGGTATGGTATGAGATGATGATTATTATCCCTTTTATGAGAACTTGGACTTGGGAAGTTGAACTGTAGGGATGAGCCTATAGCTAAGTATTAGGATGTGAGTTTAGTCGTAGCATTGTCCAGTGAAAAGATGTGTTATGATGGATTAATTGAGTAAGGTGTTGAAGTTATAGGAATTAGAGATTATTGTGTGGAAGATGGGAGTGGTAGGCTTAAGTGCTTATAGATATTATTATTATTATTATGAGTGATTCTGAGGACAGAATCATTTCTAAGGTGGGTAGAATGTAACGGTCACTTTCCGACCGTACGTGTTTAGCGCGTAGCTGTGTTTCATGTGCGTTTTGTGCATTTGATTTTTATTACTGCCCTTCGCAGTTCAGACGCACGACCGAACCCCGTATGTGCGATCCTCTCGAAGGCGCGATCATCCCGGTATTTTTCCTTTAATTTTTTTGATGCCAAAGGGCGAAGCTATAAAATCGGATTTATCAATATTTATTAATGTTGTTTTTATCTTTTCCATTTCAAACTTAAGTTACGGTTAGAATCTTTTCATGAATTAATGTTTTGAAAGCAAACGTAACTATTATCATTACTTTTTAACTAAACTTTAAATTCAACTATTTTTACTTTTCGTTACTCTGAGAATTTAGAAACTAAGTTATTTTTTATATTAAAAAAACACTAATCATCTAAATATCTTAAAACACCAAATCCCCTCGACTACATGTGATTTCTTCAGCCCATCACATCCGCACGTCCATGTACACTCTATCTTTCGTTATCCTTTATCTTTTTGTTGTAACCAATAGTCTGCATGCAAATTTTTTCCACGCACGGATCGTAACAACCCAGCCGTTTTCTCCACCACTCCGACCCACGCTCCCGAAGACTAGAAGGCGCACGTCGCCCTCGTCCTCCTCGACCTTCTCTTTAAGACCCGACGCCCTCGCCCGACAGCCGCACGGCCCTCCCTCCGATGAACGCCGCCCATCCTCCCCTGTTTTCTGGCGAAGCCCTCACAAGCTTTCCAAACCCACCTGAGCCCTCCTCAGCCCCTCTCCATCTCTCCGCCACCTCACTCAGCAAGCCTCCCTTGGGTTCTTTTCATGCAACAAACCTAGGACCTAGGTATCCTACTTCTCCTACCTCCCAGCTTTCAAGAGAAACCCATACAACTTCCAACCCTCACCATTTCTCTCTCTCTCTCTCGCTCTCATCTTACACGCTCAAACTGACCGACGGCCGAAACCCCCTTCAACTCGACATCAGCTCCACCGCGCATCTCCCACGAGGTCTTCCCGAAGTCGACATTGGCCTCCTTCTCAGCACGCGCTGCGGTAGCCCCAACTCGAAGCCCTCCGGCCATCTGCACCTCTGGAGACCCCTCACCAACACCTCGCCGTTCCCTCGATCAGCCCACGACGGGCCCTTACGGCTTACTCGCTGCCGGAGCATCCCCCTCCCTGATGGTCGACGGCCTACGGAACCGCGCCCTCGCCGTGCCATCTTCCTTGCCCCTCCCTCCGGCGTTCTAACCTTCCCACCGATGCCCAGGCTGCATCGATCTCCGCCACAACCACCCTCCATCTCGCCACTGCTCCAGCTACCAACCCCGCATGCAACGAGGATCGAAACAGCCGACCGTGAATTTTCCTTGCAACCCAAATCTTCCCATGTAAACAGGGTATGTTTGTGTAGTTCTTTTTCTAGTTAGGCTGCTATGCTAATTCTTATTGCATAATCATTCTCAGTTAGTTTATGGGTTAGTTAGTTAACCATGGTAGTGGTGTCACAGTATGCGTTAGTTTTGTAACTTAATTCTAATATTGGGGTATGTGGACAAGTATAATAGTATATGATAAGAGTAGCATTAATTATACTCATGTTAGGTATACAGTTTACTGTCAGTATAATGTAACCTACTGTTAGCCAGTAAATTATGTTAGTTAATAGTGTTAGCAAGTTATTTAGTTTATTTTAATAACAGTACATATGTTAATATACTAGATATATATACATATATCTTGTAAACGATGGTTGCAATAATTAAATTCTTGTTGATTGTTGAACTTAACTCAATGACGCAGAGACGGTCAAGCTTTCCATTCGACTACGTGAACACTAAAGACCAATGACGAGACGTTCTGGAAATTGGAGTCGTGACGCAATCCGCTACCATTTCCAAACCCAACGGCGGATCCACGTGCGATCGTTATACAAGGTTAGTCCCCTAACTCGTAGCAAACCAACGCCGTAGCAGAATCAAACCATAACTAAAATTTGACAACTTGAACTAAATTTACTTTCAGTATCCGTAAAACGCTGCTCAATGTAGAAATCGACCATCGGACAAATTGTCTGTGCATATAGGTTAGTGGTCAATCTAGGCTGACAAAACATCAAACCGTGACTCTGACAATTAGGGTAGCCCCGATAACCTAGAAACGAACCTAAATAGGATTTATTGAAAACGAGGCCTGACACCGTCGACGTGACCCTATTTCAAACGGACTTCCGCGGACGAGACGCCTGGACGAGACGCCCGGACAGACGACACACTCGCCATCGCAGGCAAGTGCACCCACTTGCATTTTCAACCGCGTCTTGGTCTTGAACTATTAGAACTGTTAGACTGTGAGTGTGTGTAGGACCGGACGTGAAATGATAGCATCCGGGACGCCTTGACGACTTAGACTTGACGACAAAGTCTAAGCTCGACGAACAACCACTTTTGACACCGTAGGATTGCCATGTGTGTGTGTGCGTGTGGACACCCTAGAATAACCCTTCCTACACTTGTCATGTCATGTAACTGTTACACAAAAGCCTTCGGGTGTTTCGGATACTCTCCATGCGAGAGTGATTCCCGTGACCGTTGTACAAAAAGCCTGCGGGCGTTTCAGGTGCTTCCCTTGCGGAAGTGATCTCCGTCTTACAAAAAAGCCTACGGGCGTTTCAGGTGCTTCCCTTGTGGAAGTGATCTCCGTGGTACAAAAAGCCTGCGGGCGTTTCAGGTGCTTCCCTTGCGGAAGTGATCTCCGTGTTACAAAAAGCCTCCGGGCGTTTCAGGTGCTTTCCTTGCGAAAGTGATCTCCGTGCTTCCTGTCCTGAGTTCTGGGGTTTGGGGTAGGGTTGAGCGTGCACACGGTGAGAGGGTCTGATCCCCCTCGAACCGTAAGGCGTGAACCCTTCATGTTTTACTAGTCCTGTCAGTCGTGTCGGGTCCTGTCTTGTCTTGTCTAGTTCCGTCTTGTCCTGACACCTTTAGGATAGTCCCGTAGTCGGTAGCACACGCTACGACTACTACCTTTCCCGTTTTACTTTCCTGCTGCGTTACTTCCTGTTGTGTTACTCTGTTATAACCACATCATGCTAATCAACCAGTAAACCGTTGTTTAAAGTTCGGTGCACTTGCAGTAAAGTCTAACCCTTCTTGTAGACTTTACCTGACGCACAGTTCTTTTCTCTTGGGTGCTGTATGTCAGGTGCTCATCCAGTGTTCGTGGACGAGGCAGACTCACTGAAGCCGAGGACGTCGACCCAGAGTACGTGCCCGACGAGGACCAGACCTAGAGGTCTTTTTTTAGTCGTCACTTTCAGAGGTTACTGCTTTTAGTTTACTTTTAAATATTTCGTTTCCATGCTTAGGCTCTTTTTTTAGACTTTGTACTCGTTGGATAGTATATCTCTAATTTAATGAATGCAACTCCCTTTCTGTACTTTCTGTTGTTTCGAACTTTATTAATGCAAGAACCTGAAACTTTTAAAATGGTACCCCTACAGACGCTTATTGGGTCCGAGCTTCTCAGCTCTGGCCTAAGCGGGCCTTAGTCACGCTTCGCCTCCGTCGTTTTGGGAAGTGGGGCATGACAGGTTTTAGTGGTGGCCCATGCAGGTCCTGCAAAAGTTCGGAACAATAAGAGTATCGCATTCATTTAATGTCCATGTACATGTCTAAATTAGGTTTACCCAGTCTTAGATGGTAGGAAGACTTAGGTAGACGTCCCAGTGGATAGTCAGACACCTTAGTTAAGATTTAGCCGTACCCGTCTTAGGACATCTTAGTAGCCTCTCCCTCCCTAGCTCTGACCAAATTAGATTTCTAGAGCCCTTCTTTTAGTCGTTCGCTCGGGTCCATCGACTTCGAACCCAACAGAACGTAACCTTGGTTCTCTTAGGAACTTTCCCCTTGGATCCTGATTATAGTTTAGCTCATTAGGAAGTCTTAGAGCTGAATTATCCTGATCTTTAGACGACCCGATAACTAGAACCCCTGAATTTTAGCATCTTCCAATCGTTACACTCTTGTGTTGTCAGCTATAGAGTTCATCGTAGCTTTCACAAATCTTATCTTAGGCGTATTCTTCATACGATCATGTTTCGATTCACGTGATCGTTTCATGACACTTGTCGATAATTCTTCGAATCCCTCTGTTGCAAATCCTGCTTCCTTTAAAAAGTGTTTTCGAAACTCATTACTAAATTCTTCGCTCGGTTTAACTCCTTTGAAAACCCTTTATTATTATATATATATTTAAAATTTCTTGCTTTTCGGTTGAAAGTTTCTTCTTGGATTTTAAAATCTCCTTGGTCGTCAATTTTCAAGTTACTATCTGGTAATTATTTCTAAATGGTATCTCTCATATTTTCAGTTTTAAAATCTCGTTAACATTCTGATAATTCAATTTATACTTTTTCTGGACTACAAGATCTATTTCCAATCGCTTACCGTATATACTTTTTAAAATATTTTCCAAACTAGAGGGAACTCCAATTATTTTATTGTTATTATTATATTAGTTTTTTGTTCTTCGTAACCACATTTTAAAATCTTTGCGTAAACTTAATTTCATTTGCAAAACAATCGTTTCTTACCCTAACCATCCTTCCTTCGTCTTACTTTTTCCAAAATTTTAATTTGCTTCATCTGCTCACTTTTAAGTATATGTATATGTATATGTATATATATATATATATATATATATATTTAAAGGTATATGATACCATGTTTTGCACAAAATCCTTCTTCCATCGTTAGATCATTTTAAGCAGTATTTTTGTCCCGTTCCTCCGATTATCTTCTTATCCTCACCTTACCTGACTTCATTCTTTCGATCTTGTTTCGTGTCGTCTTTGGTTTCGGCCTCCCTCTTGTATGTAGACATCAGCACCTGTAGTTGCCTATGTCATCCCTAGCTAGGAGTAGGCCCTTGGTAGGTGATGTTGTCGTGATGCATGAGTATAGGTAGAGTGTGTAGACCTGTATGAGAGTGTCATCTTTAGGATCCTGATAATTGCCTTTTTGTGTCTTGAATGTGTACTCAATGTTAACAATGGTATGATTGAAGTTGTCTGAATGACGGTATTCATACATATATGAATAGGGTCATAGCAGGCAATTTCCTTTGACGTAGCTTTTCGCGATTATAGAATAGCTTATCTTTGACTGCGTGTGATTGTATTAAAACTTTGTTTTTTCTTTTAAACCAAACCTTTAAAGTTTTTGAAATCAGCTCACAAGATCACAAATCAATCATCCTTCCTCATCCATTACCACGACTCCACACGTTTTTCCAAATGTTTTAAAAATGTGTCACTGGTTTTAAGCTTCTCTTTCTCTTCTCTCCCTCTCCATTTAGAAATGTTATGTTATGGTTGTTATAGTTTTGGGACTAGCTATTATTGTGGTAGGATTTTGTTTGCGGGTTGGCTCAAGGAGAGATGAGATTTGTTATAGCAATGATTAACCGATTTTGGAACAAAAAGGATATTGGAATAGATTTTGTTCGGATGAAAGGAGTGAGCTGTCCAAGACTTATTTATAAAACCGAAGTGTGTCGGGCTCAATGGAGAATTCTGGTTGAATGAGATTATATGCGTGAAGGTGAGAACTGTCAGATTTGAGGCTTAGACGAATGGTAGATAGGGATGGCTACAGAGTATGGTAGGAGTTAGGGTGATCATGAGATTGAGTAGAGCTTTTATTAGCATTGAGACTTGATTGTTGAGTTGACATGAGAAGACATTGGGAGTAACACGACGTGTTGAGATAAATGGATGGTTAGGTTGTCGGATTTAATATTGGTTGAAAATAATTATAAAAAGTAGGAGGAGATGTGATTTTGATAGTTCAATTATTTGGCGGATAAATCTATGGGAAGATACGACACGAAATGTATTGAGGACACGGCAATTGTTGATTTGTAAAGATGTTATGAGGTAGACAAAGTTGTTGTCTTCGATTGGTGATTGACTAGAACATCATTTTAGCGATTGAATTATTATTGGGAAGAGATCGAGAGAGTGGAGTGGTATGGTATGAGATGATGATTATTATCCCTTTTATGAGAACTTGGACTTGGGAAGTTGAACTGTAGGGATGAGCCTATAGCAAAGTATTAGGATGTGAGTTTAGTCGTAGCATTGTCCAGTGAAAAGATGTGTTATGATGGATTAATTGAGTAAGGTGTTGAAGTTATAGGAATTAGAGATTATTGTGTGGAAGATGGGAGTGGTAGGCTTAAGTGCTTATAGATATTATTATTATTATTATGAGTGATTCTGAGGACAGAATCATTTCTAAGGTGGGTAGAATGTAACGGTCACTTTCCGACCGTACGTGTTTAGCGCGTAGCTGTGTTTCATGTGCGTTTTGTGCATTTGATTTTTATTACTGCCCTTCGCAGTTCAGACGCACGACCGAACCCCGTATGTGCGATCCTCTCGAAGGCGCGATCATCCCGGTATTTTTCCTTTAATTTTTTTGATGCCAAAGGGCGAAGCTATAAAATCGGATTTATCAATATTTATTAATGTTGTTTTTATCTTTTCCATTTCAAACTTAAGTTACGGTTAGAATCTTTTCATGAATTAATGTTTTGAAAGCAAACGTAACTATTATCATTACTTTTTAACTAAACTTTAAATTCAACTATTTTTACTTTTCGTTACTCTGAGAATTTAGAAACTAAGTTATTTTTTATATTAAAAAAACACTAATCATCTAAATATCTTAAAACACCAAATCCCCTCGACTACATGTGATTTCTTCAGCCCATCACATCCGCACGTCCATGTACACTCTATCTTTCGTTATCCTTTATCTTTTTGTTGTAACCAATAGTCTGCATGCAAATTTTTTCCACGCACGGATCGTAACAACCCAGCCGTTTTCTCCACCACTCCGACCCACGCTCCCGAAGACTAGAAGGCGCACGTCGCCCTCGTCCTCCTCGACCTTCTCTTTAAGACCCGACGCCCTCGCCCGACAGCCGCACGGCCCTCCCTCCGATGAACGCCGCCCATCCTCCCTTGTTTTCTGGCGAAGCCCTCACAAGCTTTCCAAACCCACCTGAGCCCTCCTCAGCCCCTCTCCATCTCTCCGCCACCTCACTCAGCAAGCCTCCCTTGGGTTCTTTTCATGCAACAACCCTAGGACCTAGGTATCCTACTTCTCCTACCTCCCAGCTTTCAAGAGAAACCCATACAACTTCCAACCCTCACCATTTCTCTCTCTCTCTCTCGCTCTCATCTTACACGCTCAAACTGACCGACGGCCGAAACCCCCTTCAACTCGACATCAGCTCCACCGCGCATCTCCCACGAGGTCTTCCCGAAGTCGACATTGGCCTCCTTCTCAGCACGCGCTGCGGTAGCCCCAACTCGAAGCCCTCCGGCCATCTGCACCTCTGGAGACCCCTCACCAACACCTCGCCGTTCCCTCGATCAGCCCACGACGGGCCCTTACGGCTTACTCGCTGCCGGAGCATCCCCCTCCCTGATGGTCGACGGCCTACGGAACCGCGCCCTCGCCGTGCCATCTTCCTTGCCCCTCCCTCCGGCGTTCTAACCTTCCCACCGATGCCCAGGCTGCATCGATCTCCGCCACAACCACCCTCCATCTCGCCACTGCTCCAGCTACCAACCCCGCATGCAACGAGGATCGAAACAGCCGACCGTGAATTTTCCTTGCAACCCAAATCTTCCCATGTAAACAGGGTATGTTTGTGTAGTTCTTTTTCTAGTTAGGCTGCTATGCTAATTCTTATTGCATAATCATTCTCAGTTAGTTTATGGGTTAGTTAGTTAACCATGGTAGTGGTGTCACAGTATGCGTTAGTTTTGTAACTTAATTCTAATATTGGGGTATGTGGACAAGTATAATAGTATATGATAAGAGTAGCATTAATTATACTCATGTTAGGTATACAGTTTACTGTCAGTATAATGTAACCTACTGTTAGCCAGTAAATTATGTTAGTTAATAGTGTTAGCAAGTTATTTAGTTTATTTTAATAACAGTACATATGTTAATATACTAGATATATATACATATATCTTGTAAACGATGGTTGCAATAATTAAATTCTTGTTGATTGTTGAACTTAACTCAATGACGCAGAGACGGTCAAGCTTTCCATTCGACTACGTGAACACTAAAGACCAATGACGAGACGTTCTGGAAATTGGAGTCGTGACGCAATCCGCTACCATTTCCAAACCCAACGGCGGATCCACGTGCGATCGTTATACAAGGTTAGTCCCCTAACTCGTAGCAAACCAACGCCGTAGCAGAATCAAACCATAACTAAAATTTGACAACTTGAACTAAATTTACTTTCAGTATCCGTAAAACGCTGCTCAATGTAGAAATCGACCATCGGACAAATTGTCTGTGCATATAGGTTAGTGGTCAATCTAGGCTGACAAAACATCAAACCGTGACTCTGACAATTAGGGTAGCCCCGATAACCTAGAAACGAACCTAAATAGGATTTATTGAAAACGAGGCCTGACACCGTCGACGTGACCCTATTTCAAACGGACTTCCGCGGACGAGACGCCTGGACGAGACGCCCGGACAGACGACACACTCGCCATCGCAGGCAAGTGCACCCACTTGCATTTTCAACCGCGTCTTGGTCTTGAACTATTAGAACTGTTAGACTGTGAGTGTGTGTAGGACCGGACGTGAAATGATAGCGTCCGGGACGCCTTGACGACTTAGACTTGACGACAAAGTCTAAGCTCGATGAACAACCACTTTTGACACCGTAGGATTGCCATGTGTGTGTGTGCGTGTGGACACCCTAGAATAACCCTTCCTACACTTGTCATGTCATGTAACTGTTACACAAAAGCCTTCGGGTGTTTCGGATACTCTCCATGCGAGAGTGATTCCCGTGACCGTTGTACAAAAAGCCTGCGGGCGTTTCAGGTGCTTCCCTTGCGGAAGTGATCTCCGTCTTACAAAAAAGCCTACGGGCGTTTCAGGTGCTTCCCTTGTGGAAGTGATCTCCGTGGTACAAAAAGCCTGCGGGCGTTTCAGGTGCTTCCCTTGCGGAAGTGATCTCCGTGTTACAAAAAGCCTCCGGGCGTTTCAGGTGCTTTCCTTGCGAAAGTGATCTCCGTGCTTCCTGTCCTGAGTTCTGGGGTTTGGGGTAGGGTTGAGCGTGCACACGGTGAGAGGGTCTGATCCCCCTCGAACCGTAAGGCGTGAACCCTTCATGTTTTACTAGTCCTGTCAGTCGTGTCGGGTCCTGTCTTGTCTTGTCTAGTTCCGTCTTGTCCTGACACCTTTAGGATAGTCCCGTAGTCGGTAGCACACGCTACGACTACTACCTTTCCCGTTTTACTTTCCTGCTGCGTTACTTCCTGTTGTGTTACTCTGTTATAACCACATCATGCTAATCAACCAGTAAACCGTTGTTTAAAGTTCGGTGCACTTGCAGTAAAGTCTAACCCTTCTTGTAGACTTTACCTGACGCACAGTTCTTTTCTCTTGGGTGCTGTATGTCAGGTGCTCATCCAGTGTTCGTGGACGAGGCAGACTCACTGAAGCCGAGGACGTCGACCCAGAGTACGTGCCCGACGAGGACCAGACCTAGAGGTCTTTTTTTAGTCGTCACTTTCAGAGGTTACTGCTTTTAGTTTACTTTTAAATATTTCGTTTCCATGCTTAGGCTCTTTTTTTAGACTTTGTACTCGTTGGATAGTATATCTCTAATTTAATGAATGCAACTCCCTTTCTGTACTTTCTGTTGTTTCGAACTTTATTAATGCAAGAACCTGAAACTTTTAAAATGGTACCCCTACAGACGCTTATTGGGTCCGAGCTTCTCAGCTCTGGCCTAAGCGGGCCTTAGTCACGCTTCGCCTCCGTCGTTTTGGGAAGTGGGGCATGACAGGTTTTAGTGGTGGCCCATGCAGGTCCTGCAAAAGTTCGGAACAATAAGAGTATCGCATTCATTTAATGTCCATGTACATGTCTAAATTAGGTTTACCCAGTCTTAGATGGTAGGAAGACTTAGGTAGACGTCCCAGTGGATAGTCAGACACCTTAGTTAAGATTTAGCCGTACCCGTCTTAGGACATCTTAGTAGCCTCTCCCTCCCTAGCTCTGACCAAATTAGATTTCTAGAGCCCTTCTTTTAGTCGTTCGCTCGGGTCCATCGACTTCGAACCCAACAGAACGTAACCTTGGTTCTCTTAGGAACTTTCCCCTTGGATCCTGATTATAGTTTAGCTCATTAGGAAGTCTTAGAGCTGAATTATCCTGATCTTTAGACGACCCGATAACTAGAACCCCTGAATTTTAGCATCTTCCAATCGTTACACTCTTGTGTTGTCAGCTATAGAGTTCATCGTAGCTTTCACAAATCTTATCTTAGGCGTATTCTTCATACGATCATGTTTCGATTCACGTGATCGTTTCATGACACTTGTCGATAATTCTTCGAATCCCTCTGTTGCAAATCCTGCTTCCTTTAAAAAGTGTTTTCGAAACTCATTACTAAATTCTTCGCTCGGTTTAACTCCTTTGAAAACCCTTTATTATTATATATATATTTAAAATTTCTTGCTTTTCGGTTGAAAGTTTCTTCTTGGATTTTAAAATCTCCTTGGTCGTCAATTTTCAAGTTACTATCTGGTAATTATTTCTAAATGGTATCTCTCATATTTTCAGTTTTAAAATCTCGTTAACATTCTGATAATTCAATTTATACTTTTTCTGGACTACAAGATCTATTTCCAATCGCTTACCGTATATACTTTTTAAAATATTTTCCAAACTAGAGGGAACTCCAATTATTTTATTGTTATTATTATATTAGTTTTTTGTTTTTCGTAACCACATTTTAAAATCTTTGCGTAAACTTAATTTCATTTGCAAAACAATCGTTTCTTACCCTAACCATCCTTCCTTCGTCTTACTTTTTCCAAAATTTTAATTTGCTTCATCTGCTCACTTTTAAGTATATGTATATGTATATGTATATATATATATATATATATATATATATATATATATATATATATATATATATATATATATATATATATATATTTAAAGGTATATGATACCATGTTTTGCACAAAATCCTTCTTCCATCGTTAGATCATTTTAAGCAGTATTTTTGTCCCGTTCCTCCGATTATCTTCTTATCCTCACCTTACCTGACTTCATTCTTTCGATCTTGTTTCGTGTCGTCTTTGGTTTCGGCCTCCCTCTTGTATGTAGACATCAGCACCTGTAGTTGCCTATGTCATCCCTAGCTAGGAGTAGGCCCTTGGTAGGTGATGTTGTCGTGATGCATGAGTATAGGTAGAGTGTGTAGACCTGTATGAGAGTGTCATCTTTAGGATCCTGATAATTGCCTTTTTGTGTCTTGAATGTGTACTCAATGTTAACAATGGTATGATTGAAGTTGTCTGAATGACGGTATTCATACATATATGAATAGGGTCATAGCAGGCAATTTCCTTTGACGTAGCTTTTCGCGATTATAGAATAGCTTATCTTTGACTGCGTGTGATTGTATTAAAACTTTGTTTTTTCTTTTAAACCAAACCTTTAAAGTTTTTGAAATCAGCTCACAAGATCACAAATCAATCATCCTTCCTCATCCATTACCACGACTCCACACGTTTTTCCAAATGTTTTAAAAATGTGTCACTGGTTTTAAGCTTCTCTTTCTCTTCTCTCCCTCTCCATTTAGAAATGTTATGTTATGGTTGTTATAGTTTTGGGACTAGCTATTATTGTGGTAGGATTTTGTTTGCGGGTTGGCTCAAGGAGAGATGAGATTTGTTATAGCAATGATTAACCGATTTTGGAACAAAAAGGATATTGGAATAGATTTTGTTCGGATGAAAGGAGTGAGCTGTCCAAGACTTATTTATAAAACCGAAGTGTGTCGGGCTCAATGGAGAATTCTGGTTGAATGAGATTATATGCGTGAAGGTGAGAACTGTCAGATTTGAGGCTTAGACGAATGGTAGATAGGGATGGCTACAGAGTATGGTAGGAGTTAGGGTGATCATGAGATTGAGTAGAGCTTTTATTAGCATTGAGACTTGATTGTTGAGTTGACATGAGAAGACATTGGGAGTAACACGACGTGTTGAGATAAATGGATGGTTAGGTTGTCGGATTTAATATTGGTTGAAAATAATTATAAAAAGTAGGAGGAGATGTGATTTTGATAGTTCAATTATTTGGCGGATAAATCTATGGGAAGATACGACACGAAATGTATTGAGGACACGGCAATTGTTGATTTGTAAAGATGTTATGAGGTAGACAAAGTTGTTGTCTTCGATTGGTGATTGACTAGAACATCATTTTAGCGATTGAATTATTATTGGGAAGAGATCGAGAGAGTGGAGTGGTATGGTATGAGATGATGATTATTATCCCTTTTATGAGAACTTGGACTTGGGAAGTTGAACTGTAGGGATGAGCCTATAGCTAAGTATTAGGATGTGAGTTTAGTCGTAGCATTGTCCAGTGAAAAGATGTGTTATGATGGATTAATTGAGTAAGGTGTTGAAGTTATAGGAATTAGAGATTATTGTGTGGAAGATGGGAGTGGTAGGCTTAAGTGCTTATAGATATTATTATTATTATTATGAGTGATTCTGAGGACAGAATCATTTCTAAGGTGGGTAGAATGTAACGGTCACTTTCCGACCGTACGTGTTTAGCGCGTAGCTGTGTTTCATGTGCGTTTTGTGCATTTGATTTTTATTACTGCCCTTCGCAGTTCAGACGCACGACCGAACCCCGTATGTGCGATCCTCTCGAAGGCGCGATCATCCCGGTATTTTTCCTTTAATTTTTTTGATGCCAAAGGGCGAAGCTATAAAATCGGATTTATCAATATTTATTAATGTTGTTTTTATCTTTTCCATTTCAAACTTAAGTTACGGTTAGAATCTTTTCATGAATTAATGTTTTGAAAGCAAACGTAACTATTATCATTACTTTTTAACTAAACTTTAAATTCAACTATTTTTACTTTTCGTTACTCTGAGAATTTAGAAACTAAGTTATTTTTTATATTAAAAAAACACTAATCATCTAAATATCTTAAAACACCAAATCCCCTCGACTACATGCGATTTCTTCAGCCCATCACATCCGCACGTCCATGTACACTCTATCTTTCGTTATCCTTTATCTTTTTGTTGTAACCAATAGTCTGCATGCAAATTTTTTCCACGCACGGATCGTAACAACCCAGCCGTTTTCTCCACCACTCCGACCCACGCTCCCGAAGACTAGAAGGCGCACGTCGCCCTCGTCCTCCTCGACCTTCTCTTTAAGACCCGACGCCCTCGCCCGACAGCCGCACGGCCCTCCCTCCGATGAACGCCGCCCATCCTCCCCTGTTTTCTGGCGAAGCCCTCACAAGCTTTCCAAACCCACCTGAGCCCTCCTCAGCCCCTCTCCATCTCTCCGCCACCTCACTCAGCAAGCCTCCCTTGGGTTCTTTTCATGCAACAAACCTAGGACCTAGGTATCCTACTTCTCCTACCTCCCAGCTTTCAAGAGAAACCCATACAACTTCCAACCCTCACCATTTCTCTCTCTCTCTCTCTCGCTCTCATCTTACACGCTCAAACTGACCGACGGCCGAAACCCCCTTCAACTCGACATCAGCTCCACCGCGCATCTCCCACGAGGTCTTCCCGAAGTCGACATTGGCCTCCTTCTCAGCACGCGCTGCGGTAGCCCCAACTCGAAGCCCTCCGGCCATCTGCACCTCTGGAGACCCCTCACCAACACCTCGCCGTTCCCTCGATCAGCCCACGACGGGCCCTTACGGCTTACTCGCTGCCGGAGCATCCCCCTCCCTGATGGTCGACGGCCTACGGAACCGCGCCCTCGCCGTGCCATCTTCCTTGCCCCTCCCTCCGGCGTTCTAACCTTCCCACCGATGCCCAGGCTGCATCGATCTCCGCCACAACCACCCTCCATCTCGCCACTGCTCCAGCTACCAACCCCGCATGCAACGAGGATCGAAACAGCCGACCGTGAATTTTCCTTGCAACCCAAATCTTCCCATGTAAACAGGGTATGTTTGTGTAGTTCTTTTTCTAGTTAGGCTGCTATGCTAATTCTTATTGCATAATCATTCTCAGTTAGTTTATGGGTTAGTTAGTTAACCATGGTAGTGGTGTCACAGTATGCGTTAGTTTTGTAACTTAATTCTAATATTGGGGTATGTGGACAAGTATAATAGTATATGATAAGAGTAGCATTAATTATACTCATGTTAGGTATACAGTTTACTGTCAGTATAATGTAACCTACTGTTAGCCAGTAAATTATGTTAGTTAATAGTGTTAGCAAGTTATTTAGTTTATTTTAATAACAGTACATATGTTAATATACTAGATATATATACATATATCTTGTAAACGATGGTTGCAATAATTAAATTCTTGTTGATTGTTGAACTTAACTCAATGACGCAGAGACGGTCAAGCTTTCCATTCGACTACGTGAACACTAAAGACCAATGACGAGACGTTCTGGAAATTGGAGTCGTGACGCAATCCGCTACCATTTCCAAACCCAACGGCGGATCCACGTGCGATCGTTATACAAGGTTAGTCCCCTAACTCGTAGCAAACCAACGCCGTAGCAGAATCAAACCATAACTAAAATTTGACAACTTGAACTAAATTTACTTTCAGTATCCGTAAAACGCTGCTCAATGTAGAAATCGACCATCGGACAAATTGTCTGTGCATATAGGTTAGTGGTCAATCTAGGCTGACAAAACATCAAACCGTGACTCTGACAATTAGGGTAGCCCCGATAACCTAGAAACGAACCTAAATAGGATTTATTGAAAACGAGGCCTGACACCGTCGACGTGACCCTATTTCAAACGGACTTCCGCGGACGAGACGCCTGGACGAGACGCCCGGACAGACGACACACTCGCCATCGCAGGCAAGTGCACCCACTTGCATTTTCAACCGCGTCTTGGTCTTGAACTATTAGAACTGTTAGACTGTGAGTGTGTGTAGGACCGGACGTGAAATGATAGCATCCGGGACGCCTTGACGACTTAGACTTGACGACAAAGTCTAAGCTCGACGAACAACCACTTTTGACACCGTAGGATTGCCATGTGTGTGTGTGCGTGTGGACACCCTAGAATAACCCTTCCTACACTTGTCATGTCATGTAACTGTTACACAAAAGCCTTCGGGTGTTTCGGATACTCTCCATGCGAGAGTGATTCCCGTGACCGTTGTACAAAAAGCCTGCGGGCGTTTCAGGTGCTTCCCTTGCGGAAGTGATCTCCGTCTTACAAAAAAGCCTACGGGCGTTTCAGGTGCTTCCCTTGTGGAAGTGATCTCCGTGGTACAAAAAGCCTGCGGGCGTTTCAGGTGCTTCCCTTGCGGAAGTGATCTCCGTGTTACAAAAAGCCTCCGGGCGTTTCAGGTGCTTTCCTTGCGAAAGTGATCTCCGTGCTTCCTGTCCTGAGTTCTGGGGTTTGGGGTAGGGTTGAGCGTGCACACGGTGAGAGGGTCTGATCCCCCTCGAACCGTAAGGCGTGAACCCTTCATGTTTTACTAGTCCTGTCAGTCGTGTCGGGTCCTGTCTTGTCTTGTCTAGTTCCGTCTTGTCCTGACACCTTTAGGATAGTCCCGTAGTCGGTAGCACACGCTACGACTACTACCTTTCCCGTTTTACTTTCCTGCTGCGTTACTTCCTGTTGTGTTACTCTGTTATAACCACATCATGCTAATCAACCAGTAAACCGTTGTTTAAAGTTCGGTGCACTTGCAGTAAAGTCTAACCCTTCTTGTAGACTTTACCTGACGCACAGTTCTTTTCTCTTGGGTGCTGTATGTCAGGTGCTCATCCAGTGTTCGTGGACGAGGCAGACTCACTGAAGCCGAGGACGTCGACCCAGAGTACGTGCCCGACGAGGACCAGACCTAGAGGTCTTTTTTTAGTCGTCACTTTCAGAGGTTACTGCTTTTAGTTTACTTTTAAATATTTCGTTTCCATGCTTAGGCTCTTTTTTTTAGACTTTGTACTCGTTGGATATTATATCTCTAATTTAATGAATGCAACTCCCTTTCTGTACTTTCTGTTGTTTCGAACTTTATTAATGCAAGAACCTGAAACTTTTAAAATGGTACCCCTACAGACGCTTATTGGGTCCGAGCTTCTCAGCTCTGGCCTAAGCGGGCCTTAGTCACGCTTCGCCTCCGTCGTTTTGGGAAGTGGGGCATGACAGGTTTTAGTGGTGGCCCATGCAGGTCCTGCAAAAGTTCGGAACAATAAGAGTATCGCATTCATTTAATGTCCATGTACATGTCTAAATTAGGTTTACCCAGTCTTAGATGGTAGGAAGACTTAGGTAGACGTCCCAGTGGATAGTCAGACACCTTAGTTAAGATTTAGCCGTACCCGTCTTAGGACATCTTAGTAGCCTCTCCCTCCCTAGCTCTGACCAAATTAGATTTCTAGAGCCCTTCTTTTAGTCGTTCGCTCGGGTCCATCGACTTCGAACCCAACAGAACGTAACCTTGGTTCTCTTAGGAACTTTCCCCTTGGATCCTGATTATAGTTTAGCTCATTAGGAAGTCTTAGAGCTGAATTATCCTGATCTTTAGACGACCCGATAACTAGAACCCCTGAATTTTAGCATCTTCCAATCGTTACACTCTTGTGTTGTCAGCTATAGAGTTCATCGTAGCTTTCACAAATCTTATCTTAGGCGTATTCTTCATACGATCATGTTTCGATTCACGTGATCGTTTCATGACACTTGTCGATAATTCTTCGAATCCCTCTGTTGCAAATCCTGCTTCCTTTAAAAAGTGTTTTCGAAACTCATTACTAAATTCTTCGCTCGGTTTAACTCCTTTGAAAACCCTTTATTATTATATATATATTTAAAATTTCTTGCTTTTCGGTTGAAAGTTTCTTCTTGGATTTTAAAATCTCCTTGGTCGTCAATTTTCAAGTTACTATCTGGTAATTATTTCTAAATGGTATCTCTCATATTTTCAGTTTTAAAATCTCGTTAACATTCTGATAATTCAATTTATACTTTTTCTGGACTACAAGATCTATTTCCAATCGCTTACCGTATATACTTTTTAAAATATTTTCCAAACTAGAGGGAACTCCAATTATTTTATTGTTATTATTATATTAGTTTTTTGTTCTTCGTAACCACATTTTAAAATCTTTGCGTAAACTTAATTTCATTTGCAAAACAATCGTTTCTTACCCTAACCATCCTTCCTTCGTCTTACTTTTTCCAAAATTTTAATTTGCTTCATCTGCTCACTTTTAAGTATATGTATATGTATATGTGTATATATATATATATATATATATATATATTTAAAGGTATATGATACCATGTTTTGCACAAAATCCTTCTTCCATCGTTAGATCATTTTAAGCAGTATTTTTGTCCCGTTCCTCCGATTATCTTCTTATCCTCACCTTACCTGACTTCATTCTTTCGATCTTGTTTCGTGTCGTCTTTGGTTTCGGCCTCCCTCTTGTATGTAGACATCAGCACCTGTAGTTGCCTATGTCATCCCTAGCTAGGAGTAGGCCCTTGGTAGGTGATGTTGTCGTGATGCATGAGTATAGGTAGAGTGTGTAGACCTGTATGAGAGTGTCATCTTTAGGATCCTGATAATTGCCTTTTTGTGTCTTGAATGTGTACTCAATGTTAACAATGGTATGATTGAAGTTGTCTGAATGACGGTATTCATACATATATGAATAGGGTCATAGCAGGCAATTTCCTTTGACGTAGCTTTTCGCGATTATAGAATAGCTTATCTTTGACTGCGTGTGATTGTATTAAAACTTTGTTTTTTCTTTTAAACCAAACCTTTAAAGTTTTTGAAATCAGCTCACAAGATCACAAATCAATCATCCTTCCTCATCCATTACCACGACTCCACACGTTTTTCCAAATGTTTTAAAAATGTGTCACTGGTTTTAAGCTTCTCTTTCTCTTCTCTCCCTCTCCATTTAGAAATGTTATGTTATGGTTGTTATAGTTTTGGGACTAGCTATTATTGTGGTAGGATTTTGTTTGCGGGTTGGCTCAAGGAGAGATGAGATTTGTTATAGCAATGATTAACCGATTTTGGAACAAAAAGGATATTGGAATAGATTTTGTTCGGATGAAAGGAGTGAGCTGTCCAAGACTTATTTATAAAACCGAAGTGTGTCGGGCTCAATGGAGAATTCTGGTTGAATGAGATTATATGCGTGAAGGTGAGAACTGTCAGATTTGAGGCTTAGACGAATGGTAGATAGGGATGGCTACAGAGTATGGTAGGAGTTAGGGTGATCATGAGATTGAGTAGAGCTTTTATTAGCATTGAGACTTGATTGTTGAGTTGACATGAGAAGACATTGGGAGTAACACGACGTGTTGAGATAAATGGATGGTTAGGTTGTCGGATTTAATATTGGTTGAAAATAATTATAAAAAGTAGGAGGAGCTGTGATTTTGATAGTTCAATTATTTGGCGGATAAATCTATGGGAAGATACGACACGAAATGTATTGAGGACACGACAATTGTTGATTTGTAAAGATGTTATGAGGTAGACAAAGTTGTTGTCTTCGATTGGTGATTGACTAGAACATCATTTTAGCGATTGAATTATTATTGGGAAGAGATCGAGAGAGTGGAGTGGTATGGTATGAGATGATGATTATTATCCCTTTTATGAGAACTTGGACTTGGGAAGTTGAACTGTAGGGATGAGCCTATAGCTAAGTATTAGGATGTGAGTTTAGTCGTAGCATTGTCCAGTGAAAAGATGTGTTATGATGGATTAATTGAGTAAGGTGTTGAAGTTATAGGAATTAGAGATTATTGTGTGGAAGATGGGAGTGGTAGGCTTAAGTGCTTATAGATATTATTATTATTATTATGAGTGATTCTGAGGACAGAATCATTTCTAAGGTGGGTAGAATGTAACGGTCACTTTCCGACCGTACGTGTTTAGCGCGTAGCTGTGTTTCATGTGCGTTTTGTGCATTTGATTTTTATTACTGCCCTTCGCAGTTCAGACGCACGACCGAACCCCGTATGTGCGATCCTCTCGAAGGCGCGATCATCCCGGTATTTTTCCTTTAATTTTTTTGATGCCAAAGGGCGAAGCTATAAAATCGGATTTATCAATATTTATTAATGTTGTTTTTATCTTTTCCATTTCAAACTTAAGTTACGGTTAGAATCTTTTCATGAATTAATGTTTTGAAAGCAAACGTAACTATTATCATTACTTTTTAACTAAACTTTAAATTCAACTATTTTTACTTTTCGTTACTCTGAGAATTTAGAAACTAAGTTATTTTTTATATTAAAAAAACACTAATCATCTAAATATCTTAAAACACCAAATCCCCTCGACTACATGTGATTTCTTCAGCCCATCACATCCGCACGTCCATGTACACTCTATCTTTCGTTATCCTTTATCTTTTTGTTGTAACCAATAGTCTGCATGCAAATTTTTTCCACGCACGGATCGTAACAACCCAGCCGTTTTCTCCACCACTCCGACCCACGCTCCCGAAGACTAGAAGGCGCACGTCGCCCTCGTCCTCCTCGACCTTCTCTTTAAGACCCGACGCCCTCGCCCGACAGCCGCACGGCCCTCCCTCCGATGAACGCCGCCCATCCTCCCCTGTTTTCTGGCGAAGCCCTCACAAGCTTTCCAAACCCACCTGAGCCCTCCTCAGCCCCTCTCCATCTCTCCGCCACCTCACTCAGCAAGCCTCCCTTGGGTTCTTTTCATGCAACAAACCTAGGACCTAGGTATCCTACTTCTCCTACCTCCCAGCTTTCAAGAGAAACCCATACAACTTCCAACCCTCACCATTTCTCTCTCTCTCTCTCGCTCTCATCTTACACGCTCAAACTGACCGACGGCCGAAACCCCCTTCAACTCGACATCAGCTCCACCGCGCATCTCCCACGAGGTCTTCCCGAAGTCGACATTGGCCTCCTTCTCAGCACGCGCTGCGGTAGCCCCAACTCGAAGCCCTCCGGCCATCTGCACCTCTGGAGACCCCTCACCAACACCTCGCCGTTCCCTCGATCAGCCCACGACGGGCCCTTACGGCTTACTCGCTGCCGGAGCATCCCCCTCCCTGATGGTCGACGGCCTACGGAACCGCGCCCTCGCCGTGCCATCTTCCTTGCCCCTCCCTCCGGCGTTCTAACCTTCCCACCGATGCCCAGGCTGCATCGATCTCCGCCACAACCACCCTCCATCTCGCCACTGCTCCAGCTACCAACCCCGCATGCAACGAGGATCGAAACAGCCGACCGTGAATTTTCCTTGCAACCCAAATCTTCCCATGTAAACAGGGTATGTTTGTGTAGTTCTTTTTCTAGTTAGGCTGCTATGCTAATTCTTATTGCATAATCATTCTCAGTTAGTTTATGGGTTAGTTAGTTAACCATGGTAGTGGTGTCACAGTATGCGTTAGTTTTGTAACTTAATTCTAATATTGGGGTATGTGGACAAGTATAATAGTATATGATAAGAGTAGCATTAATTATACTCATGTTAGGTATACAGTTTACTGTCAGTATAATGTAACCTACTGTTAGCCAGTAAATTATGTTAGTTAATAGTGTTAGCAAGTTATTTAGTTTATTTTAATAACAGTACATATGTTAATATACTAGATATATATACATATATCTTGTAAACGATGGTTGCAATAATTAAATTCTTGTTGATTGTTGAACTTAACTCAATGACGCAGAGACGGTCAAGCTTTCCATTCGACTACGTGAACACTAAAGACCAATGACGAGACGTTCTGGAAATTGGAGTCGTGACGCAATCCGCTACCATTTCCAAACCCAACGGCGGATCCACGTGCGATCGTTATACAAGGTTAGTCCCCTAACTCGTAGCAAACCAACGCCGTAGCAGAATCAAACCATAACTAAAATTTGACAACTTGAACTAAATTTACTTTCAGTATCCGTAAAACGCTGCTCAATGTAGAAATCGACCATCGGACAAATTGTCTGTGCATATAGGTTAGTGGTCAATCTAGGCTGACAAAACATCAAACCGTGACTCTGACAATTAGGGTAGCCCCGATAACCTAGAAACGAACCTAAATAGGATTTATTGAAAACGAGGCCTGACACCGTCGACGTGACCCTATTTCAAACGGACTTCCGCGGACGAGACGCCTGGACGAGACGCCCGGACAGACGACACACTCGCCATCGCAGGCAAGTGCACCCACTTGCATTTTCAACCGCGTCTTGGTCTTGAACTATTAGAACTGTTAGACTGTGAGTGTGTGTAGGACCGGACGTGAAATGATAGCATCCGGGACGCCTTGACGACTTAGACTTGACGACAAAGTCTAAGCTCGACGAACAACCACTTTTGACACCGTAGGATTGCCATGTGTGTGTGTGCGTGTGGACACCCTAGAATAACCCTTCCTACACTTGTCATGTCATGTAACTGTTACACAAAAGCCTTCGGGTGTTTCGGATACTCTCCATGCGAGAGTGATTCCCGTGACCGTTGTACAAAAAGCCTGCGGGCGTTTCAGGTGCTTCCCTTGCGGAAGTGATCTCCGTCTTACAAAAAAGCCTACGGGCGTTTCAGGTGCTTCCCTTGTGGAAGTGATCTCCGTGGTACAAAAAGCCTGCGGGCGTTTCAGGTGCTTCCCTTGCGGAAGTGATCTCCGTGTTACAAAAAGCCTCCGGGCGTTTCAGGTGCTTTCCTTGCGAAAGTGATCTCCGTGCTTCCTGTCCTGAGTTCTGGGGTTTGGGGTAGGGTTGAGCGTGCACACGGTGAGAGGGTCTGATCCCCCTCGAACCGTAAGGCGTGAACCCTTCATGTTTTACTAGTCCTGTCAGTCGTGTCGGGTCCTGTCTTGTCTTGTCTAGTTCCGTCTTGTCCTGACACCTTTAGGATAGTCCCGTAGTCGGTAGCACACGCTACGACTACTACCTTTCCCGTTTTACTTTCCTGCTGCGTTACTTCCTGTTGTGTTACTCTGTTATAACCACATCATGCTAATCAACCAGTAAACCGTTGTTTAAAGTTCGGTGCACTTGCAGTAAAGTCTAACCCTTCTTGTAGACTTTACCTGACGCACAGTTCTTTTCTCTTGGGTGCTGTATGTCAGGTGCTCATCCAGTGTTCGTGGACGAGGCAGACTCACTGAAGCCGAGGACGTCGACCCAGAGTACGTGCCCGACGAGGACCAGACCTAGAGGTCTTTTTTTAGTCGTCACTTTCAGAGGTTACTGCTTTTAGTTTACTTTTAAATATTTCGTTTCCATGCTTAGGCTCTTTTTTTAGACTTTGTACTCGTTGGATAGTATATCTCTAATTTAATGAATGCAACTCCCTTTCTGTACTTTCTGTTGTTTCGAACTTTATTAATGCAAGAACCTGAAACTTTTAAAATGGTACCCCTACAGACGCTTATTGGGTCCGAGCTTCTCAGCTCTGGCCTAAGCGGGCCTTAGTCACGCTTCGCCTCCGTCGTTTTGGGAAGTGGGGCATGACAGGTTTTAGTGGTGGCCCATGCAGGTCCTGCAAAAGTTCGGAACAATAAGAGTATCGCATTCATTTAATGTCCATGTACATGTCTAAATTAGGTTTACCCAGTCTTAGATGGTAGGAAGACTTAGGTAGACGTCCCAGTGGATAGTCAGACACCTTAGTTAAGATTTAGCCGTACCCGTCTTAGGACATCTTAGTAGCCTCTCCCTCCCTAGCTCTGACCAAATTAGATTTCTAGAGCCCTTCTTTTAGTCGTTCGCTCGGGTCCATCGACTTCGAACCCAACAGAACGTAACCTTGGTTCTCTTAGGAACTTTCCCCTTGGATCCTGATTATAGTTTAGCTCATTAGGAAGTCTTAGAGCTGAATTATCCTGATCTTTAGACGACCCGATAACTAGAACCCCTGAATTTTAGCATCTTCCAATCGTTACACTCTTGTGTTGTCAGCTATAGAGTTCATCGTAGCTTTCACAAATCTTATCTTAGGCGTATTCTTCATACGATCATGTTTCGATTCACGTGATCGTTTCATGACACTTGTCGATAATTCTTCGAATCCCTCTGTTGCAAATCCTGCTTCCTTTAAAAAGTGTTTTCGAAACTCATTACTAAATTCTTCGCTCGGTTTAACTCCTTTGAAAACCCTTTATTATTATATATATATTTAAAATTTCTTGCTTTTCGGTTGAAAGTTTCTTCTTGGATTTTAAAATCTCCTTGGTCGTCAATTTTCAAGTTACTATCTGGTAATTATTTCTAAATGGTATCTCTCATATTTTCAGTTTTAAAATCTCGTTAACATTCTGATAATTCAATTTATACTTTTTCTGGACTACAAGATCTATTTCCAATCGCTTACCGTATATACTTTTTAAAATATTTTCCAAACTAGAGGGAACTCCAATTATTTTATTGTTATTATTATATTAGTTTTTTGTTCTTCGTAACCACATTTTAAAATCTTTGCGTAAACTTAATTTCATTTGCAAAACAATCGTTTCTTACCCTAACCATCCTTCCTTCGTCTTACTTTTTCCAAAATTTTAATTTGCTTCATCTGCTCACTTTTAAGTATATGTATATGTATATGTATATATATATATATATATATATATATATATTTAAAGGTATATGATACCATGTTTTGCACAAAATCCTTCTTCCATCGTTAGATCATTTTAAGCAGTATTTTTGTCCCGTTCCTCCGATTATCTTCTTATCCTCACCTTACCTGACTTCATTCTTTCGATCTTGTTTCGTGTCGTCTTTGGTTTCGGCCTCCCTCTTGTATGTAGACATCAGCACCTGTAGTTGCCTATGTCATCCCTAGCTAGGAGTAGGCCCTTGGTAGGTGATGTTGTCGTGATGCATGAGTATAGGTAGAGTGTGTAGACCTGTATGAGAGTGTCATCTTTAGGATCCTGATAATTGCCTTTTTGTGTCTTGAATGTGTACTCAATGTTAACAATGGTATGATTGAAGTTGTCTGAATGACGGTATTCATACATATATGAATAGGGTCATAGCAGGCAATTTCCTTTGACGTAGCTTTTCGCGATTATAGAATAGCTTATCTTTGACTGCGTGTGATTGTATTAAAACTTTGTTTTTTCTTTTAAACCAAACCTTTAAAGTTTTTGAAATCAGCTCACAAGATCACAAATCAATCATCCTTCCTCATCCATTACCACGACTCCACACGTTTTTCCAAATGTTTTAAAAATGTGTCACTGGTTTTAAGCTTCTCTTTCTCTTCTCTCCCTCTCCATTTAGAAATGTTATGTTATGGTTGTTATAGTTTTGGGACTAGCTATTATTGTGGTAGGATTTTGTTTGCGGGTTGGCTCAAGGAGAGATGAGATTTGTTATAGCAATGATTAACCGATTTTGGAACAAAAAGGATATTGGAATAGATTTTGTTCGGATGAAAGGAGTGAGCTGTCCAAGACTTATTTATAAAACCGAAGTGTGTCGGGCTCAATGGAGAATTCTGGTTGAATGAGATTATATGCGTGAAGGTGAGAACTGTCAGATTTGAGGCTTAGACGAATGGTAGATAGGGATGGCTACAGAGTATGGTAGGAGTTAGGGTGATCATGAGATTGAGTAGAGCTTTTATTAGCATTGAGACTTGATTGTTGAGTTGACATGAGAAGACATTGGGAGTAACACGACGTGTTGAGATAAATGGATGGTTAGGTTGTCGGATTTAATATTGGTTGAAAATAATTATAAAAAGTAGGAGGAGATGTGATTTTGATAGTTCAATTATTTGGCGGATAAATCTATGGGAAGATACGACACGAAATGTATTGAGGACACGGCAATTGTTGATTTGTAAAGATGTTATGAGGTAGACAAAGTTGTTGTCTTCGATTGGTGATTGACTAGAACATCATTTTAGCGATTGAATTATTATTGGGAAGAGATCGAGAGAGTGGAGTGGTATGGTATGAGATGATGATTATTATCCCTTTTATGAGAACTTGGACTTGGGAAGTTGAACTGTAGGGATGAGCCTATAGCAAAGTATTAGGATGTGAGTTTAGTCGTAGCATTGTCCAGTGAAAAGATGTGTTATGATGGATTAATTGAGTAAGGTGTTGAAGTTATAGGAATTAGAGATTATTGTGTGGAAGATGGGAGTGGTAGGCTTAAGTGCTTATAGATATTATTATTATTATTATGAGTGATTCTGAGGACAGAATCATTTCTAAGGTGGGTAGAATGTAACGGTCACTTTCCGACCGTACGTGTTTAGCGCGTAGCTGTGTTTCATGTGCGTTTTGTGCATTTGATTTTTATTACTGCCCTTCGCAGTTCAGACGCACGACCGAACCCCGTATGTGCGATCCTCTCGAAGGCGCGATCATCCCGGTATTTTTCCTTTAATTTTTTTGATGCCAAAGGGCGAAGCTATAAAATCGGATTTATCAATATTTATTAATGTTGTTTTTATCTTTTCCATTTCAAACTTAAGTTACGGTTAGAATCTTTTCATGAATTAATGTTTTGAAAGCAAACGTAACTATTATCATTACTTTTTAACTAAACTTTAAATTCAACTATTTTTACTTTTCGTTACTCTGAGAATTTAGAAACTAAGTTATTTTTTATATTAAAAAAACACTAATCATCTAAATATCTTAAAACACCAAATCCCCTCGACTACATGTGATTTCTTCAGCCCATCACATCCGCACGTCCATGTACACTCTATCTTTCGTTATCCTTTATCTTTTTGTTGTAACCAATAGTCTGCATGCAAATTTTTTCCACGCACGGATCGTAACAACCCAGCCGTTTTCTCCACCACTCCGACCCACGCTCCCGAAGACTAGAAGGCGCACGTCGCCCTCGTCCTCCTCGACCTTCTCTTTAAGACCCGACGCCCTCGCCCGACAGCCGCACGGCCCTCCCTTCGATGAACGCCGCCCATCCTCCCCTGTTTTCTGGCGAAGCCCTCACAAGCTTTCCAAACCCACCTGAGCCCTCCTCAGCCCCTCTCCATCTCTCCGCCACCTCACTCAGCAAGCCTCCCTTGGGTTCTTTTCATGCAACAAACCTAGGACCTAGGTATCCTACTTCTCCTACCTCCCAGCTTTCAAGAGAAACCCATACAACTTCCAACCCTCACCATTTCTCTCTCTCTCTCTCGCTCTCATCTTACACGCTCAAACTGACCGACGGCCGAAACCCCCTTCAACTCGACATCAGCTCCACCGCGCATCTCCCACGAGGTCTTCCCGAAGTCGACATTGGCCTCCTTCTCAGCACGCGCTGCGGTAGCCCCAACTCGAAGCCCTCCGGCCATCTGCACCTCTGGAGACCCCTCACCAACACCTCGCCGTTCCCTCGATCAGCCCACGACGGGCCCTTACGGCTTACTCGCTGCCGGAGCATCCCCCTCCCTGATGGTCGACGGCCTACGGAACCGCGCCCTCGCCGTGCCATCTTCCTTGCCCCTCCCTCCGGCGTTCTAACCTTCCCACCGATGCCCAGGCTGCATCGATCTCCGCCACAACCACCCTCCATCTCGCCACTGCTCCAGCTACCAACCCCGCATGCAACGAGGATCGAAACAGCCGACCGTGAATTTTCCTTGCAACCCAAATCTTCCCATGTAAACAGGGTATGTTTGTGTAGTTCTTTTTCTAGTTAGGCTGCTATGCTAATTCTTATTGCATAATCATTCTCACTTAGTTTATGGGTTAGTTAGTTAACCATGGTAGTGGTGTCACAGTATGCGTTAGTTTTGTAACTTAATTCTAATATTGGGGTATGTGGACAAGTATAATAGTATATGATAAGAGTAGCATTAATTATACTCATGTTAGGTATACAGTTTACTGTCAGTATAATGTAACCTACTGTTAGCCAGTAAATTATGTTAGTTAATAGTGTTAGCAAGTTATTTAGTTTATTTTAATAACAGTACATATGTTAATATACTAGATATATATACATATATCTTGTAAACGATGGTTGCAATAATTAAATTCTTGTTGATTGTTGAACTTAACTCAATGACGCAGAGACGGTCAAGCTTTCCATTCGACTACGTGAACACTAAAGACCAATGACGAGACGTTCTGGAAATTGGAGTCGTGACGCAATCCGCTACCATTTCCAAACCCAACGGCGGATCCACGTGCGATCGTTATACAAGGTTAGTCCCCTAACTCGTAGCAAACCAACGCCGTAGCAGAATCAAACCATAACTAAAATTTGACAACTTGAACTAAATTTACTTTCAGTATCCGTAAAACGCTGCTCAATGTAGAAATCGACCATCGGACAAATTGTCTGTGCATATAGGTTAGTGGTCAATCTAGGCTGACAAAACATCAAACCGTGACTCTGACAATTAGGGTAGCCCCGATAACCTAGAAACGAACCTAAATAGGATTTATTGAAAACGAGGCCTGACACCGTCGACGTGACCCTATTTCAAACGGACTTCCGCGGACGAGACGCCTGGACGAGACGCCCGGACAGACGACACACTCGCCATCGCAGGCAAGTGCACCCACTTGCATTTTCAACCGCGTCTTGGTCTTGAACTATTAGAACTGTTAGACTGTGAGTGTGTGTAGGACCGGACGTGAAATGATAGCGTCCGGGACGCCTTGACGACTTAGACTTGACGACAAAGTCTAAGCTCGACGAACAACCACTTTTGACACCGTAGGATTGCCATGTGTGTGTGTGTGCGTGTGGACACCCTAGAATAACCCTTCCTACACTTGTCATGTCATGTAACTGTTACACAAAAGCCTTCGGGTGTTTCGGATACTCTCCATGCGAGAGTGATTCCCGTGACCGTTGTACAAAAAGCCTGCGGGCGTTTCAGGTGCTTCCCTTGCGGAAGTGATCTCCGTCTTACAAAAAAGCCTACGGGCGTTTCAGGTGCTTCCCTTGTGGAAGTGATCTCCGTGGTACAAAAAGCCTGCGGGCGTTTCAGGTGCTTCCCTTGCGGAAGTGATCTCCGTGTTACAAAAAGCCTCCGGGCGTTTCAGGTGCTTTCCTTACGAAAGTGATCTCCGTGCTTCCTGTCCTGAGTTCTGGGGTTTGGGGTAGGGTTGAGCGTGCACACGGTGAGAGGGTCTGATCCCCCTCGAACCGTAAGGCGTGAACCCTTCATGTTTTACTAGTCCTGTCAGTCGTGTCGGGTCCTGTCTTGTCTTGTCTAGTTCCGTCTTGTCCTGACACCTTTAGGATAGTCCCGTAGTCGGTAGCACACGCTACGACTACTACCTTTCCCGTTTTACTTTCCTGCTGCGTTACTTCCTGTTGTGTTACTCTGTTATAACCACATCATGCTAATCAACCAGTAAACCGTTGTTTAAAGTTCGGTGCACTTGCAGTAAAGTCTAACCCTTCTTGTAGACTTTACCTGACGCACAGTTCTTTTCTCTTGGGTGCTGTATGTCAGGTGCTCATCCAGTGTTCGTGGACGAGGCAGACTCACTGAAGCCGAGGACGTCGACCCAGAGTACGTGCCCGACGAGGACCAGACCTAGAGGTCTTTTTTTAGTCGTCACTTTCAGAGGTTACTGCTTTTAGTTTACTTTTAAATATTTCGTTTCCATGCTTAGGCTCTTTTTTTTAGACTTTGTACTCGTTGGATAGTATATCTCTAATTTAATGAATGCAACTCCCTTTCTGTACTTTCTGTTGTTTCGAACTTTATTAATGCAAGAACCTGAAACTTTTAAAATGGTACCCCTACAGACGCTTATTGGGTCCGAGCTTCTCAGCTCTGGCCTAAGCGGGCCTTAGTCACGCTTCGCCTCCGTCGTTTTGGGAAGTGGGGCATGACAGGTTTTAGTGGTGGCCCATGCAGGTCCTGCAAAAGTTCGGAACAATAAGAGTATCGCATTCATTTAATGTCCATGTACATGTCTAAATTAGGTTTACCCAGTCTTAGATGGTAGGAAGACTTAGGTAGACGTCCCAGTGGATAGTCAGACACCTTAGTTAAGATTTAGCCGTACCCGTCTTAGGACATCTTAGTAGCCTCTCCCTCCCTAGCTCTGACCAAATTAGATTTCTAGAGCCCTTCTTTTAGTCGTTCGCTCGGGTCCATCAACTTCGAACCCAACAGAACGTAACCTTGGTTCTCTTAGGAACTTTCCCCTTGGATCCTGATTATAGTTTAGCTCATTAGGAAGTCTTAGAGCTGAATTATCCTGATCTTTAGACGACCCGATAACTAGAACCCCTGAATTTTAGCATCTTCCAATCGTTACACTCTTGTGTTGTCAGCTATAGAGTTCATTGTAGCTTTCACAAATCTTATCTTAGGCGTATTCTTCATACGATCATGTTTCGATTCACGTGATCGTTTCATGACACTTGTCGATAATTCTTCGAATCCCTCTGTTGCAAATCCTGCTTCCTTTAAAAAGTGTTTTCGAAACTCATTACTAAATTCTTCGCTCGGTTTAACTCCTTTGAAAACCCTTTATTATTATATATATATTTAAAATTTCTTGCTTTTCGGTTGAAAGTTTCTTCTTGGATTTTAAAATCTCCTTGGTCGTCAATTTTCAAGTTACTATCTGGTAATTATTTCTAAATGGTATCTCTCATATTTTCAGTTTTAA
The DNA here is from genome assembly GCA_030789695.1 of Scilla litardierei. NCBI lineage: Eukaryota > Viridiplantae > Streptophyta > Magnoliopsida > Asparagales > Asparagaceae > Scilla > Scilla litardierei. The sequence goes on along the minus strand of CM061133.1, from coordinate 332,799,151 downwards.
AATCTCGTTAACATTCTGATAATTCAATTTATACTTTTTCTGGACTACAAGATCTATTTCCAATCGCTTACCGTATATACTTTTTAAAATATTTTCCAAACTAGAGGGAACTCCAATTATTTTATTGTTATTATTATATTAGTTTTTTGTTCTTCGTAACCACATTTTAAAATCTTTGCGTAAACTTAATTTCATTTGCAAAACAATCGTTTCTTACCCTAACCATCCTTCCTTCGTCTTACTTTTTCCAAAATTTTAATTTGCTTCATCTGCTCACTTTTAAGTATATGTATATGTATATGTATATATATATATATATATATATATATATATATATATATATATATATATATATATATATATATATATTTAAAGGTATATGATACCATGTTTTGCACAAAATCCTTCTTCCATCGTTAGATCATTTTAAGCAGTATTTTTGTCCCGTTCCTCCGATTATCTTCTTATCCTCACCTTACCTGACTTCATTCTTTCGATCTTGTTTCGTGTCGTCTTTGGTTTCGGCCTCCCTCTTGTATGTAGACATCAGCACCTGTAGTTGCCTATGTCATCCCTAGCTAGGAGTAGGCCCTTGGTAGGTGATGTTGTCGTGATGCATGAGTATAGGTAGAGTGTGTAGACCTGTATGAGAGTGTCATCTTTAGGATCCTGATAATTGCCTTTTTGTGTCTTGAATGTGTACTCAATGTTAACAATGGTATGATTGAAGTTGTCTGAATGACGGTATTCATACATATATGAATAGGGTCATATCAGGCAATTTCCTTTGACGTAGCTTTTCGCGATTATAGAATAGCTTATCTTTGACTGCGTGTGATTGTATTAAAACTTTGTTTTTTCTTTTAAACCAAACCTTTAAAGTTTTTGAAATCAGCTCACAAGATCACAAATCAATCATCCTTCCTCATCCATTACCACGACTCCACACGTTTTTCCAAATGTTTTAAAAATGTGTCACTGGTTTTAAGCTTCTCTTTCTCTTCTCTCCCTCTCCATTTAGAAATGTTATGTTATGGTTGTTATAGTTTTGGGACTAGCTATTATTGTGGTAGGATTTTGTTTGCGGGTTGGCTCAAGGAGAGATGAGATTTGTTATAGCAATGATTAACCGATTTTGGAACAAAAAGGATATTGGAATAGATTTTGTTCGGATGAAAGGAGTGAGCTGTCCAAGACTTATTTATAAAACCGAAGTGTGTCGGGCTCAATGGAGAATTCTGGTTGAATGAGATTATATGCGTGAAGGTGAGAACTGTCAGATTTGAGGCTTAGACGAATGGTAGATAGGGATGGCTACAGAGTATGGTAGGAGTTAGGGTGATCATGAGATTGAGTAGAGCTTTTATTAGCATTGAGACTTGATTGTTGAGTTGACATGAGAAGACATTGGGAGTAACACGACGTGTTGAGATAAATGGATGGTTAGGTTGTCGGATTTAATATTGGTTGAAAATAATTATAAAAAGTAGGAGGAGATGTGATTTTGATAGTTCAATTATTTGGCGGATAAATCTATGGGAAGATACGACACGAAATGTATTGAGGACACGGCAATTGTTGATTTGTAAAGATGTTATGAGGTAGACAAAGTTGTTGTCTTCGATTGGTGATTGACTAGAACATCATTTTAGCGATTGAATTATTATTGGGAAGAGATCGAGAGAGTGGAGTGGTATGGTATGAGATGATGATTATTATCCCTTTTATGAGAACTTGGACTTGGGAAGTTGAACTGTAGGGATGAGCCTATAGCTAAGTATTAGGATGTGAGTTTAGTCGTAGCATTGTCCAGTGAAAAGATGTGTTATGATGGATTAATTGAGTAAGGTGTTGAAGTTATAGGAATTAGAGATTATTGTGTGGAAGATGGGAGTGGTAGGCTTAAGTGCTTATAGATATTATTATTATTATTATGAGTGATTCTGAGGACAGAATCATTTCTAAGGTGGGTAGAATGTAACGGTCACTTTCCGACCGTACGTGTTTAGCGCGTAGCTGTGTTTCATGTGCGTTTTGTGCATTTGATTTTTATTACTGCCCTTCGCAGTTCAGACGCACGACCGAACCCCGTATGTGCGATCCTCTCGAAGGCGCGATCATCCCGGTATTTTTCCTTTAATTTTTTTGATGCCAAAGGGCGAAGCTATAAAATCGGATTTATCAATATTTATTAATGTTGTTTTTATCTTTTCCATTTCAAACTTAAGTTACGGTTAGAATCTTTTCATGAATTAATGTTTTGAAAGCAAACGTAACTATTATCATTACTTTTTAACTAAACTTTAAATTCAACTATTTTTACTTTTCGTTACTCTGAGAATTTAGAAACTAAGTTATTTTTTATATTAAAAAAACACTAATCATCTAAATATCTTAAAACACCAAATCCCCTCGACTACATGCGATTTCTTCAGCCCATCACATCCGCACGTCCATGTACACTCTATCTTTCGTTATCCTTTATCTTTTTGTTGTAACCAATAGTCTGCATGCAAATTTTTTCCACGCACGGATCGTAACAACCCAGCCGTTTTCTCCACCACTCCGACCCATGCTCCCGAAGACTAGAAGGCGCACGTCGCCCTCGTCCTCCTCGACCTTCTCTTTAAGACCCGACGCCCTCGCCCGACAGCCGCACGGCCCTCCCTCCGATGAACGCCGCCCATCCTCCCCTGTTTTCTGGCGAAGCCCTCACAAGCTTTCCAAACCCACCTGAGCCCTCCTCAGCCCCTCTCCATCTCTCCGCCACCTCACTCAGCAAGCCTCCCTTGGGTTCTTTTCATGCAACAAACCTAGGACCTAGGTATCCTACTTCTCCTACCTCCCAGCTTTCAAGAGAAACACATACAACTTCCAACCCTCACCATTTCTCTCTCTCTCTCTCGCTCTCATCTTACACGCTCAAACTGACCGACGGCCGAAACCCCCTTCAACTCGACATCAGCTCCACCGCGCATCTCCCACGAGGTCTTCCCGAAGTCGACATTGGCCTCCTTCTCAGCACGCGCTGCGGTAGCCCCAACTCGAAGCCCTCCGGCCATCTGCACCTCTGGAGACCCCTCACCAACACCTCGCCGTTCCCTCGATCAGCCCACGACGGGCCCTTACGGCTTACTCGCTGCCGGAGCATCCCCCTCCCTGATGGTCGACGGCCTACGGAACCGCGCCCTCGCCGTGCCATCTTCCTTGCCCCTCCCTCCGGCGTTCTAACCTTCCCACCGATGCCCAGGCTGCATCGATCTCCGCCACAACCACCCTCCATCTCGCCACTGCTCCAGCTACCAACCCCGCATGCAACGAGGATCGAAACAGCCGACCGTGAATTTTCCTTGCAACCCAAATCTTCCCATGTAAACAGGGTATGTTTGTGTAGTTCTTTTTCTAGTTAGGCTGCTATGCTAATTCTTATTGCATAATCATTCTCAGTTAGTTTATGGGTTAGTTAGTTAACCATGGTAGTGGTGTCACAGTATGCGTTAGTTTTGTAACTTAATTCTAATATTGGGGTATGTGGACAAGTATAATAGTATATGATAAGAGTAGCATTAATTATACTCATGTTAGGTATACAGTTTACTGTCAGTATAATGTAACCTACTGTTAGCCAGTAAATTATGTTAGTTAATAGTGTTAGCAAGTTATTTAGTTTATTTTAATAACAGTACATATGTTAATATACTAGATATATATACATATATCTTGTAAACGATGGTTGCAATAATTAAATTCTTGTTGATTGTTGAACTTAACTCAATGACGCAGAGACGGTCAAGCTTTCCATTCGACTACGTGAACACTAAAGACCAATGACGAGACGTTCTGGAAATTGGAGTCGTGACGCAATCCGCTACCATTTCCAAACCCAACGGCGGATCCACGTGCGATCGTTATACAAGGTTAGTCCCCTAACTCGTAGCAAACCAACGCCGTAGCAGAATCAAACCATAACTAAAATTTGACAACTTGAACTAAATTTACTTTCAGTATCCGTAAAACGCTGCTCAATGTAGAAATCGACCATCGGACAAATTGTCTGTGCATATAGGTTAGTGGTCAATCTAGGCTGACAAAACATCAAACCGTGACTCTGACAATTAGGGTAGCCCCGATAACCTAGAAACGAACCTAAATAGGATTTATTGAAAACGAGGCCTGACACCGTCGACGTGACCCTATTTCAAACGGACTTCCGCGGACGAGACGCCTGGACGAGACGCCCGGACAGACGACACACTCGCCATCGCAGGCAAGTGCACCCACTTGCATTTTCAACCGCGTCTTGGTCTTGAACTATTAGAACTGTTAGACTGTGAGTGTGTGTAGGACCGGACGTGAAATGATAGCATCCGGGACGCCTTGACGACTTAGACTTGACGACAAAGTCTAAGCTCGACGAACAACCACTTTTGACACCGTAGGATTGCCATGTGTGTGTGTGCGTGTGGACACCCTAGAATAACCCTTCCTACACTTGTCATGTCATGTAACTGTTACACAAAAGCCTTCGGGTGTTTCGGATACTCTCCATGCGAGAGTGATTCCCGTGACCGTTGTACAAAAAGCCTGCGGGCGTTTCAGGTGCTTCCCTTGCGGAAGTGATCTCCGTCTTACAAAAAAGCCTACGGGCGTTTCAGGTGCTTCCCTTGTGGAAGTGATCTCCGTGGTACAAAAAGCCTGCGGGCGTTTCAGGTGCTTCCCTTGCGGAAGTGATCTCCGTGTTACAAAAAGCCTCCGGGCGTTTCAGGTGCTTTCCTTGCGAAAGTGATCTCCGTGCTTCCTGTCCTGAGTTCTGGGGTTTGGGGTAGGGTTGAGCGTGCACACGGTGAGAGGGTCTGATCCCCCTCGAACCGTAAGGCGTGAACCCTTCATGTTTTACTAGTCCTGTCAGTCGTGTCGGGTCCTGTCTTGTCTTGTCTAGTTCCGTCTTGTCCTGACACCTTTAGGATAGTCCCGTAGTCGGTAGCACACGCTACGACTACTACCTTTCCCGTTTTACTTTCCTGCTGCGTTACTTCCTGTTGTGTTACTCTGTTATAACCACATCATGCTAATCAACCAGTAAACCGTTGTTTAAAGTTCGGTGCACTTGCAGTAAAGTCTAACCCTTCTTGTAGACTTTACCTGACGCACAGTTCTTTTCTCTTGGGTGCTGTATGTCAGGTGCTCATCCAGTGTTCGTGGACGAGGCAGACTCACTGAAGCCGAGGACGTCGACCCAGAGTACGTGCCCGACGAGGACCAGACCTAGAGGTCTTTTTTTAGTCGTCACTTTCAGAGGTTACTGCTTTTAGTTTACTTTTAAATATTTCGTTTCCATGCTTAGGCTCTTTTTTTTAGACTTTGTACTCGTTGGATAGTATATCTCTAATTTAATGAATGCAACTCCCTTTCTGTACTTTCTGTTGTTTCGAACTTTATTAATGCAAGAACCTGAAACTTTTAAAATGGTACCCCTACAGACGCTTATTGGGTCCGAGCTTCTCAGCTCTGGCCTAAGCGGGCCTTAGTCACGCTTCGCCTCCGTCGTTTTGGGAAGTGGGGCATGACAGGTTTTAGTGGTGGCCCATGCAGGTCCTGCAAAAGTTCGGAACAATAAGAGTATCGCATTCATTTAATGTCCATGTACATGTCTAAATTAGGTTTACCCAGTCTTAGATGGTAGGAAGACTTAGGTAGACGTCCCAGTGGATAGTCAGACACCTTAGTTAAGATTTAGCCGTACCCGTCTTAGGACATCTTAGTAGCCTCTCCCTCCCTAGCTCTGACCAAATTAGATTTCTAGAGCCCTTCTTTTAGTCGTTCGCTCGGGTCCATCAACTTCGAACCCAACAGAACGTAACCTTGGTTCTCTTAGGAACTTTCCCCTTGGATCCTGATTATAGTTTAGCTCATTAGGAAGTCTTAGAGCTGAATTATCCTGATCTTTAGACGACCCGATAACTAGAACCCCTGAATTTTAGCATCTTCCAATCGTTACACTCTTGTGTTGTCAGCTATAGAGTTCATTGTAGCTTTCACAAATCTTATCTTAGGCGTATTCTTCATACGATCATGTTTCGATTCACGTGATCGTTTCATGACACTTGTCGATAATTCTTCGAATCCCTCTGTTGCAAATCCTGCTTCCTTTAAAAAGTGTTTTCGAAACTCATTACTAAATTCTTCGCTCGGTTTAACTCCTTTGAAAACCCTTTATTATTATATATATATTTAAAATTTCTTGCTTTTCGGTTGAAAGTTTCTTCTTGGATTTTAAAATCTCCTTGGTCGTCAATTTTCAAGTTACTATCTGGTAATTATTTCTAAATGGTATCTCTCATATTTTCAGTTTTAAAATCTCGTTAACATTCTGATAATTCAATTTATACTTTTTCTGGACTACAAGATCTATTTCCAATCGCTTACCGTATATACTTTTTAAAATATTTTCCAAACTAGAGGGAACTCCAATTATTTTATTGTTATTATTATATTAGTTTTTTGTTCTTCGTAACCACATTTTAAAATCTTTGCGTAAACTTAATTTCATTTGCAAAACAATCGTTTCTTACCCTAACCATCCTTCCTTCGTCTTACTTTTTCCAAAATTTTAATTTGCTTCATCTGCTCACTTTTAAGTATATGTATATGTATATGTATGTATATATATATATATATATATATATATATATATATATATATATATATATATATATATATATATATATATATTTTAAAGGTATATGATACCATGTTTTGCACAAAATCCTTCTTCCATCGTTAGATCATTTTAAGCAGTATTTTTGTCCCGTTCCTCCGATTATCTTCTTATCCTCACCTTACCTGACTTCATTCTTTCGATCTTGTTTCGTGTCGTCTTTGGTTTCGGCCTCCCTCTTGTATGTAGACATCAGCACCTGTAGTTGCCTATGTCATCCCTAGCTAGGAGTAGGCCCTTGGTAGGTGATGTTGTCGTGATGCATGAGTATAGGTAGAGTGTGTAGACCTGTATGAGAGTGTCATCTTTAGGATCCTGATAATTGCCTTTTTGTGTCTTGAATGTGTACTCAATGTTAACAATGGTATGATTGAAGTTGTCTGAATGACGGTATTCATACATATATGAATAGGGTCATAGCAGGCAATTTCCTTTGACGTAGCTTTTCGCGATTATAGAATAGCTTATCTTTGACTGCGTGTGATTGTATTAAAACTTTGTTTTTTCTTTTAAACCAAACCTTTAAAGTTTTTGAAATCAGCTCACAAGATCACAAATCATTCATCCTTCCTCATCCATTACCACGACTCCACACGTTTTTCCAAATGTTTTAAAAATGTGTCACTGGTTTTAAGCTTCTCTTTCTCTTCTCTCCCTCTCCATTTAGAAATGTTATGTTATGGTTGTTATAGTTTTGGGACTAGCTATTATTGTGGTAGGATTTTGTTTGCGGGTTGGCTCAAGGAGAGATGAGATTTGTTATAGCAATGATTAACCGATTTTGGAACAAAAAGGATATTGGAATAGATTTTGTTCGGATGAAAGGAGTGAGCTGTCCAAGACTTATTTATAAAACCGAAGTGTGTCGGGCTCAATGGAGAATTCTGGTTGAATGAGATTATATGCGTGAAGGTGAGAACTGTCAGATTTGAGGCTTAGACGAATGGTAGATAGGGATGGCTACAGAGTATGGTAGGAGTTAGGGTGATCATGAGATTGAGTAGAGCTTTTATTAGCATTGAGACTTGATTGTTGAGTTGACATGAGAAGACATTGGGAGTAACACGACGTGTTGAGATAAATGGATGGTTAGGTTGTCGGATTTAATATTGGTTGAAAATAATTATAAAAAGTAGGAGGAGATGTGATTTTGATAGTTCAATTATTTGGCGGATAAATCTATGGGAAGATACGACACGAAATGTATTGAGGACACGGCAATTGTTGATTTGTAAAGATGTTATGAGGTAGACAAAGTTGTTGTCTTCGATTGGTGATTGACTAGAACATCATTTTAGCGATTGAATTATTATTGGGAAGAGATCGAGAGAGTGGAGTGGTATGGTATGAGATGATGATTATTATCCCTTTTATGAGAACTTGGACTTGGGAAGTTGAACTGTAGGGATGAGCCTATAGCTAAGTATTAGGATGTGAGTTTAGTCGTAGCATTGTCCAGTGAAAAGATGTGTTATGATGGATTAATTGAGTAAGGTGTTGAAGTTATAGGAATTAGAGATTATTGTGTGGAAGATGGGAGTGGTAGGCTTAAGTGCTTATAGATATTATTATTATTATTATGAGTGATTCTGAGGACAGAATCATTTCTAAGGTGGGTAGAATGTAACGGTCACTTTCCGACCGTACGTGTTTAGCGCGTAGCTGTGTTTCATGTGCGTTTTGTGCATTTGATTTTTATTACTGCCCTTCGCAGTTCAGACGCACGACCGAACCCCGTATGTGCAATCCTCTCGAAGGCGCGATCATCCCGGTATTTTTCCTTTAATTTTTTTGATGCCAAAGGGCGAAGCTATAAAATCGGATTTATCAATATTTATTAATGTTGTTTTTATCTTTTCCATTTCAAACTTAAGTTACGGTTAGAATCTTTTCATGAATTAATGTTTTGAAAGCAAACGTAACTATTATCATTACTTTTTAACTAAACTTTAAATTCAACTATTTTTACTTTTCGTTACTCTGAGAATTTAGAAACTAAGTTATTTTTTATATTAAAAAAACACTAATCATCTAAATATCTTAAAACACCAAATCCCCTCGACTACATGTGATTTCTTCAGCCCATCACATCCGCACGTCCATGTACACTCTATCTTTCGTTATCCTTTATCTTTTTGTTGTAACCAATAGTCTGCATGCAAATTTTTTCCACGCACGGATCGTAACAACCCAGCCGTTTTCTCCACCACTCCGACCCACGCTCCCGAAGACTAGAAGGCGCACGTCACCCTCGTCCTCCTCGACCTTCTCTTTAAGACCCGACGCCCTCGCCCGACAGCCGCACGGCCCTCCCTCCGATGAACGCCGCCCATCCTCCCCTGTTTTCTGGCGAAGCCCTCACAAGCTTTCCAAACCCACCTGAGCCCTCCTCAGCCCCTCTCCATCTCTCCGCCACCTCACTCAGCAAGCCTCCCTTGGGTTCTTTTCATGCAACAAACCTAGGACCTAGGTATCCTACTTCTCCTACCTCCCAGCTTTCAAGAGAAACCCATACAACTTCCAACCCTCACCATTTCTCTCTCTCTCTCTCGCTCTCATCTTACACGCTCAAACTGACCGACGGCCGAAACCCCCTTCAACTCGACATCAGCTCCACCGCACATCTCCCACGAGGTCTTCCCGAAGTCGACATTGGCCTCCTTCTCAGCACGCGCTGCGGTAGCCCCAACTCGAAGCCCTCCGGCCATCTGCACCTCTGGAGACCCCTCACCAACACCTCGCCGTTCCCTCGATCAGCCCACGACGGGCCCTTACGGCTTACTCGCTGCCGGAGCATCCCCCTCCCTGATGGTCGACTGCCTACGGAACCGCGCCCTCGCCGTGCCATCTTCCTTGCCCCTCCCTCCGGCGTTCTAACCTTCCCACCGATGCCCAGGCTGCATCGATCTCCGCCACAACCACCCTCCATCTCGCCACTGCTCCAGCTACCAACCCCGCATGCAACGAGGATCGAAACAGCCGACCGTGAATTTTCCTTGCAACCCAAATCTTCCCATGTAAACAGGGTATGTTTGTGTAGTTCTTTTTCTAGTTAGGCTGCTATGCTAATTCTTATTGCATAATCATTCTCAGTTAGTTTATGGGTTAGTTAGTTAACCATGGTAGTGGTGTCACAGTATGCGTTAGTTTTGTAACTTAATTCTAATATTGGGGTATGTGGACAAGTATAATAGTATATGATAAGAGTAGCATTAATTATACTCATGTTAGGTATACAGTTTACTGTCAGTATAATGTAACCTACTGTTAGCCAATAAATTATGTTAGTTAATAGTGTTAGCAAGTTATTTAGTTTACAGTACATATGTTAATATACTAGATATATATACATATATCTTGTAAACGATGGTTGCAATAATTAAATTCTTGTTGATTGTTGAACTTAACTCAATGACGCAGAGACGGTCAAGCTTTCCATTCGACTACGTGAACACTAAAGACCAATGACGAGACGTTCTGGAAATTGGAGTCGTGACGCAATCCGCTACCATTTCCAAACCCAACGGCGGATCCACGTGCGATCGTTATACAAGGTTAGTCCCCTAACTCGTAGCAAACCAACGCCGTAGCAGAATCAAACCATAACTAAAATTTGACAACTTGAACTAAATTTACTTTCAGTATCCGTAAAACGATGCTCAATGTAGAAATCGACCATCGGACAAATTGTCTGTGCATATAGGTTAGTGGTCAATCTAGGCTGACAAAACATCAAACCGTGACTCTGACAATTAGGGTAGCCCCGATAACCTAGAAACGAACCTAAATAGGATTTATTGAAAACGAGGCCTGACACCGTCGACGTGACCCTATTTCAAACGGACTTCCGCGGACGAGACGCCTGGACGAGACGCCCGGACAGACGACACACTCGCCATCGCAGGCAAGTGCACCCACTTGCATTTTCAACCGCGTCTTGGTCTTGAACTATTAGAACTGTTAGACTGTGAGTGTGTGTAGGACCGGACGTGAAATGATAGCGTCCGGGACGCCTTGACGACTTAGACTTGACGACAAAGTCTAAGCTCGACGAACAACCACTTTTGACACCGTAGGATTGCCATGTGTGTGTGTGCGTGTGGACACCCTAGAATAACCCTTCCTACACTTGTCATGTCATGTAACTGTTACACAAAAGCCTTCGGGTGTTTCGGATACTCTCCATGCGAGAGTGATTCCCGTGATCGTTGTACAAAAAGCCTGCGGGCGTTTCAGGTGCTTCCCTTGCGGAAGTGATCTCCGTCTTACAAAAAAGCCTACGGGCGTTTCAGGTGCTTCCCTTGTGGAAGTGATCTCCGTGGTACAAAAAGCCTGCGGGCGTTTCAGGTGCTTCCCTTGCGGAAGTGATCTCCGTGTTACAAAAAGCCTCCGGGCGTTTCAGGTGCTTTCCTTGCGAAAGTGATCTCCGTGCTTCCTGTCCTGAGTTCTGGGGTTTGGGGTAGGGTTGAGCGTGCACACGATGAGAGGGTCTGATCCCCCTCGAACCGTAAGGCATGAACCCTTCATGTTTTACTAGTCCGGTCAGTCGTGTCGGGTCATGTCTTGTCTTGTCTAGTTCCGTCTTGTCCTGACACCTTTAGGATAGTCCCGTAGTCGGTAGCACACGCTACGACTACTACCTTTCCCGTTTTACTTTCCTGCTGCGTTACTTCCTGTTGTGTTACTCTGTTATAACCACATCATGCTAATCAACCAGTAAACCGTTGTTTAAAGTTCGGTGCACTTGCAGTAAAGTCTAACCCTTCTTGTAGACTTTACCTGACGTACAGTTCCTTTCTCTTGGGTGCTGTACGTCAGGTGCTCAGCCAGTGTTCGTGGACGAGGCAGACTCACTGGAGCACGAGGAGCCGAGGACGTCGACCCAGAGTACGTGCCCGACGAGGACCAGACCTAGAGGTCTTTTTTTAGTCGTCACTTTCAGAGGTTACTGCTTTTAGTTTACTTTTAAATATTTCGTTGCCATGCTTAGGCTCTTTTTTTTAGACTTTGTACTCGTTGGATATTATATCTCTAATTTAATGAATGCAACTCCCTTTCTGTACTTTCTGTTGTTTCGAACTTTATTAATGCAAGAACCTGAAACTTTTAAAATGGTACCCCTACAGACGCTTATTGGGTCCGAGCTTCTCAGCTCTGGCCTAAGCAGGCCTTAGTCACGCTTCGCCTCCGTCGTTTTGGGAAGTGGGGCATGACAAAGACTCCTTTGTGCGGTTCCGTCGAGAATTGGGGATTATGGGTGAATCCGAGATATAGGATTCATATTTTCAATAATCTTGTATGATAATAAATTTCTTTTATATATGCTCATGCTAGATTTGTTGGGATTTTCTGGATTTATGTTTGAATTTTCGGAATTTATGCTAGAAATATTCATACACGTCGTATTTATGATTTTTGATGTTTTATGGAGTAGATAACGTTGTATGAGAGTATTTCGAGGTTTCGTCCAAGTGCGCTTAGGAGAGAACTCAAAATTTCGACATTTCAAATTTTTGCACTCTTTTAGTCGGTCCCAGTTCATTAGCCGACCGACTAGTATGAGTTTTAGTCGGTCAGTGAATGAACTCAGACCGACAAAATCGTGCCCTATCTTTGACTTTGGCTGCTGTTGTCACTTAGTCGGTCCAAGCACATTGGCCGACCAACTAGATTGCATTCTAGTCGGTCAGCACTTGTACTTAGACCGACTAAATGCGTCAGGGACAGCTGTGTCTTTTGGCATTCCGGTCGATTTTATAACCCCTGCACCGATTAGTTTCTCAACTAATCGGTGTGTAACTCTCTCCTTTGCCCTAATCCTTCGACTCCTCTCTTCCTCCGCCGTCTCCGACCGCCGTGTGTCGCCATTTCCGGCCATCTCCGACCCTTGCCGATCACATCTCCCTCCTCCTAGGGTATAACTCCTCTCTTCTCTCTGTTTTTAGGGATCAAATCTTGTTCTTCTTTAGGGTTTTCGTTCGAATTAGGGTTTGTATTATGGTTTTCTCTTTCGATTTCGTTCGATTGTGTGCGGTCTCGTCTCGATCATGGCGAAGACTCGTATTCCTATCCTTCCCTCTAGTCTGTCTCCCATGACCGTCGAGTCTCCTCCTACCGACCCTCCACAATCCAAACGTCGAGCCAAAACCACTCCCTCCTCTTCCTCGCCTCCCCTCAAGAAGAAGAGGACTTCTAAGCCAAAGCCAAAACCTCAATCCCAATCTCAATCCAAGCCCCGAACCAAGGCCAAAGAAAAGATTTTGACTCCAGGCCCCTTCGGTGCTCCCTCTCCTCCCGATGACTCTGACGATGAGTATATTCCTGAGTCTGAGCCTACCACTAGGGCTCCTACTCCTCCTCGATCTTGCTCTCGTCCGTCTAAGGGGAAGGCTCCCATGCCTTTGGGTGGTGTCGATATCTCATTGTGTCGCAATGACCCGTTGTGTCTCGCGGCTTACAACCGTATCGAGCACTGTCCATTGATTTTGGAGCACTTCGTTCAGTTCTCAGACTTTTCACATCTCACCGATCGTCTTTCCTATAGCGGCCTATTAGACTATCTTCGCCATGACCCCAAGGCGAACCCTCACCCGTACCCCAGACTCATCAAATTATTCTATGCCAATCGAGTACGGGGTGAGTATGACGACACTCACTGCATTGAGACCACTGTCTTGGGGACACCTATTGTCCTCACGGCAGAGATCTTAGGGCAGTTGATCGGTGTCTCATCCTCTGGCCTGCTACCTGCTGATATCTCCGTGGATGTTATCCACGATCTTGACCAGACCATGCTTGCCGAGATGTTCCATGTCATCCCTCCCGCCATGATTGGTGTTCCTTCAAAATCGTTTAAGCCAAATGCTTGGGTCTTGAATCTTATCCTGAAGTTGTGCCTCCTTCTGAAGTACGGCTCCTCTAGCTTGCCATCCCAGCCATTTCTCAAGCTTATCTACGCTCTTTTCATGGGAAGCGAGATTAATTGGGCCCGGATTATTCTTGACAAGATGGATTCCTTTGAGTGCATAAGGAAATCCACCAAGTCTGCTCACATTCCATATCTGTGCCTATTGACTCTCGTTTTCCGTCACTTCGGCGTCCCTCTCCCTCCCGATGATCAGCGTCCGTTGGGTCCTCCCCTGAACGTGACTGCCGTCAAGAAGTCTCTTGTGGCGCTTCGTCACGTTCAGAGGACTACCCCCTCTGCTTCAGCTGCTACTGCCCCTCCTCTTCCTACTCCGTCACTCGCTGAGTTTTCAGTTTCTCTAAGACGTGTGGAGTCTCGTGTTTCTCGTTCTGAGGAGATGCTAGCTCGCATCTGCTCTCACTTGGGCATTGAGGTTCCTCCTTCAGTTTCTGACGAGGAGGAAATGGATGAGGCTGATCTCAAGGAGCTTGTTGGATCTCCTCCTCGTGCCCCCGAGGGTACGTCTTGTGCTGCTACTTCTGCTGGTGTTCCTGAGAGCACACCTGCTGCCACCATTCCTTCGGTGGATACTTCGTCTGCTGGTGCTCCCGAAACCACTCCTGTTGCCACTCTCCCTTCGGTTGACACTCCGGTCGTTTTCGAGACCACCACCCCTTCTGCAGAGCCTGCTGTTGCTGCTGATCCTCTCTCTGCCTCCTGAGCTTGCGTTGGAGGACTCTCCCATGTGCACATTGGATGATCTACTTTGTTGTGAGAGAGTGGGGTAGGATAGTGGGGTGGTTATGTATTTTGATGTATTTTTGGATGTTTTGATGTCCATTTTGATGTATGTTAGTTTTGATGTCTGTTGAGACATGTGATGTATGATGTGCTCCGATCTGAGGATCGTTTATATTTGTGTTGGCAGATGTATAATTTTGATGTACCATGTTTAATATATATATATATACATCGTGTTGCCCTTTACTTCAGTGTGCACATTATATTTTTTGTCTCTGATGTTGCTTTCGTCGCTCGACGATTATATTGACTAAATAGAATTTTTTCTATGAAAACATAGAATTGTTTTCCATGCACTTAATTCACTAAGAATGTTGATATTGGAGAGTATGTTCCATAACTCAATATGTGAAATCGATTTGAGTTTTGATGATTTCATTTTTCGATTTTCGACTATGGTCTCGTTGGCACGCTTTGATTTTCTTCGTGATTTTACTTTGGTGTCATTTGGACCGTGGTCGTATTCTTCGACTCCCGTGCTTTAATTTTAGCCATTGTTGTTGTCGTTGATCTCCTCCCGCTCTTTTTGCTAATGCCAAAGGGGGAGAGAATTAATAATGACGATGTGCTAAATGATAATTTAAAGCAATTTGCCGTGAATCTAATTTGATATGTTAGATTCAGGGGGAGTTAAGATATAAAAATGGATTTCAAATCCGATATTTCAATAATTGAATTCACATTTTTTACTTTCCTCGTCTGCTTGATGCGTATGATTATTATTTAATATGAAATTAACGTGTCATCAATGCAGGGGGAGTAAGTAAATTTCATTTGAATCATTATTATTGATTATTATTTATGTTGGTTTGTCATCACCAAAAAGGGGGAGAATGTTGAGTATTGATTCCCGGATTTGGTTTTGATGATGAACAAACGTAAATATCGTGAACTAACTCTTTGTGAGCGCAGTTATGGATATCGTCGTCAAAATTCTATGAACATCAAAAGCGACGTCTCAAGACTTCTCAAAGCACGTGATCGTGTGCCTGAAGCTTCGTTGAAGCTCTAGGAGCATTATTGAAGTCAAGAGATTCGGAATGAAGCTTTGAAGACGGTTCGTCAAGTTTAATTTATAGTCTTCTAGTTTCTTTTCGTAGAATGTTAAGCCTTGAGTAGGTCTTACATTTTAATCTTCATAATGCTCATATCATTAGAGCTAGGATTATCCTAGAAGCCCATACAAACTTTCCCGAAGCTTCACGCTTCATTTTGCGGCTTCTGGTGCATCTTAGTTGGTTCAAGAAGAAGAACCAACCGACTAAATTGTCATCTAGTCGGTCAGTAATCCTTCTTGAACCGACAGATCTCCTTGCTCAATTCAACCTATTCACTGTTGACCAATTAGTCGGTCCAAGAAGGTTCACCGACAGACTAGTTGTCAAACTAGTCGGTTAGGAATCCTTCTTAGACCGACTAGTTAAGACTTCATTTTTCAGCCTGAGTTACTGTTTACTGTTAGTAGGTCCAAGAACAACTGTCGACCGACTAGTTGTGAAACTAATCGGTTGGAATTTGTTCTTAGACCGACTAGTTCATCTTGTATTCAGCCTATTGCATTTTATCTATTAGTCGGTCAAAGAACACTCACCGACCGACTAGTTGTCAAACTAGTCGGTTGGCAAGTCTTCTTAGACCGACTAGTTCTATATTCCTTGAACTAACTTTATTTGCTGTGAACTAGTTAGTCGGTCCAAGAGGAATCACCGACCGACTAGTTGAGAAACTAATCGGTCAGAAATCCTTCTTAGACCGATTAGACTACTTCAGAAATAGATCCGTTGTATCATTAAATGCACGAATTTTCCCTCTCTCTCTCTCCTCTCTATCCTATATAATCTTGAGATGCTTCTTCATATCATTCAAGGCTGCCATTATTGAGTTTTAGAGATCAAAGAGAGAGCATTTAATTCTCATTCCAAGCTCACTCATTTCTCACAAGAATCTCTCCTCACACTTATTCCTCAAGAGATATTCTCATTGATTGTGAGCTCTTCAAGCCAAGAGCTTGATTCAAGGTCACCAACTCCACCCTAGGCTTCTATTGCTGGTCAACTTCTTGGAGCTAAGATTTGGTGCCTTCTTCTCCTTCAAAATCTTCCTTGTCCTAAAATCGTAAGTTTACTCAAGGCATATGGTTTTGTTGGTAAGCATTTCATATTTCATTTACATTGATATTGTAAGTTTTTCTCTCGTTTGTGAGAGAAGTTTGTGATCCCGGTTTGTGGGAGTCACATTTCGATTTGTGTATGATTTGATCTTGTAGTGGTTTTCTACAAGAATTTCATAGTGCAAATTTGAGTTAGAGGTTTCTAACTCAAGTAGCCGGAGGGGATCCGGGTGTTTGGGACGTAGGATCACCGGGAACAAGTCGGGGAGACTTGGGTGGATCCGAACCCGTTATATCGTTTGTTTGCGATTGTCTTTTATTGTTGTCACTTTTCATTTTCGCATTGTTGGTTGAGTTTACACGATAATTAGGAATTATTACTCTTGATTATTTTAAAGTATTATTCCCCCCCCCCCTCTAGTACTTGTGCAGTAGCTATCAGGGCATTACATCCTTTTCTCTCTCACCTGGGTAAAGGTGCGGCCAAGTGGGGAAGGTGGGCTAGGTCAAGAGGAAAACATTATTAAATAATGTTAGGGGTTAACACCTATGAGACTAGTGTTAAACCAAAATTTAAACTAGGGAAAAATGAAAGTGGGTCAAATGGAGTCCGAAAATTGTGAGATAAATACTGGTGCAACCGCGCCGACAAGAGAAACAAAATTAAGAAGACGGATCACAATTTTGATAACGAGAAACGAAATTAAAAATAAAAAGGCCTGACGATAAAAGTGAAAATCGCGACGTCTCATCAAACAAGGTCAAATCGTGGGAGAACGAACCATGAAATGACGTTCCAAAATAATTCCACAATTTAATACTCTTCGAGAGGGTCACAACGACATATCATATCGTGCGTTCCGAATGAAAGACAAGGCCAAGAAAAATACGCGAACTTCAAGGAAAATGCGCGTACAAAGGATACGGGGTCCAAAGGCGACAGTAATCTCAAGTTGGGCACACGTTGGGGGTTGGCTTGCTAAGGATGCAACCAAGGTACTACTGCCCTATCGGCATCAACGACACGACTCACATACAAAGCAACAAAACCAATCACCGAAATTGCTATACGCACAGCCGTATAACGAATAATGAGTACCGGCCGTTACATCCTACCCACCTTAGAATAAAGTCCGTCCTCGGACTTTCTAACTATAAATATATCTCTAGCCAGACTAGTAGTTATCCCAATCACATCACACTAAAATTCAAACTAGGTATAGTCAATACAAGTGCTTATATATGCACTAGGTAGTCAAACATTAACAGTACTAACAAGTTTATATATTCACGCACATGATACCCTTATACCTATCATAGTCAGTCAAATTCATACACGTATTTCAATCATTCATATAGTCACGTACATCCTTGTATAACTATTAAACACTTATTACATACCATGGTACACATTCTCACAAACAAATAAATAGTTCACACCAGCAAATACCATCGTAGTACTTCACGTATAGATAACTACCTATGCATAAAACAACCATGGGTATACTACTCCCTAATATTTCCTAGTATACATCCAACACCAAACACATCAACACATGTAATCAAACCATACCATTATTGAATCATGTTCACTATATCTAGTATACATTTACCATTACTAGAATTTCACAAATATATAGTAATTCCAATGCACGCAAATACTTTACCATATATTCACATCACATACAATCCTATAACTATATTCAAGACTCATCACACGTACCATAATTACAAATACCTATAACTAAGCACATACTTACCCGTGCATGGTGCACACCCACACACGCTAATATAACATTCCTTCATACCACTATATACTCAGCACATATACACACTTAGTTTAGCTAGCACATATATATTTACACAGGCAAGTCCTTAGTAAATAACTATACCACAAGACCAACACCTATAACTACATACTGGTAAAGCCACCCACAATCATGTGCGTAACACGACCAGGCACAAACAATCCTATCATTATACATACCTCATCCATCGCTATATTCATGGTACTGCACGCAAACCACAGACATATATAACATTATGCTTAGAGTATACCCACTCAAGCTTGAGTGAGACTCAAAACCCATATCAGTATACTCTATATACGTAACACGGTATCTATACCTATACCAATACTACTCCAATGTATACACATCTATTAACATACCACATACATACCCTAATATCAATCACACTTAATATTTAGTCAGGTAACATCCACATAGTTCACTCACTTTATACCATAATAATATTACAAACAGCAGCACACGTATAATTATACTACGCTCTCTAATACACGCATCCATTGTATAGTCACATACGTGTAATATATATCCACGCCATAGCAAAATTAAATACAATCAATACACTACTACATATACTTATCCATGCATAGTCACGGCATACAATAATCGTGTATACTTCATGGTATACACGCACACGCACAACATCCCGTAAAGGCAAGCAATACCAAACAAAATTTATAACTCTATTACCGTACGTATATCACACGTATTCACATAGTAAGCACAAATCTACGTACGAGCATACGCCCACACGTACTAACATATAGATCAAATAATAGGCAAGCACATTTAACTATAAATACCCTAGTATCATTATACCTAATATACTTATAACTTTACCAACATATTATTCAACCATTATTAAGTATCTCCAACTACATACACCCCCAGTAGGTATTCCAACACTAATTATTATATACACAGACAACCCTAGAGTGGTGTAGCTATCCACACACATATTTATAAATACTAACACACATACAACTTCATATACACCATGTAATTAAATGCACTACAACGACATCACAATCTATACTAATGGGCCCACCAAACTATGATAAGGTTAACGTAGGCAATGGTAAGCACTAATGTGATAACCAAACAATAGTGAGGAAACTGAAATCGAAATTGAAATGAAACAAGAACGGGATAAACGGGTTCAAAATAAAATTAGTATATGAAAAAGGACAAGGTATTTATATAGGTATGAAAAGTATAGGCTGGAAAATATTATAAATTAGTAATCAAAAAAAATCTCGACAAAAGTTTCGAAATCCAATAAAAATGAATTTAAGTCAACGGAAGAGTATGAAGTCTAAGTATATATATTAGAAGTTTTCGAACTAGTTTAAACTTAGCGAACGAGGAATACCAAAAATACTTTCAGAAGATTAAAGATTTGTAACGAAGAGATTCGAAAATTAACGACGATTGTCATGAGGCGATCTCGTGAATTGAGGACAAGGAATATGGTCGCATAATCGAAACAAAAATATGCCTAGGGTAGGACTCATGAAAATCTACGGGAAACTCTTAGGTCGACCAACTAAAGATTAGGAAACTTAGTGCTAAGACTTTCTAAGGGACTAGACTGTAATGAAATGCGTTCGGCTTGGCCCGAAATCGATTAACCCAAGCGAACGACTAAAGAAATTCTAGAAGTCTATTATGATCAGAGTTAGGCAGGAACCACTAAGATAACTCCTAAGACGATTATATCAATTTCTAGCATGGGGTCTAGCTAACAATCGGGAACCTCTAACTAGCCAACACATACGTCTAACTAAGTCTTACTATAGTCATGATCTATGGATTTCTCTACTAAGCTGTGACAGATGCTCGGGCAACACGTCTTCCAGCCACCTAAGAAATGGAAAACGCTCTTATTAGACTCAGATTTTACGACTTGAATGTTTCGAATAATTAATGAATGTTTTTATTATTATCGTTGTCCCGACATTTCGTAGTTGCAAAAGGACCTGCATGGGCCACCAACAAAACCTGTCACGCCCCGCTTCCCATAAACGAAAGGCGAGGCGTGATGAGGTCCGCTCAGACTTGGAGCTGTGAGGCTATCAGTCTGATAAGCGTCTGAAAACAAACTCTTCCAATAACCATGTCCTTGCAACGACGAATCGAAACAAAGATACTAATAATTTAAGCAGAAATATAACTCCACCAATAACATCCAGATTATTCCAAACATTCAGAGACAAGTCGTAAAGGAAGGTACAAGAGTCTGAAAAGAGGCCTAAAGCATGGCCGACTATATACATAACATCAACATAAAAGAGAGGTGCTACGCACCGACAACCTAACAGCGACTAAGCAGAAAGCAACAACAACAAGAAAGGGCTCTAGGACTGGTCTCCAATGTCCTCGAACTCAACACCTGCAACATGTTCGTTCTCGACGACCAACTCTGGCTCACAACCTAACATGTGACACCCAAAAGAGAAAAGGGGCACATGTCAGCAAAGTCTCCAAGGAGACTTTGTGCAAGGAAACTAAAAAGAAAGGAAAGCAACCTAGCAGTTCTAAAATATGCGATGACATGGCAGTTTAAGGTATGAATGCAACAAGTAAGAGAGTGCAACAAGTATGACATGTCAACAAGTATGGCATGACAAGGGTAGCAAAGCTACTAAAACATTCATATGGATTTACAAGTCAAGTAAACACGTTGTGCACAGAGTTTACGCCTTACAGCTGAAGTGGCTGTACGGGCACACTTCTATGCTGAGTGGTCGCTTAACCCTACCCCAATCCCAGAGTTTACGCCTTACAGCTGAAGTTGCTGATCTGGCAAACTTCTAAACTGAGTGGTCACTTAACCCTACCCCTCCACGTGTAATCGGGCATTGGCTTTTGACCAACACATGTAGCCCGCTTCTGGATCACGAGCCAGGAAGTGTATTTGGCCTAGGGTTGTGCCTGCAACACAGGTGCCTAGCCTCAACAAGCAAGTACAAGTAGCGTGTGCAACATTCAAGCATGGATTGTCATCAGGATGCATGGCATGGCATGGATACAATTAATGTGCGTACAGATAAGGAAATTAAACGTGACAGGCAATAATGCATGAATGACATGGCAGGGTGACAGATCTAGCTTCGTTGTCAATCTAGATCTTAAAGTTGCGTCTAGGCGAGTATCATTTCGTCGCCTAGTCTCTTTTACGCTAAAAACGGGGAATGGCCTAAAACATGGTCTAAAGCACAAATTGGCAAGTTTCACTTGACTGCACAACCAAGCTGAAGTCACGATCAACCAGAGTCGAATCTATCTACGCGCTCAGATCGCAGTCCAGCCTACATTCCAATTTATTAATCTTGTTTAGTGAATCATAGCCATCAGAAATTACCAATTTTAGTTGATTAACAAGCAAGTGGTGATTTCTACAGAGAGAGTCTTACCTCAACACGACGCAAGAGCTACTCTGACGTCGGGTAGCAACGTCAGAGGTTAGATTCCGGTAGTGTGTAGTGTAACGGCGTCGGCTCGGGAAAATTAACGGGTCGCAAAGAAAACGTATAATATCTGCGTCATCGGATGTGTGATATTAAGTTAATGGCATTTATAGAAATATCATTATAACCTAGCATGAATAATTACTATTTATATTAACATATCTATACTAACTAACTAATATTATATAACTAATTTATACATGCTAACACCTATAATTAATGTCTAGTGTACACTGTCAGTCTATAAATAAATGGACCAATCTATAGTACATGCAGTAGGTAACATCTATGGGTTAGGGTGTACAACAACTAGCATATAATCATTACCCTTCCATCAACTTATAATATAAAATGTAATAATACACACATATTTGTAATACTCTTTATCAATTAAATGTATCCACTCACAGTTCTTCGAGAGCACCAAGTTGCCGCGCGTCGCTGCGGCCAAGGGAACAGTGGCGCGTTGCTACCGCGCGAGGAGGAGCCTGCTGCCGCGAAGAACGGCCTGCTGCTGTCTATCATTATGCAAACAAAGAGAAGGATCGTCTGCTAACAACATCCAAGTCTAGTCTGATGTATCTGGGATGAAGTTTTAGAGTGTTCATGAAGTGCTTGTGTTAAGCTCATGCTGCTGACTGTATCACCACTTATGAGAACAAAGTCTCCACGTATCAAACCGTGATGATGGATAACATGAAGCACATCCCCGGCACTGATGGCATCGTGTGACTCGATCGTGGTCACGCTGAAAGTTGCTGGCTGTTTGGTCCACTGGGACCCATCGAGATAGTCCTTCACCTGCCCCGAGTGAACGCAGCAGGACACGAAGACCTCCCCGCCCCCAGCGGACTCGAGCCACGCCAGAGAGTACTCGATCATGGGAACATTCACAAGCGGCAAAAGGACAATCGGGCACTCGAGAGTGATGGGGCGGAAGTTGGTGGCGAGGCTGGGTGTTGGGGCTTGGATCGCTGGCAGAGGAGAACGACGGGGAGGGCTGCACGACGGTGGGATCACGTCGGGAGGAGGGTCAGGTCGGAGATGCACCGGGGACAGGCCGCTGGGCGCTTGGCGCGCTCTTGGGCGGGGTTACCGGATCCAGACGTCGCCGGTGATCTACAGGGCGCGGTCGGCGGCGCAAGGAAGGGGCAGGCTGAAGGGTTGGTGTGTGGCGGCTGCTATCAAATGAAGCCCTATGTTGCGTGTGGGATGAATGATTGAGGGTTATATAATGTTAAAAAGGGAAGGGCTGTTGCAGCACGTGAGCAAGTTAAGGCTGCTAGTCCTAGTTCTAATATTCAACATATAAAGCTTGGGCTACTTATAGAATAGGATGTGGGGTTGTGAGGTACAGCACATGAAAGGGTTAGTTGGTTAGTTGGGATTTATTTTAATGTTATTATTAGTAAAATAATTTGATCCCTCTCCTTTTCTCTCTCACCTGGGTAAGGGTGCGGCCAAGTGGGGAAGGTGGGCTAGGTCAAGAGGAAAACATTATTAAATAATGTTAGGGGTTAACACCTATGAGACTAGTGTTAAACCAAAATTTAAACTGGGGAAAAATGAAAGTGGGTCAAACGGAGTCCGAAAATTGTGAGATAAATACTGGGGCGATCGCGCCGACGAGATAAACAAAACTAAGAAGACTGATCACAAGTTTGATGACGAGAAACGAAATTAAAAATAAAAAGGCCTCACGATAAAAGTGAAAATCGCGACGTCTCATCAAACAAGGTCAAATCGTGGGAGAACGAACCGTGAAATGACGTTCCAAAATAATTCCACAATTTAGTACTCTTTGATAGGGTCACAACGGCATATCATATCGTACGTTCCGAATGAAAGACAAGGCTAAGAAAAATACGCGAACTTCAAGGAAAATGCGCGTACAAAGGATACGGGGTCTAAAGGCGACAGTAATCTCAAGTTGGGCACACGTCGGGGGTTGGCTTCCTAAGGATGCAACCAAGGTGCTATGGCCCTATCGGCATCAACGACACGACTCACATACAAAGCAACAAAACCAATCAGGTACTCGAAATTGCTATACGCACAGCCGTATAACGAATAGTGAGTACCGGCCGTTACAGGACCCGAACACCTTCAACACTTGGAAGAAGATCTCGAATGCATTCTTGACTAAGTTCTTTCCTCCGGAGAAGACTATGAAGTTGAGGAGTGAAATCTCCTCCTTCTCCCAAGTCAGCCACGAGTCCATGCACGAAGCTTGGACAAGATACAAGGAAATGCAGTGAAGATGCCCTTATCACGAGCTTCCAAAGTGGCAGATTATAAATCTGTTCTATAACGGGCTGAGAGATGATTTAAAATCTTCGATGGATGCTGTGGCTTGGGGGCTTTCATGTTTAGTAGTGAAGAAGATGTCAGGAACATATTAGAAAACATGGCATCGAACAATGAGCGGTGGTGCAACGAGCGTGCCACACCCCGATCTAGAGGAATTCATAGAGTCGAGGACGTTGACAAGTTGTCTAGCTAATTCGATTTGCTATCGACCCAGATCTCTGCGCTCATGGTAGGCGCTGGTGGTGTCGGCACACAACAAGTATCGGCGGTGGAAGCGGAAGTCCTGGGAGACTTCGAGGGTGGTGACATTTCACCACCGGTGGATCAATCTAGTGCGCTTTTCTTCAACCCGGCGGGTAATGCGCCATATCCACCGAGGACCAGCTCGAATCCGGTTTATTCTCCCAATAACCGGAATCACCCCAATCTTAGCTGTCGGGAACCCTATCAGCAGCCGCCCAGCAGCAAAAGATATATCAGCCGCCTCAGCAGCAACAGATATATCAGCCGCCTAGGCAACAGCAGCAGCAGTTTCAGCAGCAGCAGCCTCCACAGGTTTACCAGCAGTACCCCCAAGGAACCAGCCGCCCATTCAGCAGCAGCAGCAGCAATATGGCCAGCAGTGGGTCATCTCCCCGGTTGAGTCCCTCTTGACTCAGTACATCACTAACCAGGAGAAGATAAATTTGAAGCTGGAGATGGGGCAGAGGGCTCTCACTGACCAAGTAACCCAACTGGGGTTACAGGTGGTGAACCTTCAAAGTTCGCAGAATCAATTGCCACCACAACCGGAAGTGAACCCAAGGGGGGCAAACCAGACTTTGGCACTAACGCACGAGCATGCGAATGTGTCCGCTATCGTCTTGAGAAGCGGGACACAAATTCCCACAAGAGTGCCTGCCAAGGAACCGGAAGCACTGTTGGTCGTAGAGCGACCAATTGAAAAAGCCAATGACAACGGCGCTTTGTCACTAAAGACTACGACTCCGGAGGGAGTCCCTGAAGAGGAGAAGAAGAAGGAAGAGGAAGGGAGCCTCAAAGTGTTTAAGCCCGTTGTGCCTTTTCCACAACGACTGGCCCAAGCCAAGATTGATGAAAAGTATGGCAAATTCTTTGCCATGGTCAAGGATTTGAGCTTGCAGATCCCGTTCCTCGAAGCTATTGAGAAAATTCCCTCCTACGCAAAATTTTTAAAGGATTTGGTGACAAGAGGGTCCATGAAGGAAAAGGTCGTTCTAACGGCGGAATGCAGCGCTCTCATTCAAAGAGCAAATCCACCCAAGCTAAAAGAACCGGGAAGTTTCTCCATCCCTTGTTCGATAGGAGAAGTGAGGATCCATGGGGCGCTCGTGGATTTAGGAGCGAGCGTCAGTTTAATGCCCCTGTTGCTATACAGGAGAATAGTGATGGGAGACCTGGAGCCCACGGGTATGACACTACCTGTTGATGTCAGTGGAGTGCAAGTACCGGTGGACTACGTGGTGATGGACATGCCTGAAGACACCCATACACCCATCATCCTTGGACAGCCCTTCATGGCCACCGCCGGTGTTCTAATAGACGTTACGAAGGGGAAGATTTCCCTTAACGTTAGCAACGAAAAGGTCGAGTTTGACTTGGGGTTATCAATGAAGCACCCAAACCCCCCAGATGATCCAGGGTGCAACATGCTGGACATAGAAGAAGAAAGAGTTGTGGAATCCGGAGCCTGGAAAATTCTTTCAAGGAACCCCCCGACAGCTTGGGGGACTTAGAAGAACATGTCGGTCTGAAGAAAGATGATGTTGCTGGGAAAGCGGGTGCGTCATATACGGTCCCTCCCGGATTTCAAAAAGCTCATCCACCGAGGAGGAAAGGAAAAGAGCCCATGGGGCTCACCAGAGATGAGATCCGGATCTTGAAAAGAGTGGCGGTAGATGCCAATATAAGGGAGAAGCCCCCGGATTCCATCAACGAAGGGAGGGTCGTCGAGCAAGTCTACTTGTCACCGCCGATGACACCAAGGGCCACCAACTCAGAATCTGAAGCGATGCCAATCTTAGGGCATCACCTCCGTCCACCTTGAATATCATTTACGGGCGTTGAGCAAACGAAGTTTAACAAAAGCGCTTCATGGGAGGCAACCATGCTCTAAACTTTCATCTTTGTTTTTGGGATTATTTTTAGCTTTATTTTTCCTATTTTAATAAATAAATCCAGCCGCGGAAACTTTCGTCAAGAGACTTAGGCCATTTGTGAATTTTTGCAGGAAACAAGCCCTCACCTGATCGGGTGACCATTCAACCGATCGGGTGAGACGTATCAGACAATGGCCTGTATCTATTCTCCAGTGAACCGGTCGGGTGAAGCAAAGTGAGACCGGGTGGCTGACCGTGTGGGAACGGCTGAAGTCTCAGAAAATTTGGGATTTAATCAACCGATCGGTTGCATGAAGCGTGGTCGTGTGACTGACCGGGTGAGCTGCACTGAATTCTCGGGAAAAACTGTGAAGCGGCCAACCGATCGGTTGAGTTCTCAACCGATCGGTTCGCATGTAGCCTCTTTTAAGAAATTTTTTTCGACCTAATAATCAACCGATCGGGTGAGTTTTCACCTGATCGGTTCGACTTAAACCCTATAAATACCCCGCCCTTACCCGTTCATTTCACCCTCACCCGATTTCGCTCTCCCTCGTCGTTTCGACTTCTCCAAGCTCCAAACGGCCTCGTTCTTCCCTCAACCAACCACAAATCCCCCTCAATCGATCTCTCCACTCCCTATTTCCTTCCCTCCATCGATTTCTCTCTCCCCATTTTCAATTTTAACCCCACCCAAACCCTAGTTTTCGCCCAACTTTCCCACCGTTTCGAAAATTTACTGAAAAGAAACGTCGCGGCTTCACCCTCCCTCTCATTGCGCTGCATTGGGTAATCTACGAGCAAGGATCTTCATCTCTACTGGGTAACTTTGCTCCTTAGCTCCATTTTCAATTTTGCCCTAGTTTAACTATTTTGCTCGATTGCCTGTGTTTGTGTGCATTCATCACATCGTGCATACACTCACACTCACACACTCACATGGCCCGGGATCAAGATAAGGGTAAGGGTATCATGTGTGAGGAGGGGTCGTCTCGCAAGAGACAAAAGACCGCACGTCCACCACACTCATGCCCTCCTCCTGTACAGCCTGCACAACCCCAACCCCAACCCCAACCTATCATCACAGCTGAGGACCCAATGATGGGCCCGCGTGGCTACCGTTTTAGGAATCAAGAACAAAAAGATTTTTATCATAGATTATCATAGACTTGATGCACGGGGGCACCTATCAACCAAATTTGCCTATACCCAAACGCTTATCGATCTCGGAGTATTCATCGAGGTTGAGACTCTCTTCGCCAATTTAGGTTGGTTAGCTTTCCTAAACGCCACCGCGGTATCCTACCCCTCCCTCACTTATCCTTCTTTTCTGTGAGTCGGGGTCGATCGTCATTTTACGCGTCCGTAACAAAACCATCCGCACTCACCTGAATACCATTAATAACATCTTTGGTTTCCCCATCCTTGGGGACGACACTATCTGTCCCTACGGGTATCCCCCCGAATTCGACATCGATCAATTTTGGTTCCGCCTCACCCTACATGATCACTATCCCCGAGGCAAGGCCAAGGCCTCCTCCATCATTCACCCCATCTTCCGTCTGGTCCACCGAATCATTTCTTGTACTTTCTTCCCCACGGATGAGTCAGGTACCGTGACCATCCCTGATCTTTTCATTTTGTGGGCCATGACCTTTGCTTTTGTTCACGGTGATGACGGGATTTCTTTTAGGGCCCCTGTTATTCCCATCCATGACGGTGCTTGGCTTGTTCACAAGCTTCTTGAGATTAGCCGCGCCGGCAAGGGCAAGCTTTGTTACGGGGGCCTTATTACTATCATAGCTTCGTTTCCCCAGTTTAATATTGCCATCCCCCGAGATCTACCTACTGCCGCAAGACCCACACGTCTAGATCTTGACGTCCTGCAGCATATACACATGATCAAGCCCCGCCCCGATGGTCGTTTCACTTTCCATTACGGCCACCCCCTACTCCTTACACCATTCTGCCCAACCCCGATCGCATGACTATCCAGCTTGTGGTAGATTGGACATTTCCACCCGATCCTGACTTTCTAGGGGGGGTTACGTCTTCCATTTATCCTGGGCGCACACAGACCACCTTCCCCTGTCGCCCACTTAGGCGAGCAGGACATTCCTGCACACCGTGGAGACCCCGAGGCTGGGCCTAGTAGTGCCATCTCGGCTTCTGTTCCCACCACCACCGTCACCACCTCTCCGGTCCGCACGACCACCACCTCCACCTTTCGTCGAGCCACTTCTACTCGTCTCCGTCTTGAGGCTGAGTGAGCTGCATTGCACGCTGGCGCATCTTCCTCCACCTCCTTGGTCGCATCCTCTTCCATCTTCACTCACCCACGTTTCCTCGCACTTGAGAGGAACGTGGCCACCATCCTCCGCATCCTCACTCACGTTCACGGACCACCTCCTCCCACACCACCACCCTCTCCACCACCTTCACCCCCTCGACATTCTTCACCTCCACCGTCACATTCTTCACCTCCACCATCACATTCACCACCACATCCATCACCCCCTAGGCGACCATCCCCTCCTATCACCACTTCCATTCCCACCACCTCATCTACTCCCACTGTTTCCATTCCCTCCACTTCACCTCCGCTCACGACCGCTTCCATTACCCCATACACGTGTCGCAAGAAATTGCAGGTGCGCTTGCGATCACATCCCCCGCCATCCTCACCTACCCCCGTACCCCCACCATCCACCATTGCATTGGTCACCATTTCACTCCCACTCACCATCACCACTTGTCACGCCCCGATTCCCAAAAATATCGAGGCGAGACGTGAGTAGGTCCGCTCAGACTTGAAGCTGCAAAGCTGCAAGTCCGATAAGCGTCAATTATCTTTAAATGGCATGTCCTTGCAATGCGATATGAAACAAAGATAATAATAAAGGGAAATGAGACGAAAGCAAATCTCAGAATATCCATAAATAAGTTCCAACATCACAGAAAATCCACCAGGCTGAAAAGAAAAGAGTCTAAAGGCCCAAAACATGGCCAACAAAAGTACAACGTACAAGCAAAGGTGCCACGCACCGACAACTAACAGAAATCCTAAAACAAAAGGGAACTCGGCAAGGTCACCATGGCCACAAAACTCCTCCTGGGCAGGCATGGACTCAGGCTCAGCGTCAGCAACGACCACGTACTCAGCTACGGTCTCTGGCTCAGGGTCTAACATGTGACACCCAAAAGAGCAAGGGGCATATGTCAGCAAGTCTACAAGAGACTTGTGCAAGGAAACTGAAAGTGAAAGGTAAACAACCTAGCAGTTCTAGCATGATGCAATGACATGGCAGTTATAACATGAGTGCGACAAGTAAGGTAAAGTAAAGTAAAGTACGAGCATGGCATTTGAAACATGGCATGGATGTCAAGTTTTACATGAACAAACACAAGTACAAAGACAAGTCTAGTAAGCACGTCGTGCACAGAGATTACGCCTTTTGGCTAGAGTGGCTGATCGGGCCAACTCCTAAGCTCAAGTGATCGCTTATCCCTACCCCTCCACGTGTATCGGGCATTGGCTTTTGACCAACACATGAGGCCCGCTTCTGGATCATGAGCCAGGAAGTGTTTTATCATGATGGCATAGGGGTGCACCTAGCCGGAACAAGGAAGTACAAGTACAAGTATTGTAGCGTGTGCTACGAATGCAACATTCAACTTGGATGTCATGTAAGATGCAATGCATGGCAGATAATAGTTTAAGTGAGTACAGATAAGGAATTTAAACATGGCAGATGACAATGCATGAATGACTTGGAAGGGTGACAGATCTAGCTTCGTTGTCAAGCTATATCTTAAAGTTGCGTCTTGACAGCTATCATTTCACTATCTAGTCTCTTTTACGCTAAAAGCAAAAAAGTGGCCTAAGAACATGGCCCTAAGCAAAAGTTGGCAAGTTTCACTTGCCTGCAAGTATAACGTCTAAGAAACACCGTCCAACGAGTCCAAAGTCACAATTATCCTACGTGCACAAGTCCACCGGCCTACATTCCCGTTTTATTAATCTTTGATTAGTGAATTAAAAACATTTAAAAACATCGATTTTAATCTTGATTAACATGCATTGGGTTGGGGGTCCTAGGGGTGCAGATCGTTACCTCAACACGACGCGGAAGCTACACTGGCGTCGGGTAGCGACGCCAGGTGTTGGAATAAGAGAACGCGCTCCAAGTCCAAATTCCAAAATAGATTCCTCGCTCGAATGATCTGGGCAGTAACCGGAGCGACGAACCAAGATTCCAAAGCTAGCACGTGCGACGACGGGCTACAACTTGTCGCAACGTCAAAGTAGTCCAACGGCGAAGAAGAAGCACTTGGGTGGGGCCCACAGCAATTCTAGGGGCCAATGGGGGACCCACAACAACTCTGGAGAACTTTGGGGGCCCACAGTGGCAAGCGGTGCGAGAGTTGCGACGTTGCAACGAACGTCGCTCGGTCGGACACGGGTCGGTGCGAGGAATTCTCTCGGCCAGACACTGCGGCAGGGGGCTGTGCAGCGCTTGGGGGTGCGGTGCGGAGCGGGCTTTCGGTCGTGGCGGGCGGATATGGGGGATCGGGTCGGTCGGGCGCTTGGGCGGGGGCCTGCAAGCGTTGCAACGGTGCGGCGATGCGGAGAAGAGGGGGAGTGCTTCGGTCGGACACAGCGGATGCGGGGTCGATGCGGGCTTGCGAAGCGGATGCGGAGCGGCTGTGCGATGCGGAGCGGACGACCGGTCAGACCGATGGGGTCTCTCGGTCGGGCACGGGCGATGCGGAGCAACGAAGCGGGCGGCTGCTGTGATGCAGAGCGGAGCTTGGTGCGGGCGAGGCTCTCGGTCAGACCGAGAGAACGGGGCTGAAATCGTCGGTCATGCATAGGCGGCTACTACAACGTTGCGACGAATCATCGCAAGCGAGTTTTTGGGTTTTGGGAGTCGCTAGGGTTAATTTCTTGTGAAAATGAGTCTTCATAGGGGTTGTTTATATAATAGGGAGGGGTTGACTTGGTCTAGGGCTAATCCTAATAGGGTTAGGATTTAAAAATCATTTAAAACTCATTCCTACTCACACAAGGCTAGGGTGCGGCCAAGTTGAGCTAGAATTTGGCTCAAAAATAGTTTGAAGTGTAATAATCTAATAAAATTTTTATTTGGCTAAAAATATTTTAAAACTTAGTTATTAAAAATATTTAAAACTTTGTTAAAAAATGTAAAAGTGGTCAAATAAACTCCAAAAATTGTAAAATAAATATTGGTGTGATCGGGACGACGAGAGAAAGAAAACTAAGAAGACGGATCTCAATTTCGACGTCGAACGATGAAACTAAAAATAGAAACGCCTCACGTCAAAAGTGAAAATCACAACGTTTCTTCGAATAAGATCAAATCGTGGGAAAACGACCTGAGAAATGTCGTTCCAAATTAGTGCCACAATTTAATACTCTCCGAGACGTTCACAACGACATATCACACCAAAGTGTTAACGAACAAAAAAAGTCTAAAACAAATACGTGCACGGTCAACAGCACGTGCACGAAGAAGATACGATCGAAAAGCGGTCGTTACATCCTCCCCACCTTAAAATAAAGTCCGTCCTCGGACTTTCTAACTATAAGTATATCTCTAGCTAGTCTAGTAGCTATCCTGATCACATCACATTATAATTCAACCAGGTATAGTCATTACAAATGCTTATGCATACACTAGGTAGTCAAACAATAACTATGCTAGCAAGTATATATTCACTCATGCACATATTTCAATCTTACATATATGCATACATCCATTATATAACTACCACTAACCCAGCACAAACAATAGTTTAGATACTCACATAAGATTAGTCTCACACTAGCAAATACAATCATTGCTCTACGTATAGATAGCTACCTAAGCACACAAACAAACATGGGTATACGACTCACTAATATTTCTTAGTATACATCCAATACCAAACACATCAACACATGTAATCACACCATACCATTATTTAAATCAAGTTTTACTATATCTATTATACATTCACCACTACTATAATTTTACAATTTACAGTCATTCAGATGCATGCAATTATTTCACCATATGATCACATCACATACGGTCATATAACTGTATTTACGACACGCCACATATACCTTAGTCACTGAAACTTATAACTAGGCACATACTTACCCGTGCATGGTGCACACCCACACAAGCTAACATTTCATTCATATATACCAATCATACCACTATATACTTAGCACATCTACACCTAGTTTAGCTAGCACACATACGTTCACACAGGCAAGTCCTTAGTAAATAACTATACCACAAGACCAACACCTTATAACTATATACTGGTATAGCGACCCACAATCATGTGCGTAACACAACCAGGCACAAACACTCCTATCACTATACATACATCTAACATCGCTATATGCAAACTTCAGACATACATAACAATATACTTAGAGTATACCCACTCAAGCTTGAGTGAGACTCGAAACATATATCAGAATACTCTATATACGTAACACAGTATTTATACCTATACCAATACCACTCCAATATATATATACGTCTACCAATACAACCATATACATACCATATGTCAATCACACCTAATATTTAGTCAGGTAATACTCACATAGTTCATTCACTTTATATACCCTAATAATAATACAGACATCCGCACACGTATAATTATAATACCTTCCTTAATACATGCATTTATCGTATAGTCACACACATGTAGAACATATATTCACACCATATCCTACTACCTATAATTAGTATACCAATACATCTACTTCATACATAGTTAAGGTATGCAACATTCGTGTATACCTCCTGGTATACACGCATACAGCATCCCGTAAAAAGCAAGCAATACCAATCAAAATTATAATCTTACTATCATATGTATATCACCTATATACTCATGCAGCAAATACATAACTACTTATGTCTAGGCACAAAACGTATCTACGTGTGAGCACATACTCACACGTACTAACACATAGGTCGTATAATAGGCATGCACATTAAACTATAAGTACCCTGGTATTATTATACATCCTTACCAACATATTATTTCAACCATTATAAGTATCTCCAACTACATACACCTCATTAGATATTCCAACACTGATCTTATATACACAGACGTCCCTAGAGGGGTATAGCTATCCTCACACATATCTATAAATACTAACACACAACCAACTTCATAACATCACGAATAACTCTGAGTATGTATATATCACACAATAGGCAAACATTAATATACTATAGGGGAGTACACTCATTCAAGCCCACATACGCTAACTTAGGTACATGCACCACGACAACATCACAAAGGTCCAAGGGCCTACTAACAATTTAGGGTTGACACAGTCATTGACGAGCACTAAGCCTAAGTAATAGAGGGAGGTCGAGGTCGAAAGCGTGACGAGGGAAGGATCGATAAGCACAAGTTCAGATAGGACGAATACAAGGGGACAGCTTGGTTAGGTGAAACAGCGACTCACTTGTGAATGTTTAGGTAGAGGAAAGGGAGATGTAGTGATACTCTTATAGGATACAGAAAGAAAATAGTGCAAATAACATAAGCTAAAATACGTGAAATTTGAAAACTGTTGTCCTTCAAAAAGTTGGAATCCTCGTCTGTATAAAATATTTGGAGATCGATAGAACAAGTTGTTTGAAATAAGTTTGAGTCGAATATTCATAATAAGAGAAAATGATTTATTGGCTTATCAAAAATCATTATGAAAAGGAAGTAAATCATTCATACGAACATTAAAGACGTAGTTTAGAAAATATTATACGGCAGTAATTTAATATAATGTTGGCAAAAGTTTTGAAATTTAAAGAATGAAATTAAAGTAACTGAAGAATTTAAGCTCGTGTTAAATGCTTTCAAAGTCTTTAAGCTAGGGAATAATTTAAAATAATCAATATTTGAAACTACTTTTAGGGGAACCAGGATTTGCCAAAAAGGATTGATTTACACAAAGTTCTTTAATATACGAGCACACGAACCTGATACGGATATATAAAAATAATTGAAATTCTATTTAGTTTAGAAATTATTCTAAAAACATGTATGGTGAACGGAAAGATAATAATAACTTAGTAGTAGAATTATCAAAATTGATAATAAAGCTTTGAAACCAAATTATGGAAGGTCCAGATCAGGAAAAGGTTATGAAATAACAATTTTACAAAAATCTGAAATAGGGAAAGCGATGAGCATAACTTCGACTTGCTGAAAGCTGAAATCCCATGTGACTTGACAAGTATATTAACATTAAGGCGATGTGTCATTTGAATGGCATAAATCAGAAAGGAAAATTATAAATCGAATTGGGCAAGATAAAGTACGGTTCAGAATAAAATTAGTATATGAAGGGACAATGTATTTTCATAGGTACTAAAAGTATAGGCTGGAAAAATATCATAAGCTAGTATTCAAAAATTTCGACAAAAGTTTTAAAAATTTAAGTCAACAAAAAAATATGAAGTATAAGTATGAATATTAAAATTTTGAACAAATTTTAAACTTAGGGAAAGAGGAAATCGAAAAATACTTTTAGAAGTTTCAAGATTTGTAATGGAGAGATTCGGAAATTGACGACGATCGTCATGAGACGATCTCGTGAATCGAGGCAAGGAAAATGGTCGGATGATCAAAACATACATACGCCTAGGATATGAACCAGAAAAATCCACGGGGAAACTCCTACGGTCGACCAACTAAAGATTAAGAAACTAAACGCTAAGACTTTCTAAGGAGCTAGACGGTAATGAAATGCGTTCAGCTTGGTCCGAAATCAATGAACCCAAGCGAACGACTAAAGGAAACTTAAAAGTCTGACATGATCAGAGTTAGGCAAGAACCACTAAGGTAACTCCTACGATGATTAAATCAATTCCTAGTATGGAGTCTAACTAACAATCAGAGGCCTCTAACTAGCAAGCACCAACGTCTAACTAAGTCTCCTTACCACCTAGTGACATAGGAAAACGACTAGACTCAAGGCTTATGACTCGGATGTTGCAATTTATTTAATGGACATTCCATAGTTATTAACGTTGTTCCGATAATTCGCAGTTGCAAGACGGACCGGCATGGGTCATCAACAAAACCTGTCACGCCCCGCTTCCCAAAAATATGGAGGCGAGACGTGAGTAGGTCCGCTCAGACTTGAAGCTGCAAAGCTACAAGTCCGATAAGCGTCAATTATCTTTAAATGGCAGGTCCTTACAATGTGATACGAAACAAAGATAATAATAAAGGTGTCACACCCCGCTTCCCAAAAACGTGGAGGCGAAGCGTGAGAAGGTCTGCTCAGACTTGAAGCTACAAAGCCGCAAGTCTGATAAGCGACAAATAATACGAAGAAGCAGGTCCCTGTAATGTGACTCGGAACAACGATAACAATAATAGAGAAAGAGACAAATAATATAAAATTATTCAACTCAGAGTCCAGATAAAAAATTCAACAACCAGAAATGCCACCAGGCGAACAAAAGAGAGTCCGAAAGAAAAGGCCTAGCATGGCCAACAGAAAGAAACTAACAGCAACGGTGCTACTCACTGACAACGACTCACAACCAACAAAAGAAGAACGAAGGCGCACTAGGACTGGTCACCGGTGTCCTCGTACTTAACGTCAGCAACGGAGTCGGGCACGAACTCCACGAACTCGTCACTCTCAGCTGCAACATCCGGCTCAGCAACTAACATGCGTCACCCAAAGAGAAGGGGCACATGTCAGCAATTCTACAAGACTTGTGCAAGGAAACTAAGGGAAATAAAAACAACCTAGCAATTCTAGAGTATGGTATGACATGGCATGTTATGTAAATGAGCAACAAGTAAGGTAACAACAGATTAGAACATGGCATGGGTTATAGCATGGCAAGTAACATGGCATGGCAAGTAACCAATTACATGGCAAGTACAAGAATTTGTAAGCACATCGTGCACAAAGATTCTGCCCTTTGGCTAGAGTGGCTGTACGGGCCAACTCTTACGCTCAAGTGACCGTTTATCCCTACCCCTCCACGTGTGTCAAGCCAGGGCATTAACCCCCGAACACGTAATGCTCGCTTCTGGATCATGAGCCAGGAAGTGTTTTTAACACGTATGGCATAGGGTTATGCACGCATAACGGGTGCCTAGCCGGTAACACGGAAACACGGATTTGTACAAGGATTTGTAGCGTGTGCTACGATGCAACATGTGACATGATAAGTATAATGGATGCACATGACATTTTAATTGAAATGAAATTTGTGTATCGTTAAAGAAAAGTAAACATGACAGGCAATTGTATGTAATGGCATGACGGGGAAATTTCCAGCTTCGTTGTCAAGCTAGCATTGAATTTGCGCCTAGACCGCTATCATTTCACGGTCTAGTCTCTTTCACGCTAAAACAAGGTATTGGCCTAAAAGCATGGCCTAAAGGAAGGTTGGCAAGTTTCACTTTCCTGGAACCGAAGTTGTTGCTCGACGTGAGTCACGAGATCGGTATCCTACGGAAATTTGGGTTCGCTGTTATGGCAAAATAAAATATTAGACTTAGGGTTCAAAACCGATTTGCATTGGGATCCTACGTCGTCTAATGAATCGTTTTTAATTAGGGTTTCTAATTTATAGTGAGGGTTATGAGGATTAAAGGATAGATCCACTAACCGTACGAGTAGTGAACGAAAGACGCCAACCAGATCTAGCTTTGGCGACGGAAGAACGATCCCGGAAAGCTACGGCTGAAATTCGAGATCCGGCGGCCTAGGGAAGGTGGCCAGCGCAAGAAACAGCGAGAGGAAAGCTTTGAGGAGGAAGGAAATAGTTTGAGGAATGTTGGGGATGATTTGGGGAAGATATTGGCTCAGAAGGAATGAAGAAGAATGAAGGATCGAAGAGATTAAATAGAAAAACGAAACGGCGGCTGCGACTTGACCTAGGTTTAATGGGCAGTTTAGTCGGTCAGAGAAGGGTGGTCGACCGACTAGTTTAAGATCTAGTCGGTCGGTCATCTAACTTAGACCGACTAAAAGCCAAACCGTGAACATGGTTGGTACATGTAGACAGATTTAGTCGGTCTGTGAAGGCCCGTCGACCGACTAGTTTAGGATCTAGTCGGTCGTTGATCGTTCATAGACCGACTAAGAGAGAAATTAGGTAGATATTAAGCACTGAGGATTAGTCGATCAAGGAAGGAATCTTAACCGACTAGTTTAAGAACTAGTCGATCGGTAATTGTTCTTTGCCGACTAACCATAAACAGTAACTTAGACGGTACAGTAGGACTCAGAATTAGTCGGTCTGAGTACAAGTCCTGACCGACTAGTTTAGGAACTAGTCGGTCGAAGATTGAGCTTAGACCGACTAAACGTAAACAGTAACTAAGCTGAATTTTACTGACAAGAACTAGCCGATCAGAGAAGGATTGCCGACCGACTAGATTGCAATCTAGTCGGTTGGCTCTCCTTCACGAACCGACTAAGATGCACCAAAAGTGCCGAAACGAAGCGCGAAGCTTCGGGAAGAATCCTATGGCCTCTAGGATCACTCTAGCTCTAAGATTAAGACACAACGAAGCTAATCGTAAGGATTTCTAACGGAAAAAAAACACACAAGGAAGGAAACATCCAATATTATTCAAATAAAATAGTCATTACAAAAACCGGTAGTTACATCCTCCCCACCTTAAGAAAAATTCCGCCCTCGGAATTTCCTAACACTCATGTGTCAGGGAACAAAAATGGGTAGCGCTCACGCATCTCATCTTCTCTCTCCCAAGTAGACTCTCCTGGCGAGCCGTGTCGCCACATCACCCTCACAAGATCAACTATCTTGTTCCGAAGTGATTTCTGACGTCTGTTGAAAATCTGCACTGGCTGCTGGTCATAAGTCAGATCAGGGCAAACGGTGATCTCCGAGAAATCCACAGCATGAGATGGATCGCTGATGTACCGACGAAGCTGCGACACATGGAAAACATCGTGAACTCCTTCCAAATATGGCGGCAAGGCTAAACGGTAGGCTACCTCGCCAACTCTCTCCAGAATGTCAAATGGTCCAATGTATCTCGGGCTCAGCTTCCCCCGTTTCCCAAAACGAATCACTCCTCGATTCGGGAAAATCTTCAAGAACACATGGTCACCTGTTTGAAACTCCAACGGACGCCATTTAGCATCAGCCCAATGCTTGAAACGGTCCTGAGCAACCCTCAGCCGCTCCCGTATGTTCCTGACAACATCCACAGCCTCCACGATCATCTTAGGTCCTAACAGCTCCCGATCTCCAATGTCATCCCAGCTCAGTGGCGATCGACATTTCTTCCCATATAGCGCAGCAAAAGGTGACATGCCAATACTCGCCTGGTAGCTGTTATTGTAGGCAAACTCCACGAGGTGGAGATGATCCTCCCAAGAACCCTTGAAGTCCAACATACACGCCCTCAGCATGTCCTCCAAGATCTGGATCGTCCTCTCGGACTGGCCATCCGTCTGAGGATGGTACGCCGTGCTGAAACTCAGACTCGTACCCAAACTCTTCTGCAGACTCTGCCAGAACTGAGATGTGAATCTCGTGTCTCTGTCCGACACGATACTCACAGGGACTCCGTGAAGTCGTACGATCTCCTTCACGATTCACGTTACATCACCATCTAAACTAGGAAAAAGGAAATTAAACGGAGAGTAAAAGGTTTACCTCCATATATCTCCTCGCTAGTGCCTCAGTAGACTGTCCTACTCGGAAAGGAATAAAGTGCGCGGATTTGGTCAATCGGTCTATGATTACCCAAATCGCGTCGTTCTGTCTCGGACTCCGAGGTAGTCCAGTCACGAAGTCCATAGTGATGTGCTGCCACTTCCACTCCGGAATCGGAAGCGGTTGTAGCAACCCCGTCGTACGCTGATGCTCCGCCTTTACCTGCTGGCAAACCAAGCACTTGGCTACACTCCGAGCCACACTCCTCTTCATACCATGCCACCAAAAGTTCAGGCGAAGATCCTTGTACATCTTGGTCCCACTAGGATGCACAGAATTCGGCGAACTATGTGCCTCCGTCAACGGCTCCTCTCTGATGTCCCCAGCTGGCACACACAACCTGGCTCCAAACCTCAGCGAGCCATCCTCATGAATCAGGAAGTCAGTCCGCAGACCGGCCTCCACCATCTCCCGAATCCTCACCAACTTCGGGTCTCCAGCCTGTCCAGCCTTGATCCTATCCACGATAGTCGACTGTATCTGCATACACATCAACGAAGAGACCTCACCAGGCAGAACAATCTCAATACCGGACTCGCAAAAATCCTGCTGCAATCTCCACTGCGAAGTCAACATCATCACCGCCAGAAGCCTACTCAACGCATCTGGTACCACATTCACCTTGCCAGGGTGATACTGCAGATCAATCTCGTAGTCTGCCATGAGCTCCAACCACCGACGCTGTCGCATGTTGAGCTCCTTCTGAGTGAAAATATACTTTAAGCTTTTGTGATCGGTGAAGATCTTCACCTTCTCACTCAGCAGAAAGTGCCTCCAAATCTTGAGCGCAAACACAACAGCAGACAACTCCAAATCATGTGTCGGGTAATTCTTCTCATGAGCCTTAAGCTGACGAGAAGCATACGTGACCACGTGCCCATGCTGATGCAGTACGCAACCGAGACCCTTGCCAGAAGCATCGCAAAAGATCTCGAATCCTCCACTCCGGTCGGGCACAGCAAGAACAGGGGCCGACGTCAATCTCTCCTTCAGAACACCAAAAGCTCCCTCGCAGTCATCAGACCAAACAAAAGATACATCCTTCCGCGTCAATCTGGTCATCGGCTCGGCAATACGGGAGAAATCCTTGATGAATCGCCGGTAATAACCTGCAAGTCCAAGGAAACTCCGGATCTCGGACGCTGACTGCGGAACAGGCCACTCCCTGATGGCCTTAATCTTCTCGGGGTCCACCGAAATACCATCTCCAGTCACCACATGCCCGAGAAAAGCGACCCTTTCCAGCCAAAACTCACACTTGGAATACTTAGCATACAACTGATGCTTCCTCAAGATCTCCAATACCGTCCTCAAGTGCGACGCATTCTCCTCCTCTGACTTCGAGTAGATCAGAATGTCGTCAATGAAGATAACGACAAACTTATCCAAAAAGTCATAGAAGATCAGATTCATAAATACTGCGGGTGTGTTGGTTACACCGAAAGGCATAACCACGAACTCGTAATGTCCATATTTCGTCCTGAATGATGTCTTCGGAACATCCTCCTTCCTCACCTTCAGCTGGTGATAACCACTCCTCAGATCCAACTTAGAGAATACCCTCGATCCTCCCAGTTGATCAAAAATATCATCGATACGAGGCAACGGATATCGATTCTTGACGGTCACCGCATTCAACTCCCAGTAGTCCACACACATGCGACGCGAACCGTCCTTCTTCTTCACCAGCAAGACTGGTGCTCCCCACGGAGACACGCTGGGATTAATGTAACCCTTCTGAAGAAGTTCATCAAGCTGCTTCCGCAATTCCTCCAATTCTGCGGGTGCCATGCGATACGACGCTTTCGAAATAGGCTGCGCTCCCGGAATGAGATCGATCGAAAACTCGAGAGCTCAATCAGGTGGCAATCCAGACATCTCCTCAGGGAAGACGTCGTCGAAGTCACGCACTACCGCAGACCGACACTGCTCCATCTGCATAGCAACAATCTCCACCGGCTTGGCCCGAAACCTGACCAGACCAAGCGAACTGCTACCCCGGCTGAACTCAAACACCGGATGTCCAGGGATCTCGAACACCACCTTCTTCCTCTGACAATCGATCGTGGCATAGAAACTCCCAAGCCAGTCCATCCCTAGAATGGCATCATAATTGACGATGTCGTGGACAATAAAATCTGCGTAGAGCTCATGTCCACAGACCACCAAAGGGCAAGAGTTGCAACCACGATGCACCGTGACCACGCCATTCCCTGTGACGATATCCCAACTCTTGGGAAGAGGGGAAGTCGACAAGGAATGCTTCTCCACGAAGCTCCAGGAAATACTGCACATCGATGCGCCTGAGTCGAAGAGGACTCGTGTAGGGAATGTGCACACCAAAATCACACCTAACAAGCAACCTAACAATCAAATCCTATCCAAGCAGGCAAACATTTGCAACAACCAAACATAATTTAATAACTTAAAACTAACTAAGGACAGAAACATCTAGGTTGAGGGTTACCTGCAATGACCTCGTCCACCGCCTCGGTCTCAACAGCTGTCATCAGGAACGCCGGTCGCCTCGACTGAACAGCCTGCTGAAAAGCCTGCCTTTGCGGAATGAGAGGCGCTCCACGTCCAGCAGGAACAGGTGCCTTCTGCTGCAACGGCT
Source organism: Scilla litardierei (assembly GCA_030789695.1). NCBI lineage: Eukaryota > Viridiplantae > Streptophyta > Magnoliopsida > Asparagales > Asparagaceae > Scilla > Scilla litardierei. The sequence continues at coordinate 332,757,523 of CM061133.1, read as the reverse complement.
GAGCTGCAACAGGTCCCTTCCACGGCTGCTTGGACTTCGAACAGTCCCTCATGGTATGCGCAGGATCACCACAAACCAAACATTGCCCCAGCATCTTCCGACACTGATCCTTGACATGCCCCGTCTTGCCACAGAAATGGCAAGTCTTCAGAGTAAGAGGTCCTCTGGGCCTCTTGAACTGCACCGGTTGATTGGGCCCGAACCCTGGTCTCATCACTGCTCTGGCCTGCTCCACAGGCCTCTTCCCAGCTCCAGAAATCTGTCCCCTCTTCTGGCTCATAATCCGCTCCTGCCTCTTTGTCGCAATCAGAACCTTCTGATTAGACTCCGCATCAGAAGAAGTCGCATAGCTCTGAAGGTCCAAAGAAAGCCCCTGCAGAAACCTCTGGGCTCTCTCATCAGCATCCTGCACCATCTTCGGTGGTAATGACTCAGCCTCGTGAACTCCTGGTGGTACTGATCCACCGTCAAGCTCCCCTGCTTCAGATCAATGAAGCGCTGCACCATCTCCCTCCTGGCAGCCTTCGGAAAATACTCCTCATCAAACCTGGACTTGAAGGTAGCCCAGGATATCGGCTCCTCCAGCAACTCCTCCTCTGCATCCCACCAGTTCCATGCATTATCCTTAAGCTGCCGCTTCGCAAAGTCAACCCATCCAGTCGGGTCAACCTTCGACATCTTCAAGTTGTCCTCCATGTTCCTGGTCCATTCATTCGCAGCCAGAGGTCCTTCGGTCCCATCAAAGTAGGCGGGTCCCAGCTCCCGAAACTGCTTCGCTCCGGGCTCGAAGTGAGGGACATTCTGAACAGGCTGCGCTGCTCAAGCAGGTGGAACATTACGGGCATTCTGCAGCATCCCCTGCTGCACCTGCATCATCTGATGCATCATCCGCATGATCTCCCCGTTGGTGGGCTCCCGATCCGGCTCCTCGACACGAGGGGGCACACCACCTCCATCACGGGTATTCCGTTTCCCAGCCATCTATTGACACATGAAAACGAAACAAAATTAGACTCTCAGCCTTATGACTCGGTGTTGAAATGATTTATCGGACATTCTATAATTCTTATCGATGTTCCAATTTAAGTCACAGTTACAGCGGTGACCTACATGGGCCACCAAAGAAATCTGTCTCGCCCCGCTTCCCAAAAACATGGAGGCGAAGCGTGAGAAGGTCCGCTCAGACTTGAAGCTACAAAGCCGCAAGTCCGATAAGCGACAAATAATACGAAGAAGCAGGTCCATGTAATGTGACTCGGAACAACGATAACAATAATAGAGAAAGAGACAAATAATATAAAATTATTCAACTCAGAGTCCAGATATAAAATTCAACAACCAGAAATGCCACCAGGCGAACAAAAGAGAGTCCGAAAGAAAAGGCCTAGCATGGCCAACAGAAAGAAACTAACAGCAACGGTGCTACTCACCGACAACGACTCACAACCAACAAAAGAAGAACGAAGGTGCACTAGGACTAGTCACAGGTGTCCTCGTACTCAACGTCAGCAACGGAGTCGGGCACGAACTCCACAAACTCGTCACTCTCAGCTGCAACCTCCGGCTCAGCAACTAACATGCGTCACCCAAAGAGAAGGGGCACATGTCAGCAAGTCTACAAGACTTGTGCAAGGAAACTAAGGGAAATAAAAACAACCTAGCAATTCTAGAGTATGGTATGACATGGCATGTTATGTAAATGAGCAGCAAGTAAGGTAACATCAGATTAGAACATGGCATGGGTTATAGCATGGCAAGTAACATGGCATGGCAAGTAACCAATTACATGGCAAGTACAAGAATTTGTAAGCATGTCGTGCACAGAGATTCCGCCCTTTGGCTAGAGTGGCTGTACGGGCCAACTCTTACACTCAAGTGACCGTTTATCCCTACCCCTCCACGTGTGTCAAGCCAGTGCATTACCCCCGAACACGTAATGCTCGCTTCTGGATCACGAGCCATGAAGTGTTTTTAACACGTATGGCATAGGGTTATGCCCGCATAACGGGTGCCTAGCCGGTAACACGGAAACACGGATTTGTACAAGGATTTGTAGCGTGTGCTACGATGCAACATGTGACATGATAAGTATAATGGATGCACATGACATTTTAATTGAAATGAAATTTGTGTACCGTTAAATAAAAGTAAACATGACAGGAAATTGTATGTAATGGCATGACGGGGAAATTTCCAGCTTCGTTGTCAAGCTAGAATTGAATTTGCGCTTAGACCGCTATCATTTCATGGTCTAGTCTCTTTCACGCTAAAACAAGGTATTGGCCTAAAAGCATGGCCTAAAGGAAGGTTGGCAAGTTTCACTTTCCTGGAACCGAAGTTGTTGCTCGACGTGAGTCACGAGATCGGTATCCTACAGAAATTTGGGTTCGCTGTTATGGCAAAATAAAATATTAGACTTAGGGTTCAAAACCGGTTTGCATTGGGATCCTACGTCGTCTAATGAATCGTTTTTAATTAGGGTTTCTAATTTACAGTGAGGGTTATGAGGATTAAAGGATAGATCCACTAACCGTACGAGTAGTGAACGAAAGACGCCAACCAGATCTAGCTTTGGCGATGGAAGAAAGATCCCTGAAAGCTACGGCTGAAATTCGAGATCCGGCGGCCTAGGGAAGGTGGCCGGCGCAAGAAACGGCGAGAGGGAAGCTTTGAGGAGGAAGGAAATAGTTTGAGGAATGTTGGGGATGATTTGGGGAAGATATTGGCTCAGAAGGAATGAAGAAAAATGAAGGATCGAAAAGATTAAATAGAAAAACGAAACGGCGGCTGCGACTTGACCTAGGTTTACTGGGCAGTTTAGTCGGTCAAAGAAGGGTGGTCGACCGACTAGTTTAAGATCTAGTCGGTCGGTCATCTAACTTAGACCGACTAAAAGCCAAACCGTGAACAGGGTTAGTACAGGTAGACAGATTTAGTCGGTCTACGAAGGCCCGTCGACCGACTAGTTTAGGATCTAGTCGGTCGTTGATCGTTCATAGACCGACTAAGAGAGAAATTAGGTAGATATTAAGCACTAAGAATTAGTCGGTCAAGGAAGGAATCTTAACCGACTAGTTTAAGAACTAGTCGGTCGGTAATTGTTCTTTGACCGACTAACCATAAACAGTAACTTAGACGGTACAGTAGGACTCAGAATTAGTCGGTCTGAGTACAAGTCCTGACCGACTAGTTTAGGAACTAGTCGGTCGAAGATTGAGCTTAGACCGACTAAACGTAAACAGTAACTAAGCTGAATTTTACTGACAATAACTAGCCGGTCAGAGAAGGATTGCCGACCGACTAGATTGCAATCTAGTCGGTTGGCTCTCCTTCACGAACCGACTAAGATGCACCAAAAGTGCCGAAACGAAGCGCGAAGCTTCGGGAAGAATCCTATGGCCTCTAGGATCACTCTAGCTCTAAGATTAAGACACCACGAAGCTAATCGTAAGGATTTCTAACGGAAAAAAACACACAAGGAAGGAAACATCCAATATTATTCAAATAAAATAGTCATTACAAAAACCGGTCGTTACAAAAGGGAAATGAGACGAAAGCAAATCTCAGAATATCCATAAATAAGTTCCAACATCACAGAAAAGCTACCAGGCTGAAAAGAAAAGAGTGCTCCAAGTCCAGATTCCAAAATAGATTCCTCGCTCGAATGATCTGGGCAGTAACCAGAGCGACGAACCAAGATTTCAAAGCTAGCACATGCGACGACGGGATACAACTTGTCGCAACGTCAAAGTAGTCCAACGGCGAAGAAGAAGCACTTGGGTGGGGCCCACAGCAGTTCTAGGGGCCAATGGGGGACCCACAACAACTCTGGAGAACTTGTGGGCCCACGGTGGCAAGCGGTGCGAGAGTTGTGACGTTGCGACGAACATCGCTCGGTCGGACACGGGTCGGTGCGAGGAATTCTCTCGGCCAGACACTACGGCGGGGGGGGGGCTGTGCAGTGCTTGGGGGTGTGGTGCAGAGCGGGCTCTCGGTCGTAGCGGGCGGATGCGGGGGATTGGGTCGGTCGGTCGCTTGGGCGGGGGCTTGCAACGTTGCAAGCGTTGCAACGTTGCAGCGATGCGGAGAAGCGGGGGAGCGCTTTGGTCGGACACAACGGATGCGGGGGTCGGTGCGGGCTTGCGAAGCGGATGCGGAGCGGTTGTGCGATGCGAAGCGGGCGACCGGTCAGACCGATGGGGTCTCTCGGTCGGGCACTGTCGATGCGGAGCAACGAAGCGGGCGGCTGCTGCGATGCAGAGCGGAGCTTGGTGCGGGCGGGGCTCTCGGTCAGACCGAGAGAACGGGGCTGAAATCTTCGGTCGTGCACAGGCGGCTGCTGCAACGTTGCGACGAATCGTCGCAAGCGAGTTTTTGGGTTTTGGGAGCGGCTAGGGTTAATTTCTTGCGAAAATAAGTCTTCCTAGGGGTTGTTTATATAGTAGGGAGGGGTTGACTTGGTCTAGGGCTAATCCTAATAGGGTTAGGATTTAAAAATCATTTAAAACTCATTCCTACTCACACAAGGCTAGGGTGCGGCCAAGTTGAGCTAGAATTTGGCTCAAAAATAGTTTGAAGTGTAATAATCTAATAAAATTTTTATTTGGCTAAAAATATTTTAAAACTTAGTTATTAAAAATATTTAAAACTTTGTTAAAAAAATGTAAAAGTGGTCAAATAAACTCCAAAAATTGTAAAATAAATATTGGTGTGATCGAGACGACGAGAGAAAGAAAACTAAGAAGACAGATCTCAATTTCGATGTCGGACGACGAAACTAAAAATAGAAACGCCTCACGTCAAAAGTGAAAATCACAACGTTTCTTTGAATAAGATCAAATCGTGGGAAAACGACTCGAGAAATGTCGTTCCAAATTAGTGCCACAATTTAATACTCTCCGAGACGTTCACAACGACATATCACACCAAAGTGTTCACGAACAAACAAGGTCTAAAACAAATACGTGCACGGTCAACAACACGTGCACGAAGAAGATACGATCGAAAAGTGGTCGTTACACCACTACCACTCCACCCATTATTTACACCTCCTCCACACCCACCGATCCATCACCTCGACCACTTTCTCCACTTCTACGTACACCCGTCACCTCACCCCTCCACTCCCCCGCATCCCCCACATCTTCCACCGAGGACGACGATTCATTTCCTGCTTTTTGATTTCTTTTTGTCTTCTGACCTCCCCCTTGCATATTTCTGAATTTTCATGATCTTATCATATTGCTAGCATTGGGAGAAGTCAATTTTTCTGTGTGCTGTCGTGTGATGTTTTCTATGTGTGATTGTTTATATATGTCGTCTCGTGTGATTTTCTATCTTTATTTTCTGTTCATATGTCATTTTGTGTGATTTTCTTTATTTTCAGTTTCGTATGTGTGTTTTTCTTCTTTTTCATTTCTTTTTGTGTCGGTGCGTATTCCCCCCCCCATTTTCATTTGCCCTCCCGTATTTAATCTTTTTGCATTGAGGAAAATGCAAGTTTCAGCTTGGGGGATCGCACTTTGTGCGTCATTTGCGTCTTTTTGTTCGTTTTTTAGTCGTTTTCATCGTGTTTTTATTTTTTCTTTTCTTCTTTTCTTTCTCTTTTTCCTAGAGATGACCCCTATGATGAATTGCCATAAAATCACACACACACCTAGCATGGCTTCGATAATCACATTCACTAACCTTAGGAAGCCGAGTCCTCTTGCATTTCATGCATCGTGGGTCCACTTAGCTTTTTTGTGAGTCGTGTGTCGTGACTAGCTTATAGTGTGCTTCTACTTTGTGATTTTGATTTATATACTTGTCCAGGAATGACCCCTAGATTATCATGCTTCGATTTGAATATGCGGTATTTGTCTCTCCTGTCTGCTTCTGTATGCATGAATATATATATATATATATATATATATATATATATATATATATATATATATATATATATATCGTATGCTTCATTTCGCATGTGTCGGGATTCCACAATTAGGACTAGGATAACCCATTTAGCCTATGCTCTGATTAGCGGAAAATCTCCTTTGCCCAAGTGTTTAGAATCCGATTTCTTTTTTATTTTACTTGGTGCAAATCCCCTCGTCGTGTACCGTTCTCCCACTTGGGAGAGTACACACATGTATATACCCCGAAATCCAAAAATCCAAAAAAAAGAAGAGAAAAGAAAAACCAAAAAAGAGAAAAGAGAAAAGAAAGAAAAAAAACATATGTATAGCCAAAAACCCAAAAAAAATACATATATCCAAAACCCAAAAAAATGTGTGTGAATATTTTCCTACTTACCGAGAATAAAGGGAAGGCGAGAATTTGCACCGAGTGTTCTACTCCACATCATCTCAACCCCCCATCGCTTTCGAAAACACTTGGAATAGGGAATTTCTAGCTATTATCTAGGCAATAGTGTGGTGATGTCCAAGCCCCTAGCTGTGGAGTCCCTGACACATGATACGTTTCGATTCTTACTTTCTTCTCATGCATGCTTGAGCTATATATTCACCGCTTATTTCAAATCGAATCGATATTTGGGTCTTCTCTTGGATTTGTGTATATGGAGCTTATTGTACAATGTAGATAGTGACAACGTCTGCTAGCACACGACCACACTCACTTGCGCTTCACCGCGTGGGCCCACGACACTTGTCTGGACTCGTTTCCTTTGGTTTAGTGTTGTGATTTGGCGTTTGCTTGCTTGGTGTGGCATTTTTGATTTTGTTGGCCCTGACGGGCGATTTAGGATTTAGAGTTCTCTTTTTCTCTCTTTCTCTCTCTTTTCTCCCTCTAAGCTCCTACTCTCATTCTTCTTCCTCGAGGACGAGGAAGGGTTCAGCTTGGGAGATTTTGACGTGTGTGTATATTTTATATATTCACGCACATCTTCTTTGTGTTTTTCCGTCATTTTCCGCCGTCCCGTATCCGTTTTCTCGTATTTTCTAGTTTTCTTTTATTTCTCCACGATTCTACGTGTTTGCAGGAGTTTGCTAGCATAGGGGATACATAACGAAGATATCATAATTCCCCGGAGCAACGGGAGGAGTCACGCGCGATCCAGGAGGTCAAACGACCAAGATTGCTATCTTTCAGCCCCCACCCGATCGGTTGGATACAGCCAACCGATCGGGTGATGCACGCGTGCACGACGCAGACAGTAGCTGAAGCAATGTGAGCATCAACCGACCGGTTCGACGACCGGTTCATCCCAATAGACTTCTCGGGAAATTGAAGCTGAATTCCAACCGATCGGGTGACCGTCACACGATCGGTTCATCTGTAGCCGATTCCTCCAAGAGACGACCCGGAGAGCTCACCCGACGGCCAGCTGACCGTGCCAAAACGTCGCAAGTTTCTGTCTTTTGGGCGACGTTTCCAACCGATCGGTTGATTTATCAACCGATCGGTTCACCCGATGACCACAAGATCCAAACGACGAGCCGTTTGCGCCAACCGACCGTGTCACGTGACTGGGTGAAGTTTCTGAAGACCGCAGCCGAAGCACGTAGCAGCTCACCCGATCGGGTGATTCTTCAACTGATCGGGTGACGTCGTTTCTATATATAGAAGCCCTAGGTTTTCAGAAACGAGAGCTGTGTATTTTTCTGTCTTTTTTCTCCATTGTGACGGCTGGAATTTTTGGTTATTTGTAAGTGTTCCGATCTTTATGAAACTTTAATATAGTGTTAATTGCATTGCTACAACTTCATTTCAATTGCCTGATTATGTTTTTAACGGTCGATTTTCATTTAGATTGCTTTTTAGATAAATGTGTGAGTAGTTCCCAAATCTGGGATTTTGGTGGAAACCCCTTTGTGGGTTCTCCCCAATACGTCTATAGGACTAGGAAATCGATAGGGATTAGGAATCTATTGGTTACGCGGGGTGTTTCATTGTCATAGACGGGAAAAAGACCGCATTTGACCGTTGGGCCAAGGGGGAATAAACTTGGCAGTTGACTCCCTAGCCATAGCTCACGCCTTTAGCGTAGACATCGAATCCTAGCGTGTGGGAACGGCAGGATGAGATGTTTGGAGTTATCGTTGCGACCTTAGTGCTCCCGAAGTTGGTCAGTGTTAATGGACATGGGAATGCCCACTGACCGAACCCGGGTAGTCCGACGTATCATCCTGGACACCGACCGGAATATCGGCCCCATGGGACGCTGGTATCACTCTTAAAGGTAACGTCTCACCATTAAACCCTAATTCCGATCGTTGTCTTATCCGTCGGTCGTAGTAGCGAGAACACATAATAGGGTGGAAACCGAAGTCCTGGGTTTCCCTTTATATTTTTTATCCCTCGTATTCATCTTGTGACAACCCATCTATCGATTCGGGCTAGTTGACCCATAGGGTGAATTTTGCCCCTTCTGACACAAGCACAACCACGCCTCCCTGTGTTCGACCCCCAAGCCACACTACAACACCGTGCGCTTGCGGTATAAATATTTAAATCTGGTATCTCCCATCCTATTGCACACTTTGCACATGATCACAAACTGAGGGGGACGTCAGGGAGTAGCTAAATATACATAACGTTAATTTGACTTTCGTCGTTTAGACTAGATATGTATATTTTTATATGGCATAAGTTAGTGCCCATTCATGTTGCAAAAGCATTATGGGTCTTATCAGAACTTCTGGTCTGATATTGGTTTGCTATTACTTACTCCATGTCGAGGTATATCATATCTTCCCTTTCTCATTTTATTCAAGACTTCCCATGTTTTCAGTCTTCCTTATTGTTATTTATAAAAGAAGAATGAATATTAGTCTTACAAAGTAGACATATACAAGGGAAACGAGTTAGTTTCTATATTTCCACTTTTCTAATTTATGATAGACTTTTAAAAGTCTATTTGGAAACTCAATTATGGTCTCCAGGCCATTTTTATTGAGTCATTCAAGTATTATGTGGATAGTGAATCATGCTCAAAGGGAAAAAAATACGTGATTACGAAATTTATAATTTCACACTTATCTATTAAGCCACGACTTCGGGTGTACGCTTAAAATTAAGGCTAGATTTAAGAATCATACCTTGTAAAGTGAGATTACTCTAAAAGAGTTTAGCTGTGTTATGACAATTGATGGTGTCAATCTTGGTTTATATAAACCATAGATCTTGGAGATCTATTTACTGCAAAATGTGTATCTCTAAAAAAGATCGCATAAATGGTTTTCGCATAATTCATCGTATTTGGTAATTTTTTTTGTATGAGTAAAAGGGTGTTAACTTTTGATTTGATTTGAACTTCAAGTTCAATTTGTCAAAGGGGGTATGATTTTAAACTTTTTGAAATTATTATCGGATTGTTGTCATAAAACAATGTCATATTATGAGCATGAGCATAAGCATGGGATGAGCATATAAGTGTGCAATATGTAACAGTTAATGATTTATCTTGCACATAATATAAAGCTTGTAAGCTTAAAAGGTTTGCTCAATAAAATAGTTGAAAGAAACTAAACTATCTATGCAAACAATATCAAGCATGTGAGCTAAAAATGTATGCTCAGTTAACATTAATTGGAACATATATGATGTATACACATATTATTTATTTGTTGCAGGTACATAAATATGTCATCTCAGACATATATTTATGCTACATGCATTAAAAATAAACCATAGAGATTTTAGCATGCTAAATAAAATGTGCATCACAGAACATTAAATATGTGGCAGACATATAATTTTCTACACATGCATGTAGTTATGCAACATGCTGTTGTTTATTCATCATATGCATGTAATATGTTTAGGCGCAAATTCATGCTACGGGCAATGGAAATATGCAACTCACAGGCATGTAGTATGTGTAAACGCAGTTTCATGCTACCGACAATGAAAATATACAACATTCCAGGCATTTATAATGGAATAAAATATTTTTGTTTAATAATTAATTGGACCACGTGGAAACGTCATACCCTATTAGGTTAGCTGACTAACGGGAGAGCGGTCTCAGGATCCTCAAAATTATTAGACGCAAAACATAATCAATTAATCCAAGAAATGTGATTAGAGATTATTTACACATATAATGAATCCGATTTATTTGAAAAAAATCGATCAGTAAATCTTATTAATTTCTGAAAATAGCCTTATATTAAAAAAAATCAGAAAAACTCTAGTTAGGGTTTTGTTGCGACGAGGCACGCACGGGAAACGCGCGTGCGCGTGCAGCAGGTGCGCGTAAGGCGGGGCATGCACGCGCGCCGCAGGCATGCGGCGGCAGGGCACGAACGCGCTCAGCAGGCGCGCGGCGGCGGTCCGCGCGTCAGGCGCGGCGGGGGGCGACGGGCCGTGCCTCGCGCGGCGGCGGGCCGATGGCCGCGCGTCAGGCGTGACCGCTGGCGGCGCGTCAGGCGCAGCGGCTCTTCGCGAGGCGCGCACGCGTTGGGCACACGCGGGGGTGCCAAATCCTCTTGATTAATGGATTACGAAGGAAAAATTCGATTTTTATTGTAAAAATACAATTTTTAATCTATGAAACAACATTTTTACCGCAAAAATATGATTTTTAGCGTGAAAAAGTTGATTTTTCATCCAAAAATGATATAAAAACTCTTTTTTGAAAAGAGATCTATATTAAAAATGTGATTTTTCATTCAGATCTAAGCAAAAGAGATAGATCTAATTAAAGAAAATCACAGATCCATTATAATGAGCATGAAAAATTTAGATATAGGGATAAAGATTACCTCTAAATCCTATCCGCCGGATCTAGCGATGTTTGGTGAAGGAAGCCCTTTCGCGTCGTGATTCGTCTGTCGGCAGATGTTCGGCTCAGTTGTGAGCGTGCTGATAACGTGTTATGAGCAAGGTTGGCAGCTAGAAAAATCTCTAGCATCATTTATATTATTCAATGTGGCTGGATACCCAATAGGCCAATTAGGCCCAACTCATAACAATAAACCCTTAATTATCATGATTAGAATTGCTTGATTCCAATTGATTTCTTGTTTGAAAGATCCCCTTATATGAACCTTCATGTGAACACCTTAAATTAATTGAATTCGAATCAAACTCTGGTCTTATTTCAAAAATGGCTAGAACAGTTTTACCTTATTGGAGCCAATTAGAATTTGGACTTGTCTTCTAAATCAAATATTGGTCTTTAAACTTGAGTTGGCTTCTGTTACGGATCGGATTTGGGTTTCGGAATTCTATTGGCACCATGATTTAATGGGTTTCTGATTGAAATTGTTTCTCAGAAAGCCAAGATCGTTTGCCTTCAAGGACTGGCATAAGAGGTCTTCAAGGACTGACATAGGAGGTCGAAGAGCTGCTAGGGTAGCAGCATTACGGCAGTTGACGAACGAGCTTGAACAAGCTTGAACAATGAGCTTAGTTTTATTCCTGAACAAAATCCATGTTCAAGTTCTGTTCGTTTACTAACCGAGCTTTTAAAACTTATTCAAGCTTGTTCGTTAAACTTACCGAACAAACGTAAACAAATGTAAGCGAACATTTACCGAGCTTGTTCACGAGTAGTTCATCGAACATTCTATTCGTTAACAAGACTTATCGTTCGTGAACATGTTCGTGAACACACAATCAATCTTATTCACGAACAGATTTTTAAATAAACGAACGAACATCAATTTTTCAATCAGGGATAATAATATTTAACCATAATTGCCAATGACTAAATCAATCAAATAAAAGGATTAAATATTTGAAGGACAAAAACAAACAAATCCAGCTTGATAGCTCCATAAATCCCATTACAAGCATCCATTCCAAGCATAGTAAAAAATATAGTATTTGTCTAAATGCAATACAATGTTACGAGCTTGTTCACGAACACTTAACGAGCTTATTCATAAATATAAATGAACGAACACAGTTATATTCAAACTCTGTTCGTTTACTAATCAAGCTCTAAAAATCTGTTCAAGCTTGTACATTAAGCTTCCCGAAAAAACATAAACAAGCTTCCCGAAACATAAACGAACATGTATCAAGCTTGTTCACGAGTAGTTCGTCGAACGTTCTGTCAAGAGCCCTAAGCAGCATTCTCATCCAAAGGCATCAATACATTGACGGCAGAGATTCTCAAGGATTGTATTTATCTCTTGGTAGTGTGAAAGAAATCTATAACAAAAGCATAACTCCATCTTAACATGAAACATAAAGTTCCTTCTACCATCGAATGACCATTGCCTGCTTCCAACCTTCTAACATAAGTTTAACAGAGAAGTACAAGTCACTGCAAATGTCACTGCAAATTTCCAAGACATGGCAGGCATCACGAAAATCTACTACGAAACAAAATACAAAGCTTCAATTGCATAATTTACAGACACAAGTTATTCAACATACCAGATTTAAGTGTTTTTCTTTTCCAGTTCATACATATATTACAAACACATTCCACAAAATAAATAACAGCTACAATCTAACCGAACAGTTAGCATGGTGGAGCATCTAAGCAAAAAGAACTTTTCCTTCCCCTTCTCGCTAATTCAAGAATCACCCAAGGACACAAGCAAACCTTCATCTTACAATAAAGAGAGACCATAACAAATTACATGAATCTCTTTGTTATTGCCTGCCCTGGGACTTGAGCTCAGAAGGATCCATAAGACCTTCTAAAACAACCAGCTGGTCTAAGAGCGCAAACTTCTCATCTTCAAGCGTCTTGGCTTCGCCTTCAGCCTTGTTCAGTTCTCTATCCAAGGATAAGCTTTCTTCTTCTAGCAACAAATACTTGTGCCTCAGGGCTCGATAGTCGCCACAATTTATTGAGGCATCCGGAATGGAATCTGGACTCGAGGCATCCATCTGTTGGAAAGGCAGGGAAGCACCATTGCTCGCAGCTTTCTTGGAGCCCTTTTTTGACTTTAGGGGTGGATGAACAGTCTCTTTGCCTCTGCAAACATCTCCTTTCTTTTGAATCACAGGAGTCACTTGGTTCAGTGGTTTCTTTTTCCGTGGCTTTAAGTGAGCGACTTCATCTGGTGAAACCATTTGATGTTCTTGCATTTCCATGAGTCAATTTATCTGATTACGGACATGCAAATATAGCTCTATTTCAGACTGATGCTAATAAGAACACGTCATGTTAAACTTGCATCAGTAATAACTTGTACACAAACACATGTTTATAGAAAGATACGGTTTTAGCGAGTTACCCTGGAAACAACATGCACGACGAGTGTCCCCACAAGAAGTTTCAGCTGATTATTGGTAGAAGAAAGAAATGAAGCAGATTTTATGTGGGTGTTAAAATTTGATTACCTGTATTCCTTTCCCAAAGCTACTTGTATCAAAATCCACCATGCCAGAATAACATACCCCTATCTTCTTCAAAGATTAAGTTTTCAGAGTAGAACTGGACATCATTGGGTAAAGATTCAGATATCCAAGCTATTAGAGCACCTATCTAGTCCCGACAATAAAAGATGACAATTATCAGCAAAAATTCCTTTGGGATGCCCCCATTGGATATGGTCGAATCGAGCTCAAGATCAACTACTTGAGAAAGTAATATACTTAACCATTCTGGGTTAAAAAATGATTACATACTTTGTACTAAAACTAGAATTTCATAAGGAATGTATGTGAGTTATCGAACTGGATTAAAGTTCCATCAGACCTCTGCTACCTCGTACAAAGAAGCACACATAAGACCAAGACTATAGCATCCAACAAAGTAAAGATATATAATTCTACTTACAGTCTAATCCCAATCTTATAACTTCCCCAAACTCCCACAAATTCCAGATACCAGAGGAATCACTCTCAAAACAACCAGTAACCATCATCGCAAAGAAAGACAACACACGCATGCAAGCTTGTTCACCAAAACCACTTGAACAAAAATAAGGGATTTACTACAGAGCTCCACTGAACATCCAACAGAGTTTAAAAAAACCGTCTATCCACCAGACATCGACAGAATCATAATCAGTACCAATGTAACTATGGTAATGTGGCATGCTTACCATAATTCAAAAAGTCCAATATGCATCCTCCAAGTTAACCAGAATTGGAGTAGTCATGGAGTAGCTTTTCCTAATCCTAAAAGACATGCGATATGTGTGAATCTGCTCAAGTCACCGCTATCACGCATAGGAAGAAACTGGACAAAGTGATGTGACGATTTACAAAGGGTTTGAAAGATACTTGGTGACGCTAAGATGCTAACAAAAGAAACTTAAGCATAATGGATTTCTACAATCAAAGTACTCAAGCTCGAGTATTCACACATCCTGTGTAGAAACCAAAATCCCAAACCCCGGGTTTACCATCAAAATTTATTACATAATTGAGATGAAGATAACACCTCCTATAATTCTAAAAGACGGAAATTTGGCTAATTTTCTGTTCAATTCTTTTATATCTCCCTCATATTTATAGTTGCCTATTGAAACTGTGGTAAAAATTAAAGATCTTGATACTTTAGCATGATGAAAGAGTAGAAAAGAATAAATTACCCCAGCAATCAGACAAAGGGGAAAGCAAATATTCTCGAAATTAGAACAAATAAAGGAAAATTAAACAGAATTAGATCCTAGGGTTTCATTTTGTGAAATCTTACCGTGCTCGCTTTCTATCTTCTATGTCTGAATTAGGGTTTCTTTTTCTTGTTTGGTCATTGAGACTGAGGGAACAATTGAGAGAGAGAGAGAGAGAGAGAGAGAAGGTTCAAGGGCGACTGTTATCGGGTTAACGGGAATGCCCGAATTGAATCTGGCGGCCAACAGGTACAAGGCTGACTGCTATCGGGTTAACGGGTATGCCCGAATCGAATTTCGCGTGGCCGCCACTTTATGCGCGTATTTGGTACGCTTTTAATGGGCCGGACCCATCTGGACTCCGCCGTGTAATTCAGAATTTAGCCCAGTATTGTGCAACAAGAGTTGCGTGTACATTTTTAATAAGAAATAAAAAAATAAAATAAATTGTGTATGAGAGCGTGTATGGAGTGCATTCAAGCTGGCCTAAGGGTTTACCGGTGCTGGCCATAACCACCACATTTTCAAAAGAATTACCAAGATTATTAGATTTTCTTTTCAACTTAGTGAAGTAATTATTAAAATTCAATTCTCGCAAATTGAGGATTGCCAATTTTATTAGAGTTATCAACACGCTCTTAAGCTGAGTCGAATCCCTGCCGACGAACGAATCGCTGCCGACGGATGATTTGCGAGGACGCATATAAGGCTTCCTTCTCCGACATTCGCTAGATCCGGCGGATAGGATAATCTTAATAGATGCGCATGTTAATAGTTGCGAGGACGCGTAAATTTTCCCCAAGATCATATTAATAGATGCGCATGTTAACTCTATGATAATTATTTTCTACAAGATCTATAGTATAATCTATAGCAAGAAAATCAAATTTCAAACACACACATTTTCTATTAAACCCCTCTTTCAAATCTGTTTTTAATACATTATTTATTAATAAAAAACAAAAATATGTGTTGCTGCTCTATACTTTGGGAAAAAACATACGAAATTAGGGAAAATTCTATGCTGGACGCCTGAGTGCCATTTTTGCTTGCGATATTAGGAAATCCTATAGGCTTTGCAAGCAATTGGGCATAATCCTATGCAGGCAATTATTATTCGAAGGACAAAGCCTCCATTTTTGCGTCTGAGTGCCGCCCCCCTGGCGGAGGTGTGCCTCCTTTCGTGTCGGAGCGTCGGAGCGACGTAGCACGCCTTCGATTCCCGTCGATTGGCCTCCCGATTCCCGTCGAACCGTCGGACGGCGTTTGGACTCATGGCCTCCCGATTCCCGTCGACTGGCCTCCTGAATCGCCGCCCCCTCACTGTCGGAGGGGGGCCTGGCTCTTCGACCAGCCATGTTCCGTCAGGGGGAGGCGCCACCCAGCCCCCCCCCCCCCCCCCCGTCGCGTTCATATGGGAACGGAAAAAAAGGGGGGGTCCTTTCGAATCTTTGACGGCTTACTTTCCCAAACCCAAATTTCCCCCCTAAAACCCTAAGTAGGGTAAGGGGGAGAAGAGGCGTGTGCCTCTTCTGATGGGCCAGAAGCCCAATTTTTAACAAAATTGCAAATAAACATATGTATTTTCTGGCTGACGAGCCTGCAGTCCGCAGCCAGCTCGTAGACCTTTGCTCTGCTGGCCAAAATATTTTTAATTCAGAAAATACCCTATTAAAACCCTGAAAAATCCGAATTTTTTTTGGAAAAAACCAGAAAAATCAGGGAAAATCAGGATGAGTATATTGAGTATTAATAACTCATTTTGGGGGCTGAATCTAATCCTAAGCCCTAGGATTAAGGTTAGGAATATTATTTTTGCAACACTAAAGATATGGACTAATAGCCCATTAACCCATTTATTATAAGTAAAAATAGAGATTTTAAATTGGTTGTTGGGCCTGAAGCCCGCAACGAGCCTAAGGGCTTTTATTTAAATAATTGGGTTATGTTATTTTTCTATTTTAAAGATAAATTTAACTCAAAAAAATTCAATTAATTCTAGAAAAATATCAGAAAATACCATGTTATTACTGGAAAATCTGAAAAATCTAGATAAATTGATGTGTTGCATTAATATTCATTTTGGGATGTTATTTGTTTTTGGTCCATATTATATCAATAACATCACTACCTGCATCATTTGGATTAATTAGATTTTTTTATTTAATTATTACGGAAGGTTCTGAGATCGCTCTGTCGTTAGTTATCTAACCTAACGGTGTATGATATGTCTCCACGTGGCCCAAGTAATTATTAAATATTTTATATTTCTCCAATAAAATTGCATGTGATGTTGAATAATTGTATTGATTATACATGTGTGTTTGCGTGGTTGATTTTTATATTGCCTGTAGCATATATAAACTGCGTGGATGTTGTAAGTAATTCAGCCTTGTGGTTTGGGATCGGCCATTTTGAGATACACCTTTTTATTTTTCTTGCTTTCTTTTTCTGTTTTGAGAGATTTTGTAGTGAGGTTATAAATGTAAAATGCCAAAGGCCGGAACTCAGCCAAATTGAAGACGGAGATAAAATCTGCTTTATACTGGGACCCAAAATGGGTTTCCAAGTTGTATTTTTCATTTCTTTTTGTATTTCATTTTTGGACTGTATTCGGACACTTTTGGACATTTTATTTCTAAGGGTATCTGGCCGATCCCCACATGACTGATTATTTATTTATTTTTGCGTGAATTTATTTTTCACAAATATTAATTCATGTGTATTTAATTGCATAAATAAATGGTAATATTGGCTAGCGTTGTTTTTGATGTACTGGATGCGGTAGTAAGAACTATCTGAGCTGTCGGGTGGACCTGAAGTTACACCTGCGCTCAATGACTCTTATGAGTACGAATCTGGCTCCTACTACTGTGCCTACAACCCCAACAACGGCCCAGGCTACTTCAACCGCGACCCCTGAAGCGGCGCAGTCATCTATCTCTGCTATAGATAATGTGAAGGCCATTATCTACATTTGGAGACACAAAAATAGGACCTTAAAAGGCGAATATCTGACAATAGAGGATCCACGTGAGTTGTGGAGGACACTGGAGGCACGTTATAAACATCAGATTGATGTTATACTGCCACGTGCTAGTTATGAGTGGGAAAACCTCCGACTTCAGGATTTCAAGTCCGTGTCTGAGTATAACTCAACACTCCATAATATCACCTCATGCCTGAAGCTGTGCGGTGAAGAAGTCTTGGAGCAACACATGTTGGAAAAAACTTTCACGTCTTTCCATGAAAATGATGCAATCCTCATGCAACAGTACCGTGAAAGACATTTCACGAAATTCTATGACTTACTCTCCTGCCTCCTAATGGCGGAGCAGAATAGATCCTTGTTACTAACCACTCACAACCTATTTCTTTGAAGCCCATCTTGTTTCTTCCCAGAAGACGAAGAACAAGAAGAAGACCAGAAATTACGAGGGTAAAAGATGTGATGTAACCGGCTAGAGGACCTCCACAAAACAATAACTACAACCATGGAAAGAAAAAGAATACGTGGACAAGTAACAACAATGGCCAACCGTCTATTTCCAAGAAGAACTGGGTGGACAAGTACCATAGATGTGGCATGACTAGACATTGGTCTAGGAACTACGGTACTCGACGTAGTCTCCAGTATCTTTATCAGGCGAGCCTGCAACCTCGTCCTGAAACAAATCTGGTTGAATCTCATCCTTCAACCAAGCTGGCCGCAAAGGACTTCGATCACGACGACTTGCTCGACTGAGTTTTATCTTAGTTTGCTTTTATATATGCATTTTAAATACTAGTTTACTTCATATGTATTTTTTTAAACAAAAACTTTATGAATGCATATTTATCTTTATTTTATAAAGTCTAGTCATTCAAATATATAGATGAAGTGTGATATATTGTGGACAGTGCCTCGATGCACTGATGAAGCATTAAAATTGCTCCCACATACAAACGAGACTATAAGATGCAAATTTCTCTCCTTAATCATAGAGGAATCTCCCAAGTTTCAAGTATATTTCGTTTAAAACGAACATAACTTGGAAACTATGGACAATAATTGTGAATATCTTTATATAACTCGTCAAACGGATGGCCAGAAGACCATCTACGCACGATTCGTTGGACCCCCGTCGGGTCCCTATCATTATAGATATTCATCCTATATAAAGCCAACTTGACTGTGCACCAGAAGTGCCTTTCGTTGCAAGAGTTTTCAACTCTGGCACACTAGACTTAGTCATCCTGAATCAGCGATGATGGACACATCATCAAATGAATCCCTTGGATAACCTGAAGATTCTTCAAAAGGGTGAGTTTCCTTGTCCACCTTTGTCAAAAGGGAAAACTTATAGAGAGACATTTCCTCCAGAAAGTGTGATTAAGTCTCCTGGCTTCATTAAGAGAAAACATGGTGACCTTTGCGAGCCTATTCACTCCGCAAGTGGCCCATTTCGGTACTTCATTGTACTGATAGATGCATCTACTAGATGGTCTTATGTGTGCTTTTTTGTCCACCCGCAATGTAGCTTTCTTAAAAGCTGATAATGTGGGTGAATTCACTACACATGTCTTTCAAGACTACTGCCAAGCAACTGGCATTGAAATTGAACATCCTGCAGCATGTTCATACTCTGAATGGGATATCAGAGTCTTTGATTCCAATGGATTTCACGTCCATTGTTAAAACCCAGTTGCCTGTGGATGTTGAGGGATACTCCATCCTGCATTCTGCATCGCTTATCAAGATACGGTCCTCTCGTAGCCATATCTTATAACTGATGCCGCTTGCTTATGGTCCACCACCAAACATATCTCATTTGAGAGTGTTGGATGTGCTAATATTTGTCCCCATAGCACCACGTCTTGATAACTGTGAATTTGATGAGCAAAGTCTCATAAAAATGGGCACGCGGTCTAAAGAATCCTGAAGCTTCTGAGACCATATCAAGGGACACAAAATTCCTAATCTCGTTTTGTTCCGCATACTATTTCTGTGTGAAGATTAGATCCAGAAGATCCTTCACATTCAGACTAAAGTACAACAATTGGCAGATAAATTCACGGACAGCCATAAGATTGTTCGTTCACACGTCCCCGCTGCCAACACACCAGCTAGGATTGACATCCCCAAAGATGGATGCATGTTATGTGGAGGATGTGCATACATGTAAGAATGATGCGTATGAGCATATGTGTGTATAGGAGCACATACATTAGTATTTCTCATGTGTGGATTTGTACGTGTTCGTTGGTGTGGAGCATAGAAAGTGTCATGAGTATCCACTTGTAAAGTAGGAGATTTCCTACGTGGATGAAGGTTTGTATACATGTAAGCATGGCTTCTCTTTTGGTTTCCACCCTTAGTGGGTTTCTTGCCAAAAGGAAGAGACGGTGAAGTGGTGAATTTCTTGGTAGGTTTGCTACCTATAATGTCTTTGACATTACTTGTGGATGCACCGAAGGATGGCCTCACAAAGTCTATAGTGACACCACTATAGGAGGTGCGAGCATTGGATGCATTTGCGTTCACAAAACCAAGACCAACACGATGTGTGGCCGGAAATTGGTTTGCTAGCAAATCGTCCAATTGTCCTTTTTCTTATTGAATCTCACAATACGGGAGGACATGAGTTCATATTACTCCTTAAGAGAAGAAATATTGGTATCCAAGGTGGACACCCGTGCTTTGAGCTCGTGCACTTGGGTTTTAAGAGAATCATTCTCTAAACCCAATTGTGTGTGTCGTGAAACTAGATCATCATTATCCTTAGGATGTGTTTGATCTAGTTGATATTTGAGGGTATTCACCTCATTTCTCAAAGTGACATTTTGAGAAGCTAAATTCGCTTTCTCAAGGGTTAAAGTATCAACAATGGTGTCATTCTTGATAATGCATGGAATGGATGAATTTCTAACTTTCAATTTCTTTAAACTAGTATATCTAAGTATTAAAGATTGATACTTAGTAAATAATTCTTCATTAGCAATACGTAATTAATCCATAGTTACCTCGGTTTCATCCATGTCGGAATCACTTTCATCGAAGAGTGAATCTTCCCGGGCCATGAAGCACATGTGGGCACTTTCACCCTTCTCATCATCGGATTCGCTTGATGAGTCTCCACTTGAGTCATCGAATGTACCTACTAGTCCTTTCTTCTTATCTTTCTTATTCTTGTCGGACTTGTGGTACTTCGGAGCCTTCCATTTCACTTTGTTTCGTAGCATTGGGCAATCCTTCTTGATGTGCCCTGGCTTGTTACACTTAAAGCAAAGAGAGAAAGTGTTATTAGTAGACTTAAATCTATTCTTGGAGGGAAATTTACCTTTGCAAAAGAAGCATTGGAACTTCTTCGCCATTTGGGCCATTTCACCCAAGTCCATCCCATTTTCTGATTCTTTACTATCGGAGGATAAGGAATTGGTGTTAAATACCAAAGCTTTCTTCTTGGCCTTCGAAGGGTTCATCATAGCTCGAATATTTAATCGGTTCTCCCGTCTTACCTCGTAAGACATGAGAGTGCCGATAAGGTTCACAACTGTGTTGGTCTTCAAGTCATTGACCTTCTCGATGGCGATAGCTCTTCTTTCCCACTTGGAGGTCATTCCCATTATGATCTTCCTTACCTTATCTTGTTGGGAATAGACTTGTCCGAGAGCTTCCAGTTCATTAGTGATATCGGTAAAACGTCCGTATATTGATGCTATGCTTTCATTTTCCTGTATATGAAACATATCGAAATTTTGCACGGCAACATAGAGTTTAGAAAGTTTTACCTTGTTCGTTCCCTCATGGGTAACGACGAGATGGTTCCAAATTTGATATGTACTCTTACATGTGCATATCTTGTTGAACTCATCTGGGTCCAACGCACAGTAAAGAGCGTTCATTGTCTTTGTGTTGTTGACTTCGGCGGATTTCTTGGTAGCTGTCCATTTTTCGAAATCCTCTTCGGTGGTCTCGACGTATTCATTGTGGAGGGTTCTCCAAAGGGAAGCACTCCTTAGGAACGTCTCCATCCGACATTTCCAATAGCCGAAGTTCGTGCCATTGAAATGCGGAGGACGCACCGTTGATTGTCCTTCGAAAACTGTGGACGCTCCATCACGATCGTGATTGTTGTACGAAGACGGTGGATGAACGTTGTTGTTGTTGGATGACATAGCTATAAACTTGAGCTTTGATACCAATTGTAAGGACCCTGGATATGAGGAAAACACTTGAAGGGGGGTTGAATAGTGTTTATGCAATTTAAAAAGATAGTTACACCAATTTAAATTCCTAACCAACAAATAGTGCAGAATAGAAATAAACCTAAAATGAAACAAATACAAACGCAAGGATGTTTCAAGGGTTCGGATTACCCAAGTCCCTTCCCGACTTGTTCCTGGTAATCCTACGTCCCTTCCACCCGGTTAACAACCGGATACTCAAGTTAGAAAGCTAACTTGAGGTTTCCTTAAAACCCACTTGTAGCAACCCTACAAGTGAAATTGAAATACAATCGATTATTCTTGACTCCCACAACTTGGGAGCAAGCAAACCACTCTCACAAACCGAGAGTAAAACCAATAACGAAAGTTATGAAAGTATGAAATAAAGTAACACTTACAATCACCTATGCCTTGAAGTATAACTTGAAGGAGAAGTGTGTTGTGTGTTGAATGACTCTCTTGGAAGAGATGAAAGCTCATTCTCTTGACTGCACCAAATGTCTAGAAGATATCTCTTTGGTTCTAGGTTGGAGAGCAAGAGATTGAAGATTGGAATACAATGGCTTTAGGATTTGAAAGCTTTGATTTTAAGAGAATGAAAGCTTGAATGATTTTGCAATTGAATGGGTAATCTCTCAATGGAACAGTAGATGCTCCTTTTATAGGTTTCTCAAATCATTAAATATAATCAACAAAAACCCCTTTGAAATCCGTGAGGAAAAACTCAACGGATAGAATCTGCGCTCGCACCAGTCGACTGTTGAATAAATCACAGTCGACTGCTGCACAGTGACAGAGGGTAGGTGAGAATTCATAACGGTAACTTACCACGTGGACAGTCGACTGATGATGCTTGGACAGTCGACTGTTGAACCAACAGTCGACTGTAAATCCTACTACAGGCGACTGGCCGTAAGCTGGGTAAGTTGATGAAATCTGAAAAATGTTTGGGAGAATAGGACAGACGACTGATGAAGAGAAGACAGTCGACTGTTAAACTGAACAGTCGACTGTAATTCCTTCTACAGACGACTGTCAAGACCCTGAGATTTTCCAGAGAGTAGAGTCATCAAATAAGCTCAAAGACAAAAGACTGGTGAAGCATTGACAGTCAGTCGACTGTTCCAATGGACAGTCGACTGTAAATTCAACAATAGTTGACTGGCCAGTTCAAACAGAGAAATAGAATTGGGCTAAAGATAGACATGCGACTGATTAACAAAATACAGTCGACTGTCACTTGGACAGGCCCATATGAATCGTTCATAATTCGCCTTATGAGAGTTAAAGATAAGAAGCCCAAAAACTAGACTGAAAAAGTTTGTGCATAACAGACGACTGTAGAACAAAACACAGTCGACTGTTTTGAGACAGGCGACTGTAAATCGTTCAGCACTCGACTGTTATAAGCATGACATGCACAATCTAGATTGAAATGAATTGGAGTCTAAGGAAGATTGATCTAATGATATCCTAAGACAGAAATGAAGATGTGTGTGTGCTCCAACAAAGTTCTACTTCTAAGCTACATACTAGAAGAGAAACAAGAAAGTTACATTTGACGAACTCTCTCTTCTATCCAACGCATGAGCTTGAAGTCTTCTAGGAGCTTCAATCACCATCTACGATCATCCAATCCATTTCATTTGCTTTCAATGATCTTTGAGTATCATCCATTGCTAGTAGATCTTCATAATAAGCTTTAGACAATGGATTAACTGCAAATAGGGGATTAGTCATAAGTATTTATGTATGCTCATCATTAACACCAAGTAGAGAGAAGTCCAATACTCAACAGAGATTAGGCATACCTGATAGAGATGGTTCTGCTCTATTTATAGGGACGTGGGACGGGTTGGCGACGTTAGCAAACCCTCCGGGTCCATCCATAACTGACTTGCTAGGGGAATCGTTGGGACGTGGAGTGCATGCCGTAATCGTCTCCATGACAAAGGTGACTGTGTGGCCTAACAAAGCAAGTGCACGTCTCCTCTGATAAAGCTGACTGCGCGTTGTTTGACGTGATAGGACGTGAGTTTCCCCTGATAAAGTTGGCCGTTATGTACGTGGGGCGGGTCCACTGGTAACGGCTAAGAGAGAAAGAGGTAGCCCATCCGCATGAGATTTCGTTACCATGATTGCAGGCAGGGCCGGTTCTATCACTAGGCATCTGAGGCGGCCGCATTAGGCCTCCGATTTTGATAGGTCTCGTATTTAATTTTTTCCTAAGCCTAACAGGCAACAACACGCTCAATTAAAATTTCTTAGCCCACTTCCTTTATCTTATATATTCAACGCCTTGTTGTGATGCGTCCCCGCCTCAGGTCCAAGCCCGCCTCAGTCCAAGTCCAGCAATGCCAAGAGAATCCTAAGAGGCAATAGACTTTGTCAAAGGATGAAGTCTCAATTCTCAAACGGCAAAATACCAAAAAAAAATCTCAAACGGCAACTCCTAGGCCTCCGGCTCTAACGCAAGTTATGCAACATCGCCACTCGCCACACCCCCCACACAGTTGCTCTCGGCCTCTCTCGGCCTCTCTCTCTCTCTCTCTCTCTCTCTCTCTCTCTCTCTCTCTCTCTCTCTCTCTCTCTCTCTCTCTTCGTGGTGTTGCTGGCAGCCTGGCGCCCTCTCCTTCCACTTGTCCGGACTCCGGAACGATCACCTTTGACAGTTTTCTCTAGCCTGGAAGAATCACAAATTTTGCAAGAATCGCAAATGTTTAAATAACTTGAATGAGATTCAGTTATATGAAGGCTCCTAAAATTTTTGCATTGATACTTAGGCCTCATATTTTGTTTCGCTTTAGGCCTCATTAATGTTTGAACCGGCCCCGATTGCAGGGGCAAATCTTGCCAGGCGGGCGAGTGCTCGGGTCGTGGAGTTGAACATGCCGACCTTGTGTGGGTCATCCTTGCCATGTCGACTGCTACCGAGGTTAGGTCGGCCTCCCCTCGGAAAGTCGTGTGACCCGGCGGGCCCTCTCTGTAAATCTCAGTCAGGGCCTACCCTCGCGGGTGGCCCCCACTGGGGTATCATCTACAATGCTCATCTTTCATGTGACACTCCGCAACGTTTCAAGGAATTAATGCTAATTCAGTACCACCGGTTGATACATTCCCGTAGCAAGCTACAACTTGACTATAACTATGTCATCTTTAATCCGCGACAATCGAGCTTCTCATAAACACCCATAATTTGATAACTAATTCTCTTGTTAATGTGATAAGAAGAGCTCCGAGCCTACAACCAAGTATAAAAGAGGAGTTCTATGTCATTTGGGACACGCTCAACTAACGAACTCGACCTTGTTTTAATGGGAAACTGCTCTGGTATGCTAACACACTTTGTCGTGCATGGGACTCCCCGTCCTTCTAAGATATTATACTAACTCGGTTGCTACGTCCTCGTTGTCAATCACAACTTGTCGCGGCATCTTGTGTCTGGTTAGCCGAATACAGTACATCTAAGCAGGCTAATTAATCAAGCCTCTATTATCGTTCATTTGATTAAGCCAAGAGGGTATCTTCGGTGTAATTAACAAAACGCAGTGCAAATTATGGCCCATAAACTAGGTCGTTAAGTACAACATACCAACGTAAAAGGAGCGATCGAGAGAGCATCAAAGATTTTGATGCATATGGTGCCATGTGGGGGTGGCAAGGGAGACCGAATCATTCACAATCTTCCTCCATTAAATTGCTCTGAGATTTTTCTCTGGTCAAGTTGCGGGAGGATTTTGGCACACTGAGAGTTAAACAAGGTTCATGCTCCTCTGGCCCTTGGTCTTTTGGGGACCATTTTGTGTTATTGATGCATGTGGACTCATCTGCCTTGTCGTTGTGGTCATTTCCGTGTGAGGAGCAACTTTGAAGCTCTAACAAAACGAAATTATGAAGTTTGGGTTTTGATTTTAAAGAGTTACACCATCATTTTGTTGCTGCTGTCAAGCACATGTGCTTTGCCCAAGTCCATCGCCAAAATTAGCTGAAAAATGCACCTACTGCCACTAGAATGAAGAGTGGGTGGAGTTCGAGGAGGGAGATAGTGGGTGATGAAGAAAAGGGGGCAGGGCGGGGTATGGTGGTGTATACAGAGGGAGGTGTGTGTGTGTGTGTGTGTGTGTGTGTGTGTGTGTCCGACGGTGAGTGCCGGGTTGCAACGTGTGGTGGCGGTAGCCGGCACCGACGGTTGCGAGAAGTGGATGAAGATTGTTAAGTCTGTTGTTTGTCATTTGTGGCACAATGGTTCATGTGGAATGTTGAACAATATGTCATATGAAATGTTGAACCTATTGTTCAACATTTGTGACTGTGACACAATGAGTGCTTATGAAATGTTGAACATTGTGTCATATGAAATGTTGAACTTATTGTTCAAACATTTGAGATCAGTCTTCGTGGATATTCTATGTCGCTGTTTGAATTGCGACTTTTGAAGATAAGACCTCGTCGTAATAGATTTGTAGTTATTGGAGATAAGAAGTTATCGTGTTTGTTGATCAGATTCAGATCTTCTCCTTCAGTGCGGGACATGTGTTTCTCATGGTTATATTTGTTGAAGCTGTTGAAGAATGGTTAAGGATATTTGTTTGGCTTCAGATCTGTTTGTCGGCTGAGATCTCTTTTAACTGCTTTATCTCGCCTAGCTGCGCTCTGTGTTGTTCGGCCAATCTTCAGTGATTCTACCGGAGGAATTGTTATTAACAACTTAACAACGTCGAAGTGTGAGCGAAGTAAAGTTGGAAGTTGGATTGGCGTGTGGGTTATCGCTTTTGAAGATTAGCTTTTGCGAAAGTGACATCAAGCTCCGGGAGGAGGCTGACGACTACTGAGGTAGGGGATCAAGGGAGTTGATCTTGGTCAGTATTGCAAGGGGATCTTGCACGCAAGGGGAGCTTGCGCAAATTACTCCACGGGGTTGATTGAGATCAACCCTTGCGGTTTGTATTGAGGGGGAGTTTGTTTCCCCTAGTATCAAATAGTATTGGTGATTGTAATTATCATTATTTTAGTGGAGTAATTTGAATTTCTGGGCGAGGCCCCGCAGATGTAGGTGTGCGCACCGAACTGCGTTACCAATGTCCATGTGTCGTGCTGTGTTGATTATTATTCCCATGTGTTTACTATTTTAGCTTGCGTTCTAAACTACAATTGGTATCAGAGCAGGTCATCCGTATTCTTTGTTTGTCAAAGGGGTGTGATTCTGCTGTTTGAGTACGTCTACCATGAACACGAAGGAAGGAGCTTCTGTGACTCAGCCTCCGCTGCTCAATGGTACTAATTATACGTATTGGAAGTCTCGTATGCGCGCATTTATCAAGTCTCTTGATGAGAAGGCTTGGGTGGCTACTATTGAAGGCTGGACTCCTCCTACAGTTGATGACAAGACGGGAAATGAATCTCTCAAGCCAGCCCAAGACTGGAGTCTCAAGGAAGAACGAGCGGCACTGGGGAATTCGAAGGCTGTGAATGCAATTTTCACCGCTGTAGATGAAGAACAGTTCAAATTAATCTCTACTTGCGAGTTTGCAAAGGAAGCATGGGACATTCTTCAGAATATTCATGAAGGGACAAGCACTGTAAGAGCATCTAAACTTCAAATTCTGGCTTCTCAATTTGAAAATCTTAGGATGAAGGATGATGAATCTGTGGCTGAATTCAATGGAAGATTACATGATATAGCTAATCAGGCTTTTCAATTAGGAAAGAAGTACTCCCAAAAGAAATTAGTGGAGAAAACTCTGAGGTCTCTACCTGAAAAATTTTCGGCTAAAATTGTTGTTATCGAAGAAGTAAGGAATACATCCAATATGAGATTGGATGAATTGATGGGGTCCCTTCAAACCTTTGAGATGAATTTGAAGCAAAATAAAAGGGATAAAGGAGTGGCTCTAAAGGTGGAAGCTACAGAAGTTTCACATGAAGGGAATGACACTGAACTTGAAGACGACATAGCATTGTTAACTAAAAACTTCAGTAAAATGATGAGGAAAATAGGAAGTATGAGACAGAACTTCAGAAATGTCAACAAGGAAGCTCGTCCTAGTTTCTCTCCTCAGGAAGAGGTAACAACCGTCCTATACAGAAGTATGAACCTAAGAGTAGAGGCAAGGAAATTCAGTGCAGAAAGTGTGAAGGATTTGGACATATACAAGCTGAATGTGCAAACACTATCCAGAAACAAAAAGGAAAATCTCTGGCAAGTTCTTAGAGTGATGAAGAGTCTGAAGGGAGTGCTGGAGACGAGGATATTGTCAGCAATTATGTTGCTTTTACGGCCATTCTGGATGATCAGCATACTGATGGCATCACTAGCAATGTTGGACCAAGTGTGGGCACAACTCGCACCATGTTGGAGGATAAATGTAAGAATGTCAAGAAGAATGTTACAACATATAGTGCAACATCGGACAATGAATCTACTTCAGATGCGGGTGAGGATGAGGACGTTGACAAAGTTGATATTCGATCTGCATATCAAACTATGTTCACAAATTGGATGAAGATTTGTGAGATCAATAAGTCCTTGAAGAAAGAAAATGTTAGACTGAAAGGAGAAAGGGAAGAGGCTATAGCTCAACTATCAGAGACCAAGCAAGATTTCAGAAATCTAGAAGGACAACTCAGGAGAACACAGCTTAGAGCCGAGAAGGCAGAGATCGTTCTTAACAAATCGAACTCCGATAAGACTAAGCTTGATGACATTCTAAGCATGGGGAAAGTATCCGGAGATCGTACAGGCGTAGGGTTCAATAGAGGATGCTATCTTCAGTTAACCAAGGAAGTACATGGTCGAACTGTCAAGGGTCAGAATATGAATAGACACTTCAAGCATGGTAGTCAAAAGGATGAACACAAAAAGAGTGCTACACTCAGGCACTCTGTGTGTAATTACTGTCAATGCAAAGGTCACACTGAAAATAGGTGCTTCAGTCGTATGAGACACCAACGTGAAGGAAGAGACACAGGACATCCAGGGAAAAGACTCATAAATAAATGGGTAAGGAAGTTGAAAATTCATAGCCTAGTTGCCTACACATCCATGGTTGCCTTCTCGAAAAATATGTGGTATTTCGACAGTGGGTGTTCCCGACATATGACAGGAAATCGGGGTCTTCTCTCAGAATACACTACAGGCAATAAAAGACATGTTATTTTTGGTGATGGCCAGAGAAGCAAAGTCATTGGGAAGGGAGAGCTGAAGATGACTTGATCTATTACTCTGAAGGATGTCATGCATGTTCAAGACTTAAAGGCAAACCTGATTATTATATGTCAATTATGCGACCAAGGATTGTTTGTTCATTTCACTAAGGACGAGTATGTAGTCCTGAATGAAGCTGGGATTAACATTCTAACTGGGAAACGATCGCTCGACAACTGCTATCTACTTCAGGAAGCTAACAGCTGTCTCACTGCTAGTGTTGAAGTCTCTGAACAATGGCATCAAAAACTAGGTCACGTAAATTACAAAACTTTGATGGAAATTACCAGAGTTGGAGCCGTTCGTGGGATACATGTCATATCCAAGAAAATAGAAGGGGTTTGCGGTCCCTGTCAGCTGGGAAAACAGAAGAGAACTAGTCATAAACAACTTCAGACCATCACCACCTCTAAGAACATGGAGCTGCTACACATGGATTTGATAGGACCTACAACGGAAGTCAGCATGGGAGGTAAGAAGTACATTTATGTTTGTGTTGATGACTTCTCTCGTTTCGCTTGGGTAGATTTTCTCAAAGAAAAGTCAGATGCTTTCAATGCCTTCAATAGGTTCTGCACCCGCCTTCAGACGGAGAGATGAGTCACTATTGGAAAGATTATCAGAATTCGCAATGACCATGGTAAGGAGTTTGAAAATCACTTTTATGCTGATTTCTGTGAAGCAGAGGGAATACGACATGAGGTTTCTACACCTAAGACCCCTCAACGGAATGGAATTGTTGAGAGGAAGAGTCGCACTCTACAGGAGATGGCTAGCGTGATGTTGAACGCCAGGAAAGTCAGTACTAAATGGTGGGCAGAAGCGATTAACACTGCTTGCTACACCATAAATAGAGTGTATCTGAGACCCAGAACAGAGAAAACTCCTTACGAGATCTGGAAAGGTAAAAACCCCAATGTTTCTTACTTTCATGTATTTGGAAGCAAGTGTTACATTTTGCAGGATCGAACTTCTAAAGGAAAGTTCGACGCTAAGAGTGATAGAGGGACATTTCTCGGATACTCTATTACCAGTCGTGCCTTCAGGGTACTGAATCATCGCACTGATGTTTTGATGGAGTCTATCAATGTTGTTGTAGATGACTTCGAGCAGGGTGAAGCTGTTATTCATGGGGGGCCTGGTTCTCAAGGAGAGAGTAATGAAGAGGATGAAAATGTTGAACAAAATGTTACAACATTTGATTCAACACAAGTGAATACTGGTCAGACTGGTACTTCTCAGGAAACAACATCTGTTGAGGAATCATAATCAGATGGAAATGAAGCACATTCCTCAAGGGGGATTACAAAAGTTATACGAAATCATCCTCCTGAACGTGTCATTGGGAATGTTGAAGATGGTCTTCGCACTAGAGGCACTAGTCAGGTAAATTATCGTGATCTTGCTAGATATGTTTGTTTTTTATCTAGTGTTGAACCCAAGAATGTTAAGGAAGCATTACTCGACGACTTCTGGGTGATGGCTATGCAAGAGGAGCTGAATCAATTTCAGCGTAATGACGTCTGGAGTCTTGTTGAGAGACCAAAAGGGATGAATGTCATTGGAACTAAGGAGATTTTCAAGAATAAAACGGATGAAAAAGGGAATGTCAAGCACAACAAAGCTCGTCTGGTAGCTCAGGGATACACTCAGATCGAGGGAATTGACTTTGACGAGACTTTTGCTCCGGTGGCCTGTTTGGAGTCTATTAGATTACTTCTCGCCGTGGCATGTAGTTTCAACTTCAAGCTACATCAGATGGACGTGAAAAGTACCTTTCTAAATGGGATTTTAAATGAGGAGGTATATGTAGAACAGCCAAAGGGATTTGAAGACCCATTCTTGCCTAGCCATGTCTATCGATTGAAGAAAGCTCTTTATGGACTTAAGCAAGTTCCAAGAGCTTTGTATGAGAGACTGACCAGATATCTTCTTAAAAAGGGCTATGAGTGAGGGGGAGCAGACAAGGCGTTGTTTGTTAAGAGAACCAGATCTGCGGTCGTAGTTGCACAGATTTATGTTGACGATATAGTCTTTGGATCTACTTCACCGCAACTGGTACGTGAATTTATCGATCTTATGCAAAAAGAGTTTGAAATGAGTATGGTCGGTGAGTTAAATATGTTTCTTGGTCTTCAAGTTAAACAATCTAGCGATGGGTTGTTTATATCTCAGAGTAAGTATGCTAAGAATCTTGTTAAGAGGTTCGGCCTTAAGAAAGCCCGCCAAGTTCGCACGCCTATGGCTACTACTGAAAAGCTCTCAAAGGATGATGGTGGAAAACAAGTAGAGGTCACTCTGTACAGGAGCATGATAGGAAGCCTATTGTACTTAACAGCGAGTAGACCTGACATCAGTTTCAGTGTTGGGGTGTGTGCTCGATATCAAGCCTGTCCTAAGGAATCTCATATCACGGCTGTTAAACGCATAATCAGGTATATAAGTGGAACTGCTGACTATGGCATTTGGTACTCTAAATATACCAACACACTTCTATCAGGGTATAGTGATGCTGATTGGGCAGGTAATGCTGATGATAGAAAGAGTACCACCGGAGGGTGTTTTTACATTGGAAACAACTTAGTCTCCTGGTATAGTAAAAAGTAGAATTCGATTTCGTTGTCAACCGCTGAGGCTGAATATATTGCAGCAGAGAGCTGTTGTACTCAACTCCTGTGGATGAAACAAATGCTGACTGATTATGGTGTTGATCAAGATGTGTTAACCATTCTGTGTGACAACCAGAGCGCTATAAACATTTCCTAGAATCCTATACAACATTCCAGGACTAAACATATCGACATTCGACACCACTTCATTAAAGAGCTGGTTGAAAAGAAGGTTCTCGTTACGGAATATATAGATACTACTAGTCAGTTAGCTGACATTTTTACAAAACCCTTAGACTCCAGTAGATTTACGGAACTATGACAAGCTCTTGGGCTGTGTCGTATCTAATGTTGCACATAATGTTGTACATTATGTTGCAACCAAGATAGGAGGTCTGGTGTCATTTTTGATATTGTCTGGTTCTCTTTTTATTTCCTCCGCATTTATTTCTCCGCATTGGTTCTCTCAGCGATCCACTTTTCTCTTGAACGTTTCAAAAAGAAAGCTGCTCTGTGGTTTTTAGGGTTCTTGTTCTTGATTCTTTCGACATAGGGTTTCTTGCAGAATGGATCGTGCTTGTAATGTGAAATCCTCTCCAAACCCTCGACGCTCCTCCCCACAGGCTGCATCATCTCAGAAGGTTCCTCCTCCGTCTTCATCTCCTCATATCAATCGGAAAGGGACGTTTTCTCGCGTTCCTAGAGGTTCATCTGCCGGTATTTCTTCTTTCTCTTTGTCTCCACTTTCGCCTGATAACATGCAATCCTGTTCTATCTCGAATTTGGCTGTGGTGCCTTTTTCCCCAATTCTTGTTGACCAGTGTTCACCATTAAGCCATCGATGTCACAATCTGAAGAATCTGAACGGGTTCCCTGTCTGGAAACTGTGGTAGACTGGTTTTGGTATCTTCGTAGGACATGACATAAATTGAATGTCACTTGGATGAATTTATCTGAAGCTGGTTTCGGTTCTGTCCTTCTTAAAGATGTGGATGGTAAATTGATTAGTGTGCGTGTTCCTTTTGATGACCTGGTTGTTCTAAAGACTTGGAATCCACCTGAGCCTTCTGTAAAAATTTCCGAGATTGTAGTGTTGGATGACTCTGACTCAGAGTCATCCATGATTGGAGAAGTCCCTAGTAGAGATATTGACGAGGATGCCGTGTCTTATCATGACAATGAGGGTGCTGTTGGTCTGGATATTGGTGAAGGATCTTCTATTCAAGCTGCTCCTGATACTGCACAAAATGTTGATGGTCATAGTGGCATGTGTATTTCTGATACGGCTGATGCTGGGCAGACGGCTTCACAGGATGTTATACATAATGCTTTTCACTCAATGGATGAGAGAAATGATAATTTGAGCTATAAAGGGAAGGAGGATGGGGTTGAAATGGAATTAGAAACAGAAGCATGAAAGGTTGTAGATGAAGCTATTCCAGTAATGATAACCTCTGATCATGTAGAGGACAGTGTTCCTTCTGCTGGGCAGCACACTTCTCCATGTGAAAATGTCGAACCCTCATCTAATGTTGGATCTAATGTCAGATCAACTGCTAGTGCTCAAGAAGAGGAACCCATGATGACTTCTGCTCCTAGTATGGATCCTTTTGTGTCTCACCCTCGCAGAACTAGATCTGAGTCGCTCAAGCGCAAAGCTTCATTCAGATCATGCAGTGTTTCTCCCTCTAAGAAAGTCAAGAGGTCTGGTGGTTCAGGTTCCTTCTTCCCTTCTGCTGTGTCTTCATCTAGGGCTTTATCCAAGAAATTTTTTGATAAGTCCTGCCAGAATCGATGGCCTGTCTACTCAGAGCGGTCTATCTTTGGTGAAAAATCTCTTGCTGTCTCATCTTTTAGAAAGACTCACTTCTTAGCCTTTCTCAAGGACATTGATCTCTTCCAAGGAGCAAGCTGCTTTAAGACGTTTTATCCCGTACTGGTCCGAGAATTCTATTGTAACCTCTCCAAGTCTTCTGCGGATTCTGCATCTAAATGGGGTTTCCAGACTTTTATTCGAGGCAAGATTATTCCATTCTCCCCTGCTGTCACCAACAAACTACTAAAGTGGCCGTGCAATCAGAATCTCCCTTCCTATGGTGTATCTGTTGGTGAAGACTATGATTTATTCATCTAGACAATCACTGGTGGGCAATTTATGTGTTGGCTAAAGACGTTTTCATTCCCTTCCTCGGCGTTGACTGTAAAGTTCTTTTTACTCTATCGCATTGCCACCCGTAATTGGCTGCTGATTCGGGATATAAATTGCATATTTTCCCCCCATTTTCGGTCATTTTATGTGTATATTGTGTTTATTGTGGCTTCATACGGGCGTATTTGTGATATCGTGATTTATTTAAGCCTATCTCTATTTTATACATAAAATGTGGTTTTGTGAGCTAATTTTTGTTTCTCCTATTTTTCAGGTACTCCTGGAATTTTTCTAGATTTTCTGGAATTTTTCCAGAATTTTCTGGAATTTCGGGCTATTTTTTTGGAGATTTTTGGAGCTCTCGGTTTGGCTTGTTTTTTTTGCTGTTTTTTTTTGAGTTTTTTAGGGTTCTAGGTGGGTTTCTTCTTCCCCAAAGCTAGGGCTTGGGCTTGGGAGTCCATGGGAGCTTGAGGAGGTAATGGAGCTTGGAGGAGCACTAGAGCATGGGGATTCCATCTTTGAGTGACACATTGGTGAAATTTTTCCTATCCCTTGTGTAATTTTGGTTTAGCTATTTGTATTGTATTGGATGATTATCTCTAGAGATATAGATGTCTTCTTTCTCATCATGAATAGCTAGATCTCTCTTGTGTGATTGTGTTGTGTAATTGTTGTTGTTGGGTTGTAAAAATTCATCTCTAGCATGTGTTTAATTTCAAAATTGGTGGGTGAAACTTTGAGATGTTGGTTGTTGATGGAACCCTAATGGGTAATCCATAGAGAGGAATTATCGTAGTCGACCCTCTCTTATTTGCTTAATGTATTTCTCGTTGTTTTATACACTACTTTTATTGCACCCCACATGTTCGATGAAATGCCACATCCACCGATTGTTCGTCCCTTAGCCGGGAGATCAATTGAGTTATATTTGGGATGAATTCTCACGTCCACGGCCTCATTTACATGCACACCACACGAGTCCTCCTCGTTACTTGCCGATTCGGTTCTCCACCCCTAGCCACTTAGGATAATTTTTTGTAGTTTCTTCACACTTTTTCCCACACTCTCATCCACCGTTAGTTGAGGTAGTTGTAACACACTTTATTTTTCGTTATCGATCCAATTTGTGAAAATAGAATGACTTGTCCCTGTGATCCGACGCGGTACTCACCGGTAATTTTTATATTGCATTGACACTCCTATGCTTGGGAGTGGAAGGCGTGCACTTGCACGTCCCTCCGAGTCAACCAATTGGCGCCGTTGCCGGGGACAACGGTTACTATTATTAGCAATTTTTTGATTGATTTCAAAAACTTTTGTGTGATACTTCTATCTCTAGTGTGTGTCTTTACAATTTATTTATTTTCCACTTATTGAGTCTTTTAGTGGTTTATTTTCATTTTCTTTGAATTTTTTTAACAACATGTCATCATCTTCAGAATTTTCGGACGTTGATTTGGAGGATATTCCACTTCCGCCATACTTTCATGGCTCGGAGTGGGAGAACCCTCACTTACATATTAAAAAATTTGAAGAGTGGATACATTCATGTCTTGGTGGGAACATTAGCGATGATTGCATATACTTCAGATTTTTTCCCTCTTCTTTACAAGATGACGCTAGACTTTGGTTTGATTCATTGTCTCTCGACTCACATTTTACTTGGTTGTCATTTCAGGCTGAATTTTCTCCGAGTGTTTTTGCCTATCTTTTTGGAGCATGTACATGGGCGGCATGCCATGGAGCATATAGCGAGCTTTATCCAGGCTGAGTGGTAGGACTACCATCAGGCTTGGCAGATGTTTACAGATTTGGTGCTTGCGTGCCCACACCAGAGCTTTCACAAGGATCATCTTCTGCAGATCTTCTACACAGGATTATCGCCATCTGGGCAGGATTTTATGCAGATGAGTTGTGGTGGAGAGTTCTTTGATTATTCGACCGAGGATTCATGGTGTTACCTGAGGGACCTTGCAGAGTGGGAGCAGACTGTGCCATCTGGAGGGCCGTCACTTGGACATGAGGATGATGGCCAGTCCCAGTTTCCACTTCAGGATGCAGTGCAGCAGGTCCAGTATCAGACCGAGGAGCCAGCTGAGGGCTCTTTCCAATGCGACCCTATGGAATACCAAGAAAAACCTGTGAAGAGGGTGCATTGTGGCCAAGTAGAGGAATTTGAGCATATATATTTTGAGGAGTCAGAGGAGATAGATGATGGAGTGTGTATCGACCACGACGGTGACACGATGCATTTTCACTTTGAGGTTGAGGATGAAGCGGAAGTGCATGATGGCCTAGAGTAGATTGAGGACACCATGGAGCCTGAGCCACAGTCCACTTCAGAGTTAGCCTCACAGGTCGAGGCGGTTGAGTACTTAGGGAGGACGACTGAGATGAACTATTTCTAGGATGACGAGGGTGATGCGTGCTTGGATTTGCCCGAGACGAGTCTACCTCCAGTCCTGTCACATATGTCACTTCCCTTGCCTTAGGATGCGCACTTGCCAGTCATCGAGGAGGTTTGTCAGGAGCAGTTACCCATTCTGGGGAGTGCCGCAGAGATAGTTGATATTGATGTCGAGGAAGAGGATAGCGACAAGGATTGCGACATGGTATATATTGAGCCCGAGCTCCCTCCTACTCCAGTTTTCTCTCTGCAGCCACTTCCACCTCCTCCCGAGGCAGCATATCATGCCACACCTAGTACCACATTTCAGGGAAGTTTCCACCATCTCATGCCTTGCATTTCTGAAACCAAATTTTCACTTCCACATACATTTGTTTCAGATTGTCGTCCATTGCATTTAAATTTTTTATTTGTTTTGACGACCCGTTTTGGAATGCTTTTGCAGGGCATGAGGACATGGCTTGGATTGATGCAGCTCGTCTCCCACATGATCCATATTATCCAAAGTAGATGCTTGGAGTTGCATTGCTGGAATCCAAGGAGGCCGGTGGCAGCCTAGCTCCAAAGCAGCTGGCGGAGGAGCAAAAGGATATAATCGAGCAGTTGCCACCGCCGTTATACATCCGGGATCCGCCATTTGCTAAGGTGTATTCTTTCCTTTAAGTAGTGTAAATAAATAAAAAAATTAGTTAGTTTGCTTTTGCATGTTTGCTTTCGTATTTTTTTCTCTTTTCTAGGATCTTTTGCCAAGATCTGATACTCTTCCATCATTGAGGACAATGCTTATTTTAAGTTGGGGGGGAGTGTTAGAATCTTTAGGATTGTTAGGATTTTGGTGTTAAATTTTTTTTTGAGATCCCTCCATGTTCACCTCATCCCATGATTTTTATTGCATATCTTATTTTGGCCTCATCGTTCCTACGCCACTTGCTTTGTGTTGTCCCTACATGCTTTCATGTCATGCAATATTTTTCGGATTATCATTTTGGTATCAACTTCTCGATGTTTGATTGGCACGTTTTCATTTCTTTTCCAATTTGGATTCAAATGGTACTTTACCATGTATGAAGCTATTTTATATGTTGTGATACTCTCTTTGAGATAATTTGGGAAAAGTTTGGTGTAAGTAATTGCATGAGTTGGGGTGAATGGTGTAGTTTTTAATTGGATTGGATTTGGCCAATTGTGCATGCTTTGTTTTCCTCTTAGGAGTGGGTGGATGAGTTGCTAATTCATGTTGGAATGAGAAGAAAAAAGTTAGTATAAGTGAATGTTTCTTTCTAATCGAATTGAGTAGCCGGTGTCCCACGAAACATTGGGAAGGAGGCCAAAAATGAGATTTAGGAGATCGTTCCATCCATTTGCATATATAGCGTCATCGCGTGTATGCAAATGTGCCGGTGTTTGCATTTATGGCGTTATCACGTGAATGCAAAACATAAACATCAAAAACAAAAAAAAAAGAAAAAGGAAGAAAGAAAAGAAAAATGAATGATAAATGAAAGAATGAGCTTCATGAATGATGCAATCTCATCTCCCACCACTTAGAAGGAATTTCTTTTGGTTTTGGCCATTTTCATGAAAATTTGAAATTTTGACATCGTAATATATCCTAATGAATGTGATACGGTGCTTATTAATTCACTTTTCTTTGAATTGGATTGAGGAGATTGTCATTTGTTGTTTACTTTCATACAGTGGGTATATTGGCTTTGAAATCATTTGGACATACCATTTTGGGGTAAGCCATGAGGGTATCTTGAGTTGGTGCATGTTTTCCAATTAATCCGAATTTATCACGTATTTTGCTAGGGGTTAGCAAAAAGCTAGTTGGGGGGGTGTGATTCGGGATATAAATTGCATATTTCCCCCTCATTTTCGGTCATTTTGTAATGCCCTACAAGCTACTGCACAAGTACTAGAGGGGGGGTGAATAGTACTTTAAAAATAACAAGGAGTATAATTCCAAATTATTGTGCAAACAACTACCAAATCAATTTGCGGAAGCTTAAATTGAATGACAACAACAAAATTAACAATGCAAACAAATGATGTTAATGGGTTCGGATCCACCCAAGTCTCCCCGACTTGTTCCCGGTGATCCTACGTCCCAATTACCCGGATCCCCTCATGATACTTAGGTTAGAAACCCTAACCCAAGATTTCCACTATGAAAATCTTGTGAAAAACCTTCACAAGATCAAATCATACAACAATGGCAATAGTGAATCCCACAACCCGGGATCACAACCTTCTCTCACAACCGAGAGAATCAACAAGCAATATAAATGAGTTTATATTGAAATAAGCAAACTTACCACAAAATCCTATACCTTGAGTTTTTCTTACCAAATTGGTGAAAGGAAGGATTTGAGGAAGATGAAGTCACCAAGACCTAGCACCAAGGAAATGACCAGCAATAGGTGCCTATGGATGATTTGGAGACTTGATTCAAGCTAGAGCTTGAAGGGCTCACCAAGAACAAACTTCTCTCAAGATGGATTCTAGATCTAGAATGAGAGAGAATGGGTTTCTTGTGAGGAAGAGAGCTTTAGAAATGAGTGAGAATAGCTATCTCTTTCTTTCTCAATGGATCTCTTAATGGCAGCTCTAACCTAGATAGAAATGACCTAGGTTCGTATTTATAGGGTCCCATAAAAACAACTTAGGTCAAATCCCAACGGATAGAAATCTGAGGCAATTAGTCGGTCAAAGAACAATCACTGACCGACTAGTTCATCAACTAGTCGGTCAGTCAAACAGCATGGACCGACTAAGTGAGGAACTGAGAAGAAAGAGAAATTCAGACCTAGAAATCTAGTCGGTCCAAGAAGACTTTCTGACCGACTAGTTTCACAACTAGTCGGTCAGTCAGTGAACGTAGACCGACTAAGAGGCAAAATGAAATAGTCTGAATACAAATTGACTTAGTCGGTCCAAGAACAAAAGTTGACCGACTAGATTTTCAACTAGTCGGTCACCAAACGTTCTTAGACCGACTAACGATAAACAATAGCTTAGGAGAAATTTAGTATGAACAGTAAGTCACAACTAGTCGATCAAAGAAGCATCACTGACCGACTAGTTCACAAACTAGTCGGTCGGTGAGTCAACGTAGACCGACTAACTGTAAACAGTAAAGTCCAAGAAATTAAGGAATCAAACTAGTCGGTCCAAGAAGGTTGCTGACCGACTAGATCATCATCTAGTCGGTCAGTACTTCTTCTTGTACCAACTAACATGCACAAACAAGTCCGAATCGAAGCGCGACGCTTCGAGGAAGTTAGAATGAACTTGTACTAAGATCCTAGAGCTACGATATGAGCGTTATGAAGTTAGAATCGTAAGATATACTCAAGGCTTAACATTCTATATATCGAAGCTAAAAGACTATAAATAAAACCTTAAAGAATGGTCTTCGAGAGCTTCGATTGATTCTTCATAACTTCCAAAACGGCGCAAGAGCTTCAA
Source organism: Scilla litardierei (assembly GCA_030789695.1). Lineage (NCBI taxonomy): Eukaryota > Viridiplantae > Streptophyta > Magnoliopsida > Asparagales > Asparagaceae > Scilla > Scilla litardierei. The sequence continues at coordinate 332,718,000 of CM061133.1, read as the reverse complement.
CGAAGCTTTAGGCATGAATACGTGCTTTGAGAAGTCTTGAGATGTCACTTTGAATGTTCTCGTGATTTTTGCGACGATCTCCAATACTGCGCTCACAAATTGTTAGTTCATGAATTATTTATGTTTGCTCATCATCCAAAAACAAATCCGGGGAGTCCAATATTCAACATTCTCCCCCTTTTTGGTGATGACAAACCAACATAAATAATAATAAAAAATAATGATTCAAATGTAAAATACTTACTCCCCCTGCATTGATGACACGTTAATTCCAAAATGAATATATATGAATTGCATCAATCAGACGAGTAAGATAAATAAAGAGAATCGATTTTCGAAATATCGGATTTTGAAAATCCTTATATATATCTTAACTCCCCCTGAATCTAACATATCAAACTAGATTCTTGGAAATTGAGTTAAATTTTCATTTGCTCTATTTATTATCATTATCTCTCCCCCTTTGGCATTATCCCAAAAATGGGGGGCTTACAACGACAACAACTAGGAAATGGAAAATCCAACATCGGGAGTCGTAGACAATGACGATGGACCAAATTGACACCAAGGGAAAAATGATGAAATCAAACCAAGGTGTGCCAAATTGTCCATTATCAAAAAGCGATAATCAAAATCATCAAAAATACCAAATAATTATTCATTTCTTGAATAAAGAAACATACTCTTCAATATTCAATATTCTTGGTTAAATTTGTGCATGGAAAACAATTCTATACAAATATAGAAATATAATCTATTTAACCAAGTTTTTCAACCGTCGATCGACGATTTTACATAGCATGGACATTGAATGAGAATTAATGTGCACGACGAAGAAAATATCACAACATGAACATCGATGTATATATAGATAGAAACATCATGAGTACATCCAAAAAGATATCGATACATCAAATGCAACATACCCATCAAAAAGAAATACATCATGCATCATTGATACAACATCATCATCTATATAAACATCAAAAAGTACAACATCATCATCCACATCAAGATATAACACCATCATCAACATCATCCAAAGTACATCAAAATACCCAACACAGACATCCAGAAAACTCAAAAATACATCAAAACAACCCTCAAGCTCCATCCTAACCCAAAATACTCTCAAAAAGATATATCATCCAAAGAGTAGTGGAGAGTCCTCGGAACTGACGATCACGAGGAAGTGGCTGGATCTGCAGTCTCCGTGGGTCCAGTCGACGGAGTGGACTCAGGCTCTGCAGGGAGGAGAGGCGTCTCAACAGACGGGATCGTCGGGGCAGGTGTGGAAACGACGGGCTCAATAGCTGGGGTCTCAACAGCAGGGGTCTCAACAGCAGCAGGTGAGATAGGAGCAGGCTCGTCAAAAGGAACAGCAGCAGCCTCAGAAGTCTGAACTACTGAAGCAGAAGCCTCTGGAGCACCGGAAGTGGTGCCAACTCCAGGAGCAGAAGTGGTAGCAGCAGCAGCAGCAGCAGTGGCCTTATCGCCACGAGCCAAGGAAGTGACAAGATCGTCAATCTCCTCATCGTCCATCTCCTCGGCCTCAGACACGGAAGGAGGAAGATCAATGCCCATCATCTGAGCCATACGGCAGACGACCTCCTCGGTACGAGCCAAACGCGACTCGTGCCGACGAAGAAGGCGTACGACATCATCCAATGTGGCAGAAGGAGTGGGGGCTGCAGCAGCTGAGGGAGTAGCCTGGGAAGCAGATGTGGTCGACCTCTGCACGTGACGAAGCGCCGCTAGATATTTCTTAACGGCCGTCGCGTTCAGAGGGGGACCCAAGGGACGCTCATCGTCAGGAGGGAGAGGGACTCGGAAATGACGAAAGACAAGGGTCAGCAGACACGGATATGGAATATGCGCAGATTTATTGGTCTTGCGAATACACTCGAAAGAGTCCATCTTATCGAGTATAACGCGAGCCCAATTAATCTCGCAACCCAAGAAAAGAGCGTAAATAAGCTTCAAAAATGGCTGGGATGGAAGTGAAGATGAGCCGTACTTGGGAAGCAAGCACGACTTCAGAATGAGATTCAGCACCCATGCATTTGGTTTGAACGACTTCGAAGGAACTCCAATAAAGGCAGGAGGGATCACATGGAAGATGTCAGAAAGAACGGACTGATCCAAGGAGGCGATATCATCGACGGAAATGTCAGAAGGAAGGAGACCGGACGACGAACAACCAAATATCTCCCCCAAGATTTCTGCCGTGAGAACTATAGGAGTTCCTAAGACAGTAGTCTCGATGGAGTGACTCGCATCGTACTGGCCTCGGACACGATTGGCATAGAACAATTTTACCAGTCGAGGATATGGTTTGGGGTTCGCCTCGGCGTCAAATCGAAGATAATCCAATAGGCCACTATAGGAGAGGAGGTCAGCTAAGCCAAGGAAATCTGAAAACTGAACATAGTGCTCCAATAGCATCGAGCAGTGTTCAATACGGTTGTAGGCCGCGAGACACATAGGGTCGTCGCGACACAACGATATGTCAACACCACCCGCTGGCATTGGGCCCTTTCCCTTAGGCTGGCGAGTCCTAGGACGAAGTGGAGGAGTGGGTTCCCTATGGCCAGGCTCATCCTCAGGGATAAACTCAGTATCGGAATCAGGAGGAGTCGAGGGAGAGTGGAGTATGTGCTTTTTAGACTTAGATTTTCGGGGTTTGACCGTCGCCGTCCTCTGCTTCTTCAGAGGAGGCGAAGACGGAGAAGCTTGGGTAGATTTAGCATGACGCTTGGGCTTAGATGGATTCCTAGGGTCAGAAGGCTCTACACTCATTGGGGAAGCCCCAGATGAAGTGATAGGAATCCTCGTCTTTGCCATGATTGCGGCACGACGAGTACAAGCAAACGAAGCTACGAGCTACACAAACCCTAGAGATCAAACCCTAGAAGCACAATCAACAAACCCTAACACACTTCGAAAAATCCGAAACCCTAGATCACCTAGGAAGTGAAAACACTAAAAGGATCAAACCCTAGGAAGATAAAACACGATCTAGGAGAGGGGTTATACCTAGGAGAGAGGGCGACGGCGATCGGACGGTGGGGATGGCCAGAAATCTGGCCGGAAATCGACGGAAGTTGAAGGGTCTCGAAGGGGTTTTGGGAGATATCGGGCTGGAGGAGAGAATAAGACCGACTAAAAAGAGTTTTAGTCGGATGAAAAATGACTTAAGTCGGTCTGGAAGCAAAAAGACACGTTTGCCCTAACCCACTTAGTCGGTCTCAGTTCAAGCACTGACCGACTAGATTACGATCTAGTCGGTCGGTCAATGAGCTTGAACGGACTAAGTCGAAACAGAGGCAAACAGGAAATTTTTAGGGCTAGATTTAGTCGGTCGCAGTATAAACACAGACCGACTAGTTTTCAATCTAGTCGGTCGGTAAGTGTACTGTGACCGACTAAAGAAAGAAAATGATAAGAGTTAGATAAAAGCTTGATCTAGTCGGTCTGAGTTCACTAGCTGACCGACTAGATGAGCATCTAGTCGGTTGACTAATGAACTGAAACCGACTAGAAGAGTCCAAAAATTGATAATTGATTTCTCTTCACAAACCACTTGGATGAAACATCTTAACACTCTCATTAGTCATCTAAATTACCCCATAAAATGTCGAAATCTTAAATACGACATTCAAAGTAGAATTCGAGCAAAAATTCAAACATATCACATAAAATTCCCAAAAATTCAATAAAGCTAGCATGAACGAAATATCGCGAAATCGAATAGCATGCAAGATAATTGAATGAAATATGAATCCTATATCTCGGATTCACCCATAATCCCCAATTCTCGATGCAACCGCACAAAGGAGTCCTCCTTTAGGGGTTTCGTGAAAATATCGACGATTTGCTTTTGGGTTTCAACGTACACTAAAATGATGTCCTTTTTAGCAACATGATCATCTAAAAAGTGGTGTCGGACATCTATGTGTTTAGATCGGGAATGGTGCACCGGATTCTTCGAAAGACAAATAGCACTTTGGTTATCCACCATGATAGGACTAGTATCACAATGAATACCAAAATCCTTCAGTGTGTGTCTCATCCAAAGAACCTGGGCACAAACGGCACCGGCGGCAATATATTCCGCCTCGGTGGTTGAAAGTGATACGGAATTTTGCTTCTTGGAAAACCAAGAGACAAGAGAATTTCCTAGAAAATGGCAAGTGCCACTAGTACTTTTCCTGTCGGATTTGCATCCCGCATAATCGGCATCACTATATGAGACTAACTCATATGTGCTAGATTTCGGATAAAGTAATCCAAAATCTAAAGTGTAACTTAGATAACGGAAAATACGTTTTACCGCTACTAAGTGAGACTCCTTAGGTTGAGACTGATAACGAGCACATATGCATACGACAAACATAATATCGGGCCTACTTGCGGTAAGATAAAGTAAACTACCTATCATACCTCGATATAGACGAATGTCTATATCCTTACCGCCCGTATCCTTGTCAAGATGCGTAGTCGTGCTCATTGGAGTCTTTTTTCCCGGAAGCACTCTCCATTCCAAATCGCTTAAGCAACTCCACCGTATACTTCGTTTGGTGGATGAAGATTGCATCGTTCAATTGGCGAATTTGGAGACCTAAGAAATATTTGAGTTCGCCCATGTGGCTCATCTCAAATTGTTCCTTCATAACATTAGAAAACTCTTCGTAAAGAGTGAAGTTAGTAGCACCGAAAATGATATCATCAACATAAATTTGAACTAATAAAATATCATTATTCGCATGCTTAACAAAAAGTGTAGAATCGGCTTCGCCCATTTTAAAATTCAAATCCAAAAGAAAATTCTTTAGGCGATCATACCAAGCTCGAGGAGCTTGTCTCAAACCATAAAGAGCTTTCTTTAGTTTAAAAACATGATTTGGAAATTTTTCATTTATGAAGCCCGGAGGTTGAGAAACGTAAACTTCCTCAACAACATCTCCGTTTAAAAATGCACTTTTAACATCCATTTGAAATAACTTAAAATTTTTATGGCATGCATAAGACATAAAAAGTCTAATTGATTCTAATCTAGCTACCGGAGCGAAGGATTCTTCGAAATCGATACCTTCCTCTTGGCGATAGCCTTGAGCAACTAACCGAGCTTTGTTCCGGACGACGACTTGATTTTCGTCGGGTTTGTTCTTGAAGATCCACTTTGTCCCTATGACGGTGTGGTTCTTCGATGGCAAAGGAACAAGCTCCCATACCTCATTCCTCTCGAATTGAATGAGTTCCTCCTCCATGGCAAGGATCCAAGCACTATCTTCGCACGCTTCAACTATATTCTTTGGCTCTATCGATGAGGCAAAGGCACAATTGGCGAAGTGGTGGACTTGCGATCTCGTCTTGACACTATCATGAATATTGCCAATGACTTGCTCATGGGGATGGTCGCGAACGGTATGAAGCCGCTTGGGAATACCTTGATCACTAGGCACATTCTCAACAACTTCATTAGTCGGGTTAGTATCAATAGAATCAATTGAATCAATAGACTTAGAATTTTCAAACGAATCACATAAAACATCCATAGAATCATTATCATTTGAAATTCTAGAAGTAGTAAAATTCTCATTAAAAGAGACATGAAGTGATTCCTCGATCGTAGAGGATCTTTTGTTGTATATCCGGTAGGCTTTGCTACGTGAGGAATACCCAACAAATATCCCCTCATCCGATCTCGGATCAAACTTGTCCAAATTATCATATGTGTTTTTAATAAAACATTTTGCGCCGAAAACACGAAAATGTTTAACTTGAGGCAATCTACCAAACAACAATTCATAGCAAGTTTGTTTGGTGCCGGGCCTCAAAAGTATTCTATTAAACACATAACAAGCGGTGTGTACCGCTTCCGCCCAAAATTGATAACCAAGTTGACTATCTTCGAGCATAGTGCGAGCACACTCCACAAGCGTTCTATTCTTCCTCTCAACAACACCATTTTGAGGAGGTGCGCGAGGGAAAGAAAACATGTGAGTAATTCCAAGATCATCACAAAAATTTGAGAAAGACTCATTCTCAAATTCACCCCCATGATCACTACGAATAGTGACAATGGTGGTTCCGATGAGATTTTGTACTTTCTTCACAAATATTGTGAAGTTTTCAAAAGCTTCATTTTTATTACATAAGAAAAATACCCATGTAAATCTTGAATAATCATCAACGATGACTAGTCCATATCTTGCATTTCCTAAGGAAGCAACTCTAGTTGGCCCAAATAAATCTAGATGTAATAGCTCTAGTGGCCGTTTCGTAGAAATGCTTTTCTTAGGTTTAAATGAAGATTTAGAAAGCTTGCCACGTTGACAAGAATCACAAAAACTTTTCTTTTCAAAAACGAGCTTCAAAAAACCTTTAATGGAATTTAATTTCGAAAGCTTATAAAGTGTTCCAAAGTTCACATGTCCAAAGCGTCGATGCCATAAGTGTTGTTCACTTGTGTTATCAACGAGACATTGTTCATATGACTTAGGAAGATCCAAAATATAAATATCTTTATGGCGTGTGCCGGAAAATAATAATTTATTATTATCATTTGAAATATGACACAATCCTTTCGCAAAGCTAACTTTGTAACCTTTGTCACAAAGTTGGATTATTGAAATAAGATTATGATTTAAACCATCAACTAGATAAACATCACTAATTAAGGGTTTAGAAGGGTTACCCACTTTACCAACACCGACGATGGTTCCGCTCTCGTTGCCTCCAAATACAACGCGATTTCCATTTGCAATGGGAACCACTCCGGAGAGCAATTGAGCGTCACCCGTCATGTGTTTTGAACACCCGCTATCGAGTATCCAATTCCCTTTGGAGCTAAATTTAAATTTGTTGCTCCTCTTCTTTTTCTTTTCCTTGAGTACCTAAAGATAGAAACATTCATATCATGGTACCCAAGGTCATTGGGTCCTCAAAGGTTAGACCTTTGGAAGCCAAGTCCAATTGGACTTTGACTTCCCCACATAATTTCTACTATGCACAACATCCGAAAAATAAGCATTCATATACACTTGTTTTTCATCCATGCTTGTGTCCTTTGGGCTCCAAATAGTGAAAATTTTGGGAGCCATCATCCTATTGGGTGCATGCATGCGACGTTGATTTCTACGTGATGCATGTTGTGGATAGGCATAAGGAACATGATGGAATGGTGCACGACGAGAATTATTCATATGATGAGGTGGGTGAACATATGCATGTGTGGGAACACGTGCGTGAGGGTGTCTCACATGGTGTGCACGTGCCCGTGAACGTGTAGCATAGAAATCATCATATGTGTGAGACGGTGGAGTAGGACGTGTGTTCCTACGTGGCATGGTATTTGTGTACATATAAGCATGCCCCTTCTTTGGAGGTCCACCCAAAGTGGGTTTCTTTCCAAAAGAGGGTGTGGACGAGGTGGAAGCACCATTGGTAGATGAACTACCAATAGAGTGTTTGCTACCACTCGTAAAGTCACCGGAAGTTGGCCTAACAAAAGTAGTGGCCGCTTTGGATGGACATCCCATCGTATACCCCAAACCAATGTGGTGATTGGCCGGAAGTAAGTCACTTAGGATTTTATCCAAATGGTCCTTACCCTTATTGAATTTATTAATTCGACCTAATGTGTTCTCATATTTCTCTTTGAGAGAACGCATAGAAGTATCCAAAGTAGATACTTGCGATGTGAGCACATAAACACGAGATTTAAGATTCTCATTCTCAATACTCAAAGTCGAGTTTTGAGAAGTCAAATCCGCTATCCTATGTTCTTCCGGATCATCAATGCTAACATGTTCAAGTTTAGATTTGAGATTAACAATCTCATTTCTTAACTCTTCAACAACGGTGTCGTTGTTGGTGATGATAGTCTTATGCGAGGTTTGAATGCTAGCTAGGTCATCTTTTACTTTAGTATATCTATTTACTAATTTAGTGTATTTAGACCATAAATGAGAGTTAGCATCCCTAAGATCATCCATAGTTACCTCATCGCCTTCGTCGTCGCTATCATCGGAGGAGGAAGATCCTTGATCATGCTCCTCTCTTGCCATGAAGCACATGTGCTCTTGCTCCACTTTCTCATCGTCCGACTCTCCGCTTGAGGAATCCTCGGAGTCGGTGAATGTTGCTCCGACAAGTCCCTTTTTGTACCCCTTTTTGTACTTCTTTGACTTGTCGAACTTCGGCGCCTTCCACTTCTCCTTTTGCTTGTTTTGAGGACAATCCGCTTTGATGTGTCCTGGCTTATTGCATTTAAAGCACAAAGGTGGAGAGGCGTTAGTAGAAGTAAATTTAGATTTTTGTTTGAAGTTACCCTTTCGGAAGAAGCGATTGAACTTCTTTGCCATGAGTGCAATGGATTCCATGTCCATTTCTTCTTCCGAGTCCTCATCATCGGTAAAGGTGGATGAAGCCGCCTTGAATACAATTGCCTTTTTCTTAGGCACGTCTTGGTTCAAATAGGACTTCATCTTTTCTTGTAACTTCACCTTGCTATCTTTGCATACCTCGTATGACATCAAAGTTCCCATCAATTGAACTACGGTATATTTATTCATGTCATTACCTTCCTCGATGGCGAAGGTACGTTTCTCCCAAGAAGAAGGAAGTCCTTCGATAAGCTTTGAGCACTTCTCCTTTTGAGTGTAGGACTTGTCGAGGGCCTCTAACTCGTTTATTATGTCAACGAAGCGAGTGTAATATTCCTTCATCTTCTCGCCCTGTTGCATATGAAACATTTCGTAATCTTTGTTTACGACTACGAGTTTAGAGTCTCTTACCCTACTCGTCCCTTCATGAAGTATGAGGAGGGAGTTCCAAATTTGATATGCACTCTTACATGTGCATATCTTATTGAAGTCCTCGGGCTCCAATGCGCATTGCAAGGCGTTCATTGCCTTGGCATTGCATACCTCCGCGGTGATCTCCGCGGTTGTCCATTTCTCAAAGTCTTCTTCTTCAGGTTCGATGTATTCCTTCATTGTAGTCCTCCATAAGGATGCACTCCGGAGGAAGGTTTCCATCCGGTATTTCCAGTACCCGTAGTTGGTACCGTTGAAGAATGGAGGCCTCGTAAAGGAATGTCCTTCCATCACCGAAGATGCTCCTTCTCGGTTCCTGAAGGTGTCATAGTTGGAAGGTGGACGCACGGTCTTGTTGTCGTTGGCAGACATAGCTAAGTATCTGGCTCTGATACCAAATGTAATGCCCTACAAGCTACTGCACAAGTACTAGAGGGGGGGTGAATAGTACTTTAAAAATAACAAGGAGTATAATTCCAAATTATTGTGCAAACAACTACCAAATCAATTTGCGGAAGCTTAAATTGAACGACAACAACAAAATTAACAATGCAAACAAATGATGTTAATGGGTTCGGATCCACCCAAGTCTCCCCGACTTGTTCCCGGTGATCCTACGTCCCAACCACCCGGATCCCCTCCGGATACTTAGGTTAGAAACACTAACCCAAGATTTCCACTATGAAAATCTTGTGAAAAACCTTCACAAGATCAAATCATACAACAATGGCAATAGTGAATCCCACAACCCGGGATCACAACCTTCTCTCACAACCGAGAGAATCAACAAGCAATATAAATGAGTTTATATTGAAATAAGCAAACTTACCACAAAATCATATACCTTGAGTTTTTCTTACCAAATTGGTGAAAGGAAGGATTTGAGGAAGATGAAGTCACCAAGACCTAGCACCAAGGAAATGACCAGCAATAGGTGCCTATGGATGATTTGGAGACTTGATTCAAGCTAGAGCTTGAAGGGCTCACCAAGAACAAACTTCTCTCAAGATGGATTCTAGATCTAGAATGAGAGAGAATGGGTTTCTTGTGAGGAAGAGAGCTTTAGAAATGAGTGAGAATAGCTATCTCTTTCTTTCTCAATGGATCTCTTAATGGCAGCTCTAACCTAGATAGAAATGACCTAGGTTCGTATTTATAGGGTCCCATAAAAACAACTTAGGTCAAATCCCAACAGATAGAAATCTGGGGCAATTAGTCGGTCAAAGAACAATCACTGACCGACTAGTTCATCAACTAGTCGGTCAGTCAAACAGCATGGACCGACTAAGTGAGGAACTGAGAAGAAAGAGAAATTCAGACCTAGAAATCTAGTCGGTCCAAGAAGACTTTCTGACCGACTAGTTTCACAACTAGTCGATCAGTCAGTGAACGTAGACCGACTAAGAGGCAAAATGAAATAGTCTGAATACAAATTGACTTAGTCAGTCCAAGAACAAAAGTTGACCGACTAGATTGTCAACTAGTCGGTCACCAAACGTTCTTAGACCGACTAACGATAAACAGTAGCTTAGGAGAAATTTAGTATGAACAGTAAGTCACAACTAGTCGGTCAAAGAAGCATCACTGACCGACTAGTTCACAAACTAGTCGGTCGGTGAGTCAACGTAGACCGACTAACTGTAAACAGTAAAGTCCAAGAAATTAAGAAATCAAACTAGTCGGTCCAAGAAGAGTTGCTGACCGACTAGATCACCATCTAGTCGGTCAGTACTTCTTCTTGTACCAACTAACATGCACAAACAAGTCCGAATCGAAGCGCGACGCTTCGAGGAAGTTAGAATGAACTTGTACTAAGATCCTAGAGCTACGATATGAGCGTTATGAAGTTAGAATCGTAAGATATACTCAAGGCTTAACATTCTATATATCGAAGCTAAAAGACTATAAATAAAACCTTAAAGAATGGTCTTCGAGAGCTTTGATTGATTCTTCATAACTTCCAAAACGGCGCAAGAGCTTCAACGAAGCTTTAGGCATGAATACGTGCTTTGAGAAGTCTTGAGATGTCGCTTTGAATGTTCTCGTGATTTTTGCGACGATCTCCAATACTGCGCTCACAAATTGTTAGTTCATGAATTATTTATGTTTGCTCATCATCCAAAACCAAATCCGGGGAGTCCAATATTCAACACATTTTATGTGTATATTGTGTTTATTGTGGCTTGATACGGGCGTATTTGTGATATCGTGATTTATTTAAGCATATCTCTATTTTATACATAAAATGTGGTTTTGTGAGCTAATTTTTGTTTCTCCTATTTTTTAGGTACTCTAGGAATTTTTCTAGATTTTCTGGAATTTTTCCAGAATTTTTTGGAATTTCGGGCTATTGTTTTGGAGATTTTTGGAGCTCTCGGTTTTGGCTTGTTTTTTTTTCCTGTTTTTTTTTGAGTTTTTAGGGTTCTAGGGGGGTTTCTTCTTCCCCAAAGCTAGGGCTTGGGCTTGGGAAGCCATGGGAGCTTGAGGAGGTAATGGATCTTGGAGGAGCACTAGAGCATGGGGATTCCATCTTTAAGTGACACAGTGGTGAAATTTTTCCTATCTCTTGTGTAATTTTGGTTTAGCTATTTGTATTGTATTGGATGATTATCTCTAGAGATATAGATGTCTTCTTTCTCATCATGAATAGCTAGATCTCTCTTGTGTGATTGTGTTGTGTAATTGTTGTTGTTGGGTTGTAAAAATTCATCTCTAGCTTGTGTTTAATTTCAAAATTGGTGGGTGAAACTTTGAGATGTTGGTTGTTGATGGAACCCTAGTGGGTAATCCATAGAGAGGAACTATCGTAGCCGACCCTCTCTTATTTTCTTAATGTATTTCTCGTTTTTTATATACTACTTTTATTGCACCCCACATGTTCGATGAAATGCCACATCCACCGATTGTTCGTCCCTTAGCCGGGAGATCAATTGAGTTATATTTGGGATGAATTCTCACGTCCACGGCCTCATTTACTTGCACACCACACGAGTCCTCCTCGTTACTTGACGATTCGGTTCTCTACCCCTAGTCACTTAGGATAATTTTTCTTAGTTTCTTCACACTTTCATCCACCGTTAGTTGAGGTAGTTGTAACACACTTTATTTTTCGTTATCGATCCAATTTGTGAAAATAGAACGACTTGTCCCTGTGATCCGACCCGGTACTCACCGGTAATTTTTATATTGCATTGACACTCCTACGCTTGGGAGGTGAACGTGTGCATCCTACTTGGATTGTGCACGTCTCGCGGTCAACCAGCTGCCAATGTCTAACATGTCGATTGTCACCAAGGCTATGTGCAAATTATTGTTTGCTGTCGGAACTAAGAAATCTTTCAATATGGGTCGACCTATTTTTGATTCCATCCTTTCACTTTCAGAGTCTTCTGCACCTAATACTTCATTGCCTCATGCATCTCTCATTTCCATGATACTTTTTCGCAAGGGATTGTCCCAGACTCATTTGAACTTCCAGTGACGTGTGACTTGATCAGCTTCACTACCAAGTCAGTAGCTAGCAAAAGTGATGATTTATCTGTTCTTCCTTCGGCTTCCGTGTCCTCTGTGCCTTCTTCATCTACTTCTCCTCCATCTGCCTCGAAATCTGCTGACAAAAGGACTTCATCATCAAAGATCTCTGTGCAAGATTTATTGGATGACATGTTGGTGCTTCAGAGGGCTGTCAAATCTGTAGATGACCAGCTGGATATGATTGATGGTCAGAGAGTTCTTCTTCAATCTCAGAGAATATTTCTCCAGGAAAGGATTGTTCAGCTCCAAGCTAAAGTGTCTTCTGATAAGATATGACCTTTGACTTTTGGTGTCACAAAGGGGGAGATAGGTTTTGTTGTTTTGATGTGGTGCTATGGTGTAGTGGTGATTTGATGTTGGTGCTAATATTGTCTAATCTGTGATCTGTGATTACTTGAACATCTTGGGGAGTATTTTTTTTTGTTGTTGTATGATCTACCTGTTGAAGTACAGTGGTATCTCTGATGTTCATGATTGGTACGTTTACTTCTCGACCTTGTCTCTTCAGTCTATTATATGCATATGATGGTGTCAGATATATTTTTCCGGTTTGATTGTGCCACTAAAAGCCAAAGGGGGAGATTGTTAAGTCTGTTGTTTGTTATTTGTGGCACAATGGTTCATGTGGAATGTTGAACAATATGTCATATGAAATGTTGAACCTATTGTTCAACATTTGTGACCGTGACACAATGAGTGCTTATGAAATGTTGAACATTGTCTCATAAAAAATGTTGAACTTATTGTTCAAACATTTGAGATCAGTCTTCGTGGATATTCTATGTAGCTGTTTGAATTGCGACTTTTGAAGATAAGACCTCGTCGTAATAGATTTGTAGTTATTGGAGATAAAAAGTTATCGTGTTTGTTGATCAGATTCAGATCTTCTCCTTCGGTGCGGGATAGGTGTTTCTCATGGTTATATTTGTTGAAGCTGTTGAAGAATGGTTAAGGATATTTGTTTGGCTTCGGATCTGTTTGTCGGCTGAGATCTCTTTTAACTGCTTTATCTCGCCTAACTGCGCTCTGTGTTGTTCAGCCAATCTTCAGTGATTCTACTGGAGGAATTGTTATTAACAACTTAACAACGTCGAAGTGTGAGCGAAGTAAAGTTGGAAGTTGGATTGGCGTGTGGGTTATCTCTTTTGATGATTAGCTTTTGCGAAAGTGACATCAAGCTCCGGGAGGAGGCTGACGACTACTGAGGTAGGGGATCAAGGGAGTTGATCTTGGTCAGTATTACAAGGGGATCTTGCACGCAAGGGGGACTTGCGCAAATTACTCCACGGGGTTGATTGAGATCAACCCTTGCTGTTTGTATTGAGGGGGAGTTTGTTTCCCCTAGTATCAAATAGTATTGGTGATTGTAATTATCATTATTTTAGTGGAGTAATTTGAATTTCTGGGCGAGGCCCCGCAGATGTAGGTGTGCACACCGAACTGCGTTACCAATGTCCATGTGTCATGCTGTGTTGATTATTATTCCCATGTGTTTACTATTTTAGCTTGCGTACTAAACTACAAAGATGATGGAGGATGCATATATAGATGTAGGTAAAAGAGGAAAAAGATTCAATGGAAACCTGTAAAATTTTAAAGCCAAACTTTTAAATAAATGGCATGTGTGAGTAGAGCTTGGGAGTTGCTATCCGAATAGACCTAATTGCTTAGTACACAGACCAATTAAATTTTTTTGATACATTGGAAAGCTGGATTAAGGCTCTCGCTCATTTCACTCTCAGGGATCGATTCTTGGTTGCCCCACTGGGAAGCGGTGGAAAATGACGCTTGATCATAGTCCTTTGGCGACCAATTAATTTTCGAAAAATACCAAAAACATCCTTTTAAAACACCAACATGCGCATATACCTGTTCACCGGGACCCCTCCATCGGGTGTGGCCACCTCTCCCTCATCTGCCCCTCCCCTCGTCTACCCCCTACCCATCCCCCTCCCCTTACCCGCCGCTCCCTTTCACCGCTCCCCTCGTCTGCCCCCTCCACAGCCCCCTCATCTGCCTCCACAACCCCCTCCCATTCTCACCCGCCTTCTCCCCAGCCACATCCCCTTGTCTGCCATAGCCCCGCTCTCCTCATCTGCCGCATCCCTCGCCTCTTCGTTTGCTCCCACATTCCCCTGCTTCCTTGGTGCCTCCTCCCCAGCCCCTCCCTACGTCTGCCACCCCTCCTCTTTTCATCTCATTTGTTGCCACCTCCCTGCTCCCCTCATTCGTCTCCTCCCCCCGCTCCCCCTAACCCCCTCCCAGCATCCGCTCCTACCCGGCCCCCTCCCCTCGTAGACTGCCCCCTCCCTCGCTTGCCTCATCTGCCACCCCCTTACCAGCCAACCACCTTCACCCGCTCCCCCACCCCCTCCTCCCCAGCCCCTCCACTTGTTCGCCCCCTCCCCACCCCTCCCCTCGTCTGCCGCTCCCATGTCCCCCACTCCCATCATCCCCACCCCACCCCCTCGCTCCCATCATCTGTCTCCATGCTCCCCTCCTCCGCTACCTCACTAGCTCCCATGCCTCACTCCCAACCTCCACTCTTCGTCCACCCCCTCCCCAGCACACTTTCCCGTCGCCCCCCTCCCTCGCTCTACTCGTCCGCCAGATGGATGCATGAAGATGGTCTGTGCGAACATACCTAAGGCCTTCTTCGAAAATTGAGATATATGTTCAGATTAGAAATATAGATTTTACGATTTTTGGTCTATGTAGAAAATAGGTACGTATATGGATCAAAGATGTCTGTTTGCTTAGCAACCAGCTATCAATTATGTCTGTGTGCATGGTACCTCTACAAAGAAATTTTACATTTACCCTTCCTTATTGTGATGTGATAGTTGCACCGCGGCCCCACCACAGCCCACAAATGAGACCACAGTGACTCGTCTCAAAATATGTGAGCGCTACTTCCAATTGTAGGAGATCGAACAAGTAATAATCATGGTGAGTCTAGGTATCATATCCACGGGACAACTGACCTTGCAAAACCATGAACTTTAGTTTATAAAGAGTACAAAATGATAAGAAACGACCACCTTTCGAATGTGAACTAATGGTGATTAGAGTCTTAAATAATAAAACAGAATCCTACTATAGTTACGGTGAATTCGACACTAGGTTACTAATATGGAGAATATGTGTTGGTTGTGGTTTCATTAGGGTGTTTGCAATCAATGATATTTAATATCTTTTCTATGACTCAATGTTTCATTCAACTAAGGCATGAGAATGTCAGAAAGTGATCGCGTCTGGATATACACCCGAAAAACAACTTGTAGTCTTACCGCAAGCGCACGATGTAGTGGCGAGTGGGTATCGAACATAGGGAGGACAAATGACAGTATCTCACTTTAATTACCTAGCTATCAAGAGAGTAAGAATAGTTTTGATGTAACAGTCACAATCGTTCAAATAGCAAGAAATACCAATATAATAAAAGGCGTCTAGGGATAGGAAATCCCCACTACGGACCGTCTCTCATCCTTGTGAATCATAAATTTCGTAGTTGCTAAGCTTGAATATAGGTGAACTAGTCGCAACTTTAAGCAGAACCAAGCTCACGCTCTCGCGATGTTGCCGGTCTATAGCAAACCTAGGTTAGGGCCCACTCTCGTGCAAACCTTAGCCTAAGCCGCTAGCGTGAAGAATGACATCATTGTCCAATCGCATCTCGAGCCCACTCTCGTGCAAACTCGAGCTACGATCTAGGTTATGATAGTTCTTATTCGTCCAATCTCTTGCAAACGAATATTAATATAGATTTATAATTAAAAATCCTAGCTTTGGTCCAATCTCTTGCAAACCAATTCTAGAGAGATTCAATTATCAATCTAAATCGAATATCTAGGCCTTCCTATCAATTGGGATCCAATCTCTTGCAAATCCCAATCGATATGAATTCCTAGCTACTCGTAATAAATCGATCACAACCTAACCATTATCAATTCTAGCAACAAATCTATAAATTCATCACAATTCAAAAGATCGGGTCCATAGGGTTCATTCACATGCCCTTGAACGACGGAGCTACTCACTAATCATCATGAAAATATCAGAAATAACAATAATAATCATGGCACAATTCATTGCAAATAAGAAACAATTCATAAAAATGAGGTTTTTAACAAGAAAGAACAAACCAATGACGTAGCCAATGATCTCCAGCTGAGATTTCACCAAAGAATAGCCGTCAAAAACCTAAAGAAATCACTAAAAAATTATTCAAGTCTCCCTCAAAACTAGGGTAAAAACTAGGTTTAAATACAAGCCAAAATCATCCAAAAAATCGTGACAGAACTGCCTCTGCGCAGCCCAGAATTCGCATTCCTAGCAGCAGTCGGAAAGGGTCACTCGGCCGAGTGACCCTTGTCACTCACCCGAGTGACAAACCCAGTAAAATATCAGTAACTTCGGGGTTTTCAGGGGTCTGTCTCTCGGGGTGGCTCGGCCGAGCAGTCTTCTTAATTCGGCCGAGTAGCAATCATGCTTGGCCGAGTGAGCTTCCTCAGAATTTCCAGTAACTTTGGCTCTTTTCTGTCTGATTTCTCTGACTGACTCGGGTGAGTGAGCTTTCTCACTCGGCCGAGTAGACTTCCTTGCTCGACCGAGGAAACGTCTGAAATTCGCAGTGCGTATCCGTTTCACTCGGGCGAGGGTGATCCTTCACTCGACCGAATGAGCAGTCTTGCTCAGCCGAGTGATGTGCTTCTGAGCTCATTTCTTCTTCTTTTCGCCTCCTCGTCGATCCTATCAAATTCCTTCTTCTTTCGCTCATCCTTCATCGCTGATAAGTCCTCCAATAAGCCGTGGGTGACACTCCAAAGTGCGTGAAAATCCTCTGATCTCAATTTCGCTCCAAATCGCTCCATATTTCCTGAAATACAACAAAAAAAAGAAATAGTGAAAAGCATCGCAATATTGTCGAATAATCGTGAAAAACGTAATATGGGCGATCAAAATGACATGAAAACATGCAGAAAAAGGTGTAATATGGAGTGATCAAAATCCCCCAAGCTTACCTCTTCCTCGTCCTTGAGGAAGATGAGTAAAAGGCGAACCCGATGGATAAAAATAAAGAAAAGGAAAAAAAAGAAATAGAAGATAGGGAAGAAAACAAAGAGGGAGGTGCTAGATCATTTTCTCAGGACGTGGGTTTTGCTTACCCATATAGCACACGACAAATATAAAACACATGCCTAGATTTTTACCTCGATATCATAATATAAGGATGCATTCATAATAGAAACCCGAGAATAACAAAACAATATGAAATATGGAATTATTCTAAAATTAACATCGTCTGAAGCATCTAAAGCGGTATACATAATCATAGACCACACACTTTTCAATTGAATGCTTTCTATTTGGAGTATAAGAGATATCACACAATATGAAGCAATAAGAATAGAAATGAGTGGTTTTCATGAGATGTATGCTAAGTGTCAATTCCTGGATTTCGTAAAACTTTTAGTAATCTCGCCAAGTATAGAAAATTACCTAGCTTAGATTGTCATGCACAATCGAGTAGTCACTCTCTCACACATCATTGTCCTCTCCCCCAAGCTTATCTATAAGCGTGGTGGCAAAAGATAAATCAATAAGCTTATTCCTCATTTTTGAAGCTCCAAAAAATATAAAAATAAAAGAGGGGAGAAAGAGAGAAAGAGTATGAGATGGGATCATATATGAACATATTTTCTCTTTTCTTTTCTTTTCTTTTTTCCTTTTGTTTTTTTGCAAATATACATACAACTGTGATCCCAAATCAAAAGATAGAAAGATATACAAGTATTTTTTTCTTTTTGATTTTGGGGTATTGGAGCATAAATTTTTATAGCGGGGGAAAATGCCAATATAGGATTCACTAAATGGAGATTCACCAATGATTTTAAGTACATAATTAATGCTCAAGATATGTAGAGAAAGAAATATATGTAACACCTGGTTCACTCTATGGAATGTGCACGACAACTTTCAACAGAGTAATGTAATCTACTCAGTTTAATCCCAGAAAGTAAACTAATCCAGTTATATCACCCTAGCATAGATTCAATCAACCTAAAAGTGAAGCGTACAATTTTCATGCAATAAGAAGTGATATAAGACAATAACGTAATGCTTCAGATATAAGCAATCAATGCGTGAAGCTTGGTATGTTTTCAATGAAGTACTATATAGTAAAAATCATCAGACTCAGCTAATGAAAGAATTTCATCCATATTCATACAACAAAAGGCGGGTTACCATCTCAAATGCATAGCAAGACATAGCATATGATATCTGAAATAAAAACTATGGCACGACAAGATAATATGCATATAGAGATAACATATGATATCTCAAATGCATAGCAAGACATAGCATATGATATCTGAAATAAAAACTATGACACGACAAGATAATATGCATATAGAGATAAGAGAATACCACGTCATCATCCTCACATGAAATTCACCTCTAGCAAAAAGAATAAAAGAAATAAGGATAAAGGAAAAATAAAAACTAATGTACAATGCAGCACGGTCAAAAAGTAAGAAAAACATGATGCATTGGAAAAAAAATGAAAAAGTGGGTGAAAATAAGTGTAAAAACAAAGAAAAGTGGGAAAAATGTAAACGAAAGGCGACAAAAATAAAAAGTGCGTGAGAACTCACTCCCCCAAGCTAAAGTGCACAATGTCCTCAATGTGCAAAGTGTAGCACACGGAGAGACAAAATAAGGGCGGGGTAGGTAAGGATGCATGCATGATGAAAATAAAAGAAAAATGAGATGGGTGTGCAAATGATGCATGCAGAGATCAAAATAGTACCATGTAAGTGTCCCCAAAAATACTCCCTCTCTCCCAAAAAGATATAGACAGATAAGACCAAAAAGTGACCAAAACGTGTGTGGAGGAGGGGTGCAAAATCAGCAGGCTAAAAAACTATGCAGCATAACAGCAGCAAAAATATGAAAGGCATCCAGAGTGTGCCTAGGTGGGTGGTGGAGCACTAGCACCGCCCTGTGGCGGAGGTGGAGGTCGTGGAGGCTGCTCGGTGGGGGTGGGGGGCTGTGGCAGGCGCTCAAGAATCTGGTTCAGGCAAGCCTGAATACCAGGAAGTATCGTGACGCAGGTCTGGACAGCACTAACAGTAGCAGAGAGAGCCTGAAAATCTGCTCTAAGTCCACTCATTACCCCCTCTAGAGCATGGAGGTGCTGAACTAGGGTGTCGGGGGGAGGTGGAGCAGAGGGTCGAACATGTGAAGAACTGGGCTTTTTCGCTCGGCTATTATAAAGGATATGTGCGACTATGGGGTGGTGCGATGGTGCTGTGCTCACTAAGTGACGCTCGGCCTCTGTGGGAGGTCGAGACGCAGGTAAGGTCAAAGAGGATGGAGTAGCAGTAGAAGTGGTAGTGGTGGCAAGAGACGAGGCAGGCAAAGAGGTCAGTGACACAGACGTGGGGACATATGTCACAACAGTCTCAGAGAATACATGGGCAGAGAAGATAGAAAGGTCGACGACTGGGGAGGTCGTGAAGTGCGCAGGAAATGACTCCCCAGGGGTTGAAAACAATAAAGATGAAAGGCTCTCCATTGCAGAGGTAAAAGAAGGCTCGCCGCACTCAACTATGGTGGGGGACGCTTGGGGCTCACCGCAGAAATGGGATCTATGGACATGGGCACAGTGGTGGTGGTGGTGGTGTGGACGGACTCAGCTAAAGTGCTCCCGGCACTGACAGATGTGGGATAGAAGTGTCGGGAGGTGCAGGCAGATCTGGTGCAGGCTGAGGTATCACAGGGTCAAGGGGTGGAAGGAGGGGCTCCTGCTGAGCACCCTCAGGCTCAAGCACGTATGTGGCGGGGATGAGGAGATCCATCGCTGGAATCCACTTCCCGCCTGTGGGTCCAATATGTGTCTGAGCAGGGCTAGGAAGAATCATGTAATCGGCACTGTGGGGACCATGCAGCCACACCCAGTGGCGCTGACAATGAGGACGCAGCATCCTCATCCGGACCATAACATCTATGGAGAGTGAGGTGGGGCCCGGTGGTCTCAGCAAGCCAGCTGGGAGGTCAACTCTGCAGAAAAGGGCCAAGAGGGTAATGATCACTCCATATTTTACACCTTTTTTTTGCATATCTGCATACCGTTTTGATCGCCCATATCACGCTTTTCACGATTATTCGACAATATTGCGATGCTTTTCACTATTTCTTGTTTTTGTCGTATTTCAGGATATATGGAGCGATTTTGATCGATTGTGAGATCAAGAGGATTTGCGCCCACTCCGGAGAGTCAACCATGGCCCTTTTGAGGGTTATTCTGCAATGGAAGAGGAGTGGAAGAAGAAAGAACGCCGTAGGAGCGACGGGGGAGCGAAAAGATGAAGATTGGGCATTTTCAGCATGCCACTCGGCCGAGTGAAGGAGTCACTCGGCCGAGCATTGAGACCCCGCTCGGCCGGCCAGATCGGACACGCAACAGAGATGTATCAGCGTGCACTCGGCCGAGCATCGCACGCCGACTCGGCCGAGTGCGGAGACTCTGTCCGCCCGAGTGGCACCCAGACGACGGCAAGCCAAAATGTCCAACTTACTGTAATCCGTCAGTCTGCCCCAGAAGCCCGACTCGGCCGAGTGACGAAAGCCGTCCACCCGAGTACCAAATGCCCCTCGGCCGAGTGACATTTGCCACTCGACCGAGTGATGCCGAGGACATGCAACGCCCAGATTTTCAGACAGCCTCTCACTCTTTTGAAATCTGCTATCATTCCAGCAATCAAAGTATTTTTCTCATATTTTTTATGGATAGTAGACTTCATGACGGTTCCAACGCCGCCAAGAACGCGCAAATCGGAGGTCGGATGAAATCTGGAGAATTTCTGCAAGTTGATGCTGCAGTGCTGGAATTTGCATGTCAGTGTCACTCGGCCGGGTCACATATTCCACTCGGCCGAGTGCGGTCTGGGCCCAGATTTTAAGTTGCGGTTTGGGCTGTTTTTGGGCACGAATTTGAGGGGTTTTCTAGGTTTTCTTGCTAGGGTTTTGGGGGAGTATTTAAGGGGTTTGTAGCCACCATTAGAGGGCATCCCATGATGTTTTCTTAGAGCCCCATTATGTTTTATTAGAGTTTATTTTAGAGGTTAGGCCATGCCCTAGGCCCCCTCTTGGATCAAAAGGCTTGTATTTGGATTGGAATTCTTCATCAAAGCTAAGTATTTCTATTCTTATTATTTGAATCTTTGTTTTTCTATCTTTTTGTATGCAAGCAATGATTTTTATTGATTCATATCCTTATTGCTATGCTAGAGTAGATTTGTTGTTCTAGGGTTTGGGGATGAACCCTATGGATCTAATTTCATATTTGTGAAGAATGAATTCTAAATTGCTAGAATTGCTAGGAGGTTAGGTTGTGATTGATTTTCTACGGATAGCTAGGGATTTCCATCGATTTGGGATTTGCAAGAGATTGGATTCTAATCGATGGGAAGGCCTAGATATTCGATTTAGGTTTACAATTGGGTTTCTCTAGATTTGGTTTGCAAGAGATTGGACCAAAGCTAGGATTTTTAATTGTAAATCTATACACATATTCGTTTGCAAGAGATTGGACGAATACGAACTATCACAACCTAGATCGTAACTCGAGTTTGCACGAGAGTGGGCTCGAGGGGCGATTGAACGATGATGTCGATCCTCATGCTAGTGGCTTAGGTTAGGGTTTGCAAGAGATTGGGCCATAACCTAGGTTTGCTATAGACCGGCAATAGCGCGAGAGCGTGAGCTTGGTTCTACATTAAGTTGCGACTAGTTCACCTCAACGCAAGTCTAGTAATATTGAGATTCACTATTTACGATGATGTATGACGATCCGTAGTGGGAATTCCCTAGCCCTAGACGTCTTTATTTGATTTTATATCCCCATACTTTGCCCGACGATTGTGACAGGATCGCCGCAAGGCAAATTCCCTCTTTTATTATATTGTATTTGAATCGATATTTGACCGATTTCTTTATCACCGACACCGACATCCACCACCATTTCCATTATATCATACCATAGCCATCTCCACCAATAAAACATTCGTAGTCAAGTCAACCTAGGATAGATTGGAGCCAACACCACCTCCTCGTGTTGGATACCCGCTCGCCACTTTGCCGTGCGCTTGCGGTAAAACTACAATCGTCGTCCCGGGACGTGCATCCGGGGCGCGACCAAGTTTTTGGCGCCGTTGCCGGGGAGGTGTTTCCGTTGGTGCCAATTTGTCACAATTAGGTTGATTAGACTACGAAAAAAAATAAAATAAATAAATAAAAAGGAAATTTTCACCCCTGCCACCATTATTATCATTTCTATATTCTTTTGTGCCACTGATATCTTTTCTCCAGGTATTTATCTTTGTTGATCAGGTGCTATGGATTATACTACGTGGACCACAGATTTTGATCAGAATGCTCAGACGGGAGATTACTATTTTGATCAGAGTGCTCAGATGGGAGAATACTATTATGATCAGAATGCTCAGATGGGAGAATACTATTTTGATCAGAGTGCTCAGATGGGCGAATACCTTTTTGAGGAGATGCACTGGCCCGAGCTTGATGAGAGACAAAGGATCTTTTTTGATGAAATGCATGCACACCAGGTTGAAGTGCAAGCCGGGCTTGAAAAGGGTAACCTTCTATTGGAACGGGTGAAGAGGCAACTTGAAATGAATATGCTCATGCTTAAGGTTGAAGGGATTTCCAAAGATATCAGTTCTGCTTCTTCATTTTATGGGCAAGAAGCATCGCCAGACTTACTACCAGAGCCAGAATGTGCCGTCGTCGATCCCACTTCCTACGATACATCTATTGCATATGAAGAGTGGATGGACGAAGAGGCAGTGAAGGAAGCAGAAACTGAGTCATATGCGCAGCCAGAGGAGGACGCATTTCAGAGATTATTGGAGGGTCTCTTGGAGTCAGTGAGGTTCACCGGTTCAGAGAGCATTACGGCAGGTGATGCATTTGAGCTACGATTTGCAGATTTTGTTATGAACCGTGTTTCAGCTGCAGGAACAATTGAGGAGGACATCCACGTCAGACTTGAGGGGGATAGACTATATTTTCGGATTTCTTGCGGGCATTCCCCTCCACATGATACATCCCCACAAGCTGACACACATGAGCAGCCAGCATCACCATCCCAGGGAGAGCCTACATTGATAGTTGATGAGAAGGCAAATGAGCACACTATCGAGCCAGAGCATGCTTTTGAGGAGGCCTTACACACAGAGCCAGAGCTTATCACCGAGGAGGTCATGCATCGGGACGAGGACACAGCCATTCATGAGGATCCCGAGCGCTATCCTCCTCCATTAGAGCTTCCGCAGCCACCTCATCCTCCCGCTGACGCAGAGGACTACCCCACAGAGCTTATGGCTCCCTTTCAGGGAGATCTCTTTACTCCCTCGCCCTTTATCTTTGATTTCCCTCCGGTGTATGATGTTTTTTATGATTCATCGTGCCTTTTGCAGGATTCATGTACATACGATCAAGAGGTACGATGGGACGTATATGTGGAGGAGAGCGAGGAGTTAGCACCCATGGACACATATGAATATGATCAAGGGGTGCACTGGGATGAGTCCGACGATAATGAGGAGCATCTTGATGGGGTCCACACCTATGATCTAGATTTACCTGAGCAGCATAGAGAAGACACCGTGGAGACAGCTATCACGGCACGTGAGGATATTGGATTATTTCCAGGGAAGTATCGTCCACCACTATTTATTTCATATATTTCTATTGACGATCCTCTTTGGAATACTTTTATTATGAGGGTGAAATTTTTGCAGCGAACTGATGCATCCTATTCTCTGCAGGGTACAGGTGGAGTCCTTGTGGGAATGCTGGAGGATGCATTGCTAGAGTTCGTTGGTGTCCGTGGACATGTGCGCCTGGCAGAGCCACGGAAGGAGCAGTTGGAGCAGTTGCCTGCACCGGCAAAGATACTGGATCCGCCTTTTGCTATAGGTGATATCAATCCAGTAGTGTAGAAAATTTTATGCTTTCAATAAACTCGAATCCTCTCGACAGCGAGAGGACCGTATAGATTTACTTGAATAAATATCACCTCATATGACGGCAACAAAAATCTTTTACACCCCAAACCCATTATACATATTTATTGCCCTCTTCATATTCTTATGTGCCGCATCCTTTTGCTCATCACCATCGAGCATTTCTTTCAAGTGAAACCTTACTTTCTTATTCGTTTGACTTGATCACGCTTTGCAAAGCCATGACATTTTTGGTCAAGTCATTTGAATAGGTTTGTTTGGTATAAGCTTGGGGGAAAGCGCTCTCATGCATCATTGTATGTGCATGTAGTTGCATTAGGATTTCATGTCATTCATTTCATCATTTTTCATTCACCTCCCTCATATTTACCGTTGTTCCTCATATTTTTCCTTTTATGATCACATTGAGGACAATGTGAAGTTTAAGCTTGGGGGAGTGCATTTCCATGCCATTTAGATGCATTAGTTGCATTTTTACTTTATTTTAGGGTTTTTTTTAATTTTTCAAATTTTCGCGTCATCTTTTTGATTTTTCCATCTTATTTTCCTTTTATGTGTGTTCATGCATCAAATTGTGTGCTTGATTTTCTTTTCTTTCCTCTCTTTTATTTTATTTTCTTTATTTTCTTTTCCTTCTTTTCCTTCTTTTGCTAGATTTGTTCCTTATGATGATATCTCTTATTGCTTTAGCAACCATCACGATGCTTATTATTCCTTGCCATGCTACTTAGAGTATTTCAGTATCCTGCTATCCTTGTGCTTGCTTATATATTCTTTTGATGATTTCTCTATATGAATGCATGATATTAGTTGAAACTGAATGTATGGATTAGTGTTTAGTATGCTTTTGTTGGAAGTGCTCCAAGATTCACGCATCAATTGTATAACGGAAGCATCTGCCTTATTGTCTTATTCACCTTCTGTTGCATGCTTGATATGAAAGTACTCTTTACTGCTTGACTTCACTTTTTATTGAGATGATTGAGAATATCCATGCTTACATATGAGTTTTAGTTGAAGTATTATTTTATTGAACCGTTCGTGCACATCTTTGAGTGAACCGAGTGTTACATTATTTCTTTCTCCACATATATCTTTTTATTCTCTACATGTCACTTGAGCCCACCTCCTAAAGCTACTTATGTCGCATCTATTTCCTAAAAATCCCTACAAAAGAAAAAGTTAGCTCCAAAAGTCCAAAAAGCCAAAAAGGAGCCAAAATCCAAAAATACAAATCATATAGCTCCTACAAAAATCCAAAAAAGAAAAATGAGAAACAAAGTCCAAAAGAAAGAAAAAAAATATTTCTCTATCTCATTATTGGAGCCACAAAATACTTGGGAAAACCAAGGCAAAAATCCCATTTCCACTATTATATTCCTTTGGATGCGACGCCTAAAGCTAAGCTTGGGGGGTGAATTCATTTGACCATATGAGTGAGTATGACATTAGAGTGGAGACGTGCATGAATGGGAATATTCGATAATGCTTAGACTTTGCAAAATATATTAGATATGGAGATTTTTCATGATTTGAAATAAATATGTGAATGCCATGACTTTTATTCTATTCTCTATTGCATGCTTGGTGTGTATCTTATATGCTTCATTTATAACTTTTGATTGAAAAGTGCATCACCAACATTTGTATATTAAATCCTATGAAATGCGTGATGTGGATATGAATTGATTGTATGAATTTAGAGAATCCCTTTTGTTGTTCTTAAAAACTTGCAAGTACCATGTTTATGTAAGATATGAAATCCTTATAGCATGTGATTTGTATTTTCCAAGTTATCGTGATGTGTAGCTTATGGCTTGAGATCTGAGAGAAGAATCTAGCGACCCCTTCCACCTCGTGATCTTTCTTTTTTTCATTTCATTTTCTTTATTTTCATCTCCCGAGTTCGTCTCTCTACTTATCTTCCTCGAGGACGAGTAAGAGGTAAGCTTGGGGGATTTTGATCACTCCATATTTTACACCTTTTTTTTGCATATCTGCATACCGTTTTGATCGCCCATATCACGCTTTTCACGATTATTCGACAATATTGCGATGCTTTTCACTATTTCTTGTTTTTGTCGTATTTCAGGATATATGGAGCGATTTTGATCGATTGTGAGATCAAGAGGATTTGCGCCCACTCCGGAGAGTCAACCATGGCCCTTTTGAGGGTTATTCTGCAATGGAAGAGGAGTGGAAGAAGAAAGAACGCCGTAGGAGCGACGGGGGAGCGAAAAGATGAAGATTGGGCATTTTCAGCATGCCACTCGGCCGAGTGAAGGAGTCACTCGGCCGAGCATTGAGACCCCGCTCGGCCGGCCAGATCGGACACGCAACAGAGATGTATCAGCGTGCACTCGGCCGAGCATCGCACGCCGACTCGGCCGAGTGCGGAGACTCTGTCCGCCCGAGTGGCACCCAGACGACGGCAAGCCAAAATGTCCAACTTACTGTAATCCGTCAGTCTGCCCCAGAAGCCCGACTCGGCCGAGTGACGAAAGCCGTCCACCCGAGTACCAAATGCCCCTCGGCCGAGTGACATTTGCCACTCGACCGAGTGATGCCGAGGACATGCAACGCCCAGATTTTCAGACAGCCTCTCACTCTTTTGAAATCTGCTATCATTCCAGCAATCAAAGTATTTTTCTCATATTTTTTATGGATAGTAGACTTCATGACGGTTCCAACGCCGCCAAGAACGCGCAAATCGGAGGTCGGATGAAATCTGGAGAATTTCTGCAAGTTGATGCTGCAGTGCTGGAATTTGCATGTCAGTGTCACTCGGCCGGGTCACATATTCCACTCGGCCGAGTGCGGTCTGGGCCCAGATTTTAAGTTGCGGTTTGGGCTGTTTTTGGGCACGAATTTGAGGGGTTTTCTAGGTTTTCTTGCTAGGGTTTTGGGGGAGTATTTAAGGGGTTTGTAGCCACCATTAGAGGGCATCCCATGATGTTTTCTTAGAGCCCCATTATGTTTTATTAGAGTTTATTTTAGAGGTTAGGCCATGCCCTAGGCCCCCTCTTGGATCAAAAGGCTTGTATTTGGATTGGAATTCTTCATCAAAGCTAAGTATTTCTATTCTTATTATTTGAATCTTTGTTTTTCTATCTTTTTGTATGCAAGCAATGATTTTTATTGATTCATATCCTTATTGCTATGCTAGAGTAGATTTGTTGTTCTAGGGTTTGGGGATGAACCCTATGGATCTAATTTCATATTTGTGAAGAATGAATTCTAAATTGCTAGAATTGCTAGGAGGTTAGGTTGTGATTGATTTTCTACGGATAGCTAGGGATTTCCATCGATTTGGGATTTGCAAGAGATTGGATTCTAATCGATGGGAAGGCCTAGATATTCGATTTAGGTTTACAATTGGGTTTCTCTAGATTTGGTTTGCAAGAGATTGGACCAAAGCTAGGATTTTTAATTGTAAATCTATACACATATTCGTTTGCAAGAGATTGGACGAATACGAACTATCACAACCTAGATCGTAACTCGAGTTTGCACGAGAGTGGGCTCGAGGGGCGATTGAACGATGATGTCGATCCTCATGCTAGTGGCTTAGGTTAGGGTTTGCAAGAGATTGGGCCATAACCTAGGTTTGCTATAGACCGGCAATAGCGCGAGAGCGTGAGCTTGGTTCTACATTAAGTTGCGACTAGTTCACCTCAACGCAAGTCTAGTAATATTGAGATTCACTATTTACGATGATGTATGACGATCCGTAGTGGGAATTCCCTAGCCCTAGACGTCTTTATTTGATTTTATATCCCCATACTTTGCCCGACGATTGTGACAGGATCGCCGCAAGGCAAATTCCCTCTTTTATTATATTGTATTTGAATCGATATTTGACCGATTTCTTTATCACCGACACCGACATCCACCACCATTTCCATTATATCATACCATAGCCATCTCCACCAATAAAACATTCGTAGTCAAGTCAACCTAGGATAGATTGGAGCCAACACCACCTCCTCGTGTTCGATACCCGCTCGCCACTTTGCCGTGCGCTTGCGGTAAAACTACAATCGTCGTCCCGGGACGTGCATCCGGGGCGCGACCAGGTAATCAGACCGTCGCAACAGATAGGCGTCCGAGCACCGATAGAAATAATGATGTGGTCGATGTACCAACTGGCGATATTAATCTCTACGACGGGGACCAAAACGTCTCCTCCATCAAAGACCCTAGAACGTGTCATCACATAGAGCATGTAGAGCTCTGGCGTTGACAATGTCCCGGGCTCGTATCTCGCAAGAAAAGTGGTCTCCATAAGGTGCTGTGCAATGCGGAGGCATGGGTGGAGGATGGCAAAGGCCTTGGCCCGACTAGGGTCAAAGGCGAGGGGAGATCCCGTGATCAGTGTCCAAAAAGCATGGGTGTCGAATGACGGTGGTGGAATGTGCGTGGGACTGTAGGCTCGGTCTTGGTCCGGAATAGGTGGCCACTGGAAGAATGCTCGGAGCATGTCAAGAGTGACTTCACACTCCTTATCCATCAGGCGAAAGGAGCATCCCCCAGGGGTCCTGGCAATAGAACTAAGGACCTCTAGTGTCGAGCGGATATAAGTGTCCGTCGATACCGACAAGAAATCACGCCACCCTACGTTGTCATACAACTGGAGTATCCCCTCTAGTACCCCTAGGCGCTGTAGGTCAGCAAGGTGTGCATACCTAGTGGGTATGATCGAGCGATGGGAGATACGCTCAAATCTGGCGTACTAAGCGTCATCTCTGAACGTGATCCACATCGCATCGAACGCGGGGGTGGGCTGTGCAGGTGGTGGAATGGGTGCAGTAGGAGACTGCTGTGTAGGTGGTGGTGGGCTAGGTGGAGGGGAGTCTGCCCTAGCGGAAGAGGAACCCGGATCACCTGACCTCTTCCGCTTGGAAGCTGGACCGAGTGCATGGCCTAAGACGTGGGGGCATGAAGCCCGTGAGACGTACCCACCCAAATGAAATTCAAAGTGCTATAAAATGGAACAAGTATACCTGAGCACGACGCGAGAGCAAAAAGTGAAGTGTGCATAGAAATCGCCTCCTCTGCGGAGCTCAGAAGCGTCCTGAATCTCCCCCAAGCTCCCCCAAGCTATCCTGAAAATCAAACAAGCAAATCAGCGATGAACAATTAATATACATGGGGGAGATGTGGTATAATAGATATATATTAGAATTAATTTGAATTTTGGGCACAATGGGCTTACGGATTGGGAGAATGGAAAATAAACAAGAGTTTGGGGCTAAATGGGGGAAGTGCGGCGAAGGGGCGGTGGCGCCAGCGGTGACTGGTGGCGGGGGGTGGTCGGCGGCGATCGGCGAGGTGGTCGGTCGACCGGAGTAGGGCGGCTCGGGCGAAGAGGGACGGGGTTCGGGCGTGGGGGAGGCAAAGCGCTGGGAATTCGAAGCGGCTCGGGGAAGAATTGGGAAATTATGCGTGCTCGGGATTCATGCAGCGCTCGCAGGGGTATATACAGTTGAGTCACTCGGTCGAGTGACGCTTTCACTTGGCCGAACGGCTCGACGTTTAAAATTTTCAAAATTCCCCCTAAACTTACGACTCGGCTGAGCAACTTTTCCCATTCAGCCGAATGGACGACTTCCACTTGGCCGAGTAGCAAGGCCACTCAGCGATAATGAAGCGTGTAGGGTATCAGATTCACTCGGCCGAGTAACATAGTCATTCGGCCGAGTGGCAATAAACACTGTAAATCACAAAAAATAACAGAGAGTGGGTCTGTAGGATCTTTCCTGATCGGTACCCTACTCGGACGAGTAGAGTCTTCACTCGGTCGAATGAAAAGTTCATTCGACTGAGTGGCTTGCTGTTTTCTGCCTCGGCTCTCTGTTTTCTCTCCATTCTCTGTTTTTCTCGTCCCCGTCAGTTTCTTTCTTCTCCTGGGGCCTGAGTGCGTTCCTAGAGCGCTCTCCCTTGCCATGGTCATCCTCCATATGAGTGATTTCTCGTTCTCCATCTCCTGTCAAGAAAAATAGAGCCCGTTGTCACGATTTTCATTGACTCTAGACTCTAAACACTAAGAAAATCTAAAAACAAAAAGAATTCAACTAAAAATACTATAAAAACCCGTCGGGTTGCCTCCCGACAAACGCTCGTTTAAGGTCTTGAGCTCGACCCCTTAAGATGTTCGTTTAGTGCGTGATATTTCGCGCATTTGAGATGCGTCCGTCAAACTTGCCGGGAAGGCTACTTGGTTTCAATTGTTGATGCTCATGGGTTTTCCTGGGCTTCCCCTCATCATTGGTAGTGTTGGGGGTTATGTCCCCCAAGCTTGAGCTTGTACCATTCTTTTTCTTCACTGGTGATGATACTTTCTTGTTCGACGGGGCTTTCTTCAATTTGTTGGCCGTGGAGAGCTTGCATAGCTCCCTAATTCTCGCGATATCAGCGTATTCTTCCTTGTCATCACCCATAGAGTAGTCCGGTGGGTCCTCCAACTTTCCTTCACCACTAGAAGATTGGCCTTCTTCAAGGCCGTCATCGTGTAGGGTGCCAATGGAATGCGGTATAGCTTCATCGATCACCTCATCGAGGAGGTCCACATAGTCCACTTCCTCTTGGTAGGGCATGTTCTTCATTGCTTTAGGGATATGAGCTACACCTCGATGTTTCCGACATTTAAAGATAAGGTACACTCTCTCACGTCTACTATCACGCTGGCGGTGTCTAAGAATGGGCGTCCAAGTATTAGTGATGTGTTGCCCTCCTCCTTGATGTCCATAACGACGAAGTCGCATGGCAAGCAAATTCCTCCCAGTACTTGGAGCGGTATGTTCTCAGCAATTCCCACCGGCCTAGTAACACGACCGTCTGCTAGTTGTATTCGCATATCCGTCGGCTTCAAGTCGGGCCCCGTATTCAATTTCTCAAACATACTTAGGGGCAGTAGGCTCACACTTGCTCCTAAATCTACCAAAGCCTTTTGTAACGGGACTCCTCCAAGTGTGCATGGAATGCGGAAGCTTCCGGGATCTTTGATTTTCGTGGGCTCCTTCTCTTTCCGGGTGAACCAAGTACCTTACTCCGCGAGCATTATCTTCTCCTTTCTCTTCTTTCCCGAAATTAATTCTTTCAAGAACTTGGCGTATGACGGGATCTCTACAATAGCATCCAAGAAAGGTATATTGAGGCTTACTCCTCGCAAGTACTCAAGGAATTTGGCGAGTCTCTTTTCAATCTTTGCTCTCGACGACTTTTGTGGGAAGGGCACCGGTGGCATATAGGTGCGCTCCTCATTTGGCCTCTTAATTTCAGATTTTCCACCTTCTTGCAGCTCTTTTGGGCACTCCACCTCAATAGCCGGCTCCTTGTCATCCAAAATTTCTTCCATGGGCTTCTTGGTTTGAACCATGGCGGGAGTAGTTCCTTCCTACCCCTAGTAGTAACCGCCACCACAGCATTGATGTGGCTGGTATTGCTCCGTGGATTGGGCTCCGGTTGAGCCGGCAATTGTTGAGTATTTTTATTGAGCAACGTAAGTTGCTATGCTAGTTGACCCACGACGGTATTGAGAGAGTCTTGTTGAGCAATCAATCTAGCGTTTATCTTCTTTTGCTCCACCATGAATTCTTCCACCCTAGCCTCATGATCCGATCTCGGTTGTGCTTGTGGTGGGTTTGGAGCTCTCCACCCTTGATTATAGCCCGGTGGCCTACATGGTCCCGCTTGTTGCCTAGGCGGGTAGCTTTGTTGTGGTGGCCCTCTCGGTTGATATTGAGGTTGTGGAGGTGGAGGCCAACCTTGAGGTTGGTGCGGCAGTGGTGGGTTCAAAGCTCCATCATTATTAGCATATGAGAAGTCCGGATGATTCCTCGTGGCCGGGTTGGCCCAATAACCGGTGTTCCCGCAACATATTGCACTTGCTCTACGGCTCCTTCTCCATGCTCTCCTCCAACGAACATAACTTGAGATTGGTCTTGCCAATCACTCATATTACCTCCCGGTGTAGATGTGGCGGGAGTTCCATGTGGCTCAGGAATCAACTTCTTCAATCTCTCCACGACCTTGTGAAGAGAGTCAAACTTCGTAGAAAGCTCCGCTACGACCTTGGCCTCGTATATGCTTGTCAGCTTCAAGGAGGATGTAGAATGCCCTCGCTCGTCGCCCCATTGTTGGTTATTAGAGGCCATCTCCTCTAGTAGGGCCGTAGCTTCATCCGGTGTCTTAGATAGAATGGCTCCATTGGCAGTTTCATCTATGATTTGCTTGGTGCCCGGTTGGAGTCCATTGTAAAAGCTGTGTACTAGCTCCCATGCTTCTATGCTATGATGGGGGCATTGGTGTTGAAGATCTTTAAAGCGCTTCCTTGCCTCATATAGAGTCTCATGTGGTCCTTACTTGAAGGACATAAGCACGCTCCTTATCTTCACTGTCTTGGATGGTGGGTAAAATTTATCAACAAAGGCACTTGCCAACTCATCCCATGTAGTCGAAGAGTGAATGGGAAGAGGCGTAGTCGGATTCCATCGACTGGTACACCGTACATCTGAAAGGTGGCGCACTTGGACAAGAATGACTGAAGGTGGTAATGTGGGTTCTCGAGGGAGTTTCCATGAAATGGGTCTTGTTTCATTAAAACCACAAGTCCCGTTTTAAGCTCGAAATTCTTATCCGCTGCCAATTCCGGCATCGCAATGGATGAGGTAATAGAAGTAGTCTTATGCCGAATCCTATCTCTGATAGATATTATCCTAGCCATGCATGCCACTAATTCCTCCGGTGTCTCCCGTCAGTTCATGCAATCGTCCCCTATAACAAGTCTTCTCTCAGCTCTAAGCCTCCTTTCGGTACGCTCGATCTCCGGATCAAATAATAGATCTTCTTGATGCTCTGTCGATCTTGTGTACATGCACAGGAAAATAGAGATTTGATGGAATTGTTAGCACGATAGAGGAATAATAAAATAAAAATAATAAAACAAAAAGAAATAGCTAAGTAAAGAAAAATAAAATATCGTCGCCTCCCCGGCAACGGCGCCAAAAACTTGATCACGTCCGGATATACACCCGAAAAACGACTTGTAGCCTTACCGCAAGTGCACGGTGTAGTGGCGAGCGGGTATCGAACACAGGGAGGACAAATGACAGTATCTCACTTTAATTACCTAGCTATCAAGAGAGTAAGCATAGTTGTGATGTAATAGTCACAATCATTCAAATAGCAAGAAATATCAATACAATAAAAGGTGTCTAGGGATAGGAAATCCCCACTACGGACCGTCTCTCATCCTTGTGAATCATAAATTTCGTTGTTGCTAAGCTTGAATATAGGTGAACTAGTCGTAACTTAATGTAGAACCAAGCTCACGCTCTCGCGATGTTGTCGGTCTATAGCAAACCTAGGTTAGGGCCCACTCTCGTGCAAACCCTAGCCTAAGCCGCTAGCGTAAAGAACGACATCATTGTCCAATCGCATCTCGAGCCCACTCTCGTGCAAACTCGAGCTATGATCTAGGTTATGATAGTTCTTATTCATCCAATCTCTTGAAAACGAATATTAATATAGATTTATAATTAAAAATCCTAGCTTTGGTCCATTCTCTTGCAAACCAATTCTAGAGAGATTCGGTTAGCAATCTAAATCGAATATCTAGGCCTTCCTATTAATTGGGATCCAATCTCTTGCAAATCCCAATCGATATGAATTCCTAGCTACTCGTAATAAATCGATCACAACCTAACCATTATCAATTCTAGCAACAAATCTATAAATTCATCACAATTGAAAAGATCGGGTCCATAGGGTTCTTCATGCCCTAGAACGACGGAACTACTCACCAATCATCATGAAAATCTCAGAAATAACAATAATAATCATGGCACAATGCATTGCAAATAAGAACCAATTCATAAAAATGAGTTTTTAACAAGAAAGAACAAACCAATGACGTAGCCCATGATCTCCAGTTGAGATTTCTCCAAAGAATAGCCGTCAAAAACCTAAAGAAAGTCTCTAAAAAATTATTCAAGTCTCCCTCAAAACTAGGGTAAAAACTAGGTTTAAATACAAGCCAAAATCGTCCAAAAAATTGTGACAAAACTGCCCCTGCACAGCCCAGAATTCGCATTCTTATCAGCAGTCGGAGAGGGTCACTCGGCCGAGTGACCCTTGTCACTCGCCCGAGTGACAAATCCTGTAAAATAACAGTAACTTTGGGGTTTTCAGGGGTCCGTCTCTCGGGGTGGCTCGGTCGAGCAGTCTTCTTAATTCGGCCGAGTAGCAATCATGCTCGGCCGAGTGAGGTTCCTCAGAATTTCCAGTAACTTTGGCTCTTTTCTGTCTGATTTCTCTGACTGACTCGGGCGAGTGAGCTTTCTCACTCGGCCGAGTAGACTTCCTTTCTCGGTCGAGGAAATGTCTGAAATTCGCAATGCGTATCCGTTTCACTCGGGCGAGGGCGATCCTTCACTCGGACGAACGAGCAGTCTTGCTCGGCCGAGTGATGTGCTTCTGAGCTCATTTCTTCTTCTTTTCACCTCCTCGTCGATCCTATCGAATTCCTTCTTCTTCCGCTAATCCTCCATCGCTGATAAGTCCTCCAATAAGCCTTGGGTGACACTCCAAAGTGCGTGAAAATCTTCTGATCTCAATTTCGCTCCAAATTGCTCCATATTTCCTGAAATACGACAAAAAACAAGAAATAGTGAAAAGCATCGCAATATTGTCGAATAATCGTGAAAAACGCAATATGGCCGATCAAAACGACATGAAAACATCCAGAAAAAAGGTGTAAAATATGGAGTGATCAGAAAGTATGGCGATAAAGCGTATAAAATTGTGCCAAAGAGTAATCACGTAAAATATCGATTTCATAAAGAAAATATGCATAAGAGCCCTCTTAGGTCACGATACTGTAATGCCCTACAAGCTACTGCATAAGTACTAGAGGGGGGGTGAATAGTACTTTAAAAATAACAAGGAGTATAATTCCTAATTATCGTGCAAACAACTACCAAATCAATTTGCGGAAGCTTAAATTGAAGACAACAACAAAATTAACAATGCTAACAAGAGATATTACTGGGTTCGGATCCACCCAAGTCTCCCCGACTTGTTCCCGGTGATCCTACGTCCCAACCACCCGGATCCCCTCTGGATACTTGAGTTAGAAACCCTAACTCAAGATTTCCACTATGAAATACTTGTGAAAAACCTCCACAAGTCAAATCATACACAAAGTAATTTGTGACTCCCACAACCCGGGATCACAACCACACTCTCACAACCGAGAGTGAAACTTACAATATGAAATTGAAATGAAATAAGAAAACTTCTTACCGAAAAAATACCTATGCCTTGAGTAATACTTACGAATTAGGGCAAGGATGATTTTGAGGAAGAAGAAGTGGCACCAAACCCTAGCTCCAAGATGTAGATCAGCTATGGAGAGCTATGGGGAAGTTGGTGACCTAGAATCAAGCACTTGGCTTGGAAGGCTTCACACTCAATGAATCTTTCTTTGGAAGTAAGAGTGAGGAGAGATTATTGAATGGAAAGAAAGAGCTTTGAATGAGCTTGGAATGATTTCTCTTGATCTCTAAACTTGCAATAATATCATCCTTGACTGCAATGAATGCAGCCCAACAACTATTTATAGGATAGAGGAGAGAGAGAGAGAGAGAAAAACATTTCAATTAAAGCTCCAACGGCTCTTTTCTGAACCCAACTAGTCGGTCAAAGCACAACCACCGACCGACTAGTTCATCAACTAGTCGGTCGGTCAATTAACGCATACCGACTAATGAGTGAACAGAGAAAAGATCAAAGCACAGACATAAGGAACTAGTCGGTCAAAGAAGAGTAGCTGACCGACTAGTTTCACAACTAGTCGGTCGGTTACACAATTGAGACCGACTAACAGATAAAACTGAAGTCTGAGCAGAAATAGACTTAGTCGGTCCAAGAACAAATGTTGACTGACTAATTCACCAACTAGTCGGTCACCAAATGAGCATAGACCGACTAACGATAAACAGTAAGTTAGGTGAAAAATTGGCATGTACAATAAAACTAAACTAGTCGGTCCAAGAAGGAAAGTTGACCGACTAGTTCATCAACTAGTCGGTCGATCAATGAACACAGACCGACTAATGATAAACAGTAGCTTAGGCTCAATTGTGCATGTACAGGGAAAGCTCAACTAGTCGGTCACAGAAGCATCACTGACCGACTAGTTCACAAACTAGTCGGTCGGTGAGTCAACTTAGACCGACTAACTATAAACAGTAAAGAGCTTGGAAATGACTGACAAGAACTAGTCGGTCCAAGAAGCTTTGCCGACCGACTAGATCACCATCTAGTCGGTCAGTTCTTCTTCTTGAACCAACTAACATGCACAAGAAGTCGCGAATCGAAGCGCGAAGCTTCGGGAAGGATTGTATGGACTTCTACTAAGATCCTAGAGCTAAGATATGAGCGTAATGAAGATTTAAACCGTAAGACCTACTCAAGGCTTAACATTCTACGAAAGAAGCTTAAAGACTATAAATAAAACTTGATGATACCGTCTTCAATAGCTTCAATCGAATCTTCATGACTTCTAAAATGGTCCATAAGCTTCAACGAAGCTTTAGGCATACGATCACGTGCTTTGAGAAGTCTTGAGACGTCGTAATTGATATTCATATGAATTTGGCGACGATCTCCATAACTGCGCTCACAAAGTGTTAGTTCACGTTATATTTATGTTTGTTCATCATCCAAAACCAAATCCGGGGAGTCCAATATCCAACATTCTCCCCCTTTTTGGTGATGACAACCCAACATAAATAATAATCAAAAATAATAATTCAAATGAAATTTACTTACTCCCCCTGCATTGATGACACGTTAATTCCAATTTAAACAAAAATAATACGCATCAAGCAGACGAGTGAAGTATATAAAATGAGAATCGATTATTGAATTATCGAATACCAAATGTAGGTTATTGAAATATTGGATTTGAAAATCCATTTATATATCTTAACTCCCCCTGAATCTAACACATCAAGTTAGATTCTTGGAAAAATGCTTTAAATTTTCATTTAGCACATCGTTATTATTATATCTCTCCCCCTTTGGCATAAGCAAAAAGAGCGGGATGATAACAATGACAACAACAATGGCCACAAATAAAAAGCACGGGAGTCGTAGAATACGCCGATGGTTCAAGTGACACCAAAAGAATACGAATAAAATCAAGGCGTGTCAATGAAACCATAGTCGAAAATCGTAAAACGAAATCATCAAAACTCAAATTATTTTTACGGATTGAGTTATGGATTATACTCTCCAATATCAACATTCTTGGTTAATATAGTGCATGGAAAACAATTCTATGTTTCCATAGAAGAAATTTCTATTAAACCAAGTTAATATCGTCGAGCGACGAAATCAAACATCAGAGACATAGAGGAAATTATAAATTGTGCACAATAGAATGAAATGTCAACAGCGATGTATATATATATATATAAAAGATATGAACCAGAGTACATCAAATATAAACATCACTGACATACAAAACATCGATCCACCGATCGGGGCACAAAAATACATCATCATATCACAGATATCGGAGTGTCAAAATACATGAAGATACATCATCAAAATACATCATCAAAAGTATCAAAATGATCCAAAACACATCATCATAAAGATCCAAAATACATAGCCACCCACACTATCCTACCCAACATCTCTCAAAACTAGATATGTCATCCAAGGAGTATCGGGAGAGTCCTCAAAGAAACGCAAGAGGCAGCGGGAGGATCAGAAGCAACTGCAGGCTCAGCAGGAGCAGAGGTTGAGACTGGATCA
The DNA here is from genome assembly GCA_030789695.1 of Scilla litardierei. Classification (NCBI taxonomy): domain Eukaryota; kingdom Viridiplantae; phylum Streptophyta; class Magnoliopsida; order Asparagales; family Asparagaceae; genus Scilla; species Scilla litardierei. The sequence goes on along the minus strand of CM061133.1, from coordinate 332,679,761 downwards.
GCAGGAACGTCTGGAAGGTCAGCAGGAGTGACGACAGAAGTGGCAATCTCTGCAGCAGCAACAGGAGTGGCCTCGGGAGCACCAGTCGGAGTATCCACCGTAGGAGCGGTGCCAACATGTGTGCTCTCGGGGCACCAGCAGACGAAGCAGCAACAGCATCACCAGAAGTGCCCTCAGGGGCACGAGTGGAAGCACGACAAAGCTCCTCAATGTCCTCCTCGGCCATCTCATCCATCTCCTCATCCTCAGAAACAGGAGGAGGAAGCTGAATACCCATCAGACTAGCCATACGGTAAACTACCTCCTCGGCACGAGCCAAACGAGACTCGTGACGACGAAGTAACCGAACGACATCATCAAGGGTGGCAGAGGGAGCAGCTGAGGCAGATACAGAGGTAGACGATGAAGGTGTCGTCCTCTGAACGTGACGGAGCACCGCAAGAGATTTCTTGACGGCCGTCGCGTTCAGGGGAGGACCAAGTGGACGCTCATCGTCACGAGGCAAGGGGACACGGAAGTGACGGAAAACAAGGGTCAACAAGCACGGAAATGGGATATGAGCTGATTTAGAGGACTTGCGAATACACTCGAAAGAGTCAATCTTATCGAGTATAATGCGAGCCCAGTTAATCGAGCTCCCCATGAATATGGCATAAATCAGCTTCAGAAAAGGCTGGGATGGTAGAGATGAGGAGCCGTACTTGGGAAGCAAGCACGACTTCAGAATCAGATTGAGGACCCATGCATTTGGCTTGAAGGATTTGGAAGGCACGCCAATCATGGCGGGAGGAATCTGATGGAAAATCTCAGAAAGGATGGACTGATCTAAGGAAGAAATATCATCAACAGAAATGTCTGAGGGGAGGAGGCCAGACGAAGAGATACCTAAAATCTCTCCTAAGATTTCTGCTGTGAGGACTATATGAGTCCCCAAAACAGTCGTCTCAACAGAGTGGGTCTCATCGTACTGACCCCGGATCCTATTGGCATAGAATAGCTTGACTAATCGAGGGTAGGGGTGAGGATTCGCCTTCGGGTCATATCGAAGGTAATCGAGAAGACCCGAGGACGAAAGAAGATCTGCTAGCCCTATGAAGTCGCTAAACTGGACGAAATGCTCCAGAAGCAGTGGGCAATGTTCGATACGGTTGTAAGCCGCGAGACACAAAGGGTCGTCACGACACAACGAGATATCGACACCGCCAACCGGCATCGGAGCCTTTCCCTTAGGCTTTCGGGTAGACGGACGAGGTCGGGAGCTAGACTCAGGATGGGTAGGAGGAGTGGGTTCCCTATGAGTCTCAGGCTAAGGGATATACTCGGTGTCAGAATCCGAAGCACCGGGTGGAGTGGGAGCATGAAAAATAAATTGATTGGGCTTGGGCTGAGGTCGGGCTCGGGGTTTCGCAGTCGCCGTCCTCTTACGCTTAAGAGGAGGCGAAGACGAAGAGGGTTGGGTGGTCTTAGCACGACGTCTAGGAGGGGTTCGCGTAGGTTGATCGGGGTCCGTAGGGTTAGGTTCTACGGTCATCGGTGAGGGGCTAGATGGAGTGATCGGGAGACGTGTACAGGCCATAATCGAGGCATGACACGACGCAAGAAGGATCAAATCTAAGAAACCCTAGATGGCCGGAACCCTAGCAAACCCTAGGCCGAAAAACAATTGAAACCCTAACCCTAGAGCAGAAAAATGAACCCTAGACAGGAGAGGGAGAGAGGGGGGGTTACCCAAGGAGGAAGACAACGGCGATCGGCGGTGGAGATGATCGGAAAAGGGCCGGAAGTCGAAGGGTCACGAGGGAGGAACGGGGGGTTTCGAGCTGAGAGAGCAAAAAGCAACCGACTAAAATGAAAAAGAATCGGTTAGATCGAGATTAAGTCGGTCGAGAGCTCAAAAGACCAATCAGTCCCTGGCACAACTAGTCGGTCACATTTCAAGCACTGATCGACTAGATCACGATCTAGTCGGTCGGTCAATGAGCTTGAACCGACTAGTTGCAAACAGTGGCTGAACCCAAGTTAACTGACAAGAATTAGTCGGTCTGTGTTCATTTACTGACCGACTAGATCTTAATCTAGTCGGTCGGTATCTGAACATGAACCGACTAAAGAGTTAAGCTGGAGAGGAAACTCAAAAATAGCTTGAGTTAGTCGGTCTGAGTTCTTTTACTAACCGACTAAATACGAATCTAGTCGGTTGGTGATTGAACTGATACCGACTAAAGGAGTTCAAAAGTTGAAGATAGAGCTAGTCGGTCTGAGTTCATTAGCTGACCGACTAGATGTGAATCTAGTCGGTTGGTTAATGAACTGAGACCGACTAGATGAGTCCAAAAATTGATAATGAAGTTCTCTCCTCAAAATACTTGGACGATATATCACAAACCTCTCAAAATCATCTAAACCACCCCATTAAACATCGAAATCTCAAATACGACATTCAAACATGAATTCGAGCAAAAATTCAAAATATCACATAAAATCCCGAAAAATCCAATAAGTCTAGCATGAATGAAATATTGCGAAATATAATAGCATGCAAGATTATTGAATGAAACATGAATCCTATATCTCGGATTCACCCATAATCCCCAATTCTCGACGCAACCGCACAAAGGAGTCCTCCTTTAGGGGTTTCGTGAAAATATCGGCGATTTGCTTCTGGGTTTCAACGTACACTAAAATGATGTCCTTTTAGCAACATGATCATCTAAAAAGTGGTGTCGGACATCTATGTGTTTCGAATGTGAATGGTGTACCGGGTTCTTGGAAAGACATATTGCACTTTGGTTGTCAACCATGATAGGGCAAGTATCACAATTTATACCAAAGTCTTTAAGTGTGTGTCTCATCCAAAGAACTTGAGCACACGCGGCACCGGCGGCAATGTATTCCGCCTCGGTGGTTGAAAGTGATACGGAATTTTGATTCTTGGAAAACCAAGAGACAAGGGAATTTCCTATAAAAGGGCAAGTGCCACTAGTACTTTTCCTGTCGGATTTGCATCCCGCATAATCGGCATCACTATATGAGATTAACTCATACGTGCTAGATTTCGGATAAAGTAATCCAAAATCTAAAGTGTAACTTAGATAGCGAAAAATACGTTTTACCGCTACTAAGTGAGACTCCTTAGGTTGAGACTGATAACGAGCACATACGCATACGGCAAACATAATATCGGGCCTACTTGCGGTAAGATAAAGTAAACTACCTATCATACCTCGATATAGACGAATGTCTACATCCTTACCGCCCGTATCCTTATCAAGATGCGTAGTCGTGCTCATTGGAGTATTTTTCCCGGAGGCACTCTCCATTCCAAATCGCTTAAGCAAGTCCACCGTATACTTCGTTTGGTGGATGAAGATTGCATCGTCCATTTGGCGAATTTGGAGACCTAAGAAATATTTGAGCTCACCCATGTGGCTCATCTCAAATTGTTCCTTCATAACATTAGAAAACTCTTCGTAAAGAGCAAAGTTAGTAGCACCAAAAATGATATCATCAACATAAATTTGAACTAAAATTATATCATTATTCGAATGCTTAATAAAAAGTGTAGAATCGGCTTCTCCCATTTTAAAATTCAAATCCAAAAGAAAATTCTTTAGGCGATCATACCAAGCTCGAGGAGCTTGTCTAGAGCCGTAAAGCGCTTTCTTTAGTTTAAAAACATGATTTGGAAATTTTTCATTAATAAAACCCGGAGGTTGAGAAACGTAAACTTCCTCAACAACATCTCCATTTAAAAATACACTTTTAACATCCATTTGAAATAATTTAAAATCCTTATGGCATGCAAAAGACAATAATAATCTAATTGATTCTAATCTAGCTACCGGAGCGAAGGATTCTTCGAAATCAATACCTTCCTCTTGACGGTACCCTTGAGCAACTAACTGAGCTTTGTTCCGGACGACGACTTGGTTTTCGTCGGTTTTGTTCTTGAAGATCCACTTTGTCCCTATGACGGTGTGGTTCTTCGATGGCAATGGAACAAGCTCCCAAACTTCATTCCTCTCGAATTGAATGAGTTCCTCCTCCATGGCTAAGATCCAAGCGCTATCTTCGCATGCTTCATTAACATTCTTTGGCTCTATCGAGGAGGCAAAGGCACAATGAGCGAAGTAGTTCACTTGCGATCTCGTCTTGACACTATCATGGATATTGCCAATGACTTGCTCATGAGGATGGTCACGAACGGTATGAAGCCGTTTGGGAATACCTTGGTCACTAGGAACATTCTCAACAACTTCATTAGATGGGTTAGTCTCAATAGAATCAATAGAATCATTAGAGTTAGAATTACCAATTGAATCACATAAGACATCCATAGAGTCATCATCATTAGTAATTCTAGTTGGAACAAATCCTTCATTAAATGACACATGAAGCGACTCCTCGATCGTTGAGGTTCGTTTGTTGAATATCCGGTAGGCCTTGCTACGCGAAGAATATCCAACAAAAATCCCCTCATCGGATCTTGGATCGAATTTGTCCAAACTACCATACGTGTTCTTAATAAAACATTTCGAACCAAAAACACGAAAATGTTTAACTTGAGGCAACCTACCAAACAACAATTCATAACAAGGTTGTTTAGTGCCGGGCCTCAAAAGTATTCTATTAAACACATAGCAAGCGGTGTGTATCGCTTCCGCCCAAAATTGATGGCCAAGTTGGCTATCATCAAGCATAGTGCGAGCACACTCCACTAGCGTCCTATTCTTTCTCTCAACTACACCATTTTGAGGAGGTGCGCGAGGGAAAGAGAATGTGTGTGTAATACCAACTTCATCACAAAATGTCTCAAAAGACTCATTCTCAAATTCACCTCCATGATCACTACGAATAGTGACACTGGTGGTTCCTAAGAGATTTTGTACTTTCTTAACAAAAATTGTGAAGATTTCAAAAGCTTCATTTTTATTACACAATGAAAATACCCAAGTAAACCTAGAAAAGTCATCAACGATGACAAGTCCATATCTAGCATTACCTAATGAAGAAACTCTAGTTGGCCCAAATAAATCTAGATGTAATAGCTTTAGAGGCCGCTTAGAAGAAATGCTTTTCTTAGGTTTAAATGAAGATTTTGGAAGCTTGCCTCGTTGACACGAGTCACAAAAGCTTTTCTTTTGAAAGACAAGCTTAGGAAAGCCTCTAATAGAATTTAACTTGGAAAGCTTAAAAAGTGTTCCAAAGTTCACATGACCAAAACGTCGATGTTATAAGTGTTGTTCACTTGTGTTGGCAATAAGACATTGGTCATGTGATCTTGGAAGATCTAGGATATATATATCCTTATGGCGTGTGCCTGAAAACAATAATTCATTATTATCTTTTCTTAAAATATGGCACATTCCTTTCGCAAAGTTAACTTTGTAGCCTTTGTCACAAAGTTGACTTATTGAAATAAGATTGTGGTTTAATCCTTTAACAAGGTAAACATCACATATAATGGGTTTAGAAGGATTACCCACTTTACCAACACCTATGATGGTTCCGCTCTCGTTGCCTCCAAATACGACGCGGTTTCCATTTGCGATGGGAACCACTCCGGAGAGCAATTGAGCGTCACCCGTCATGTGTTTTGAACACCCGCTATCGAATATCCAATTCCCCTTGGAGCTAAATTTAAATTTGTTGCTCCCTTTCTTTTTCTTTTCCTTGAGTACCTAAAGATAGAAAATTTCATATCATGGTACCCAAGGTCATTGGGTCCAAAAGATTAGACCTTTGGAAGCCAAGTCCAATTGGACTTAGACTTCCCCACATAATTTCTACTATGCACAACATCCGAAAAATAAGCATTCATATACACTTGTTTTTCATCCATGCTTGTGTCCTTTGGGCTCCAAATAGTGAAAATCTTGGGAGCCCTCATCCTATTGGGTGCATGCATGCGTTGTTGGTTTCTACGTGATGCATGTCGTGGATAGGCATAAGGAACATGATGGAATGGTGCATGCGGATAATTATTCATATGATGTTGTGGGTGAACATATGCATGAGAGGGAACACGTGCGTGAGGGTGTCTCACATGGTGTGCACGTGCCCGTGAATGTGTTGCATAAAAATCATCATATGTGTGAGCCGGTGGAGTAGGACGTGTGTTCCTACGTGGCATAGTATTGGTGTACATATAAGCATGCCCCTTCTTTGGAGGTCCACCCAAAGTGGGTTTCTTTCCGAAAGAGGGTGTGGATGAGGTGGAAGCACCATTGGTAGATGAACTACCAATAGAGTGTTTGCTACCACTTGTTGAGTCACCGGAAGTTGGCCTAACAAAAGTAGTGGCCGATTTGGATGAACATCCCATCGTATACCCCAAGCCAATGTGGTGATTGGCCGGAAGTAAGTCACTTAGGATTTTATCCAAATGGTCCTTACCCTTATTGAATTTATTAATTCGGCCTAATGTGTTCTCATATTTCTCGGTGAGAGAACGCATAGAAGTATCCAAGTTGGATACTTGCGATGTGAGCACATAAACACGAGATTTAAGATTCTCATTCTCAATACTCAAAGTCGAGTTTTGAGAAGTCAAATCCGCTATCTTGTGATCCTCCGGATCTTCAATGCTAACATGTTCAAGTTTAGATTTGAGATTAACAATCTCATTTCTTAACTCTTCAACAACGGTGTCGTTGTTGGTGATGACAGTCTTAGGCGAGGTTTGAATGCTAGCTAGGTCATCTTTTACCTTAGTATATCTATTTACTAATTTAGTGTATTTAGACCATAATTGAGAATTAGCATTCCTAAGGTCATCCATAGTTACCTCATCGCCTTCGTCGTCACTATCATTGGAAGAGGAAGATCCTTGATCATGCTCCTCTCTTGCCATGAAGCACATGTGCGCTTGCTCCACTTGCTCATCGTCCGACTCTCCGCTTGAGGAATCCTCGGAGTCGGTGAATGTTGCTCCGACAAGTCCCTTTTTGTTCCCTTTCTTGTACTTCTTGGACATATCGAATTTCGGCGCCTTCCACTTCTCCTTTTGCTTGTTGAGAGGACACTCCGCTTTCATGTGTCCTGGCTTATTGCACTTGAAACACAAAGGAGAGGAGGAGGCGTTAGAAGAACCAAATTTAGCTTTGTTCTTATAGTTACCTTTTCGGAAGAAACGGTTGAACTTCTTGGCCATGAGTGCCATGGACTCCAAGTCCAACTCGTTTTCCGAGTCTTCATCATCGGTTGATGTGGATGTGGATGGAGCGGCCTTGAAAGCAATAGCCTTCTTCTTTGGCTCGTCTTGCTTTAGGTAGGACTTCATCTTTTCCTGCAATTTTAGCTTGCTATCCTTGCGTACCTCGTATGACATTAAAGTACCCATTAGTTGAACTACGGTGTACTTGTTCATATCATTACCTTCCTCGATGGCGAAGGTACGCTTTTCCCAAGAAGAAGGAAGTCCTGCGATAAGCTTCGAACACTTCTCCTTTTGGGTGTATGTTTTGCCGAGAGCCTCCAACTCGTTTATGATGTCGACGAAGCGAGCGTAATACTCCTTCATCTTCTCGCCCTGTTGCATATGAAACATTTCGTAATCTTTGTTAACAACTACGAGTTTAGAGTCTCTTACCCTACTCGTCCCTTCATGTAGTATGAGGAGGGAGTTCCAAATTTGATATGCACTCTTACATGTGCATATCTTATTGAATTCCTCGGGCTCCAATGCGCATTGCAAGCCGTTCATTGCCTTGGCATTGCTTACCTCTGCGGCGACCTCCGCGGTTGTCCATTTCTCAAAGTCTTCTTCGGCGGGCTCGACGTATTCCTTCATCGTGGTCCTCCATAGAGATGCACTCCGGAGGAAGGTTTCCATCCGGCATTTCCAGTACCCGTAGTTGGTACCATTGAAGAATGGAGGCCTCGTTGAGGAATGTCCTTCAATCACCGAAGATGCTCCTTCACGGTTCCTGAAGGTGCCATAGTCGGAAGGTGGACGCACGGTCTTGTTGTCGTTGGCAGACATAGCTAAGTATCTGGCTCTGATACCAAATGTAATGCCCTACAAGCTACTGCACAAGTACTAGAGGGGGGGTGAATAGTACTTTAAAAATAACAAGGAGTATAATTCCTAATTATCGTGCAAACAACTACCAAATCAATTTGCGGAAGCTTAAATTGAAGACAACAACAAAATTAACAATGCTAACAAGAGATATTACTGGGTTCAGATCCACCCAAGTCTCCCCGACTTGTTCCCGGTGATCCTACGTCCCAACCACCCAGATCCCCTCCGGATACTTGAGTTAGAAACCCTAACTCAAGATTTCCACTATGAAATACTTGTGAAAAACCTCCACAAGTCAAGTCATACACAAAGTAATTTGTGACTCCCACAACCCGGGATCACAACCACACTCTCACAACCGAGAGTGAAACTTACAATATGAAATTGAAACGAAATAAGAAAACTTCTTACCGACAAAATACCTATGCCTTGAGTAATACTTACGAATTAGGGCAAGGATGATTTTGAGGAAGAAGAAGTGGCACCAAACCCTAGCTCCAAGATGTAGATCAGCGAGGGAGAGCTATGGGGAAGTTGGTGACCTAGAATCAAGCACTTGGCTTGGAAGGCTTCACACTCAATGAATCTCTCTTTGGAAGTAAGAGTGAGGAGAGATTATTGAATGGAAAGAAAGAGCTTTGAATGAGCTTGGAATGATTTCTCTTGATCTCTAAACTTGCAATAATATCAGCCTTGACTGCAATGAATGCAGCCCAACAACTATTTATAGGATAGAGGAGAGAGAGAGAGAAAAACGTTTCAATTAAAGCTCCAACGGCTCTTTTCTGAACCCAACTAGTCGGTCAAAGCACAACCACCGACCGACTAGTTCATCAACTAGTCGGTCGGTCAACTAACGCATACCGACTAATGAGTGAACAGAGAAAAGATCAAAGCACAGACATAAGGAACTAGTCGGTCAAAGAAGAGTAGCTGACCGACTAGTTTCACAACTAGTCGGTCGGTTACACAATTGAGACCGACTAACAGATAAAACTGAAGTCTGAGCAGAAATAGACTTAGTCGGTCCAAGAACAAATGTTGACCGACTAATTCACCAACTAGTCGGTCACCAAATGAGCATAGACCGACTAACGATAAACAGTAAGTTAGGTGAAAAATTGGCATGTACAGTAAAACTAAACTAGTCGGTCCAAGAAGGAAAGTTGACCGACTAGTTCATCAACTAGTCGGTCGATCAATGAACACAGACCGACTAATGATAAACAGTAGCTTAGGCTCAATTGTGCATGTACAGGGAAAGCTCAACTAGTCGGTCACAGAAGCATCACTGACCGACTAGTTCACAAACTAGTCGGTCGGTGAGTCAACTTAGACCGACTAACTGTAAACAGTAAAGAGCTTAGAAATGACTGACAAGAACTAGTCGGTCCAAGAAGCTTTGCCGACCGACTAGATCACCATCTAGTCGGTCAGTTCTTCTTCTTGAACCAACTAACATGCACAAGAAGTCGCGAATCGAAGCGCGAAGCTTCGGGAAGGATTGTATGGACTTCTACTAAGATCCTAGAGCTAAGATATGAGCGTAATGAAGATTTAAACTGTAAGACCTACTCAAGGCTTAACATTCTACGAAAGAAGCTTAAAGACTATAAATAAAACTTGACGATACCGTCTTCAATAGCTTCAATCGAATCTTCATGACTTCTAAAATGGTCCATAAGCTTCAACGAAACTTTAGGCATACGATCACGTGCTTTGAGAAGTCTTGAGATGTCGTAATTGATATTCATATGAATTTGGCGACGATCTCCATAACTGTGCTCACAAAGTGTTAGTTCACGTTATATTTATGTTTGTTCATCATCCAAAACCAAATCCGGGGAGTCCAATATCCAACAGATACGTCTTCTCGGATCGCATCACGAATAAGTCTTACTCAGATCATATTCGATTCAAATACGCCCACGTCTCCGTATAACATACTAAAACAAGATATACATAGAAATCGATAAAATACGCGAGATAAAGTGAATATGGGGCGAAAAGATATTAAAATCAAGGATTACAAAGCTCTAACTACACCATAACCAACACATATAGAGATTAGCCATGCATGTAGAGAATAGAACTCATATTCATAAACAAATACACATTCAAATACTCAAAATACGTGAAGAATATTCCAAATACAAGCAAAATAATTCAAATACAAGGCAAAATTTAGGGAATTTGTCACCAATTCTTACCATATATCTCCTTCATAAGGTATCTTCTGCCTCTGTCTCCAGGGCCTCCAAAACTCACGCTACGCTCTCTAGAGCTCAAAATACGCAAAGAATACACAATAACCTAGAAAATACGCTCAAATATAAGTATTGCAGGTTTATAAGTGCTAATGGATCCACATCCGCTTCAATAATCCACTTAAACCTAAATCCGTTGTCGTCGCAAATATAGGTCGTTGATCCATGCGGGATTCGACGAGGATGCGACACGTGACTCAGATCCGCACGCTCTGCTGCGCCCACTTTGCTTTGAATTTGAGTCCACTTTAGAGTTGTTCCCATCCGTTCGATTCGAGCAGTGCACCGTCAGGATTTCACCACGTGGCCCCAAGTGCTGGCCTGCTTTGCGTTAGGTATGGCTCGATGCGGGGTTTGTGCTGGCCGTTGGATCAGCATCCGACGGCCCTTCGCGTACTGCATCGCCCGCCGCTCGTGCTCGTCTGATGGAATTGGGAAAGCAGAGATTCTGCCACGTGGCAGCACGTTGAGCGGGAGTAGGCATACAATGGAAGCCATATTTCCGTATTTACGACGTATTTGCGTCCGTATTTCTTCATTTAAATTGTATTCTGCATTCAAAAATTTATATTAGCACAGAGCTCAGAAAAATATGAATAAATAGCCGTTGGAATCGTGAGACTGAGATCTACACATTAAAAATATAATAGAAGGTAGAAATACTCAATAAAATCATATTTTTGTGTGTAGATTAACAAGTTGCTCTAATAATTATAATTATCTAAATACGGTCTTATTATAGGTCAAATAAGCATCATATACACACAAAATGACACTAGATGAGGGGCTAAATATGCAATATTTACCCCGAATCACACCCCCAACTAGCGTTTTGATAGTCCCTAGCAAAAAAAGCAATTAAGTCGGATGATTAGTAAAATATTAAATTCTATCAGTCAATTATGGCGTGGCTCAATAATTTGCTTTCCAACATGATTTTGACTATCAATAGACACAATCCATGAAGAAGATCAATCACATGGTATTTTCTCTAATTTAATTTGAATAAATAACATACACGCATCGTTTTGCATATGCAAAAGTGTGACACGACGTCATGTCATAATTTTCGAACTTCCAAGGAATTGGTATAACATAAATATTGTCCAATTCATGAGTAATGAAGTTACTTCCTTTATTCATCACTTTTCTTCTTTTTTTAAACGACTTAGAATGATCCAAGTAATGAGCGTTCAATTAATCACTCCTAGGTCAGACGACCTTCGGGTATTAGGCTTAGAAGAGCCCCTCGAACCTAATAACATGAATCATCTAATTGTTTATTATCTCTTTTTTTCGAATGCACTCCCCATTCATCCATCTTTCGACATGAATCTCCAATGCTTTCTGAGGCACGAAGACCCTGCTACTTAATAAACTGAAGGGAACGATGCATTTTTTTCATTTTCTCTTTCTTTCTCTTTTTTCCCATTTTTTTTCATCTTTTTCAAGCAACTCAACACCCATAAACCTGGATGTAAACTTTAGAATCAATTGTCAAATTCCTCTTTAACTCGAAAATCAATCCAATCAATCGTGTCCACTTTAAACTTATGCATCACAATTAACTTGTATGTAATAAATTCAAACTATTTCAAGATATTAATCATGACAATTGAAATATTTCATAAACGACATATTATTGACTAATTTCATTAGAGGAAAATAATTAATTGAAGCCATGAATAATTTTAAGAATTCAATTAACGCATAGTCATCCGATAACGTGATATGTGAAAGAGTTTTAAATGGTGAGAATTGGTGATTGATTTTTTTCTCTCATTTTATTTTTTAAAAAAAATCATAAGGTCTCATACACTCCTCCAAACTAAAGATGGACATTGTCCTCAATATCGAAAAGGGTACAAGTTTGTACAAAAGCACACATCCTAGAAAGCATATAAAAATCTACGATAATGAAAAGAACACACCGTGGTCAAATGGAGTATCAATGATCTTTAATGGTGGCGAAGGTTGTTCTATCTGCTCCCTTTGCTCCTCGGCGAGTGTTCGTCCTCCAATAGCTAAATTGGATCCCAGAATGTAACTCCCAGCTTCTCTATAAAATGTTTAACTATATCCTGCAAGAGATGAGTTACGTCAATCCAATTTAATCTTAAATTCCTCTTAATAAACATATTCCAAATATAGTTATCAAAATAAGTAAAATAACATAGAGCTTGTTCATGACTACTACTGAAAAGATTGCACTACTCTTGGTACGATGCTCAGCGATGGGGGAGAAGAATGAAGGATTTTGGAAAAACCTAGAAGAAAGAGTTGTTTGGGCTCCATATTAACAATCTCTAAACTCAGGTCCCAAGTTATCGCCCCCTCCTGTTCATGCAAAAATTGCTCCTTTGCACACGCTTCCTGCCATGTTAATATTTTGATTTGTGCTTTCATCGTTACATGGCTCGCTCGGTATACCTGCAATAGAAGATGAACTCACATTAGATACTTGAATTTGAATTTCAAAAAGATTACTCTTTTCTAAGCAAGTGACAATTGGAGTAAGATTTTCAATTGATTATTGAATTTACCGATTCCGATCAAGGAAATTTTCTTGGAATTGATGAGATTTAGCCTCATGTGTCTGAATGAGCAATGAACTTCCTGTTTCAAGGGTTGCAATGGTACGTCTATACTTTGCTCTTCTTTATCAAGGCACGTCACAGTGTCATCGCAAGAAGGCTCTGTTGAACCATGCTCTGAAGTCTCTTTCATGATTTGGTCATTCTCTTGTGGACTCCATGTATTTCCACGCCTCTGTCGGCATCATGACTCTAAAACATTCCTGCAACTGTGGCGTAGTCCAAATAAGGACTCCATAATCTCTTTCTTTGTGTACCCATGCTATGGATAACCCAATAATAAGTTTATGAACCTCCTCCAGGCCTGATAGAAAGTTTTATAGTCTCGCTAATTGAAATTAACAATCTTGAGCTTCTCCATCCTATGCTTGTGTGCAACAGCATACTCTGCATCATACCAATAGTCTGTGCCATAGAACTCCATATAAAAAAATTGATTGATTTTTTTAAAACAAAAACAAAAACAAACTAACGAATGTTCTAATCTATAAAATGGAAGGATCTCACCGAATATTTCTCCGTACAAACTGAAATCATAGATTCCAAGCACTGTTGTCCCCGAAAACGACATCAAAGACTTGACTCGTCTCAAAAAGATGTGAGCGCTACTACCAAGTGTAGGAGATCGAACAAGTAATAATCTTGGTGAGTCCAAATATCGCATCCACAGGACAATTGACCAGTAAAACCATGAACTTCAATTTATAAAGAATTCGAAATGACAAGAAACGACGACTTTTCGAATGTAAACTAATTGTGATGAGAGTTTTAAATAATAAAACAGAATCATACGATAGTTACGGTGAATTCGACACTATTATACTAATATGGAGAGTATGCGTTGGTTGTGGTTTCTTTATGGTGTTTGCAATCAATGATATTAAATATCTTTTCTATGACTCTATCTTTCATCCGGCTAGGGCATGAAATCATCAGAAAGTATGGCGATAAAGCGTATAAAATTGTGCCAAAGAATAATCACGTAAAATATCGATTTCATAAAGAAAATACGCACATTTTCCCTCTCGGGACACGATACGTCCTCTCGGATCACATCACCAATAAGTCTTACTCAGATCATATTCGATTCAAACATTTCCCATGTATCCGTATAACATACTCAAACAAGATATACGTAGAAATCGATAAAATACGATATATAATGTGAATATGGGGTGAAAAGATATTAAAATCAAGGATTACAAAGCTCTAACTACACCATAACCAACACATATGGAGATTAGCCATGCATGGAGAGAATAGAACTCATATTCATAGACAAATACACGTTCAAATACTCAAAATACGTGAAAAATACTCCAAATACAACCCAAATACTTCAAATACAATGTAAAAGTTAGGGAATTTGTCACCAATTCTCTCCAAATAGACCCTACATCTCCTTCATAAGATAGCTTCTGCCTCTGTCTCCAGTGCATCCAAAACTCACGCACCAATACGCTCTTTAGAGCTCAATATACGCAAAGAAAACATCAAAACCCTAGAAAATACACTTAAATAGAAGTATTGAGGATTTCTAAGTGTTAACGGATCCGCATCCACTTCAATAATCCACTTAAACCTGAATCCATTGTCATCGCAAATATAGGCCGTTGATCCATGCAGGATTTGACGAGGATGTGACACTTGGCTTGGATTCGCTCCGATGCGCCCGATTCGCTATGAATTTGAGCCTGATTCAGAGTTGTTCCCGTCCGTTCGATTCGATCAGTTCACCATCAGGATTTCTCCACGTGGCCCCAAGAGCTGGCCTCCTTTGCACTAGGCATGGCTCGATGCGGGGTTGGTGCTGACCGTCAGATCAGTATCCGACGGCCCTTCGCGTTCCACGTCGCCCGCCACTCATAGCTGTCTGATAGAAGCAGGAAAGCTGAGATTCTACCATGTGGTAGCACGTTGAGCAGGAATAGGCGTACAACTGGAGCCGTATTACCATATTTACAACGTATTTGTGGCCGTATTTCTTCATTTAAATTGTATTCTGTATTCAAAAATTCTTAGAAATTAGCACAGATCTCAGCAAAATATGAATAAATAGCCGTTGGAATCGTCAGATTGAGATTTACATATTAAAAATATAATTGAAAGCATAAATACTCAATAAAACTATTTTTGTGTGTAGATTAACATGTTGCTCTAATAATTATAATTATCTAAATACGGTCGTATTAGAGGTCAAATAAGCATCATATACACACAAAATGAAACTAGATGAGGGGCTAAATATGCAATATTTACCCCGAATCACACGTAGATTTTTTTCTTGGGGGGTCCGTTTTATGTGAAAACGAACCCCCACCAAAAAAACCCGCGAGAGATCGAGATTTGGCGATAAAACAACATCGACGTGGTCCGCGACAGTAGCCGCTTATAAATTTATTTGCGTCGTCCAAATTTTCAGGGAGTGCTACTAGCCACGTTACACATAGGGGTGGCAAACGGGTCGGGTGGGTTCAGGTTCGGGTCGGGTCAGATTTGACCCTACCCGGATTGAATCTGGGTCGGGTTCGGGTGACCTAGAAAATTTCCGGGTCGGGTTCGGGTTAACCCGTCGGGTTAAGATTTGACTTATACACTACTGCTCCTTTTTCGATATCCAGCTATTTATTAAGAGCCACCGACAATTTATTAAGTGTTGCATAATTTTCAGTAGCTCGTCGTTTAAACCGCACTGATGACAGTAAGAAAGTATAATTAACGTTAGTATTTTATTAACAAAAGTAATAAAATTAACTAAAAATTTGTATGTAAAGGGAATTGAATCCAAGACATCTTAAAGAAGTGGACAACAATTCAATTCAAATCCAAGACATCTTAAAGAAGTCGATATGCCAAACCCATACCCGACCCGGATTTTATCCGGGTCGGGTCGGGTCAACCTGTTTCCTACTTGACCCGTATTGGCCCCTACCCATACCCGGTTAAGGATGCCGGGTTCGGGTCGGGTCGGGTCGGGTCGGGTCGGGCTCATTTTGCCACCCCTAGTTACACATATCGCTAAACATGTTACCCTTTTGGCAAACTTGTAAAGGATAATGGCAAGCGTGCAAATAAAGTGTAATATGTTTAGAAAAATGTGTAACGTGAATAGCAAAACTCTATAGCAAAATGTGCACCAGGCCTGCCTGGCCCAATAAGACTTCGGGCCATTCCTGTGCGTCCTGGACACGGTCCGATAAAAATTCGGGCCACCCGGCCCGGTCCAATAGGGTTGAAAGAATTATTGGGCTCTGTTGTTTATTAAATTTTCACACCCCTTCAGTTAATGATGTATCTTTAAATGCTACTAGAATTTAATTTAGAATGCAAACTACGTGCAAATTCTAGATCAAATTGATAGTTAAGCATATGAGCTTTTTTCTCGGAGCAAATTTTCATGTAATGAATTTTCAGAATATGAACTCAAGCTATCCACAAGATTTCCATCTAGTTTATTTTGTTGTCTGCAAGTTTGCATCGAGCTACTTTGTTTTGTGATAATTGTATGGTTCAAAGATTGGTTTATTATCGAGCTACTTTGTTTTATAAATCGAGCTACTTTGTTTGAATCAAGCATACTCAAAAGGATTCCGTGCCTTGCCTTGCCGTCCAATGGGCCGAATAGTTTGACCTGGGCCCGACACAAAAACGAACCGTGCCGTGCCAGCCCGGCCCGATAAGGAATTCGGGCCAAAATTGCCGGCCCAGGCACGGTCTTATCGTACCGTGCTCGTGCCGTGCTATCGTGCCGGGTCGAAAATTGTCAACGAAACGGATACCAGCAATTTTCACCCCGTAAAGTAACCAATGCAAGGAAATCAACTTCTGAAGCTTAGCATTGGTTAATTATGGTATGCTAACACATTGTTTAAACTGCAGGAAAACCCTCCTTTTTTGACATATTCCTTGGGCATAGAGTTTAATGTCCGTATACTTACCAAACTAACTCAGAGGTTGACTTTTAGAATATAAGTGGACTGTATCTGCACTTGCTCTTCACATTTTGATCTTGTTTTGGTTAATTATGGAAAGGAATAATATATTACACCAATGATAACTAATAAATTTTAAAAGAATTCAAGTGAAGTTCCTAAAACACCCTTCAATTACTCCTATAAATACTCATCCCCTCAAGAGAGGATGTAACATGTTCTATCCTGCTCATTCTCGCTCTACAATCCAACACCTCAATTTCTTCTTCATAATTAGATTTATTTACTGATTAGTGCTTAACAATGATATGAATAAGTGATGTTAGTAATTTATTGATTTATGCTAAGGTTTGAATGGATTGGTGGATAATCCATTGATATGAGATTTTTCTTTTTAATAGCTATATGACAGTATGAAGTGAAGGATACCCATATCAAGCATCACTTCTGTGAAGGAGCCTATACTTTAGAATATGAAATTATTATTATCTCCAACAAGAGAAGTAGAAATATTTAGTGGACACTGTTTGGCTTTATGTTTCAAAACTTTTTTTATAAGAGAGTTTTGGAAAAATGTGTGGAAATAGGAAAGGATTAATCAACCTATATTATTTCTATTTGTTTTACAAAATATGGGTTTCTTTTGGTATTTTACAAAACCCCAATTTTAAAAATAGATGGTTACAGGTTACTCCATGATGGATGTTGAGGCAAAGCTCAGCACCCAAAGACAGGACCTTTTGAGGGGAGGAGAAAAGAACAAAGAAGAATCTGTGAAAAAACAAGTGTGCAGGAAACTGCAACAACTGTGTTCAGTTTACACTATATCTGTGTACATCGTGCTCTTATCTGTGTACACAATGTACTATATCTGTGTTCACAAAACTGTGAACTCAAATTTGAGAGAATGGAGAAGAACGATTTTTTCAGGGATTTTCTCACGAATTTCAGGCAAAGCTGAAGCTCTCTTTTCTTCTTCTTCTTGGATATTTTTTGATGTTTTTTTAATCAGAGATCAGGGAGCTCTCTGTCTCTCTCTCTCTCTCTCTTTTAATTACATATACATCATTTTCACTTCTGCAGCCTTACAGTACCCATACCTACAATCATGCCCCAAGGGTTTACATCAACAAGTACACATATTTACTACATCAGACAAAATACAAATCTCAAGGGACTTGTTATGAACACAACTGATCTCCTTTTTTTCTCAGCAGCTGAATACACATTTTCACATCTTGGACACACTTGGTTTTACGGCTGTACATACTTGTTCACAACCTGAACATACTTATCTTATTTTGCCTACAGCTGATCTCCCTTTCTTCAGCAGCTGTACATACTTGTTCGCATCTTGAACACACTTATGTAACTGGCTGAACAAACATATTAAACAGCCAAACATACTTCAGTCTGAATTAACACCAACATATCCTCCCTTTAATTCAGACCGGGTCTACGCCCAAGCTCATTTCTAAATTTGATGAATTGTTTGATGTCCAAAGCTTTTGTAAACCTATCAGCTAGTTGATCAAATGACTTGCAATGTTGAATCACAATTGCTTTTTCAGAAACCAATTCTCTTATAAAGTGATACCTTGTATCAATATGCCTTGTTCTTCCTTGATTGATGAAATTCTTTGCAAGATGGATTGTAGACTTGTTATCACAAAAAATAACAGTACCTTCACCTTGATCTTGCTTCAGATCTTTCAGAATCCTCTTCATCCATACTACTTGGCATGATGTATAGGACAATGTCATATACTCAGCTTCTGTTGTGGAGAGAGCAACTGAATTATGTCTTTTGGAGCCCCATGTGATACATGATATTCCCAGTAATAATGTATATCCTGTCAAACTCCTTCCATCATCTTCACTGCTTCCCCAATCACTGTCTGAATATGCTATCAGCTTGCAAGCTTCATCTCTGCCATAAAACAGACCAAGTTCTTTGGTTCTTGCAATATATCTCAGTACGCTTTTGGCTGCTGTCATGTGAATCTTTAAGGCTTATGCATAACTCTTGACAATTGATTTACAACATATGACAAATCTGGTCTTGTGTGTGCCAAATACATCAAACCTCCAACTATACTTCTGAAATGCTTCTCATTTACTCCAGCAAAAGACTCATCTACTACAAGCTTTTCTTTGGCATTGAAAGTGGTTTCCACAAATTTGCAATTTGCCATTTTCAGTCTGTTCAGCATAGATTGAGCATACTTCTGCTGAGACACATATATTCCATGCTGAGACACATATACTTCAGCATCAGTTTGTTTGATTTCTAGTCCCAAGAAGTAGTGCAGCTTTTCTAAATCACTCATTTCAAGTTCATGCTCCATTTGTCTTTTAAATTTGTCAAGCCAAGATTCTTCATTGCTGGTATAAATAATGTCATCCACACAGAGACATAAAGCTAGAAAATTACCATTTTCTGACTTGACATAGAGTGTAGCTTCAGAGTCACTCCTTGTATATCCTTGTTTGATCAGGAATTCATGTATTCTTTGGTACCATGCTCTAGGTGCTTGCTTCAATCCATACAGGGCTTTGTGAAGTTTATAGACTTTTGAGCTCTGATTTTCTCTAACAAATCCTGGAGGCTGTTTCACATAAATTTCTTCATGTAATGCGCCATTCACAAATGTTGATTTCACATCCAGCTGTCTAACTTCCCATCCTTTGGAGGCTGAAATTGCAAGTAAGGTTTTTATAGTTTCATATCTGGCAACTGGTGCAAAAGTATCTTCATAATCTTCTCCATAGACTTGAGTGAATCCTCTAGCCACAAGCCTTGCCTTTAGCTTGTTTATGGAGCCATCAGTGTTGTATTTAGTTTTATACAACCACTTAACATCCACTGCCTTCCTTCCTTGTGGTAGCTCACACAAGCTCCCTGTTTTGTTCTTCTCAATGGCATTAATCTCCTCTTGCATGGTTGTCCTCCATTCATCTTCAGCACAAGCTTCATTAAAATCTGCAGGTTTTAAAGTAAAACAAGCAAATAGTTCATAAGTCTCATTATAGATATCTCCCAATAATCATGTTCTCACATTCTGATTTTCACTTGGAGAGTTTGAGGATCTGCTGCTGGAACTACTAGCATGTGAACTACTATTTGTAGCATCTGGACTGTCATTTGTTGAATGTGAACTGTGATTTGTGGCACTTTAGCTATGATTTGTATTTGGCTGATCTGCTTCAGTCACTGCATCCACTTCCAACATGTTGTAGTCTACCACAGTTGGTTCCTTTCAATTCCTGCTTCAGTTTCAATGAACTCCACATCTTTGCTAGTAATCATACTTCTTGTATTTGGATCATAAATTTTATAGGCTTTGGATTCAATGCTATAGCCTATAAAGATTCCCTTCTGCTTTTATCATCAAGCTTTCTCTTGTATTGGCAGAATTCAACACATACGCTTTGCAACCAAACACCTTCATGTTGGTAACTTTGGGCTTGTCTCCATTGAGTGCTTCAAAAGGAGTCTTATTCTTCAAAGCTGAAGTGGGACTTCTATTTATGACAAATATAGCTGTTGCACATGCTTTGGCCCAAAACTCAAGAGGCATCTTCTTATCCTTCATAGCACTCCTTGCTAACTCCATAATCACTCTATTCTTTCTTTCAGCAACACCATTTTGATGAGGTGTGTAACTTGCTGTCAATTGTCCCCTCATGCCATTTTCTTCACAGAAACCATTAAACTCTTTGCTGTAAAATTCTCTACCTCTATCTGATCTGAGAGTGCATATTTTGCATGCCAACTTCCCTTCGGCTTCATATTTAAACTTTTTGAAGAAACTCAAGGCTTGAGACTTTTCTGCAAGGAAATAAATCCAGCAGTATCTACTGAAATCATCCACAACTATTATGAAGTATTTTGATCCACCAAGGGAGTTAACAGACATTGGGCCACACATGTCTGTATGAACCAATTCTAATGGTCTTGAGGCTCCCCAATTTAAATGTGAAGGGCTTTCTTCTTCTGTTGATTGCCTAAAATACAAGCTTCACACTCATGCTTCCCTTTACCTTGCTTTAGTGATGGCAAACCATACATTAGCTTCTTCTCAGATAATTCAACTATGCCAGCCACATTGAAATGACTAAATCTTTTATGCCAAAGTTCTAATTCATCTTCAATTATGGTACTTAGAAAGTTGGTATTGTTAGGAGCAGCAAACATAACATGAAACATCTTTTTATTTGTCATTTTACTCACACAAACAAGTTTCCTCTTCTTCTTATCATATATCCTGCATTGATCTTCATCAAATGTAGCACAAAGGCCATTCTTCACTAATTGACCAACACTTATCAAATTATGTTTTAGATCAAGCACATACATCACATCTTTAATTGATTTCCTCCCTTCATTAGTAAGCATAACAATATCACCAATTCCTTCTATGCTAGCTTTTTTATCATTGCTAAGTCTTACATCTCTAGCATTGATAGGTTCAAAATTGATGAATAAATCTTGCTTACTTGTCATGTGATTGCTGTAACCACTATCAAGATACCAAGTGAGGGAGTTGTGGACTGGAATATCATCAAATTTTGCCATGAACAAGTTATTAACTTTATGAGCTTCTTCTTCCACATAGTTGACTTGCTCCTTTCCCCTGTTTTCTCTGCTAGCTTGTTCCTTTCCTCTGTTTTCTCTAAAATTCTTCTCATAATGTCCATACTTCTGACATTTCTAGCATTGATAGGTTCAAAATTTCCTAACAAATCCACATAGTTGACTTGCTCCTTTCCCCTGTTTTCTCTGCTAGCTTGTTCCTTTCCTCTGTTTTCTCTGAAATCCTTCTCATAATGTCCATACTTCTGACATTTCTCATAATGTCCATACTTCTGACAAATCATTTCCCATGTTTAATAACTTGTTCCTTTCCTCTGTTTTCTCTAAATTTCCTTCTATGCTAGCTTTCTTGTCATTGCTAAGTCTTACATCTCTAGCATTGATAGGTTCAAAATTGATGAATAAATCTTGCTTACTTGTCATGTGATTGCTGCAACCACTATCAAGATACCAAGTGAGGGAGTTGTGGACTAGAATATCATCAAATTTTGCCATGAACAAGTTTTTAACTTTATGAGCTTCTTCTTCCACATAGTTGACTTGCTCCTTTCCCCTGTTTTCTCTGCTAGCTTGTTCTTTTCCTCTGTTTTCTCTGAAATCCTTCTCATAATGTCCATACTTCTGACATTTCCAGCACTTTGGGGCTGTATTGTTTTTGAACAACAGCTTTCAATTTTGTAGCCAGTTCTTCCACAATGAGAGCACCCTTTCATCATGGGTTCTTTGGGCTTAAATTTGTTCTGAACTTCTGATCTAGGCTGATACATTTATTGTCTACCAGTTCATCCACCTCTCCAATTACTTCTTCCTCTTCCTCCTCTGAAGTTAGTTGTGTAGTGCCCTGTGAAGCTACTGCACATGTACTAGAGGGGGGGTGAATAGTACTTTAAAATAATCAAGAGAGTTATTCCTAATTATTGTGCAAGAAACAAACGACAATGCGGAATAAACAACAATCAACAATAATTATCAAACACAAACAAAGCATGTAACGGGTTCGGATCCACCGAAGTCTCCCCGACTTGTTCCCGGTGATCCTACGTCCCAACCACCCGGATCCCCTCCGGATACTTGAGTTAGAAACCACTAACCCAAGATTTTGCACTATAAAATTCTTGTGAAAAACCTTCACAAGACCAAATCATACACAATGTAAATGTGACTCCCGCAACCAGGGATCACACTCTCTCTCACAACCGAGAGACAATCTTAAATATCAAATACGATGAAATAAAGAAACACTTACCACAAAATCCTATGCCTTGAGTATACTTACCAAATTAGGGCAAAGAGGGATTTTGAGGAAGAAGATGTCACCAAACCCTAGCTCCAAGAAGTTGACCATCAATGGAAGCCTAGGGTGGAGTTGATGACCTTGATTCAAGCTCCTTGGCTTGGAAGGCTCACAATCAATGAATCTCTCTTTGGAAATAAGAGTGAGAGAGAGATTCAAGTGAGGAGAGAAAGCTTTAGAATGGAGTTTATTTGATTCTCTATGATTCTCAAATATCTCTAATAATCAGCCTTGAATATCCTTGAAGAATCCCTCCAAGTATATATAGGATAGAGGAAAGAGAGAGAGAAGAAATCGAGTCATTAAAAGCTCCAACGGGTCTATTCTGAACCAGACTAGTCGGTCTAAGAAGAATCACTAACCGACTAGTTCATCAACTAGTCGGTCGGTGATTCAACATGAACCGACTAACAGCTCGACAGCCAAAAGAGTGATTTCCAGGCAATATGAACTAGTCGGTCTAAGAAGACTTGCCAACCGACTAGTTTGCCAACTAGTCGGTCGGTGAGTGTTCTTTGACCGACTAAGAGATGAAATCAAGAAGCTGAATACAAGTTACACTAGTCGGTCTAAGAACAAATTCCAACCGATTAGTTTCACAACTAGTCGGTCGATGAATGTTCTTGGACCGACTAACTGTAAACAGTAACTCAGGCTGTAGATAGGCAATGATAACTAGTCTGTCTGAGAAGGATTCCTAACCGACTAGATCGTCATCTAGTCGGTCGGTGAACCTTCTTTGACCGACTAATTGATCAACAGTGAAAGAGCTGAAATGAGCAAGGACATCTAGTCGGTTCATGAAGAGTTGCCGACCGACTAGATCGTCATCTAGTCAGTTGGTACTTTTACTTGAACCAACTAAGATGCACTAGAAGCCGAGGGAAGAAGCGATAAGCTTCGGGAAAGTTTCTAATGGCTTCTATGAAAAACCTAGCTCTAAGATATGAGCGAAATGAAGATAATAATGTAAGTCCTACTCAAGGCTTAACATTCTAATCTATGAAGCTAGAAGATAATAAATAATACATGACGAACTGTCTTCAAAGCTTCAATATTCGCTCTTGACTTCATTAATACTCCTTGATCTTCAACGAAGCTTCAGGCACACGATCACGCGTATTGAGAAGTCTTGAGACGTCGCTTTTGATATACGTATTCTTTTGGCGACTATCTCCATAACTGCGCTCACAAACAGTTAGTACACGATATTTATGTTTGCTCATCATCCAAAACCAAATCCGGGGAATCAATACTCAACATTCCCCCCCTTTTTGGTGATGACAAACCAACATAAATAGTAATCAATAATAATGATTCAAATGAAATTTACTTACTCCCCCTGCATTGATGACACGTTAGTTCCGTATTCAATAATATTCATACGCATCAAGCAGACGAGGGAAATATAAAATATGAATCCTATTATCGTAATCTAGGATCTAAATCCATTTTATATCTTAACTCCCCCTGAATCTAACATATCAAATTAGATTCATGGTAAATTGCTTTGATATCAATTAGCACATTGTCATTATTAATTCTCTCCCCCCTTTGGCATTAGCAAAAAGAGCGGGAGGAGATCAACGACAATATTTCAATGGCTAAGAAATTAAAGCATGAGAGTCTAAGAATACGACCACGGTCCAAATGACACCAAAGTAAAATACCAAATGTAAAATACCGAAGAAAATCAAAGCGTGCCAACTTGACCATAGTCGAAAATCGAAAAACGAAACCATCAAGCCATATGTGAAAATCGAAATACGAAATCATCAAACCATAGGCGAAAATCGAAAAACGAAATCATCAAGCCATAGGCGAAAATCGAAATACGAAATCATCAAACCATAGGCAAAAATCAAAAAACGAAATCATCAAGCCATAGGCGAAAATCGAAATACGAAATCATCACAACTCAAATCAATTTCACTTATTGAGTTATGGAACATACTCTCCAATATCAAAATTCTTAGTTAAATAGTGCATGTAAAACAATTCTATTTTTGCTCATCATCCAAAACCAAATCCGGGGAATCAATACTCAACAATTTGAGTCATGATTTCTTGCATAACCGTCAAAGGGTATGTCATTGCAAACTGGTGTACTTATTGTCACTTTTGAGTGAAAGTCTTGGTTTATTCCTTCATCATCCTTGCCTCTGTTGAGTCTATCCTCATGAGCATAAAGTGAGGCTAGTAAATCACTTGATGTATAAACAGATAGATCTTTTGATTCTTCAATTGCTGCTGCTACAAAATCGAATTTTGGTGTCAAGCTTCTCAAACTTTCTCAACTACCTTTTACTTAGCAAGATCTTCACCCAATGACCTCATTTGATTAACAATAGCTGTGACCCTTGAAAAGAAATCTTGTATAGATTCAGATGGCTTCATTTTCATATATTCGAAATCTTTTCTCAAGGTTTGAAGCTTTACATTGATTACCATTGCTGATCCAAGGAACTCCTTCAAGATATCCCAAGTTCTTTAGATCTTGCAGCATTCATGATTCTGGGAAAGATAGTTTCATCCACAGCTTGTTGGATCCAGTAGAGAGCTTTAGCATCCTTCTTGATCTTCTCTTTATGAGCATTCTTTTGAGCTGTTGTGGCTCCATCTGCCAAATGAGTAACACCATCTTCTACATGCTCCCACACATCTTTGGAAATGAAGAGAGTTTTCATATTGATGCTCCAATATTGATAGTTGATCTTATTCTCTTTGTTGCTAAAGATTGGAAGATGAGAAAGAGAGGATTGATCAGAATCCATGGCTTACTATCAACCTGAGATGCTCTGATACCAATGTGATGGATGTTGAGGCAAAGCTCAGCACCCAAAGACATGACCTTTTGAGGGGAGGAGGAGAGAACAAGGAAGAATATGTGAAAAAACAAGTGTGCAGGAAACTGCAACAACTGTGTTCAGTTTACACTATATCTGTGTACATCGTGCTCTTATCTGTGTACACAATGCACTATATCTGTGTTCACAAAACTGCGAACTCAAATTTGAGAGAATGGAGAAGAACGATTTTTTCAGGGATTTTCTCACGAATTTCAGGCAAAGCTGAAGCTCTCTTTTCTTCTTCTTCTTGGATATTTTTTGATGTTTTTTATCAGAGATCAGAGAGCTCTCTCTCTCTCTCTCTCTCTCTCTCTCTCTCTCTCTCTCTCTCTCTCTTTTAATACATATACATCATTTTCACTTCTGCAGCCTTACAGTACCCATACCTACAACCATGCCATGTCAAGGGTTTACATCAACAAGTACAAGTATTTACTACATTAGACAAAATACAAATCTCAAGGGACTTTTTATGCACACAACTGATCTCCTTTTTTTTTCTCAGCAGCTGAACACACATGTTCACATCTTGGACACACTTGGTTTTACAGCTGTACACACTTGTTCACAACCTGAACATACTTATCTTATTTTGCCTACAGCTGATCTCCCTTTCTTCAGCAGCTGTACACACTTGTTCACATCTTGAACACACTTATGTAACTGGTTGAACACACTTATTAAATAGCCAAACATACTTCAGTCTAAATTAACACAAACACTCCGAAGTCAAAATATTAAGATGTCATTTCTGTTTGGAACTTTCCAATCCATGATAAAGGAACCTGTGCATTTTTTTCCCTTAATTATGTCTGCATGGTCATCATCTAAACACTTTTAAAGTCATCACACTCTGTGCTGGGATTGATGAGAGAGCTCATCTTCACTCTTTGCCTCTGCTCCTCTTGTACTTCGTCGATCCCCACCTCAGTGGTAGCCCCAATGAGGGATAGGTGCGTGAGTGGACTTGCCAAGTCGTGATGGGGAGTAGTATGGCTGACGTGAGGTAAGTGAGTCTGTGAGTAGTAGTCGTAGTAAGCTGGCATGAGAGGGTTGGGCTAAGTATCAGTAGTTGTTGCCGTAGCTTTATGCTTCGTACATCTGTCATAACTAATATCATACCTAATAAGCCCAGATCTGATTTATATCCAAGTGTAGTCTTTAATCAATATATATCTTACTTAATGCATGTGCGGCAATCTAATTTTGATCTACTTTTTTATTGTAGTCTAGATTTGTTGATTACTTTGTTGGATCAGCGCTGCACTACATTAAACATCAGTGATACGACTAAATGAAATCCGCTCTTTGAGTATGACTTAGTTTATCTGTCCAGGGACTTCAAGTATGATATCATTCTACAACTTAATTATATCTAAACTTTGAAGTGTTTGGATTAATTATGATTAAGATATATATGGCATTATCTATCTTTAATCAACCCCTCCACACACACACACACACACATCACCTATAACCATATAGCCTATCACAAATAACGCTTATGTACATGGGTCTGTGTATATATATATCATATCATGCATATGATATATCATATTTGGGAGCCGACTACTTAAGATGATGAGGATATCATATAAATATCACGATGTTATGGGCTACGCTCAGGGCTAGGGCTAGGGCTAGGGTTAGGGTTAGGGTGATATATGTATATGAATCATATATATATGCACTAGAAATTACCTGTGCACATCGTGCACAGGGTTTCGAGTAAAGACCCCCACAACGAATGCATTACCCATACGAAGAAGGAAATGAGAGGGAAGTGGGTGTGTGTGTCGGTAGCATCTGAAGTACGTAAAAGGTAGAAAAGTATGGACGTACGTGAAAACCACCGGGGGTCTAAAGTGGAAAAAGGTCGATGCCAATGTACTAAATTGGAGAAAGAGGAAGTGTGTCATCAGTCAGGATGGCAATTATACCCGCGGGTACAGATCCCCGCGGGTACCTGCCCGTTTGGGTACAGATATGGGTAAACTTTTATACCCACGGGTTCAGGTATGGGTACCCATGTTTTACCCACAGGTAAAACTAGACGGGTATGGATATTATATATCCATACTCACGAGCAGTGGCGGAACCAGGCCTTTGATTTGGTGGGGTCACCATACATACATACATACATACATACATATATATATACATACATACACACACACACACACACAAATATGTTGGGGGCATACACACACATTATATAAACATATGAATATATTATGTTTTCAAATTTTGGCGGGACCCATGCCCTCACTCCTCTCAACGTAGGTCTGCCGAATATGGACATTTGGGCTATCTTGAAATTTCGTGTGCTGGGTTTTATATTATGAACATAAAAACCATTGGAGATGATTCTCAACACAAGATAGTGGAGAGTAGACTTTTCCAACGTCGTATGACACTTGTGCTAATATGGCATATATGCCCATTATTCTCTATACAATTTTCACAATAATACTTTGGGGGCAAAGTTGCAATAAAAGAATAAAAGATGCAACATACAATATGTGCCTTCTAGGAGAAATATTATCTCATAATTGTTAGGAAAATGAGATTGCTTACGTAAATTCAATAACAATACTTGAAACAAATTTGGTGAGGAGACATGCCAAAAAATTGGAAGTAAATCTAAAAAATATGCAACGAATGAATTCTTTAAAAAAAATAAGGACAGTATATGGTAATAAGTATAGAGCAAAGTGTAAAAAACAATCCCAAAGGAGACTTGATGTGCAAATTATAAATCGAAAGCCGGTAGACGGAAGAAATTAAAAAGGAGTGTTGTTGCGGTTGTATGTGCAAAATGCCAAAATAGAATGTTAAAGTGATAAAAACATGGATGCAAATGCAAAATACATGCCAAAAGGGCGAAACATGAAAAACATGGTCACAATATTTTATTTGGCATCGTCCGGACTTGAACACTTGAACTTCTTTGGTCTGTTGAACTATCATGATAACCAACAAACCACATCACCTTGAATGAATATTTTGTGTGGGTATAATACAGATAGAGATATATGTATATAAATACATATTTTCAAAACTTGGTGGGGGCATGTGCCCCCACTCCCATAAG
This sequence comes from Scilla litardierei, assembly GCA_030789695.1. Classification (NCBI taxonomy): domain Eukaryota; kingdom Viridiplantae; phylum Streptophyta; class Magnoliopsida; order Asparagales; family Asparagaceae; genus Scilla; species Scilla litardierei. The sequence continues at coordinate 332,651,108 of CM061133.1, read as the reverse complement.
GGTAGGTCCGCCCCTGCCCACCGGTACCCGTAGAGGATCATTTTAATATTAATATATTATTCTTATAGAGTAAAATACATATAAACCCCAATTACATATTTTATAAAAATAATAACTAAACTAATATTCTTATAGAGTAAATTCAAAAAGTTTGTAGTATAAATAATTTTTTACGGGTAATGGGTATGGATACCCATACCGAGAGGGTATATGGATATTCATACCTATACCCAGCGGGTACACAGACACCAACGGGTATCCGTATACCCGATGGGTATGGGCATAGGTTAAAAAAATTTGTCCATCGCAGGTATGGATACGAGTATGGGTATGAGTAAATTGAGCGGGTACATGTATGGATAGTGCATATCCATGCCCCCCCGCCCATTTTGACATCCCTAGTCATGATGGAATTACCCTTATACCATTGTCTCATGTGGCGATGTGACATTGCCACATATGACCAACATGCCACCTAGGACATTAGCATGCCGAATATTCCCTAGTTTCTAAGATATATATAATATTTGTGACATGTGTCGTATATGTGACATATGTCCCAAATTTTCCTAATTTCTAGGTAGAATCAGCGTCGACTGGGCAGCGGCGTCGCGCTCAGTTCGGTGCCTCTGCCCAGCTAATTTTGTTCTTTGTTGTCGTCTGTGTGCGTGTGCTTGTGTTATGTTCAGATTCGTTTTTTTGCAACTGTTCGTATATGCTAAACCCAAACCTAAAGATAAGTATTTCTTTTCGTGCTCTTTAATTTCATGTGTTTACTCGTTTATAATTTATGTTTTATCGTCTAACTTAATATAATTTTTTGGTAGGGTCATCGTGGAGAGGAAGGCGCTTCCGGACCAGAGGCTGACAGAGGGGGCGACGACAGGCAAGGGGGTGATGGCGTCATGGCGAGTAGTGGGCTTGGAGACGATTGCAGTGGCAAATGTTGCGGGAGATGACAGGAGATTGAGTTTTTTTTTACATTTCGGCCATGTTGAAGACTATATAATAATGTAATATGAATACATTATTAGTTTCGGGCATAAGTTTTTTTACTTTTTTTACATTTAATTTATATTATTTTCGTGTATTTATATATGTGGATTTATATATGTGGATTTATATTGTTGTATACATGTACTTTTTGATAGTTTTGTCTATTTTATATTATTATGTGCAGTGATTTAGGATATTTTTTTTTAAAAAAACTATTTTAAATTTTGGCCATGGACATATCCATGGCCAATACCTTTTTTGGCCACGGAACAGTCTGTGTCCGAAAGCCATCAGCCACGGATTCTGTGCACAATTTCGTGCATGGAAACCGTGGCAAATAGGTTTTAGCCACGGACATGTCCGTGGCTGAAAAAATGAACATTGCGACAGAAAAGTCTGTGGGCAGGGGCGGAACTAGGATTAGATGATCGGGGGGCGGGCAGGGTTCCAAGAAGGTATACAAATTGCACTCGTAAAGTACATAGATGTGATGATGTTCAAGTCGACGAGTTCAAAGAGATAAAGGATGTGTTTTCCCATTGCGTTTAAGTATATTTGAGGTGACAAAGTGAACAACAAAGTAGATATGAAATTCATTGCTCAGGTCCAATGCAACATATATGTGAGAGATCGAGTAAGAAAGCCAAAAACGAAAAAAAGTTTTAATTGCATGAGAACGAAAATAAGTTACGAATATTCAAACCAAATTACTTTAAACAAGCAGCAAACTTTTCCATGCATATATTAAACACAAAATCGTTCACATATTAACGAAGATATGAACGAGAAACTGACACTGATTACATAATTAATTTGCAAAGAAACAAAATGTTAAAAATATAATCATTGGGACTTGCTAATGATTAATTTATCCTTTACATTTAAGGAAATGGAGAAGCATGTTTAATAACTAAACATTTTAGGTAGCTTAAATTAACCATAACAGTTTAAAAACTCTAATTAGATATCACAACGTTTACTTATGATCAAATAATTCTCTATTTAACAACGACTTGTGTGAGAATTTAAGCTTAAATCAATATATTTTTGTTTAGACATTTTTCTTTTCTCAATCAGATGCTGACTTTGCTATGCTATAATTAAAACCATGAGGAAAAAAACTAAACTGGACCCATGTCATGATCATGACATATTCGTTGCTGAAGATATCGAGGCCAATTAGTAGAAAGAAGGAAGTTTCTAAGAATTTTTTACTAGAACGAGAGAGTGTTTATCATCTTCTACTACCATGTTCTTTGTTTTTTTAATAGCAATAAAATAATTATTTTTTTGATGAACATTGACAAGATCCAACACCAAATTTTATTTCTTGAAACGATAGCATGCAGGAACAAAATAAATCATTTGCAAATCATGGATATAAAGGAGCCAAATCTAAAAAAAATTTAACACCAGGCGTTTGCGGAACAAAATAAATCATTTGCTCGGATTTTACAAGAGGTATTGCTTGAACTCATGACTTGAGGCTTGTGGAGGGATCGCATAACCAGCGTGGCAAAGAGCAACTTATGTTGCTGATTACATTTATTTACTTAACCAAACATTGCCGCTGCCATATGTATATAGTTATGCAAATTCTGAAAATTTGGGGGGGGAGGGGGCGGGGTTGGGGGTGTGGAGGCAACCCTTAAGTGGGTTCGCCCCTGTCTGTGGGCATAAATATTCGGCCACAGATTATGTGCACAGTATGTGTCATTTGGGTGCACAAAATCTGTGGCCAATGAATAATGGCCACGAGCATATCCGTTGCGATGTTCAATGTTTCAGCCACGGATAAGTCCGTGGCTAAAACTTATCTGCCACGGTTTTCGTGCACCAAATTGTGCACAAAATTCTGTGGCTGATGCCCTTCGGCCACAGACTATTTCGTGGCCAAAAAAGTATTGATCGCGGATTAGAGTAGTCCATGGCCGATAGTTTTATATAATTTTTTTTATTTTCCCTATCGGCCACGGAAATCAGTGGTCTTTATTCCGTGGCAGATTATCGAACACGGAAAAGTCCATGGCCAAACGCCCCAATAGCCACTGCAGTATCGGCTACGGATTTTCAGCCACAGAGTTTTTTTTCCGTGGCCGATACGTTTTAGCCACGGAGTGGCAGCTCTCGGCCAGTCCGTGGCCGAAGGCCCGTTATGTAACATGATACTAATTAGATCTAAAACATGAAAGAGAAGGAATAGATATATTTGGATGAAGTCACACAATATCCACTTGACTAACCAGCTGTAATTCATGACGGTACATGGAGGTACGAATCGGACATCTACCCAGCATTCACAACGTGATGGCATTAGGAGAAGAGGCACTAAATGATCTTTCAGAAGATGATTAGAAAGTTGCAGCTAAAATGACTATATGGGGTTGTTGATTATGGTAATACATGTCAGGGATTAGATATGCTCATGCTCTCTATCTTCTCAATCAATGCTGTCGCCTACGAAAGATAAGGGTGGGCTTTTTGATATTTAACTAACTTATCATCAATGAGTAGATACAAGCACAATGCTACGTCGTTTTCGATCTCGCAGCTAGGATGAGGACCAGAGGCATTTGCCTAGTGCCAGAACATGCAAATGCTCGCATGCCCCTTTTCCTTGATTCCGTTTTGTTTCCCTCGGAATAAGTTTACACGTATGCATGCATGCTCATTCTGAGCGTAAGATGGGCCTAAAGATAAGTTATATTAGTGGTGGAGGGGATTAAACACGTGCATAAGGTAGACTCAACTACGGTTCAATGTAGATGCATAAAGACTATACTACCCACCCCCTAGTTTCACTGATCTGCATGCGAGCGGGTTGTTGGCCTAAGGTAGCATACTAACTAAGGTCATAACTTAATTTTGATGATACCAAACAAGTCATATGGGTCTAATAAGTCTATTTAGTGAGTTTCATATCAAAAGGGTGTCAAACGGAGCTAAATGGAGCATAACAAGGTTTGGCATGAATGTGCCAAACCAGTGCAGATTTTGGCACGGCCGTGCCACAGTCTGCGCAGCTGGGAAAAAGTTACTGTTCGATTGGCTTGGATGGACCATATCATCCAGTATCTTCGCCACCAGGTCCTCCAAAAAGATAGGATCGAGGCCAGAAAGTTGAGGAGTCGGTCAGCGAGCCTCCTGGATGACATCATCTACAAGCGAGGCGACTCTTCTCCCTTGTTGACATGCCTCCGTGAGCAGGTGATGGAGGAGCTACACGAGGGAGTGTGCGGTAACCACTACAGCAGCCAGTCCCTCGCACACAAAATCTTGCGGGCCAGATACTACTGGCCCACGCTGCAACAGGACGTCAAATCTTACGTCCAAAAGTGCGGCCAGCGATTCTCCAAAATCCCAAGGCTTCACCTGGAAGAGCTAACCACTCTTACCCATGTTTGGCCATTTGCAAAGTGGGGAGTCGACAGTTGGAGAAGCTGCACGGCCGTGCAGTTTCCTGCACAGCTTAATGGCAAAGTGGCACGTCCATGCCAAAAACAAAGGAAATGTGGCGCAACCATGCCACATGCGCTGAAGACCCAATCTGTCCAGATTTGACCAGTTTGACCAGTTAAACTTCAAGATTTGACTTCCATATGATGGTTAAAGAGTTCTAATTGATGTGGAAGAGTTTCTAGTGGAGATTATTAATTAAAGAGGTCTCATCAAAATCAAGGGGCTTTATGCGAATTATAATTGAAGAATTGGAGTTCACGTTGAATATATTTATTCTCCTATAAATAGAGAGAGGCCGGCCCCCTTGAAGATATAGATCTAGCCGCACAAAATTAAGACTATCCTCTTGCTGGCTACACCATTGTTCATCAAAGATTAAACGCTTCATCAAGAATGAGGAGGAGGAGAAGAAGATTTGTAGACGTGAATCTTAAAAGTGCATAACTTTCTCTACAGATGTCAGATTAAAGCACAATTTGGGCCTACACGATCATCACGACACGATCTACACTACGGCGATATTTTTTCGAATTTATTTTCTGTATTTGATCAGTGAGATTATTTTTGGTGTGAGATTTCACTTTAGAATAGCTTCATTCAGAAGCTATTTTTGAGCGTTAATTTACTTGAATGATATCTTTCACGGTCGGATCGCCACCCGCAAGAGTGATCAAATTTTCCTTTTTGGTTATGAAAGGGGTTGTAAATACTTGGGGAGAGGTCAGAGCAGAGGTTCAGAGCCTAGGCCGGGAGCCACTCCATTAAAAATCTATGCTTTGCGTTTCTCTGATCTTGTGATAATTTTTATTTGTGCCATACACCATATTCATCCCCCTCAATAGTGTTTTTCAATTGGTATCAGAGCATGATTTCTTTGTACTTGAAGTCTAGTGAAATTTCGAACCGATGGAACAAATTCCGTACACATATTTACATGACCCACATAACCCAAAAAAAGGACAATCATATTTAAGATCACCCTTGTTTGATGGAACCGACTATAATTCTTGGAAACAACACATATCTATCCACATTAAGGGAATTAATATAGCTTTTTGGAGAATAATTAGTGAGGGCTTCACCTTAGTTGAAAAACCGACACCTGAGCAGTAGAAAGAGAATGATCGGTTAGAGAATCTAAATGCTAAGGCCATGAGCATTTTGTATTATGGTCTTAATAAAACTGAATATAACTGTATTAGCTCTTGTTCCACTGCTAAAGACATTTAGACTAGGCTTGAAGTTACTCATGAGGGAACATCTAAGGTCAAAAAACTTACATTCATATGTTACAAAAATATGAAACTTTTGTTATGATTCCCAATGAAACCATTGATGCCATGTTTTATCATTTACAAATATTGCCAATCCACTCAAGGAGATTAGAAAAGAAATCCATGCGAAAGATTTGGTTGGGAAGATTTTATATTACTTGTCTGGAGATTGGATTCAGAAGTGAACTGCAATTAAGAAAGTACATGATTTGGCGATCATAACTTTCAAGCAACTCATGAGAAAGTGGATGGCATACGAAGTGCAAATAAAGATGATCAATAGGGAAGTGTCAAAGAAAGAGGAAAAGCCTCCAAAAGTTGAGAAGGCCGAAAAGAATCTGCCCTTCAAGGCATCTAGGTTGCACCATGAGTCGACGAACGAGTCAGATGACAAAGACATCACATTCGTTGTCAACAGATTCTTCAACTTCTTATGAAGCAACAATAGGACAACAAGAAATATCTGGGGAAATAGGAAGAAGGAGGGAGATGATGAAGAGAGCATTATTTCACGGTGCTTAGATGTAACAAGCATGGCTACTTGAAAGTCGATTTCATGGGGCGATAGTGATACGAAGGAGCTCTCTGATGATGATTCTACAGAGGACAGTGGGGCGTTCTTCATGGCGGGAAATGGAAAGGTAAAATCTAAACCAAGCATGTACAATTTCGAAGATTACTTATATCTTAGTGAAAACATGTTTTCTGACATGGAAGATGCTTATTAAGACCTAGTAGAGTTCTTTAAGGACATGGCAACTAAATTTGTTAATCTAAAAAATTATGTGATTCATTACAAGATCTTTAAGGACCCTGTGCTATGAGAAAAACATTAAAAGGGGGGTTGAATAGTGTTTATAAAATTAAATATACATTTACACCTAATTAAATTGTAACCAACAAAGATGCAGAATTATAATGAAACAATAGTTAATCAATGAAAACACAAGATGTTTAAAGGGTTCGGATTACCCAAATCAAATCTGACTGGTTTCCAGTAATCCTACATCCTTACCACCTGGGATACCACCCAGATACTCAAGCTAAAACACTAGCTTGAGTTTTTCTTTCAACCTACTTGTAGCAACCCTACAAGTGTAATTAATACAAGATTGATGTCCTTGAATCCCACAATTTGGGATCAAGCAAACCACTCTCACAAACCGAGAGTAAAACCAATTTATGAAAGTTATGAAATTGAAATTTACACACTTACAAATCACATATGCCTTGAAGTAGAACTTGATGGAGCAAAGTGAGGAGTGTGTTGATCTCTTCCTAGAAGAGAGAATAGCCATTGTACTTATCTTCACCAAAGCTAGAGGATCAGATTTGGTTCTAGTTGGAAGACAAGATTAGAGTTGGAATTCTATGGCTTTTGATTGCAAATGAGAGCTTGAGAGAGATTAAACTTGAGAGATGAATCAATGGGGTTCCAAGGGTTCCTCAATAGAATAGTAGTAAGCCCTTTTATAAGTTCTATCAAAGCCCCAAGGAAAATACCCAAAAGCCCTCTCAAAATCCGTGGAAGAAACGCCAATGGATTGATTTTATGCACAAAACAGGAGACTATTGAAGGCACAACAGTCGCCTGTTGCACTGTGCCAGATGGTAGGTGAGAATTCTAATGGTAACTTAACACATAGAACATGCGACTGATGAAGGTTGGACAGGAGCCTGAAAACAAGCAGGCGCCTAAGAAACCTTCGTCGGACGTCTGACTGGCAAAGTGCGAAAGTTACCAAAACTCAAGAATTCTGAGAAGTAATGACAGGCGACTGATGAAGGTTGGACAGCTGACTGAAAACAAGCAGGTGCCTGAGAAACATTTGTTAGGCGTCTGTGTGAACAAGTGCGAATCTTTCCAAAATGAAAGATCTGGGCAAGGGATGGACATGCGCCTGTTGCGGTATAAACATGCGCCTGTGCCATGGGTTGGCACCTGTAAAACCTACTTAAGGTGCCAGGATGCACAAGTGTGAAAGTTAACAAAACTTAGGATCTTTGGGTAAGATAATGCATGCGACTGACTAACAAGTCACAGGCGCCTGTACTATACAGGCAATGTACTTTGTACAACAATCACCTATTGAAAGTTAAGAATGAAAGGCCCAAAATAATATGTCAAAATGTGTGCATTACAGACGACTGTAGAGCAATTCTTAGGCGACTGTATGGAGACATGCACCTGTAATTTGTGCAACAGTCGCCTGTCGAAAGTCCAAAATGCACATGAAATGGAATTTAAAGTTAGAGTCCTAGGAAATGAGTTTTAATGTATTCCTAGGCTAGATTGAGTGATGTGTGAGTGCTCCAACATTACTCTACTTCAAGGCTACAATCTAATGAGAAAGAAACAAGAGAATAAAAGATTTACATAGTTTTTGCTTCTCTTGTTTCTCTTGAATGATCTTGAAGTCTTCTTGAAGCTTCTTTCTTTAACTTTGATCACCCAATCAACTTTACGAGCTTTGATTGATCTATGATTGGCATTCATTGCACTTTGATCTTCGTGAATGGATTAGACAATGAATTAACTGCATGGAGGGGATTAGTCACAAGTATTTATGTTTGATCATCAACAAAACCAAGTAAGAAGAAGTCAATACCCAATATTCTCCCCCTTTTTGGTAAAGACAAACAATCATAAACAAAAATAAATAATTGTGCTTAAGAAATACTTACTCCCCTACATTGATGCCAATCAAGTTAGACAATAAAGATATGGGCATCTGATGATAAATTAAAGTAATAGTATTAAATACGTGAATGGAATGAATTCAAGGATTTGAATTTAGGATTTTTGAATCTAAATTCACCATATGTTACTCCACCTGAATCTAAGGCTATTTCAAAATTAGATTCAAGTTTAGCTTCTAATTAGCACAAAATTATGAGTTTGTGTATTTCTCTCCTCCTATGGCATTATCCAAAAAGTGCGAGCAGAGAAACAACAACTAGTGCTAAATAAAAGTAAAACAATCATGGGAGTATAAAGAATATGATATGTATTTAATAAGATACCAAAATGAAAATAGGAAAACATGGAGGTGTATCACACAAATACGTATCACAATCATCAAAACTAAGTTGACTAGAGGAAGAGGAGTCCAATAGCAACATTCAATCTCATACATCTCATCATACAATATAATATATTAAAGAGTACAAAGATGAGGCAAAATCACACAATAATCACATAAGAGAATAAGTGAGCCAAACTGATTCCACATGTATATATATCAAAATGATTAAGGAGTACAAAAAATATAAACTCCAATACATCATTATACATGAGCAAAACTAAAGTATAACATCCATACATCCAAAAAGGACTACATCATCACACATCAAATCTACCTAAACACAGACTCTCAAACCATAACAAAAAGTAAGTCCTAGGGTGAGATGACTCTAAAAAGCATTAAGGATCCAACTGGACGACGGTGCAAGCAGCCTCAGGGGCTCTCATCTGAACATGGAAGCCCTTAGTCTCCCTCTCTGAAGAAGACATAACAACATTAGCATGAGTATCCTCAGCAGGCTGAACAGTAGCATCAGAAGGAGTCTGGATGACGTCAGATGGAGGAGGCTGGGAAATATCAACATGAGTAGCAGCCTGGGTATCAACATGAGGAGCCTGAGCATCACCACCAGGAGGAGCAGCAGTCGGGGTGGGCTCAGTAGCATGAAGCAGTGACTAGAGGGAGGCAGGAATGGGTATACTCTGATGCACAAAAGAGGTGTGGAACAGCTCAAGAAACATAGTCACCTTCTAATCCAATTAGATAAAGACGGGATCAATAGCAGGTAGAGTTGAAGAGGATGAAGGAATGTTGGAAGCAACTGAAGAAACTGACAAGGAGGGTCGAGAAACATCTTGCCTCTTCTTGGCTACAGTCTACAGAGCTGAAGAAGACTTTAGCTTTGTAGCTGCATCTAAGAGGGGGCCAAGTGGAACAGGCTCATAGGAGGCTAAATCAATCTGAAAGTTCTGGAAGACATGAGTCAAGATGCAACTATATGTGAGGTGAGACATGAAAGGAGTGATCTCAACGTGGTCCATCCTATTAAGGATAACACCAGCCCAGTTCACCTCCATACCAGAGAAAATGTCATACATGCACTTCGTGATGTCATGAGAAGGCTGATTAGATGCCCCAGATTTTGGAATGATATTAGACTTGACAACATGGTGCACTGCCCACCCACGTTTGGAAAACATGGAGGTCTTCACCCCAGAGGAGAGAATAGTAGGGATGACGGTGAACATGTCCTGGAGGATGACCTGATCAAGGTCTGAAACCTTGGACATGGAAATGTCAACATGTAGAGATCCAGTAGAGGGAACACGAAGAATGGATCCTGATAGCTTGGGGTCAAGCTTGATCGACGTCCCCTGACCTATGGTGTCGAGAATCCATGTATCGTAATACTCACCGTGAATGCAGTTAGCATAAAACAATTTGACAAGCATGTGATATGGCTTAAGAAAATCAACAACTGAATATCGAAATAGTTCGACAAGTTTGGTCGTGGTCATGAGCTGCGAAATATTTTCAGCTTGAAATGCGGTATACAATGTGAAACGCTCCTTGAGAATCTTGACATTGATAAGGGTGTTGTATTTCCCTAAACAGTTGTCGTCACGACAAGTAGGGATAAATGATGCAGGAGTTATAGGAGAAGGAGATTTAGGCCGTTCTTGAGTTTCAGGATTTGAGGATTGGTCAACATGAGGAATATCGGCTTCAACTTGGGGTTGAGCAGGTAGAATGGCTAGGGCTTAAGAGGGAGATTCCACATCAGTGGGAGCTTGCTTGCGCCTACGATTGAGAGGCATCTCCTCACTAAACCAAGAAGGATCCGACTCAGACCCGGCTAAACCCAGAAAATTAGAGGGTTGCGAAGCTTGCTTGGTGTGGGCTTTGGTGCAGGCTTTGGTAGGGTAGCCTTAGGAACCCTAACCCTAGGCCCTCTAGGTTTCTTAAGAGATTTCCCCTTAGAGGTGCCAACTTTGGGTGCCATCGAAAGAAATGAAGAAAACGCAACCTATGGCACGAAAAGAAATGAAGTGAGTCGAAATCGTTATACATAGATGACGGATGAGGAGGATGAAGACTCGATGGAGGATAACTGAAGAAGATGGTCGGTTGGAAGGAGCTGATCGACGGTGTAGTCAATCGGAGGAACTCTCAAGAGGAGGAGGAAGAGACGCGGGGGATTTTGAATCGGAGGAGAGAGAAATAACCCATGATCAATGGTTAGAGGGGAAGAGAGAGATGACTACCGCCGTTGGATCAAAATGAATGGCTGAGATCAAGCAGTCAAACTGCCACTCAGTTCGGACAGGCGACTGATGCACAAGGTGCAGTCGCCTGTCAAGCCCTAAATTAAAAAAGGCTTAGAAGATGGACATGCACCTGTAGAAGAAATCACAGCCTCCTGTCGATGGACAGGTGCCTGTGAAATGGCCTACATGGGCATATTTGAAATTAAACAGAATGATGATTTCAAAGAAAATTTCGCAAGATCAAAGTTTTGAGATATCTCACCCTTAGACATATACTCTAAACACTCTAATGACATCAAATAGCTATCATAAGCATATACCATGATACACATATCAAAGATATCAAAAGAATCATAAATTCATCAAAATCTCTAATAAATCTCATATAAAACATAATGTGAAAAATAGACACATTGAATATGAGATATGAAAATGATCATATATTCTCAAAACATGAGATAACATATGAAAATGAAGCCTAGATTTCAGATTCACCCATAATCACTAATTCTCCACGCAACCTCACAAATGAATCTTCTTTAAGAGGTTTTGTGAAGATGTTGGTGATTTGTTGTTGGGTTTCAATGTACTCTAAAATGATGCCCTTCTTAGATACATGATCATTAATAAAATGGGGTCTTGCATCTATGTGTTTGGAACAAGAGTGATCTACTAGATTTTTGGAGAAACAAATTACACTTTGGTTATCAACCATGATAGGACAAGTATCACAATTAATACAATAGTCTTTAAGGTGTGTCTCATCTGATAGGCTCATATTTTACACTTTATTTCTACATTTTTCCATCCCATAACGATTGCTCATATCACGATTTTAACACTTAAACGACGTTTTTGTTGGATCTGGATCTAAGCCTAGAGGGGGGGTGAATATGCTAATAAAATTTATCGTGCAACCCACAAGCAATAACATGCAGTTATAGCAGATGCAGAGTAGATAATAAGTAATCACATAGTACACAGCAGATTTACCCTGGTTCGGTCACCTAACGACCTACGTCCAGCCCCAGAGCAGATACTAGCATAAATATGTTTCTTTATACAACTACAATGAACTATGATCCCTAACTCAACTCTCACCTTGTTCGTACCACACTCCCCGAGTGCAAAACACTATCAACCTAGTAAATGCTTTCTCTTGACAAGCCCCAACTCGTCAAGACCCTCTTGTCTAGTCCCGGACTAAACAAGACCCCAAAACACAAGTATGGTAAAGTTTCCCCTACAGAGATCTATACACCAATACCCAAAGATAAATAAATATGAGTTTAGAATAGCTCAGTGATGGTGTAGTCGTCTCTGTCGATCAGCTCAGGCCAAACCAAGTCTGACAGGATCTAGTCGTCACGTCACGCCCTCCTCCATGGATGATGATCTAAGCAAGCCCCCTTGATGAAGTTGCAGCCTTATGAAGTCTTGGCTCCTTGAAACTTGTGGCCTAGTGTGTAGAGTCCCCTTGTTGCACAATGTAGGATGGACCTCTCTCTTGTATATTACACAATGTGTGATGAGCTTCTCTAATGAAACTTGCGGCCAAGGTAGGTGACTCTCCTCTTCAAGTTACTGCTACAAGGAAATAGGCAATTGAGCTTTGCTTGGTGGCTTGCACAATGAGGAAGGAGCTATGCAAGGGTGCTTTGGCAAGGAGGTTTGGCAATGGAGAAGCTTGCAATGGAGAAGATGAAGCAATGGAGTTTTGCTTGCAAGTTGTGTAAGGAGGATTGATCTCTTAGGCTTGTTGTGCAATGTAGGAGCTCTCTTGTTCACGTTGCGGCCATGGATGGATGCTTGCAATGTGGCTTGCAGATGGAAGAGCAATGGAGGTTTTAAGGCTTGGCAAAGTAGCTTTCTTTCAATGTTGCGCAATATGTAGATCCCTTTTCAAACTTGCGGCCTAGGCTTGGGAATTTAGGGATATGGCCAAAATATATCTTGGTGTTTGCCCCCTCTCTCTCACTCAAAATATCTCTCTTTGAATGTGGGTTTATATAGGAGAGGATGAGATCAATTAGAATCAAATAGAATCCCATAATTGATGGAGATTGGAAGGAATCCTAATTTGAATAGGATTTGAATGAATCACCATGGATATGGAGTTTGAATTTGGATGGCTATAGGATTTGAATTTGAATGGCTATGGAATTATAATTGGATCTCATTTAACCACAATTGATTTGCATGAGATTCTCCATATCTCTCCATCTTTGACCAAGTCTTCAATTTGTATAGCTTTATGATTTGATTCATGCACCAATTGATTTGAATCAATCTAAGTATGGATTTGAATTGATTTCATCCTTATCTCCCCATCTTTGACTTAGTCTAATATTTGTATCCATTATCTCCATCTTTGACCAAGTCCAGTTTACTAATGCATGACAAATTCTCCCATCACTTTTACTTAGTCGCTCTTTGAGTATTTGCGAGAGTGTCATTCCTAAAAACACTTAGCACACACATTAAATCATTCACATACGTTTGTTATCATCAAACACGAAGACATCGATTTTTGTATCCAACTACACGTTGTATCTAACAATCACCCCCTTTTGATGATGACAAACTAATATAAGATTTGCAATAACGATTCAAATGATATCGTGATATGTGTGTGTGAAGTGTGATACTGGAGGATGTATGCAATATGTAACAAATGCAACAATGATGTGCAACATACAAGCATGCAACAATGATGTTTCAAACATACAAGCATGCTCCCCCTTTATTCATGCTCCCCCTTGAACAAATATTCACTCATTCATTAAGCACATGCATTCATTCATTTATTCATTTATGCTCCCCCTTAAACCAATATTCATATATTCAACATGTAAGCATTAATGCACACACCAAACTTCCTCAAATATTTCTCCCCCTTATGTTATCATCAAAAGTGTATATATGAAATCAAATTTATACCACATGCAAGAAGTGAGTATTATAAATTACAACTAGCACTTGCATGTAGACATTCATAGAATAAGCACTTCAAATTCAATAAGAACTGTAACATAGACTTCAACACCTTCGTGTAAGTGTGATGATTAAACATTGAAGTGTAATGCCCTGCTAAGCTACTGCACAAGTACTAGAGGGGGGTTGAATAGTACTTTAAAATAATTAAGAGGCTAATTCCTAATTACCTTGCAAACTCTACCAATTAATGCGAAAATGCGGAATAGTAAATAATCGACAACAAATAAACAAGCGCAAATAAATGATATTACTGGGTTCGGATCCACCCAAGTCTCCCCGACTTGTTCCCGGTGATCCTACGTCCCAAACACCCGGATCCCCTCCGGATACTCGAGTTAGAAACCCTAACTCAAGATTTCCACTATGAAATACTTGTGAAAAACCTTCACAAGTCAAATCATACACAAATGAACTTGTGACTCCCACAACCCGGGATCACAATCATAACTCTCACAACCGAGAGTAAAACACTTACAATATGAAAGTAAATGAAATAGAACTTCTTGTCGACAAAATACCTATGCCTTGAGTATACTTACGAATTAGGGCAAAGATGATTTTGAGGAAGAAGAAGGCACCAAACCCTAGCTCCAAGATGTAGATCAGCGATGGAGAGCTATGGGGTTGATGGTGACCTAGGATCAAGCACTTGGCTTGGAAGGCTCACAATCAATGAATCTCTCTTTTGAAATAAGAGTGAGAAGAGATTCAAGATTGGAAATGAATGAGCTTTGAATGAGAGGGAATGATTTCTCTTTGATCTCTAAACTTGTCTTAATATCAGCCTTGAGTGCAATGAATGCAGCTCATCAAGTATAAATAGGTTAGAGGAGAGAGAGAGAAAAAACGTTTCAATTAAAGCTCCAACGGCTCTATTCTGAACCAAACTAGTCGGTCAAAGAACAACCACCGACAGACTAGTTCATCAACTAGTCGGTCGGTCAATTAACATGAACCGACTAACTAGTGAACAGGAAATAGATCAAGTTCAGACTGACTAGAACTAGTCGGTCAAAGAAGAGTTGCTGACCGACTAGTTTCACAACTAGTCAGTCGGTGACTCAACTGAGACCGACTAAGAGATAAAACAATAGTCTGAACACAAAATAGATTTAGTCGGTCTAAGAACAAATGTTGACCGACTAGTTCATCAACTAGTCGGTCGCCAAATGAACATAGACCGACTAACGAGAAACAGTAGCTCAGATGAAAATTGGCATGTACAGTAGAAGCTCAACTAGTCGGTCACAGAAGCATCACTGACCGACTAGTTCATAAACTAGTCGGTCGGTGATTCAACGTAGACCGACAAACTGTAAACAGTAAAGAAGAAAGAATTGACTGACTGAAACTAGTCGGTCCAAGAAGATTTGCCGACAGACTAGATCACCATCTAGTCGGTTGGTTCTTCTTCTTGAACCAACTAACATGCACAAGAAGTCGCGAATCGAAGCACGAAGCTTCGGGAAAGTTCGTATGGACTTCAACTAAGATCTTAGAGCTAAGATATGAGCGTTATGAAGATTTAAACCGTAAGACCTACTCAAGGCTTAACATTCTACGAAAGAAGCTTAAAAGACTATAAATAAAACTTGACGATACCGTCTTCAAAAGCTTCAATCGAATCTTCATGACTTCTAAAATGGCCCATAAGCTTCAACGAAGCTTTAGGCAAACGATCACGCGCTTTGAGAAGTCTTGAGACGTTGCTTGGGATGTTCATATGAATTTGGCGACGATCTCCATAACTGTGCTCATAAATTGTTAGTTCATAATATATTTATGTTTGTTCATCATCCAAAACCAAATCCGGGGAGTCCAATATCCAACATGAAGCACATGAGGAGAACTTTTAAGAATATCAACCAAAACCAATCCACATTTTTCCATTAAACATTGTAACGACTGGTTTTTATGTATTTGGACTATTTATATTATATATATATGTTTTGGTGGATTTTCTCCTCATGTGTGGTTTTCATCTCCGTAGCTTTCATTTTCGATCGTTTCGTCGTGATTTTCTAGCTTCTTCCTTAGAATCGTTGGTCTTGGAGTAAGTCATTCGTGACGGGCTTCATATCGGTCATATCTTATTGTTAGATCAAGCCTAGGAGTCTTAGGAATCGATCCTGGAGCTTCGCGCTCCATTTCGGAACTTTCTGTGCACGTTAGCCGGTACAAGAAGGGGAACCGACCGACTAGATGACGATTTAGTCGGTCGGCAAACCTTCATGGACCGACTAGTGGGCTTTATTAATTATTCAGGAGTTAATGTTTACTTTTAGTCGGTCTAAGAACAATCACCGACCGACTAAATGCTCAACTAGTCGGTCAGAACTTGCTCTCAGACCGACTAGTTTCTGTCAGTAAATTTCACCTAAGTTACTGTTTATCGTTAGTCGGTCCATGAACACTCACCGACCGACTAGGTTGCAAACTAGTCGGTCGACGGGCCTTCACAGACCGACTAATTCATTACCCAGATTTTTCCCTACTTTCGCTGTTTGGTGTTAGTCGGTCACAGTTAATCGACCGACCGACTAGTTGTTAAACTAGTCGGTCAGCCACTCTTCTTGGACCGACTAATGACCCCAGAAACCCTAATTGTTGGGCAGCCGCCAGCTGTGCCTATTTAAACCCCCCCCCAAACATTTTCTTTCTTCATTCATTTCTCCTGAGCCTCCTTCTTCCCCACATCATCATCCATCTAACCCTAGCTCTCCTTCATCAAGAGCCTCTCCCCCTCTCCATTTTGGCCGGCCACCACCTCTAGGTCGCCGGAAAACCCCCAAAAATCCCCAAAACCCCATTTCTCCAGATTTTCCCCATCCATTCCAGATCTGAACCCTAGGTTCCCCGGATCGTTTCTTCCGTTGCCGTGCTTGCTCGGCATCATTCTTCCGCTCCGATACGGTAATAAATCGATCTCTTAATGTTTTCATAACCCATTGTGTTTTTGTGAAACCCTAATAAAACTAGGTTGGATGTTGTTCTAATATTGTTTTGCCATGGCAGCGATCTCATCTCCGTAGTTAGCATTTGTGTGACGGCCTCATTGATCGTCATCCTCGGTGCTAGGCAAGTGAAACTTGCCACTTAGGGTTTTGGGCCACGTCTTAGGCCATTTGCTTGTTGTAGGCGTAAAAGAGACTAGGCGACGAAATGATACTCGCCTAGGCGCAATTTTAGGAACTAGCTTGACAACGAAGCTAGATCCGGCATTTACCATGTTGCATAACTAACATGTCATGTTTAATTTCCATTAACGGTACGCGAATAAATTGTCATGTCATTGCATTCTTTAAGTGTTCCCGTGATTGCGTAGCTCCGCTACATCTTGTGAAATGATTGAGGCTAGGTGCACCCCTACGCCAAATAAAATACGCTCCTGGTTTGTGATCCAGGAAACGAGCTCTTGTGCGGGGCAACCCTGGCTCATTTACTGAGCTCGTGTACAGGGACCCTGGCTCGTTTACACGTGGGTTTTCGGGTAAGAGTTAAGCGGCCATTCAACTGGAAGTCTGCCCGATCAGCAACTGCAGTTGTAAGGCGTAAACTCTGGGTTCTGGGGTAGTGTTAAGCGGCCAATCAGTGTGAATGTCCAACAGTTCAGCTGTAAGGCGTAAACATCTACAAACAACGTGAAACGTGACTAGTGAAAAGATTGAGATTGTTAGTAGCTTGGCTACTATTGTCATGCCCTGATAAATTGTTCTCTTGCACTTATTGTTTCACCATGTATTACTTGTGCACTCATGCCATAACTGCCATGTCATGCATACTATAACTGCTAGGTTGTTAGTTTGCCTTACTTTCAGTTTCCTTGCCCAAGTCTTTTAGACTTGCTGACATGTGCCCCTTTACTCTTTTGGGTGACACATGTTAGATCCTGAGTCTGAGTTCATTGTTGAGGACGAGGTGTTTGCTGACGCCGAGCCCGAGCCTGTGTTTGGCGAGGAGTACGTGGACACTGTGGACCAGTCCTAGTATCTTCGTTGAGCTTTCCCCTTTGTTTTAGACTGTTGTTTGGTTGTCGGTGCGTGGCACCTATACTTTGTTATGTTTGTCATTGTGGCCTTGTTCTGGGCCGTTAGACTCTTTCTTTTAGCCTGGTGGCTTTTCTGGATGTTGAACTTAATGTTAATGTTGGACAAATGCTGAGATTTGAGATTTTATTTCTGTCTCTCCTTGTGTTATTATTGTTGTTCCGTTTGTGGTTACAGGGACCTGCTTATGTTTTATTGACGCTTATCGGGTTTGGGGCTTCACAGCTCCACTCTCGTGCGGACCTTTTCACGTCTCGCCTCCATTTTAGGGAAGCGGGGCGTGACAAACATGAAATCATTTAGGATTGATTTTTCCCATCTCATTTAAAATGAGTTCAAGATACCACGCCCAAAAACGTAGCCTATAAGGACTCTTAGATGTAAGGATGGCATTGCTTGACGAGTATAACACCAACGCTAAAGATTACCCGTAAAGCATATGTTGGATACTCGTGGGTAGTGTACTTGCCAAGAATTGTATCCATTTTTCATACGGGGCTATTTTCTTTCTTTTTCAATTTTTTGTTTCACATTCAATTCTTTTGTGCTCAATTTTTATCCATGGCAAGACACATCTTATCGCTTAGATTTTTAGTTATTTTTCATCCTACATTCACTTTCTAATATTTCATAAAAGATGTCTCCAAATGTACAACAATATTTAATATTCGTGGAAGTGAAAGTGTAGGTGTAGAAATCAAATTAGGGTAAATGACATTAAAATACCCCAACGTTTGGACCATTGTCACATATATACCTTATCGTTCAATTTGGTAAAATTTGATACCCAAACGTTTAATGAAGTGTAAAACGTGATACCCTTTCTAAGTTTTCCGTCAGAAAAGTTGATCATGTGATATCACGTGATAGAAATTGGACAAATTTGTCCCTCATCATCCAATACATAAGGGTCAATGACATTAAAATACCCCAACGTTTGGGCCATTGTCACGTATATACCTTAACGTTCAATTTGGTAAAATTTGATACCCAAACGTTTAATTGATCTGCACTTATTTATGAACCTCTGAAGTTGTACATTGCTTTCCTCCCACATTCCTATTGCTTTATCCAATTTGTTCTCTTTATCTATCATCCTTCTATCCGTCAATGCATGTGAAGAATTGTCCACCTTGATCCTACTCTCATTCGCATCCATTAAGTGTAGTATCACCATCATTGACCAATTAGAGTGGGGTTAATCCTTCCACATGAAGAATTTACAGCTATTCTCCTTATCCCTACTTGGAAACGACCAAAATCGTCTTCTTGGGTTTGCTCTTGTCCATGACATCCTCCTTGGCGTTCGTAACCCACAATTGCAGTACTTGAAATCTACATGATCTGTTTCAAAATCCCCACAACTCTGCCGTGATCTCCATTGACTTAGCCATAAGAGGACAATCGGGGGTCCATCCCCGATCCTTTGATGCCTCTCTCTCTCTCTCTCTCTCTCTCTCTCTCTCTCTCTCTCTCTCTCTCTCTCTCTCTCTCTCTCTCTCTCTCTCTCTCTCTCTCTCTCTCTCTCTCTCCAGAGAAGGGGGTCTTCTGATGGAACCATGCATGGGTCATCTGCTGGTGCGGGATCCTTGCATCAACAGCCGATGCAAGTTTTCTGCACCAAAAGTTAACATGCTACCAGAGATGAAACCAATAACGATTATTCGAAGCACAAGAAGCTTTCCCTGATACGAAGTCAAGTCAAACCAATAACGATTTCAGTTCGAGTCTCCCCTTTCTTAGCCTACACAATTCATAAAGCCACATAGTTCACTGTGTATATCACATATTCTTCTACCACCCCCTCGTCACTTTCTTCTCATTTTCGTAAAAAATATTATTGGAGCTTCAACCTGCGGATGGAGAGGAGCTTAGAGGGGGCACCTGTGTTTATGGAAATTTACATGAGGCCTGGTGGCACTAGCAATGATGAGGTCGCTGATGGAGTTGATTTATCTCCGAGGTTATGAATTTTCATGCCGGTCTATACTCATGTTTTGTTGTTGTTGTGTCTTTATCTGTTGTTTTAAGTTATTGCGGTGGCCATTAGCCATGCACACTATGTTGAGGCATTACTTCTAAACTAGCGTTGCTAATGAAGTCTTATAGTTATTTCAGACATCAAAAACATAGATTAGGGTTGTATTTGATTTCGTGTGATTTATTTGAGTGAGAGAGAGAGGGGTGGGGTTAATGGTTTCGTTTGGATACGATAAGGTATATACGTGACAATGGCCCAAACGTTGGGGTATTTTAATGTCAGGGGCATAACGGTCAGACGTTTCGAGAAAAGTCCCCCGTTAGCCAAATTGAGTTTTGGGTATCAAATTTTACCAAATTGAACGATAAGGTATATACGTGACAATGGCCCAAACGTTGGGGTATTTTAATGACATTTACCCATCAAATTATTCTAATCATTGATCATGTCATGGCTATTTAGAAAATCAAACATATGCATGTAGCCATAACAATAATACATAATTTCTACATGGATATGAGTATCATTCATTAATATCACTTAAATGATTCAAAAGAAAGATATACATTAAGCACCATTTTTTTTTATTTCTGTCTTTTCATTCTTTTATTTTTGATTATAAAGAACTAAGCTAGCAAGCAAACAAACTAGCATACAAATAAAAAACAAATCAAACAAACACACACACACACACAATGCTATGAAGGTATACATTAAGTGCAAAGTAGAACCCATGTAATACACTGGAAGCTACTGAACAAGTACTAGGGGGTGAATAGTACTTTAAAATAACTAAGAGGATAATTCCTAATTATTTTTCAAACACAAATAAGAATGCGGAATAGAAGTAACAACAAGAAGATCACAATGCAAACAAGCGATGTAATGGGTTCAGATCCACCCAAGTCTCCCCGACTTGTTCCCGGTGATCCTACATCCCAGACACCCGGATCCCTTCCGACTACATGAGTTAGAGTCCAATAACTCAAGCTTCCACTAAAAACTTCTTGTAGCAACTACTACAAGACAAATGAATACAAATATTCAATCGTGACTCCCACAAATCGGGATCACGTACTTCTCACAAACCGAGAGCAAAACTCAAATAAAAAGTTTAATGAAATATGAAATACTCACCACAAATTCATATGCCTTGAGAGATACTTACATTATTAGGGCAAGGAAGGATGATGGAGAGAAGAGATCACGAAGAATGATCGAAACCCTAGTACCACTGAGATGAACAGAGGGAGACGGCTAGGATGATGATCGTGATCCTTGAATCCTTCAGGAGATTGAACGCTAAAGAGCCAAGATCTCTAGAAAAGGATTAGGTCGAAAAGAGAGCTAGAGCTTTTTCAAGAATTCGAGCCTTTGAAAATACTCATCGATATGTGAAAAACTAGATCTGAATGTCTACACATAAGGGAAGAATTTCCATGTTTGAAACACATCAAACAGATATGGAAAGAATCAAAACAGATCCAGAAAAATCGTGGAAATAAAATCTCCAACGTCTGGAAAATTAAAGCAGCTTAATCGGTCTAAGAAGGATCATTAACCGATTAGATGGAGAACTAGTCAGTCGGTGAGCCTTCTTGGACCGATTGGTTTGAAACAGAGATTTTAGTAAAAAGGTCACGATAATCTAGTCGGTCTAAGAAGAAATACTAACCGACTAGTTTGATAACTAATCGGGCGTGAACCTTCTTGGACCAACTAGTTGCAAACAGAGATTTGTGTGAAAGAAGAAAGATAATCTAGTCGGTCTAAGAAGAAAGACTGACCGACTAGTTTGAGAACTAATCGATCGGTGAACCTTCTTGGACCGACTAGTTGGTCAACAGAGATTAGGCTAAAATTCAAAGGATGGTTAGTCGATTCAATAAGAATTCCTAATCAATTAGATTGCCATTTAATCGATTAATTCTTCAACTTGAATCAACTAAGATGCACCAGAAGCCAGGTAGAATAGCGATAGGCTAAGGGGCCCAATCTAATGGCTTCTACGGCATTCCTAGTAAATAGATAAGATAGTTAAGAGGAATGCTACGCAAGTATGACTCAAGGCTTAACATTCTATAATGTAGAGCAAGAAGACAAAGAGATAAACAAGAATAACCATCTTTAAAGCTCTAACATGATGAGTCTGAATCTCTTGACTTCATCAACAAGTCCTTGAGCTTCGTCAGGCACAATGATCATGCGCTCTAAAGAAGTCTTGAGACGTCGCTTGAGATCTACAGAGTAAATTGGCGACGATCTCCATAAATGAGCTCAAAGAGAATTAGTACACGATATTTATGTTTGTTCATCATTAAAACCAAATCTGGGGAATTAATACTCAACATTCTCCCCCTTTTTGGTGATGACAAACCAACATAAATATAAATCAATTACAATGAAATAAATGAAATTTACTTACTCCCCCTGCATTGATGACACGTTAGTTCCATATTAAATAATGAACAGAATCATCAAGCAGCAGAGATAAGAATAAAACATGATCCAACTATCGAAATCCATAGATTTTTATATCTTCACTCCCCCTGAATCTAGCATATGAAATTAGATTCACGGTAATGTTTAAATTATCATTTAGCACTAAGTGTATATATTCTCTCCCCCTTTGGCATTATCCAAAAAGAGCGGGAGTAAAAAACAACGACATACAATAATGGCTAATAGAAGTTCAAACACGAGAGTCGAAAAACATGACGACGGTCCAAATGACACCAATGAAAACATCAAAGTCAAAATAAGGTGTGTCAACTAGACCATAGTCTAAAAACAGAAAGCGAAAACAGCAAAACCAATATTAAATCATATGGTTGACTAAAGGAACAATTTCTCCAATATCAACATTTTAGCGAATTGAGTGCATGGAAAACAATTCATGTTTTCATACATCCAAAGCTAGCGAACAACATAGTCGACGAGCGACGAAAGAAACAACAGAGACACAACACAACATGCACAATGATACGAACTGCAACAGGATGTGTATATATATATAGAACCAGCAAAAAAAAGATACATCCAGGCAACAAATAATATCTAACATCAGCAGAGAGTAGCATAAAGTGCAGGAACAGATATCAATACAACATCATATTATATACCAAAAGAAAATAGAACAACCACCCAACTATTCTAGCCTCACTCTCTCACAACTGGATGTATCATCCAAAGTGCTCAAAGGAGAGTCCTCCAGGATAGGCTCAGGATACAGAGGCAGGAGATGCACCAGCGTCAGGCTGTGCAGTCGGAATGGCAGACTCTGGAGCAACAGAAATATCTACTGAAGGGATGGTGGCAGCAGGAGTGCCCTCGAGGGCACGAACAGGAGAGGCAGCAGCAGGCTCCTCATCGTCAACAGCATCCATGACTTCCTCATCAGAAACAGACGGAGGAACCTCAACACCCAAGCGATCACAGAGGCGCTCCAGCATCTCCTCACAACGCAAGAGACGAGCGTCCCGACTGCTCAGGTACGCTGAAGAGGCAGCGCTAGACGACAGAGGAGGGACAGAAGGGGTCACCCACTGAACATGTCTCAAGGCAGCAAGAGATTTCTTGACAGCGGTCACGTTCAAGGAAGGACCCAAAGGACGCTGATCGTCAAAAGAAAGGGGAACTCCAAAATGATGGAAGACCAAAGTCAAGAGGCAATGATATGGAATATGCACGGCTTTGGACGACTTCCTTATGCACTCAAAAGAGTCCATCTTGTCCAGAATGATACGAGCCCAATTTATTTCGCTCCCCTCAAACAGGGCATAGATGAGCTTCAGAAAGGGCTGGGATGGAAGACTATAAGAGCCGTACTTCGGAAGAAGAAACGACTTCAGAATCAAATTGAGAACCCATGCATTCGGCTTGAAGGATTTGGAGGGAACGCCTATCATGACGGGAGGAACGACGTGAAACAATTCGGCCAACAGAGATCGATCGAGATCATGGATCTTCTCCACAGAAATGTCAGATGGAATCAGACCAGAAGACGAAATCCCAAGAATCTGTCCTAAGACCTCTGCAGTGAGGACAATGGGTGTCCCCAAAATAGTGCTCTCAATGCATTGCTTTTCGTCGTACTCACCCCTAACTCGATTGGCATAAAAAAGCTTAACGAGTCGTGGGTAAG
Organism: Scilla litardierei; assembly: GCA_030789695.1. Lineage (NCBI taxonomy): Eukaryota > Viridiplantae > Streptophyta > Magnoliopsida > Asparagales > Asparagaceae > Scilla > Scilla litardierei. The sequence goes on along the minus strand of CM061133.1, from coordinate 332,626,918 downwards.
GATGAGGATTCACCTTGGGATCGTGGCGAAGATAGTCAAGAAGCCTGCTATAAGATAAAAGATCGACAAGCTCAGGGAAATCAGCAAACTTGACGTAGTGTTCGAGAATCAAGGGGCAATGCTCAATACGATTATAAGCGGCAAGACATAACGGATCATTGCGACACATAGAAATATCGACCCCACCAGAGGGCATAGGACCCTTCCCGTTGGACTGTCGCGGGGTAGTGTGAGCAGTCAGGATATGTTCTTTCTCGACAGCCGCGGACTCCGGGATATAATTCTCATCGGAGTCAGAGGGCGCTGAAGAAGCACGATAGGGTCCAGAGGTCAACGTCTTTTTGCATTTAGGCTGGGACTGGGGTTGAGATGTTGGCTTAGGTCGAGGGAATGTCGTCTTCTTCTTTTTGAGAGGAGGCAAAGAAGACGAAGGCGAAACTGGTGAAGAGGGAGGCGGACGAGATGATTTTGATCGGTGTTTGGATGGATTAGGGTTAGAAGAAGGCTCGAAGGTCATCTGAGAGGGACCGGAAGAGCTGATAGGGATTCTTGTCTTCACCATGAAATCGAGAAGCAGAAATAATTTCGAAAGGAATTCAAACCCTAAATAAAGAAGGAAGAGAGGAGGAGATACCGTATGAGGAGGAGGATGACCGGCAGCGACGGAGGCGGCCGGAGACGGCGATGGACGGCGGGTAGACGACAAGGGGGTCAGCGGCTTAGGGTTTTAGGAAAAGAGAGCACTGATTAGAATGAGTTCTAATCGGTGTGGGGAATGACTTAAACGATTAAAGAAGGGCCAAAACAAATTTGCCCTTCCCAAACTAGTCGGTCTGAATTCAGTAGCTGACCGAGGTGTCATCACAAAACTTTGTAAAAGACTCATTCTCAAATTTTCCTCCATGATCACTACGGATGGTGATAATGGTGGATCCTAAGAGATTCTGAATCTTCTTTGCAAATATGGTAAACTCTTCAAAGGCTTCATTCTTATTAGTTAAAAATAAAATCCAAGTAAATTTAGAGAAGTCGTCAACGACAACTAATCCATAATGAGCATTGCCTAAAGAAGCGATTCTAGTTGGCCCAAACAAATCTAGATGAAGTAATTCTAGGGGCCTCTTAGAAGTTATGCCTTCTTTAAGTTTGAAAGATGATTTACTAAGTTTACCTCATTGACATGAATCACAAAAGTTTTTCTTACTAAAAGCAATTTTTGGAAAACCTTTGACAACATCATGTTTAGCTAACTTATATAAGTGCTTGAAATGAACATGACCAAAACGGCAATGCCATAATAGTTGTTCATTTGTATTAGCAACTAAGCAATGTTCTACGGTTTTAGGCAAGCTCAAATAATAAATATTTTTACGCCTAATACCGGTAAATAAAATATGTGAATTAGAATCTACAATTTTACACATACCCTCTCCAAAATTAACCTTGTAACCTTTGTCACAAAGTTGGCTAATGGAGATGAGGTTGGACACAAACCACTAACTAGAAATACATTAGTAATTAAAGGTTTGGAGGAGTTTCTGACTATACCTACTCCAATGATGGTTCCCTTTTGGTTACCTCCAAAAGTGACTGTTGCACCATTCATGATGCTAATCACTTCGGAGAGTAATGGAGGATCTCCCGTCATATGTTTGGAGCAACCACTGTCGTGAATCCATCCTTTCTTTTTAGAGCAGTTTGACCTTTATAGCTCTCTTTCTTTCTCTTGGGTACCTACATAGTATACCATAAGCTCATGGTAACCAATTTTTGTTGGATCCAAGGGGATTAGCCCTTTGGAAGCCAAGTCCAAGTGGACTTATGCTTACCAACATAATTACCACTATTAATAACATCATGAAAATAAGAATCAACATAAGCATTCCTATCATTTAAGCTAGTGTTCTTAGGACCCCAAATAGTGTATGTTTTGGGAGTCCTTTTCTTAGTTACCTGCACATTTGTTAGATTTCTATGTAGTGCATGTTTTTTAGGAACATGGGTTCTAGCATAAAAATGAGGAGATGGATATGCATTAGACATATGAGTATTGTATGTATGCTTGGGAACATGCATGTTGTATGAGACATATGGAGCATGCATGACTTGTGGATGGTATGCATACATGTAAGAATGATGCGCATGAGCATATGGGTGTATAGGAGCACGTACATGAGTATTTCTCTTGTGTGGATTTACACATATCCGTGGGTGTAGAGCATAGAAAGTGTCATGAGTATCCACTTGTGAAGTAGGAGATTTCCTACGTGGATGAAGGTTGGTGTATATGTAAGCATGGCTTCTCTTTTGGTTTCCACCCTTAGTGGGTTTCTTGCCAAAAGAAAGAGATTGTGAAGTGGCGAATTTCTTGGTAGGTTTGCTACATATAGTGTCTTTGACACCACTTGTGGATGCACCGGAGGATGGCCTCACAAAGTCTATAGTAACACCGCTATAGGAGGTGCGAGCATTGGAGGAATTTGCTTTCACAAAACTAAGTCCGACATGATGTGTGGCCGGAAATTGATTTGCGAGCAAATCGTCCAATTGTCGTTTCCCCTTATTAAATCTCATAATACGGGAGGATATGAGCTCATATTTCTCCTTAAGAGAAGAAATATTGGTATCCAAGGTGGACACCCGTGCTTTGAGCTCGTGCACTTGGGTTTTAGAGAATCATTCTCTAAACCCAATTGTGTGTGTCGTGAAACTAAGTCAATATTATCCTTAGGATGTGTTTGATCTAGTTGAGATTTGAGGATATTCACCTCATTTCTCAAAGTGATATTTTGAGAAGCTAAATTTGCTTTCTCAAGGGTTAATGTATCAACAATGGTGTCATTGTTGTTAATGCATGGAATGGATGGCTTGGTAACATTCAATTTCTTTAAACTAGAATATATAAGCATTAAAGATTGATACTTAGAAAATAATTCTTCATTAGCAATACGCAATTCATACATAGTTACCTCGGGTTCATCCATATCGGAATCACTCTCATCAGAGAGTAGATCTTCCCGGACCATTAAACACATGTGGACACTTTCACCCTTCTCATCCTTGGATTCGCTTGATGAGTCTCCACTTAAGTCATCGAATGTACCGACTAGTCCTTTCTTCTTATCTTTCTTATTCTTGTGGGACTTGTGGTTCTACGGTGCCTTCCACTTCTCTTTGTTTCGTAACATTGGGAAATCCTTCTTGATGTGCCCTGGCTTATTATAATTAAAGCAAAGAGAGGAAGTGTTAGTAGTAGAATCAAATCTATTCTTAGAGGGAAATTTACCTTTGCGAAAGAAGCGTTGAAACTTCTTCGCCATTTGAGCCATTTCCTCCAAGTCCATCTTATTTTCTGATTCTTCACTATCGGAGGATGAAGAATTGGCTTTGAATGCCAAAGCTTTCTTCTTGGCCTCCGAAGGGTTCATCATAGCTCGAATCTTCAATCGGTACTCCCGTCTTACTTCGTAAGACATGAGAATGCCGATAAGATTCACAACTGTGTAAGTCTTCAAGTCGTTGACCTCCTCGATGGCGATAGCTCTTCTTTCCTACTTGGAGGTCATTCCCATTATGATCTTTCTTACCTTATCTTCTTAGAAATAGAATTGTCCGAGAGCTTCCAGTTCATTAGTGATATCTGTAAAACGTCCGTACATCGATGCTATGCTTTCATTTTTCCTGCATATGAAACATATCAAAATTTTATACGGCAACATAGAGTTTAGAAAGTTTTACTTATTCGTTCCCTCATGGGTAACGACGAGATGGTTCCAAATTTGATATGCACTCTTACATGTGCATATCTTGTTGAACTCATCTGGGTCCAACGCATATTGAAGAGCGTTCATTGCCTTTGCGTTGTTGACTTCGGCGGATTTCTCGGAAGGCATCCATTTTTCAAAATCCTCTTCGGTGGGCTCGACATATTCCTTGTGGAGGGTTCTCCAAAGGGAAGTACTCCTTAGGAACGTCTCCATCTGGCATTTTCAATAGCCGAATTTCGTGCCATTGAAAATCAGAGGACGCACCGTTGATTGTCCTGCGAATACTGTGGACGCTCCATCACGATCGTGATTGTTGTACGAAGACGATGGAGGAACGTTGTTGTTGTTGGATGTCATAGCTATAAACCATTGATATGATACCAATTGTAAGGTCCCTGGATATGAGGAAAACACTAGAAGGGGGTTGAATAGTGTTTATGTAATTTAAAAAGATAGTTACACCAAATTAAATTCCTAACCAACAAATAATGCGGAATAAATGTAAACCCAAAATGAAACAAATGCAAACGCAAGGATGTTTCAAGGGTTCGCATTACCCAAGTCACTTTCCGACTTGTTCCTGGGAATCCTACGTCCCTTCCACCCGGTAAACAACCGGATACTCAAGTTAGAACCCTAACTTGAGGCTCCCTTAAAACCCCACTTGTAGCAACCCTACAAGTAAAATCGAAATACAATCGATTGAACTTGAATCCCATAACTTGGGAGCAAGCAAACCACTCTCACAACCCGAGAGTAAATTAAATAACGAAAGTTATGAAATATGAAATTAGGCAACACTTACAATCACCTATGCCTTGAAGTAGAACTTGAAGGAAAAGTGTGTTTTGTGTTGAAAGGCTCTCTTAGAAGAGAGGAAATCCCTTTTTCTTGATTACACCAAATGCCTAGAAGATTTCTCTTTGGTTCTAGATTGGAGAGAAAGAGATTGAAGATAGGATTTCTAGGGCTTTTGGATTTTGAGAGCTTTGATCTTTAACAAATGAAAGCTTGAATGTTTGAGCAAGAGATGATCAAAGAGTCTAGCCTCTCAATGGAACATTAGAGGCTTCTTTTATAGGTTTCTTAAACCCTTCAAACCGAATCACCAAAAACTCTTTTGAAATCCGTGAGGAAAAACTCAACGGATAGAATCTGCGCCTGCGACAGTCGACTGTTGAAGAACTCACAGTTGGCTGCTGCACAGTGACAGCGGGTAGGTGAGAATTCATAACTGTAACTTACCACGTGGACAGTCGACTGAAGAGGCGTAGAGTTAAACCAACAGGCGACTGTAAATCCTACTACAGGCGACTGGCCGTAAGCTGGGTAAGTTGAGGAAATCTAAGAAAAGTCTGGAAATACAGGACAGACGACTGATAAAGAGAAGACAGTCGACTGTAAACCCAAACATGCGACTGTAATTCCTGCTACAGACGACTGTCAAAACCCTGTCATTTTCCAGAGAGTTGAGTCATCAAAGAGGCTCAAAGACAGACGACTGTTGAAGCATTGACAGTCGATTGTGCCATTGGACAGTTGATTGTAAATCCAACAATAGTCGACTGGCCAGATCAACCAGAGAAATAGAATTGGGCTAAGGATAGACATGCGACTGATTAATAAAACACAGTCGACTGTCACTTGAACAGGCGCCTGTGCAATGTACAGAAGTCACCTGAAAGAGTTAAAGCTAAGAAGCACAAAAGTAGACTGAAAAAGCTTGTGCATAACAAGCGACTGTAGAACAAAACACAGTTGACTGTTTTGAGTTAGGTGACTGTAAATCGTTCTGCAGTCGACTGTTAAAAATATAATATGCACAATCTAGATAGAAATGAATTGGAGTCTAAGGAAAGTTGATCTAATAACATCCTAAGACTGAGATGAAGATGTGTGTGAGTGCTCCAACAAAGTTCTACTTCTAGGCTATATATTAGAAGAGAAAACAAGAGAATTACATTTGAAGAACTCTCTCTTCTATCCAACACATGAGCTTGAAGTCTTCTAGGAGCTTCAATCACCATCTACGATTATCCAATCCACTTCCTTTGCTTTCAATGATCTTTGAATGTCATCAATTGCAAATAGATCTTCATGATATGCTTAGGCAATGGATTAACTTCATCAATCACCATCTACTTCTAGGGATTAGTGACAAGTATTTATGTTTGCTCATCATTAACACCAAGTAGGGAGAAATCCAATACTCAACAGTGGATAGCCTTACACACGATCCGTGCATTACGAACGATAAATATTCTCAATCTCTACTCGCACCACCATAAGTGGGTTAGAGCTTCAATCTGTGATTTGATGGCTCTCATTAATGCTACTATCGTAGATCACCAATTAGTAATATAGGACACCGGTGGAAACCGTCAAAGTGCGTGCCACTATCGTGGATCACGAACTCCAATTGAATTCACTAACGAGCCTAATTAAGTCCATGTGATAATATATATAGGATGTGTGCCACCATCGTGGGTCACAAACCCAAAATAGGATCTCCTACAAACTTGGCTGGATCAACCAAATCACATCACTTTTATACCAAAACAACATAAAAACAGTAACTTTACATCTAAATCCTATGATCCTTGGGCTCATCCATTAGCCCTAGAAACGAGTACTCGCAATCCATGGAAATATTAATAAAAGCGATAACAATAGCAATAGTAGACAACATCGCAACAATAGACATCAAAACTAATAAAGAGAAAAGAGAAATCGTTACCAAACCATTATAGATGAAGAACCAAACTCAGAGAATTAAGATCTAAGGATTCCAAAGCAAACGCAATAATAAAAATCCAATCTTTGTCTTCAAAGCAATAACGAGTGCTGAAAACTCTCTCCAAAACTAAAACTAGAATAAACAAGTGGGATGGGTCCCACCAAAAATTTCTGCAAAAGCCCGACAAAGCCCAGGAAAATATGGCGGTGTCGCCCATCTCGGTCGAGCAGCGGTGTCGCTCGGTCCGAGCTTGGGCATCGTCGCCATCGGCATTTTTTGAACTTTAGCTTGGGTGCTTGGGTGCTCGGACTGAGTAGATGTCCTACTCGGTCGAGCTGTAAAGGCCTCCGCTTGGCCTTGAAAAGTTGATCTGCCTTAAGTTCAGCTCAATCGAGTAAGGAAGCTACTCGGTCGAGCTGCAAGAGGTTAGGAATGCTTCAAAAATTGTCACTCTGCTATGCGTTCAGCTCAGTTAAGCAGCGGGTCTACTTGATCGAGCAGCTTCTTCGCCTTCGCTTAGTAGCTAAGTGTTGGAAGTCTCGTCTTCAGCGCATCTGCTCGACCAAGTAGGGAAGCTACTCGGTCGGCTCTTGAAACTTTGCTTGGGAATTGCGTAGCGGCCGTCAAGTTTGATTGACCGAGTAGTGTGGCTACTCAGTCCGAGTGGTGCAGCTGCCTTGGCATTGGAGTCTTTCTTCAGATATGGCTGCTCGGCCCGAGTAGAACGTCTACTCGGTCGAGCTAAGTGGAGAACCTGATAAGCTATATGAGGGCTCCATCTCCAAGCTCTCTTTCACCTTCTTCTCTCTTCTCCTCATTCAATTTTCTTCTCCACCTCGTCAAAAACCTAGTGAACCTTGCCATTGATGCTCCGGCTAGCTTGGATGTGTCCATGTCTAGGATTTGCTCCGAATCGCTCCAAAATTCATGAAAATCCACAAATCTCCACGAGAGTCAAATATATCGTGAAAAGCGCGATAATGTATGGAAAAGTGAACTTTGAACGATGAAAATGCTATGAAAATATGCACTAAAAGTATTGAAAATATGGACACATCAGCAGACGAGTTATCTTGTGCAGAGATAACTCGACTGTGATTGGGTTCGACCTATCTGACTGTGCACAAATCAGGTACGAGGATGATGTGCATTTGGTCTTCTACAGCGCATTTGGTCGATCAGTCGTTGGTTTGGGTCTAATGGTTGATAGTTTGGTATTAGGTCGTTCGGTCGTAATTCGGTTGAAGTCCGTGTTCGATCGAATGGTCGTATGGTGGCTCGTTGGTCGATAGCTCGTACGCTTGGCTCGACACTTTGGTCGTTCAATACAGAAAGAAGATCGCTCGGTCAAAGGGAGCCCATTGGGATGCGGCCCACAAGGGTACATCGCATTAATTGTGAAGAGCCGTGATTGGATGGATGCCATTAAAGGCAGGATCCGTATCTTTGGGAATTCTTAGCTAATGATGACACCTATTGTAACATAGTATTATAAATATGGGGTTCTAGGTCACGGTTTCGTGTGGAACATTGTGGAACACACATAGAGAATTTGAGCCGTCATTATGAGAGCCAACTTTGAGAGATTGTATTGTGAGCTTTTGGAGAGATCTTGTGTGCTTCTTCTTCGTTTGTGAAAAGATTTGTTTTCTTCTCTCCTTTCGTAATAAAGCTCATCAGTGTTCCTCCTTGGCCGGTTCACGGCCTAAAAGCAATTCTCTTAGTGCTCTATTAGTTGTTGTTTGCTTGCTCGTCCTTGTTCCGGGGTTCTCCGACGATCCGAGTTTCCGCGACGTAGAGCACAACCGTTATAAAATAAAATCTATAAAATCTGGATAAAATTCGAATCATAATTTTTTTCTTCTCTTTGTATCATTTTTTTTCACCAATCTAGTTAGTATTAACTAACTAGAATAAATGGTATTATTCATTTTTCTATACATTGGAAAACAGGAATCAAACCCTCGATTTGTCACAAGGGATGCATGGCGAATACCACCAAGCCAACTGGCTCGGCAATGGTATTTTTTTGATACACTGGAAAAAGAAATACAAAAGGTCAGATGGTGAACCCTCGAGGATAACCAGTCCGCCTTACATCCATACTAAGTAAATGAGATAAAGAGGCAGGAAGGCTGTCCCAAGCCCGAAGTTCCTGATCCAAATGGCACCCCAAGTTAGCGAAAGAGTCAGCACAGAAGTTCGTCTCCTGATAGACATGTTGAAAGGCACACATGCGAAATCTCATTTTTGGTTGCATAATATCCATGATCAGATTCAACGGAGGATGAGAAGAGACATTCAGTCGATTGCAAGTTTGTCCCGTTGAATACATACCCTGCTAATTAAATGGTGCCATTTTAAGATAGGACCATTAAGCGTTCATTTTTTTAGTATGTTAGCATTGAATCGTTTTTTAAATTTTATACTATATTTTTTATACTAATGGCCTTGATTCAATTAGCGTGCCTGGGGCATAGTTTCTATCGGATCCGCACCCGCTCGGCTCCTTATCGGGTGGGGATTCTAATCTTCCGTGACGGTAGCGGCATGTTGCGGTTACCTGTCGCTAAACGCTGGACCGCCACATCACCGGCTTGGCCGCTTCTGCCACCGAAATCGTGAGTATAGTACACGCGATTGTTCCTGGAGTGCGGCTAGTCACTCCGAAATTTTGCTATCCTTGTTACATCTATCTTCAAATTTGACATCATATTTTACCACCTTGCCGGTAATCTTATCCACACAGACCTAATTGCTGTGCAAACTGACCACTCCAGCGTAAAAATATTTAAAAATCAGTTTTTTCCTGTATACATCTTCCATATCCTCAAATTATCTCCTCCATCGTTCTCCTCTCCGAGTTTTGTTGTCGCCGCTACCGTCGTATCCCATCCGACCACCCCCACCCCGCGACGCCTCCACCAACCTTTCCCCATCCACATCCCTCCGTCTCCTTCTGTTTCCTCCTCCGCACACTTGCTTCTTCACCATGCCCCTCTTTTGTCATTGCAGGTGTTGCAATCGTCATCGCCTTAATGGGGGCATTACAAGTGTGGGTGGAGTGGTGGCAGCTGCAGGTGGTGGCAGCTGCAGGTGGAGACGGCGGCTGCCGAAAAGAAAGAAAGAGGATATAGAAGGAACAAAGGAGGATGTAAAAGAGGTAAAAGTATCAATGGAAAACTTGTAAATAAATAGTCTGTGTGTTCAGAATTAGTTCTGTGTATATAAATGTATTAGAAATAATCCGTGCACACAATACACGGAGCCAAAAAAAACATCTCACAAACAGATGCGGTGCATGCGCGCAAACGAAAAAGGAGTAAGAAGTATGTTTGTATGTGTCAGTATCGTCGAGTGTAAAATGATAAATGCAAAACCCATGGGGTTATAGGACAAACAAGTTAATAAGTGAGTTTGGGTGTGGATTGTTTGGGATGCGGAGGGAATGGCAACCAAGTAAATAAGTCAATGTCGGGGTGATTTTTTGGGTTGTGGGTGAGGTGGATATCATATGTGGTGCTCATGTGGTGATGTGACATTACCACAAGAGACAAACATGCCACATGTGATAACCTTCTCTATTGTATAATAGATTACTAGAAGTTGCCCGTGTCTGGATGGCACGGATGTAGTCGTCGTCCAGGTGCAAATACGGAGAGAAGCGGGAGCCAAAGCGAAAAAAACGTGTTCGTGTGTACGAGGAGCGTCGGTGGGCAAAAGGAGGAAAAGCAGTGACTACAGTGAAAAAAATACCCAAAACCCTATCTCATACACAAGCCCAATACCACACGCACACCTCATTGGGCCCAACCAAGCTGAGGTGGCACAGCTATGTCCAATCGTATGTCTTAGTCAACTTGTGACTAGGACAAACGCACTCATTTATATAATAGACTGCCACTCCCCAAGTTCACCAAGAGGGACAAACACATTTTAAATAAGTACTAGTCATTACCTGTGCACAAAGTGCACGAACATCCCAAAAACCAACCAACACAATCAGGACGTGGGACACACACGTGTGTTTCAACGAGTGCAAAAACAGGTGAAAATGAGAAGCGTGTGTTTGAGTGTGTGTATTGTCTTGGGATTTTTGTTTATTGGATGAGTGATTTTGGGTGTTTTGGGTTTGGATGTGTTTTGAGGGGTTGTGTTCAGTTTTGGGTTTTTGGGTTTAAAACCCCAAAACAAAGGATAATATGTTTAGCAAAATGTGTATTGCGACTAGCAGTACTCTTGCTCATGGGCCCGCAGAGCGAATTACTGAACTGTCCTTCCGTTAGCGCGACGCGTTTCCTTCCCTCCTCGTCCAGGTTCGTCTGTTAACGCTTTATATTTAGCCCCCTCATGTCCTTCGATTTTGCATGTATAAACTTTATGAGGCGAGTATGCCCATCTAATACGATCAGTTTTTCATTCAGTTAGCCCCCTCGATATTCTGGTAATTAGTTTAGTTGGTTTTGGCAGTTTACTAAACGTACAGAAACAAACAATTCACGTGAAAAATAAAAGGATGCGAGTATAAAACATTAAAGCAATTTCATGTTTAGCTTGCACCGACAGGCATTTAGATAAGTAGGTGAGAAACAGCGGACATTAAATTTCATATATATTATATTTGAGTCATAGTATGAGACAAAAGCCAACTATGTCTATGAAATCATATTCAAACCCATATCTTGATTGATGGAAGAAAATATTTTGACTAAGCACACCCGAGATAGTGCTCTCTAATGTCACGTGCTTGGAAGTAAGGAGTTGATGCTTAAAAGAGATTAAGATGGCTAAATTTTCCGATGCTATATACAGTTTTTCTCGATTATCTTTATATTATCTTGAACTTTCAATATATATCAGAGTCTTCCAAAAACTTTATCCAAAATTATCCTTTAAACTACATTTCCTTGGCTCTAAATATTCGGTGTATTTTTTTTGAACCAAAACCCCCTTCTTTTTGTCCAAAAAAAATTCTTTTTGTTATGAATAGGCCCATGCGGCCCATTGGATATCCGACCCAGCATTGAAAGCTATAAATATAAGGGTATGGGGCTATTAACCCCTTACACCTATTACTCTACTTTTCCCTTCACAACACGTTATCAGCACGATCACGCTCGTTGGAAAAGACGACGACGCTCAAGAAAGGAGATCCATCAACCGCTCAGTTTTAAAAAGATCATAATCTTCTCAACGGGGAGCGAAAAGGTCATCTTCACCAACCGTCGTCTAGATTCCCTTATCGAATCTAGAGGTAAATCTCAAAACTTTTTAGATCTAAACCTGCGTTTCCTGTAGATCTGCATGTTTAAGATCAAAAAGTTTGAAACACGGTAAAAAATCACATTTTTATTTGGATCTACACGTTTATAGTCAATAAAAAATCGTTTTTTAGATCTGAATGTTTGAAAAATCAGTTTTTTACCCCCTACCTCGATACATATCCCGCACGCCCGAAGGGCGTAACGGCGGCGCTCCCCAAGCGCCCCCGGTGGCATGCGCCGCGGCCACAGGCCACAGCCTGCAGCCGCGGCGGCGCGCCGCGGGCCCTCTGAAAAACGCCGGCGGCCGCGGCCTGCAGCCGCGGCGGCGTGCCGCGTGCCCCCTAGGGTTTTTCGGAAACCCTAGCCCTTAACGGGTCAAATTTTTAAGGGATGCCCAATTAACCCTAATGGGTTGTTTTCTTGGCCCAAAAGCCTGAAAATTAGCCCATTTACCCCTAATTTTTCTTTTTTATTTTTGGCCCCAAAAGCCCAAAATAATTAAAGAAATTTTAACTTTATAATAAGGGTCAAAGCGGAAAATAAAATATAAATAATATGGATCAAGGTAAAAAGTTTTTTAAAATAATTTTTAGCACGTCACACACTATTTAGATTATTTATTAATCTTTACATGCCTGTGAAATGATTATCTGCGTGGTTGTATATTCGTAATATATTATCCGCGTGGATGTGCTATTAGGCTATATTTTTAGGGATCAGCCAGGTTTCCGACACCTTTACTTTTCTGCAATTTTTTCTTTTTGAGAGAAATTTGTAAGTGTGGTTATACATGTAAAAAGAAGCCGAAGGACACCAAAAGGAGCTGAAGGCGTCTGCACAAAGAAGGAAGGGGCTTCTCTTTGAAGTTCCCGAGTTGTATTTACTTTTTCATGCACTTTTTTGATTTAATTTCAGACTGTCTTTTTCTGTTGGTGTCGGCTGGCTGATCCCCATAATCCTAATTTATTTTAATTGCTTATACATTAAATACGTGGATGTTAACTATTTCATGCTATCTTAATGTTAAAATGAAAATGTTAAAAAAGCATGCGTGGATGTTTATTTTCTTAAATAATTCACGTTATGAAAATGTTAGAAAGCATGCGTGGATGGAAAGCATGCGTGGATGGTTTTCTTAAATAATTCACGTTATGAAAATGGTAAAAAATACATGTGTGGATGTCTATTTTACACAGTTTTATAATCCATGCTATTTTTATATTGCTAGATCGTTTAATGGCCAGACTTGCGAATGTCGATTTCTCGGTCCTGAAGGCCGATGGGTCGAACTACTTGAGTTGGCAGTTGGACCTGAAGTTCCATCTGCGATCTCATGGGTTCAGTCTAACACCTACTGAGAAGGCAACAACAAGTATTGCCATAGCTGAAAAGGATGCTTCTAAAGAAGCACATCATATAGAAGAAGTTTCCGATATACTAAAGGCGAAAGCCATTATCTATATCAGGAAACATTTAGACTCGACCCTGAAGGACGAGTATCTTACTGTAGAGGATCCTTACGAATTGTGGGACGCACTTGAGGAGAGGTACATGCATCAGAGGGATGTCATACTTGATGGGAATCTAGTCCCACCCCAAGTGGTTTGTTTTGTTGATGATCACACCAAATGTTGTTAAATTACTAATCATACTACTTAAGTGTGTAGGTTGTGCAATAAGCTAATTGAAGCTCGAAACATACTCCGAGAAGAAGAACTTCAACCACACACATAGAAGATGAAGATGAATTTAGCTCGCAACTTCAAAGCTCAAGCACAAGAAGAGTTCAAAGATGAAGCTCAAAGAATATGCTCAAGCTAAAGCTAAAGAGGAGCTCAAATTCAAGCGAAGCATATGCAACTAGCTCAAGCTCATTCATGGCTTCAAGTTCTTCATAGAGTCTAGTGTGTGAGTTGTTTTTCATTTTCTTAGGAATTATGTCAAAGCCAAGAAGAATTTGCACACACACAAAATGATTTTCTAAAATGTTTTTAAAACTCATTTTAAACTTATTTGAGAGCATTCTTTTCATAGAAGCTAAGTTTCAATTTGTAGTCAACTACAAACACCATGTAGTTCACTACACTGATTTCTGTCTTCTACCAGAAAAGATAGTCTGGTAGTCGACTACCTAAGTTAAGGAGTCGACTACCAGTAGTAGCAGATTTTCTCTGAGACACTCTGGGAGTCGACTACCAAAGTTAGGGAGTCGACTACCAGCTGTGCGACCAGAATTCCTTGATTCACTCTCTCATTTATTCATTGCTTGATTTTTGGGCTGAAGTCAAACTTGATTTGAATTATTTTGAATTCTCCTTTGGCTCTATAAATAGAGACCCTATGAGAACATTTTCTTCACCAATTTTCTCTTGAGCAAAATTATTATTCTCTCAAAAGTTCTCATCGTTCTCATCGCTCTCAAAGTTCTTCATAGCCAAATAGGGTTTTCAATTTCTGATCTTATTGCTTATATTCTGTATAATTCTTTTAAGATCATTATTATTATTTGGCTATTGCAAATTGGTTTTCAAAATCCTTCTCTTTGATTTTTTTTATATTCTCAAAGGATTTTTGAAACATCTAGATTCTAGATCACATCGAATAATTTCATATTCTTTGTGTGATCTAAGAACACATCTAGATTCTAGATCACAGTGAATAAACTCATATTCTTTGTGTGATCTACGGACGATTTAAAATTCTTTTAGCCACGTTAAGCACAATTGCAAATTTAATCTTGGCTATAGAATTATTGGGTGTATAAACCAATCTCCACTAATTCATTGTGGTGTATTGGATTTTATTTTACTTGTAGTCCCTTAGTGATAAGGGTAGTTGTAAATCCTTGTTGTAGGCAAGGTGTTTGTGAAAAGTCCTCGGATTGTGAGGCAAGGTAAAGTCCTCGGGTTGTGAGGCAAGGGTAAAATCCTAGACAAGTCTAGGTGGTCGGAAATCCTAGTTGAGGCTAGGTGTTTGTATTGCTAAGGCAATAGTGGAAATCTCGTACCGGATTGGTCGGGGACTGGACGTACCCAGGGTTGTGGGGAACCAGGATAAAAATCCTTGTGTTTGCGTTTGATTCTCTCTGTGATTGTTTATCTCTACTTTGTTTATCTTGATTCATTGAATATTACATTTGTAACTCATTCATAATATATTGCAAGATCAATTTCTGTATCTACTTCTCTATTGTACTTCCGTGTAATCTTATATATCTTCATTAAGTATTTATTTAACTGAGCTGTTCTTAATTTCCCTCTGGGAGTCGACTACTGTTCTTAGGGAGTCGACTACCAGAAGAGTTTTATCTCTGACTTGTTTTGAAGATTAATTAAGTTGATTAAGAACCAAGCGTAGATCACTCTACTTGGTTTCTTAGGCAACATTAGAAGGTTTTGTTTTTGTGTTGATTGATTAAAGAACGAAAAAGTTTTATCTTTATACAACACTATTCAACCCCCCTTCTAGTGTTGTTTGCCATCCACAGGATCCAACACTTGGTATCAAAGCGAGGTTATAGATGGCGTCAACCAATCATTTCCCCGAAGGACAATCTTCCAGCAGATCACCACTTCTCAACGGATCAAATTATGGATCTTGGAAGAATCGGATGCGAATGTACCTTCTCTCTATCTCATATGATCTATGGAAGATAGTGGAGAATCCTTATGAAGAACCCACTCTTGAGGAAGAAAAATGGACCAAGACGAAGAAGGACAAAGTGTCTCTAAATGCCAAGGCGGTGTCCGCTCTATATTGCGGTCTTGACACAACGGAGTACAACCGCATCTCCATGGCTACCTCCGCGCACCAAATATGGAAACTCCTTGAGGTAACGCATGAAGGTAACCAAAAAGTTAAATCGTCAAAATCTTCTCTTTATGCTGGCAGGTATGAAAAATTTATGATGGAGAAAGACGAGAACATAACGGAGATGTACACGAGGTTTACGGAGATCGTTAACACACTTGCGGGATTGGGAAAGAAGTACACACAAGAGGATCACGTATGCAAGATCCTTAGATCCCTCACTCCGGAATGGCAATCCAAAGCTTCGGCCATTGAAGAAGGCAACGACACTTCAAAGCTAACCTTGGAGGAGCTCATCGGCAACCTAATGGCGTATGAACTCCAACTGCAAGAGCGAAAGACCAAGGAACACGGTGAAAAGAAGAAGAACCTTGCATTCAAAGCAACATCGGATACGGAGGAGTCCGAGAATGAAGTCAAAGATGAGATGGAGAAACAAATGGCACTCATCTCCAAAGGATACAAGAAAATCCTAAAAGCACGTAAGTCCTACAACCGTAAGTTCAATTCCACTAATGATGTTATTTGTTATGAATGTAATAGGCCAGGCCACATGAAGAATGAATGCCCTCTAAAGAAAAACAGAGATAAGAGAACGAACTCATATAAAGGCAAAAGGCCAAATAGAAAAGCTTTTGGGGCTTGGGATAGAAGCGATGATGAAGAGGATTCCGATAGCTCATTATCATCCGAAAATGAAGGAAAAGCAAGCAAAAGGAACGAGCGGAACTACATGTGCTTCATGGCACGGGAAGACCCCAAGGTAAATTCCTACCATTCCTCTAGTGATAGCGATAGTAGCGATGATGATGAAATTGATTATGAGGAGGAATTTCATAAAATTTGTGCATTATATGAGGTCCAACTCAAAGAGCTTTTAACTCTCAAAAAGATGCATAAATCTTGTGGTTCTAATCCTACTAATCAAGAGCTAGAAATGATAAGAGAAGAGAACCTAAAATTGATTAGCAACAATAAGGATTTAATTGAAAAGAATAGGTTGCTCAATGTAGAACTCAGAGACCTAGGAAATAGGTTTAAAGACTTAGAAAAAAACATGACCGCCATTAAGGCAAAGCATGAGGACTTGGTTAATAATGTTGCTAGGTTCAATAAAGGTAAAGAAAAATTAGATAGCTTGATTAGATCACAAAGACCCCAATCTAGCAAACATGGCTTAGGTTATAACATGACCAATCAAAATGCTAGAAATTCTCATCATCAAGCTAGAGTTCCTAAAACTGAAAATGGATATGTCAAAGTTTGGATTCCCAAAATTGGAACCGTCCAAATGAAAGACAAGTACATTTCTAGTTTTATGAACAATGTTCATTTTTGTAGCGATTATAAATTTACTTATGAGAAATCTCAACCCAAATGGGTTTGGTTTCCTCTTGGTTGATGATTACATTATTACGTATGACTAATCCCACGGACCCACAAAGAAAGGGTACCAAAATTATTTGTTTGATTTTCAGGTACCAAAACTATAAGGGATTAGTAGAAGAGCTCCCAATGAATCTCTAAATCCATGCATACATTAAGGGGGAGACCCAACTGCAATGATGCAAATTTTAAGGGGGAGCTTATGAAATTTTTTTTCACTTGGTATGTATACGATTATGTTTTTTTTGTGATGACAAGGGGGAGAAAAAGTGAAGCAAGCAAAAACATGAATGAATAATAAACCGCATCTAAGCAGGGGGAGTAAGTACACTTACTCATTGTTTTTATTTCATATTATTCATATGTTTTTCATTTGGGTGTCATCATCAAAAAGGGGGAGAGTGATGGGAATCTAGTCCCACCCCAAGTGGTTTGTTTTGTTGATGATCACACCAAATGTTGTTAAATTACTAATCATACTACTTAAGTGTGTAGGTTGTGCAATAAGCTAATTGAAGCTCGAAACATACTCCGAGAAGAAGAACTTCAACCACACACATAGAAGATGAAGATGAATTTAGCTCGCAACTTCAAAGCTCAAGCACAAGAAGAGTTCAAAGATGAAGCTCAAAGAATGTGCTCAAGCTAAAGCTAAAGAGGAGCTCAAATTCAAGCGAAGCATATGCAACTAGCTCAAGCTCATTCATGGCTTCAAGTTCTTCATAGAGTCTAGTGTGTGAGTTGTTTTTCATTTTCTTAGGAATTATGTCAAAGCCAAGAAGAATTTGCACACACACAAAATGATTTTCTAAAATGTTTTTAAAACTCATTTTAAACTTATTTGAGAGCATTCTTTTCATAGAAGCTAAGTTTCAATTTGTAGTCAACTACAAACACCATGTAGTTCACTACACTGATTTCTGTCTTCTACCAGAAAAGATAGTCTGGTAGTCGACTACCTAAGTTAAGGAGTCGACTACCAGTAGTAGCAGATTTTCTCTGAGACACTCTGGGAGTCGACTACCAAAGTTAGGGAGTCGACTACCAGCTGTGCGACCAGAATTCCTTGATTCACTCTCTCATTTATTCATTGCTTGATTTTTGGGCTGAAGTCAAACTTGATTTGAATTATTTTGAATTCTCCTTTGGCTCTATAAATAGAGACCCTATGAGAACATTTTCTTCACCAATTTTCTCTTGAGCAAAATTATTATTCTCTCAAAAGTTCTCATCGTTCTCATCGCTCTCAAAGTTCTTCATAGCCAAATAAGGTTTTCAATTTCTGATCTTATTGCTTATATTCTGTATAATTCTTTTAAGATCATTATTATTATTTGGCTATTGCAAATTGGTTTTTAAAATCCTTCTCTTTGATTTTTTTATATTCTCAAAGGATTTTTGAAACATCTAGATTCTAGATCACATCGAATAATTTCATATTCTTTGTGTGATCTAAGAACACATCTAGATTCTAGATCACAGTGAATAAACTCATATTCTTTGTGTGATCTACGGACGATTTAAAATTCTTTTAGCCACGTTAAGCACAATTGCAAATTTAATCTTGGCTATAGAATTATTGGGTGTATAAACCAATCTCCACTAATTCATTGTGGTGTATTGGATTTTATTTTACTTGTAGTCCCTTGGTGATAAGGGTAGTTGTAAATCCTTGTTGTAGGCAAGGTATTTGTGAAAAGTCCTCGGATTGTGAGGCAAGGTAAAGTCCTCGGGTTGTGAGGCAAGGGTAAAATCCTAGACAAGTCTAGGTGGTCGGAAATCCTAGTTGAGGCTAGGTGTTTGTATTGCTAAGGCAATAGTGGAAATCTCGTACCGGATTGGTCGTGGACTGGACGTACCCAGGGTTGTGGGGAACCAGGATAAAAATCCTTGTGTTTGCGTTTGATTCTCTCTGTGATTGTTTATCTCTACTTTGTTTATCTTGATTCATTGAATATTACATTTGTAACTCATTCATAATATATTGCAAGATCAATTTCTGTATCTACTTCTCTATTGTACTTCCGTGTAATCTTATATATCTTCATTAAGTATTTATTTAACTGAGCTGTGCTTAATTTCCCTCTGGGAGTCGACTACTGTTCTTAGGGAGTCGACTACCAGAAGAGTTTTATCTCTGACTTGTTTTGAAGATTAATTAAGTTGATTAAGAACCAAGCGTAGATCACTCTACTTGGTTTCTTAGGCAACATTAGAAGGTTTTGTTTTTGTGTTGATTGATTAAAGAACGAAAAAGTTTTATCTTTATACAACACTATTCAACCCCCCCCTTCTAGTGTTGTTTGCCATCCACAGGATCCAACAATACTCCCCCGTGCACAGTACGAGTGGACTCAACTCTGCATACAGGATTACAAATCCGTAGCGGAGTACAACTCAGCACTTTTCCGTATCACCTCACGCCTGAAGTTGTGTGGTGAGATTGTGACTGAGAAAATGTTGCTGGAAAAGACGTTCACGTCTTTTCACGAGAAGGACTTGATCCTCATGCAACATTACCGTGAGAGGAAGTTCACGAAGTACTCTGATCTGCTTTCATGCCTGCTAATGGCTGAACAGAACAGATATTTGTTGGTTGCCACTCACAACCTGCGCCCTCCTGGCTTCGCCCCAATGCCACCTCCTACAGAGGCACACTTCCAGTCTTCCCAGAAGAAGAAGATGGACAAGAAGGCTAAATTCCAGAAATGGAAAGAACAAAAGAAGCGGAAGAAGGCCACTCCTCAAGCTCCTCCTCAGAATCAGAAGTTCGTGGAAAAGAAGCAAAAGTGGACTTCCAAAGGTGGTACTCCCAAGAAAGACTGTGAGGATAAATGATCCAAATGTGGAATGACGGGCCACTGGTCCAGAATCTGTCGCACCCAGAAACACCTACAGGACCTCTACCAGGCAAGTCTCAAGCCTCGCGCTGAGACAAACTTGATAGAGAGCGCAGCGTTTCCAGAGACCACATGGACTCCAAAATATTTCATGGGAGACGACACTCTCTAGTTATGGACCATATAAACAATTTTCATTTGCTAGCAATGTATCTTCTTTTTTATCGTATCTAGTTTTCATTCCATGTCGAACATTTTTTTTTGAGCACCTTAAATGAAAGTAGATTTCTTCTTTTCATATTATTTACTGCTTAAATGTCTTTCTTAAATATAGATATGGAGTTAATTTGCCTTGTGGACAGTGCATCGACGCAGTCGATCCATCAAAACATAGACTACTTCACGAGCATATGTAGTTACTCTGGTCCACTGAGAACAATCTTAGGACCAGCTAATATAATCGAAGGATCAGGGGAAGCAATCATATTGCTCCCCGGTAACACACTAATCACACTTAAAAATGAGTTATACTCCCCTAAATCTATCCGAAACCTCCTAAGCTTTAAATATATCCGTTTAAACGGGTATCACTTAGAGACGGTCGAGGAAAATGAAAGGGAATACTTGCTTGTAACGTCTCTTACAAATGGTTCAAAAACCATTGTGGAACTTTTCAAGGGACTCTCCTCGGGACTCTACCAAACAAGTATTCAAACTCTAGAAACATTAATGGCGGAGCACCTGCAGTGCCCCCAAACACCAGAATTCCAACCCTGGCATAGTAGACTGGGACACCCTGGATCTGTTATGATGTACTGCATCATAAAAAGTTCAAAGGGTATAGATTTGAAGAACCTGAAGATTTTTCAAAAAGGTAAATTCCCATGTCCACCCTGTTACAAGGGTAAACTATTATGAGACCCTCTCCACTGAAAGTGGACCTGGAGTCTCCAAGCTTTCTGGAAAGAATCCACGGAGACATTTGTGGGCCTATACACCCATCAAGTGGTCAGTTCAGGTACTTTATGGTCCTGATAGACGCATCTACTAAGTGGTCACATGTGTGTCTACTGTCCACCTGTAACCTAGCACTGTCTAAGCTTTTAGCTCAGATAATCAGGTTGCGGGCCCACTTCCTCGACTACCAGATAAAGAAACTTCGTCTGGACAATGCGGTGGAGTTTACATCACAAGTCTTCCTAGACTATTTCCAAGCACAGGGCATTGAAGTCAAACATCCTGTAGCACACGTTCACACCCAAAACAGGTTAGCAGAATCTCTAATTAAGAGACTGCAATGGATAGCTCGTCCATTATTACTTCAATCCCAGCTCAGTGAATGCATGGGTCATGCAATTTTGCATGCTGCATCTTTAATAAAATTAAGACCTTCTGGAGGTCAGTCATCTTCTCCAATGCAACTAGCACTTGGAGCCCTACCAATTGTCTCACACTTGAGAATATTTGATTGTGTAGTATACGTCCCCATAGCACCACCACACAGGACAAAGATGGGTCTACAACGTCGCCTAGGCATTTATATTGGGTTTGACACCCCCTCCATAATACGATTCTTAGAACCCCTTACGGGAGACGTTTTCAAGGCACGTCTAGAAGACTGTGAATTTGATGAAACATCATTCCCAAGACTAGGCTCACAAACAAATAAGCCCGAAGCTTTAGACTGTATCACTTGGGATACAAAGACACTATGTCACTTTGATCCGCCCACAAGCCAATGCGAGGAGGAGGTCCTGAAGGTTCTCCATATCCAAAACACTGTCCATCTCTTGCCGGACAAATTTACTAACAACCAGAAGATTGTCAGATCACACGTCCCTGCTGCTAACACTCCAGCTAGGATTGACATAGCACAACATGGATGCAATCCGCCTGCAGCAGAAATGGTTGGACATCTTAAAAAGAAAGGACGACCATCGAGATCCAAGGACCAAGTACCTCAAAAGAGTAGGACCCTTGGCAATGGTAAAACAATACCACCGGGATCCAAGGACCAAGTCCCTTGAAAGAGTAGGACCCTTGGCAATGGTAAAACAATACCACCATAGGATGCTACTATCAGCCCTGCTACCACATCTCTCCCAAAATCTCAAACAGAGGAAAAACCGAGAGAAAATGAAGTTTCGATACACTATGTACGAACTGGGGAGTATTGGGACAGAAAGAGCACAACCATAGATGACACATTTGCATGTAATATTTCCATCAACATCGCTTACTGTGACGATGGTATTGAACCACGCTCTCTGACAGAATGTCAAAGCAGAGATGATTGGCCAAAGTGGAAAGCGGCAATAGGAGTGGAGTTGGATTCACTCACAAAATGTAAGGTCTTCGGACCTATAGTCCAGACACCAAAAGGTGTAAAACCTGTGGGTTATAAATGGGTATTTGTTACAAAACGAAATGAACAAAATGAGATCGTTTGCTACAAAGCAAGGCTTGTAGCACAGGGTTTTACCCAACGTCCAGGGGTGGATTTTGAAGCCACATACTCCCCGGTGATGGATGCGATCACCTTCCGATTCCTCATTGGCTTAACAGCCCAAGAGGGTTTAGATATGCAGCTTATGGACGTCGAGACTGCATACCTATATGGCAACTGATCGCTCCGGGACGTAACCCCAAAGAACGGTTGTAGTTTTATCGCAAGCGCACGGTATAGCAGCGAGCGGGTTATCGAACACAGGGAGGACGAATGACCGTGCTTGTTCCGATCAACCTGGCTATTTGAGAAGAGAGAAATTTGCCTTTGGCGATCCTGTCACAATCGTCAGACAAAGTACGGAAATATCAAATCAAATAAAGAACGTCTAGGGAATGGGGAATTCCCGCTACTCACCGTATTTCGTAAAGGCGTTTCATCGGTATCAAAATTGCTAGAATAAGATTTCGGATGAACTAGTTGCACTGAATGTAGAACCAAGCTCACGCTCTTGCGCTGTTGCCGGTCTATAGCTATCCTAGGTTCGGGTCCAATCTCTTGCAAACCCTAGCCTAGGGAAGCTAGCATTAGGATCAACATCATCGTTCAATCGCGCACCGAGCCCAATCTCTTGCAAACTCGGCCCGCGACCTAGATTGGGATAGTTCCTACCCGTCCAATCTCTTGCAAACGGGTATTGGCACGGAATTGGAACCGGAAACCCTAGTATCGGTCCAATCTCTTGCAAACCGATACTACGGAAATTCGATTCCAACCCAATTCGGATTTCTAGGGTTTCCTATCGAATTGGGATCCAATCTCTTGCAAATCCTAATCGATGTGAATTCCTAGCCATCCGTAGTAAATTGATCCCAATCTAATCTCTAATAGCAATTCTAACGAAATTCCTACCAATTCATCACAATTATGAAATAGGGCTTGTAGGGTTCATCCCCACGCCCCAAGACGTGGCGACTACTCACAATTCATAGCAAGATCACAAAAATAATCAATGAAATAAGCAATAGAATTCATCACAATATTGAGATATGCAATAAAAATAGAATTTTTAGAGAAGAGAAAACACAAACCAATGGAGTTCTTCAATTAATCCAACAAAAATCCAATTTTGTCTCCTCTCCAATCACAAGAATAAAACTAAAAAGCTAATCTAAAAAGCTGCAAAAAATCTAAGAGAGAGGCTCTCAAAACTAGGGTAAAAACAGGGGTTAAATAGCCCCCAAAATCGTCCAAAAACTGTGACCAAAATACCCCTGCACAGCCTGTTTTCCGCAATTTTCGCTACAGGCAGCGTGTCGCACTCGGCCGAGTGACAAAAGTCGCTCGGCCGAGTGAAAACCCTGTAATTTTCCAGTAAGTCTCGATCTTCAGGGGTCTTCACTTCGGGTGCGGCTCGGCCGAGTGAGTTGTCGTCACTCGGCCGATGGCTTCATGGTACTCGGGCGGTCGGGATTATCCACTCGGCCGAGTGGGTCTTCTGAAGCTCAGGCAGCCGAAAAACAGTAACATGGCGATTTTTGAAGGGCTTCGTCTGGGCGCCACTCGGGCGGACGGGGTCTCGTCACTCGGCCGATGTGGTCTCCGTCGCTCGGCCGAGTGCACATATGAACCGTGTCTGATCTGGTCGGCCGAGCGGTGTCTCGCTGGTCGGCCGAGTGACTCCTTCACTCGGCCGAGTGGGACACTAAAAATGCCCAGATTGCTTATTTTGGCCTCCTCGTCGCTCCTGCGACGTCCGTTCTTCTTCCGCTCCTCTCCAACAGCAAAATACCCCTCGGGGAGGTCGTCGGTGACCGTCTGGAGTAAGCGCATCTCGAGATCACTCCAAATCGCGCCAAATCACCTGAAATGCGACAAAAACAACAAATCGTGAAAAGCATCGCAATATCGTCGATATATCGTGAAAAACATGATTTGGGCGATCTAAATGGCATGCAAACATGCGGGAAAAAGGTGTAAAATAAGGAGTGATCAGCAACTTAGACCGAGACATCTATATGAGATTGCCTGACGGTTTTTCCTTGCCTGCAGCATGAAAGGAGAGACTACGTGACATCTACTCAGTGAAATTGCAAAGATCATTGTATGGTCTAAAACAATCTGGAAGGATGTGGTATAACAGACTCAGCGACTTCCTTACAAAACAAGGATTTGCAAATGACCCAGTCTGTCCTTGCATCTTTATAAGAGCAATGGCAACATGATTTGTCATTATAGCCGTCTATATGGACGACTTGACCCTCATCGGATCTCCTGAAGAGATCGCCGAGATTTCTAGAAGCTTGACAGAAACTTTCGAGATGAAAGACCTCGGAAAGTCAAAATTCCGTTTAGGTCTTCAAATAGAGCATCTTAATGATGGGATCCTGTTACATCAGTCAACTTATACATCGAACTTATTGAAAAAGTTTTAGATGGATAAGTGCCACCCCCTCAGTACCCCAATGTTCGTCAGATCATTCGATGTGCATAAAGACCCCTTCCGGCCACTAGAAGAGGGGGATGAAGTACTAGGCCCTGAAGTGCCTTATCTAAGTGCTATCGGTGCACTCCTTTACCTGGCTAACTGCACTCGCCCTGACATAACATTTGCAGTCAACTTACTAGCCAGATATAGTGCTGCACCTACACATTGGCACTGGGCCGGAGTTAAGCATCTTCTGTGCTACCTCCAATGGTCCATAGACTTAGGTCTATTCTACAGGAAAGGGGCATCAACTGGTTTAGTTGGTTATGCTGATGCATGTTACAGGTCCGATCCTCATACAGAGAAGTCTCAGACCGGATACATGTTTACCTATGGCGGCACTGCTATATCCTGGAGATCTGTAAAGCAGACCATGACAACCGTCTCATCCACTCACTCAAAACTTCTAGCGATCCATGAAGCAAGCAAGGAGAGTTTCTGGCTACGCTCTGTGATCCAGCACATTCTCACCTCCACCGGCCTGATGACAGGCGTCCTTACGCCTACTCCACTCCATGAAGACAA
Source organism: Scilla litardierei (assembly GCA_030789695.1). Lineage (NCBI taxonomy): Eukaryota > Viridiplantae > Streptophyta > Magnoliopsida > Asparagales > Asparagaceae > Scilla > Scilla litardierei. Next base: position 332,601,655 of record CM061133.1, on the reverse strand, counting down.
TGCAGCATGTATAGCCCAGCTACAGGATGGCTACATCAAAGGCGACAAGACAAAGCATATCTCCCCCAAGTTCTTCTAGACGCACGACCTTCAGAAGCAAAAGCAGATTGAGGTACAGAAGATCCAATCATGTAACAAATTTGCTTACCAAATCCCTGTCTACTAGTATCTTTGAGAAACTTGTATATGGCATTGGGATGAGGAGAGTGAAGAAATGTAAACTGGGTCGGGATGAGAGGACTATGAACACATAGATACATAGGAGACTGATGTATAGATTCATAGGAAATCTGCAAGCCTAAAGCTTGGTCAGATGATGGGGAGTCAACTGCAGAGTTGTACTCTTTTCCCTTGGCTACTGGTTTTTTCCCACATGGTTTTTCGTAGTCAAGGTTTTGACGAGGCAACCTCGTTGACTCTGGATCCTGAAGTATCCACCCATAGACACATCCCTAAAACAGGGAAAGTTATGGATTAACTGTTCTTTATTTAACAAGGCAGTTATCCTAACTCGGATCCTGAAGAATCCACCTCTTATTCAATGTTGGTTGGATAAGGGGAAGTGTTATGAATAGGCCCATGAGACCTATTGGGTATCTGGCCCAACATTGAAAGCTATAAATATGAGGCTAGGGGGCTCTTAACCCCTTACACCTATTACTCTACTTTTCCCTTCACAACACTTTTTACTCTTTTATTATTTTTTAATTTTTAGGCACCACAACAATCATTTTTGCTTTTTATTTTATTTTTTGAAGGACACACATTTTAGTATAATGTATGCAAGATGGTAGAATTTGTTGCATTCTATGATACAAACATGCACATGGAAGCGGCGTGCAGGTGAGAGAGAGCCGCTACCAGGATCGAACACGCTGTCATGGCCCAAGCTTTTCCATGAACCCCATATGGGTTAAAAGGGCTAAAGAGTCTTATTGAATCACCAAGGCCCAAAGTAATCATGAAGACCATTAAAGAAAGCTCAAGTCCATAGACAATTCTAGACAGACATGTGCATAGTAGAGTATTCTAAAAGCTCTTAGAATTATCTATTGTTGTAGATGTTTCAGTAGAACCTTCAAGAGACTTATTTGTAACCATTAGATCAAATTAATCTTGGCCATCCATTTTGTTGGAGGAGGCCTATAAATAGGGGTTGTTATCTGATTAGTAATCCATCCAAAGTTGGAAAGCAATCTTGAGTAATAATAAGTTTTCTTTAAGAGTTCTTCTGCATCTTGAGTGTTCTTACAATTATTCTTCTCAAGTTAAAAGCCATCTAGCTTATCTATCTTTCAAGTGCAACTAGAGTCTTCCACTAAGGAGTAAGGTTGAACTAGTTTTTCAAGGGGAGCAAGAGTTAGTGTTACACGTTCATTGGTAAAGAGTAGACCAAGCCCGTGGCAAGTGGTATCAGAGCGGTTCTGATGGCTGGGTGTCACGCCCCGCTCTCCCAAATACGGAGATATGTAGCTGACCATGCCGCCGTCGTATTCAGACTCTGGGCTTCGAGCCCTTATATCTAAATACTACTAGGCATTATTATGGTTAAATTAACTAAGTATGCATGCCACTGCACCAACATTGGAATAGTACAAATAAAATTAAGTGCTCCAACAAAATTGAAATCCACAGTACTGAAAGAAAAACAGAACTGAACATACATCATATTAAACAAAGTACTTTATACATACATCATCTGTACAAGGGTGTACAAAAGTGGGGTACAACAAAAGAAAGAGAAACCACCAACCCAAAAAGTACAAAAAAAGTGTCCACGCCAAGTACATCACACCCACTAATCTACCCCAGGGAAGTCCAACTGGACAAAGTCACCTGCGAGCTCTACCTCTAAACTGGGAACGATCTCTGGTGGGGAACCGCACATGCTACTGCTCTGGTCCTACTCCTGAAGACCATAAAGGGGCACGTCAACGCATGACCCAGTAGGAAATCCTAACATTCATAGTAGGATCCAGTTTTAGAACTGGTCTTTCTAACTAATCATCTATCTACTGGTGACACAATAACCACAGATTTAATGCTTAATAAAATAAGCATGGCATATAAGTGCTGGAAATAAAAAGAAACAGAGGAACATAAATTTCAGATTAAATTAGTTTGCATGTAGGCACTTAGTTGATGTTTGGAAACTTGAGTAAATTGTAGGACGCTAAGAAGCTAGACTTCACCCAGGGTGGGTGAAAGGTGGTACATCAACCAGTGACACGAGCACTGAAGGGGCCTCTCGTAACTCCCCCTTACGGGAGTGAGACAAATCTCGGTTTTTATCAGGACAAACGGAGAAAACCAACAATTACAGAGCGGTGCATCACTGGTACATCACCGGCCTCTCTAACTTTAGTCAACTCCCCCTTACAGGAGTGACAAGCGAGTGTGAAATCTATCATCTGTCCGCTCCTTAACTCCTATAATTTACATGTGTTTCTCCCAAACCTGTATCTGGAGTCTCACCCATTTTAGAATGGATCGAGCTCTACAGACATTTATCACTCTGCATCACTCTTAATTTATAAAATAAATTCATTATTTCGTCATTCGACAGTCTCATTTACCGCATTTTATAACATTTCATTTTCTTCGACACATTTGCCGATGTCATGATTTAACGACCATCACATTCACTTCATAATAACGTCACATGATTTCCATCGTTTCCAATTAATACTTCTCACATCATGGAATACATAATTCATATCATTTAACATGGAACATTAAACGTGGAGCTTGAGATTACAACTCTCCCCACAACAATTTAGGAACATATGAATATGTCAACTACACTAGCATAAACATTGTAACGGCCACTTTTCGGTCGTACGTACTTAGTACGTATTCTGTTATTATGTGTGTATTTCTGCGTTTGATTTTAGTTATCTAATTCCTTAGCTCAGACTCACGATCGGACCCTGTATTCACGACCCTCTCGGGGGCATGATCGCTCTGGTATTTTTTTATAATTTTTGGATGCTAAGGGATAGAGTTGTTATAATCTGATTATTATTATTATTAACATTTTTAACTATATCTTTTTAATTCAAATTTTTAAAAAGTTAGTAAAATCTAAAATAATAATTTGTTCATATTTGAATATTAAAAAACAAAACTTTTTTTAAAAAGAAAACAAATCCTAACTACCCAGCCCTTATCCCACGTAACCCCCCACGTCACCCTCTCCCATGCATGCGCCAGCACGCAACAACCACCTCACCACACGTCGCCTCTCTCCTCACGTTCGACCTCTTCTTCTCGTTCCCTTCTCCCTCTCATTCTTCCTTCTTTTAAACATGTTTACGGGTGTTTTCTCACCGCTAAATTGTTGACCGGAGGGTGGGAGGTCAATGCGGTCAACGGGGACACGCAGGACCTCCGAGATCGGTTGATGGCACGTTCGCTTGGTGAGGGACCCGTGGATCCTCGCGTCGGCTTGCCGAAGGGCAGCCTCGGTAAATCGACGACCTCCTGGTGGTGGAGACGAGCAGGCTCGGGGACGAGGGTGCTCAGCTCTGGCTGGGAAGACGCTGAGGGGTAGCCTCGGTGTCGCTGGATCTCCTGGACCTGAATAGACGAGAGAGCTCGTCAGGGGGTCGGACCTTTGTTTCGACTGATTCCCCTCTGATGCCAAAGTCAGGTCTGGTCTGATAGGTGCTCGGTGGGATTGGGCTTGGTTCGCAGAGAGACCAAGCACCGATCCTCGGGCCGAGCTATGGATGAGAAGTATGTAAAGGTGGAAGAAGGTGTAAAAATGTGTACAAGATACCTCCGTTGTAGATCTCAGAGATCCGCCCCTTTCCTATGATGCATCCCTCCCTTCATATACCTGAGTCCCACGCGATAATGGGCCATTATTATCGTCATTCATGGTGCGTGCCAAGTGGAAAGTATTGACCCCTACTAATTGCACCCGTTTGATGAGGGGATGAATGCTATAAAGGTCACCATAATTGGTGAGTGATGGCCATGAAGTCGGGCCATGATGGATGAGTTATTGCCATGAAGGTGGCCACCATAATTGATGGGCCATGATGGCTGTAGCGATGGCATTGGGCGGTTGCCATAATTGATGGGCCATGATGGGTGGAGTGATGGCATTGGGCAGTTGCCATATTTAGAGAATGCTTCCTCAATTTGGGCCATGATTTTCTCCACTTTGGAAGTGGACAGTCTTTTGGGGCTTCGTCTTGGGTGGAGAAGCGCGACTCACCCGTGAGATCTTTGGGCCGGAGCCCAAGGCCGTAGTAGGCTGGTTGACTGGTCGTGGTTGACTTGGCCCCTCCGGGCTCGGTCAAAATGGTCGTACCAATTGCCCCCATCTTCTGAGCTCTACCATTGAGGTGGAGGTCAGGAGATGTAGTATAAGGGGGAAGAAGTTGCTCCTTTTGTAAAATTGGTCCGACTTGTGAAGTCAGCTAGCGGCAATACTTTGTCGGGCCGGGATTCGTTCGGTGGCGAGGGGAGTGACCCCTCGATTTACGGCTGACGAAGGAGTGGATCAACCAGCTGGGGGAGTTCCCCCCAGCCTTATGGTCGATGTGGTCAGTCCGCTGGGGGAGTTGCCCCTAGCCTTATGATCGACGGGTCGATTGGCCTGCTGGGGGAGCTACCCACCGTCTTACAGTCAATCGAGTGATCGGCTTACTGGGGGAGTTGCCCCCCCGCCTTTCGGTCGATGTGGTCGGTCCGCTGGGGGAGTTGCCTTCAGCCTTATGATCGACGGATCGATTAGCCCGCTGGGGGGGCGACCCCCAGTCTTATGGTCAATCGAGTGATCAGCCAGCTGGGGGAGTTGCCCTCAGTCTTATGGTCGATCTGGTCCGCTAGGGAAGTTACACATATCCTTATGATCGACGGGTCGATTAGCCCACTGGGGGAGCTAGTCCCAGTCTTACAGTCGATCGAGTGATCGACCAGCTGGGGGAGTTGCCCCCAGCCTTACGACCGATCCATTCGTTCGGTTGCGAGGGGAGTTGCCCCTCGACTTATGGCCGACGAATGAGTAGGTCGGCCAGCTGGGGGACTTGCCCCTAGCCTTACAACTGATCCGTTCGTTCGGTTGCGATGAGAGTTGCCCCTCGACTTACGGCCGACAAATGAGTGGGCGTCCAGCTGGGGGAGTCACCCCCAGCCTTACGACCAATCCATTCATTCGGTTGCGAGGGGAGTTGCCCCTTGACTTATGATCAACGATGGAGTGAGGACCTTGTGAAGACTTTCGAAGGTTCCACGGTGTTTCTCTGCAAACATTCGGCCGACTCGGGTGGAGGCGGGAGCAGTTCAGCAGCCTGGTAGGGGCTGTCCGTCAAGTGGTAGCTCGGCGACCCATCGGAAGGGCTGCTTGGATGCCCGAATGAAGTTTGGACGATGGCTGCTTGGCCAGATCGGTTGGCTGGGCCGACGGCTCGGCAAGTGGTGCCCTAGTAGCACGGTCGGAGGAGCTGTTTTGGATGCTCGAACTCGGACGACTGTGGTTTGGTCAAATTGGTTTGGTCATGGTTGTAAGGTCCCTGGCTATGAGGAAAACACTAGAAGGGGGTTGAATAGTGTTTATTGATCGCGCCCGGATATACACCCGGAAAATGACTATAGTTTTACCGCAAGCGCACGGCGTAGTGGCGAGCGGGTATCGAACTCAGGGAGAACAATTGATAGTATCTTACTTTGGTCACCTAGATATTGATGGAATAAGGATAGTTTGATGGTAATTTCACAATCGTTCAAGTAGCAAATAGATATCAATATAATAAAAGCGTCTAGGGATAGGAAATCCCCACTACGGACCGTTTCTTATCCTTGTGAATTACGAATATCAATGTTGCAAGGCTTGAATGTAGGTGAAGTAGTCGTGACTTAATGTAGAACTAAGCTCACGTTCTCGTGCTAGTGTCGGTCTATAGCAACCTAGATAAGGGCCCACTCTCGTGCAAACCCTAACCTAAACCACTAGCGAGAAGATCGACATAATCGTCCAGTCGCAACTCGAATCCACTCTCGTGTAAACTCGAGCTACGACCTAGGTTATGATAGTTCGTATTCGTCCAATCTCTTGCAAACGAATATTAGTATAGATATATAATAAAAATCCTAGCTTTGGTCCAATCTCTTGCAAACCAAATCTAGAGAATTTCGATTATAAACCTAAGTCGAATATCTAGGCCTTCCCATCAATTGAGATCCAATCTCTTGCAAATCTCAATCGAAGGAAATTCCTAGCTACTCGTAATAAATCAATCAAAATCTAACCTTTTCTTCAATCCTAGCAACAATTCTATTCATTCATCACAATTTAAAAGATCGGGTCCATAGGGTTCATCCCCATGCCCTAGAACGAATAAACTACTCACAAATCATCATGGAAACCTCAGAAATAAAGTAATAGATCATAGCACAATTCATTGCAAAGAAGAGACAATTCATAAAAATAAGATTTTTAGCAAGAAAGAACAAACCAAAATTGTCGCCTATGATCTCCAGCTGAGATTTCACAAAAGAATAGCCGTCAAAAAATAATAGAAGTCTATCTTAAAACTAGAGATAAAACTAGGTTTAAATACAAGCCAAAATCGTCCAAAAAATCCTGACAGAATTGCCCCTGCGCAGCCCAGAAATCGCAATCTATGTAGCAGTCGGAATGCGTCACTCGGCCGAGTAACAATGTCACTCGGCCGAGTGTCAGACCCAATAATAAAACAGAGAATCTAGGGGTTTCGGGGGTCTGTCTCTCTGACTGACTCGGGCGAGTAGGCTTCTTTACTCGGCCGAGTAAGCAAGCATGCTCGGCCGAGTAGGCTTCTCAAAATTTCCAGTAACTTGGCCGCTTCTCGGAAGAAAATCCTTGTTCTACTCGGGCAAGTGAGCTTTCTCACTCGGCCGAGAAGACTTTCTTTCTCGGCCGAGGAAACTATGAAATTTTTCTGTGCGTATCTGTTTCACTCGACCAAATGCAGCTTGTTACTCGGTCGAGTAGACTCTCTGTTCGGCCGAGTAAGCTGCTTCTGGGCTCTTTTCTTCTCCTCCTCGCCTCCTCATCGATTCTATTGAATTTCTTCCTCTTTCGCTCATCCTCTAGCGCTGCTAACTACTCAAATAAGCTGTGGGCGATGCTCCGGGATGCGCAAAAGTTCCTTGATCTCATTTTAGCTCCAGATCGCTCCATATCCTGAAATACGACAAAAACAAGAAATAGTGAAAAGCAACGCGATTTCGTCGAATAATCGTGGAAAATGCAATATGGGCGATCGAAAGGACATGAAAACATGCAGAAAAAGGTGTAAAATAAGGAGCGATCAAAATCTCCCAAGCTTACCTCTTACTCGTCCTCGAGGAAGATGAGTAAAAGGCGAACCCGACGGGTAAAAATAAGGAAAAAGGAAAAAGAAGATAGAAAAGAAAACAAAGAGGGAGGTGCTAGATCATTTTCTTAGGACGCAGAATTGCTTACTCAAATAGCATATGGCGAATAAAAACATGCCAAAGATTTTTATCTCGATATCATGATCATATAAGGATGCATTCAATATAGAAACCCAAGAATATCAAAACGATATGAAATATGAAATCATTCTAGAATTAACATCGTCTGAAGCATCTAAAGCAATATACATAATCATAGACCACACACTTTTCAATTGATCGCTTTCTATTTGGAGTATAAGAGGTATCACACAATATGAAGCATTAAGAATAGAAAGGAGTGGTTTTCATGAGATGCATGCTAAGTTTCAATTCCTGGACTTCGTAAAACTTTTAGTAATGTCATCGAGTATAGAAAATTACCTAGCTTAGGTTGTCATGCACAGTCAAGTTTCACTCTCTCACACATCATTGGATCCTCTCCCCCAAGCTTATCTATAAGCGTGGTGGCATCAAATTTAGCAATAAGACCATTCCCCATTTTTGAAGCTCCAAGAAATAAAAAGAATAAAGAAGGAATAAAAGAGACAAAGAATATGAAGTGGGATCATATATGAACTTCTTTTCTCTTTTCCTTTTTTTCTCTATTTTTTTATTTTTTAACAAAATCGATATATACAACCGTGATCCCAAATCAAAAGATAGAGAGATATACATGAATATTTTTTCTTTTTGATTTTGGGGTGTTGGAGCATGGATTTTTTATAGCAATGGGTGTAGGGATCGTCTAACTCTTGCAATACTAACAACACACACTAGAGGGGGGGGGGGGGGGGGTGAATAGTGTAATGGCAATAAAATTGGCCAAATAAAATTTAACTTGCAAATGCGGAATTATAAAAGCAAGAGGAATTAAATGGCACAATCAATCCAAACGCAAACACAAAGTTTTACCCTGGTTCCCCAAACTTGGGTACATCCAGCCACACCAATATTCACTATATTCCCACACAGAGAAATGAATACAAATCTCACAAGGAGATACCCCACAAAGAGGATTTGTGCCCTACACAAGGACCCAACCAATCCTACACAAGGATCAAGACTCCCACACAGAGAATCACTAACTCCCACTCAGAGAATTAGGGTTAGCCATACACTAGGACACCAGAACTCCCACAAAGAGAGTTAATTCCCACAAAGAGAATTCCCTAGTCCCACAAAGAGACAACCTCTCACAAAGAGAGAGACTCCCACAAAGAGAGAATCCTAATCCCACAAAGAGAAATAGGAAAACGAATTACACCCTGTAAAGTAAATACTCTTACCTATGCCTTGAGATAATTACTCATGAATGAATGCAAGGCATGGAAGAGGATCTCCAAGTGTTGGAATATGCTTGAGAGCACTTGGATGATTTCCCTTGAGCTGGACTTCAATGCATGAAGGAAGATGAATGCTCAAAAGAGGGAAATGATGGAGCTTGAGAGTGGCTTAAAGATCTCTTGAGATTTTCAATAGAATCAAGAGTAATCAAGAATCAATCAAGAAGTTTAAGCAAAGGCAGCACACTCAAATATATAGGAATCCTATATCAAGCCCAAAAACCCAAAGAAACAGCCAAATAATCAAATCTGCAACGGCTAGACACTGGGTGAAAACGACAGGAACAGTCGACTGATGATCATAAGACAGTCGACTGATCAACGGCTAGAAAATATCCAACGGCTATAATCTGAGCCAGGACAGTCGACTGACGATGTCAATACAGTCGACTGACAAACAGGACAGGCGCAAGTTAATCCTTCAGCAGACGACTGCTGCAGGGGATGGAACGAAACAGAGAGCTGCACTCTTTCTCCAATTCTTCACACAGGCGACCGACGTTAATAATACAGTCGACTGTCAAATAGTCAGGCGACTGCACATTCTACATCAGTCGACTGCAGTAAAGTATGGAGAGAAGACAGAGAGATGCAGAGAATGCACTTACGCTATACAGGCGTCTGATGACCAATCTCCTGGCGACTGTAAAAATACAGTCGACTGTAAACTGATCGATAGATGACTGTGTGTAAAGCTCAAGTTTGAGTCAATAGAAATGTTGACTTGAGCAGTGCATATCAGGCGACTGTAGAAGGATCTACAGGCGACTGGAAATCACCCAGTCGGCTGTGTTTCCCTCAACAGGCGACTGACGGAAGGAATGAACCTATTGGGTTGGATTCTATGATAATCCTAATGTTCACTAAGATGGTTAAATGCAAGTGCACGAATGAGCAAACCATCTAGTAAGGCATTACATCAACCCTAGACTCAAAAGAGAGAGAGAGAAAGAAATAAAGTAAATTACATGAATTACAATGCTTTCCTAAGAGTCTAAGTCTTCAAACTTGATGCCTTGAAAGCTCTCCATCATCTCCAAGCTTTGGCACTCCTTGAGTCCAAACTTTGTCCCTTCTGCACATGATGTTCATCCTTACACCAAGTGATTAGTCTCCAAGAAAGATATCCTTTGAAATAAACTGAGAGACTAAGACATGAGATTCATTAGCAACAACATAATGTTGTGATCATCATCAAAATAAGATTGGTATGAAACACCAATACTCAACAATCTCCCCCTTTTTGATGATGACACACATTATGTAAATCATAAAGAATTAAAGCACAATGCTAATGATTTCTCCCTAGTTATATGCACCAAATATATAATGAGCTACACAAAGGTAAATACTCATAATACCAATAACAACAAGGTGACATATAATAGGCATAGATTACATAAACCAATTGCAAGGAATAAAAACATACAAACATGAAAGGTTTATCTAATCCCATATATCTCTCCCTATAGAGATATCTCTCCCCATATGCATATGAATATATCTCTTCCCTTATAGATATGATCACTTAATGCATATATCTCTCCCCCTTGACATCGTCAAAAAGGTGGACATCAAAAATATCCCCCTTTATCATCTTAACCAAGATGTGACAATATGCAAGGAAAGAAAGATATGTATGATACCAAATATAAAATTTAGTGGGTATCAATTCACTATCACATGCTCCCCCTAGATCATAGAAATGGTCAACTTTTGACTTCTAGGATCTAACATCAATTAAATAATAGAGCCATGGGCCTTAAAAGTGTATCAAAGCAATAGATATGGAAAAATCAAGCTTCAAAGATACACAAGGATATTGCCAAAAACAATGGAACATGAAACAAGTTGGCAATAAACAAGAGGTTTGGGTTGAGACCCAAAAATAACCAAATGTAAATAATGATATCAAACTAAGCTTCCGAAATGAGAGTTAAAATATGTCTTAAAATAACTTTAAACATATAATATATTAACTCCCCCATTGACATACACATGGATCAAAAAATGCATGCATGTCAAAAAAACCCCCCAAGGTCCCAATTTTCATGAACAGAAATAAATTTGAAAAATATTTTCAAAATCATGAAACACACACAATCAATGGGTACGCTTAAAATAAACATAGAAGCACAATACCCATGCAATATGCAAATGTGTGAGGAACCTAAACATTAGGTAACCAAACCCAAGAGGAGTTTGATTTCCTAACATAATCACACGAGGTGATCACATCCCTAACTAGAGAGTTGATGTAACTATCTCTCTCTTGCACGCTAGCCTTAGTGGGAATCCACAATCTCAAGGACTTCCTAGGCAATGGTTTTGCCTTTGCAAGAGGGAAGGATGTGGCATGCTTAGGTGTAGAAACAAGTTTCTTAGCATGCAAAGAATGAGGATTTTGCTTCTTAGCAAAAAATGAAGATTCTTCATTCTTCCTCATCACCTTGTGATCTACATGCTTCTTGTGGGTGTTATTGTTGTACAAGAGAGCATGGTGATTCTTCTTAGGTGCTTTAGCAATATTTCTTGAATTAGCACCAAAAGAAGAATTAGAGGTGGGTTTGGGAACCACATTTTGAATATAACCCAAACCTCCTCTATGATTTGTTGGATGTTGTTTTTCCACCAAATCGTGGAGTGAATCCCTAGAATACACAAAGCTTATGAGCTTCCGGGATTCCTCTTCACATTTCAACTTAAGTTGTTGAATGTGAGCATCTAAGCTAAGGTTTTGAGCAATGAGATTTTCATTAGAAATGCTCAATTCCTTAACTTGAGAGAGAAGTGTGTCTCTCTCACAAGTGTCATAAACATGCCTTTCATCATGAACTACACTTGCAATAACTAGTTCATGCATTCTACTCTTAGCAATCTTATATTTTGCTCTTAATCTATTGTAAGAGTTGATGCACTTACTAGCCTTTTCGGAGACCAAGTCAAATTTGATCTTGAGCTCATCATATGAGATCTTTTCTTCCTCGATCTCAACATCATCATCATCATCCTTGCAAGAGCTTGATGACGACTTTTCCTCCTTAGCCGTGAGGCACGAATCCTCATAGGAATTGTATGCGTCAAGCCAAGCATCCAACTCTTCTTCGTTTAATCCGGAGGGGATTGGTGTAGGACCATCCATGGCTACAAAGCATGCATGAGCATCCTCCTTTGTATCCTCTTCTTCGTTACTAGAAGTGTCCTCGCTCGAATCATCAAAGGTCCAGACAAGTCCCTTCTTGTGATTTTTGGACTTGGACTTTCCTTTCCAATACTTCTTCCCTTTACCCTTGTAGGTTTCTTTAATAGGTTTGGAAGGGCATTCGGTGGACAAGTGACCTTGTCCACTGCAAGTGTAACAAGTAGGAACCTTGTTAGAATTGGAGGCAAACTTTGACAAAGACTTACCTTACTTGCATTTGAGGAAAGCATTGAATTGCTCGGCACGATCCTCAATTTCTTCTCCACTTGCATATTCTTGCTCATCTTCTTCGCTAGGAGCTTCTCGATGGAATTTCCTCCTCCACTTGATTGGCTCCTCCTTAGCATGGAATGCAACCCCCTTTTACTTTTCTAGCTTTTCGGGCTTCGGTGGTTGAATCTCCTTCTTGTGTTGAAGCTTTACTTCATATGCCATGAGATTTCCAATGCACTCCTCAACGGTATATTTGGACGTGTCATATGACTCCAAAATTCCGTTGGCCTTTGACTCCCAACGAGGTGTAAGAGAGTCTAGGATCTTCTCAACACGATCCTCTTGGGAAATCGTCTTCCCGAGTCCCTCCAAAGCGTTCACAATATCGGTGAACCTAGTGAACATCTCTGAAATGCTTTCGCCTTCCTGCATCTTAAACATTTCATATTTAGATCTAAACACAGTTTGTTTAGATTTCTTTACCTTCGTTGTCCCTTCATGACAAATCTCCAAGGTGTGCCAAATATCATTCGCCGTTTTGCACATGGAGATACGGTTGAACTCACTAGCAGAGAGAGCGCAATGTAAAGCATTCATAGCTCTCGCATTGAACTTGATTGAGTCATTCTCCGTCTTTGTCCTTGAAGCCGCAGGAGTAGTGGGCTTCTCAAATGGCACCTCCGTGATGTCCCATAGGTCTTGACCCTCCATGTAGATCATCATTCTGATCTTCCAACTAGGGTAGTTGGTTTCGTTGAAGAGTGGGGGTCAAACGGTTGAGTGACCTTCTTCATGAGACGCGGAAGAGGCGTTGAATGCCATCGTTGCAGTATGCTTTAACCTCGCTCTGATACCAATTGTAAGGATCATCTAACCCTTGCAATACTAACAACACACACTAGAGGGGGGTGAATAGTGTAATGGCAATAAAATTGGCCAAATAAAATTTAACTTGCAAATGCGGAATTATAAAAGCAAGAGGAATTAAATGGCACAATCAATCCAAACGTAAACACAAGTTTTACCCTGGTTCCCCAAACTTGGGTACATCCAGCCACACCAATATTCACTATATTCCCACACAGAGAAGTGAATACAAATCTCACAAGGAGATACCCCACAAAGAGGATTTGTGCCCTACACAAGGACCCAACCAATCCTACACAAGGATCAAGACTCCCACACAGAGAATCACTAACTCCCACTCAGAGAATTAGGGTTAGCCATACACTAGGACACCAGAACTCCCACAAAGAGAGTTAATTCCCACAAAGAGAATTCCCTAGTCCCACAAAGAGACAACCTCTCACAAAGAGAGAGACTCCCACAAAGAGAGAATCCTAATCCCACAAAGAGAAATAGGAAAACGAATTACACCCTGTAAAGTAAATACTCTTACATATGCCTTGAGATGCTTACTCATGAATGAATGCAAGGCATGGAAGAGGATCTCCAAGTGTTGGAATATGCTTGAGAGCACTTGGATGATTTCCCTTGAGCTAGACTTCAATGCATGAAGGAAGATGAATGCTCAAAAGAGGGAAATGAGGGAGCTTGAGAGTGGCTTAAAGATCTCTTGAGATTTTCAATAGAATCAAGAGTAATCAAGAATCAATCAAGAAGTTTAAACAAAAGCAGCACACTCATATATATAAGAATCCTATATCAAGCCAAAAACCCAAAGAAACAGCCAAATAATCAAATCTACAACGGCTAGAAATGTAATGCCCTACAAGCTACTGCACAAGTACTAGAGGGGGGGGGTGAATAGTACTTTAAAAATAACGAGGAGTATAATTCCTAATTATAATGCAAACAACTACCAAATCAATTTACGGAAGCTTAAATTGAATGACAACACAAAATTAACAACGCAAACAAGAGATGTTACTGGGTTCGGATCCACCCAAGTCTCCCCGACTTGTTCCCGGTGATCCTACGTCCCAACCACCCGGATCCCCTCCGGATACTTGAGTTAGAAACCCTAACTCAAGATTTCCACTATGAAATACTTGTGAAAATCCTCCACAAGTCAAATCATACAAAATGTATTTTGTGACTCCCACAACCCGGGATCACAACAACACTCTCACAACCGAGAGTGAAACTTACAAATCAAATATGAAATGAAATAAGAAAAACTTCTTACCGAACAAAATACCTATGCCTTGAGTATTGCTTACGAATTAGGGCAAGGATGATTTTGGGGAAGAAGTGGCACCAAACCCTAGCTCCAAGATGTAGATCAGCGATGGAGAGCTTTGGGGATGTTGGTGACCTAGAATCAAGCACTTGGCTTGGAAGGCTTCACACTCAATGAATCTCTCTTTGGAAGTAAGAGTTAGGAGAGATTATTGAATGGAGGGAATGAGCTTTGAATGAGCTTTGAATTGATTTCTCTTGATCTCTAAACTTGCATTAATATCAGCCTTGGCAGCAATGAATGCAGCCCAACAAGTATATATAGGTTAGAGGAGAGAGAGAGAGAGAAAAACGTTTCAATTAAAGCTCCAACGGCTCTTTTCTGAACCCAACTAGTCGGTCAAGGAACAATCACCGACCGACTAGTTTATCAACTAGTCAGTCGGTCAATTAACGTAAACCGACTAATGAGTAAACTGAGAAAAGATCAAAGTACAGACAAAGGGACTAGTCGGTCTAAGAAGAGTAGCTGACCGACTAGTTTCACAACTAGTCGGTCGGTTACTCAACGTGAACCGACTAACAGATAAAACTGAAGTCTAAGAAGAATTAGACTTAGTCGGTCCAAGAACAAATGTTGACCGACTAATTCACCAACTAGTCGGTCACCAAATGAACATAGACCGACTAACGATAAACAGTAAGTATGGTGAAAAATTTGGCATGTACAGTAAACTAAACTAGTCGGTCCAAGAAGGAAAGTTGACCGACTAGTTCATCAACTAGTCGGTCGAACAAAGAGCACAGACCGACTAATGATAAACAGTAGCTCAAGCTCAAATGTGCATGTTCAGGGAAAGCTCAACTAGTCGGTCACAGAAGCATCACTGACCGACTAGTTCACAAACTAGTCGGTCGCTGAGTCAACTTAGACCGACTAACTGTAAACAGTAAAGAGCTAAGAATTAACTGACTGAAACTAGTCGGTCCAAGAAGCTTGGCTGACCGACTAGATCACCATCTAGTCGGTCAGTTCTTCTTCTTGAACCAACTAACATGCACAAGAAGTCCCGAATCGAAGCGCGAAGCTTCGGGAAGAGTTGTATGGACTTCTACTAAGATCCTAGAGCTAAGATATGAGCGTTATGAAGAATTAAAACGTAAGACCTACTCAAGGCTTAACATTCTACGAAAGAAGCTTAAAGACTATTAAATAAACTTGACGATACCGTCTTCAATAGCTTCAATCGAATCTTCATGACTTCTAAATAGGTCCATAAGCTTCAACGAAGCTTTAGGCATACGATCACGTGCTTTGAGAAGTCTTGAGACGTCGTTATTGATATTCATGTGAATTTGGCGACGATCTCCATAACTGCGCTCACAAAGTGTTAGTTCATATTATATTTATGTTTGTTCATCATCCAAAACCAAATCCGGGGAGTCCAATATCCAACATTCTCCCCCTTTTTGGTGATGACAAACCAACATAAATAATAATCAAAAATAATAATTCAAATGAAATTTACTTACTCCCCCTGCATTGATGACACGTTAATTCCAATTTAAACAAAAGTGATACGCATCAAGCAGACGAGTGAAGTATATTAAGTGAGAATCGATTGTTGAATTATTGAAATACCAAATGAAGGTTATTGAAATATCGGATTTGAAAATCCATTTATATATCTTAACTCCCCCTGAATCTAACACATCAAGTTAGATTCTTGGAGAAATGCTTTAAATTTTCATTTGGCACATCGTTATTATTATATCTCTCCCCCTTTGGCATAAGCAAAAAGAGCGGGAGGATAACAACGACAACAACAATGGCCTCAAATTAAAAAGCACGGGAGTCGTAGAATACGACGAAGGTTCAAGTGACACCAAAGAGAAAAATACGAATAGAATCAAGGCGTGTCAAAGATACCAAAATCGAAAAAATCGTAAAACGAAATCATCAAAACTCAAATCAATTTAACGGATTGAGTTATGGAATATACTATCCAATATCAACATTTCTTGGTTAATTTAGTGCATGGAAAACAATTCTATGTTTTCATAGAAGAAATTTCTATTAAACCAAGTGAATATCGTCGAGCGACGAAATCAAACATTAGAGACATAAAAATTGCACAATATAATAAAATGTCAACTGCGATGTATATATATATATATATATATATATATATATATATATATATATATATATATATATATATATGATATGAAGCAGATTACATCACCGATATACAAACCATCGATCGACTGATCGGTGCACAAAAATACATCATCACATGACAAAATATCGGAGTGTCAACAAAAAAAAATACATCATCATCAAACATATCAAAATACATCATCAAAATGATCCAAAATACATAGCCACCCACACTATCCTACCCAACATCTCTCACAACTATATATATCATCCAATGAGTATCAGGAGAGGCCTCGGAGAAACTCAAGAGGCAGCGGGAGGACCAGAAGCAACTGCAGACTCAGCAGGAGCAGAAGAGGTGACTAGATCAGCGGGAACGTCCGGAAGATCAACAGGAGAGACGACTGAAGTGGCAACCTCTGAAGCAGCAACCGTAGTGGCCTCGGGAGCACCAGTCGGAGTATCCACCACAGGAGTGGTGGCAACAGGTGTGCTCTCGGGGGCACCAGCAGAGGTAGCAGCAACAGCAGCACCGGAAGAGGTAGCACCAGCAGCAGCAGTACCAGCAGAAGTGCCCTCGGGGGCACGAGTCGAAGCACGACAAAGCTCCTCAATGTCCTCCTCAGCCATCTCATCTAACTCCTCATCCTCAGACACGGAAGGAGGAAGCTCAACACCCATCTGATGAGCCATACGGCAGACTACCTCCTCGGTACGAGCCAAGCGGGACTCGTGACGAAGAAGTATCCGGACGACATCATCAAGGGTGGCAACGGGAGTAGCAGAGGCACTGGCAGAGGCAGGGGCAGACGCTGAAGGTGTCGTCCTCTGAACGTGACGAAGCGCCGCAAGAGATTTCTTGACGGCCGTCGCATTCAGGGGAGGACCAAGGGGACGCTCATCGTCACGAGGCAACGTGACACGAAAATGACGAAAAACGAGGGTCAACATGCAAGAAAATGCGATATGAGCCGATTTATTGGACTTTCGAATACACTCGAAAGAGTCAATCTTATCGAGTATAATTCGAGCCCAATTAATCGAGCTCCCCATGAAGATCGCATAGATGAGTTTCAAAAATGGCTGGGATGG
The DNA here is from genome assembly GCA_030789695.1 of Scilla litardierei. Classification (NCBI taxonomy): domain Eukaryota; kingdom Viridiplantae; phylum Streptophyta; class Magnoliopsida; order Asparagales; family Asparagaceae; genus Scilla; species Scilla litardierei. The sequence continues at coordinate 332,584,089 of CM061133.1, read as the reverse complement.
TAAAGATGAGGAGCCGTACTTGGGAAGCAAGCACGACTTCAGAATCAGATTTAGGACCCACGCATTAGGCTTGAATGATTTAGATGGCACGCCAATCATGGCAGGAGGGATCTGATGGAAAATCTCTGAAAGGATGGTCTGATCAAGAGAAGAAATATCGTCAACCGAGATATCAGAGGGAAGAAGGCCAGACGAAGAGATACCCAAAATCTCCCCTAAGATTTCCGATGTGAGGACTATAGGAGTCCCCAAAACGGTCGTCTCAACAGAGTGGGTCTGATCGTACTGACCCCGGATCCTATTCGCATAGAAAAGCTTCACTAATCTAGGGTAGGGGTGAGGATTCGCCTTCGGGTCAAATCGAAGGTAATCGAGGAGACCCGACGACGAGAGAAGATCAGCTAACCCTATAAAGTCGCTAAACTGGACGAAATGCTCCAGAAGCAGAGGGCAATGTTCGATACGGTTGTACGCCACGAGACACATAGGGTCATCGCGACACAACGAAATATCGACACCGCCCACCGGCATCGGACCCTTTCCCTTAGGCTTTCGGGTAGACGTACGAGGGTGGGTGCTAGACTCGGGATGTATAGGAGGAGTGGGTTCCCTATGAGTCTCGGTCTCGGGGTTATACTCCGTATCGGAATCGGTAGGAGTATGGAACGAAGAAGGAGAGGCAAGAATTTTGGCCTTGGGCTTAGGCTTGGGTTTGGGTTTCGGTTGACCTCTAGGTTTAGCGGTCGTCGTCCTCTTCTTCTTGAGAGGAGGCGAAGACGACGAAGGATGGGTGGTCTTGGCTCGACGTTTCGGAGGGGTTGGATGTTTGGGATCCGAAGGGTTTGGATCAACGGTCATCGGAGAGGGGCTAGACGGAGTGATCGGAATACGTGTTCTTGCCATAGTCGAAGCAAGACACGGCACAAGATGATCAAAAGTAGAAGCCCTAGCCGAAAAAGAAAGATAAACCCTAAGAACCCTAGAAACCGAGCAAGCCCTAGCTCTAGGAAAGGAAATCTAACCATAGAAGGAGAAGAAATTACCTAGAAGGAGGGGCCGACGGTGGAGATCGACGGAGACGGCCGGAAAATGGCCGGAGAACGATCGGAAGTCGAGGGGTTTTGAGGGAGGACGGGGTTTCGAGCTGGAGGAAAAGAAAATCAACCGACTAAAGTGAGAATTAATCGGTTTAGATCGAGTTTAAGTCGGTCGAAATCGCAAAAGACCAAACAGTCCCTGGCACAACTAGTCGGTCACAGTTCAAGCACTGACCGACTAGATCACGATCTAGTCGGTCGGTCAATGAGCTTGAACCGACTAGTTGTAAACAGTGGCTGAAACAAGATATACTGACAAGATTTAGTCGGTCTGCGTTCATTTACTGACCGACTAGTTCTCAATCTAGTCGGTCGGTCACTGAACATGAACCGACTAAAGAGTTAAAAATTTGAAAATCAATTTCTCTCCATAATACGCTTGGACGATATATCTCAAAACTCTCAATAATCATCTAAACTACCCCATTAAACATCGAAAACTCAAAATTTGACGATTACGCACAAACCGAACGAAAAATCAAAATATCACATAAATTCTCGGAAAATCCAATAATTCTAGCATGAAAGAGATATTGCCAAATATAATAGCATGCAAAATTATTGAATGAAACATGAATCCTATATCTCGGATTCACCCATAATCCCCAATTCTCGACGCAACCGCACAAAGGAGTCCTCCTTTAGGGGTTTCGTGAAAATATCGGCGATTTGCTTTTGGGTTTCAACGTACACTAAAATGATGTCCTTTTTAGCAACATGATCATCTAAAAAATGGTGTCGGACATCTATGTGTTTCGAACGGGAATGGTGTACCGGGTTCTTGGAAAGACATATTGCACTTTGGTTGTCAACCATGATAGGGCAAGTATCACAATTTATACCAAAGTCTTTAAGTGTGTGTCTCATCCAAAGAACTTGAGCACACGCGGCACCGGCGGCAATATATTCCGCCTCGGTGGTTGAAAGTGATACGGAATTTTGCTTCTTGGAAAACCAAGAGACAAGAGAATTTCCTATAAAATGGCAAGTGCCACTAGTACTTTTCCTGTCGGATTTGCATCCCGCATAATCGGCATCACTATATGAGATTAACTCATATGTGCTAGATTTCGGATAAAGTAATCCAAAATCTAAAGTGTAACTTAGATAGCGAAAAATACGCTTTACCGCTACTAAGTGAGATTCCTTAGGTTGAGATTGATAACGAGCACATACGCATACGACGAACATAATATCGGGCCTACTTGCGGTAAGATAAAGCAAACTACCTATCATACCTCGATATAGACGAATGTCTACATCCTTACCGCCCGTATCCTTGTCAAGATGCGTAGTCGTGCTCATTGGAGTCGTTTTCCCGGAAGCAGTCTCCATTCCAAATCGCTTTAGCAACTCCACCGTATACTTCGTTTGGTGGATGAAGATTGCATCGTTCATTTGGCGAATTTGGAGACCTAAGAAATACTTGAGCTCACCCATGTGGCTCATCTCAAATTGTTCCTTCATAACATTAGAGAACTCTTCGCAAAGAGCAAAGTTAGTAGCACCGAAAATGATATCATCAACATATATTTGAACTAAAATTATATCATTATTCGCATGCTTAACAAAAAGTGTAGAATCGGCTTCTCCCATTTTAAAATTCAAATCCAGAAGAAAATTCTTTAGGCGATCATACCAAGCTCGAGGAGCTTGTCTTAAGCCGTAAAGCGCTTTCTTTAGTTTAAAAACATGATTTGGAAATTTTTCATTTATGAAGCCCGGAGGTTGAGAAACGTAAACTTCCTCAACAACATCTCCGTTTAAAAATGCACTTTTAACATCCATTTGAAATAATTTAAAATCCTTATGGCATGCAAAAGACAATAGTAATCTAATTGATTCTAATCTAGCTACCGGAGCGAAGGATTCTTCGAAATCAATACCTTCCTCTTGTCGATAGCCTTGAGCAACTAACCGAGCTTTGTTCCGGACGACGACTTGGTTTTCGTCGGGTTTGTTCTTGAAGATCCACTTTGTCCCTATGACGGTGTGGTTCTTCGATGGCAATGGAACAAGCTCCCAAACTTCATTTCTCTCGAATTGAATGAGCTCCTCCTCCATGGCTAAGATCCAAGCGCTATCTTCGCATGCTTCATTAATATTCTTTGGCTCTATCGAGGAGGCAAAGGCACAATGAGCGAAGTAGTTCACTTGCGATCTCGTCTTGACACTATCATAGATATTGCCAATGACTTGCTCATGAGGATGGTCACGAACGGTATGAAGCCGTTTGGGAATACCTTGATCACTAGGAACATTCTCAACAACTTCGTTAGTTGGGTTAGTCTCAATAGAATCAATAGAATCATTAGACTTAGAATTATCAAATGAATCACATAAAACATCCATAGAATCATTATCATTTGAAATTCTAGTTGGAACAAATCCTTCATTAAAAGAGACATGAAGCGACTCCTCGATCGTTGAGGTTCGTTTGTTGAATATCCGGTAGGCTTTGCTACGCGAAGAATATCCAACAAAAATCCCCTCATCGGATCTTGGATCGAATTTGTCCAAACTACCATACGTGTTCTTAATAAAACATTTCGAACCAAAAACACGAAAATGTTTAACTTGAGGCAACCTATCAAACAACAATTCATAACAAGTTTGTTTAGTGACGGGCCTCAAAAGTATTCTATTAAACACATAGCAAGCGGTGTGTACCGCTTCCGCCCAAAATTGATGGCCAAGTTGGCTATCATCAAGCATAGTGCGAGCACACTCCACTAGCGTCCTATTCTTTCTCTCAACTACACCATTTTGAGGAGGTGCACGAGGGAAAGAGAAGGTGTGTGTAATACCAACTTCATCACAAAATGTCTCAAAAGACTCATTCTCAAATTCACCTCCATGATCACTACGAATAGTGACAATGGTGGTTCCTAAGAGATTTTGTACTTTCTTGACAAAAATTGTGAAGTTTTCAAAAGCTTCATTTTTATTACACAATGAAAATACCCATGTAAATCTTGAATAGTCATCTACGATGACAAGTCTATATCTTGCATTTCCTAAGGAGGCAACTCTAGTTGGCCCAAATAAGTCTAGATGTAATAGCTCTAGTGGCCGTTTAGTAGAAATGCTTTTCTTAGGTTTAAATGAAGATTTAGGAAGCTTGCCACGTTGACAACAATCACAAAAACTTTTCTTTTCAAAAACAAGCTTCAGAAAACCTTTAATGGAATTTAATTTTGAAAGCTTATATAGTGTTCCAAAGTTCACATGTCCAAAGCGTCGATGCCATAAGTGTTGTTCACTTGTGTTGGTAACGAGACATTGTTCATATGACTTAGGAAGATCCAAAATATAAATATCTTTATGACGAGTGCCGGAAAATAATAATTTATCATTATCTTTTCTTAAAATATGACACAATCCTTTCGCAAAGCTAACTTTGTAACCTTTGTCACAAAGTTGGCTTATTGAAATAAGATTATGATTTAAACCACTAACAAGATAAACATCACTAATTAGGGGTTTAGAAGGGTTACCCACTTTACCAACACCTATGATGGTTCCGCTCTCGTTGCCTCCAAATACGACGCGGTTTCCATTTGCTATGGGAACCACTCCGGAGAGCAAACTAGCGTCACCCGTCATGTGTTTTGAACACCCGCTATCGAGTATCCAATTTCCCTTGGAGCTAAATTTAAATTTGTTGCTCCTTTTCTTTTTCTTTTCCTTGAGTACCTAAAGATAGAGAATTTCATATCATGGTACCCAAGGTCATTGGGTCCAAAAGATTAGACATTTGGAAGCCAAGTCCAATTGGACTTAGACTTCCCCACATAATTTCTACTATGCACAACATCCGAAAAATAAGCATTCATATACATTTGTTTTTCGTCCATGCTTGTGTCCTTTGGGCTCCAAATTGGGAAAATCTTGGGAGCCCTCATCCTATTGGGTGCATGCATGCGACGTTGATTTCTACGTGATGCATGTTGTGGATAGGCATACGGGACATGATGGAATGGTGCACGACGAGAATTATTCATACGATGAGGTGCGTGAACATATGCATGTGAGGGAACACGTGTGTGAGGGTGTCTCACATTGTGTGCACGTGCCCGAGAATGTGTTGTATAAAAATCATCATATGTGTGAGCCGGTGGAGTAGGACGTGTGTTCCTACGTGGCATGGTATTTGTGTACATATAATCATGCCCCTTCTTTGGAGGTCCACCCAAAGTGGGTTTCTTTCCAAAAGAGGGTGTGGACGAGGTGGAAGCACCATTGGTAGATGAACTACCAATAGAGTGTTTGCTACCACTCGTTGAGTCACCGGAAGTTGGCCTAACAAAAGTAGTGGCCGCTTTGGATGAACATCACATCGTATACCCCAAACCAATGTGGTGACTGGCCGGAAGTAAGTCACTTAGGATTTTATCCAAATGGTCCTTACCCTTATTGAATCTATTGATTCGGCCTAATGTGTTCTCATATTTCTCTTTGAGAGAACGCATAGAAGTATCTAATGTGGATACTTGCGATGTGAGCACATAAACACGAGATTTAAGATTCTCGTTCTCAATACTCAAAGTCGAGTTTTGAGAAGTTAAATCCGCTATCCTATGTTCTTCCGGATCATCAATGCTAACATGTTCAAGTTTAGATTTGAGATTAACAATCTCATTTCTTAACTCTTCAACAACGGTGTCGTTGTTGGTGATGATAGTCTTAGGCGAGGTTTGAATGCTAGCTAGGTCATCTTTTACTTTAGTATATCGATTTACTAATTTAGTGTATTTTGACCAAAGTTGAGAGTTAGCATTCCTAAGATCGTCCATGGTTACCTCATTGCTTTCGTCATCACTATCATCAGAAGAGGAGGATCCTTGATCGTGCTCCTCTCTTGCCATGAAGCACATGTGTGCTTGCTCCACGTTCTCATCGTCCGACTCTCCGCTTGAAGAATCCTCGGAGTCGGTGAATGTTGCTCCGACAAGTCCCTTTTTGTACCCCTTTTTGTACTTCTTGGACTTATCGAATTTTGGCGCCTTCCACTTCTCCTTTTGTTTGTTGAGAGGACACTCCGCTTTCATGTGTCCTGGCTTATTGCACTTGAAACACAAAGGAGAGGAAGAAGCGTTAGAAGAACCAAATTTAGCTTTGTTTTTGAAGTTATCTTTTCGGAAGAAACGGTTGAACTTCTTGGCCATGAGTGCCATGGACTCCAAGTCCAACTCGTTTTCCGAGTCTTCATCATCGGTTGATGTGGATGTGGATGGAGCGGCTTTGAAAGCAATAGCCTTCTTCTTTGGCTCGTCTTGCTTTAGGTAGGACTTCATCTTTTCCTGCAATTTGAGCTTGCTATCCTTGCGTACCTCGTATGACATTAAAGTACCCATTAGTTGAACTACGGTGTACTTGTTCATGTCATTACCTTCCTCGATGGCGAAGGTGCGCTTTTCCCAAGAAGAAGGAAGTCCTTCGATAAGCTTCGAACACTTCTCCTTTTGGGTGTAGGATTTGCCAAGAGCCTCTAACTCGTTTATGATGTCGACGAAGCGAGCGTAATACTCCTTCATCTTCTCGCCCTGTTGCATATGAAACATTTCGTAATCTTTGTTTACAACTACGAGTTTAGAGTCTCTTACCCGACTCGTCCCTTCATGAAGAATGAGGAGGGAGTTCCAAATTTGATATGCACTCTTACATGTGCATATCTTATTGAAGTCCTCGGGCTCCAAAGCGCATTGCAAGGCGTTCATTGCCTTGGCATTGCTTACCTCCGCGGCGACCTCCGTGGTTGTCCATTTCTCGAAGTCTTCTTCTACGGGCTCGATGTATTCCTTCATTGTAGTCCTCCATAAGGATGCACTCCGGAGGAAGGTTTCCATCCGGTATTTCCAGTACCCGTAATTGGTACCGTTGAAGAATGGAGGCCTCGTAGAGGAATGTCCTTCCATCACCGAAGATGCTCCTTCACGGTTCCTGAAGGTGTCATAGTTGGAAGGTGGACGCACGGTCTTGTTGTCGTTGGCAGACATAGCTAAGTATCTGGCTCTGATACCAAATGTAATGCCCTACAAGCTACTGCACAAGTACTAGAGGGGGGGTGAATAGTACTTTAAAAATAACGAGGAGTATAATTCCTAATTATAATGCAAACAACTAACAAATCAATTTGCGGAAGCTTAAATTGAATGACAACACAAAATTAACAACGCAAACAAGAGATGTTACTGGGTTCGGATCCACCCAAGTCTCCCCGACTTGTTCCCGGTGATCCTACGTCCCAACCACCCGGATCCCCTCCGGATACTTGAGTTAGAAACCCTAACTCAAGATTTCCACTATGAAATACTTGTGAAAATCCTCCACAAGTCAAATCATACAAAATGTATTTTGTGACTCCCACAACCCGGGATCACAACCACACTCTCACAACCGAGAGTGAAACTTACAAATCAAATATGAAATGAAATAAGAAAAACTTCTTATCGAACAAAATACCTATGCCTTGAGTATTGCTTACGAATTAGGGCAAGGATGATTTTGGGGAAGAAGTGGCACCAAACCCTAGCTCCAAGATGTAGATCAGCGATGGAGAGCTTTGGGGATGTTGGTGACCTAGAATCAAGCACTTGGCTTGGAAGGCTTCACACTCAATGAATCTCTCTTTGGAAGTAAGAGTTAGGAGAGATTATTGAATGGAGGGAATGAGCTTTGAATGAGCTTTGAATTGATTTCTCTTGATCTCTAAACTTGCATTAATATCAGCCTTGGCAGCAATGAATGCAGCCCAACAAGTATATATAGGTTAGAGGAGAGAGAGAGAGAAAAACGTTTCAATTAAAGCTCCAACGGCTCTTTTCTGAACCCAACTAGTCGGTCAAGGAACAATCACCGACCGACTAGTTTATCAACTAGTCGGTCGGTCAATTAACGTAAACCGACTAATGAGTAAACTGAGAAAAGATCAAAGTACAGACAAAGGGACTAGTCGGTCTAAGAAGAGTAGCTGACCGACTAGTTTCACAACTAGTCGGTCGGTTACTCAACGTGAACCGACTAACAGATAAAACTGAAGTCTAAGAAGAATTAGACTTAGTCGGTCCAAGAACAAATGTTGACCGACTAATTCACCAACTAGTCGGTCACCAAATGAACATAGACCGACTAACGATAAACAGTAAGTATGGTGAAAAATTTGGCATGTACAGTAAACTAAACTAGTCGGTCCAAGAAGGAAAGTTGACCGACTAGTTCATCAACTAGTCGGTCGAACAAAGAGCACAGACCGACTAATGATAAACAGTAGCTCAAGCTCAAATGTGCATGTTCAGGGAAAGCTCAACTAGTCGGTCACAGAAGCATCACTGACCGACTAGTTCACAAACTAGTCGGTCGCTGTGTCAACTTAGACCGACTAACTGTAAACAGTAAAGAGCTAAGAATTAACTGACTGAAACTAGTCGGTCCAAGAAGCTTGGCTGACCGACTAGATCACCATCTAGTCGGTCAGTTCTTCTTCTTGAACCAACTAACATGCACAAGAAGTCCCGAATCGAAGCGCGAAGCTTCGGGAAGAGTTGTATGGACTTCTACTAAGATCCTAGAGCTAAGATATGAGCGTTATGAAGAATTAAAACGTAAGACCTACTCAAGGCTTAACATTCTACGAAAGAAGCTTAAAGACTATTAAATAAACTTGACGATACCGTCTTCAATAGCTTCAATCGAATCTTCATGACTTCTAAATAGGTCCATAAGCTTCAACGAAGCTTTAGGCATACGATCACGTGCTTTGAGAAGTCTTGAGACGTCGTTATTGATATTCATGTGAATTTGGCGATGATCTCCATAACTGCGCTCACAAAGTGTTAGTTCATATTATATTTATGTTTGTTCATCATCCAAAACCAAATCCGGGGAGTCCAATATCCAACAAGAAACTGGGTGAAAACGACAGGAACAGTCGAATGATGATCATAGGACAGTCGACTGATCAACGGCTAGAAAATATCCAACGGCTATAATCTGAGCCAGGACAGTCGACTGACGATGTCAATACAGTCGACTGACAAACAGGACAGGCGCATGTTAATCCTTCAGCAGACGACTGCTGCAGGGGATGGAACGAAACAGAGAGCTGCACTCTTTCTCCAATTCTTCGCACAGGTGACTGACGTTAATAATACAGTCGACTGTCAAATAGTCAGGGGACTGCACATTTTACATCAGTCGACTGCAGTAAAGTATGGAGAGAAGACAGAGAGATGCAGAGAATGCACTTACGCTATAAAGGCATCTGATGACCAATCTCCAGGCGACTGTAAAAATACAGGCGACTGTAAACTGATCGACAGACGACTGTGCGTAAGGCTCAAGTTTGAGTCAATAGAAATGTTGACTTGAGCAGTGCATATCAGGCGACTGTAGAAGGATCTTCAGGCGACTGGAAATCACCCAGTCGGCTGTGTTTCCCTCAACAGGCGACTGACGGAAGGAGTGAACCTATTGGGTTGGATTCTATGATAATCCTAAGGTTCACTAAGATGGTTAAATGTAAGTGCATGAATGAGCAAACCATCTAGCAAGGCATTACATCAACCCTAGACTCAGAAGAGAGAGAAAGCAATAAAGTAAATAACATGAATTACAATGCTTTCCTAAGAGTCTAAGTCTTCAATCTTGATGCCTTGAAAGCTCTCCATCATCTCCAAGCTTTGGCACTCCTTGAGTCCAAACTTTGGCCCTTCTTCACATGATGTCCATCCTTACACCAAGTGATTAGTCTCCAAGAAAGATATCCTTTGAAATAAACTGAGAGACTAAGACATGAGATTCATTAGCAACAACATAATGTTGTGATCATCATCAAAATAAGATTGGTATGAAACACCAATACTCAACAATGGGGATATGCCAATATAGGATTCGCCTAAGGGAGATTCACCAATGATTATAAGTATAGAAATAATGCTCAAGATATGTGGAGAAAGAAAAATATGTAACACTCGGATCACTCTATAGAATATGCACGACAACTTTCAGCAGAGTAATGTAATCTACTCAGTTTGATCTCAGAAAGCAAACTAATCATGTCATATCAACATAGCCTACATCCAATCAACCTGAAGTGAAGTGTATAATTTTCATGCAATAAGAAGTGATATAAGACAACAAAGCGGTACTCCAAATATAGGCAATCAATGCGTGAAGTTTGGTGTGTTTTCTATGAAGAGTATACAATATAAATCATCAGACTCAGCTAATAGAAGAATTTCATCCACAGTTATATAACAAAGGTGTGGGTTACTATCTCGAATGCATAGCAAGCATGGCATATGATATCTGAAATAAAAACGATGGCATGATAAGATAATATGCATATAGAGATAAGCTAATACCACATCATCATCGTCACAGAAAATTCATCTCTAGCAAAAAGGCTAAATGAAATAGGGATAAAAGAAAAATCAGAACTACTATACATATGCAGCACACAAAAACTAAGAAAAAGTGATGCATGAGAAAAAAAATGAAAAAGTGGGTGAAAAATAAGTGTAAAATAAAGAAAGGTGGGAAAAATAAAAGAAAAAGTGAAGAAAATGAAAAGTGTGTGAGGCACTCACTCCCCCAAGCTAAACTGCACAGTGTCCTCAATGTGCAAAGTGTGGCACATCGAGAAAAAAGATATGGGTGGGGTGGGTGAGGATGCATGCATGATAAGGATGTAAATAAAAGAAAAATGGGATAGTATGCAAATGATGTATGCAGAGATGCAAGTGGTGCATGCAGAGATCAAAATGACGCAATATAAGTGTCCCCAAAAAATAATACCTCCTCACTCCCAAAATGATAAAGACAAGTATGAGCAAAATGTGACCAAAACGTGTGTGGAGGAGGGGTGCAAAATCAGCAGGCAGAAAATATCCAGAATAGCAGCAGCACAAGTATGAGAGACATCCAGTGTGTGCCTAAGTGGGTGGTGGAGCACCAGCACCGTCCTGTGTGGGAGGTGGCGGCGGCGGCTGCTGGGTAGTGGTACGGGTGGTGGCAGGTGGTGTCTGTGACAAACGTGCAAGAATCTGGTTCAGGCTAGCCCGAATACCAGGAAGTAAAGCGACGTGCCTCTGTACAGCAGTGACGATAGCAGAGAGAGCCCGGAAATCTCCTCTGAGCCCACTAACTACCCCCTCTAGAGCACGGACGTACTGGACTAGTGTGTCGGGGGGCGGTGGGGCAGAGGGTCGTACAGGTGAGGAATGGGGCTGCCTCGCACGGCTACCGTAAATGACTGGTGTGACTACATGGTGGGGCTGTGGTGATGTGCTCACAAAAAGACGCTCAGCCTCTGTGGGAGGCTGAGACGCAGGAATGGTCGAAGAGGAAGGAGCAGCAGCAGAGGCTGCGACGATGGCAGAGGGCGAGTAGGACGGAGAGGTCGCTGACACAGAAATGGGGACAGACGTCACGACACTCTCAGAGAAGACAGCGGCAGTGGAGACAGAAGTGTCGACGGCTGGGGAGGACGTGAAGTGTGAAGGAAATGACTCCCCAGGGGTCGAGAATAAGAAAGTGGATAAGGTCTCCACTGCGGAGACAAAAGAGGGCTTGCCGCTCTAAATAATGGTGGTGGGACGCTCAGGGCTCACAGCAGAAATGGGGTGGATGGACATCGGCACAGTGGTGGAGGAGGTGGTGGATGTGGACTCAGCAAGTGCACTCCTGACACTGACAGAAGTGTGGACAGAGGTGTCGGGAGGTACAGACGAAGCATGTGCATGCTGAGGTATCACAGGGTCCATGGGTGGAAGGAGGGGCTCATGCTGAGCACCATCAGGCTCAAGCACGTACGCAGCAGGGATGAGGACGTCCATCGCTGGAATCCACTCCCCTCCTGCGGGTCCAATATGGGTCCGAGCGGGGCTCGGAAGAACCATGTAATCAGCACTGAAAGGACCGTGCAGCCACACCCAGTGGTGCTGACCATGAGGACGTAACATCCTCATCCGGGCCAAAACATTAATTGAAAGGGAAGTGGGGCCCGGTGGTCTAAGCTGTTGGGGTTTTGGCGGACCCCCAGAGCTCAGATCTGTGTCCGTCCTAAGTCGGACGGACCATAGGGGCACAAAAGCGCAGCGGAAATTGAAAATCAAAATTTTCTAGACTAGCTAAACTATTTAGCTAGGCTCTGAGGGAGCCAGAACCTAGCCCGATCTATGCCAACTTGGGGTGGATCTGACCACCTCAAGAGGGATCTACTCTAAAGCGACTAATTAAATCTACACTAAAATTACGTAACCACAAACCCGGAATCTTGGCTCTGGAGCAGGCAAGATGTACCGCACCGTCTTCAGAAGCTCCTCGTAGCCGAGCCGCCTTGACTCGATCTGCCTGAGCCGCCTCGCGCCCTCGCATCGATCCGCCCAAGCCGACTTTCGCCTCCGAGCCGATCACATGCGGTAGAAAGTTTCACTTGAGAAGAACCCGCGTCTTAGACGTCCAGATCAAAATCCAAACCCCCATCGTAGTCTTGCTAGGACTACTCCGGAGAATAGGAAGAGAGAGAGAGAATAATTTAGTCGCCGATTGAGCTTGCTCTAAAAGTCTGGAGCTACTCGATCGATGACTTGGTGTGTTTTTCAACGAAGAGAGTGCACCCCTATTTATATAAGGAGTCGGTACTCACTCCTTCGTTGCGAGCAATGTGGGACATTCGCAAATGGGAGAAAAATCAATTAAGCCAATTTGGCTTAATTTCTAGTTTAAGTGAGCTTTTCATAAAAGCAAACTTTAACTAATTAATTCTCTTTGCTCATTAACCTTTAGACACCAAACAAGCTATCAATCCGAAGAGCTTCGAATGGTGAACGCGTAGGAACCGACGGCGACGAATTTCGACTTTGTTTGACCCGTTCAAACAATTGCCCAAAGTTGGACAAATAATCGATTTTTGTAGCCGTCATTTGGGGTTTCAAAAAACCCTAAAATTAACTTAAGTTGCGAGCGCGCCCACTAAGCTTAGCGGGCGCACCCGCCCAAGGGGACAAAGGCCGGCCGCACGCCCGCTGGGCAGCGGGCGTGCGCCCGCTGCAAGCAGTGGGCGCTGGTTCGCTGCATGTGCCCGCTGCAACAGCGGGCGCTGGCCCGCTGCAGCAGCGGGCGTGCGCCCGCTGCATCCAACAGGCTGTGCCCGTTTGCCTTTGCCTATGGGATTATTAGCCCAGTGGGTCTAACCCACTTCTCCTTGGACTGTTTTCGCGTTTTCGGGCTCGTTTGAGCTCCGATTTGGACACGGTTTGAACCTGTGTTTAGATCGGGACGATCCCGTCATCCAGGTAACCCTTTCCAATATATTTGTTCCTACTAAATTTGTCGTAACCAATTTACGACACGTTTAATCATAGTTTGCATCAAATGCAACGTTTGTCCCTATTGCTATTGCGACTAACTTTCACAACAAGCTTTGTGAAAATATCATCAAATGATATTTCTCTCTATTCTATCTTCCTATTACTAAGACACGAACACTACTTGGTGTGAGACCCTACAGCCTGACCTTACTACAGGTTGGGGCTTGGAACCCCTAGACGACGGTCACTACGAGCAGTAGCTGTCGTCCCTGTTTCACAATCATCATAACATGATCAACCCTTTGACAAAAGCATCATTGGGTTTGTATTGGCTGTGTTAGTGACGAACTCCGTTAGCCATAGTCCCTTCGTCAAGACTGTGTTCTTGTTGGCCTATGGTATGGTTCACTGTCAACCCTATTAGACAACATTGGTCAGTATACAGCGGTCTTTGTTGTATACACGCTGTACTTCTTACAACGTACCTCGGTCGAGGATTAACATAAAGACCGTACTGAGCTTGTAACACTAACTTCCCTTTAACGGAAGTGACGAATCCCATCTTAGTCATCTACTCGCCTCGAGAGCTTCGGGTGCAGCTCAACCTAAGATCTTTCAGCAGGCCTAGCCTCGAAGCTAGATCATGGGTCTAAGCTTCACCGTTAACTCACAGGTTTGTACAAATGACTTCAGGTCTTAAGGAACAGCTAACCTATCATCACCCTAGAGTTATTAAAGACAGTTCAGTTAAAGTTGACCATTTAATAACTCTAATGTGGTCGTTCAGTGAACTCATTCTCTAATGAGCACCTGTGTCTTGTCTCCGACTTCACCAAGTCGAATGACTATGAGATCATCATTACCCTAAGGTAAGTCTATCCGATGTGTTGATATCCAGTTCTCAACACATCTATGACCACGAACCGTTTAAGACTTACGTTTCTATTCGGCCGCTTACTACTCATAATCGAGATCTTATCTGGATACGTAAGGACCTAACTATAAGTCTATGGACATTATCTAAGTATATGATATAATCGATTTCATACTTAGAATAATGGACACCATATGTTATATGAACAAGACGTACACTTAGGATAAATCGCCTTATGTGCATATATCCTCCTACATCTCCCACTTGCACTTAGGCTATTTATCTCGGTATCTCATACCGTTATAGCATATCAGTCACATTGACATTTATATGACAAACCTAAGAGTGGTTTTACTAACGAGTATCTACAACGTATTTTAATGGATTAATTAATACATCTCTTGCTCACACAGGGTTGATCCTTTGGAAAAATGATTTGGATCAATTTTTCCTATCTTTGTACAGCTAACAGTTAGCTTATACAATCTAGATGTAGGGTCAAACATTATAATCTATGAGTTAGTCTCAGCTCATTCCACTTTTCTTGTGTCAATATGTTAAGTACATACATGACACCCTGAGTCTCTATATATTCGATTAAATCAAAACAATTTTGATTTAATGTTTTATATAGATGATATATAAGTTGGAAATCCTTTTTACTTAGTCCGAAAGACTGGAACTAAGTGTACGAGCTAGCTCCCACTGACTTTGAGAATTACCTGGTTAAATACTTCAATATTATATCTAAATCATATTTAGATTATATATACGAAGATATAACCATTTGATAAGTGCTTTAGATGGAATGTACTAGTGTCAGGTTCGGTTTGACGAATGAGTCAAGTCAAGATCGGTTTAAGGAATCTTGACATTGACTCGCTCAATCAAAACGTCCTACACTGTACTTTTCCCTTAACCAACATTTAATATTAACTCTTTAATAACTAAATGCGTTTTATTAAGAATTAATCTTAATATGCGTATAATTGTGATCGCACACAATTTATACGCCCCTGGAACCTATACTTAACTACCAATTGACTATAACATTAAGTCAGCTCAAAAATCAACATTTTCCTAAGCTTCGCATCATCATTCGAGAATTTTCGCAACCATCTCAGAAAGCCACAATCACAGAAAATTTAAGCCAATCAAATTTCAACTCAACAAAAACGCAATTTCCGAGACATTCATTAAAACAACGGATTCATTAAGATGAACCGTAATTTGTTTATCCCATAAACTTTGAGTGCAGAACACTCAATCATTGTTTTCAAACATCAAGAAATGATACATTTTATTTAACTAAAATTAGTATCATCTTCTTCTTGATCATGTCTCTCGAAGTCGTTTGAACGGTCCTAGCAGCAACGATTGCTCAGATTGCCGACCGTCCTCCGCACTTATCCCAACCTCCGCTTCATATCAGCCACCTGTATACATTACACAGATGTCTTCTAGTATCTCATACTATATGATTGGAAATAATTACGTTTTATTGAATTGAATTTGTACCTGAGGTGGAGGCATCCGTATGCCCCTTCTTCTTCTCTGCAAGATAGATCTTACAGTTCCTCTTCCAGTGGCCAATCTTGTGGCAATGGAAGCACTCAGATTTCGACGGGGCCCCTTTAGTATTTTTCTTCCCTTTCTTTGCCTTTGCAGGTTGCGGGACCTGCCTCTTCTTACCCTTGCCTTTCGGCTGGTCGAAAGAAGCAGCGCCAACAACCAATGCAGTCGGCTTCTTCTCAATCTCCTTAAATTGCCTAAGCATATTGAGGAGACCAGGAAGATCCGTTTCAAGACTGTTCATTATAAAACCAGTGATGAAAGGCTTAAACTCAGGAGTCAAAGACTTTAGGATAATGTCTATGGACATCTCATTGTCCAGGACAAATCCTAACTGGGCGGCGTCCTCTACGTACCCGATCATCTTGATAACATGATCTTGTACGGGCCCTGCCCCCATCTTGGTGCCCCAGAGGTTGCTGGTGGCTTCGAACTTGGCAGCTCGAGATCGCTTGCCGTATAACTCTTGTGCATTGAGAAGCATACTTTGAACATCCATATGTTCATGCTTCCTCTGCAGCTCGTTACTCATCGAAGCCAGAGTAAGGCACCTGGCCTTCTCTGCATCCCTCTGGTACAGCTTGTAGGCTTCCTTTTCCTCGAAGGTCGAATCTTCATCGGGATTATCCGGAGCGTCCTCGAACAGTACGTATCCTATCCCAGCTAGGGAAAGGACCAACTTAATGTTCCTAAGCCAGTCTTTGTAGTTCGCTCCATCGAGCATGTTCTTCTCAACCATATATCTAAGACCCGAATCCATTCTGCATTTTATAGATACTTTAGTCAATATTTGTTCGTAGTATAGTTTTAATGGTTTTAATAAAACTATATTCTCCCACTAAATTTATTAAAGCCATAATAATAAACAATTTATTATAAAATAACATTTGTGAGAGAGGGATCCGACTACCCTGAGTCTGACAACCTTGAGTGTGTCTCAACAAGTTGTCCGACTTTGTAGTCGGTAGACGAACTTGTCGTCAATCATATTAAATATGATTCCCTATCGATTTTTACCCCTAGTCATTTGTGATCATGAGTGTGCTCAACCGGATCACAATGGCTAGCCTAGACGGACCCTTGTTTTCATGTCTAGCCTGACTTGCCCCGCCGCTCGGTGTATGCACGACATGTCAGTTTGGGTCAGGACTTAGACTACATTCTTAGTTAGACTTACGCCGATGCTTGAAGGATGAGACAACGGTTTTAGTCAGGTCAAGATGTCAATCAAGAAATCGGTTTCTATAAGATTGACATATCACGGCTTGAGTGTAGCTCAACAACCGTAACATGTTTCTTACATTTGCCAACTCCTAAAACAAGGAGGGCTACGATTTATCTTGAACAAGATTATTATCGTATTGACTTAGGTATAGTCGATGGACTTTCATAGTCATGAATCGACCCTTGCAGTCCAGCGGACGCGGCCAGGGAATTGACTTAGCCAGGACCACTTGTTACCCAGTCTAGCTAGGTTGGTCCAGCAAACATAGCCAAGCACATTGACCGACATCATGATCCATTGAGGGAGTTTTCATCAATTCTATGTTTTTCCAAACAACTAAATGGCTTTTAGTTAAGAAAACTAGTTAATCCTTATCAACTAGTGGATCCTAAAATTCGTAATTTTATGGATTGGTTGAACAATTTTTATTAAGTCCATATCAACTATAAGGTCTATTCGTTCAACATGCTACCCCAATCTAATTAGGATTTTATAAAACAATTCAACATTAGTCTTTTATGAAAATCATCAATTAAACGTTTTAACATGATTTACAAACAAAAGGACTACCCTAATCTGGTATTAGGTTTTGATGTTGTTTTGTTTTATCAAACATAACATGTCACTAGTTAATTAAAATTTCATCTCATAAAATTTTAAACATTTAATGGCTAACCTAATAAGGTTTATGAATACATTATTCAATATGTCCATTAAAAAAATGAAACAACTAATTTAGCCACATAAATGAAAGTTTCATATTTGTGACATATAACGAGTATTTGCAAGTTTAAAATTATCTATATAATAAAAACACGCAAATCTAAAATTTAACAATTAAATTCGAAGATAAAATTTTTAAAGCTTCAAAACATTTTATCACATAAAATTAGGTATACAATTAACAAATAATTCTAAAACCTAGGCTTTAAAAAATTTTAATCAATTATTTCTAAAATTAAAATATCGCATAAATAATTTTAGAAACTTATATGTAATTTAAAAGAAACTAATTATCTTTTCATCTCATGAAAATAAAATAGTTCTATGATTTACATATCTACTAAAGCAATTTTAAAACACCTTTTAAAACATTAGAAATTGATTTAAAAGCTTTCAAACAAAGTTTTTAAAATTTCTAATCTTTATGTAACTTAAGAAAATTTTAAATTTCAAAAATAAAATATTTCTTTGAAGTTACACAAACTTTAGAACTATTAAATGCTCGGAGAAATTATTATATCTCATAAAAAATATTATAAAGCATTTAAAACGTTCGAGATCCATTTAAAATTATCGCATAAGATTAAATTGTCCCAAAAAAATTTCGTGTTGCAAAAACGATTTTTAAAACACAAAACAATTTTTAAACCTAATTTTAACATAAAGTCAAAAATAGTTCGTATGTTAAAATTAAGCAATTTTAAAGATTTAAAATGTCGCTATAAGAGATCTATAGCATAACTGTGGCTTTGATGCCACTGTTGGGGTTTTGGCGGACCCCCAGAGCTCGGATCTGTGTCCGTCCTAAGTCGGAGGACCACAGAGGCACAAAAGCGCAGCGGAAATCGAAAATCAAAATTTTCTAGACTAGCTAAACTATTTAGCTAGGCTCTGAGGGAGCCAGAACCTATCCCGATCTATGCCAACTTGGGGTGGATCTGACCACCCCAAGAGGGATCTACTCTAAAGCAACTAATTTAAATCTACACTAAAATTACTTAACCACATACCCGGAATCTTGGCCCTGGAGCAGGCAAGATGTATCGCACCGTCTTCTGAAGCTCCTCGTAGACGAGCCGCCTCGACTCGATCCGCCTAAGCCGCCTCGCACCCTCGATCCGATCCGCCCGAGCCGACTTTCGCCTCCGATCCGATCACACGCGGTAGAAAGTTTCAATTGAGAAGAACCCGCGTCTTAGACGTCCGGATCAAAATCCAAACCCCCTTCGTAGTCTTGCTAGGACTACTCCGAAGAATAGGAAGAGAGAGAGAGTAGTTTAATCACTGATCGAGCTTGCTCTAAAAGTCAAGAGCTACTTGATCGACGACTTGGTGTGTTTTTCAACGAAGAGAGTGCACCCCTATTTATATAGGGAGTCGGCACTCACTCCTTCGTTGCGAGCAATGTGTGACATTCGCAAATGGGAGAAAAATCAATTAAGCCAATTTGGCTTAATTTCTAGTTTAAGTGAGCTTTTCATAAAAACAAACTTTAACTAATTAATTCTCTTTGCTCATTAAACTTGGGACACCAAACAAGCTATCAATCCGAAGAGCTTCGAATGGTGAACGCGTAGGAACCGACGGCGACGAATTTCGACTTTGTTTGACCCCTCAAACAATTGCCCAAAGTTGAGCAAATAATCGATTTTCGTAGCCGTCATTTGGGGTTTCAAAAAACCCTAAAATTAACTTAAGTTGCGGGTGCGCCCACTAAGCTTAGCGGGCGCGCCCGCCCAAGGGGTCAAAGGCGGGCCGCACACCCGCTGTGTAGCGGGCGCCTGCCCGCTGCAGCTAGCGGGTGATGCCCGCTGCTGCAGTGGGCTGTGCCCGCTGTGTAGCAGGCGTGCGCCCACTGCAGCCAGCGGGCTATGCCCGTTTGCCTTTGCCTATGGGCTTATTTGCCCAGTGGGTCTAACCCACTTCGCCTTGGACTGTTTTCGCGTTTCCGGGCTCGTTTGAGCTCCGATTTGGACACGGTTTGAACCTGTGTTTAGACCGGGACAATCCCGTCATCCAGGTAACCCTTTCCAATATATTTGTTCCTACTAAATTTGTCGTAACTAATTTACGACACGTTTAATCATAGTTTGCATCAAATCCAACGTTTGTCCTTATTGCTATTGCGACTAACTTTCACAACAAGCTTTGTGAAAATATCATCAAATGATATTTCTCTCTATTCTATCTTCCTATTACTAAGACACGAACACTACTCGGTGTGAGACCCTACAGCCTGACCTTAATACAGGTTGGGGCTCGGAACCCCTAGACGACGGTCACTACGAGCAGTAGCTGTCGTCCCTGTTTTAGAATCATCATAACGTGATCGACCCTTTGACAAAAGCATCATTGGGTTTGTATTGGCTGTGTTAGTGACGAACTCCGTTAGCCATAGTCCCTTCGTCAAGACTGTGTTCTTGTTGGCCTAGGGTATGGTTTACTGTCAACCCTATTAGACAACATTGGTCAGTATACGGTGGTCTTTGTTGTATACACGTTGTACTTCTTACAACGTACCCCGGCCGAGGATTAACATAAAGACCGTACTGAGCCTGTAACACTAACTTCCCTTTAACGGAAGTGACGAATCCGATCTTAGTCATCTACTCGCCTCGAGAGCTTCAGGTGCAGCTCAACCCGAGATCTTTCAGCAGGCCTAGCCTTGAAGCTAGATCATGGGTCTAAGCTACACCGTTCACTCATAGGTTTGTACAAATGACTTCAGGTCTTAAGGACCAGCTAACATATCATCACCCTAGAGTTATTAAAGACAGTTCATTTAAAGTTGACCATTTAATAACTCTAATGTGGTCGTTCAGTGAACTCATTCTCTAATGAGCACCTGTGTCTTGTCTCTGACTTCACCAAGTCGAATGACTATAAGATCATCATTACCCTAAGGTAAGACTAAGACACAATGGTCTATCCGATGTGTCGATATCCAGTTCTCGACACATCTATGACCACGAACCGTTTAAGACTTACGTTTCTATTCGGTCACTTACTTACTCATAATCGAGATCTCATCTAGATACGTAAGGACCTAACTATAAGTCTATGGATATTATCTAAGTATATTAATACGAACGATTTATACTTAGAGTAATAGGTACCATATACGGTATGAACAAGACGTATACTTATGGATAAATGCCTTATGTGCATATATTCTCCTACATAAGCAAGCCAGCTGGAAGGTCTACTCTGCACAAAGGAGCCAAGAGGGTAATCAGACCGCCGCAACAGATAGGTGTCCTAGCGTCGACAGAGATAATGATGCGGTCTAAGTACCAACTGGCAATATCAATCTCAATGGCAGGGAGTAAAACGTCCCCACCCCTCTCGAGGGCCCACGATCGAGTCATCGCATAGAGCATGTAGAGCTCCGGCGTCGACATCGTCCCCGGCTCATACCTCGCTAAGAAAGTGGTCACCATAAGGCGATGTGCAATGTGGAGGCATGGGTGGAGGATAGCGGAGGCCTTGGCCCGGCTAGGGTCAAAGGCGAGGGGTGATCTCGTGATACGTGTCCAAAATGCGTGTGTGTCAAATGACAGAGGTGGGATGTGCGTGGGACTATAAGCTCGGTCTGGGTCCGGGACAGGGGGCCACTGAAAGTATGCTCGGAGCATGCCGAGAGTGACCTCGCACTCATGATCCATCAGTCGGAAAGAGCAACCCCTAGGAGTCCTAGCTATAGAACTTAGAACCTCTAGTGTCGGACGGATGTGGGTATCTACCGACACCGACAGAAAGTCACGCCACCCCATGTTGTCATACAACTGGAGCAGCCCCTCGAATACCCCTAGGTGCTCAAGGTCAGCTATGTGCACGAACCTAGTGTGTACGATCGAGTGATGGGAGATATGCTCAAATCTGGCGCGATGCATGTCATCTCTGAATGTAATCCCCAGCGTGTCGAACGCGGGAGCGTGCTGTGTCGGTGGTGGTGGTTTAGGTGCGGTATGAGGCGGATGTGTGGGTGGTGGTGGGCTAGGTGGAGGGGAGTCCGCCCTAGCAGAAGAGGAGCCAGGATCGCTGGACCTCTTCCGCTTGGAAGCGGGCGCCCTCGTGCGAGACCTAGTACGGGGCGGCATATGAGCCGCAAAAAATTCCTACCCAAAAATGCGAAGTGCTGAAAATATGGAACGAGTATACCTGAGCACGATGCGAGAGCAAGCATTCGAAGCGTGCGAAGAATCACCTCCTCCGAGAAGCGCCAAATCGACTCATGTATCTCCCCCAAGATAGCCTGAAACACAAATAGATAAATCAGCAATGAATATCAATATATATGGGAGAAGATAGGAGATAATCGATATATATAGAGATTAATTTCGATTTTGGGGCTTAATGGGCTTACGGATTGGAGAAAATGGAGAAAATAAGATTTTTGGGAGAAATTGGGGGTGTACGGCAAGGGGGCGGCGACGCCGGTGACAGGCGTCGGCGGTGGGTGGTTGGCGGTCGGCGGCGTGGGTCACGGGGCAGCATGGCTCGACCGAGGGTGAATGCGATTCAGGCAAGGTGAGGGCAAAGACGAAGAGGCTCGGGGGAGAATTGGGAATTTTAGCGTGTGGGGATTTGAGCCGCGGGTGCTAAGTATATAAAGGATGGGTCACTCGACCGAGTGACGCGTTCACTCGGTCGAGGGGCACAGTTTAAATTTTTTTTCAAAATTGTTCCACAGAAGTCACGACTCAGGCGAGTAGATCTTACGACTCGGCCGAGTAGACAAGGGTCGTTCAGCCGAGTAGCGAGGCTACTCAGAGCTTTTAAGTGCAAGAAAGTGTCTGATTCCCTCGGGCGAGTGACTAAGTCACTCGACCGAGTGGCATATAAATTACAGAGAGTAGTTTTAGGATCTTCCCTGATCATTACCATACTCGGCCGAGTAGGGTCTTTGCTCGGCCGAATGACTAAGTCACTCGACCGAGTGGCCTGCTGTTTTCAGCTCCAACTCTCTGTTTTTGCTCTACTTTCTGTTTTTTATCTCCCCGTCAGTTCCTTCCTCCTCCTGAGGCCTGAGCGTGTTCCTGGAGCACTCCCCTTTGCCATGGTAATCCTCCATTCAAATGGTTACTCGTTCTCCACTCCTGTCATGAAAAATAGAGCCCGTTGTCAGGATATTATCGCCTCTAGACTCTAAACACTAAGAAAAATCTAAAACAAAAATAAAAAATGAAAGATTCAACTGAAAATAAGATAAAATCGTCGGGTTGCCTCCCGACAAGCGCTCGTTTAAGGTCATGAGCTCGACCCTTTCAGATATTCGTTTAATGCTCGATGTTCGGCGCATGTGAGATGTGCGCGTCAAATTTTACCAGGAAGGCCACTTGGATTTAATTGTTGTTGTTCATTGGCGTTCCTTGGCTCCCCCTCATCATGGGTGGTAGTGGGAGATGAGTCCCCCAAGCTTGAGCTTTTAGCGTTCTTTTTCTTTGCCGGTGATGAAAATTTCTTGTCCGGTGGAGCTTTCTTCAAATTCTTTACCGTGGAGAGCTTGCATAGCTTCCTAATCCTTGCGACATCACCGTCGTCTTTTTCATCAACCGTAGAATGATCCGACGAGTCTCCCAACATTTCTCCATCTCTAGAAGATTGGCCTTCTTCGAAGCCATCATTGTGTAAGGCGCCGATGGCATACGGCATAGCATCATCAATGACCTCATCGAGGAGGTCCACATAATCGACGTCCTCCATCCAAGGCATGTGCTTCATTGCCTTAGGAATGTGAAGTTCCACCTCTATGTTTCTGACATTCAAAGATAAGGTACCCTCTCTCACGTCAACTATCACACCGGCGGTGGCTAAGAAGGGGCGTCCAAGAATTAGCGACGTATCGCCATCCTCTTTGATATCCATTACCACGAAGTCGCACGGAAAGCAAATTCCTTCCTGTACTTGGAGCGGTATATTCTCCGCAATTCCCATCGACCTAGTGACCCGACCGTCCGCGAGTTGTATTCTCATATCCGTCGGCTTTAAGTCGGTCCTCGTATTCAATTTCTTAAACATTGTTAGGGGCATTAGGCTCACGCTTGCTCCCAAATCTACTAAAGCTTTTTGTAGCGAGACTCCTCCAAGCATGCAAGGGATGCGGAAACATCCGGGATCTTTAAACTTTGTAGGCTCCTTCTCCTTCTGGGTGAACCATGTACCTTGCTCGGCAAGCATTATCTTCTCCTTTCTCTTCTTTCCCGAAATCAAGTCTTTTAGGAACTTGGCGTAAGACGGGATCTCTACAATAGTGTCCAAGAAAGGGATATTTAGGCTCATTCCCCGCAAGTACTCAAGAAATTTGGCGAGCCGCTTCTCAATCTTTGCTCTTGCCAACCTTTGTGGGAAGGGTACCGGTGGCATATAGTTGCGCTCCTCACGAGGCTTCGTAATTTCAGAATTTTCACCGTCTTTTGGCTCTTTCGGGTACTCCTCCTCATTAGCCGGCTCCTTGTCATCCAAAATTTCTTCCCCCGGCTCCTTGGTTTGAATCATGGCGGGAGTGGTGTCCTTCCCACCCATAGTAGTTACCGCTACCACCGCATTGATGTGGCCGGTATTGCTCCGTGGGTTTGGCTCCGGTTGAACCGACAATTGTTGAGTATTTTTATTGAGCAATGCTAGTTGCTCCGATAATTGCGCCTCGACGGTGTTGAGAGAGACTTGTTGAGCGGTCAATCTAGCATTTACCTCCTTTTGCTCCGCCATGAATTCTTCAACCCTCGCTTCATGGTCGGACCTCGGTGGTGTTTGTGGTGGATTAGGTGCTCTCCACCCTTAATTATACCCCGGAGGTCTATATGGTCCCGCTTGTTGCCTCGGTTGGAAGTTTTGTTGTTGAGGCTTCCTCGGTTGATATTGCGGTTGTTGTGGAGGCCGAGCTTGAGGTTGTTGCGATGGTGGGTTTAAGGCTTCATCATTATTTGCATATGAAAATCCCGGATGATTTATCGTGGCCAGGTATGCCCAATAACCGGTGTTTCCCGCAACGTATTGGACTTGCTCTATAGCTCCCTCTCCTTGCTCTCCTCCAACATACATGACATGGGCTTGGTCTTGCCAATCGCCCATACTTCCTCCCGGTGTAGATGTGGTGGGGTCCCATGCGGATCACTTATCAACTTCTTCAATCTCTCCACGACCTTGTGGAGAGAATCAAACTTCGTAGAGAGCTCCGCTACGGCCTTTGCCTCATAAATACTTGTTGGCTTCAAGGAGGATGAAGAATGTCCCCTCTCGTCGCCCCATTCTTGATTATTTGAGGCCATCTCCTCAAGTAGGGCTCTAGCATCATCCGGCGTCTTCGATAATATGGCTCCATTAGCGGTTGCATCGATGATTTACTTGGTGCCCGATTGCAATCCATTATAAAATCTATGTACAAGCTCCCATGCTTCAATACTACGATGGGGGCATTGGTGTGGGAGATCTTTAAAGCGCTCCAATGCCTCAAATAGGGTTTCCTGCGGTCCTTGCTTGAAGGACATGAGCTCACTCCTTATATTGAATGTCTTGGATGGTGGGTAGAATTTGTTAACAAATGCACTCGCCAACTCATCTCATGTGGTAAAGATTCCCTCCGCTTGCGTCCTCAACCAATACAATGCATTGTCCCAAAGGGTAAATGGGAAGAGGCGTAATCGGATAGCGTCGGCCGGTACACCGGGCATCTGAAAAGTGGCGCATTTGGACAGGAACAACTGTAGATGGTAGTGTAGGTTCTTGTGGAAGTTCTCATGAAATGGGTCTTGTTGCATCAACACCACAAGTCCCATCTTGAGCTCGAAGTTCTTGTCTGCCGCCAACTTCGGCATCGCAATAGACGAGGTAGTAGAAGTAGTCTTAGGCCATAGCCTATCTCTGATAGAAACAAGCCTATCCATGCGTGCCGCCAACTCCTCTGGTGTCTTCGGTCGGTTCATATGATCGTCCTCTATAGCAAGTCTCCTTTCGGCCCTAAGCCTCCTTGCCGTACGCTCGATCTCAGGATCAAATAATATATCTTCTTGATGCGCCTTTGATCTCGTGTACATGCACAGAAAAAGAGAGTATTGGTGGAATCGTTAGCATAATAGAGGGATAAAGAGATACAAATAATAAAAAGAAAAAGAAATAACTAAGTAAAGAAAATAAAATACCATCGCATCCCCGGTAACGGCGCCAAAAACTTGATCGCGCCCGGATATACACCCGGAAAACGACTGTAGTTTTACCGCAAGCGCACGGCGTAGTGGCGAGTGGGTATCGAACTCAGGGAGGAAAATTGACAGTATCTTACTTTGGTCACCTAGCTATTGATGGAATAAGGATAGTTTGATGGTAATTTCACAATCGTTCAAATAGCAAATAGATATCAATATAATAAAAGCGTATAGGGATAGGAAATCCCCACTACGGACCGTTTCTTATCCTTATGAATTACGAATATCAATGTTGCAAGGCTTGAATGTAGGTGAACTAGTCGCAACTTAATATAGAACCAAGCTCACGCTCTCGCGCTATTGCCGGTCTATAGCAACCTAGATTAGGGCACACTCTCGTGCAAACCCTAACCTAAACCGCTAGCGTGAAGATCAACATCATCGTCCAGTCGCAACTCAAATCCACTCTAGTGCAAACTTGAGCTACGACCTAGGTTATGATAGTTTGTATTCGTCCAATCTCTTGCAAACGAATATTAGTATAGATTTATAATAAAAATCCTAGCTTTGGTCCAATCTCTTGCAAACCAAATCTAGAGAATTTCAATTATAAACCTATGTCGAATATCTAGGCCTTCCCATCAATTGAGATCCAATCTCTTGCAAATCCCAATCGAAGGAAATTCCTAGCCACTCGCAATAAATCGATCAAAACCTAACCTTTTCTTCAATCCTAGCAAAAATTCTATTCATTCATCACAATTCAAAAGATCGGGTCCATATGGTTTATCCCCATGCCCTAGAACGAATAAACTACTCATAAATCATCATGGAAACCTCAGAAATAAAATAATAGATCATAGCACAATTCATTGCAAAGAAGATACAATTCATAAAAATAAGATTTTTAGCAAGAAAGAACCAACCAAAATTGTCGCCTATGATCTCCAGCTGAGATTTCACAAAAGAATAGCTGTCAAAAAATAATAGAAGTCTCTCTTAAAACTAGGAATAAAACTAGGTTTAAATACAAGCCAAAATCGTCCAAAAAATCCTGACAGAATTGCCCCTGCGCAGCCCAGAAATCGCAATCTGTGTAGCAGTCGGAATGCGTCACTCGGCCGAGTACAATGTCACTCGGCCGACTGATAGACCCAACAATAAAACAGAGAATCTGGGGGTTTCGGGGGTCTGTCTCTCTGACTGACTCGGGCGAGTAGGCTTCTTTACTCGGCCGAGTAAGCAATCATGCTCGGCCGAGTAGGCTTCTCAAAATTTCCAGTAACTTGGCCGCTTCTCGGAAGAAAATCCCTGTTCTACTCAGGTGAGTGAGCTTTCTCACTCGGCCAAGTAAACTTTCTTGCTCGGCCGAGGAAACTTCGAAATTTTCCTGTGCGTATCCGTTTCACTCGACCGAACACAGCTTGTAACTCGGCCGAGTAGACTCTCAGTTCGGCCGAGTAAGCTGCTTCTGGGCTCTTTTCTTCTCCTCCTCGCCTCCTCGTCGATTCTATTGAATTTCTTCCTCTTCCGCTCATCCTCTAGCGCTACTAACTCCTCAAATAAGCTGTGGACGATGCTCCGGGATGCGCGAAAGTCCCTTGATCTCATTTTAGCTCCAGATCGCTCCATATCTCCTGAAATACGACAAAATCAAGAAATAGTGAAAAGCAACGCGATATCGTCGAATAATCGTGGAAAATGCAATATGGGCGATCGAAATGACATGAAAACATAAAGAAAAAGGTGTAAAATAAGGAGCGATCATTTATGCAATTTAAAAATATATTTACACCGATTTAAATTCCTAACCAACAAATAGTAAGGAATAGAAATAAACCCAAAATGAAACAAATGCAAACGCAAGGATGTTTCAAGGGTTCGGATTACCCAAGTCACTTCCCGACTTGTTCCCGATAATCCTACGTCCCTTCCACCCGGTTAACAACCGGATACTCAACTTAGAACCCTAACTTGAGGTTTCCTTAAAACCCACTTGTAGCTACCCTACAAGTGAAATCGAAATACAATCGATTGTCCTTGACTCCCACAACTTGGGAGCAAGCAAACCACTCTCATAAACCGAGAGTAAATCAAATAACTAAAGTTATGAAATATGAAATTAAGCAACACTTACAATCACCTATGCCTTGAAGTAGAACTTGAAAGCGAAGTGTGTTGTGTGTTGAAAGACTCTCTTGGAAGATAGGAAAGCCATTTCTCTTGACTGCAACAAATGCCTAGAAGATTTATATTTGGTTCTAGGTTGGAGGCAAGAGATTGAAGATTGGAATTCTAGGGCTTTAGGATTTGAGATCTTTGATCTTGAGAGAATGAAAACTTGAATGTTTGAGCAAGAGATAATCAAAGTGTCTAGCCTCTCAATGGAACAGTAGAGGCTTCTTTTAAAGGTATCTCAAACCCTTCAAACGAAATCAACAAAAACCCCTTTGAAATCCGTGAGGAAAAACTCAACGGATAGAATCTGCGCCCGGGACAGTCGACTGTTGAAAAAATCGCAGTCGACTGCTGCACAGTGACAGAGGGTAGGTGAGAATTCATAACGGTAACTTACCACGTGGACAGTCGACTGATGAGGTATAGACAGTCGACTGTTGAACCAACAGGCGACTGTAAATCCTACTACAGGCGACTGGCCATAAGCTCGGTAAGTTGAGAAAATCTGAGAAAAGTCTGGGAGAACAGGACAGACGACTGATGAAGAGAAGACAATCGACTGTTAAACTAAACATGTGACTGTAATTCCTTCTACAGACGACTGTCAAAACCCTGAGATTTTCCAGAGGGTTGAGTCATCAAATAGGCTCAAAGACAGACGACTATTGAAGCATTGACAGTCGACTATTCCATTGGACAGTCGACTGTAAATTCAACAATAGTCGACTGGCCAGATTAAACCGGGAAATAGAATTTGGTCTAAAGATAGACATGCGACTGATTAACAAAACACAGTCGACTGTCACTTGGACAGGCGCCTGTGAATCGTTCATAAGTCGCCTGTGAAAGTTAAAGCTAAGAAGCCCAAAACTAGACTGAAAAAGTTTGTGCATAACAGGCGACTGTAGAACAAAACACAGTCGACTGTTTTGAGACAGGCGACTGTAAAACGTTCAGCAGTCGACTGTTATAAACATGACATGCACAATCTAGATAGAAATGAATTGGAGTCTAAGGAAGGTTGATCTAATGATATCCTAAGACTGAAATGAAGATGTGTGTGCTCCAACAATGTTCTACTTCTAAGCTACATACTAGAAGAGAAACAAGAAAGTTACATTTGACGAACTCTCTCTTCTTTCCAACGCATGAGCTTGAAGTCTTCTAGGAGCTTCAATCACCATCTACGATCATCCAATCCATTTCATTTGCTTTCAATGATCTTTGAGTATCATCCATTACTAATTGATCTTCATAATAAGCTTAGGTAATGGATTAACTGTAAAATAGGGGATTAGTCACAAGTATTTATGTTTGCTCGTCATTAACACTAAGTAGGGAGAAGTCCAATACTCAACATTCTCCCCTTTTTTGATGATGACAAACAAACATAAACAAAAAGATAAATAATTATGCTTAAAGGAAACTTACTCCTCCTACATAGATGCCAATCAAGTTAGTCAATACGTATTAGGGCATCTATATATCAACTAAAGCAAATGAGTAAGATTTGTATGAGTGAAATGAATTCATGAAATCTAGGATTTATAATCCATATTCATTATATCTTACTCCCCCCTGAATCTAAGGCAACTTCAATCTTAGATTCAAGTGTTATTAGTACATACTTAGCACATTCATTATGAATCTGTATGTTTATTTCTGTCCCCTATGGCATTATCCAAAAGGTGGGAGTAAAATAACAACAATAATCGTGCTAAATAAGAACTAGCAACAATTACAAGAGTCTAAAGATATATAAATCAAAACTCATAAAATCACATCATAAACTTATGTGATTAGAGGAATGGAAGTCCAATATCAACATTGAGATACACGAAGGAAAAATATCGTCTCAAATCACATCACATGTAGAATATAGCATATATGGAGACAATATCTCAAACTTCACACAGATATAATAAACAATTATACAATGTGTGAAACAGACGAAGAAACTATAATTTCATATATATATATATATTGAAAAGTTAATGTATTCTATAAATATGTGCAAAGGTACAAAGCAAAAGAGGAAGAGAATGGGGGCTAGATGTTCCGGAGTGAGGAGAGGGCACAAGTGCCGTCACTCACAACCAGCCTACCTAAACCACCCATTGTGTCTGCCCTCACCCAAACATACAGACATACTCCAACTAAAATAAGAAAATAAAACCCCATATCAAGCACGGATGAGCATTGGTACTCTCATCCCTGGTCACGAAATTCCCAGTTAGCCATTACTCTCCTGGCGGTAGCACCCTCCAAATCCAAATCGTGCAAACTTAGTCTGATGTCTGCGGAAATATCTTCAAATAGAGCAATCTTGGACTTACTGATCTTCTCGAATGTTCTCCTGTTTCACTCCTTCCAAATGTGCCAAACCACGGCTCCAAGAGTGGTGTTGGAGATAATACTGATTGCATCCTTCTTCTTGAAGTGCCCAAGAAAATGGTTGCCCACCACTTCCAATGAAGGATAGATTGTCGGCTTTAATCCCAGCTTAAAGCCTCATTTTCAATCAAAAATGCGTACTGTGCAATTGCAGGCTCCTCTTCAAAATATATATAGTGTACTCACAATCAAAAAATAAATGAGGATTAGACTCATTTTTACCTTCGTTGCACAGTACGCATAGGGGAGAAACACCTGGCTGCCACTTGCACAAGTGGTCTTTGGTTAGGAGTTTGTCAAGGAAGGCTCTAAGGAGAGTCAGTGAGTACTTGGGCACATGTTTTTTATGCCAGACAAGCTGATGATAAGAGAATTTTGCGGCATGATTCCTAGTCCCATTCCAAGCATCGCAGTACCGAAATTGTCTTCCAGGGAGCCAATCCCATCTGTCTCTACCTGGCCGAAGGGAGATGTTCTGTAGTAGGGGCTGGATCTCTTGTATGCTTGAGTCCAACACCCATGCCGAGCCCTCCCAGTAATCCACAACCTTCCTTTCGCTATCATCTGGGGCTATATCATAAATGTTTTTGAGTGGCCCACACGGTAGCCAATTGTCATGCCAGAAAAGGGTCGTCTCTCCATTACAGACCTTCCTCTGTATAAGTTTGTTGGCGATTTGTCTACAGTGGAGCATAAATTTCCATGTACTTGATTGAGTAGGCTTGCTTTTAGCAGCAAAGAAAATCTCAGCATCGCCATAATCCTGCCTCATTTTTGTGTGCCCAAAGACCGTCACTAGTAAAAAGTCTCCAAGTCAATCTAACTCCTGATGCCATATTTAGATCTTTCAATAGTCTAAGCCCCACTCCTCCTTCTTCTTTTGGTCTGCAGATATCCTTCCATGCCCAAATTTTTGAATCACACAATATAAACTTTCTGCGTAAAGTGCGATTTCTGGGCTGCGCATGGGCATTTTGGTCACGATTTTCTGGGCGATTTTGAAGGGTATTTAAACCCAGTTTTTGCCCTAGTTAGAGAGGATTTTTGAGAGCTTTTTGGCAGCCTTTTTGAGAGCTTTTTAGATCATTAGATTTAGCTTTTCTTTTGGAGATTAAAAGGCTACTTTTGTTGGATGCTATTAGATTCTCATTGGTTTGTCTATTCTCTTATCAAACCCCCTATTTTTGTCAACAATTTCTCTATTGCAATGAATTGTGTTGATTTTATTATTGATTTTCTTAAGTATTGCATGATGATTAGTGAGTAGTGCCTTTGTCTTAGGGCATAGGGATGAACCCTATAGACCCTATTTCTAAATTGTGATGAATTGGTGAAATTCTTGCTAGAATTGATTGGGTTAGGTTGGGATTGATTAATTACAGATAGCTAGGGATTCATATCGATTGGGATTTGCAAGAGATTGGGTCCCAATTGATAGGAAGCCCTAGAAATTCGATTTAGATTTACGATTGGATTTCTCTAGAATTGATTTGCAAGAGATTGGACCAAAGCTAGGACTTTTAATCGTGTTTCTATACCAATATCCGTTTGTAAGAGATTGGACGGGTAGGAACTATCTCACCCTAGGTCGTGGCTCGAGTTTGCACGAGAGCACGAGAGTGGGCTGGAGATACGATTAAACGATGATGTCGTTCTTCACGCTAGCGGCTTAGGTTAGGGTTTGCAAGAGATTGGGCCCTACCCTAGGTTTGCTATAGACCGGCAATAGCGCGAGAGCGTAAGCTTGGTTTTACATTTAGTTGCCACTAGTTCACCTAAGATTCAAGTCTAGCAATGATGAAACCTATGAATCACAACGATGAGATACGGTCCGTAGCAGGGATTCCCTATCCCTAGGTGCTTTATTTTATTGATATTTCTATCGACATTTGAACGATTGTGACCATTTCACCCCAAATTATTCTCGACTATTTTGATAGCTAGGTGATTGGAATGAGACACGGTCATTAGTCCTCCCTGAGTTCGATACCCGCTCGCCGCTACACCGTGCGCTTGTGGTAAGACTACGAGTCGCTTGTCCCGGGTGTGTATCCGGGGTGCAATCAAGTTTTGGACGCCGTTGTCGGGGAGTTGCTTTTGACGGTTTTTGATTTTGATCACCCGGTTATCTCTTACCATCTATCTATCTTTCTTTCTTTATTTTTTCTTTTTGACTCTGTTTGTTGTCCAATTACTTGCTCTCCCAGAATTCTCCATGAGATCTTGACAGGAACATGGGGGACGCAATGTTGATGACCAAGTCTAGCCCGGGGGACAATGATTCCTTCGCGAACCTTCTTAAAGAACTTGTTGATGAGGTTCACGCCACAGGGGCGTTCGTCGTTGATGTCGAGGACCCCATTGAGCAACAATTTTCTATT
Organism: Scilla litardierei; assembly: GCA_030789695.1. Classification (NCBI taxonomy): domain Eukaryota; kingdom Viridiplantae; phylum Streptophyta; class Magnoliopsida; order Asparagales; family Asparagaceae; genus Scilla; species Scilla litardierei. Next base: position 332,551,187 of record CM061133.1, on the reverse strand, counting down.
TTTGTGATGGATCAAATCTCCCCGGAAGGGACTATAGAGGGCAACATCAGAGTTGATGTGAGGGATGGCAAGTTATATTTTGAAAATGGTGGAGCGTGCGTCGAAAAGTATTACTCTTTCGAGGGATCCATTGGGGATGCCAAGATTCAGGGAAGTACACTCTACAACCCTCACTCTTATATTTATGAACCCACTGACGTATCTCTTGATCTCAGGTTTGGACCGGAGCACAGTGGTAGTCCCATCGATGCCCGCGTAGAGTTGTGCAGCGTCTATTCTGATGCACCGTCCTCACCGAGAAGTGAATCTGAGTCTGCATGGGGAAGCCCACTCAAAGAGCAGGAACTAAACCCAGATGTCGCGGAAGAGGTCAAGCTTTCACAAGGAGAGGAAGTAGAGGGTGTAGGGATATATGCCCTCAGATCATTTGTATTTGATGCAAATGATAATTTAAGCTTAGATATGGACTATTTTGCATTTGATGCAAAAGAGATTAAATGTGTCTTAAATTGTTTAAGACTATATTTAATTAAATAAATGCGTTGAAAAGGTTACCTAGATGACGGGATCGTCCCGCTCTAAACGCAGGTTCAAACCGCGTCAAAAACGGAGTCCAAATGCACAAGTTATAGCCAAAACAAGTCAGCCCAAACTGTTGGGCTGAAACCTGCGAAAATGGAGGCCCACCAAGCCCGAATTTTCTGGTTAGGGTTTTTGAAACCTGGGATTTTCTTGACGGCTACGTTTCTAAGAGAAGCATGACTTTTGGCTATCTTTGGACAATTGTTTGAAGGGTCAAACGGACTCGGATTGACGAGCCGTTTTTTCCTACGCGTTCACCGTTGAACACCCTTCGAATTGATAGGTTGTATCAATCATGAAGCTCAACGGTGAGTGAGTTAAAATTCACGGAAGTTTGCACTTTGTGAAGTGCAAACTAACTTGATTTTGATTAACTCAAATTAATAGTCCCACATCGGATTTTGAGAAAGGGGAGTAGTCAGCCGCCTATATAAATAGGGGTCTGCTCTCCTCCTCAAAACTCGTCCCAAGCTCTAGATCTGAGCGGCTCTCGTAAATGTTGGAGCACGCACGGATCTAGGCTAAAATAAATATTCTCTATCTCCCTATAAATTTCTGCCTTACTCTTGAGGGCTCTAGCAAAGCCGCAACGGAGTTCGGATTCAGATCCGAAATCTAGGCGAAGGTTTCACTCGCGTGAAACTTTCTTCCGCGCGTGGTTGGCTCGGCGACATGGGATTGATCGCCTCGGGATGCGGAGCGGTTTGAGGAGCAGTTTGGGGAGCGGTTCAAGGAGCGGCTCGGCGTGGGACGGGAGCAGCTCGGAAGACGGTGCGGAACATCTCGCCTGCCCCAGGGTTGAGATTCCGGGTATGTGTTTAAGTTTTCATTTAATTATTCGCAGTAGTTAGATCCCTCTTGGGGTGGTCAGATCCACCCCAAGTTGGCAGAGATCCTGGCTAATAGGGTCGGGTTCCTTAGGGTTGCATGTTAATTAGATTAACATAAAGTTTTCCGCTGCATTTCTGTCTATGTTTCGTCCGACTTAGGACGGAACTAGAGTTTTTGTGCCCCAAGGGTCCCAGAAAACCCTACAGTGGTATCAGAGCCATCTCTGTATGCTGATCTATGACTGCGAATTTATTATTTGAATGCTTTTACAGAAAAATGTTTTCTTTAAATTTATGCGATAAATTTAAATTTTTTTTTGTTTAAAAATTTTATATGATAAATTTTAAACATGAAAGTTTTAAAATGGAATTTTTAAATTTATGTGATAAATTTTAAAATTGTTTTAAAGCTTTAAAACTTTATGCGATAAGGTTAAAATGTTGTTTAAAATTTTATGTGATAAATTTTAAACATGGAATTTTTTAAATGATGTTTTAAATTTATAAGATATTTTTAAAAACTGATTTTAAAAGTTTAAAATTTTTATGCGATAAATATTTTAAAGAAGCATGCAAATGTTATGATTTTTTAAACAAGCTTTTACTTTATGAGATAAAATAAAATGTTTTAAAAATCGTATTTTTAAATTTAAATGTTAAATTTAAGTATGCATGCTAAAATTGTTTATGCGATAAACTTTAGTCTATTTAATTGTTAAATAGTTGTACACTTTTTATGCGATAAAATTAGTGTAAATTTTTAATGGATATGTCTTCTTGTCCCTTATTTGATAACACAAGACAACCCTTTAGGTTAGCCATTAAAAATGATTAAAATTTATTTACTTGAATTTTAATGACATGCTATGTTTTAATAAAATATTAACAACCCTTTAAGACCTAATTCCTGATTAGGGTAGTCCTTTTAGTGAATTTGTAATTCTAATTGTTATAATTAATTTTCATTAAAGGACTTCGCTTTTAGCGTTGGTTAATAATTTTATTAAAATCCTAATAACGATTAGGATAGCACGTGAACCTTATAGTTGATAAGGACTTAATAAAAGTTATTAAACAAATCCTAAAATTTTGAATTTAAGGATGCAACTAGTTGATAGGATTAATTAGTTGTTAATAAAAGCTGTTTAGTCTATGGCACACATACAAAAATGACAAGCTTCATTCAATGGACAATGATCCAGTCAATGTGCTTGGCTAAGAGTTCTGGGTCAACCCTTGCTAGTACAAGGGGCAGTGATCCTGGCTTAGTCAATTCCCTGGCTGTGTTCCGCTAGACCGCAATGTCGCGAATCATGATTGTATGACACCCTGGACTATATCTAGTCAATGCGTTATAAATCTTATTAAAGATTAATTCGTATCCCTCCTTGATTTTGGAGCTTGGTAACTCAAAGAAGACAATTATAGTTGTTGAGTCTCCTCAAGCTGTGACTTGTTTTTCTTTAAGGAACAAACTCCAACATACATGTGATGTAGTCTAGACTTGACCCAAATCGATGCGTCGGGTCTCCTCGAGTATCGATATAAGTCAAATCTGGACATGAAATCAAGGGTCTGACTAGACGAGTCATTATGATTTGTTGAGTCTCCTCAAGATCATAAGTGACTGTGGGTAAAAATCGACAAGGAATCACATGTGATGTGATTGACCAAGAGTTAGTCTACCAGTCATGGAACCAATCAACTTGTTAAGTCTCCTCAAGTTTGTGAGGTTCGGGATGATTGGATCCCTCTTTCACTAATTTTTAAATTCGATTAAATCGTTCGTTATTAAGCTTTAAAACGATCGTAAAAATAGTGGGAGGATATAGATAGATGAAAGCCAATCTACCTATATTTAATATTGAACATATGCAAAAACTAGGGCAAGACTATGTTTACCGAAGGAATCAAAATATAATATTGGAATAAGTTAACTGGTCAAATAGTTGATTAATTGAATATCAAGTTAAATTCTAATTGATGGAATTAAACTATATTCTCGTTGACATTTAATGACCTTCTAAAGAACAGACTTAAGAAATATGATTTCATTAAGTTCTGGGTCCAACAAATAAATTAAAGCTACATGTCACTCTTCTCTATATGAGGCAGCTTGAACATATAGGATATTCGAAGTATGTTTCTCCCTACAACTTGTCGAGCTACCCTCAAGGTTGTATGGACAAACAATTCCGATCCGCAAAGTTCGAGAATTCGATCAAACCGTTTGAGTCGAATACGAGTGCATGAGCGGTGCAAGACTATGTATCCCTACCGGATCTTGTGACAAGCAACTTCTTGAGCTAAACTCGAGATTGCAAAGCTCAAGCGTTTGGATACATAAGATGCTTGCATAGCTATTTATGTTGGGTAAATTAATATCTAAATGTGATTTAGAAAAGGAAGAAGGCACTCCAGAAAGTCAATTGAGAAAGTTAGTTTAATTTATCATTAGTAAAGGCATAAGTAGGAGGAAATGAAAATGTGATATATTTTGATGTCACGATTTCAGAATAAATAGTTATACAAAAACGTCTAACACATTTTTTGACGAATGTCATCACCTTGCTTCGGAAGCAATGTTTTGTGTTAAGTAATTTGTAATAACTATATATATATATATTAAATGTTAATATATAAATACACAAGATAGTAGCAAACTTATATGGTAAAATAGACTAGGCCGTATCGAGAGACTAAGCTTCACAAGTCACATAAAGAGGGGTCTGACCTCTCATATTATGAAGTCTACGGACACTTGTGAGTCTTATCCTCTTAGATAAAATGGCCGAAACCCATCTGTAAGATAGTGGAAGAATGAGTTGTCGAACTCAGTCTCGTACATACTGATGTACCCGAGTCTATTTTAACCAAAATAAGTTATTCGTATATTTTATTAAGACACGTGTTCTTGATGAAACACAAGTCTGATAAAAATAAAGAACGAAAAGTAGAAAGTATTTAAACTGATTCGATTAGATCGAATGGTCAAATACTTAGCTACATAAAATCTTGTGTAATTAAAAGAAAATGTGATTTTCTCTCAGGTCAAGTCTGTTAACACATCAGTGTGTTAAAAGGTATGAATCACTCTTAGTTAGACTCGGTGCGATCCATAACAAGTGACTCTGAGTTAAGTCCTTCCTCTGGGTTAAGTCCCAGATAGTAATGCCTAGGTTTTGATAATGTTCTATGAGGACATTATCAATAAGATATTCATTAAATCAAGCATTAGGAAGTTGCATAATTACTCGAATCTCGTGAGACGAAGAGTCGAGTTAGACATCATAACTGATGATGACTTAGTCAACTTCCGGGATGAAATTCGGAGAAGTAACTCCGATTTTAAAAACTTGATGCAACCAGAATAGGTCCGTGTGCGTAATTAAATTTTGGAGTTTAGTTTACGTGCCCAAGGAAAATGTTTCCTCACTTTCTGCAAGTAAATCTTTAAGTTGAAAGATTGGTGCAGAAAGAAAATAGTAAAGTATAATCTTGTTGATCGAAAACGGTTTTCACCCTAATTTCTTTAAAACAGATTAGTTGAAATCGTCTCGCCAACAGATGTGTACAGATCTACTCGGACCAAATCCGATGTAAAACGCTCATGTTGACCATGAAAATTGGAGCATTCACTTATAAGTTCGTTTTTCTAAATATGATTTAGACGGACCAACTTATATGAATTAGCCATAGAGTTTTCAAGGTCAGTGGGAGCGTATAAATTACATGCAAGGCATCAAAGAGATGGAACATATATTTTGATTAAGTAATCAAAGAGTTTTATACTTTATCAGAAATAGATATGAGCCATTTGAAATGACCATTAACAAATTTAAATTATTATCGTAATGTACGATGAGCTGGATAAGATCCAAGTATATTAAATATTACAGATTCCGATAGACCAAGTGAATTATTTGAATGAGATTCAAATGGTTGGTCTAACATGAACATAAAAACCCCTTGAGTCTATAGTGTAGACGGTTTTAGCAGATCCACTCACGAAGGCTCTACCACATGAAGTCGAGAAAACTTATGTGTAAAAACGGTATAAGATACCGGGATAAATGGGCCTGAGTTCAAGTGGGAGATGTTGAGAGATGATACCCTCGAGGCTATCTATCTTCATGTATGAATAGCACAAACATCTTGTTCGAAATAACAGTAAGCTGTTTGGTAATAATTTATCTAAGTTATTTTATAATGTAGTTAACATTAGACATTAACTTAGGTAAAGTCCTGAGACTTTATGCAAGGTCAAACAGGTATCGAGAAGAGTATCTCGATCATGGAGAAATGGTTGACCGTCTGTAGCATAAGTCTAAAAAGGTTCGTGGTCGTAGATGTTTCGAGACAAGGATATCGAAACATCGGATAGACCATTGTGTCTTAGTCTTCACCGTTTAGCGGTGGCGATGATCTCATGATCGCTTGACTTGGCGAAGTCGTAGATGAGACACAGGTGCTCATTAGAGAATGAGTTCACTGAACGATCCACAAGAGTTATCATATGGTTATATTGACCAATCTGTCAATGATGACTCTGAGTGATGATAGGCTAGTTGGTCTTTTGACTTGAGGTCATTTTGACGAACCTGTGCGTGAACGGTGCCACTTAGATCAAATGACCTAGCTTCGAGGCAAGGCCTGTCGAAAGGTCTTTGATTGGGTGACACTTGAAGCGTATGAGGAGAGTAATGACCAAGAGAGGATTCGTCTCTCCCGGTTAATGTGAGTTAGTGTCGTAGGGTTAGTTCGGTCTTTAGTAAAAACTCTGGCCAGAGTATGTTGGAAGAAGTCCAACATTTTTGACTAAAAGATCGATAGTATCTAACCGGAGTCAAGTTATTGGGGTTGACAGTTTGACCGTACCCTAGACTTGATCTACACGACATAGTTTAGATGAAAAGACTATAACTGCGGAATTCATCACGGAAACAGTCAGGGTGGTCCCGACAATACTCATGTCAATGAGTTAACCACATAATGATGATTCCTGAAGCAGGGACGGCAACCACTGCTCGTGGTCACTGCCGTATAGGGCTTCGAGCCCAACCTGTTGTAAGGGTCAGGCTGTAGGGTCTCACACAGAGTGCGATTTTTCGTCTAGTAATAGGTAAAAATGAGTTAGGGAGAATAATTTGCATTTGATGCAAGGGATAAAATATTGCAAAAGATGTTTGCAATAATCGCCAGCATTCAGAATAAATGATCCTGAGTGCAAGTGGGAGATGTAGGGATATATGCCCTCAGATCATTTGTATTTGATGCAAATGATAATTTAAGCTTAGATATGGACTATTTTGCATTTGATGCAAAAGAGATTAAATGTGTCTTAAATTGTTTAAGACTATATTTAATTAAATAAATGCGTTGAAAAGGTTACCTAGATGACGGGATCGTCCCGCTCTAAACGCAGGTTCAAACCGCGTCAAAAACGGAGTCCAAATGCACAAGTTATAGCCAAAACAAGTCAGCCCAAACTGTTGGGCTGAAACCTGCGAAAATGGAGGCCCACCAAGCCCGAATTTTCTGGTTAGGGTTTTTGAAACCTGGGATTTTCTTGACGGCTACGTTTCTAAGAGAAGCATGACTTTTGGCTATCTTTGGACAATTGTTTGAAGGGTCAAACGGACTCGGATTGACGAGCCGTTTTTTCCTACGCGTTCACCGTTGAACACCCTTCGAATTGATAGGTTGTATCAATCATGAAGCTCAACGGTGAGTGAGTTAAAATTCACGGAAGTTTGCACTTTGTGAAGTGCAAACTAACTTGATTTTGATTAACTCAAATTAATAGTCCCACATCGGATTTTGAGAAAGGGGAGTAGTCAGCCGCCTATATAAATAGGGGTCTACTCTCCTCCTCAAAACTCGTCCCAAGCTCTAGATCTGAGCGGCTCTCGTAAATGTTGGAGCACGCACGGATCTAGGCTAAAATAAATATTCTCTATCTCCCTATAAATTTCTGCCTTACTCTTGAGGGCTCTAGCAAAGCCGCAACGGAGTTCGGATTCAGATCCGAAATCTAGGCGAAGGTTTCACTCGCGTGAAACTTTCTTCCGCGCGTGGTTGGCTCGGCGACATGGGATTGATCGCCTCGGGATGCGGAGCGGTTCGAGGAACAGTTTGGGGAGCGGTTCAAGGAGCGGCTCGGCGTGGGACGGGAGCAGCTCGGAAGACGGTGCGGAACATCTCGCCTGCCCCAGGGTTGAGATTCCGGGTATGTGTTTAAGTTTTCATTTAATTATTCGCAGTAGTTAGATCCCTCTTGGGGTGGTCAGATCCACCCCAAGTTGGCAGAGATCCTGGCTAATAGGGTCAGGTTCCTTAGGGTTGCATGTTAATTAGATTAACATAAAGTTTTCCGCTGCATTTCTGTTTATGTTTCGTCTGACTTAGGACGGAACTAGAGTTTTTGTGCCCCAAGGGTCCCAGAAAACCCTACAGAGGGAACAGCGCAGCCTGAGGTAGAGCTTAAACAATTACCACCAAATCTAAGGTACACGTTCTTGGGTAACAAATTGACCTATCCGGTTATTGTTAATGCCCACCTCAACCATGATCAACTAGAAAGACTCTTAGATGTCCTTAGGAGTCACAAAGATGTGCTTGGCTACACCATCTCTGACCTTAAGGGAATAAGCCCTAGGCTTTGCACGCATAGAATCCACTTGGAAAACACTGAAGCCACCTCCATAGAGCCTCAAAGGTGGTTGAACCCTAACATGACGGAGGTGGTTAAGAAAGAGATTCATAAATTACTTGAAGCTGACATTATTTATCCTATCTCTGACAGCCGGTGGGTTAGCCCCGTTCACGTCGTTCCTAAAAAAGGGGGAATGACCGTTGTAAAAAACGAAAAGGGAGAACCCATTTCTACATGCACTATCACGGGATGGCGAATGTGCATTGATTATAGGAAGTTAAATAAAGCCACAAGGAAAGACCATTACCCAATACCCTTCATTGATCAAATGCTTGAGCGCCTTGCTAAACATAAATACTTTTGTTATTTGGATGGGTATTCGGGATTCTTTCAATTCCCCTTGCATGAAGACGACCAAGAAAAGACCACTTTCACATGTCCTTATGGTACATATGCCTATCGTAGAATGTCCTTTGGACTTTGCAATGCTCCCGCCACTTTTCAAAGGTGCATGACATCAATCTTTTCTGATTACATTGAAAATATTATGAAAGTGTTCATGGATGATTTTTCTGTGTATGGAAGTGAGTTTGATTCTTGTTTGGCTAATCTTACTAAAGTCCTCAAACGATGCCAACAAAACAACCTCACTCTTAATTGGGAAAAATGTCATTTTATGGTCACCGAGGGGATAGTACTTGGGCATCTTGTGTCCTCTAGAGGAATAGAGGTTGATAAGGTGAAAGTTGAGGTAATCAAAAAACTCCCTCTGCCTATTAATGTAAAGGGCATTAGAGGCTTCCTTGGTCATGCGGGGTTTTACCGCCACTTTATCAATGACTTTGCCCTAATTGCCCGACCTCTTACTTCCTTCCTTACTAAAGATGCCCCCTTTGTCTTTTCAGGAGAGTGCTTGCAAGCATTTAATACGTTGAAGGAAGCGCTCATTTCCGCCCCCATCATATAACCGCCGGATTGGAGCCTTCTCTTCGAGCTTATGTGTGATGCAAGTGACCAAGCCATTGGAGTGGTGCTAGGACAAAGGAAAGACAAAAAGCTTCATGCTATATTCTATGCTAGCAAAACATTGGACGATGCGTAGAAAAATTATACTACCACCGAGAAAGAGCTTTTAGCGGTTGTTTAATCCATCGAGAAGTTTCGTTCCTACCTCCTTGGATCCAAAGTTATTGTCCACACTGACCATGCGGCATTGAAGTATCTTCTAAGCAAAAAGGAGGCGAAACCAAGATTGATAAGATGGATACTTTTGTTGCAATAATTTGACTTGGAGATTAGAGACAAAAAGGGCACGGACAATGTTGTAGCGGACCACTTGTCTAGGCTTGTTCGCGACAAGGAGGATGAGAGCTTGCCAATCGATGACACCTTTGCAGACGAGAGGCTATTCGCCGTAAGACCCAGAGAGGTGCATTGGTATGCGAATTTCGTTAATTATTTGGCTTGTGGGATAAAACCATGCGGAATGCCCACACAACAAAAGAGGAGATTTATGCACGAAGTCCGAAGCTATTTTTGGGAAGACCAGTATCTCTTCAAGATTTGCAAGGATGGTGTTATTCGGAGATGTGTTTCCAATGAGGAGGCCATGTCAATCATCTTGCATTGCCACAGTATGCCATGCGGGGGACATCACGCCTCATCTAAGACCACTGCTAAGATATTGCAATGCGGATTCTTTTGGCCGACCATGTTCAAGGATACGCATGACTTCGTCAAGGGATGTGATAGATGCCAACGGACCGGGAACATATCAAGGCGAAACGAGATGCAGATGGGTGGTACCTCGAGTACTAATTCTCATTAGAAATTAAGCTATTTGATTGCTGGGGAGTGGACTTCATGGGGCCTTTTTCGTCAAGCAAGGGAAACAAGTACATCTTATTAGCCGTGGATTACGTCTCTAAATGGGTGGAAGCCATTACAACCCCTACTAATGATGCGAGGGTGGTGTCCAAGTTTTTCAAGCAAAACATCTTCCCACGCATTGGAGTGCCTCCTACTTTGATAAGTGATGGGGGAAGCCACTTTATAGAAAACAAATTTGAAGCCATGTTGAAAAGATATGGGGTGAATCACAGAGTTGGCATGGCATACCACCCTCAGACAAATGGCCAGGTGGAGGTGTCGAATCGGGAAATCAAGCAAATTATAGAAAAGACCGTCGATAGATCTAGAAAGGATTGGTCGATGAAATTGAACGATGCACTATGGGCTTATCGTACAGCCTTTCGCACTCCCATTGGCACCACACAGTACCAACTTGTTTATGGGAAAGCCTGTCATTTGCCGGTAGAGTTGGAGCACCGCGCATATTGGGCTATTAAGACATTCAATTATGACTACAAGAGTGCGGCGGTAAGGCAACTCTTAGACATTAATGAGCTTGATGAGATTAGACGTGATGCTTATGAGAGCTCAAGAATTTACAAGGAAAGGACTAGAATCCTCCACGATGCACGCATCACCGTTTCGGACTTCAAGGTCGGAGACAAAGTCCTACTATTCAATTCCCGGCTCCGACTCTTTCCCCGAAAGTTGAGATCGCGATGGTCCGGACCATTCACCATTAAGCACATACAACCGGGGGGAGCTTTTGAATTGGAAGGAAAAGACGTAGCCACATTCAAGGTGAATGGACACCGGCTCAAGCATTATTCCGAAGGAGTCCCCTCCGATGAAGTGAATCGTGTATATCTACTCAAGGGACGCCCCCACGATCTTTCATACCTCCTCGATGAGGTGATTGAAGAAGCTATCCCCCACTCTATTGGCACTCTCCATGATGATGGCTTTGAGGAAGGCCAACCTTCTAGCGAAGAAGAGAAGTTGGAAGACCCTCCAGATAGCTCCACGGCCGATGATGAAGGCGACGCTGATGTCGCAAGAATACGAGAGCTTTACAAGCTCTCAACGGCCAAGAACCCAAAGAAAGCTCCACCGAATAGAAGATCGGTGTCACCGGCCAAGAAGAAGATAGGAACGAGCTCTAGCTTGGGGGACTTATCCCCCAACATTACCCATGATGAGGGGGCACCGAGGAAGACCAATGATCATCACGACCCAAATCCAAGTGGCCTTCCCGGCAAATTTGACGGGCGTATCTCGTATGCGCCCAACATCACGAGCTAAACGAATATCTAAAGGGGTCGAGCTCATGACCTTAAACGAGTGCTTGTCAGGAGGCAACCCGACGGTGTTTGCGTTATTTTTATTTGATTTTCATTTTTGGTTTAGATTTTTATTAGTGTTTAAAGTCTAGTGTCTATGATCGTGACAACGGGTCCTAATTTTCATGACATGAGATGGAGAAAGAGAGATCACTCATATGGAGGATGACTGAGGCAAGGGAGAGTGCTCCAGGAACGCGCTCAGGCCTTAGGAGGAGGAAGAAACTGATTGGAGGAAGAAAAACTGAGACTGAAGCGAAAACGGAGAGCCGTTGCAGAAAACAACACGTTACTCGGCCGAGTAGTATATGCCACTCGGCCGAGCAAAGACTCCACTCGGTCGAGTGGAGCACCAATCAGGTAAGTTTCTACAGACCAACTCTCTGTCACTTTCTGTAAGTTTTAGTCTTAATTGCCACTCGGGCGAGTGACTTGTCACTCGGGCGAGTGACAAGTCACTCGGCCGAGTGAAACAGATACCCTCCCAGCTCTATAAGATTGCCGAGTGGCAGAGCCACTCGGCCGAGTGGAGTTTTTCCATTTGGCCGAGTGAAGCAAAGACACTCGGCCGAGTCGTAAGTGGCGAGGATATTTTCAAATTTTTTTTTAGTTTACACCACTCGGCCGAGTGACGTTCTCACTCGGTCGAGTCGTTACAATTTTTATATAGGTCACAGCGGCAGCGGCAGCGGCAGTGGTTTTCGAAACGAAAAATCCCAAAATCTCGCCCGAGCCACTGCCGCTTCGTATTCCCTCGCCCGATGCGATGCTCCCTCACCAAAATCGCCACCGCGCCGCGGACCCACGGTCGACGACGACGGCCGCCGCTCCCTTGCAGCCGCCGATCGCCGGCGCCGGCCGTCCCTAGCCGTCGATCACCCATTTTCGCCCCGAAATCCCCATTTCTCCTCGTTTCTCTTGATTTGTACGCCTGTTGAGCCCCAAATTCAAATTAATTTCCATATCTATCTATTATCCCTTATCTCCCCCATACGTATTGATTATTATTCACTGATTTTATCGTTTTCATTTCAGGCTAGCTTGGGGGAGATTTGAGGAGTTTTAGGACGCGTACAGAGCTTTACGGAGGAGGCATCTCTTTGCACACACTACTGATTGTGTTCAGGTATACTCGTTCCATTATTTTGCACGTCGCATTACTTATTTGGGTGGGCACACTTCGCGGTGCACTTGCCGCCGCGCACTAGGCCACGTACACGGAGAGCCGTTTCGAAGCGAAAGAGGACCAATGATCCTGGTCCCTCTTCCGCTAGGGAAGACTCCCCTCCACCTAGCCCACCACCTATACAGCCGATTCCTGCTGATCCCGTTCCACCACCCGCTCCCGCCGTCGGGCCGATGGGGATTACGTTTCGAAATGACGCACACCGCGCCAGATTCGAGCGTATCTGCCATCGCTCGATAGTACCCTCTAGGTTTGCACACCTAGCCGACCTAGACTGCCTAGGGGTACTTGAGGGACTTCTCACGTTGTACGACAACGTGTGATGGCATGATTTTCTGTCAGTGTCGGCGGATACTTACATCCGTCCGACACTATTGGTCCTTAGTTCCATTGACTGGACCCCTGGAGGATGCTCCTTCCATTTGATGGATCGAGAGTGCCAGATCACTCTCGACATGCTTAGAGCATTTTTCCAGTGGCCCGACGTTCCTGACCCAGACCGCGCCTATGCTCCCACGCATATCCCGCCCCCGTCGTTCGACACCCACACCTTCTGGACACGGATCACGGGATCCCCACTCACCTTTGACCCTAGTAGGTACAAGGCCTCAGCTATCCTCCACCCCTGCCTCCGTATTGCACAGCGCCTTATAGCGACTACTTTTCTCGCGAGGTACGAGCCCGGGACACTATCTACGCCAGAGCTCTACATGCTCTATGCGATGACACGTCCTAGGGTTCTAGATAGGGGTAGTGACGATTTGGTCCCCACCGTCGAGATCGACATTACCAGTTGGTTTTTGGACTGCATTATCATTTCTGTCAGTGCTCGTACGCCTATCTGTTGCGGCGGTCTAGTCACCCTCTTGGCCCTTATGACCGGCGTGGACCTACCTGACGACTTGCGTCGACCTCCGGGCCCCACTTCACTTTCTATAGATGTTATGGCCTGGATGAAGATGCTTCGTCCCCATGGTCGTCAGCAATGGGTGTGGTTGCACGGTCCCTTCAGCGCTGATTATATGGTTCTCCCGAGCCCCGCTCGGACACACATTGGACCAGCTCACGGGGACTGGATTCCAGCGATGGATCTCCTTATCCCTGCCGCCTACGTGCTTGAGCCCGAGGATGCTGAGCAGGCACCCCCTGCACCACCTGTCGACCCTGTGATCCCTCAGCCTGCACCTGCACTGTCTGCACCTCCCGACACCTCTGTCCACATGTCTGTTAGTGTCGGGAGCACTTTAGCTGAGTCGTCCACCACCACCACCACCACTGCGCCTATTTTCGTCGAGCCCATTACCACACTGAGCCCCAAGCATCCACCCACCATTCTTGAGAGCGGCGAGTCTTCCTTTACCGCTACCGTGGAGACCCTCTCCCGATTGCTTTTCTCGACTCCTGGGAAGTCATCTTTTGTGCCCTTCACGGCCTCCCCAGTCGTCGACCTTTCGGTCTCCACTGCCCCTGTCTTTACCGAGAGCGTCGTGACTTCTGTCCCCACGTCTGCGTCACTGACCTCTCCCGACGCCTCGTCGTCTGTTTTTACTTCCTCTTCTGCTGCTGCTGCTGCTGCTTCGACACAACCTGCATCCCAGCCTCACACCGAGGCTGGGCATCCCTTAGTGAGCACAGCACCACTATCCAACTTCCCTGCTGGACCCGTCCTCTACACTGCCCGCGTGAGACAGCCCCGCACTTCACCTGTTAGACCTGTGCGTCCCTCTACTCCACCACCCCCCGACACTCTAGTTCAGAGCATTCGTGCTCTTGAGGGGTCTGTTAGTGGACTTAGAGGGGACTTTAGGGCTCTCTCCGCTACAGTTAGTTCCATGCAGACCCGCGTCGCCATCCTTCCCAGTATTCAGGCTTGCCTGAACCAGATTCTGGCGTGTCTGCCTCCACCACCGACACCCACCCAGCAGCTACCACGCCCACCACCTCCACCTCCACCACCGCCACAGGACGGTGCTGGTGCACCACCACCAGCCTAGGCACACACTGGATGCCTTCTATATTTCTGTTGTTTTGCTGGTCGTTTTTGGAGCCCGATGATTTTTGATCCCCTCCTCCACATACTATTTTGGTACCTATTTGGTCATATCTTTTTATCTCTTTTGGGAGTGAGGGAGAGTCTTTTTGGGGACACTTTTATCTGCATCATTCTGATCTCTGCATGCATCATCTACATTCACATCATATTTTCTTTTTCTTTTTCATCATGCATGCATCCTCACCCACCCCATCCGTTTCACGTCTCTCGGTGTGCCACACTCTGCACATTGAGGACACTGTTCACTTTAGCTTGGGGGGAGTGAGTTCTCACACTTTTTGCTTTTCGTCAACTTTTATTTTTATTTTTTTCCCACCTTTTCTTTGTTTTTGCACCATTTTCACTCACTTTTTCGCTTTTTTACCATGCATCACGTTTTCTTATCTTTTTGAGTGTGCTGCATTGTACATAGTAGTTTATATTTTCTTTCATCCTTATTTCTTTCATCTTTTGCTAGAGATGACTTTTTTGTGATGATGATGACGTGGTGTTAGCTTATCTCTGTATGCATGCTATTTTGTCATGTCCTAGCTTTTGTTTCAGATATCATATGTTATGCCCTGCTTTGCATTTGAAATAGTAACACACTCTTTTTCTATATGAATATGGATGAAATTCTGTTATTAGCTGAAGTCTGATAATTCATATGTATGCTTATCGTAGAAAACACACCAAGCTTCACGCATTGATTGCTTATATCTGGAGTACTTCTTTCCTTTCTTATATCACTTCTTATTGCATGAAAAATGTACGCCTCACTTTCAGGTTGAATGAATGAATGTTAGGTTGATATAACTGGACTAGTTTACTTTCTGAGATTAAACTGAGTAGATTACATTACTCTGCTGAAGTTGTTGTGCACGTCCTATAGAGTGAACCGAGTGATACATTTATTTCTTTCTCCACATATCTTGAGCATTATTTCTCTACTTAAAATTCATTGGTGAATCTCCCTTTAGCAAGTCTATTATTGGCATTTCCCCCGCTATTAATTTTCATGCTCCAATTTCCCAAAATCAATATATATATATATATATATATATATATATATATATATATATATATATATATATATATATATATATATATACCTGTATACCCTTCTCTCTTTTGATTTGGGATCGCTTGTGTATATATGGTTATTGCAATAAAAAAAAGAGAAAAAAAATAAAGAGAAGAAAAGAAAAAGAAAAGAAAAAAAGAAAAGAAGTTTATATATGATCCCATCTCATGTTCTTTCTCTCTTTCTTCCCTCTTTTGTTTTTATTTTATCATGGAGCTTCAAAAATGGGAAATATATTTATTGATTTATCTTATGCCACCACGCTTATAGATAAGCTTGGGGGAGAAGATCAAATGATGTGTGAGAGAGTGACTACCTGACTGTGCATGACAACCTAAGCTAGGTAATTTTCTATACTTGGCAAGATCACTAGAAGTTTTACGAAATCCATGAATTGACACTTAGCATACATTTCATGAAAACCATGCTTTTCTATTCTTACTACTCCATACTGTGTGATATCTCTTATACTCCAAATAGAAAGCATTCATTTGAAAAGTGTGTGATCTATGATTGTATATACCGCTTTAGATGCTTCAGACGATGTTAATCCTAGAATGATTCCATATTTCATGATGTTTTGATATTCTTGGGTTTTCTATTTCGAATGCATCATTATACTATGATATCGGGATAAAAGTCTTTGGCATGTGTTCTATATTCAATGTATGCTATATGAGTAAGCAAAACCCACGTCCTGAGAAAAATGATCTAGCACCTCCTTCTTCGCTTTCTATTCTATTTTTTCATTTTTTTTCTTTCTTTTCGTTTTCCTTCTTTTTCATGGTTTTGCCCGTCGAGTTTGCTTTTTACTCATCTTCCTCGAGGACGAGTAAGAGGTAAGCTTGGGGGATTTTGATCACTCCATATTTTACACCTTTTTTCTGCATGATTGCATGCCGTTTTGATCGCTCATATCGTGTTTTTCACGATTATTCAACAATATTACGATGTTTTTCACTATTTCTTGTTTTTTTCGTATTTCAGGAGATATGGAGCAATTTGGAGTGATTTTGAGATCAAGAGGATTTGCACCCACTCTGGAGTGTCCCCACAGCTCTTTTGAGGGCCATTCAGCAATGTAAGATGAGTGGAAGAAGAAGGAACTTCGTAGGAGCGACGAGGAGGAGAAACAAAGAAGATTGGGCATCTACAGCATGTCACTCGGTCGAGTGAAGCACTCACTCGGCCGAGCAAAGAAGCCCGCTCGGCCGACCAGACCGGACACGCACAACAGAAGAATATCGACGTGCACTCGGCTGAGTAACGATAGACCACTCGGCCGAGTATGAAGATCCCCTCGCCCGAGTGGCACGAGAAAATCCATCCAAAAAGAGGCCGACTTACTGGAATTTTACAGTCGATCTGAGAAAGCCACTCGGCCGAGCATGGAATGCCCCTCGGCCGAGTGAGTAAAGCCACTCTGCCGAGTCACCTCCGAAGACAGACCCCTGAAAATCCCCGACTTACTGGAAATGCACAGGGTTTGTCACTCGGCCGAGTGACATTTGTCACTCGGCCGAGTGAGCCGTTCCGCCTGCTGCGTAAAGTACGATTTCTGGGCTGCGCAGGGGCATTTTGGTCACGATTTTCTGGGCGATTTTGAAGGGTATTTAAACCCAGTTTTTGCCCTAGTTAGAGAGAATTTTGAGAGCTTTTTGGCAGCCTTTTTGAGAGCTTTTTAGATCATTAGATTTAGCTTTTCTTTTGGAGATTAAAAGGCTACTTTGGTTGGATGCTATTGGATTCTCATTGGTTTGTCTATTCTCTTATCAAAACCCCTATTTTTGTTAACAATTTCTCTATTGCAATGAATTGTGTTGATTTTATTATTGATTTTCTTAAGTATTGCATGATGATTAGTGAGTAGTGCCTTCGTCTTAGGGCGTAGGGATGAACCCTAGAGACCCCAATTTCTAAATTGTGATGAATTGGTGAAATTCTTGCTAGAATTGATTAGGGTTAGGTTGGGATTGATTAATTACGGATAGCTAAGGATTCATATCGATTGGGATTTGCAAGAGATTGGGTCCCAATTGATAGAAAGCCCTAGAAATTCGATTTAGATTTACGATTGGACTTCTCTAGAATTGGTTTGCAAGAGATTGGACCAAAGCTAGGATTTTTAATCGTGTTTCTATACCAATATCCGTTTGCAAGAGATTGGATGGGTAGGAACTATCTCACCCTAGGTCGTGGCTCGAGTTTGCACGAGAGTGGGCTCGAGATACAATTGAACGATGATGTCGTTCTTCACGCTAGCGGCTTAGGTTAGGGTTTGCAAGAGATTGGGCCCTACCCTAGGTTTGCTATAGACCGGCAATAGCACGAGAGCGTGAGCTTGGTTTTACATTTAGTTGCGACTAGTTCACCTAAGATTCAAGTCTAGCAATGATGAAACCTAAGAATCACAACGATGAGATACGGTCTGTAGCGGGGATTCCCTATCCCTAGGCGCTTTATTTTATTGATATTTCTATCGACATTTGAACGATTGTGACCATTTCACCCCAAATTATTCTCGACCATTTTGATAGCTAGGTGATTGGAAGGAGACACGGTCATTAGTCCTCCCTGAGTTCGATACCCGCTCACCGCTACACCGTGCGCTTGCGGTAAGACTACGAGTCGATTGTCCCGGGTGTGTATCCGGGGCGCGATCAACGGGGATAGCGGGTCTCCTTGACGAAGACCCCTATTTCCTTCAAAAAACCCATGCGGCGGTCCATTTATCATGACTAAAAAAGTAGGCGTAGAGATGCATTCTTTAATCCATAGAATAAATTGATGGCCGAACCCAAATTGGTGGAGAATGTTGTAGATGAACTCCCTATTGATGCTGTCAAACGCTTTCCTCAGATCCAACTTGATACAAGCACATGCTCCCATAGGGTTATTGAAATCCCAGATTTGTTCGTGGGCTAAGAGTGCGCTATCAGAGAGGATCTTGCCCTTCACGAAAGCAGTTTCATTTGGTGATATCAGCTCATGGACAACAGCTTTAACTCTATTGCATAGAACCTTGCTGATGATTTTATAAATTACATTGCAGCAAGCTATCGGTCTGTAATCCCCAAGGCCACTAGCATTCGAGTTTTTGGGTACTAAAGTAAGGAAAGTGTGGTTAACTTGCCTTAGCATTGCACCTGTACGGAAAAAAGATTTACCTGTCTCCGTGATGTCTCCTCCAATAGTGCCCCAATTTTGCTGATAGAACCAACCATTGTATCCGTCAGGGCCTGGAGATTTGTTGGGGCTCATTTGGAATACAGCTTCTTTTATCTTAACTTCTAAGACTCTCCTGTCCATCCAGGCTATGGCTTGCAGAGTGAGCTTCCGCTTCGTGATCAATCTTGGGAAAATAGTCCAGTAACTGTCCTGGGTATAAAGTGATTTATAGAATTTAGGGGCTTCCTCCTTTAGCTCATGAAAGGATCTATTTTGATTGCCAGCCGAATCAAATAGATGACCAAGACTATTATGAGCTTGCCTAGATTTCATGGTAGTATAGAATAACTTTGTGTTCCGATCTCCAAGGTGCATCCAGCCCTATCTACTCCGCTGTCGTAACATTTCCTCCTCTTGATCTAGCTGATCGGATAGTTGTTTTGCAAGCTGACGCTCTTCTCCCTGAAGTACTGTATTAGTGTGGATATCAGGATGGACTCTAATATCCTCAAGCCTTCTACGGCAAGCTGTCACTGTAGAGATATTCTCAGCTGCCCATTTTCTGAGTTCAAGCTTTAGGCGTTTTAGTTTACAGATGATACGGCGCATTGGACCTCCATAGGCATATAGATTCCAGCTTTTAACAATGAGTTCTTTGCAGCCCTCTACTCTAAGCCAGTGATTATAAAACTTGAATGGTTTAGGTTTCGTAGTTACCTTTGAGTGTAGTCTGATCATCATAGCCGAGTGATCGCTAGTTAGAGGGTCAAGGTATTCCAAAGGTAGCTGATCAAACCAACCCGTGCTTCTAAGAACTCTATCTAATTGTGCAGGATACGACCAACCCCCAACCTATTATTGCACCAACTTAGTCGATTTCCGACACTTTTTAAATCAAGGAGAGCACATTTGTTAATGCAGTTGTTGAATTCATCAGTAACCCCATCCTGTAATTTCCGGCCTCCGATTTTTTCTTTCGAGTATCGGACAGAGTTGAAGTCTCCCCCTACGAGCCATGCTTCTCCCTTGAATCTGGCAGCATCCTCCTGAAGTTGAGTCCACAGCTGCAGTCTATATTTGCTAATGTTAGATGCATAAATAGCGGTAAAGAATAGTGTGAAGCCCCCAGCATTCATGCACTTGCAGGAAATGTGCTGGCCTGATTGTGTCATCACAGCAATTTGCCACACGGTAGGGTCGTAGCCTATAAGGATACGACCTCCTTTTTGCAAATCAAAATTTTTGATAAATTCACATCTCTTAGGAAGAATTGATTTTACCTTCCCAGTACCACTCCTCAGCTTAGTTTCAAGCAATGTAACCATAGTCAGATTCAGCTCCCTGATCCTGTCCCTAATATTCCTCTTCCATGCAACACTATTAACCCCTCTAACATTCCAGATGAGTGCAGACATGGGTCAAGTTTGAGTGAGTTGTGTGCACTGACTTCCCAGTCTTGCACTTTTCCTACTGCCAATAGGAACCGAAGGCTTCTTTTTAGTATCTCTTAAAGCAGCGGTTTTTTCATGCATCTCTAGCTCTTCTTCCCATTCTTGGTTATCCATGGCAACCTCTGGAGGGAGCTCATCAGGGATTGTATGGTTGGTTCCCAGTGAGGCTTTATGGCCAACAGGAACTGAGAGTGGTACCTGATGTTCGCCCATTGCAGCACAAGCCGTATCAGCCAGGATTTCAACTACAGGTTGTGGATTCCCCGTGCTAGCAAGGGTAATTGTAACACTGGCAGCATCATCAACTTTCCTCTCAATTATGGGAGGGTCAGTTGTGCTATTAGTCTCAGGACCCACTTGGTCCACGCCTTCTGGCCCATTCAGTTTCAACCCTGTATCCGATTGGAAAGCCACAGAGTTTAACTCCTACCCGCTACTACTACCACCTCTAGCCTCAGTTGTGGCGACCTCAGCTATGTAAGCCCCCTCATTAATATTTTGTCCTGGGTCCTTTCCTGTAGATCTTGAGACAGAACCAGTCTTGTTTTCCCCATTAGCTGCAGTAGTAACCCCCTCTACACCATGCTCTTGGATTGAAGGTAGTTCCTTTAAATCAGGACATTGCTATATATATATATATATATATATATATATATATATATATATATATATATATATATATATATATATATATATATATGAAAGACCACATGGGTACAAAACAATATGAACAACACCATGTGTATCAAAAAGAAGAACAAAATACATGATAATCCATACATCAATACATCATCACTACTCAAAATAATCACCATACATACAACACTCAAAAACTCAAAACAAAATCTAAGAGTGAGTATCTCGAGGTGCAGCAGAGGAGGAAGCTGTCTCTGGGTCAACGGGGGTATCCTCTGGAGGAGCAGTAGCAGCAACACCCTGAGTAGCAGCTACACCAGGATGCAAAATAATCTCAGTGATGATAGGAGGTGGAGGCTGACGAGGCTGAGGTGGAACAAATCGTCTTAGGTGCTCAGGGAAGGGCATACCCTGATGCTGGAACGACAAAAACACCAGCTCGTAAAGACAAGAAACCATCTCAAACAGAATTTCATGAGAGGATAGAGCAGAGGAAGATGGCTGGTCAGCAGGAGGAACAGTGGAAGAGGGCGGAGCAGATGTGGATTGCCTCTTCTTTGATGCAGACTGCAGAGCCGAAGAGGACTTCGACTTTGCAGAAACATCGAGAAGAGGACCAAAAGGCAAAGGCTTGTATGGAGTCAAATCAATCCCAAAATGACGAAAAACAAGTGTGAGAAGACCACCATAAGGACTGTGGGAGGAAGCAGTAGTAAACTCGACCTTGTCCATCCTATCAAGGAGGACGCTGGCCTAGTTTATTGACATGCCAAAAAAGATCGCATACATACACCTAAGGATCTCCTGGGTAGGCAGGTCTGAAGATCTATACTTCGGCATGATGTTGAACTTCACCACAAGGTGAACAGCCCAACCCCTCGCCGAGAACGTGGATGACCTAGCACCAGAAGAAAGAGCATAGGGTATCTCACGAAACATGTCCCGGAGGACAGACTGATCAAGATCATCAACATCTGAGATGGAAATATCAGCAGGAAGGGATCCGGAGGAGGGAATCCTAAGAATGGTCCTAAAAAGAGCAGGATCAATGCGAATGTGGGTCCCCTGGATGATAGTGTCAATAACGTCAGTGGTCGCATACTCACTGCGAATGCGGTTAGCATAGAAAAGCTTAACCAAAAATGGATGAGCATGAGGGGACTCGCTCTGAGAGAAGCAAAAGAGGTCAGCCAAGCGAGTAGCGGAGAGGATCTCAGATAATCTCTTAGCGGTGAAAGCGGGATAGACAATGAATCGCTCTCTAAGAAGTTTGATCCCGAGGAGAGAATGAAATTTTGCCAAGCACAAGTCATCTCGGCAAATAGGAATGAGGGGATCAGAGGGTGGCACGTTAGGGGTTTATTCTTCGGAGCTCGACACAGAGTGTGAAGGAGAAGCCTCAGTGCGAGGCTCATTGATGTGAACACCAACAGGCTTGCGCGGACGCTTCAAGAGGCACTCAGCTTCAGATGACGAAGACGCAGAAGAAGGAGAATATCCCTGCGAAGAGGAGCGAGAGGGAGAATCGGCTTTCTTGGTTCGGGCCTTATAGGGTTGTTTGTTTTTGGCAATGGTAGGCTTGGAAACCCTAGCACGCTTAGGAGCAACAGTCTTTCCCGTGTTCTTGGTTTTGGGAGCCACTGCACAATCAACCGAAGAAATTAAAAGGAAACGCACGGAAGAAACACGATAGAAATCGAACCTAATTCGAGAGACATAGATGAGATATTCGACGAGGCATGGAGCGACGCAATCGACAGAGCGAGACGACAGAAAATCGCCAGTGGATCGATTGACTGAGGGTTCGAATCAGGGAAGACGAAGGGTTTTTCAATCGGAGGAGAGAGAAAAAAGTTAGATCGAATTAAAGTTTCTCGTTCATATAACGAAGGGGCAAATGAATCTGGGCCGTTGGATCGAAGAATCGACAGCTCAGATCAAATGAACGAACCTCCACAATAAGCGACAGTCGACTGGTTGAAGTGATAAGAGATGAGCTTAGGTTAATAGACAGTTGACTGTTGGGTAACATACAGTCGCCTGTCTGTGAGACAGTCGACTGTATTATACTCATCAGTCGACTGACTGAGAATCAATAAAATTGATGATAAAACAGATACTACTGACGAAATTGACAGGTGCCTGATGACCAAAATGCAGTCGCCTGTTAATCCAACAGTCGACTGTAAAGTCATCATCAGTCGCCTGGTCGAAAGATACAATCTGCTGACAGAGAAGATAGAGTAGGGCAGTCGACTGTCGAAGGAAAGACAGTCGTCTGTCTTGGTCCAAAAATGAATAGTGAGGTTAAAATCCAGAGGATATGCACAACTCACCCTAGGACCTATACTCTAACACAAACACATCATAAAATCAATATCAAAAGATAAATCATTTATAACACAAATCTCTTAAGACAATCTAAAAACTAATGTAATCAACGAAATCTCAATAGCCTTTCTTCAAACCAATATATGATATATCAAATGAAGAGAGGCAACATGATGATATGAGTTCAAAAGATGAAATACCAAGTAAGTTGAACTCCTAAATCTCAGATTCACCCATAATCCCTAATTCTCCACGCAACCTCACAAATGAATCTTCTTTAAGAGGTTTTGTGAAGATGTCGGCAATTTGTTTTTGCGTTTCAATGTACTCTAAGATGATGTCCTTCTTAGCTACATGATCATTGATAAAATGGTGTCTCACATCTATATGTTTGGTATGGGAGTGATGTATCGGATTCTTGGAAAGACATATAGCACTTCGATTATCAACCATGATAGGGCAAGTATCACAATTGACACCATAGTCCTTAAGAGTGTGTCTCATCCAAAGAACTTATGCACATGTAAGACCCGCGGAAATATATTCCGCTTCAGTCGTGGACAATGATACCGAGCTCTGTTTTTTTGGAGAACCAAGACACTAAGAAATTTCCTAGAAAATGGCAAGTGCCACTAGTACTCTTCCTATCGGATTTGCATCCGGTAAAGTCGGCATCACTATATGAGATTAACTCATATGTGCTAGATTTAGGATAAAGTAGCCCATATAATCTAGTGAATGATTGAGATAACGAAAGATTCGTTTAACCGCAATCAAGTGTGACTCCTTAGGTTTAGCTTGATATCTAGCACACAAGCATACAGAAAACATGATATCGGGCCTACTAGCAGTTAAATAGAGTGAGCTACCGATCATACCTTGATATAGACGAACGTCTACATCTTTTCCATTCTCATCCTTGTGTAGATGGGTTGTCGTACTCATGGGAGTCCTTTTGCTTGAAGACGATTCCATCCCGAATCGCTTGATAAGCTCCCATGTGTACTTAGTTTAATATATGAAAGTCACATCCTTCATTTGTCGAATTTGTAGTCCAAGGAAGTAATTGAGCTCTCCCATGTGGCTCATCTCGAATTCATCCTTCATAGACTTAGAAAATTCTTGACAAAGATTAAAGTTAGTAGAACCAAATATGGTATCGTCTACATAAACTTGAATCAATAAGATGTCATTTTCATAATCCTTAATGAAAAGTGTTGAATCAACTTCACCCATTTTAAAACCTAAATCCAAAAGAAAGGTCTTGAGTCTATCATACCAAGCTCTAGGAGCTTGTCTCAACCTATACAACGATTTCTTAAGTTTGAAAACATGGTTTGGAAATTTTTCATGAATGAAACCGGGAGGTTGAGAAACATACACTTCTTCATTGACAATACCATTTAAAAATGCACTTTTAACATCCATTTGAAATAATTTGAAATTCTTATGAGATGCAAAAGATAAAAGCAATCTAATAGCTTCTAATCTAGCTACGGGGGCAAAGGATTCTTCGAAATCGATACCTTCTTATTGCCTGTAGCCTTGAGCTACTAACCTTGTTTTGTTCCTTGTGATGACCTCGTTCTCATCGGTCTTGCTCTTGAAGATCCACTTGGTCTCAATAACTTGATGACCACTTGGAAGAGGAACGAGCTCCCAAACTTCATTTCTCTCGAATTGCATTAGTTCTTATTCCATTACCACTATCCAAGAGCTATCCTCACATGCTTCTTGGATGTTCTTTGGCTCAATGGTAGAGACAAAGCGCAATGAGAGAATTCTTCAATTCTAGACCTCGTTCGAACACCCACACCAATATCTCCAATAATTTTGTCAGTGGATGGTTGCAAACGGTTAGGTAAGCTTTGGGTATTCCTGCATCACTTGGAACATCTTGAACAATCTCATTAGTAGTGTTAGTCTTAATAATTGAATCATTAATCTTGATATTACTAAGAGAATCACATATAGCATCTACACTATCATCAACAACATGAGGAAAATCAAAATCTTCATAACATGATACGTGTAGTGATTCCTCGATCGTTGAAGAGGTTTTTATTGATATCCGGTAGGCTTTGCTACGTGTGGAATATCCAACAAAAATTCCTTCATCTGATCTTGGCTCAAATTTATCTAAGTTACCAAAGGTGTTCTTGATAAAAAATTTTGAACCAAAAACTCGAAAATATTCAACTTGAGGCTATTTGTCATAAAATAACTCAAAACAAGTTTTGTTCGTTCGGGGTCTCACTAGGATCCTATTGAGCACATAACATGCCGTGTGCACCGCTTTTGCCCAAACTTATAGTCCAAGATGACTATCATGGAGCATAGTACGAGCACACTCAATAAGAGTCTTATTCTTTCTCTCTACAACATCATTTTGTGGTGGTGCCCGAGGAAAAGAAAAGCTGTGAGTTATCCCGGTATCATCACAAAACTTTGTAAAAGACTCATTCTCAAATTCTCCTCCATGATCACTACGGATAGTGATAATGGTGGATCCTAAGAGATTCTGAATCTTCTTTGCAAATATGGTAAACTCTTCAAAAGCTTCATTCTTATTAGTTAAGAATGAAACCCAAGTAAATCTAGAGAAGTCGTCAACGACAACTAATCCATAATGAGCATTGCCTAAAGAAGTAGTTCTAGTTGGCCCAAACAACTCTAAATGAAGTAGTTCTAGGGGCCTCTTAGAAGTAATGCCTTATTTAAGCTTAAAAGATGATTTACTAAGTTTACCTCTTTGACATGAATCACAAAAGTTTTTCTTACTAAAAACAATTTTTGGAAAATCTTTAACTAGATTATGCTTAGCTAACTTATATAAGTGCTTAAAATGAACATTACCAAAACGGCGATGCCATAATAGTTGTTCATTTGTGTTAGCAACTAAGCAATGTTCTACGGTTTTAGACAAGCTCAAATAATAAATATTTTTACGCCTAATACCGGTAAATAAAACATGTGAATTAGAATCTACAATTTTACACATACCCTTTCCAAAATTAACCTTGTAACCTTTGTCACAAAGTTGGCTAATGGAGATGAGGTTATGACACAAACCACTAACTAGAAATACATTAGTAATTAAAGGTTTGGAGGAGTTTCTGACTATACCTACTCCAATGATGGTTCGCTTTTGGTTACCTCCAAAAGTGACCGTTGCACCATTCATGATGCTAATCACTTCGGAGAGTAATGAAGGATCTCCTGTCATATGTTTGGAGCAACCACTGTCGAGAATCCATCCTTTCATTTTAGAGCTAGTTTGGCCTTTATAGCTCTCTTTCTTTCTCTTGGGTACCTACATAGTATACCATAAGCTCATAGTACCCAATTTTTGTTGGGTCTAAGGGGATTAGCCCTTTGGAAACCAAGTCCAAGTGGACTTCTGCTTCCCAACATAATTACCATTATTAATAACATCATGAAAATAGGAATCAACATATGCATTCCTATCATTTAAATTAGTGTTCTTAGGACCCCAAATGGTGTATGTTTTAGGAGTCCTTTTCCTAGTTGCATGCATACTTGTTAGATTTCTATGTGGTGCATGCTTCTTAGGAACATGGGTTCTAGCATAAAAATGAGGTGGTGGATATGCATTGGACATATAAGGGTTGTATGCATGCTTGGAAACATGCATATTGTATGAAACATACGGGTCTTGCATGACATGTGGAGGATGTGCATACATGTAAGAATGATGCGTATGAGCATATGTGTGTATAGGAGCACGTACATGAGTATTTCTCATGTGTAGATTTGTACGTGTCTGTGGGTGTGGAGCATAGAAAGTGTCATGAGTATCCACTTGTGAAGTAGGAGATTTCCTATTTGGATGAAGGTTGGTGTACATGTAAGCATGGCTTCTCTTTTGGTTTCCACTCTTAGTGGGTCTCTTGCCAAAAGGAAGAGATGGTGAAGAGGTGACTTTCTTGGTAAGTTTGCTACCTACAGTGTCTTTGACACCACTTGTGGATGCACCGGAGGATGGCCTCACAAAGTCTATAGTGACACCACTATAGGAGGTGTGAGAATTGGATACATTTGCTTTCACAAAACCAAGACCAACACGATGTGTGGTCGGAAATTGGTTTGCTAGCAAATCGTCCAATTGTCATTTTCCCTTATGAATCTCACAATACAGGAGGACATGAGCTCATATTTCTCCTTAAGAGAAGAAATGTTGGTATCCAAGGTGGACACCCGTGCTTTGAGCTCGTGCACTTGGGTTTTAAGAGACTCATTCTCTAAACCCAATTGTATGTGTCGTGAAACTAGATCACTATTATCCTTAGGATGTGTTTGATCTAGTTGAGATTTGAGGGTATTCACCTCATTTCTCAAAGTGACATTTTGAGAAGCTAAATTCGCTTTCTCAAGGGTTAAAGTATCAACAATGGTGTCATTGTTGATAATGCATGGAATGGATGGATTGCTAACATTCAATTTCTTTAAACTAGTATATCTAAGCATTACAGATTGATACTTAGCAAATAATTCTTCATTATCAATACGCAATTCATCCATAGTTACCTCGGTTCCATCCATGTCGGAATCACTTTCATCAGAGAGTGAATCTTCCTGGGCCATGAAACACATGTGGGCACTTTCACCCTTCTCATCATCGGAATCGCTTGATGAGTCTCCACTTGAGTCATCCAATGTACCTACTAGTCCTTTCTTCTTATCTTTCTTATTCTTGTCGGACTTGTGGTACTTCGGAGCCTTCCATTTCTCTTTGTTTCGGAGCATTGGGCAATCCTTCTTGATGTGCCCTGGCTTATTACACTTAAAGTAAAGAGAGGAAGAGTTATTAGTAGAATCAAATCTATTCTTAGAGGGAAATTTTACTTTGTGAAAGAAGCGTTGGAACTTCTTCACCATTTGAGCCATTTCATCTAAGTCCATTTCATTTTCTGATTCTTCACTATCGGAGGATGAGGAATTGGCTTTGAATACCAAAGCTTTCTTCTTGGCCTCTGAAGGGTTCATCATAGCTCGAATCTTTAATCGGTTCTCCCGTCTTACTTTGTAAGACATGAGAGTGCCGATAAGGTTCACAACTGTTAAGTCTTCAAGTCGTTGACCTCCTCGATGGCGATAGCTCTTCTTTCCCACTTGGAGGTCATTCCCATTATGATCTTTCTTACCTTATCTTGTTGGGAATAGACTTGTCCGAGAGCTTCCAATTCATTAGTGATATTGGTAAAACGTCCGTACATCGATACTATGCTTTCATTTTCCTGCATATGAAACATATCGAAATTTTGCACGGCAACATAGAGTTTAGAAAGTTTTACCTTATTCGTCTCATCATGGGTAACGACAAGATGGTTCCAAATTTGATATGTACTCTTACATGTGCATATCTTGTTAAAATCATCTGGGTCTAACGCACAATGAAGAGCGTTCATTTCCTTTGCGTTGTTGACTTCGGCGGATTTCTCGGAAGCCGTCTATGCAGTCAAGAGAAAGGGCTTTCCTCTCTTCCAAGGGAGTCTTTCAACACACAACACACTTCTTGACGTGCCCCCGGTTTGCGAGCCGCAAATGGCCGGGGGACCCGGTGGAGGTTTAGATATTTGTAACCGCAAGCGCACGGTGCTGTAGTGTGGCTTGGGGGTCGAACACAGGGAGGCGAGGATGTGCTTGTGTCAAAGAGGACCAAAATCACCCCATGGGCGAGCTAGCCCGGATCGAATGATGGGTTGTCACGGTAAAGGAATGCAAGGTATAGACAATATGAAAATAAAACCCGGGACTTTGGTTTCCGCCCCAACGAGCGACTCTCGCCGATACGGCCTACGGGTAGGATGGCGATCGGAATTAGGGTCTAATGGTGAGACGTTGCCTCTAAAAGTGGTACCGGCATCCCATGGGCCCGATATTCCGGTCGGTGCCCAGGACGATACGCCGGACTTCCCGGGTTCGATCAGTGGGCACTCCCGTGTCCATTAACACTGATCGACTCCGGGAGCACTAAGCTCGCAACGATAACTCCCAACGTCTCATCCTGTCGCTCCCGCGCGCTAGGATTCAGTGTCTACGCTAAGGGCGTGAGCTATGGCTAGGGAGTCAACCGCCAAGTTTATTCCCCCTTGGCCCAACGGTCAAATGCGGTCTTTTTCCCACCGATGACAATAAAACACCCTGCGTAACCGTTAGATTCCTAATCCCTATCGATTTCCTAACCCTATGGACGCATCGGGAAGAGCCCCCGAAGGGGTTTCCGCCAAAACCCCGGATTAGGGAACTACTCACAACTATTCATTAAAAAGCGATCTAAATGAAAATGGACCGTCAAAATCATAATCAGACAATAGGAATGTAAAGGTAGTAAGGCAATTAAGATAATACTAAAGTTTTACAAAGATCCGAAAACTTACAAAAACTGGGAAATTACAGCCGTCACAAAATGAAGAAAACAGTAAAAAATAACCAACTCCCGAATCTGGGAAACCTAGGGTTCTATTTATAGAAAACGACATCACCCGATCGGTTGACAAGTCAACCGGTCGGGTGAGCCGCTTCACAAAATCACAGCGCAAAGCGGGTGTTTCACCCGGTCAGTATGAACCGGTCGGTTGGAACTTGGTGCGGTCGGTTGGATCTTGGTGCCGACCGGTTGGATCTTGGTGCGGACCGGGTGAGGAGACCGGTTGGAACTTCGAGTCTTGGCTGTTCAAATTCAGCTACAGGTGAACCGATCGGGTGAAGGTCACCCGATCGGTTGGCAATCAGCTCCGAATTCCAGAGACATTGAGCTTCTGACCCGGTCACTGAACCGACCGGGTGACTTCTCGTGAGCTCCAAGCTGCACCCGGGTGGTGCACGCGTGCATCACCCGATCGGTTAGAGATGACCAACCGACCGGGTGAGGGGCTGAAAGATGCAATCTTCGTCATTTGACCCCCTGGATCACGCGTGACTCCTCTCGTTGCTCCGGGAACACATGATATCATCATTTTACGCCCCAAATGCCAGCAAACTCCTGCAAAACACGAAAAACACGGAAAAGAGAAAGAAAACAAGAAAACACAAGAAATCACGAGAAAACGAATAAAAGACGGCGGTAAAATACGGAGAAACACGAAAGAAAACGTGCGTAAATGTATGAAATATAAACGCACGTCAAAATCCCCCAAGCTGAACTCTTCCTCGTCCTCGAGGAAGACAAGTGAGAGTAGGAGCTCGGGGAGGAAAAATAGAGAGAAAGAGAGAAAAAGAAAACTCTATATCCTAGATCGCCCATCAGGGCCAACAAAATCAAAAACGACACACCAAGCAAGCAAACGCCAAATCACATCACTAAACCAAGGAGTACGAGTCCAGACAAGTGCCGTGGGCCCACGCGGTGAAGCGCGAGTGAGTGTGGTCGTGCGCTAGCAGTCGATGTCACTATCTACGATGTGCAATAAAGCTCGATATACACAAATCCAGGAAACGACCCAAATATCGATTCGAATTGAATAAAGCGGTGAATATATAGTTCAAGCATGCATGAGAATAGAGAGAATCGAAACATATCATGCGTCGGGGACTCCACAACTAGGGTTAAGGAAATCACCGCACTAAAGCCTAGATAATAGCTAAAAAGTTCCTAAGCCAAGTGTTTTCGAAAACGATGGGGGTTGAGGTGATGTGGAGTAGATCACTCGGTGCAAATTCTCGCCTTCCCTTTATTCTCGGCAAGTAGGAAAATATTTACACTGGAATTTTTTTTTGGTTTTTGGCATTTGTATTTTTTTGGCTTTTTGGCTATACAAAATTTTTCTTTCTTTTTGGGTTTTTCTTTTCTTTTCTCTATTTTTTGGATTTTTTTTGGATATTGGGGTATATACATGTGTATTCTCCCAAGTAGGAGAACGGTACACGACGAGGGGATTTGCACCTAGTAAAACAAAAAAAGAAATCGGAATCTAAACACTTGGTCAAAGGAAACTATTCTCGCTAATTAGATCATGGGCTAAATGGGTTATCCTAGTCCTTAATTGTGGAATCCCGACACATACGAAATGAAGCGTACGATATATATAGCATGCAGAAGAAGCAGACAGTAGAAATAAGTACCGCATATTCATATCGAAACATGACAATCTAGGGGTCATTCCTGGACAGGTATATAAAGTGAATCACAAAGTAGAAGCGCACCACACGGCTAGGCACGACACACGACTCACAAAAAAGCTAAGTGGACCCACGATGCGTGAAATGAAAGAAGACTCAATGTCCTAGGGTTAGTGAGTGTGATTATCGATGCCATGCTAGGTGTGTGTGATTGTGTGGCAAATCATCATAGGGTTCATCTCTAGGAGAAAGAGATAAAAAGAAAAAAAGAAAAAATAAAAACGTGATGAAAACGACACAAAAACGAAAAAGAAAGACTCAAATGACGTACAAAGTGTGACTCCCCCAAGCTGAAGCTTGCATTGTCCTCAATGCAATAAGAGTGAGTACGGGAGGGCAATGAAAATGGGGGGAAATACGCACCGACACAAAAAGAAATGAAAAACATGGAAAACATAGATATGAAACTGAAAAATAAAGAAAAATCACGATCAAGCCACACGACACAAAAATAGAAAAAGAAAGAAGGAAAATGAACAAACTAGACGACACGACACGACACGATCAAAGCACACGACACAACACGACAAAGAGTAAAACAAGCACGCACACACAAAGAAAATAAAACACGACAACACAGCAAATCAGACTTCTCCCAAGCTAGACATGACAATGCTAGCAATGAAATATGAACGTGAAAGTACAGAAATATGCAAGGGGGGTCAGAATAAACAAAGAGAAATCAAAAATCAGGAGAAGGCGAATCCTCGCCCTCCTCGGAAGAGGGTGTGGATGGGTGGGTGGGGGAGACTGGGGGTGTGCGGAGAAGCGGGGAAAGAGGTGGAGGAATAGGTGCGGTGGTGGTGTGAACGATGGGAGGGGTGTCGGTGGAGGTGGGTGGTGGTGGAAGGACGGCGATCAAGGCGGTGGTGAAAGGAATAGAAATGGGGGGAGAAGATGTGATGGTGACGGTAGTGGGTGGGGGTGGGAGAGATTTGGAGCGCACCGGCAATTTCCTGCGGCGCACATATGATGTGACGGCGGAGGAGGTAGAAGGTGATGTGGGCGCGACGGAGGTGGTCGTGAGAGGAGAGATGGATACAGGGATGGGAATGGATGTGGGTGGGGGAGATGATCGTGTTGGATATGGAAGATGTTTGTACACCCTTGTGGGGGATGTACGAGGGAATACGGACCTCGAACGTCGCGTACACGAAGTCGTGTACAAAGGGAATCTGTTCCCTTGCGGAGAGGATCTCTGGATGAGTGGGAAAGTCGCATTATATATGCATAAATGCATGCGACATATGGCTAATAAAGGGGGAATATCTTAAGCTTATGTTGTACCATGCATATGGTACAACTTAAGCTTATAATGTGCCATGTATCATGGTACACCTTAATTAAGTTGTTCCAAAGGAACAACTTACTCTAAAATAACTACCTTGGGGGCTATAAATAAGACCCAAGGGTAAGCCATTTCTTACACCTTTTTGCATGAAATTCATGCATGCATCTTCATCCTAGCGAAGCTCTGCAGAAATCCTTTCTCTCCCTCTTATCCAAGTTCTTAATCTAAAGTAGAGATTTAGATTGTGGATTAGTAGCCTTACTCCGTTCGTGAGAAGACTCGATCCGTCGTGGCGAATCCGAAGGCGAAGTTCGTAGACTACCGTGCCGCATACGCAAGCGTAAGTCTAAACTTCATGTTATCGATCCTAACTCTGTTTTAGACAGGATACAACATTGGTATCGGAGCCATATGGGTTCGCCCCGGTCAAACCACTGCCCCGTCGAAACTACGAACGAGTCGTTGTCCTTTTCACGAATGGGTCTACTACCATTACGGATATGGTAGGAACGCTTCGTGACGGAGAGAACGCAGTGGTTGTTCTTTTCACGTTAGGGTCTCCTATCATTACGGATATGGTAGGAACTCTCCGTGACGGGAAGAACCGACCGTTCACGTAGTACGTTATTCATTTTTGGCACACGGCCATTAGGAAATAACTAATTTCTCGACGAACGGGTGCTTCATCGAAGAACGGGTGCTTCATCGAGGAAGATGATGGAAGTTATTTCCATCGGGTAAGAGGAAATTTGGTGCATGTGCACCATGGCCAAATGGGCTATGAATGCCATGCATCCCCCCTCCCCGAGCGGAGGGGGTTGGCTACGGCCAATAACCACCGGTGACCACCCCATCAAGGGGGAGGAATAAGTGCGGCAACCCCATTCAAAGGGGGTGGCCGGCCATGGCCAAAGGGGCCATGGCCGGCCAACGCCGAATGGCCTTGGCCATGGCCGGCCATGGCCAAGTCATGGCCGGCCATGGCCAGACCGGCAGTGGCCGGCCAAGGCCAGGCTGGCAGTGGCCGGCCTTGGCCAAGGCCTGCCGGCCAGGCCGGCCCTGGCAGTGGCCAGGGCCGGCGCCCTGGCCTCAGGCCAGGGCCTGGCCGAGGCCAGGGCCGGCGCCCTGGCCCCGGCCAGCGGCCAAGCCGCCCTGGCAGAGGCCAGGGCAGCACCCTGACCTCAGGCCAGGGGCCTGGCCGCCCTGGCAGAGGCCAGGGCAGGAGCCCTGGCCCCGGCCAGTGGCCTGGCCGGCCCTGTCCGAGGGGGCCAGGGCCCCTGGCCGGCCCTTGGCCAAGCCCTGGCCAGGGCAGAGGCCCTGGCCGGGAAGAAGATGCAGTCCGGAAAATTGGTCGACCAATTTTGTGTTTTTGGTCGACCAATCTGGCAGAAGGTCTGGGTCGACTGCAAATTTGTCAACTGACCCATACTGGGTGACAAAAGGCATTGGTGAAACTCGAATGTGTCGATTAGCCCATACGGGGCTAACCAAAGTGCCGACTAGTTCATACGGGACTAACGTTTTAATGAAGTTTTTCTTTGGGCTCTACTCCTTGAAGACTAGCCATAGTGCTCTACTTCATGCGAGATTAGCCAAGTCATTGTGCTCTACTCTACGGAGATTAGCCAATGTACTTATGTAATTGTGCTCTACTCCTTGAAGATTAGCCGTAATGCTCTACTTCATGCGAGATTAGCCATGTCATTGTGCTCTACTCCACGGAGATTAGCCAATGAACTTATGACGTTGTGCTCTACTCTACGGAGATTAGCCAATGTATTTTAAATTCGTTTTGAAAAATACGTTTTCAAAAACGCTTTTTCCGCTGCAAAGTACTATAAGAGTAC
This sequence comes from Scilla litardierei, assembly GCA_030789695.1. Classification (NCBI taxonomy): domain Eukaryota; kingdom Viridiplantae; phylum Streptophyta; class Magnoliopsida; order Asparagales; family Asparagaceae; genus Scilla; species Scilla litardierei. The sequence continues at coordinate 332,516,761 of CM061133.1, read as the reverse complement.
TAACATTTGATAAAGTGAGGGAGAAATATTGAAAGTTACTCTAGATGGTGATTGGAAACATAGTGACCTTTCCGATTCTAGAGTAACATCTTCAATATTTTTCGAAAGTAACTTATCAAATACTCGTTTTCCGCTGCTAGTACTATAAGAGTACTATTGTTTGATAAGTGATGGGGGAATATTGAAAGTTGTTCTAGATGGTGATTGGAATCATAGAGACCTTTTCGATTCTAGAACAACATCTTCAATATTTTTCGAAAGTAACTTATCAAATATAATATAATTCCAAGTGGGATTTGAATTTTAGAACTATCCAAATGGGATACTCTATTATCATTTCAAGTGGGAGTTATATTTTAAGAATTTTTATGCAATGTTTTGATCGAACCTTCGGTTTTGTGTTTTTTGCAGCATTTTAAAAGTAAAATGTCTTCCGCTTCAAAGAATATCGTCGCTGAGTTAAACAGAGGTGAAAAACTCAACGGCGATAATTACAAACTTTGGTCCATTAAGATACAATACGTTTTAGAGGAGCAAGAAGTGCTCAAAACTCTAAAGAACGTAATGATTGAACCCGAGTTGGGCACTACGGCCTAACACAGACGAGACAAGGAAGCTTTTGATGCTTGGTCTCGGAAGAATAAGATAGCGCGCATTACGTTATTAAGCAGTATGGCTGATGACATAATGCGCATCTTCCGAGAATATGACCTAGCCATGGACATATGGTCCAAGCTAGAGGAGAAGTTCGGTGGCACATCGGTGTCCAAACTTCGCGCCTTAACTATAAGGTTCGATACATATAAGAAACGTCCAGATCATTCCATGGGGAAACATCTGCGACATATGGCGAACCTTATCTCAGAGTTAAAGGACGCAGGTCATGTGCTCACAGATGAGCAACAAATCCAAGCAGTCATACGTTCCCTACCAAATGGGTGGGATCAGATGAAGATGCATCTCACTCATAATGAGAGCATCAAGACCTTCAACGATGTTTCCAAGCACCTCGAATTAGAGGAAGAGCGGCTTGCGGCTGCCAAGCCAAGTGCAGAAGTGCACATGGTTGCTAGTTCCTCACACGGGGGAAAGAAACGTAAAGATCGTTCGAAGTCTTCTAATGAACATAATAAGCAACCTGAGTCTACCAAGGAACCCAAACATAAGGGTGGGCACAAGAAATGGCACAAGAAGAAAGACTTGAAAAGGATCAAGTGCTTCAAGTGCAACAAGCTCGGTCACTATGCTCGTTCGTGTACGAGTGAAAGTGACGAGGTAACTTGTAATACTAGTTACATATGTGTTTCTAGTCCACTATTTCTTGTGGAATCTAATCCATTTTTGGATAATTGATTCAGGTGCCACCGACCACATAGCAAAGGACAGACGGTCCTTCGTGGAGTATCACCGGATACCCAAGGAATGAAGTGGATCAATGTAGGAAACAACACACGTGTTGAAGTGAAAGGCGTTGGGACTCGCAAGCTTGTCTTGGACAACGGCCTCACTCTCCTACTACATGATGTTCTCTTCATTCCATATATTCAAAGGAATATTAAAACTGTGGTCAATTTAATGGGTCTTTGTAATAGTTGGTTCCTTCATGATTGTAAAGTGGACCTATTTTGTAATAATTCTTTTATTGGTTCTGGGTTATGTATTTCAAAGGATTTATTGTAATAAGTACAATATATGATTCCTCATGTAATGAAAATTTCCTTGTGACAAATTCTTTGACTAATGAGTCTAATATAATTTGTTGGCACACAAGGCTTGGTCATATTGGACCAACGCGTATGGATAGACTTGCCAAACGTGGCCTTCTATCCAATGTTTCAAAGGTTGAAATGTCGACCTGCGAACATTGCCTTGTGGGGAAATCTTGTCGCAAGCCGTTTTGGAACCGGCACAAGGGCCAAGGTTCCATTACAGCTTATCCATTCGGACATATGTGGTCCGATGAATGTCAAGACAAGACGCGGGAAGTCCTATTTCATCACTTTTAATTGATGATTTCACCCGATTCGGTCATATCTATTTGATATCCCACAAAAGTGAAAGCACTAAACCTGCTTTAAAAACTATATGAGTTTAGTGGAGAATCAATTAGATCGCAAGATTAAGGTCGTGCGAACCGATAGGGGCGGTGAATATCAATCAACAAGTTTAAATGAACTTTGTGATGAAAAAGGCATAGTACATCAGGTAACTATGCCTTATACTCCTCAACAAATTAGTGTTGCAGGTATAGGACTTTAATGAAAAATGGTCCGTTCAATGATGGCACAAGCTAACTTGCCAATCACCTTTCGGGGTGATGCATTATTGACAACCGTTTTCATTTTTAAACCGCGTACCCTCGAAATCAGTTAGCTCCACTCCTTATGAGTTGTGGAACCAAAGGTCTCCTGACTTAAACATTTTACCTTGAGTTTGTGCATTCAACGCACATATTTCCTCCCATAAGTATGGCAAACTTGGGCCATGGGGAAGGAAATGTATCTTTAAACGATACGCATAAAATTCCAAAGGTTATGTTTTTGTTAGTCAGGAAGACAATGGTGTGCTAATTGAGTTTGAGTCGAGGGATGTCACTTTCTTGGAAAACGAGTTTCCAAGACAGGGCGAGATAAGTCAGGACTTATCTCTGTTTGAGATTTGTGATCAAGAAGGATTACCTCATTCGAGTGGGAGAATTCTTGGTGAAAACGAAGATACGTTTCAACCTTCACCAATGGATTATACGAATGACGATTATCCAATTCCATACGGGAATAATGATCCAAGTGGGAGCAATTCTAACGACATTTCAAGTGGGAGTGATATTAGAATTGATCTAAATTCGAGTCAACAAGGACTTGAAGAATCTCAAATATGCCGTATCATGCCCTGCAAAAGACAAATGGATGGAAGCGATGAAGGAGGAATTGAAATCCATAAAAGTTAACCAAGTCTGGGACTTAGTTAACTCACCCAGAGGACATAGAGCAATTGGGAACAAATGGGTTCTCAAGATCAAGCATAAGGCTGATGGCTCTATAGATAGATATAAGGCTCGCCTTGTCGCGAAAGGTTTTACGCAACAGGAAGGGATAGACTACGAAGAAAACTTCTCACCTGTTGTGCGTTTTACCTTGATTCGCATGATTCTGGCAATGGTAGCTTGCTTATACCTCGAATTACATCAGATGGATGTAAAGACTGCCTTTCTCAATGGAGAATTGGACGAGGAGATCTATATGGAACAACCAACAGGGTTTGTAAAAGAAGGAAACGAACATAAGGTTTGTAAACTTCGTAAGTCCATATATGGTCTTAAATAATCCTCGAGGCAATGGTATATACGATTTCAAGAAGTTGTCTTATCAAATGGATTTTTCCATGCTTGATGAAGATAACTGAGTATATATCAAGAGGATTAAAAGCAAGTATATTATCATGTCTCTATATGTAGATGACATTTTAATAGCCAGAAATGACAAGGGCTTTGTGATGAGTATCAAGGCTTGGCTTTCATCAGTATTTGAGATGAAAGGCATAGGAAAAGCCGCATATATCCTTGGAGTTAAGATTTCAAGGAATCGTTCGAAAAAACTTCTTTCTCTTTCACAGGAGACTTATATAAAGAAGGTTCTAGAACGATTTAATATGCAGGACTGCAAGTCCATTGATATTCATATAAGCATATGCGATAATTTATATCTGGAATCGTGTCCAAAGAACCAAAAGGAAACGGAAATTATGGAAAAAGTTCCATATTCCAGTGCAGTTGATAGTCTTATGTACGCTATGGTGTGTACGAGACCGGACATCTGTTTTGCCGTTAGAAATGGTAAGCTGTTACCAATCCAACCCAGGGCAAGAACACTGGAAAGCGGTTAAGAGGATAATGCAGTATCTTAAAGGAACTGCAGGTTTGCAAAAGACTATGATAAAACCAAGAAGGTAGACATAAGGTACATATCTACGCATGAGATGATAGAGGATCAGCTTACGAAAGCGATCCCCAGAAATGTGTTTTATAAACACTTATCATCCCAAGGATTGCGTATGAGCTGAGTTGTACCAATATATATTCCCATGTCTAAGAAAGATCAAATTTAATAAAAGAATAAGTTCTTTTTCAAGCATTGCATATGAATTTCTTAAAGAAATGTTTGTGTACATTTTTGAAATCTCAGCTGAATTGTGTGTATGTCGGACAGATTAAGGTTGGATCTCTCACATGAGCAACCGCCTTATCTTATCAGATGGGTAAGATAGAGATGAGACTAGTTTAAAGTCAAAATCATTAGACGAATGATTTAGAGTCATGACTTTAACAAAGATAGTCGAATGAAAGATCTGCATCATATGGATGCTTACAAAAGATCTGAGATCTGTATCACAAGGATAAAAAGATCTCATTGGATTTTATAATCCTATCTGTCTTATGCAGGATGAGAGTCCGGGAATATTTCCTAAGTAGTAAGGGGACTCAAAAGATAGGCACTGTGGTGTCTGATCTTTTCATCCGTACAACATCATTAAGACATACTCTCCATGGGAAAGGAGTGATGTTGTAATACGTGTTCATACCACGTATGCATTTCGACCACTGAGTTAGTAGCAATAGTGTTTGCTATTATGTGAGACTCAAAGGCCATACGGGTCTTAACTCTTACCCTCAAGGACTCCAATTGGTTCCTTTAGATTTGACGAGATGATCGCTATCTTAGCGTGTTACTAATGGGCTATGGTAATTCGGCTCGGCGGGGCACGTTAGAAAAGCGAATCAAGTCAAGATCAGAAGGTTCGCAAGAAGAGGAAGATTGATTTCATATTCGCATTTGGACTTTAATGATTCAAAGCTGGCCAGCCAATTGTAATCCAGATGGGATTCAATTGTTGAATATAAAGTATAAGAAATGTGAAGAAATAATCTAGGGTAAAGCATGCGTTGAACTACTCAACTTCGCACCTTCGAGGTCGTTGTGTATCTCTAACAAGTGCACAACAACAGACTCTACGCGCATGACGGTCGCATGGTCTATTTCTCGGTATGATAGATGAAAGAACTAAGGGAAAGACGTTCTCTTACAATCCCCTCAAGTGTGAGTGGGAGAAGTTGGATATGGAAGACGTTTGTACACCCTTGTGGGGGATGTACGAGGGAATACGGACCTCGAACGTCGCGTACACGAAGTCGTGTACAAAGGGAATCTGTTCCCTTGCGGAGAGGATCTCTGGATGAGTGGGAAAGTCGCATTATATATGCATAAATGCATGCGACATATGGCTAATAAAGGGGGAATATCTTAAGCTTATGTTGTACCAAGCATATGGTACAACTTAAGCTTATAATGTGCCATGTATCATGGTACACCTTAATTAAGTTGTTCCAAAGGAACAACTTACCCTAAAATAACTACCTTGGGGGCTATAAATAAGACCCAAGGGTAAGCCATTTCTTACACCTTTTTGCATGAAATTCATGCATGCATCTTCATCCTAGCGAAGCTCTGCAGAAATCCTTTCTCTCCCTCTTATCCAAGTTCTTAATCTAAAGTAGAGATTTAGATTGTGGATTAGTAGCCTTACTCCGTTCGTGAGAAGACTCGATCCGTCGTGGCGAATCCGAAGGCGAAGTTTGTAGACTACCGTGCCGCATACGCAAGCGTAAGTCTAAACTTCATGTTATCGATCCTAACTCTGTTTTAGACATGATCCAACATTGGTATCGGAGCCATATGGGTTCGCCCCGGTCAAACCACTGCCCCGTCGAAACTACGAACGAGTCGTTGTCCTTTTCACGAATGGGTCTACTACCATTACGGATATGGTAGGAACGCTTCGTGACGGAGAGAACGCAGCGGTTGTTCTTTTCACGTTAGGGTCTCCTATCATTACGGATATGGTAGGAACTCTCCGTGACGGGAAGAACCGACCGTTCACGTAGTACGTTATTCATTTTTGGCACACGGCCATTAGGAAATAACTAATTTCTCGACGAACGGGTGCTTCATCGAGGAAGATGATGGAAGTTATTTCCATCGGGTAAGAGGAAATTTGGTGCATGTGCACCATGGCCAAATGGGCTATGAATGCCATGCATCCCCCCTCCCCGAGCGGAGGGGGTTGGCTACGGCCAATAACCACCGGTGACCACCCCATCAAGGGGGAGGAATAAGTGCGGCAACCCCATTCAAAGGGGGTGGCCGGCCATGGCCAAAGGGGCCATGGCCGGCCAACGCCGAATGGCCTTGGCCATGGCCGGCCATGGCCAAGCCATGGCCGGCCATGGCCAGACCGGCAGTGGCCGGCCAAGGCCAGGCTGGCAGTGGCCGGCCTTGGCCAAGGCCTGCCAGCCAGGCCGGCCCTGGCAGTGGCCATGGCCGGCCCTGGCGGGCCTGCCGGCCCTGGCAGAGGCCAGGGCCGGCGCCCTGGCCACTGCCAGGGCCAGGCCGGCCCTGGCAGTGGCCAGGGCCGGCGCCCTGGCCTCAGGCCAGGGCCTGGCCGAGGCCAGGGCAGGAGCCCTGGCCCCGGCCAGCGGCCAGGCCGCCCTGGCAGAGGCCAGGGCAGCGCCCTGACCTCAGGCCAGGGGCCTGGCCGCCCTGGCAGAGGCCAGGGCAGCGCCCTGGCCTCAGGCCAGGGCCTGGCCGAGGCCAAGGCAGGAGCCCTGGCCCCGGCCAGTGGCCTGGCCGGCCCTGTCCGAGGGGGCCAGGGCCCCTGGCCGGCCAGGGCAGAGGCCCTGGCCGGCCCTTGGCCAAGCCCCGGCCAGGGCAGAGGCCCTGGCCGGGAAGAAGATGCAGTCCGGAAAATTGGTCGACCAATTTTGTGTTTTTGGTCGACCAATCTGGCAGAAGGTCTGGGTCGACTGCAAATTTGTCAACTGACCCATACGGGGTGACAAAAGGCATTGGTGAAACTCGAATGTGTCGATTAGCCCATACGGGGCTAACCAAAGTGCCGACTAGTTCATACGGGACTAACGTTTTAATGAAGTTTTTCTTTGGGCTCTACTCCTTGAAGACTAGCCATAGTGCTCTACTTCATGCGAGATTAGCCAAGTCATTGTGCTCTACTCTACGGAGATTAGCCAATGTACTTATGTAATTGTGCTCTACTCCTTGAAGATTAGCCGTAATGCTCTACTTCATGCGAGATTAGCCATGTCATTGTGCTCTACTCCACGGAGATTAGCCAATGAACTTATGACGTTGTGCTCTACTCTACGGAGATTAGCCAATGTATTTTAAATTCGTTTTGAAAAATACGTTTTCAAAAACGCTTTTTCCGCTGCAAAGTACTATAAGAGTACTAACATTTGATAAAGTGAGGGAGAAATATTGAAAGTTACTCTAGATGGTGATTGGAAACATAGTGACCTTTCCGATTCTAGAGTAACATCTTCAATATTTTTCGAAAGTAACTTATCAAATACTCGTTTTCCGCTGCTAGTACTATAAGAGTACTATTGTTTGATAAGTGATGGGGGAATATTGAAAGTTGTTCTAGATGGTGATTGGAATCATAGAGACCTTTTCGATTCTAGAACAACATCTTCAATATTTTTCGAAAGTAACTTATCAAATATAATATAATTCCAAGTGGGATTTGAATTTTAGAACTATCCAAACGGGATACTCTATTATCATTTCAAGTGGGAGTTATATTTTAAGAATTTTTATGCAATGTTTTGATCGAACCTTCGGTTTTGTGTTTTTTGCAGCATTTTAAAAGTAAAATGTCTTCCGCTTCAAAGAATATCGTCGCTGAGTTAAACAGAGGTGAAAAACTCAACAGCGATAATTACAAACTTTGGTCCATTAAGATACAATACGTTTTAGAGGAGCAAGAAGTGCTCGAAACTCTAAAGAACGTAATGATTGAACCCGAGTTGGGCACTACGGCCCAACACAGACGAGACAAGGAAGCTTTTGATGCTTGGTCTCGGAAGAATAAGATAGCGTGCATTACGTTATTAAGCAGTATGGCTGATGACATAATGCGCATCTTCCGAGAATATGACCTAGCCATGGACATATGGTCCAAGCTAGAGGAGAAGTTCGGTGGCACATCGGTGTCCAAACTTCGCGCCTTAACTATAAGGTTCGATACATATAAGAAACGTCCAGATCATTCCATGGGGAAACATCTGCGACATATGGCGAACCTTATCTCAGAGTTAAAGGACGCAGGTCATGTGCTCACAGATGAGCAACAAATCCAAGCAGTCATACGTTCCCTACCAAATGGGTGGGATCAGATGAAGATGCATCTCACTCATAATGAGAGCATCAAGACCTTCAACGATGTTTCCAAGCACCTCGAATTAGAGGAAGAGCGGCTTGCGGCTGCCAAGCCAAGTGCAGAAGTGCACATGGTTGCTAGTTCCTCACACGGGGGAAAGAAACGTAAAGATCGTTCGAAGTCTTCTAATGAACATAATAAGCAACCTGAGTCTACCAAGGAACCCAAACATAAGGGTGGGCACAAGAAATGGCACAAGAAGAAAGACTTGAAAAGGATCAAGTGCTTCAAGTGCAACAAGCTCGGTCACTATGCTCGTTCGTGTACGAGTGAAAGTGACGAGGTAACTTGTAATACTAGTTACATATGTGTTTCTAGTCCACTATTTCTTGTGGAATCTAATCCATTTTTGGATAATTGATTCAGGTGCCACCGACCACATAGCAAAGGACAGACGGTCCTTCGTGGAGTATCACCGGATACCCAAGGAATGAAGTGGATCAATGTAGGAAACAACACACGTGTTGAAGTGAAAGGCGTTGGGACTCGCAAGCTTGTCTTGGACAACGGCCTCACTCTCCTACTACATGATGTTCTCTTCATTCCATATATTCAAAGGAATATTAAAACTGTGGTCAATTTAATGGGTCTTTGTAATAGTTGGTTCCTTCATGATTGTAAAGTGGACCTATTTTGTAATAATTCTTTTATTGGTTCTGGGTTATGTATTTCAAAGGATTTATTGTAATAAGTACAATATATGATTCCTCATGTAATGAAAATTTCCTTGTGACAAATTCTTTGACTAATGAGTCTAATATAATTTGTTGGCACACAAGGCTTGGTCATATTGGACCAACGCGTATGGATAGACTTGCCAAACGTGGCCTTCTATCCAATGTTTCAAAGGTTGAAATGTCGACCTGCGAACATTGCCTTGTGGGGAAATCTTGTCGCAAGCCGTTTTGGAACCGGCACAAGGGCCAAGGTTCCATTACAGCTTATCCATTCGGACATATGTGGTCCGATGAATGTCAAGACAAGACGCGGGAAGTCCTATTTCATCACTTTTAATTGATGATTTCACCCGATTCGGTCATATCTATTTGATATCCCACAAAAGTGAAAGCACTAAACCTGCTTTAAAAACTATATGAGTTTAGTGGAGAATCAATTAGATCGCAAGATTAAGGTCGTGCGAACCGATAGGGGCGGTGAATATCAATCAACAAGTTTAAATGAACTTTGTGATGAAAAAGGCATAGTACATCAGGTAACTATGCCTTATACTCCTCAACGAATTAGTGTTGCAGGTATAGGACTTTAATGAAAAATGGTCCGTTCAATGATGGCGCAAGCTAACTTGCCAATCACCTTTCGGGGTGATGCATTATTGACAACCGTTTTCATTTTTAAACCGCGTACCCTCGAAATCAGTTAGCTCCACTCCTTATGAGTTGTGGAACCAAAGGTCTCCTGACTTAAACATTTTACCTTGAGTTTGTGCATTCAACGCACATATTTCCTCCCATAAGTATGGAAAACTTGGGCCATGGGGAAGGAAATGTATCTTTAAACGATACGCATAAAATTCCAAAGGTTATGTTTTTGTTAGTCAGGAAGACAATGGTGTGCTAATTGAGTTTGAGTCGAGGGATGTCACTTTCTTGGAAAACGAGTTTCCACGACAGGGCGAGATAAGTCAGGACTTATCTCTATTTGAGATTTGTGATCAAGAAGGATTACCTCATTCGAGTGGGAGAATTCTTGGTGAAAACGAAGATACGTTTCAACCTTCACCAATGGATTATACGAATGAAGATTATCCTATTCCATACGGGAATAATGATCCAAGTGGGAGCAATTCTAACGACATTTCAAGTGGGAGTGATATTAGAATTGATCTAAATTCGAGTCAACAAGGACTTGAAGAATCTCAAATATGCCGTATCATGCCCTGCAAAAGACAAATGGATGGAAGAGATGAAGGAGGAATTGAAATCCATAAAAGTTAACCAAGTCTGGGACTTAGTTAACTCACCCAGAGGACATAGAGCAATTGGGAACAAATGGGTTCTCAAGATCAAGCATAAGGCTGATGGCTCTATAGATAGATATAAGGCTCGCCTTGTCGCGAAAGGTTTTACGCAACAGGAAGGGATAGACTACGAAGAAAACTTCTCACCTGTTGTGCGTTTTACCTTGATTCGCATGATTCTGGCAATGGTAGCTTGCTTATACCTCGAATTACATCAGATGGATGTAAAGACTGCCTTTCTCAATGGAGAATTGGATGAGGAGATCTATATGGAACAACCAACAGGGTTTGTAAAAGAAGGAAACGAACATAAGGTTTGTAAACTTCGTAAGTCCATATATGGTCTTAAATAATCCTCGAGGCAATGGTATATACGATTTCAAGAAGTTGTCTTATCAAATGGATTTTTCCATGCTTGATGAAGATAACTGAGTATATATCAAGAGGATTAAAAGCAAGTATATTATCATGTCTCTATATGTAGATGACATTTTAATAGCCAGAAATGACAAGGGCTTTGTGATGAGTATCAAGGCTTGGCTTTCATCAGTATTTGAGATGAAAGGCATAGGAAAAGCCGCATATATCCTTGGAGTTAAGATTTCAAGGAATCGTTCGAAAAAACTTCTTTCTCTTTCACAGGAGACTTATATAAAGAAGGTTCTAGAACGATTTAATATGCAGGACTGCAAGTCCATTGATATTCATATAAGCATATGCGATAATTTATATCTGGAATCGTGTCCAAAGAACCAAAAGGAAACGGAAATTATGGAAAAAGTTCCATATTCCAGTGCAGTTGATAGTCTTATGTACGCTATGGTGTGTACGAGACCGGACATCTGTTTTGCCGTTAGAAATGGTAAGCTGTTACCAATCCAACCCAGGGCAAGAACACTGGAAAGCGGTTAAGAGGATAATGCAGTATCTTAAAGGAACTGCAGGTTTGCAAAAGACTATGATAAAACCAAGAAGGTAGACATAAGGTACATATCTACGCATGAGATGATAGAGGATCAGCTTACGAAAGCGATCCCCAGAAATGTGTTTTATAAACACTTATCATCCCAAGGATTGCGTATGAGCTGAGTTGTACCAATATATATTCCCATGTCTAAGAAAGATCAAATTTAATAAAAGAATAAGTTCTTTTTCAAGCATTGCATATGAATTTCTTAAAGAAATGTTTGTGTACATTTTTGAAATCTCAGCTGAATTGTGTGTATGTCGGACAGATTAAGGTTGGCTCTCTCACATGAGCAACCGCCTTATCTTATCAGATGGGTAAGATAGAGATGAGACTAGTTTAAAGTCAAAATCATTAGACGAATGATTTAGAGTCATGACTTTAACAAAGATAGTCGAATGAAAGATCTGCATCATATGGATGCTTACAAAAGATCTGAGATCTGTATCACAAGGATAAAAAGATCTCATTGGATTTTATAATCCTATCTGTCTTATGCAGGATGAGAGTCCGGGAATATTTCCTGAGTAGTAAGGGGACTCAAAAGATAGGCACTGTGGTGTCTGATCTTTTCATCCGTACAACATCATTAAGACATACTCTCCATGGGAAAGGAGTGATGTTGTAATACGTGTTCATACCACGTATGCATTTCGACCACTGAGTTAGTAGCAATAGTGTTTGCTATTATGTGAGACTCAAAGGCCATACGGGTCTTAACTCTTACCCTCAAGGACTCCAATTGGTTCCTTTAGATTTGACGAGATGATCGCTATCTTAGTGTGTTACTAATGGGCTATGGTAATTCGGCTCGGCGGGGCACGTTAGAAAAGCGAATCAAGTCAAGATCAGAAGGTTCGCAAGAAGAGGAAGATTGATTTCATATTCGCATTTGGACTTTAATGATTCAAAGCTGGCCAGCCAATTGTAATCCAGATGGGATTCAATTGTTGAATATAAAGTATAAGAAATGTGAAGAAATAATCTAGGGTAAAGCATGCGTTGAACTACTCAACTTCGCACCTTCGAGGTCGTTGTGTATCTCTAACAAGTGCACAACAACAGACTCTACGCGTATGACGGTCGCACGGTCTATTTCTCGGTATGATAGATGAAAGAACTAAGGGAAAGACGTTCTCTTACAATCCCCTCAAGTGTGAGTGGGAGATGTTGGATATGGAAGACGTTTGTACACCCTTGTGGGGGATGTACGAGGGAATACGGACCTCGAACGTCGCGTACACGAAGTCGTGTACAAAGGGAATCTGTTCCCTTGCTGAGAGGATCTCTGGATGAGTGGGAAAGTCGCATTATATATGCATAAATGCATGCGACATATGTCTAATAAAGGGGGAATATCTTAAGCTTATGTTGTACCATGCATATGGTACAACTTAAGCTTATAATGTGCCATGTATCATGGTACACCTTAATTAAGTTGTTCCAAAGGAACAACTTACCCTAAAATAACTACCTTGGGGGTTATAAATAAGACCCAAGGGTAAGCCATTTCTTACACCTTTTTGCATGAAATTCATGCATGCATCTTCATCCTAGCGAAGCTCTGTAGAAATCCTTTCTCTCCCTCTTATCCAAGTTCTTAATCTAAAGTAGAGATTTAGATTGTGGATTAGTAGCCTTACTCCGTTCGTGAGAAGACTCGATCCGTCGTGGCGAATCCGAAGGCGAAGTTCGTAGACTACCGTGCCGCATACGCAAGCGTAAGTCTAAACTTCATGTTATCGATCCTAACTCTGTTTTGGACAGGATCCAACAGATCGCCTAGGTGGGGGTGGGGGAGGTGGAGATGGGTGGGATGGTGGAGGAGAAGAATGTGATGGGGGAGGTGATGGAGGTGGTGTGGGTGGTGGTGGTCCGTGGAGGTGAGTGAGGAGGCGAAGAATGGCGGCCACGTTCCTCTCAAGTGCGAGGAAGAGTGGGTGAGTGAGAAAGGATGACGGTGATGGGTCCGAGGAGGCTGAGG